>CM059572.1:71921779-73360529 GCA_030386875.1 Morinoia aosen | reverse complement strand
TTCCAGCTCACGGTGTTTGCTTAGCACGTTGCCATGGTGCCGCGCAACTATGCTCTTCGCTCCGATTTTTGACTGGAATTTATAGCATTGCTACCGTGCAACAGCAGTCCATGCTGTAGACAGCGACTCGTTGCTGCATTTTAGCTGGCGCTCGCTTGCTAGTGGTGGATGCGCTTGCTTGATCTTGCCTCGGAGTTCGTCCTTGGAATGAGTCTTAGTGTTCAATTATTTGATTCACGTTATCCAAAGCACATATACTTCTGCGTGTGACTACTTTGAACACGTAAATGCGTACTCTAATGTGTTGCCGGGTTCGTTTATTTTTTTGTAAAGGCTTATGATTGTTCGTGCCAATTCGAATACCGTTCCCACTTAAAGCTTTTTAGTATTGAAAAAGTTCTGAAAATGGTCTATGAATTAGACTTTAATCTTCATCATTTCTGAAGATTAGACAAATAATTATTGAAAATTAGTTTTGGAGCGGTTTCTGTGTATGAAATATTTTAGAATATTATTATTTTAAACTGATATAAATTGAATAATTTGAGGGGATCAATTTCATGCTTCATCAAATCGAGACCATAGCTGTTGTAAAAAAAAGTTCGGTACTTGCATGGTACAAAACTATTTTGTATTTTTTCGCTGCGTAAATTCACCCTAAGCGTAATTTCTTTCAATATTAGTTATTTTAATTTTTCTAAAACAGTTACCGTGATGCTTTTACGTATTACGTGTTCGTTTGTTATTGCGTGAAAAAATTAGTAAAAGTAAAATTTGATCAATTTTGGACATCAGCACTTGCATATGTGTCTGACGGTCGTTGGGCATTTGTACGTCTCAAGTGATTCTGGGTATGCTCTGCGTGTCTCGTTAGAAGAGGGAATAAAATGACATCGGCAAAAGGATACAATTTTGTGATTCACTTGCTCAGAGTGAACATGGAATGTATCTGTAAAGAGCTGCATGCGGAGTCAACCTAAGTTCTTATTCCATCAGCGCAGACTAGCTCAAATTGAAAACTGATAAATGAATATTTGAAAAATTATAGTCATGTTGGAAGAAGGACACGACGTAGATTGAATCTCTGCATGTTCAGGGCCAAAATTTCTCAATAGGCATTCTTGTATTGTATTTCGAAATCGGTCAATTCTTAAGGATTGCTTCAGAGTATTTGTATGTGGATCAGCGATGATCTGAGCATCTCCCTTCCAGGACACCACCTTACGCAAGACACCGAGCTCCGGTCTTTTATGACAGGCTGTTCCGCTTGCTTTTGTCTGCTTTGGGCTCAGCAACTGGAGGAACCATTCAAAACCTGTCTTGGATGCTCAGTTGCTGCCAGTATTATCTGCGTTTGGCTTACATGACAGCACCCCGCTCGTTGCTTTGATCTATCTTTGTATACCTCAAAAGCTGCGCTAGGCTTTTCTTTCACCTTTTGGTTTTACTCTAAGCATGAAATTTAGCTTCATTTTATCGTGCATCTCTCGCTGATTGCTTCCTTATTCCAGTGTTTTTCAACCGTTTTGAGAAAATTCGTTTCAATTTTTATTGTTCGTTCTCATTTCAACTTGTATTGGTGTACTATGAGAAAGGATTATCGACTCGTGGCTCACGGAAAAATGTTCATTTTTTGTTCATGTATTCTAATCTGTATAAAGGCTTTGGTGGTTTTCCTTCCATTATTTGTATGGAGTATCCAAAGACTGAAGCCAAAACGTAGCTTGTAGTGACGAGTCCAAGTTTTTTAGAGAATACCGTCAAACTTAATCTGGAAAGAGAAAGAATGGGGCAAGATAATGGAAATAGACGGGAGGGGCGAGGTAGGAAGGAGCGAGGAAGGAAATACGGGAAGTACTGCACGACACAAAAGCCGCGTAGGGTTCGGTTCAATGGGGCGGCCCGGCTCAGACTAGTGAGTTGCCTTTGGAAATTATTCATTTGGCTATGAAAAGAAAGCGCCCACTGAGCTCGCTCAAGTGAAGCGATTACGCAATGTCGCGCGCTCACTCTCTGTTGAGTCGCGCTCGGTGCTTTTTGCGCAAGATTTTCTCCGTGCGTAGAATGACGTGTTCATTCCGAAGCTATTTGTCAGACAAAATATACGTGCTGGTGGAATATACATCTAAGTTATCGTTTCGTCTATGTGATGTGTTAATTTCATGGGTCGTTCGTTCAGGGGAAAATTTGAGGCCCCAAATTGAAGGTTGTGTAGGTCTTTTTTTATAAAATCATTTTGCCTTGTTTAGCTACAAACTTTTTTTCGGTTGTCTTGTTTTTCATTACCTGTTACTTTTCTGTCTCATTTTTTTATTGTTTCATTAACTTTCTTCCTAACTTGTTTCTATTACACATTGAATTTTGTGTGGGAACACCTTGTGCATAGATTCCCTGTTACGTGAATCCAGACTAAATGATGCCCGCATCATTCTCTTTGGAACGCCTAATTTTGTGTTGGGGAGTTTAAGACGAATAATCTTATTTAATTTCACGCGTCTGTGATTCTTTTTAATCAAATCTTCTTATATATTGCGTGTGAAGGTTAATAGTTTTTGTTTCAAGTTAAAGTGGTAACATCGTCAGTTCGCTAGCAGAAGATGTCTGTTATAGTACCAATAGGTGTTTAAGGCACTGTTCAGTACGATTTTTTATTATTAAAGTTCATTTTTTTTCACGTAAATCATTTCAGTTTTGTTATTGATGACAAACTTTTTGGCATTCATTGCATCTTCGTTTCAATATTTTATAATTTTTTTATCTTATGACGCAACGTATTACCAAGTAATAACACTCGCGATGGATCTCAATAGGTTGCCAGACGAGTATACCTCGTATCCGGACATTGCTGCAAGGGACTCGGTGTTGGTCAGTCAAGTGCCGTGATATGGTCAAGTGTCTTGTGGCTAGGCAGGTACAATTAGCGGTACGCCTTTTTTGACGCGTGCTCTTCTTCGTACTCGCAGCGGCCACACCTTTTCTTGAAGGTAGAACCATCGAAATAGTGGTTTCTTGGAATTATCTTTTCACGGCACTCGTCCTCGGCTGGGCGAGGGAGAAGAGTTTTTCGTTATAGAGAAAAGTAGAAGACTTCGATTCGTCCGGATCGTTATGGCATTTGGCGACAGAGATGCCTATTTCTTTTTTGGTGCTTTTTTAGTCTGGTTTTCTTTTTATTCGTTTGTAATTTGTCCTCGGGAGTATGCATCTACGGTATCTATGGGAATTAGCGCTCCCAAGGGAAGATGAAGGGTCCTGAGCTGCAGGTTTAGTAGACCATAATAGAAAAGGTTTTTGTTAAATTACTGACCTTTTTTCTCATCTAGTTATGTAAACTTATTTTCTAACTCTGTATCTAGGAACTGGAGAGAGGTCTGGTGTGTGAACAAACCCTGTGCATAAATTCTCCATTCTCTAAGCTCCATAATAACTAATGCCTTCCTCTCTGTAAGATACCTCTGTTCTGGCTAGTTAAACAATCTCACTTTGATCTAAAATTTGAAAGTGATATCTAAGAAAATTGAAAACGAAATGTTATGATGGAAAAGTATCATTTCTGTTGCGTGAATCGGTGGATAACATTCTTTTTTTTTTGGGTAAAGCAATTCAAAGTTGAAGTCGTAGTTCTTGCTGCAGATGACTGTGTGGATTTTTTTTTTGAAGAAATGTCTATGTTGTCAACACTTTTTTTCAAAAATGCCTTTATTCGCCAGTGACTCCATTGCAGTCATTGTCATATGTTATTGATTTAATGGAACAGTAGTAGGCGGCATTTTTATTGGATAGCTGCCTATGCAGAACGTTCAAAAATTATGTATTTTACTACTACAAAACCATCCATCATAAAGGCTTGAGACCTGTTTAAGTGAGTTAGTCCGAGTCTAAGGAATCTTGGACTAAAGGTAGGTAATAAAAGGCTATGATTATCTGAGGGTTTGAGCTGTCTCTTAATTGTGCGGCTGGAGCACTCACAAGCTCGCTGGCTGTTGATGTAATGAGACACCCGAGCTCGTTAGGACTCTTTATGATGTCCTCTGAAGATCGTATTTTTTCTGCCTATCCAAAAGTTGGATAAAGCTCCCCACGATGCTGTTTACTAGAGGGCTTTCTTGTATTCTTGGGAGAACCAAGAACACTTCTGAGCTCCTTGGAAGAACGGGTCTAGCGCTTTTCAATCCTTTCGTTAGAGGGTGGGACCTTTGTGACGAACACAGAGAAAAGGCTCTACGCTATGCGGTGCAGGTGGACGATGATTGATCCAGTGGTTCTTTCGCCGAACCTTCTTGAATCTGATGTATGTTTACGTACTCTGCTCTACGACTTCAAACTGAGCGTTTTAGTTCTCGATCGTGGGAAAGTGCTGTTTTATGTGCGTAAAATCTAATAGACCGGGTGATTTGGATTATTTACTTATTATTCATTTTTCGAAGATGTTATAAGCGTGAATCATAGCGAAATTTGTTCATTATAGTTTTGGGGTCTTGAACTAAAATTTCAATTGTCTTTACATTCCTAATTTTACATGAGAATCGCGCCCTTCCTTCCATCTTCCTTCTATGATAAATAAATAACTTTTCAGTGTGAATTTTGTAAAGTGTAACGTACTTTTGTAACTGAATTAATTATTGCGAAAATCTGCCGATTTAAAATGTAAAAGATTCAGGGCTCACACCCCTGACAAATAAGTTTCTACATAGAAGTCAGCCTTTTAAACGTCTCACGGAGTTTTGTCGCGTAAACTCTCGAGTCGATGGTGTATTTTTTCATTGTAATGTTTGCGGTATAATTAGCTTCATATGATACGTTATTATTTAGATAAGGTACAATTCTCTTTATACTACAGAGAACACTCTTGTTTCAGTTGTGAAATTTTTTTCCACCATTATGTGATCCGTAATGTATGGGAACTTCTTGTTTTAAATCTTTTTTAATTGAAACTTATTTTGAATTTTAATATTGTCTGACATGTGTGGCTCTGAACTTAACTGCTGAACATCATACCACATTGTCAATTGAAACAGAAATTTGCAACGGCTACCCATGAGGCTTAACTACGATTGTTAGGTTATTTTTTAAGGTGTTTTTCCCGTATTGGTAGGCAATGGCAGATATCTTTAATTTAGCACGATTGTGCGCTCCCAGGGAGAAAATGTGCGAGGGCCCGAGCTGAGAGTTTGGTAGGTCTATTTAGTTTCGTTTCGTTACGGACTATCTTTTTTCACTCCACTGCTGTCCTGTTTTTCAGCACCTACTACTTTCTTTTTCAACTTTTTTTCTTGTTTCATGAACTTCTTTCTTAACTTACTGTTTTTATAGACCTTGTGCATAGATTCCGTGTTCCCTTAACTTCATACTGAACGGTGCCTCCATCCTTCCTCTCTAAAAACATATTTGTTGTGTTAGGGGAGGCTGAAACTAACTTATAATCGATCAATTAGCCTTAGACTGCCCTGAGGCTTGCTAGTTATCCGAACATTTTATCCAAATAATCGAATTACTTGAAAAGAAACACTCTGTGCCCTGTAATGGGAACAATTTTCAACTTTATAGTATAGCAACCGGTTTTAGAGCTAGGCTGAATAAATAAATTTGGTTGTAGGTCGTGTTGCAGGTGCCAGAAGTGCAGAAGTGAATGTATTTCTCATTTCAGTTTGGTAATGAAAATATTCATAGCCAGAATTTAAGTTTTTGCGCTAATTTTAACAAATACATATCCTATCGAGTGAAATGCTTTTGTTTGATTAGGCATGGACAATGTTTATAAAACATGCAACTTCACAGGCATGCTATGTCTTTGCTGGTAATATCTTTTATGTGTTTGTATGCAATAGCAAATTTAAGTATCTGTTTTTACGAACCACGCTGCTTTCGTTAACCATCATTTCTCAAATCAAAATTTCGGAGTATCTATCCAATGAATTAAGCACGTCTTAGCTTATTCAATATTTTTGTACGTTTCAGATTGAATGTGTTCTTCGAGCGCCGTGTTTTATTTAAGTTTACGCCAGACTTTAGTATTTTCCCAAATTTTGTGTAAGAAGATATACACAATTGAATGTATGCCATTAGGAGTAGGTGAAAGGGCCTACGTCATGTCTGGTATTAATCTAACCCTTCTAGATTTTCCCACGTTTAAATTTTCATCAACCTGTTTTTTGAACAACGGGAAAAAAACCTTCCTCTTCTATTCATTTCTTCGAGGGATGTTTCAGCTCTTCACGTAACCCAACGGAAAAGGAATAATGGAGGCGTTTGTGCAGACGAAATTATATTTTGATGACTTAGTTAAAGGCTGTGCGAGGAAGTTCAGTTGTATCGCCCGCGATGGTTTAGTAGCCAGATAATGCCTTCATTATTCGCTCATTGTTACTTGCCTTAACGAACGGGCAAGCCGATTCTTGAAAGTACGTTGCCTAAATTGAATGATCGCTTAACAAATTTGAATAAAATGTAATGAATGTGGGTCTGATCGTTAGCGGGTCGAGTTGCGATAAGAAATTATTGTAGCCGATGGCGCTTGAGAGCATGTAATTTGTGACGTAAGAAGCTGCTGATGAAAGCTACTGAAATATGGTCAGTTATGTATGATTATATTTCAGTAGCTTTCATCAGCAGCTTCTTACGTCGCAAATTACATGCTCTTAAGCGCCATTGGCTACAATAATTTTTTTTAACGAACTTTTCCTTTGCATGTTGTCAGCGATTTTTTATAACGAATGCTAACGTAGCATTCGTTATAAAAAATCGCTGACAACATGCAAAGGAAAAGTTCGTTTAAATTTATCTGAACTTATCGTTAAGCTAAGTTTGATTTTTATATATGCAAATTTTCTTGTGGTATTTTAAGCTTGGTGAAAATTTTCAAGCAAACGTAATTTATGATCTATAATTTAAAATTCGATAGAGAGTAGTGCATAATGTACAATACGGGGAACATGCAGTGTTGCAGAAATTGTACCCGAATTCGACTACTAGTCAAACATTGTGCTGTGTTACTTTTCCTGGCGCTCCAAATCAGTACAAAGAAGGTTACTGTCTCAGGTTTCAGTGCTGGTGAAGGATGACATACAAAATAGCGTGAATTTATATGAATCGATACCGTGAATAGTTATAAAAGTTTTAATCTTCAGGGCGGACACAACTATCGTATCTGAGATTAGCGCTCTCAGGGGAAAATGTGAGGGCTCGAACTAAGAGTTAAATATCCCTTCTTTTTGCTGAAACATTTTTTTCACATTGTTAAGGATCGCCTTTTCGGTTCACTACTTTTTCAATTTTCTGTACCTTTTTCTTCAACGTCTACCTTGTTTCATGATAACCTTGCTTCTTAACTCACTATTGCTATGCACAGGAGATCTCGTGTGAGAAATCACCTTGTGCATAGATTCCCCGTTTCCTTAACTTTATACTAAATGATGCCTTCATCCTTCCTTCAGCGGTTTGGGAGGGTTGAACTAATATGATCTATAAATGCACTGTTATAACGCGAGAGCAGCAGATGCTTTAGCAAAGCCTGATACACAACGTTATCCCTTTCCGGCGTAATTCTTGCAAGAGCGAGTTGAGAACTCTCTTGGTGCTAGGGTAGCAGGGAGCGTGCGACGCCTGCCGTGCCGACACAGCTGCTCGCAGTGCGAGTGTGCTCAGGAATGCGCTACTGATGAGTAATGGGAGGCGGCGACGTGCCTGCTGTGGGGGACATATTCCTTCCTGTGCAAGGCTCGCCATTCACAGTCTTCGTTTCGTAACGCTGATCCTATTTTGGTTCTCCATTCGGTGGAAGTTTTATACGCTAGTTTCTGCTAACGATTACGGTGCTCTAATAATGAGAATTTTTGGAACGTCTGTATACATTACGATTGCAATTTCGTTTTAGCGTCGCTCATATTCTTTTATTCACGTTTCTCTTTGTGTTCAATCGATCTATTTGAATTATGTGCAGTATCGGTTGCTTCTCCGTTAACTTGAGAGCAAAGAAGCTCATGTCACCTTGGTGCAAGAGTACTCGTAATGTCTGATATTTAGAACGGATGATAAAAATTAGGTTCAATTTTGTATGTACATACTGTTATAATTGTAATAAATTTGACTAAACTAAAAGATTTTCTTTCAGATTATTTCTGCTACGTTCACATTTTTTATAAATATTGGCATCCATATTTGCCCCGTCTAAAAATCATCTAAGATATGTTCTGTACGAGTTTCATAAAGGTGTTTATGTATGCAAGTGCGGCAAAGAAATCTATTCAAAACAGTTGAGGTGATGATGTAGTGAATGAAAGAAGTTGCAAGAGATACATTTTCTCGTTTCAAAGGGGTGATTTCACTTAAAATATGAGCCAAAGATAGGTCGACCTGGAACACTAAATTCCGATCAGTTGAATGTTATTATTCCCGAAACTCGTCTGGGAAATACAGACTCATCCTCCATATTCACCTAACCTTGCTGCTTCTGGTTTCCATTGGTTCCGAATACTACTGAACACTTATGGTAGACTTAGGTTAACATCAAGAGAAAATACTGAAAAAGAATTTAATTTCTATTTTGATTCTAAACCTGCAGAATTATACAAGCGAGGCACTTAGAAGCTTGTTTTAAGTGGAATAAGGTCATCGAAAGTAATAGAGTATGTTAATAGATAAATATTCCTTAGTCATTGGCTTATTTATTTTTACCCAAGATCTTCAAGTCGGTCAGTACTTATGTATCTGGGTGATATTTTTCCCACTTTTTTAACGTGTGAGTAAAATAATCTTTCTGCTGTTAACGTAATGTCTTCTAATTAAGAAAATTTTATTCGCGTATGACCATTTGACTTCTTGGTATTTTGACTAAGTATCCAATTTCCGTTCATCATTAGCAACCCCTGTCAGCTTGGAACCATCCATCCTTGTGAGCATATGTCATGTCCTGTACAGCTTCTCCCTCGAAATGTTAAGCTGAGGCGTGTAGGAGACTGCAGCAGTAGCACGAGAGGACAGGTTACAGCAGCCCGCGTCACATCCTCCCTCCACGCGGCTCGGAGGGGCAGGGGTGTAGGCAGGCTGGCCGGACTCGCTGTTCCGGTCCCGCCCCAAACTTCCGACCGCGTCTCTATTGCGCTCGTTCTCGTGCTGCATACCTCGGGCCTGCACCACGCGCTCCCTTTTAGCGCTGAAATTTTCCTACATTGTTAGCGCATACTCGGTGATGTCAGTACTTAATTGAATAAAGTATGTACAATAGTTAGTCGATTACGGTGGAATAACTTTTGATAATGTTTTGCGTCTTTTGTCTTGGGTTCATTATCGACGGTTCGCTTCGAGCTTATTTTGAGGAATAAATGCTTGTCGAAAAGCTATAACTGCAGGATTCCTGAGCTTTCCGCGAGAGGCATGTACATATGTAGTGTCCTCAGTGCAGTTGAGTTAGCTTTTCTCTGCTCATATTTATTTGCGAATGGAATGAACGATTGTTTCAAGAAGGCGTTGGAATCGATTCTTTGACGTATTTTTCTTCTCTGTTAATCAATCCATTTAGTGGAGAGCTCGAGGGTGGGTACCTCAATAGGCTTTTGTCGCGAATGTTGTTAATCTTTTATGTTCCTTGCTCAACTGGGTAAATGCTAGGTTTAGAGTTTTTATGTTCCTTGATCAACTGGGTAAATGCTAGGTTTAGAGTTTTTTTATGTTCCTTGCTCAACTATTCAGTTTGGCAAGCCTTTCTTTTGTTGAAATCGAATGGTCTTTTTTCTAACGTTGGCGACATTTTTTTCCGTTCACAGATGACCTACAGTACTTCTTCGACTTCGCTCTTGTTTCGTACATTTTTTAGTCTTGCTCTTTCCATGAGCAGCACGTGGGGAATCACGCGTATAATCCTCGCTTCTTTCTTCAAATCCGTCCTTAAAAATGCATTTCTCGTTTTGAGAACACCTTGGTTGAAGCTATGTAGGCTTAAAATAATTCAAAATCTATTCTAATTTAACTGCTTCTTCTTTTTAAAGAACTAATGCTGTTAGTGAAGTCAGCGTTTACATGTGGATAGTAAAGGTGTTCAATGGAGGTTGCATTTTCGCGTAATTTGTTGCGTTTCAAGTATTAAAAAGTAGAATTTAACATTTTGCTGTGGATTTACTGTTTGGAATACAAATGTCTGCTTATTTTGGCTGCCAAATCAGCAACGAGTTGTAGCCTTTTGTTATCAAAAATAATCAGTGCGTTGATCTCTAGTTTGAGCTGAGCACATCTCCAGCATGCACAAATATCTCTCCGATGTACATCGTTTCGCTTTAGTGATGCGGTCAGCTCTTCCTGTAACAAGGGCTCATCTTCAGAGCTATAAGAACTCGTACACCTGTTTTGGGTGTGTCTTTCCTACATCGGCGAGAGCGAGCTCCTTTTAAACAACTGCGCTGCTTCCGCGGCCCCAGGTGTCATGTCCTCCCTCTCTTCCTGTCTAGTTCATTCATTTCAACGGCGTCAATGTACGTTACCTAAAAGTGTGCGAAATGGTATCTTGCGAGCATTTGAATTCGCACTCATAAGGAGGATACAGCTATTTATTGTACTCGTATCTATGAGAATCAGGGCTCCCAGGGAGACCTTTGTGTTGAAATAGCTTTTTGTTTTATTACGGACCAACTTTTTTCTCGGTTTATTGCTGTATTGTTTTTTTTAGCACCTACTAGTACTTTCTTCTTGAACTAATATCGTATTTCATGAACTTCTTTCTAAACTTGGTGATTCTATGCACTTTGTGCATAGGTTCTGCGTTCCCTTAATTCCGTACTAAATGGTGCCTTCTTCCTTCCTCTCTTTGGATCGCCTTTGTTGCGAATAGGGAGGCTTAAACTAACTAATAATCTGTATCTATTTTATCAATTTTACTTCTGCCATGAGTTTGTCATTGATGTATTTAAATGCGCAGTGGTTCAAATCAGTTGTTTTTCGTCTTGAAGCTGAAGCACATCCAAGGTTAGGAACACTCTGCACACCTGCAAATAATTATTTGGTTGCTAGTGATGTTACATGCGTTCATTTGGAAGGTTTCGCTGGTTGCGCAGCTTAATAGCGTGCGCTTTTCTCTTAGTTGAGGAACTGGTTTCAAATTTCCCTCTGGGTCATGGTTTCATAAAAAATGGTAAACTTCTTGCATTATTATTTGCAAAACTGTGCAAATTTTTCAAGCTTGTCTCAGAGTACAGCGATGAGTATTCGGCAGTTGGCTTGGTTATAAATAGTCAGCGTTGGTGAACTAGGAGCACAAAGAAGCTGGAAGATGCCAGTGAAGGCGTGGGAAAGACGGCGATGTTGCACAGGTGTGCAGCGCCGCCGTGACTGGCGGAGCTCGTAGGTCGCGTGTTAGTTCGAATTTTTGGCGGCAGCGGTGCCGGTTGGTGCGTGACAGCCGTCGTGACCCTGTACCGGCCTTCTTTGTTTCTTCCCACGCCTGGCGCTCGTACTCGCCCTTCTTTCCCCGCTTGTCCTGTCAAATTCCTTATTTGGCAATGTAGGCGTTTTTACAAGTTCAGGTCACTCAAAGCATCTTTATTAAGTGAAGAAAATCATAAAGTCGTCAGCAGTTTGGGGATGCAGTCGAATTCTGAGGGTTATTCTTACTTGGTCATGGTAATAAATTACATTCGAGACGAATGTGAAGTAAATCCGGTATTGTCTTCTACTGGACCATATCTAGCCTTTTCAGGGTTACAGTATTGTGCAAAGCTCTTCTATTTTGGAAGCCGCTTCAGAGGACCTTACGAATACGTTCAAACCACTTTTCTGAAGAACCATTTCGAAATTCTATGTTTAAGCTTTCATTTTTGAATTTCGTGTTAAAACTGCATTTAACTCAAATGAGGAAATCATTCATATTATTGGATTGGCCAAAAAGTTCGTTTTTTAGTGCCATAGTTCTGACACTCTAAAGACCATTTTCATATTCTTATTTTCTTGATCCTGTATTCGACACAGCGAGCGTGTTTACTTCTATGTGTAATAAGCCTCCGAGCAGAGAAGTTCTAACATTTTTGCTTGCATTCGAGCCCTGGAAATAGTGGACCTAACCTAGCACTGCCGACATCGAATCAAACAGAGGCTTCCCCCTACTCTTGGCCAATATTTCTGCAAATTTCTGTTCTTTTCTTTCTTTTTCTGAAATGAAAAAGCATAAGATGTCGGTAATGCTATGGCTTGGTCAACCATTTCAAGGGCATGAAGGAAAACAAAAGTGTTGAAACTTCTCTATTTGAAGGCTTATTACACATTGACGTAAACATGCTCGCTGTAACGAATTCAGAAATTGGAGAATAAAAATATAAAAACGATCTTTTGAAGGTCGGAAAAATGACGTTAAGAAATGAACGAACTTTTGGCCAACCCAATGCTTCATTCTTATTATAACAGTGATGGAACCTTAATTTTCTTGGACAGCTTTAACCTTTAAGCACGAAGAGGGTTAATTTCTGAGATATCGTAGGCCGTTTTGGAGTTAATTCTGAGCTGACAGTTCAGGTAAGCCTTCTTATTATTGAAATTTTTTATCTTTTTGTTATGGAAAGGACCATAATTTTACGGTTCAGTGCTGTCCTGTTTTCAACACCCACTATTTTCTTTTTTAACTTCTATCTTGTTTCATCAATTTCTTTCTCAACTTGTCATCACAAAGATCTTGTGCATAGATTTCGCGTTCCTTACCTCTATACTTGGTGGTGCCTTCTTCCTTCCTCTCTTTAGAACGTCTTTGTTGCGGTTAATTAAAAACATCTAATATCTAATCTTTCAAGTTAATTCTATTCATTTTCAAGTTTGTGCGTAAAAATTTCGTGTCTAGAAAATTGTTTCGATATTACTGTGCTGCTTGCTTATTTGTATATCATGTGGAAAAGAATAGTTCCAATTAGGAATGTTAAGCTCGTAGTTTGTCATTCAATCTAAGCGTTCGCATAATTTTTTTTACGAACTTAACGCGCACATGTTAATGTAATGCTAAATTTTTATATCATTATTATGCACTCGAAATGGAAACGTAACGAAGTCTAAATAAATTGAATACGGTGTCAAACTCTGCGATTAATTTTGGGAACACGCAGAGCCCTACTCGTGAGTTCATTGTACTCCATTTGGTCTGAAGTGTCGATGACTTCATGCTCTCACGGTAGTGGTGTAGCGCTCACTTCCTTCCGCCGTGTTGTTCTTTGGACACTCGCAGCTCTTCCAGTTTTCTATTAGCTCATCAAGCATTGCTCGAAACATATTTTGTGAAGCTATTTGTTGCAGTTTGGTTAACTTTCTCATTTTTATGCGCTAATTTTTGGTAATTTACTGTCTAGTTTTCATCTTTTGTTATGCTGGTTTGCATTCCGTAGTTATTACATATTCAAGACTTGAAGCACTAGCTTCACTAGTATAGAATGCGTTCTGTCAGTGTCCTAATCATGAGAGAATGGTTTTCCTTTTTGTTAACTAGTTAAGGAAGAAAGAAAGAATAAAATTGATGGAATCAGGGATGGAAAAACCCAGGGTTTTTAAAAAAAATCCAACCCACCTGTTTTTTTTGGGTTAAATCGGGTTTTATGGGTTTTATTGTTTTTTTTTTGGCTTTATTGGGCTATTTGTAATACCTGTTATTGTAAAAGAGTTATTCACACAACTCCCGTTGCCCCTATTTCAGATTTATATACATACACTTATTGAGTGAATATTGTTATTTGATTACTTTATTTTTAACATTATATTACATTATTATATGAATTATTACATTATATGAACAATATATGAATTAAGTTTGTCCATCACAATTACCATTTACCAATTACCATATGCATAGAGACATAGCTCTGCAGTCTATAAAGATATAAGATGTCCAAAGAGAATTCCTATGCTCGTCAATTCATAGTAAGTTGTTTTAGCAGCAGACAGACGCAAGTCATGTGAGAGGGAAGCACCATGCAGATCATAAGTAACCACCACAAGCAACTTGAAGCAAGACAGCTGCACATCACTTAGTCATGCTGTTAACAACTTAACATGTGTATTGTGTGAGCAGGAGTGCTTAGCTGCGTAAGTCAAGTCAGTCAACCACACTGTTACATGTTACAACATGTAGTGACATGCCATTTTTTTTTTAAATTTGCCAAAAAATTCACTTTTCGCAGTACAGGATAGCAACAAACACTAAAATGATTGGAAGTAAATGCTCTAACAGATTCCATCGTCAAATTTGTTCCAGTGCAGCTTAAATGCTCACCATAGGCCAGTAGTTTCTTTACTTTCTCACCCCATGATGGCTGAGGTTGTCTTGCCCCATCTGACTATAATTGTTAGACTTATTTCAATTTAAACAATTTATACAATTTATTTACCACAGGTGATACGGAGGTAGAATGTTTCGTAAGTCTAATACAATGGTCAAATTTGAGTATTGCTACCTGTGGGCCCGAATAAGTTCAGCGACTTCTAGGGCATCCTACCATTACATTATTCTAGGGTGTACAATAATGTTTAACCTAATTCACGTAGCTTAGTTTCACATTAGACTGATCAACAAGATAATGAACTCGATATTGACGTTTCATTTTACAACATTTAAGGCAAAGCTCTCACAGGAGACTGATATTGAAGAGTGGTTGGCTGAGTACAATCCGGAGTTCATCGGTGCGCTTTACTCCTATAAATTGAAGGACTCCAACATCTTCCCAAAACACATGTTCAATGAGAATATCACTAAGACAATGACTCCTTGTTGATGGTGGGATATTCAAGACATGAAACAGCAGAAAATGCAGATTCATGAAAAAAACTGGCAGAGGGTTTCTGCAAGTTTATAAGCAATCTTCATTCTTGCCCCGCAAGTTCAGGAACCATTGAGAGAATTTTCTCATCATTTGGAATTGTGTGGAATAAATTGAGAAATAGATTAGGATCAGAACGCGCACAGAAATCGTCTCAGTATATCGCCACCTCACAAATGATCATGATGTGGATGACAACGATGAAATGGCAGTGGATGTAGAAGAGAAACACAGTAGTATTGTAGTAGCAGTCTAGTCTAGAAGACAGGAAAAATTCAGAAGTCTCTATATTAAGTAGAGTAACTGCATTTGTTTCTAAATTTTTGTTTTTGTACTTTGGAAATGGAATTCATTAAAATATATTAGTCCCTCGAGTTTTTTGTGATTAAGGTTTTTCTAATTTGATTTGTATAGGGTTGGTGTTTTGTTTTTCAATGTTTTCTTGTCATAGTCATGCACATGACTTAGATACTTATTTTGACAAGATTAATATCTAGCTCATTTTGATTCTATAAGCTTGAAAACAAATAAAATTTACATAACAGTAATAAAACCAAGAAAAACCCAAAAAACCCCACTATTTAGTGGGGTTTTTAGTGTGTTTTTTTGCTTTTTTGGGTGGGTTTTTTATGTGCCAACCCTGGATGGAATATTTCATTGGTCGAGTCAAACTTGAATAATGAAATTTCGGTGTTTTTTTTCAAGAATGCTTACCTGACAGCTAGAAAACAGAGTCTAGGGTATAAACTTTCTAGCGCCGAATAGAGTTGTAGGTAGATTATGGCACTAAAGATAACAACATTAATCTATTTGGTGACCATTCGCTATTGAAGATGTTACTGAAGCTGCCAAGTTGTTCTCGACACGAAAAAGTGTGACGTTCTTGGCAGCATTGCAAAACAACCCGTGTATATAGTGGGTCGCGAAGTTTCTACATCACATAGTTGAGAAGTTGTAAATGAGAATTTGGTCAAAAAACACGCGACGTATTCTATGATTGCAACAATTACCTCTCTGGTGTTGCAAGTAATAGTGCATTTAGGTACCGGATTCTGCCGTAATGGAATTGGATGTCCTGGCCTTAAGTGCGAGCTCACCAGCTTTAAATAGATTAATTATTAATCACATGTGATCTGTAACTCGTGTACATACTACACACATGACTTACCATAATTATTGCGGATTCAATTATACGAGCGCGATAAAAAGCGCAATTAGTCGTCTTAATTCATCGAAGTTTAAAAAAGTTAATGAGCGTCTACCAAGTTCAGATTTTTTCGGCAAAATAGGACTCCCTCATAAACAATTTATTTGACAAGTGAGTTGTGTGCATGTTAATTACATTCGTGAAATAGGTCAGCCCTCCTTTGTATTGAAATACAGCAGTTTTTCTGTTCACTGCTGTCTTTTTTAAACATTAGTTTTCTCTTCAGTTTTCATCTTGCTTCATAAGCTTCTTTCAACCCGGATGTTTTTATATGCAGGATGTGAGGGCACACCTTGTGCATGGATTCCTTCCTTTAATTCACTACTAAGTAATGCCTTCTTCCTTTCATTTTTTAAAACGCCTTCGCTGTGGTTCAAGAGGCTATTACCTAATCTTTAATGTCTTCAATGTTGTTAGCCAGTTCACAGGAGTCTCATTTGAAGTCACATTGTAAATTAGGCACTGCATTTATCGCTTCTACGTTTAATAACCTATTATGCTTGAAATTAGTTAGAAATTTTAAATGCGAGTACTATAATTCATTGTGCAAGATCACTCTACTCCAACGAGCTGAGAATATTTTTTCATCAAATGTGAAAATTGGCTAGTTTTTGATGAATTTAATAATTGTCGTACTATTTTATGCCCCGAAAAATAATTTTTAAGATACTCTGGAAATTTTTCTTCAACTTCGTTAGCTTTAGGGGGCAATATATACGCTGGGAGAGTTATCACAGTGCTTAAAATTCGTCATTTTTTTTACCGTGTAGAAAAGGGCTTCAAAAAGCCCTCAGTAGGTATAGAGTAGGTAGTAGGTTTACATAGGTTAGGTTTATGTTTCTTATACATTAGGGACTAGCGCCCCAGAGGGATATTGATACTGCCTCAGCTATAGATACACTTTAGACTTGTAAAAGGGGCTTCAATTATAGCCCTTCGAGACTTTTATTTTTTTGTGCCGTTTTCTTTTTTCAGTGCTCATATTTTCTTATGCATCTCTTGTTTGTCTTCTCTTCCTCTCTATTCCTAGCTTGATGTTTCTGTGCACAGGGTGTCCTGTGTGGATACTCCCTTGTTGATTGCGAATCGTTTTTTTTTGTTGCTGCTGCAAATGCTATATGGTGTCATCTTTTCGCTCTCTTAATATCGCCATTGATGTGGCTACGGAGTCTCATCTCGTAGCAGTAAACTTGCCACCTCTAAGTTTTCAGATACGGGATTTAGCACCACGCACAGTCCAAGATGCTCGCATGTACTGGTATGTCCTCGAAAATGTAATTGTGTTTTCATTTTTTTTATTTCATTTTCGCTTATTTAGAAAGGCTCTTACGTGAGCATTTCTTCAAATACATAATATTTTTTAGGCGAAGATTGTCAAATCATTAGTTCAGAAAAGGGAAACATAGGATTTAATCATTCTCAGATTCTGCTCGAAAAGTTGCTTGTATAGGTATTAAAATTTTGTCCTTGGACAGTGTTGTTGGGGTGGAGGTAAAAGAGTGACCAGCAAAGCCGACATGGTGCTTATTTATACTATGATTTGGTTATTGATATCAAAGTTCGAGCCTTTATCACTGTTACAAGAATTTAAAGATTGAAGTGTTAGTTTATACTTGAATTGATCGCTTGTTGAATATGCGGATTCGTAAATACTGATGACCAAGTCTGAAGTTTTTTGAAAAATCGATATTATAGTTGATACTCGGTGCAGTTATCACACAATGTTGTACCATTTACAGATTGCTTTAAACACAAACAACACTGAAATTAAACTATGAAAATAATAGCGAGGAATAAGGCTTTGAAACTTAGCATAGCATTTTTTATTAAAAGCTTTACTGGTAAAATTGAACGTTTCGACTCTAAGACTCATTCTCAACAAAATTATCTGGAAAAAAATAAAACATTAACATATTGACAATATCGAGAAAACAAGAAAACTTAAAAGGAAAGAATACTTGAACCCACATACTCCGACGCACACTGTGCGCAACTGTGTTGATAAATTACAGAAGAGAGCATACCTTTCGAAATTTTATCTTTTTTGTTGAAAAAGGAACCAATTCGATATTTATTAAGATGCACAAAATGAAAATTAACATGTGTGAGATATTTGGATATATGTACGTACAATTCTTTCTTCATTTTTTCCGACTGCTGACCGAAAAAAGGGAGGATACCATACAAATCTTTCTTTTCTACAGTAGCAACAGCCGAAGTTTGGTGGTACATTCGATTGAAAAAATTCCTCAGGGTAGTCTCAAAAAGTTGTGTTGGGAAACCATTGGAATGAAAAAACCTTTTTAGAAAAGTAAACTCCTTATGAAAATTGCTAAAGTTAGAACTAACTGCAAAGGCCCTTGATAATAGCGTTTTAATACCGTTCATTTTAAATCGAAAGGTGCAAAAACTAAAAAAACTGGTTCCAAGACCGGTAAAACAGGGTGCGTACAGGCATGGAGAAGCATGGAAAGTAGTTGAATTTCGAAAATAAAATTCAAGGCCTCGAAAGTAGTGGAATTTTAAAAATGGTCATTGAAAGTCATGAAATTTTAGGATTTTCGTGAAAAGAAAATTTTACTGTTGAAAATTTTCGTTCCGTTTGGTCCGCGTTGAGCGAGGCGTTGTCAGTAACCTTCGAGTGTTACTTGGGCTCTGATTGGTTGATACAGCTACGTCTTTAGTGTCCGCGATTTTGATTGGTTCTCAGGCGTCACGTGAAACCAAACGCGCTCAGTGTGACTGAAGACACGCGCTCGCTCGGACCATTGTTGACCTGTCGCCACTGTTGAACATTTTTGAGCTGAGTTTTTATCATCGGTCTTGACCATCCCGTGTGTGTGTGACTAGAGTTACGGTGCCGAGACTGAGCTGAGGAATTATCGTCATGCCAGGCAGTTGTTCTTTCAACAACTTGTGGTTGCGAGACAAAGACTTTCAACAATGGATAGCACCGCATCCCAAACTGAAAACAATGGCGGTTTGCACCGCGTGCGAGTCGGAGTTCGACATCGCCAACAATGGAATAGCGGCGGTGAGGAGTCATGCAAAAGGAACAAAGCATGCCAAGAACGTGAAAGCTCAGACGACGAGACTTGCCAACCCGAAGATCGGGGATTTTTTCGTGACTTCCCAACCATCTACCGATCCTCCGACGCCTGCTGAGGGCAGTTCGGAGGCTCAGACTGAGAGCAGTGAGACCGTGCCAGCAGTACCAGAGTCTGCTAGTACCTCTACTTCATCACCATCAGTCAAAACTTGCACCTGTCAGTGCTGTCGCAAGAAAACGGCTCTAACTGACTTTGTGCAAAGGGACAAAGTCCTGAAGGCCGAGACGCTTTGGGCGTTGAAGACCGTAGCATCGCACCTGTCCTTCAAGTGCTCAAACCAGACTCCTTGGCTTTTCACCTCAATGTTTGTAGGAGGTATCTCCAAGGTTGACATTTCCAAGAAACTCCTCTTTTCAGCTTCACAGGGCAGACAGCGCTATCAACACTACCTGGATCAAAAGAAGGAAGAGGCAGAGAAGCAGAAGAAGGGAGAGAAGAGGAAGAGAGAACTGGATGAAGTGGAGAACCTGAAGACAAAACGGAAGAGGATTAAGGAGAGTCTGCAAGCGCTGGTGGAGGATGCTGACAGCTTTGCACGGAAGGCAGAGGACAAGAATGATTTGCGCCTACTGGCAAAGTCAAATGCATTGAGGAAATCAGCCAAAGACAAGCAAGAACAACTCAAGGGGCTGAATGCGGAAATTAATGACAAACTTAATGCACTGGCAAATGCATAGCAGATGCTATTGAACTGTCCAGCATGACTGTTTGGTGTTGTGATGATCATTTACACATTTATGAAAACAAGACCTGCAAGTAATGATGAATGTTCTGTGAATTTTATGACTGAAATACATTTATTGTGCTGCAATTTAACTTTGTGTGACATTATTTTGGGCAGAGAGAGGTAGTGAAAATGGGATTTGGTTGGCATAAAAAGTCATGAAAAAGTAGTGGAATTTTGAACCTCAGAGCCTGTACGCACCCTGGTAAAACTACATTTGCGAAAAGCTGAACTACAAAAATGATAACTTGCTTTTGTAATTAAAGAATCGAGGAAAGAAATGATACCGTTCTGTTCAGTTTCTAGGGTAAAGGTAAAAAGATACTGAAAGGTAAAAGGTACTGAAATTATTGTATAACGACGCGTTAATATCGTATCAACCATATTTCATCTTAGGCGCGAAAAAAAGTTCCAGTGCTACGTGTATTGTGTAGTGCGAACCAACCTTATGAGTCGATGCGTGGGCCGGCGCACGTGCGTTGCTTGCAGTCTCCTGTTTAAAGTTTCCCGCCAAAGTTGGTGTGACGTCACGAGCTCCCCATCATTGGGGCTCCTCAGAGGCCCCCGTCTCCCTCTTGAATTAGACTCTGCTGCAGCCTTACGTCACGCTTCGTGTCCCTCCAGCCGTTTATGGTGGTGGAATTACTGGCTCTAGATACGTCCATTGGGAAAAGTGTTTTGATTCCTTCGGAGGTTTCAAGTGTCCTGTGAGGATTACGAAAAATTTGTAGCAGCATACCGTTTCGAATGATATGAATTATGAAGTACCCAACGGCGCTGCAGTTCTGCACAATTCATTGGTGTCACAAGCATTGAAGTGTCGTTGAAGTTTTGTACACACCTTGCTATTCGTGTGTGTTGGTCTATTTTTGAAGTTTCCTGATATCAAATGAGTTAATAAATTATTCAACCTTAGCTTCAGCCTTTGATATTTTATTGCCAATTAATTCCTTTCGTAAGCACGAAGCGAATATAAGTATATTTCTTTTAATATTCTGTTAGGTGTTTGTAGATTGTATTTTTCTTCAAATTCAGTTACAAGTATTCAAACATTTCTGTTGGAAGTTTTAATTTGAGAAGAATATAGTAATTTAAATGTGCTTTGTAAGTTTGATATTATTTCAGGTTTTTGTAGTTTCATTGGGACTCGCATCTATAATTCCAAAGTTGGCAGAGAATAGCAGTTGGCGCATATTGTTCATCACCGCAGGCCTCATATTGAGGTGCGGTGAGTGCTACAGGGTTGGATGCGCATCAGAGGTCATTCCTTGAAGGTCGCGTGGTCGACTTCTGCATTCGCGTTTGCTTGTTCTTCTAGTGCTTCATCACCGCCTCAGTATTGCATGCTGGTGCTTGCTTTCGTCGTGAGCCTCGTGAACCTCATTCAGTGGTGCGAATATCGAACACGGCACGGAGTTCAGCTACCCTGATATTTGAATAGCGCAGCATCTGAAATGTTTACCTGACATTTGGTTCATTAGTCTGCATGAAATGTAAACGTGTTGATCGTAAAATGTGCATTCTATTAATAGTTGCTTCATTCCTAATTTTCGTGGTGTTACTTTTTCACCGTTATACTCTTCCTTATGTAAATTTAATCTAATCCTTTTGGGAATTTCAGTATTATACCATGTATTTTAATTTCAGTATGCACCCAGAATTTTCGTTTATTCTTAGCGTTGTAGATACCGTTCAGTGCTAATGCTATTTTCCAGAAGCTTTGTATTCATTTACGTATTGCTCCTGAGTTTATCTCGCACCTACAACAAGGAAAGCGTTTAGCTTCTTTTTTCACTGTAACACACGCTGTTGGATTTGTTTTTGAAGGTTGCTTTTGTTGCTTTTGATTCATTTTTATACGTTTAGGGAACTCGGTCAGGCGAAGGTTAGGTTATTTTGCAACTATCATGAGTTTTCAGGGTGGATTATAAAAAATTCAGCCCAACTTGAATCGTTAATATCTCCTGAATTAATATATTCTATTTTCCTCTGTCAAGTGAAGTGCTAAAAGTATTTTGAAATTGTATAAACTTGTTAATTGTGTGATTTCACACTGTATAGCGAGTCCATATGATGGTAATTTACTTTATATCTGCAGAGGGATTATAATTGTATGGCGTAGCCTTTTTCTATCGTGTTGGAATTATTTGAAAGGGTTGGTCTAGAATTAGTGAATAACTTTGACGATGATTCGATTACCCTAAAGGCATAGTATTCCCGTTGATTATCCTTCAAACATGTTCAGAGATTTTGCTCCTCAGCAACTAAGTAGGATTATTGAGAATAACTCTGTGTGCTCTTATACGTATCTGTACTCTGACGTGACACCTTTCGGTACTCATGCCGATGTTTCGTGCAACCGACTTGATGCCGGATTTTTGTTCTTAATGGTTTACACTGTTTAAGGTGTCCATTTCAACTAGCAAAACTCTGTGAATACGAATGCTAATCGTTAACTTGCGCTTCTAGAGATACAATTATTATGTTTTGAAATTAGCGTTCACAGAGGAAGATGTTATGTCCTGAGCTGAAGGTTATGCAGACCTTCCTTTAAAACGAATGTTTTCTTATGTTATTGATGTTTTGCGGATTTTTTTTCAGTTTCTTTCTGTTTTCTTTTCAGCACGTTTTTCCCTCTCAACTTTTATCTTGTTTCATGAATTTATTCCAATCTTGCCGTTTTTATATGCACGAGGGATCTTACGTACGAAAATACGTGCGTAGATTTTCCGTTCTTTTGCTTTCATACTGAATAGTGCCTTCCTCTTTCCTCTCCGTGGAACTCGTTATTTGTGGTTAGTGAGGCCCTAACTTGTAAATCTAAATCGATGTAAATCTAAATCTTGTATCCCGTTTAATCGATGGACTTATAGTAAATATATAATTTCTGAAACACACACGAATGCTTTCAGAATTAATCACTTTCGGTTGATCATGTGCTGCGTCAACTTGATTGTTTAAAAATGAAATAAACCTATCATTCGCGTGTTAAATCTTTGCATTTTGTATTAATTATGATCTCGTGGAGTTTTGGTAAAAACATTGAGGTAACGAGATTTAAGATGACTTCGTTGACAAAAAATGTGCATCTAATGAGGACAGATGGGGGCAGAGAAATTCGTGGACCATACACGGGAAATATTTCGCATGTTTTGTTAACTCGTGCTGATTTGTCAGGAGGATGAGATGGTGGTTGCTTTGGTCGAGAAGTACGGCGCTAAGCGCTGGACGCTCATCGCGAAGCAGCTGAAGGGGCGCATCGGCAAGCAGTGCAGGGAGCGTTGGCACAACCACCTCAATCCAAACATCATCAAGACGGCCTGGACTGCTCAAGAGGATGAAATTATATACAAAGCTCATAAACAGTGGGGAAACCAGTGGGCGAAGATTGCCAAACTAATTCCCGGCAGGTTAGTGTCTGTTTTTCTCATGTTTTTGTGCTTAATCAGCATTTGTTACTTAACGGAGCCGCAGGAGTATCTTGCTATCGAATCACGTGGAAGTTTGTTTCTTTGTTCTTATGTTAAATTTTCGCCTCATCGAGAGGAAATTTCCACTGATGTTTTTTGGGCTCCATCAGAGACAGAGAAATTTTACGCCCTCGTTACAACTGCCTTCACTGAGTTTCACTGCGAGATGTTAAGTTGAATCGGTTTTGTGATGGTGTTGATCGAAATCGATTGCCATAATGTTTACTATTAAAGAGAGAAAAGTTATGAACCATTATTTTTTACGTATGTCTGCTGTGTTGCCATTTTTTGTTTCTTTCGACTGTGCACTCACTCAAACGCCTTACATGACCAGAACGGACAACGCGATCAAGAATCACTGGAACTCGACAATGCGCCGCAAGTACGAGGCCGAGGTGATGGCCAGCAGCCGGTCCCAGCCCATGAAGCGGTCCTCCAGTGGCACGCGGGGAGGCGGCAGCGCTGCACCGTGCAGTGGTGGCGGCGTCGCGCAGCCCATCTCGAGGTAATGCCAGTGGTGGTGGTGGTGCTGCTGCTGCTGCTGCTGCTGCTACTGCTACTGCTGCTGCTGCCGTGTAGATGTAGCTTAGCACTCGCAAGTCTGTCGATCTGGCCCAAAATGCGCCAAGTCCATTCTACGAAATTTTTGAGAAGAGCTCTTTTTATGGAGCTTGAATTTTTTTATTACGTGAAAAGCACTTTCTACCACCTCAACAGAACAGCAAATGAAAGTTTAGGGGTGTCTTGCATCTAAGAGAACTCAAATCTGTTAAAAATTAAAAATTGAAATTTCGGGAGTTGGCGCTTGTTTTGTCTGATTGACCAAAGTGGCCCGCGAGTATTGTTCGGTCATACTTCTTTGTTCAACTCAGTTATCGTAAGAAGGTAGTGTTTTTGAAAGGGTTATATGACTCGTTGAAAATTATTCACCAATATTCTAAGTGTGTTGCAGTCAATTATAAAAGCCCCTTCGTTAATTTGTTAAATGTGTTAAATTGCAATTATGACGTAACTAAGTTTTATTATTCGAACTATTAAGTTTTTTGCTTGAATTGAAATATGATTAGGTTAGGTTAAATTTGAAGTATCAATTTATATTCGTTCATAGTATTTCATGAAATAATTTTTTTTAGGGAAAGCGTTATTTATTTTATCCAATATTTTTTTAAAATTTAAAAATGAATAAAAATCTTGTATGTTCGTGTGGTGAAGATGTAGATGATGTCCGAGTGTTTTATTTTTATGTCGAGAAGCTAATACCTGTCGCTTCTATAGAACCGACTTTTTGTCGAAACGTCCATTCCAATTAGTTTCACACTAAACTGACAAGTGAATGTGTTTTTATATGCATATATGTATATTTTCAATGTTAAAATTGTATGAGCAATATTTTTCCGAAATTCTTGGGAATGTGAAGAGTAATTTGTTTTTAACCATAGGGTCATATTTTTTAGAGCAAAGGTATTTTCTTATGATCATTGGATTTATACTCTCCCGCTAGGAATTTATTTACGGTCCCCTACCTCCTAGTTTAATGGTTTTAGGCTTTCATTGACTTCTAATTTATTTCGTTAGGTACTGTTCATCGTTACAATTATACTGAAACGCTTGTTAGTTTTCAAATAAAAACGCATAAAATTTTCTTTGCAGTAGCGAAAGCATCCTTGGCCTGCCGCACAACTTTAGTCCTCAGATGACCTCACCGAACGGCACTCTACAAAGCGATTACGGCCATGTGTCTCGCTCTGCTGCCACCTACGGAGGTCTCATCGTTCCCGCGTCCAGTTTTACTCACATGAGAGACTATTCTATGGGTCAGTTCAAATTTTATATATTTATAGTATTGAATTATTTTGAGATTTTTCCTGTGACCTCAGAAATGTTTTATTTAAAGCGAGTTATTTTCTTGGTCCTGAAAATTTATCATACTATTGTATTATACTGCTTCGTTTCTCCTGTAATCCTAGTAATGACGTGTCACGTAAACACGTTGAGGTCAAATTTATCCAATCTTGTTTGGCAAATTAACTGTTGCTAATTGTTTTTCCAATTTGTCATCGTTTTGATATTTTCTGGATTTTCTTAGACTGTTTGAAAATTCATGCATACTATTTTTTTTAGCAAACGATAATTAAGTACTATTGTTATGGCCTTATTAATGTTGCTTACACAGTTTCATAGGCAACGCAGTTACTTTAAGAAAGTATACCCTGTCCTGGGCATATGGAGTAATTTATCAAGCGAAACGTTTTTCTATGGTTTCTGAAATTTATGTTCTCCCATGCTTGTTACTCAAATGCGGCACTCCAGTTGCAATTATTCCTGATACTGATACCAGGAATAACGTAATTCACTGACATATCATTTCAGACGTACTAGGCCCATCAAGCAGTCCTCTGTATCCTTCGTATGGAAATGCCACACACGTACCCACGTCGACGCCGTCACCTCTGGTGCCGTGCAGCAGCGCCTCTCCGTACAGCCAGGACGGCTTCAGTGCTCAGGTACTGAATGGTTTCCTCCTCAATGCCAGCTGCGTTGTTAGTAAAAAAATGAATAAAAATCTTGTATGTTAGTGCGGAGAAGATGTAGATGATGTCAGAGTGTTTTATTTTCATTTCGAGAAGCTACCTGTCGCTATAGAACCGACTTTCTTTGTCGGAACGTCAATTCCAATTAGCTTCACACTAAACTGACGAGTGAATATGTTTAAATACAACTTCTTTGGGAAAGCGTTTTAGTGTTTTTTTAGTATTACGAGACCGAAACTGCATACTAGTATAAAATTATGATGAATGTTGGACTCGCAAATTAAAACCAAAATCTAGCGGGGGAAAGATATTCGTCCTAAGTACCACTGTGTACAGCTTCATGCTAGGTCTCTGTTTAATGAACTGTTTGAACTTTATTTTTTTCTAAGTTCTTTGAACGTTCCTGTCTGAAGTCAATGTTGAAAGATCCTGCCGAATTATTGAATTTTGTTTTCTATTGTGGAGGTTCTTCATGAATTACCGTATTCATATGCACAGTAAATGTTTAAAAAATAAGGTTGTCTAGAAAAACGGTTTAGATTATTGAGGGTGAAATCAGACGAGTACGATTGAAGTAGGCATTCACTAGGTTGAAAGTTTGTGGCGCAGTCACAGCTATATTTCAAAATTTGTTATAAAATTTAGGGCAAGAACCACACCACAAAGCATATTATTTTTTCAAAAATTAAAAAAAACATATTTGTGGTCATCTATAAGAACGTTTCGGGCCGAAACCCATCATCAGCTAAGAAATCTGGAATGATACAAAAATTCGTACGTAAAATAGAAAAACATGAGCCAGATATTTGTCCAAAAAACATTTATAAAGCAAAAAATTGTTTTAAAACAGACACGAAAACTGCACCAGCTACGCATCACAAAGGAACAAAAGACAAAACGCTTGAAAAATAAAATCGAAGCTAACCATCCTAAGATCACAAAGGGACGGAAGGGCAAGTGATCGCTGGAATTCGGTGAGAGTAACTGACTAACCAACTAAAAGTAGAGGATGCGCACTTTGCATGTCGTTGAGCTCAGGTTTAGATTTATGAATATGCAGAGATTCTAATATTCAAAGTTTTATGGAAGAACTAGAGGAGCCAATGATAGAAAAGTCAGAGTCTGAGATTTTTACGTTACATTGAAAATCAGTGTGTGAACGGATCGAAGAGTGGGATGGGTGGCAAAGACGTGCACCTGTTCTATGACTGATTCCAACGTGCTCAGCTCGCCTAACGCGCAAAGTTCGGTTCGTAGAACCAACATATGCAGATGCACACTGTGCACAACGAAAACGATAAACTAAGCAAGAGCGGAGACACATTGGAATTTTGTCTTTGTAATGGAACAAGGAACCTATTGTATAGGAATTGACAGGGATGAGCTTGAGGGAAATTTGGGGAAAGTAGGTTGACACAAGTTGCAATAATTCACGTTTCAATTTTTCAGATTGCTGACCAAAGTATGGCATTGAAACATACATATCCAATTTCGAAGCGGTCAAAGGCGTAGGATCAGCTTTGTGTATGCTATCCAGAAAATACCTAATTTTTGATTCAACTAAATTTCACCATGGAATGCGAAAGCAACAACCAGTTAGCGTTTTTAGATACCATGGTCACCAGGCGCAATGGCACGCTGGAAACTTCTGTGTTTAGGAAACCCTCTTTTTCGGGCCTTGGTTCTAGTTTTTTAGTTTTTGTTCGTTTAAATTTAAAATCAATGCAATTAAAACTCTGCTATCTAGAGCTTATAAGATCTGCTCGACATATGAGGTTTTACATGCTGAACTACAATTTTTACGTTCTTTTTTTACTGACAATGGTTTTCCTCTTAATTTAGTTGAATCAAAAATTAGGTATTTTCTGGATAGCATACACAAAGCTGATCCTACGCCTTTGACCGCTTCGAAATTGGATATGTATGTTTCAATGCCATACTTTGGTCAGCAATCTGAAAAATTGAAACGTGAATTATTGCAACTTGTGTCAACCTACTTTCCCCAAATTTCCCTCAAGCTCATCCCTGTCAATTCCTATACAATAGGTTCCTTGTTCCATTACAAAGACAAAATTCCAATGTGTCTCCGCTCTTGCTTAGTTTATCGTTTTCGTTGTGCACAGTGTGCATCTGCATATGTTGGTTCTACGAACCGAACTTTGCGCGTTAGGCGAGCTGAGCACGTTGGAATCAGTCATAGAACAGGTGCACGTCTTTGCCACCCATCCCACTCTTCGATCCGTTCACACACTGATTTTCAATGTAACGTAAAAATCTCAGACTCTGACTTTTCTATCATTGGCTCCTCTAGTTCTTCCATAAAACTTAGAATATTAGAATCTCTGCATATTCATAAATCTAAACCTGAGCTCAACGACATGCAAAGTGCGCATCCTCTACTTTTAGTTGGTTAGTCAGTTACTCTCACCGAATTCCAGCGATCACTTGCCCTTCCGTCCCTTTGTGATCTTAGGATAGTTAGCTTCGATTTTATTTTTTAAGCGTTTTGTCTCTGGTTCCTTTGTGATGCGTAGCTGGTGCAGTTTTCGTGTCTGTTTTAAAAAATTTTTTGCTTTATAAATGTTTTTTGGACAAATATCTGGCTCATGTTTTTCTATTTTACGTACGACTTTTTGTATCATTCCAGATTTCTTAGCTGATGATGGGTTTCGGCCCGAAACGTTCTTATAAATGACCACAAATATGTTTTTTTTAATTTTTGAAAAAATAATATGCTTTGTGGTGTGGTTCTTGCCCTAAATTTTATAATTAGTCTGATCGTTAAGATAAATATTCCTAACTTCAAAATTTGTTGCTACAGCAACATTTTTTTTTAAGTCAAATGCTGCACTTTATTCTCATTTTATGCATTGATTTATGTTAAAGTCAATGATTAATTTTTTATTCCTTAGGCATACTGGGAGCAAAACAATGCGTACAGTATAAACTACTCCAGTCACTCGGATAAGCAGCTGGAGCAGAGGGCACAGCAGCCCTGTTCTGCAAGCGGCGACGCTCTAGTCGCTTCTGTGGTAAAGCAAGAGCCAGCACCCCTTCAACAGCACACGAACTTCGATACTAGACAGTCCCTGGTATGTTTTACGAAGCGCGTATTGTTTCCTGGCGTGCCTTAGTCAATGGTGATGCCTTGTGTTCTTTAATATCTGATCTATTTTGCAGTTAGCTTTTGTGTTGCGATTTTGTCTTTCCTTTTAGATGTTCTTAGTGGGTTCATGTGAACTCAAATTTCTCGAGTTACTTTTTAGTACAAATTGTAAATTTCAATGATTTATTTTCAGGATCCTGTGATCACTCCACCTCACAGTGGAAGTTCTCCTCCTTTGCCACGTTGCTCGCAATTTTCTCCAGCCACAATTCCTCAACTTACTCCTGGAGAAGACGCTCCTGCCACGTCGGCTCATTCCCAGCAACTGTACCCTGTCAATAGAATCTTGTCTATATCACATAGCTCGACTGAACCTATTGTTGCTGACTACGTTCATGCTACTTCTAATACCCGAAGTGTCGTGGCTTCCAACGAGATTCCTACTGCTGTTAAAAACGTGACGTTAAACTTACGAACAGGTGAGAGCAACAATCAATCTGAGCTGCGAAATTCTGAAAATATATGTTCGAGTAATGCTTTGGACCATATACGGCAGCGTTTACTGCAACAAGAACAGCAAAAGCGGCAACAGTTTCAAGCAGAGCAGCAACTTTTACAAATGCAACAACAGTTTGCATCGCAAGCTGAATTTGAACAGGCTCTAGCGTCATTTTCTCGGCCGTCAGAGCCCCAGTCTGGCAATCCACTCGAACAACGCCCGTCATCATCACAATCAGATTTCGGTCGCCAATATTCTGAGGAGCAGCATGATGAGATGAAGACACCGTCGTCTAACATCGGCGGTAGTCAACTTGGGTGCACTTCTGCACAAGTCTCTACTGTGGCACATTCCAGTAACTGCGAGTCGGGGGAAGTTTCAGGTTCTACTGTGTTTGAAAATAGGAATCCAGTTGTCACAAATCATACTGAAGAATGTTATGTCCAACAAACACTGCATCAGTATCAGCATCAGTCTGACGCAGCCGACTGCAAGTCAAGCTTTGAATTACAGAGGGATACACAAACACGGAAACCTGAACGAAAAAGCCCCGACCTAGAGTTGCAGGAAAATCAAAGGGATGCTCAGTCGAACGATGCACAGGTGTCTGATACTCGTCCGTCCGTTTCTACAACCGTGGAGGTTTATCCTCCTAGAAAGAGTCTTCCTTCACTTGGTAAACAAAGTGAGTGTACTTGTAATGTCATATATCATTCGACTTGATGTTCCCACTCAAATTTTTAATGCTTTCTTTCAAATTGACAATTTACTTCCATTTTATGCTTGACCTATTCTTCAACTTAGGTATTTTTATTCTGGATTTTATTTATTTTGCGTTATTTTATGCCTGCAGGTAATCAAAGCTCCTCAGCAAGCGTTTCTCCCATAATGGACAGCGCTTTTCTATTTACACCGGAAAAACATGCTTTGGATCTAGACTTTCTTTCTTCGTTCAAGTGAGTATTAATCAATTTTTTTCTTATATTTGTTTGTTAAATATTGAGTGTGGATGCTCTTGATGATTTCTGAAAATATGAAATAGCTTCCAGAAATCATTTAAAAAAATTTAGTTCAAGTAGAGCGATGACTTGAAGGATTTTATGAAATTGTTAATTCCAATTTTTTTCATTTGCAGAGACTTCAGTGAGCTTTCAAACCTGTCTCCGCTAAGGCGACCTAACATCGTCCCCAGTATAGACATCCTAAGGCACGATTTCTTGAGCTCCGGAGCCTTTGAGCTTCTAACGTTCTCTCCTGTAAAAGTAAGAGTTTTATTTGATTTTCACGTCTAATTCGTACCCAAATGAGTGATTAGTTTTTTAACCTTTTCAACGTTTTTGTATTATTGAATTGTGATCAGAGCATTTCACTGTCTAGCCATAAATGTGATAATTACTGATGTAATTAATTTTTACTTCAGTTATTCGTTTTTATATAGCTAACTTTTCCTAACTATAATTGTTGGAAGATGCTTCTCGGGTGGTTACCTGAATCCCTTAGCCTGAAGTGATTCAGTTTCTTCACTGTGATTATTTATTTCAGGTGAAAAGTGAAGTACCTGAGCAACCTCCTAATGTGACCTCGTGCTCTTCTTTGCCTAAGCCAAACATAAGTTCTTTTCCTACTACTGCTTTTGTTAAGGAGGACAAAAGTTGCAGTGATGAAACAAAGGCTGCTCTTCGTGTCACGACGGAGTCCGATGCACCTGTCTCCAGCATCAGCGTCACAAACGCTGCCCCGACACTATCTCTCAACCAGTCTCTGAACAAAAGCCTTCTAAATGCTTCCTACACGTCCCTTAATTCGAGCCGACTCTCCACGCCTCCAATATTACGGCGCAATCGCAGGAAACAACCAACTCCTACAAAGCGCATTCTTCATTCAGTGTCACTTATGGACTCATCCGCTAATTCGCAGGTATATATACCTCAAGGGTATTTCTCCAGTCTAAGAAATATAAAAGTTTGCTTCCATGTCCTGCTGCACTGATAGTTGGTTTTTGTGCGTTTTTTTATGCTTCGGTTTATCTGTATGTGTTACGATTTTTTCACCTTACAGGAGGATTCATTACTAACGACGCCTATCAAGATGACTCCTAAAAAGAACATGCTGAGCAACAACAGCCCTTTGCATGGTTTAAGTTCTCCGCATATAAACTTCGAGAACATCATCTCAACTCCTCATTTTTCCCCTGTGGTGTTCCCGCCAGTGTCACAAAGCACCCCTGTGCAGCTTCCTCATCCTCACCCGTCTATACCGCCTCATTTGCTCACTGGATTGCACCTCACAGCGAACAGCTCTCACAAAACGCCCAAGTCCAGACGAGCGCTTATTCAACCTCCTCCTAAAACGCCCACTCCTCTGAAGAATGCACTGAAAGAAATCGAAAAGAAAAGTGGTCCATTGAAGCAATTGGTGGGTATATTTTATACGTATACAATTCCATTTTTTTTTCCTTCTTCATATGATACAACATTGCTGATAGCTGTATTGCTTTTTTGGTGTGCAGGTTTTTAGTTCAAGTGTCGATGTCTGTATAAGATTCACTAATATATTATCTTACTCAAAAGAATAAGCAGTGGTTTTAAATGGTTTCAGCGATTATTTGTGAGTCACTTCTTTAAATTATGGCCAAACACAAGGGAAACTCGCGTAACTAAACCAGCTCTATTTGTTGAGTTTTTAGTTTTATATTTCTTCTCATATCGCTTCAAACGTATGAAAAAGCCCAAAAATCTTAGAAGTTGATATATTATTACCGTTTAGATTGCAAAGAAATATGTAATAGTTATATTTAATTTAAATTGAATTATAACGTGAGTTTCTTTGAATGAGCTAATATCTGAACTAAATATTCATATAACTCAATGGTTTTTATACAATACGTGTATGCATCAATTGATCAAGTGCGGGATTTTATAGAATAATAATGGTTTTGGTTTTCATTCTGCAGCCCCAGACACCAACTCGTTTTGACGACCTTGCCGAGATCATACGTCAAGATACCGAGTACTCGACACTGAAGCATGAGACTCCTGTCACGCAGCTTGAACATCAGGTTCGTAGTGGGCAAGTGGCAAGGATGTTTGCGAGAAAACCGGCCTATAACCGTGTTTTTTTATGGTTCCTCATGTTTGAACGCGTGCTTGTCTGCTGGTGGAAATATTCTCACGTGTCAATATTTGTACGACTGACTAGTGTTCGTTCAAAAAGTAGTGGATTTCAGTGCTAGTATTTTGTTTAATTTTTTAGTGTGTTATGTGTGCTGATCAAATTTGAGAATAAAACTTTGGTTTTTCAGTCAAGTCTGACAGACAGTGGAATTGGGTCGCTGAAGCGGTCAATTGTGAGCGCCGGTATCACACACGGGAAGGAAAACTCGCCTCACAAGAAGGCTAGGAAAGCGTTAGCACCATCCTGGACCAACATTCACAGCAGCAATCCTCCGCTGGTAGCTACCAATTTCAACACTCCTACCAATATTGGCGTAAATGATCAGCTGCATCAGCAGATGCCTGAGAGTTCTACTGCTGTCACTGTACAACAGAATGCAACTGCAGATACTAGCAACCCTCACTTCGCTCAGAGCAACCTGCTAGCCAATATCATCGGGAGTGCAAGCTCTATGAGGAGTTCCGTGTATGTAAGAGACCAAAGTGCAACACATGGGCTTGCTCCCACGCCGTGCCTCAACACAAGTGGTTATTCCTTCAGGATGGGCTCCCTTTCTCCTGAAACACCTGTAAGTACCCATATTAAGTCTTTTGTCTTCGTAGGCGATTGAGGTCTTGATACACATGCAATTGGATTGTTAACTTGCTACTGGCATCTGTCCTAACTTTCGAAGGTATGTGCGTATTTCCGAATAAAATGAATCATAATTGACAGATAAAGGTGTCAACCTACTCATTATTTACAAATGGAAAATAATTATCATTTTATTCCAAGAATGCTGACATTTATCGTCGATTTACCTCTAGAGAAGAGCTACAAAAAAATTTTCAACATGGTTGTCCATTTCTTAAGGTGCGGCAAGGAGGAACTGAATATCTAACAACAACGCTATCAGTATTGTGAATTATCAATTTTTGAATCGAATTTCATTAAATTATGCGCTTGATGGATTGTGCTTATGTTTATAACTTGTTTGCAGTCGAAGTCACTGCTTGGAGATTCCTCGTTGGTATTTTCTCCACCTCTACTGCGAGATACTCTATATCAAGAAGAAATGGTTGCTGCCGCAGCAGCTGCTGCCGCCGCTGCGCAACCAGAAACTTCTCTGCTTGACCGAACAAAAGTACGTTCTTGCATCATGTTGCCGTCTAGCTTGTGGGCTGTGTAGACCGTGATCGCAAGAAAATCTATTAAAGTTAGATTCTTCCAACTCGGTTAATTACACGCTGTAATTTCAAAATGTTTAATGATTATTTTACTGGGGAGTCAAGTTCTATGAACTAAACTTTGAATTCTTAAAATTGTGACTTATCTCTTCCGTTCTTTATGACACGGAACGCGATTCGTTTGAATTGTGACAAAGGTGACGTTAAATATGAAAATATATTTGTACAAATTTTAGTAATGTTAGAAGTTATGGGGATACTATTCCATTAGACATGAAAAATTATTAAATGATAGCCATTTCCTTCCTCTTTCGGGATATTTATCACTATGGGATAAATAATAAATCCCGTTGCCTATGGTTTAACTAATATTATGCTACTGTATCTTGGTATTTAGTGTTAAGCCCTCTTTTTACGTACTTTAATAAGGCATGCTTGTGCCTAACTCTTCGCTCGTTTCTGTAAGTAAAAGAATTGTTTACTTCGCAGAGTTCCTGATTTACTTACGATCGCAAGCTTTTTTGATCTGAGCGTATGCTTTTTTCCCGCTTGCGTTTTACAGTGAAATAGCTTGAAAGTAATGTATATGCAGTGAAGTTTGAACATGTATCTTTCTTTTGTCGGTAATTGTTTGCATGGTAGTGCATTGGTATCGATGTATTTTGCAGCTTGAAGAACCTACGACAGCAACATCCAAGGACAGACTTGCTTGTGTCAAGAAAATTTCTTTTGGTGACACTCCACCTGAGCCTCAACGTGCGCTCAAAGCGTCTCAGGTACTTGTATGCATGATGCGTCGTGGAGTTCCTATTTTAGGTGCGGGTTTCTTACCAAGTATTTGCACTGTGTTCTGTGTACAATCTTTAACGAAAATGAAAATGTTGATTTAAAATAGTTTGCACTGTATCCCACGCTACTTCACCTGGGACGCTTGGCAGAACTTCGATCCCTAGTTCCAATAACTTTGTGTCAAATCCAGTTCAGAGTATAATTTTTATTTATCTATAGTTTTTATGTACGTTTGGTGTTAACGTTTCCTGCGATGGGACTCTATGGTGCTAACTAAGATTTTCATAATGCTGCTGACCGACATGCTGTCACTAACTCAGTTTTTATAAATACTTGATGAAAGCTAAATAAAGGCACGGATCCAGTTAATGTTAGCTATTTGCATAATTGCTAACTCCAATTAACTTTAAATTTGAATTGAATATTGAAGTTCAGTTTAGCCCATCGCATGGCATGTGATGATTAAGATAACCTTTACAGTCAATTACGTTTCAATTGCCACACTAATTCAGTAAAGCAATTTTAAGTGTTTGTAATCGTATTATTGTCCGCATGTTATTGTTATGTAGAATGCATGCATCAACGTATGCAAGCTCGAACAATCTGCTAATATTTGGGAACAGTTTTAGCATTCAGTTTAGCCCATCGCATGGCATGTGATGATTAAGATAACCTTTACAGTCAATTACGTTTCAATTGCCACACTAATTCAGTAAAGCAATTTTAAGTGTTTGTAATCGTATTATTGTCCGCATGTTATTGTTATGTAGAATGCATGCATCAACGTAAGCAAGCTCGAACAATCTGCTAATATTTGGGAACAGTTTTAGCATTAGCTGAATTGCGTATGTGTGCATTGTTGTAGTTAGTGAGTGCAATGCTTAACTTACTTCTGTTTTTTTTTCTTCTGAAGTTTAAGCCTTATAAGTTCTGTATCGCTAATCAGTTGACTTCGAGATGTTCAAAGTACTGCATCTTTATTTGATTTACATTCTTTCTTTTTTCTTTGGTGTTTTCTGTAAACTCGAGCAGCCTGTTCACTAGCTTCGATAAAAATTGAATTCCTGGGATTCATAGGGTCAAGAATGACTTGTAATGCATTTATTTAGAAAATAGTTTGGGTTGCCATGGCATCTTGTGATCGGTGAGCTCCATTATCATCGAAGAAATTGAGCATGTCTTAGCAGCTTCTTTGTATATATTGCGGGATGAAAGGTAATTTTGCGAGAGAAATTTTAGCATTTCTTTTAAGGCCTCTCTATGAAAATTTATCCCATCAGGGACATAAGGTAGGCAATTGGTTTAGGTTATCTAAATTTGTGTATCCTTAGCTCTGGGTAATGGCGCTTTGTGTCTGTGCGCAGGGTATCGTGTGTGGGAAAACACCTTGTGCATAGATTCCCAGTTTTCATGGATATTCCCTTTTCTTTACCCAGTGAAAACATCCTTGCAATGTAACTGGAACCTTGAACTAAACTCTACTACTACCACTACTTCTACGACGGAAATAATCGCTCCCCGGGGGAAGATGTAAGGTCCCAAAGTTAATGTTGAGTAGACTTTTGTTAAAATGCGATAGATTTTTGTTTTATCACCGACCTCTCGATATGCTACTGTCCTCTTTTTACTGCGCAATAATTTTCTTTGTCGATTTTTATATTTTTCCATGAACTTGTTTTGATTTTTGTGGGGGCAGACTCTGTACATAGATTCCGGTTTCTTTAGTTCTATACTAAACTGTGCCTTCCTCTCCTAGGAACGCCGTTGTTGGGGTTAGGGAAATGTAAATTAACTTACATTCAAAATGTCCCTAAAGAGATATCAGACAGGACTATCAGGATTTTTTAAAGTTTGTAATGAATTACTTAAGAATTTATCAGAATTTGCTGCACTATCCATTTTTTGCTCTAATTGTTGGATGACAAATTTTAATCAATGCTGTTGTCAACAGCTGGACGTTCGATGGGAGATGGTTGCGTGCGGACGCACGGAGAACCAGCGACGCCTGACCGAACAAGCTCGTCAAATCGTTGGCCAACGAACGGTCGTTTCAACTCAGCAGTTGTCCAACAGCTCTCAGTCTGGCAACTTCTTGTCTCAGAGGCAGGCTCGACCCGACGCAGCGTCTCTCCTTCAGTCTGTTGCGCATTTTTCAGCTATTTAGATTCCGCATTTTCAGTGCCCTTCATTTTGAGAAACTTAATCGTCTAGTAACATCTTTTAAGGAGTAGTCTGTGTTAAAAGTCAAGTTTTCTAAGAATGACTGGACTTTTCATTTTCTTGAATGAAAGTTTGTACATATTATTAGTAAAGTACGAATTCATTTCTGAATATCTGTGAAGTAACTAAAATTAGAACATTGCTGACTTGAAAACATTGAGAGGTGCAAAAGAGTCAGTTTTGTTTAAGGTTTGTTAAAAATGGGTAGATGAAGGTGCTAACAAAAACAATTTGTATTCTGCCTAATGCTATGACGACTCAATCTTGATTTTAAAACTGTTTTCATGAGTTGTAAGGGAGTCTGCATCGCTGCATTATAAATCATTGCCTGATTCTTAACGAGGACGAACATAAACTCTGTGTTATAATTATGTTTATTTTACCAATATTGAGAAGTGAATTCTTATCTTACTCAGTATTGTAATGCACAACTTTGTGTTCCATTCTTGATGTCGAAAGTGAATCGAGATGTACTCGAAAGGGCCTCTTATAAAATAGACTACTTCTTAAATGATGTTTTTACCCAAATTGATATTTTTACGGCATTAATGTTTCTTGAATAGGGTTTGACGCGCAGTTGAATGCTTGTGACGAATATTGTTTTGCTTCATCTTGATGCATTTTCTCTGATACTGAACTGAGTTAATCATTATCAGCTGCTACCAAGTTTTTGTTCATTAAACACTTTTAGAAGTGACAAAGTCTAGAGCTGTTTCATGGTAGTGCTATCTGTACTACCTGGAAAATTAGTAGGTTCTGGTTAATGGAATCATGTGTCCTAAATGAAAAATACTGAAATCTTTCCTGCCAATCCAAGCTTTATTCCATCGACCTTCTTAGGTTACATCTATTCTATCTGTGGGAATTAGCACTCCGAGAAATAAATGCAAGGTCTCGAGTTGAAGTTTAGTTGTTGGAGTAGGATATTTTTTTTCCGATGTTTCGTCCCGGACAATTTTTTCCAGTTCACTTTTGTTCTTTTCACCATCTATCTTTTTTTTCTAAAAGGTTAATCTCGATTTATGAACTTCTTTACATCTTGATTCTGTGCGAGAGGCTCTTCAGCGTAGATTTTTAGTTCTCTTAACTCCAACCCTTACGGTGTATTCCTCTGTCCTCTCCTGGGAGCGCATTTTATTTAGTTTCCCCTATAGTGGTTTAAACTAACTCGTAATTTAATCTTTATTGCATCTATAACTGCGTGATGATGTACGGGCATTAACAACTAATACTGAAGGGATGGCAAGCTCGCTCTACATTTTAGGTAAGCATCTGATCTGTGGAAACTGGCCACCCAGTTAACATTTAACCAATGGTGTATTTAGCACTGGCATGAGAGACCTGCTCTGAGAGAACACAAGTGCTAGATCTCTGTTGTACTCGTTGAGTTTCAAAGTGAGGTCAAGGGAGCTCGGGCAATATTTGGTACAAGAGAAGTTAATATTAGGAAACTTCAATTCCGTAGAAGTACGAATATGATTGAATAAGTGACTGCTATGCGAAATTTCTGTCACGAGTTGGTGACCGTAGTAGTAATAGTCATGTTAATATTTGGTGTACGTGCTAACTTCTGTTAGGAGGTACAAGTATTGTACCTATAGGAATTGTTGTTCCCAGGGGCAGGATGTGAGGTCCCGATCTAAAGATTGGTAGGGCTTTTTTTTTTATTGTTAAATAGGTTACTGTTTTGTTATGAACCTTCTGTTTTCATTGTAAACTTTTTTGAGGCACCTCTGACTGACTTTCTTCTTCGACTTGGACCTTGATTCAAAAACTTTTCACTTACTTGCTGTTCCTATGCGCCGGGGATCTTAAATATGAACACTTAGTGCATAGTTTTCCGTTCACTTGCCCCCAAACTAAATGGTGCCATCCTGTTTACTCACTTTGAAGCACTTATGGTTAGGGAGAAACTTATTTAATCTCATCATGGCTGCAAATTTCTTAAAAGTATTAGAAGGTTGTAGTTTAGAAATTGAATTGACGCGGAAGTTGACAAGAAAAGCTTGCTCCCTAGACTAACTGATATTTACATCATACATGGCTAAATTTTTCTTCGATATCCGCTTCGCATTTATTTGTACAAATGTTTCGTTTCTTGATCTCGAAAGTAGACATTCTATTTCTAGAACTTTCTCAAATGTTGAAACTGCCTCTGACAAGTTGTTTGTGGCTATCATATTTGTCACAGGGTATTCTAAAGGAGTGGCGGTTTTCATTTCTTCGATCTTTAAAATAAAATTTAAAAGGATAACAAAAGTTGATATCGAACTTCATTTCATTAATCTTAGTTAGCTACTCCGCAAGGGTAAATTACTCGGCTAAAGATGCCGAATATATCATCTCTCTAAAAAGCTTATGTTGACATGAATAGTTAGAAATCACTGTTTTGATAATTGCTACGTTTTCTTTCATTTCGTGACATCGAATTTACCATATTTGGTGAAGAATCACGGGGGGTTGAATTTGTCATTAGAAACCTCGTTCATGATGGGATTTAGCAGTCAAGAAGTTCGAAGATAAAGCTAATAGCATCTGAAACTGAACTTCATATGGTTTTAAATAATTATCTGGTAGCCTATGGTGGTTTACTCTTGTATCACAACTGGCTGAAAAGCATAATTTGAGGTAAGAAAGACAGGTGCAGTGGTTCAGGGTGGAATTTGGTTTTTCTCCATTTCATGAGCAGTCCATATCCCTCAAGGAGATGGAGCTATTCTATCTATGAGAATTAGCACTCCCAAGGGGGAATTGTGTGATCCCGAACTGAAAGTTAGGTAGGCCTTCTTTTTCTTCAAATAAAACATGTTCTTTGTATTGTCCGTTTTGATCATTTTTTTTCATATCTGTCCTGTATTTCAACACCTAAATTCCTTCAACTTTCATCTTGTTCTATTGCCTTCCTCCTTAACTTGCTGCTTCTATGCGTAAAGAATATTGTTAGAACACACCTTGAGCATAGATTCCGTGTTTCTTCAACTCCATACCAAATGGCACCTTAATCCTTCCCCTCTTCGGAACGCCTTTGTTGTAGTTAGGGAGGCTTAATCTAACTAAAAACTAATTCATGATTTGCCCTCCCAACTTTCTGTATAATGTTCTTACTGAAGCATATGGTGATCTTAATTTATGTAAGACCACACCTGGTGCATTGATTCCTCGCTCTTATAACTCCGTGTTAAATGGTGTTCTTGATCTACTTGCAACATCTTTGTTGTGATTAGGGAGGCTTAAACTAGCAATGTAAGATCTTTGCAGTCGATACGATTCACTGTGACAACTCAGTTTGGTGTAACTGTGAGCTTAAAAAGTGAAAGTATAAAAACTGCCCTTTTTTAAACCTCTCGTTAAACACATCTTACCATTCAGCAGCTTGTTGGCAATGAGCGTGTAATTTCTGTGGCTTGTTTCAAAACTCATGCGCGTTGAAAATATTGAATGTCTTTTTGACCTCATTGTACGTGAGCCTATTTGAACCAAATACTATGTTCACAAAGTGTGGCGTAAAAATCTAACCAAAATTATTTTACGAGTTTTACATTTAAGACATGGGTTATGGAAACCAGCATTGCGCATCGAGGGAGACTCAAAGCAGACGAGGGTCTATTTTATGTTGTGATAACTGACACAAGTCTAATTTCTTGTTAAAGTTTTATTTTTGTTGAAGTAATTTTAGTTTGGGACACGTCTACTAGAATAAGCCGAGTGTTTTGTGAAAGGCAGGTGGTGGGTGTATCAGTGCGTTGCTTCCTAAATATTTTTCTTATCAGTAATTCGATGATAAAGGACGGATTTTAGAAGGATTCAACTGGTGAAAATTGTTTCATATGCACTGCCATTTGTCTGTATGTATTGAGAATTTTGATGTTCTCATAGAAACATTACGGAGTTGGCTCTGATAGTCAGCTTTACTAAAGGATTTTTCATATGCATTTCGCTTCTCCAAATCCACGGTAACGAAATTATTTTTGCCTAACATTCACGTTTGCTTAAAATCTAGTCTGAATTCTTGGCTGAAGTTAATACGTTACTGAACTACGTAGCCAATGTAGTAACAAAGTTACGATAACTCATTTCTGTCGAGAAGGAATTCAATTTTTAAAATACGGACTGAAAATGACTCGATTAACAAATTTTGCTTTGTACCGAAGGGTACAACTAAGGTTTCGTTAAATTCATGGACGGGCTATCCTTAACATTCGTCAAAATACTAGTACTGTACGTATTTCATATGTCCCTACCAGGTCCCCGTACATGTAACGGTCGTTGGAACTGTGTATTGCGTCAGTTAACGCGAAGGAAACCACCAGCGTGTACAATATAACGTAAGTCCGTCACTTGGGTCAATTCGAAGTTTAAGTTTACATAGCATTAGCTTTTAGTTCAAAAGTCATACCAAGATCGTTAACGTGCTGTTGAGGAAAAATGCGTTGATTCAACATTAAATTATTTCTGACAACTATGGATGCAATCAGGATTAGACTTCTCAGGGGGATGCAAATATTGTTTACGGGAATCAGCGCTTCCATGGGGAATATGTGAGGTCCCAATCTAAAAGTACGGTAGGCCTTCCTTTTGTTGACGTTGGAAGTTTTTTGTTATTGACCTTTTCGGTTCACTATTGTCCTGTTTTTCGGCATCTACTACTGTCTTCAACTTTTATGGGGCTTCACAAACTTATTCAACTTACAGTTCCTGTGCACCACGTGCCTAGATTCCGCGTTCTCTCGACTCGATACTAAATGGTGCCTTTCCTATCTTCGGAATGCTTTTGTTGCGGTTAGGGAGGTTCCAACTTACATCTGATCTAATCAAAATTGAATTTGACATGCATAAATATTTCGAATGTTTTGGGACCGTGAGATTATGTTTGTGCTTGAATTTACTGTGTATAAAGCTATTAATAGGTATTTATATTCATTTATATACACTTATATATATATATTGCTAACTTCTGTAACAGATCTTGGTTAACATTAATAGGGAAGTAAATACAAAGTTGTATATCTGTAACCATAATTCTAAACCAACTAATTTTGTATAAAAATACCTTAAGGAATTACGAGACCAAAGGAAAAAACATTGCAGTCGAGGAAATTGAAAATTAAACTATTTCTAGGTTTCATTTGTTGCTAGAAGTGCTGGCATATATACAATTTGAATTTGCCTTTATTTGCTAGGGCGTTATTCCAAAGAATAAGTTCGTCACATTTGGAACAAATTTGTTTCAATGTTCTTGCATTGCTAGTCAAACGCCCCTCGGACCTTTGTGTATTTTCCGTTGATATCTGCTCCGTATGAGACAAAATCCTGGCAAAAACAATTGAACCTGTATTTTTGTGTAGTGGCAGCTTGTTCGTATTTGTTGCAGATCGAATAACGTTTAAGGCCTTTCTACCTTAACCTGCACTATTTTACTCTTAAGTGAATGAATGTTATAAAGGGCGCTTTTTTCGCACATATAATTGCTTTCACTAACCTTCTAATCTGCAAACGTTACACCTTCGAAGTTTTGGAAACGTAATTTCAGAGTGATTCGCGTTTCAACATTCCTCAAGTATTTCAGCGATCACGCGTGTGTACGTGCACTGGAGTTCGTCATTAACTGGAAGTTGAGAAATTTTCGCTATTCCCTTTACCACGATTTATTGGTGTCTAGGTGAATTGATTATATTAGTGATAAAAATAAACTGACAAGGATATAGTCTACGTTACTTTGATTTATTTGGCTGTACGTAGCTGACCCGCACCTTCCCCAAGTGATTCCGTTCTAGTGGCAAACTGCGTTGGTGTACAGTTAACATCGTAAACAATTGTATTGCTTATTTTTTTTATTCATCTGGTTCTAACTAAAACCAACACGAACGATGCCCTCTACCATCAGTTTTTTTTGTACTAGTTTTGAGAATTAGATTATATAGGGTGTTTTTCCCTAAATTTCGAGTCGGCTGTTGCCCAGCAAAAATCCCTCCCACTTTCTGACCTTTGGCCGAGGTATAAATCTCGTTCAAGCAATGGAAACTACAAAAACGTCAGAAGAGAGACCTCCGAGAACACCTTCCAACGGCGGAGCTCAGCAGAGAAAGGAAACCGAGGTATATTCTCTTCGTATTAAAGTATTTCTCAGCAACTTTTGCCCCAGAAGAGAAGAAATCTATTGTTAACCCCTTTCCAGTATAATAGAAGAAATCGTGGCATTGACAAGAGAGAAACTCAGACTCAAGCATGAGCATGGACGGAAGAGTGGAGCGACAGGCCGGTAAAATTGTAGATATCGCGAGAATTCGAGATCTACAATTGCGACTGCGCAATATTACTCCACTCAGGACTGATTTATATCAATAACTTTGACATCGCTGATACTGAGGAAATGAAGGCCGGACTCCACGAAGAATACGAGTACAATATGGAACATCTAACTAGCGTAACAATCGTCAAACCACGATACCTCGAAACGTAAGCTTTTTTTTCTAATATAACTTTTCGACAAGTGTCTTGCAGTATGCCGTACAGACCAAGGGTCTCTAAACTTTCTCTCAATGTAATGGCTACATTGTATATTTCACGCATTCAAGCGGGCCGAAGGAATGAAAAATAATTAATTCAGCGATGCCAGTGGTACAATAATTATTCTTTCGAGTTCACCACATAGGGATTTGTTTGGCGGGCCGGATAAAATTATTTGGCCCGCGGGCCATAGTTTAAAGGCCTCTGGTATAGACCATAAAGAAGTAAATCCAACTTGTAATGCTAATAATTTTCAATTAAGATATTTCAGTTTCATTTGTTGCATTACACACAGAGATGTGTATCCTGAAAAAAGATTTAGGTCTGAGTGTGAATAAGGTAAAGTCTTCTGAAAGTTTACCTTTAAATTTAAATCTTCAAGAAATCAGACAAACGTAACTAACAAAGGAGAAATACATTTTAAACAATCTCTACCTGGGAACAAAGAGTTTAAAGGAAGTTCGAAATAAATTCGAACAAAGATTTCCTGAAAGAAGCTTTCGTTATAACTAGTTTTTTTTTTAGAATATTACGATGACCCTTTAACTATGGTATAGTTTATGACTTCATTGAAATGTCATATCCAATTATTCTTACAATTACCAGTGCACACGTGCTGATCGGCATTAATCTGAAGAATTTCATCCCTTCTTTCTTGAGCTAAATTCTCTCGTGCCACTCGATGTTGTCCAGCGTTATGCCGAAGAATTTCCTCGCTTCTTTAATGTGTAAGCTCTCTCTAGCTACTCGGTGTTGCTCTGCATCATTCCGTAGAATTTCAAAACGCCGTTCAAGGGTCAATTTAGCTCTAGCTTCTCGTTGGCGAGCAGCATTGCTTCATCTTGCCATTTCGCGTTGTTCATCAGATAGCCTTCGGCGTTTTTCTTGCTGTCGAAGTCTTGCTACTTCTCTCATGCGGTTGGACACATTTCGATCCACGATGGCCTCTTTTGCCGGAATTTTATTCTGAAATGTCGTCTATTATCTCTTCGGAACTTTTCAAGAAAATCACAATTTCGAAAACGATAACTCAATTTCCAAAATCTTTGTCTTTATACTAAGTGGTAGCCAGGTTACTGGTCAAACGAATTTAAAACATTTTTTTCGCATTATCAATTAAAATATCGAAGCGACATGATGAATTTCAAAAGAGAAAGCTCCATAGAAAATTTATATTTGTAAAAATAAGCCGATTGCGTATTCTGGATACCATAACACGAGGGGTTCACACAGACGGACGGTTTTTTTTATAAGTGATTTTTCTCATGATTGATACAGCCAATTTTAATGTGACTTAACATTTTCATAGAAGACATTTTTCTCCACCTAATACGAAAAAAAACAGAATTAAGTTTATGCACTGTAGAGTCATTAATATCTAAAGTTGGTTTTACTTTTTTATGGTTCATACGGTATATATCTGGAGAAAGTCAAAATATTAGTGCACCCGTTTAATAATAATATGTTAATAACTGCTAAACAAACGAACACACTGCGAAGAAGTGTTGCAGTAACGTTGCAATAAGCAGATGCTTTAAGGCTGTTGGCCCGATTGAGAATTTTCACAATTGTGGAGGCGCACATATTATTACACGTTGGAAAGTTTCATGTGGAAGAAAAGAGCCTGTTGGAAATAATACAAAGGAAAAAGGGGGCAACAACACGAAGAGAAGAACAAATGGGAATGATGGAAACTGAACGCACGAGCCATCTCGCAAGTAAACCACCCACATCGATAGTAAAATGTACCGAGTCTCTCAAACGAACAATTTCCCCTGGGCTTTTGGAAAAAATATATTGCACATCAGCTTAAAACGGTATTCACAGTAGAAGTGAGCGATGTAGCGCAAAACAAAAAAATGAAACCGCAAGAACAATTAAAAATCAGCTACACGTCCCTGTAGAAGAAACCCTCAACATTATAATCCACATAAACCTTATATTTATCTATGAATATGATACGAATACTTTCGAGCAGTTGAAGAGAGGTCAACTAGAAAAAATGCGGAGTTTAGGATGCGATCTAAGCAACTTGAATAAAACCAAACAACGTGCATGCAAAATTCCTGCTTTTGTCCTTGTGTACATCGATATACCTGGAGAAAAGGCTAAACCAAAGTTTATGTAATCAAACCAAGACCAATGATGTACAAGATATGTCTGGAATGCAAGCACAGGATAAAATATTGCCAAGGAAAAGAGGCCTGCTCGAAACTTGTTAGGCAGGACATGAAATTGATAACTGCGAGTCTGAAGAAACCAAGTGTTATCACTGTGGTGACGGACATACGGCTGGAGCTAAAATTTTCCAGAGAAAATATGGTGGAGGACGAAATCCTGTTAATACAGAGCAGAGAAAAGCATTCAAAGGCCTAGCCAAACTTATATTCAACTGCCAACACCCGAATTTCACAATGAACTACGCCAAAGCTGTCACAAAAGAGACCACTATGAAAGATGCAAGAAAACTAAATACCAAAAAATGGCATTGCGCAGAAGATGAAACAGAAACTAAACAATAAGCAAAAAGTAGAAATACCTTAACGGGAAGGAGATGGGCGGTGGGGCTGAAGTGGTCTGCGACAGTCCAAACACGGAAAGAATATAAACCACTATAATTGACCTCCATTTAGATACGTCTGCACCGGAGACTGGAAAGAAAATTAGTAAAAACCACAGACAAAAGCAAAAACAGATATGAGTGGTGAACCGGAGAGAGACATGTTTGAGGAAGAATTAGTCAAGAAATTCCCATTTGCTTCAGGAAAATAAAAAAACAGCTAAAATCGCGAGGAAACTTCTCGAGTGGATCATAAACGACGATCTCCGAGAAGAGGACGCGCAGGAGACCGGGAACTAGCGGAAGGAAATGGCGACAAGAGAGGAAAGAGGCAAGGATATCTTCCTGCAGCGAAATTTTCAAGTAATGACCAAATCGAATGAAGAGTTTATCAACCTTGTTGACACATCCAACCCAGCTGTTAAAGTTGTCAAGGACACCTTTTATGGCAATAACTACGCATAACTTATAGGTGGTAACACCGGACTCGGCAAACAAGGCCACAATAACTATAGATTTCTTAGAGTAGTAGTATTATACAAGGTGTTTTAGATTAAGCTCACTTCAAAAAAAGAAATTGGGAATAAAAACAAACGTTGTACATGCAGATACCCAAAATTTTACTAGGCAACAGTTTAAGTAACATATATTATTTTGTAATGCAATATTGCATTCCATCATGCTCCTTGGAGTCATCTCTAGTGAGAACATAATACCCAAGCTTGACTGTTAAACAACGTTCCTACCGATAGGTCGCCGGACTTCTGGCCGCCCTCCTCACCAGACTACAACCCTTTTGACTATTTCTTTTAGGGCGTGATCGAGGCCAAGACCAACAAACTCAACACGCCCACAACACAATCGCCTCTCTGAAGGCTACCGTCGTGGAGGCATTCGCCTTCATAGAAAAGGGCATAGTCGCCAAAGCGTCTGGCTCATTTTGCGCCCACCTTGAGATGGTCGTCGTTGCTGGCGGCAGTTACATTGAAAAATAATGTGGTATGTAACTTAAACTGTTGCTAAATAAAACGTCGGGTATCTGAATACACATCTTTCGTTTTTGTTCATTACTTTTCCTTTCCTTTTTGTCAAGTGTCGGATTCATCTGCAACACTCTGTATGCCCATTCTTCAATACCAACCCAAGAAGATGAGATTCAGTCATTGGTTCAAATCATAGGAGCAAGAACTAACCTCACTTATCGTTAAATACTAATTCCACCGATACACTTACCACGAAGAGCTCAGGTTGACCTCGAAGAGCTATCCAACACATTGAACGAAATATTTAAGCCGTTTTTCGTGATGGGGAAACATCAATGCCCATCACACCGAATGGGAGACAGAACAATAGACCGCCGAGGCTGCTTGACACAATATTGTCTCTCAAAAAATCATTTTATCATAAACGATAACTCAGCCACTCACATAACCGGCTCAGTGATTGATCTCCTGCTGACTTCCCCCGACATGATTCCTCACTTGAACTTCGCATTACTCTCCGCAGTATTCAACAGTGATAACTACCCAATTATCTTGTCAGTGATTGTACAACAGTGACGGGAAAAACGAAAAACGAGGGGTGGAACTTCAAGAAGGGTAGTTGGAAAGAATATCGAAATGATACCACGTGAAGACGAGTACATCTGCAGAAACCATCAGAAAATTTCGAAATGGCATTCGCAAAACTATACATGCGATTTAGATGCACTGCAACTGATTTAGCGCAACCGCTTTATCGCTTTACCATATTTACGGACTCCAAAAACGTAGCAAACGTCTAAGCTAGTAGCCATCCAATAGTTGAGATCTACCAGAGGATGGTGCGCCTTTAGCAGAACTCTAAAATATTAAAATTTGTTGGGTGCCTTGACGTTAGCGGCTCACGCAATGAGAGAACTGACGATACAAAGCGCGCTGCCGGCACTACAGCGACGAGACTGAATTTATCGCCTCTACCCGTGATTGCTACCCTCTTATTCGAGTAGCTGTGAAACGATGGGACATTGTGAACAACAAACTGTACGCGAGAGGACCTGGTCGAATGGCTGAAATCACCCGATGAAGGTAGTGTTATGCCGCCTCCGTATTAGCCACATCAGACTAACTCACAGCCACCTCATGGAGCGACTTTAACACCTCTGCCAACACTGTTGTGATCCTCTTACCGTTATAGATCTCCTCGCCGCGTGTCTAAACGCATATTTTTTTTTGACCCGCCCGATCATTACACGCATACAGTGATGTGAGGCCTATTAAAACTTCTTTTAACATTCGGCGTCCTGAAAACCTTTCTTGAATTGAGTAAAACCATTATTGTGGTGTCTTTCGGGGCTCGAGTGACGTCTCTATCCCTGACCTGAAACGGATGTGCTAACAATGGCGTGAAGAGGCTCGCCGTTATTCTGTATTGTACTCCAACGAAATACTTCGTGATCATTATAAAAATTGACAAATTCTAACCTTTCTGACCGGAGCGATACGCACCTAGTCAGAAAAGCACTAACTGCTTACCGTACTTCACTTACCTGAATGCCTAATGGCGCGCATGCTAGTTTTCAAGCAACAAACACAGCTTGTTCTAAAATATGCAGGACTCACGGGTAACGAACCGCATGTCAACAGAATGTAATAAAAAAGAAATATGAAGTCCCATCTGATGACGATTAACCATTAGGAGGCCAAGGAGGGTAATATAAATTGTCAAAAAATGGAATGCATATAATGTTCATCCAGGTGTTTGGAAACTTCCCTTAATATATGAAAACAAATTCAACTTTGAGGCATCATCTCCTATGAATTTCTGGGCACAAAACTTCCCACAACACAAATGTTTTCAGGAAATCTACAAATTAAGTTCGAGTATTAATTGTGCTCCACGTTAAATTATTTTTACATTTTTAAAATACTATTCAGCCATTTCAGAGCGCTTTTTGTCGAGCAACTTCAGAATTTTACTAAAAAAACTATCCACGTTCCACAATAGAATGACCCAACGTGTTGATTGAATAACACCCTCATTCACAACCTTCAAACGTCTTTTCAATTTCCCATCTTTAAACTAATCCTCTTCCACTGCTGTAAACTTGTTCATACATTAAAAATTTGTTACAACCAGCTTCCCAATTGTAGCTGGGCGTGTAAAGTGGGCTATCAGGGGTTTCAAGCAATTACCAACGAAGAAAAGACCCCCCTCATAAAACACTGACACCTGACACTTACTGAAGTCATGTCATGACTTTTCACATCTTCCGCTAAGATACACTTCCCTACAGTACGCTATTTAACTAGATGGTAAGTGGACCAATTCCATTGCCTTTAGATACCAACCTAAGCTTAAAATACACTGTAACAAAGAAAATACAGAAACACATGCAGTGCTTTATGATTAAATAGAATAAAAAGCTGCAGTTTGTAAAAAAGAAGTAAATTCTAATTATGGAGCTCCCTGAATATATTTGTACATTCTTAACTGTATAAGTTAACTTAAAATTTATGCAGCATCCAAGAATTCCCTCATGAAGGTAGGCAACACAAAGGATGCGGAGTGAATGGCAGTGTTGTAGTACTTGAGCTTCAAGCGCTTAACATCTTCTGATGTCCATTTCGTCACGGGATCTTGGAAGCGCGTCGTCTGAAAATTAAATCATTCAGTTATTCCTTACTTACAATTAACGACAACGAAGCACGAAAATACGATATACTTCATACCATTATAACGTCAGTTCAGTAATTGAAAATACATTCATTAATTTTCCATCACTTCATATCCAAGCGGAGGGAAAGAGAAAGCTATATCAGGTAGCTCTTCGTTAGGTGCCTTATTAAGACAGGAACCGAACGTTAAATTCTCTTTTGAGTACAATAACTTATGTAGTTTATTGAAAGTTTGTACTGGAAATAGTACATGTTACCTCATACAAGTTCATCTTTTCTAATATTTAACGTGAAGCTACACCGCATTACCAGCTTCAAGAGACGAAGTGACTGTCTCGACAACATAAATTAATCTAGCAATTTTAAAACCTTAGAAAATACTAATAAAATTATTCATTTTATTAAATAATTGATAACGTTTCGGAGCCCAGCTGCGTCATCAGTTCTGTAAAATATGAAGTATGATCAACACTACGCAAGCATAAAACTACGATCTATAATAAATTCTAGGCTGTACAACGCAGTGAGAAAAACTGATACAGGGTAAAGCCCAAAAAACACTTTAAACTTCACCCTATATCGGTTCTCCACCTGAAAAACTAGCTCGTCAACTAAAGTCATCATTCTGTAAGCATTTTTCTAAAGTTTTCGCATCATACTGGTTACCGAAGTAAGATTTTTTTCAGCGCAAGGATTCTATTTCCTGGCTAAAGCGATCTTCTGCTGCGCATAAGTATAGTTGTGCACATTGTTCATTTAGCGTATGTCGGAATGACGTCACACTATATTTACAAAAGTGGCAGAGCATCGCAGGAATTTTCGTACCGGGAACTTGCTAATTTATTCTCCTCATTCAGTAATGTGCAGCCATGCTGAGAAGTGCAGTACAATTATTAGATTAGATTATTAGTTAGTTTAAGCCTCCCTATCCACAACAAAGGCGATCCAAAGAGAGGAAAAAAGAAGGCACCATTTAGTATGGAGTTAAGGGAACGTGGAATCTATGCAGAAAGGGCACAGAAACAGTAAGATGAGGAAGAAGTTCATGAAACAAGATCAAAGTTGAAGAAGAAAGTAGTAGGTGCTGAAAAACAGGACAGCAGTGAACCGAAAAAAGATGGTCCGTAACAAAATAAAAACCTATTCTATTTCAACAAAAATAAAGCCTACCTAACCTTTAGCTCAGGCCCTTACATAGTCCTCCTGGGAGCGCTAATTCCCATAGATACAATAATTGTATCTCCCTGAGGAGAGTACAATTATTTGTGTTGATTTTAGAGTAATTGAGTTTATTTTTGTGATTATGACTTTTAGATTTTCGAACCGTTGCATATTTTTAGGAAAAACCCGATTTTAACACATTGACGTCATGCTGTTAAATATTTCGTATGGCAGTCCTTTCATGGGTGCCAAATTGTTAAATAGTTGTTTAGGCGGATCCACGTTGGGCGCCAGTGATAGATTATTTAAGTGGGCGAGTCCTGTTCTGCCCGATCGAGAATTATTTAGGTTGGTCCTTCTTGGGAGCCACCTTTGATAGTTGTCCCTACCTTAGGGATTCTGAGGGCCGTAATTTCAGAGGCTTTTTATTCCGGAGGAATCTTCCTGATATTTTCAGGGATAAGAGAGAAGTCAGGTTCTACTGACTTAATTTTATTAGGCTGGGGTTCGCCCGCAGTTAAGTTGCGAATATTTTTTGGTAAAGACGATAGCAAAGACAGCTGATTTTGAAATCATTTTTAATTTGTGAACGTTTCGGCTTCAAGCTCAAGCCATTATCAACACCTGTAGACGATAATTGAAATACAGAAGATCAGACATGACTAAAGGACAAAAAGAACACAACTTAAAGTAGTAGAAACAGTAGTAAAAAATAGTAAAAAAAAAGTAAAAAAAAAGGAACGGAAAGATTATACTGCAATTGATTTATGAAAATTAGGATATTTCTAACTGGAATGATGATAACATTGAATTTAGAGCTGGTTTCAATTGTTTAATGTAAAGAGATTCTAGTATTTGTAGGCCGTTATTATTTGAACAGAAATTTAAAATTGATAAATCAGATTTGCTTACTATTACACTACACTGCTCAGCATGATTCCTAATGGCTGAAAAAGATGACTTAGCTAAAACTCTACCCGTTCTGGAGCTCCTACCAACGTGCTCGAAAAATCTAGTTCTAAAACTACGCTGGGTGCAACCCACATAGCTAGACCCGCACAGCTGGCAACAAAACTTATAGATTATGCGCGAGCACAGTTCAGTAGGCAGATGGTTCACAGATTAAAAATGATTTTAAAATCAGCTGTCTTTGCTATCATTTTTATTTTAAAACTTGGAAGAGTGCGCAACCTATTTTTTGGTATTTCTTGGAGTTTGATCTGGTAGAGCTTTAAAGATGTTTCAAGCTAATTTTCAAGCATCGAAAATTTGAGCCGAAACGAAATCGAGCTAGAAGCTAAAAGCTTCGAAGTTTTAAAGCCGATATAAAAATCAAGCTAAGAAGTTTTTCGCGCTGATAAACCCGGCTGCGAAAATTGAGCCGAAATAAATTCGAGCTAATGAAATTTTGGAATCCGAGACGGAAGTATGTTTCTCAAGTATCTGTGATATGAGAGCTCAGTTATTTGCGAGGAGTAATTATTTTCCTTCCGCGTAAATTACAAGGCACTAGTCGACTTATGTTTGCTCCTGGCCTAACAACTACGTTGGTTTAAACTGAAGTTCAATATCCAACTCAAATTTAAAGTCAAAAGTTGTAGCAAATTTTATTAATATCAAACATTAACTGGGTATATTAAATACCAGTAATTTATAAAAATTGTTGAAAATTTTCAAACAACCCATCCATGAGCTGTTTCGCAGCTGGAAAACCAAGCACAACCCACCGATGGGTCATATTGTGAGCAATGTGTTACACACCATGTAGCTAATGCATTGCTCTGTTTTAGTTTTTTCACTTCCATGTATAGTGTGGAATTTATTATAGATCGTAGTTTTATGCTTGCGCAGTTTTGAAGATACTTTGTATTTAACATAACCGATGATGAAGCTGGTCTCCAAAACGTTTTTTAAATAAAATGACAAGTTTTATGAGCACTTTCTTTGCTTTTATATTTTTTATCGAATCTATGATATAAGCAAATAATTAAAGTTGCGAATTCGACAATGAAAACGCTGATTGTGTGAGTTTCAACACGAAATGATCAAGATGATAAAATAATCATTCAATCTGTCTTTTCTGAAATCTTCAAAATCTATACTATGCACAGAATCCCGTAAATCTAACATGCAACAACTTTCTATAAAATTTTACTGATGTAAAAATTGGTACAGTAACGTATAACAACATTAAAAGTACACGTTTCAACTTACGGAACTTTTGCTGCAGATGATGAAACCAATTTGGCCGCTCGGGTATGAAGGTGTACAGGTGTATGCGTAGTCCACCACCGGATAAAGCTCTTTACTCTTCTTTAGGAGCCCTTTAATAAGATCTTTGTGCAGCCACATGCTTTCACCCTGTAACAAATTACTTATCTTACTAATACTTCAATTCAAAATGATCAACATTTTACTCAATAACGATTCTTGAGAGACCGTTCAAGAAAAGTTTTCGGCGCCAAATTTGGAAATTTTTATCTCCTCCCAAATGGTTGATTGATTATAAGTTAGTTTTAGCCTCCCTAACCGCAACAACAAAGATGTCCCGAAAAAATGAAAGCGCCATTTAATATGGAGTAAATTGAACGTGGAATCAATGCACAAGGTATGTCCTCACGAAAGATTTGTACGTGGAAACGTCAGATTATTAGATTATTAGCCACTTTAAGCCTCCCTATCCGCAACAAAGGCGATCCAAAGAGAGGAAGAATGAAGGCACCATTTAGTATGGAGATAAGGGAACACGGAATCCATGCAGAAAGGGCATAGAAACAGTAAGTTGAGAAAGAAGATCATGAAACAAGATCAAAGTTAAAGAAGAAAGTAGTAGGTACTGAAAAACACGACAGCAGTGAACCGAAAAAAGGGGGTTTTTAACATAAAAAAATTTCATTTCCACAAAAAGAAGGCGTACCTAATCACCAGCTCGGGTCCTTACATTTCCTCCTGGGAGCGCAAATTCCCATAGATACAATAGTTGTATCCCCCTAAGGGAGCATTGAAACGTCAAAATGAGAAAGAAGTTTATAGAACTAAAAAATTGAAAAAATCAGATATACTGGAAAACAAGACAGCAGTGAATTGAAAAAAATGGTCCATTACCAGAGAAAAACATCCCATTTCAACAAAAGAAAGTCTAATCTAACTTTTACCTCGAGACATATGTTCCCCTTGGGAGCGAGGACTCTCATATCGTAATTGTAACCTCGCAATAGGAGAGAAACACAGACATGTACAGCATTTAAAGAATTTACCGCACTTAACTGAAATAAAAAATGTAAATTCTGCAGTAACCAGCTCAAGATGCTTCAGCTTCTAAGCTTTTCGAAAAAAATAAATTCTGTAAATTTTAAAAACGAGTTGAATCCCTTAAACCTGAATGTATTACGTTGGATAGGAGAAGAACACACTGTATTGGTATCATCGTGGAGAATCCTTCACACGAATAATTCTGATTTAGCACCCTAACAGATGTGTTCAGCAGCATCTAGTTAGACGATACAGAAACATCGGTGTATAAGTTCGCGATAAATTACCAAACGTAGTATGACCTTGTCTCACAAATATCGCTCATTGGGAAAAACGTCTTCACTCAAAATTTTAGAAAATTTACTTATCCATACTGTTAAATTTACCATTTCGTTCTACGTATTTTGTTAAAACCTTCCTAACTGTACCTTCAAAATCGACCGAGAGGAAGGATTCTTTTTTTCTATCAAAACTAATTCTGTAAAGATGTTTGCAAAGTTAAAATCACTTCCCCTAAAAAATAAAAAATTCCAACTTGTGACGTTGTTCTTCCCAATGAGCGATATGATGTCTCAAATACGCAGCATCTATCAAGCTGGTTGACTGCTGTCGCCTTTGCTAGCAATGTGTATGAACTGGAAACATGAAAAAAATAAATGCCTAATCAATATAAATCCCTAAACCTGTCTGACAAACTATTTACGCTTGATGCAATTGAATGTGACTTGAGACTAAGCCGTGACTTTCATTTTCATTGGTGCGCGACAGTTGCCTATTATGAAACGGCTCATATTGATACAAGACAGCAGAGTTACCACATGGATCAACTTTTCTACCATACGAATAATTGCCATTTACACAAAATCCAGCATTATTTTTTACTCCGCTACCAAACACTACCTCGCACACCTCGGAACTAAAAAGTACCATGAAATCAAAGTAAAAAAATTACCTGGGATGCAAGTACGCCATTGGGTCCGAGCTTCTCATGTAACCGAGCGTAAAATGCGTCATTGAAGAGAGTCACGGCAGGACCTGGCAACAAAGATATTAATTCCAGATGCAAACCGACCAGGCGAAAAAACAGCGTCTCTCAACAGAATTAGACCTAACTATTATTCTTTCGCCTTTTCACCTTTAAGGTATATGCCATGCTAAGCATTCAGATTTAAGGTTACTGCCTCACGCTTGGGTGCACGCAATCCGGAGGACGGCTTACTCGTAAAAATGCAATGCCCAAATCAAAACGTGGGCAAACTGACCAGGCTTTTTGAGACTCGTTCTTAATTTTTTTATAATTGAAAATAGCTCAAATATAGAACACATCTTCTGAGAAACCGTTCGATTACTTGATTTTCCCAGAAGAGAGACCTCTTTTCCTACCAACCGCCATAATCTTGGCTTTTTAGGGATCAGAAACGTTCACAAGATCATCAAAATACCAAGCCCATCTTTCTCGTAGAGCATCTAGAATGTAACTGAAAGGTAAGGCCTTCCTAACTACGAATCTCAATTCATAACAAATTTCTGAAGTAAGAGTTGCTCATTCTATGGTGGGTAGTTGAGATTAGTACAGAAGAACGGGAGTTCCTTAACCTAAACTGACGAGGTCAAACAGCATCAAAATAAGCCCTCGTAATCGTAACTCAAATGAAAATTCTCTTTGGACATGGTATGCTGTTGTTCTGGCTCAGAACCCAGGGTCGGCATTCATCTATTAGGCACAGATCTTGGTAGCGCCCCACAAATTCTGTCGTTCTTCCGAGGCCTCGTTAATATTACGATACAAGAATTATTTTCTCATTTTCTTTCCAATTTGTTCTTCTTTTGCGATGACTCGAGTATCATATACAATAAACTCCAACTGAATGATTAAGCTACCACATTATTTTGTTCCAATTATCTTCAATTTTATTTTCAAGACAATTCACTCGGCACAACTGACGATGATCCATTAGCAACTAAATGAGAAAAACTATTTGAAACCTAATTAAAAGTGAGATTACTCAATGTTGTACAGAAGGAAAACACAACATACAAATTATGCCTCAGCTGGGAAATTTGGCTGCTAAGCCAAAATTTGTTTTAACCTATGTATTTCCAGTCAAGTTTTCGTGATGTTTAGGTTCATTTTTTCCTTTTCAAAACTTTGGCTCAAAACAAAAAAACTATCATATTGATCTCATACTTACACAAAAATATCAAATGATAATTTTTAAGCGGAAAGATAGTTAGCATATGTTTCATATTACACAGTGAATAAACTGGCACAAAAATGCATTCGATTCCATCTTGAGAAATACTCTAACCATGAGTATTGTGTGACATTTTTCATAGAATATTTTGCCCTACACTAACACAATTAGGTGAGAAGGTAGCATCTAAGAGGAACAATATTTACAGCACATCAGTTTATGAAAGCCTAATCAGGAGCTAAAAATAGGGCAATTTACCATTCTTGCTTTCGTCATTGTCATCCGCCACTTCGGGGTCGGACGAGTCAGTGATTATGACGTCAAATGTGCCCTCGTACTTCCCCAGAAATTCCATGCCATCTCCGATGTGGAGCGTGAGTCTCGGGTCAGCAAATCCGGTCGCCATCGAGGGAATGTGTTCCTTGCATGCGGCTACAACCTGCTCGCAAAATGGGTCAAGATTTTGAAATTGGGAAAATTCTAGGAATATGTATTTTCATTTCAAGATTGAAATCCTAGAAAAATATGCGGAAATGTTTTAGCTACAAAGCGGAAATGTTTTAGCTACAAATTTTTTTTGCCGTTTTTCATGTGAATTTATATGACATGAAGATGTGACAGACATGCTAGCAAAATCATTGGAGAGAGACTCAACAGCCGTAATGCAAGCACGTAGATCAACAGGTTAAAAGGTTTAAAAAACATTGGAAATATGTATCAGAAAAAAACATGAAAGCTCTAGTAGACAACGCGATATTGAGCACAGCAATTGTGATCCTCATGGGAAATATGAAACCTCCATCCTCATGGTCGGGTATAGAACCCCTTAATGACAAAAATTTACGATACCATCAACTTACAAGTAGTATATAGATTCAATACTTCATTATAATAAAAAGAGCTTTCTAAAAATTTCTGCCGAAAATAAACTCGTACAGTTCAAGTTTACATACAACAGAATAGCACAGGATTATACCTCGGAACACGAGTGCATGGATCAGTACCGTAATTCATTATTACACCCTAATTTGTACAATTTTACTGTGGTTCTTTGACACAACGTTTTTTGAAAACGTCACACGATCTGAATCGGCCAAAATGTTCAACGGCAACCAAAAAGAGAGCAATCAAAACGGGAGTCAAACAAAAATGAACCATGCAAATACTGTTAACAAAATGGAGAATGAAAGATCAGAATAGTATGAATGGGTTACGAGTAGATGGCAATGAACAATGTGTTGTACTGATGAAATCAATACAAAGACAAATCGTGCCTAATACAAGTTTAATTCGACAGGAAAAGAGCTTCAAGTTTGATTTGCTGGTAACATAAATAATAGTTGCTATAAATAACGAGAATGGAATTACACAATTGAAGATGGCAAAGCTTAATCGGCGTGAAACACAGTCATTCTCTGATAAAATTAGGAAAAACGTCAGAGATATCAAACAAGGATAACCATATTTTACTCACACGAGAACACAGAGAGATGTGAGCGCGTTAACCTCCCTCCAATTTCATCACTCGTCAGCCTTGATGAATGATTACAAAAGCGTGCCCAGCACGTATTCCTCACCTGGTCATCGATCTCGCACATGACGATCTCCTTCACGGCTGGGTGCTTGCAGACCTCCCTCACCACGCCTCCATCGCCCCCGCCTATCACCAACACCTACATGCCAATATAGGTACGTGAGCAGCGTTATATAATCTATGTCCTATTGATAAAGCAAGTTATGTATAAGCTGTAATATATACATGAGTAACATCTAATGAAAGGCGTATTGATAACGCACGTTATGTATAATCTGCAATAACAAGCAAATTTACAATGGCAAACAACATGCACAAGCTTCTGATGCAAGCAACGAGATTAGGATAGTTTGTTTAAGCTTCCTTAACAGCTACAAAAAAAGCGTATCAAAGAGAGGAAAGAGGGAGGCACCATTTAGTATGAAGATAAGGGAATGAGGAATCTATGCAGAAGAGGCATAAAAACAGTAAGTTGAGAAAGAAGTTCATGAAACAGATAAAAGTTGAAGAAGAAAATAATAGGTGCTGAAAAATAGGATAGCAGTGAACCGAAAAAAGGTGGTCCTTAACATAACAAAAACTTTTTTTCAACGAAAAGAAGGCCTACCTAACTCTCAGCTCGGGCTCTTCACACATTATTCCCCTGGGAGTGCTAATTCCCATAGATACAATAGTTCCCCCCCCCCCCTGAGGGGATGTTGCAAGCAGTAATACATGAAGGAAAACAATAGTATCTTTGCTTAACCAGTTCAACAAACCCAAGCATGAAAATTATTGAATTAACCTTTTTGCTGTCACAGGGATGATACATCTGGAAGACGTTTCTAAAAAATCCATGACTCTTCTAGCACAATCACAATAACGGCACTTGAAGAGCATCATCTTGCATATGAAATAATTTCTATTTACAAAAGTGTTAAAAGTTGGTCGAACTGAACCAGTCCAGAAACTTGAATTTCATAACAATATGAGCCAGCTACTGATTCACGGATGTGAAAATTTGGGATTTAACATGACGCAACTTCCCTAAAGTTGGAAATGATCTCAACTCGGCAACAGGAGTCATATGCAGTCAAGGGAAAAACTATTACCCAACCATTCACATCAATTTGGATAATAACTTATAAAATAAAAAAGATTCTTTGGATCATAATTTTAATTTTCAAATTTCAAAAAACCTTAGTGAAAATCTATTTTTTACTATCAACGGTTGATAGGTAACCTTCCACGATGAACAGTCGTCTCAGATTACAGAGTGGATGTTAGGTTCAAAACACCAATACAATCGCGAGAAGAGGAACCAAACCATATACCCCAGGAGACCACAAGCCCTGCCATAAATGCTATAGGAAAAAATCCAAAAACCTAGGTTTTCGTATCAAACAATTGCACACATTCAAGATGATGAAATGCTTTAAAATAACCATTAGAATTTAAGACTAAACTTGTGCTCATTGGATTCATTAAATTTTCTACCAGAAGGAAGAATTCAGAAAACCTGAATGACTTTTGACTACTCTACCATGCAAAACAACCCTACTGTAAAGGCATTCTTCTAGAGTCTCCAGAGTCCTCACAATAAAATAGAAGAAAGCTTCAGTAACATTTTACTCTTCAGAGCACTATCTTTTTATTCTAGCACTCTTTAAGTGATCCACTTTTCCAGCAAATTAGAGCGTTTCCACTGGCTTCAGTAAATTAAAGCTTTCACGATTGCTAGCAGTATTCAATAAATTAACAAATAAAATAAATGGCCACAAACTCAAAATAGCATTTCAATTATCTTTTCAGGATGCTTTCATTAATGTACAAATGAAGTTTTTGAACAAATTTACCTTCTCTGGGTTAGGATGAGAGTTGAGGGGCAAGAAAGCTAGCATCTCTTGATAGGAAGCCTCATCCCGCTCGGTGAGTTGTATTGCTCCATCTAGCACGAGCATTCGACCGTATCTATCACTGAAAGAAAAAGTATATTTCAACACTTTGTAATGCAACATAGCAAGAGCCAACTACGTCACCCAGGTATATTGTTAACGATGTAAAGGTGAAAAAAAATATAGATCCTTATAGGGATAGCTGCAAACAGCCAGCCGTGCACCTACACAGTGAAGACATAGCATTAAAAATACTGCCCATGCTCTCAAAATACCAGCAGAATTGTACAGCCCACGGACCCTCTGTGCTGCTACGATTGTCTCTGTCAAATATCTAGTTCCAAATATGTGACCAATACACTCATTGTTGACACTGTTAATGAATTCTACTAATCTTCTATATATTATTAATTCTTCAAGGTAACCTACAGACAATCCTATTACGTACATGCACATCATTGGAGAAACAGAAAATGGCAAACTCAATAAAATTTGTTTTTTCTTTTTTTCAGTGGCTGAGAAATCTATCAAGTTCAGTGTATGACCCTAATCAATTATAAGTCCCACAGCATCTGAGGTTCGGCACCAATGACAGAAACAGAAATTGCAAATACATGATGACTACTGATATTTCATTACCAAATTTTACTACTTTTTACTACCTTCAACGGCAAAAAATTACTACCTTTTTACACTATGAATGTTGTCCAAATGTCCAGAGGTAAGTAATTGGCCTATAATGAGTAATTTGAATCAATAATATACGCAATACCAAAGGTTCAAAAAAGCTCCAAGTTTCTTAATACTTAAAATACTTAATACTAAATGGAGCAGCCAAAGCTTTACGGCAAAAAAGTTATCTAAATTTCTAAGGTACCCCATCCTAAATGGACTCCAACAAAAGTTTGGCGAAGACTTCGTCTTAACATCTTTCAACTATGAGGGGAACAGTTCATCATATGGAAAAAATAAACTGACTGGAAACTAGTGGACACCAGGGAATTGTCAGATCCCTCTACAGCAGGGTAGAATATCAAGGAATTTCATTATGACCAAACACTATGGCACTTTGGAAATATGAGTGTGTAAACTATTTCTATCGTACCTCAAAATCTAAATGGCATCCTAATTGCGATCAATAATGACAAATAGGTTATGAACATGTTATATTACGGAACCAATCACGAAAATGCAAATTTCATGTATCTTTCCTATGTACTTTTAGTAGATGAATGAACTTTGATTACATGGAGCATCTCCATGCTATGACGACATCCTGGAGGAAACTGAATCGCCATGACTGCTAAAAGGAACTTCAAAGGAACTAAACTCTCGTTCAAATGATGACGCACTGTATTAAAAGATAGTTTTATAGCATAATTCTTTCTGTATTTGGACATAAATTAACGTCAGTGGAAAAAAAATTTCAGCTTTACAAAGAGGTAATTTTTTTCAAAAAAAATATATAGTTTCAGTAAATTGTTGTTTCCCCAAATCGAAGTTGACAGAATAAACTCGTCTTTTCAAAGGAAGATAATACTGCTCACAATCAAGCTCAGGTCCAAAAAAACACTTACTGGATATAAATGAACTGCGGAGAAGTTCCTTTGACGTCATTATAATGTTTCTATCCTGCCGCAACAACTTTGAGTGTTAGAATATTTGTCTTGGAATAAGAATTGGAAGGCTACATCAAGTTTAAGATAATCAAGACCTCATCAGCCAAATATATGACTTTGAATTAAACATTATTCATTAGGAAGAATTGAAATGTAATAAATTTGATTCACAACTTACTCATCTGAAATAGCAGCAGGACTCTCTAAAAGCTAATTGAGAATAATTTTATTTCTGTGCTTACGTTTGTGAATAAAATACTTTAATTTTTGAGTATAAAGTGTACTAAAAGAACAATTATGTCAACTAAGAGCATGCTCTATATCTTACGAGCAACTGCATCCACTAAAGATGAAATCCAATAAAATGTAATAGTTATTTAGTGATAAGTACAACTACCTATTTGAAAATTTTGGCTAGTTGTTAATGTTTATTCATAAATTTTAAAAGAAAAAGTTCACAAGATGTTTTACATTTAAAAGAATCGTAATTCTTAATAAAATATAAATTATTTTACTTGATTAGATTATTAGTTAATTTAAGCCTCCCTATCTGCAACAAAGGCTATCCAAAGAGAGGAAGGAAGAAGGCACCATTTAGTATGGAGTTAAAGGAAACGCAGAATCTATGCAGAAAGTGCACAGAAACAGAAAGCTAAAAAAGATCATGAAACAAGAAAAATTTGAAGAAGAAAGTAGTAGGTGCTGAAAAACAGGACAGCAGTGAACCTAAAAAAGATGGTCTGTAACAAAACAAAAACCTATCTTATTTTAACAAAAAGGAAGCCCACCTAACCTATAGCTTGGGCCCTCACATTGTTCCCTGGGAGCGCTAATTCCCATAGATACAACAGTTGTATCCCCCTGAAGGAAAATATTTTACTTCACAAACATATTTCAATCAAAGCCACTTGTTTACTTCCACAAGAAAATATGTAGCTGTGCTATTTCATTTTTCCTTGAGATTGTATAATGCATATATGATATGTAAGAATAAAAGATGTTAAATGTTGACCTCATAATCATAAATGCACAATTTTTAAATCCTTATTTCATTTTCAATACTAATCCCTGATATCGCTAGTTCCTAAGTTTATATCTCAATGTAAATGCGCATTAATAGAAGTGTTTTCAACAATGCATCGCCACTGGTATTACATTTTTAAATTTACATTTATACTATTTATGAAGCCTCGATTACCGCATCAAAGTGAAAGCCATTTTATTGTTTTCTCTCAATAACTTGTTAATAATAAAATGGCTCAAATGAACCTTCCATCACAAAACAAGTTATTAACTTTCAGATCAAACAGAATGAGAAGAAAAAGTGAACTGTTTTTACTGTTGTTTGCAAAAATGTTGAAACTTTTTTCTATTTTGCGTGCTCCAATCCTAAAATAACACCCCACTCTACAGGAATATTTCCCATAAATCGAGCCAAATTTCTGATTATTGGAAAAATAAATTTAAAAAAATCTTCATAAATATGTAACATTACTTTAAATTTTTAGAGAATTATTCCACTCGACAATTTTTTTACTACCCTGAGGCAAATTTTACTACTTTTTACTACTTTTTTTATTACTTTCCAAATTTTACTACTTTTTACTACTTTACAACCTAGTAGACACCCTAAAATATATTTTTAAAATATATTCAACCACATGAAAATCTGCCCATACAACATGAAAACAATTCATGACAAAATTTCTCCAAAATAGTGAAAAACGTTAAAACCACGCCCTTTTTATAAGAGATCCCCACACTTGAATAAAACATGCAGAATAAGAGAACCAAAATCCTTTTCTTACATAAAAGTTTCCATCAATTCACAACAAACACCAGATACATTAATTACAGCACAGGCCATCTTTCTGCTTTTGAATCACAAACAAATTGATTTTTTTTTCTGGTTGAATTACACTTTTGAATTATAAACTAATGGAATTTAGCTCACGTTACACTTAAAAATTTCTTATGGTTAAATGAAATTTCAACAACAGCAAACAGCAAAAATTTTTGTTCAACAGCAAGAAAAATTTTGGGCATTGTATAGCTCTTCCAATACCGATCAACAATAAATCATGCTTCAGATGCTCTCCTACTTCCTGAAGGACAATACAGACAGAACATTCAACTTGCTAGGAGATCAAGTTCAAATTCACTAAATAATAAAATCAGAACATTCTCTTTGGCATAGCTCAAGGCTTTCACAAAAGTGAAGACTAAAAATACCGTTACAACCACTCCAGATAACGGGATTAAGAAAAATATCATAGATGAACAAGACTGTAAATGTCAAAAAACAAGTTTATATATTAATTTCACTTCCATTATGCAACCTAATAGTCCAGTTGAAGACATATACACCGTGAGTAGTTCCTTGGCAATGTCTAGGAAAATTTTGATTGATTGCAAACGATGAAAATAATTACACAAATTTGCTTTTAGAAGTGAGAAATAATCTGTATGATCTTATTTGCATCTGGGAAATATTTTTATTCATTAATGCAGTCACACTATCAAAACTCTAGGCATTATTTTTTCAAGTTACACAAATAATTTATTTTTAGAAATTCTTTTGGAAGGAATGGAGTACAGTCTCAAACATGTATTAGCGGTGTACATCACAGCAGGGCATCCATGTCAAAAATTGCGCTGCCTTCCAGTTGCTTTTGAAGTTCAAATAAAATGCTAACAAGCGTATAATACAGATTACTGACGGCTTAGTCTCTCCACTCACTGGCACACCCTGCAAAATGGATCCCTGAAATGCTTCATAATGGGACAAATGTTTGCTTTTGCATTGTAACTTTTTCATGTTGATGTTAATCTATTCAAAAGAAGTTCTTTCAAGGCAAAACAAAGAAATTGAAAGAATATAATGAAACGCCAATTTAAACAGCTTATTTATGGACACGGTTGGAGTCAAACAAAAAGTCTGTCAGCTCACGATGGATTTTTATAGACTTTCACAATAGGTGTAAAATGATGCTACGATTTTTTTTAACTCGTGCGTTTTTACGTAAATTTATAAGATATGATTTCTTTAAACATGAAAAAATGAGTGTTGTAGAAAATCTCTCTCTTCCTACAATATTGAAGTTACAGAACAGGCAAAATATATTCTGGATAGCTAATTGTCTTGTCCAGAGATCCAGTGCAATTTTTTTTCGATAATTTGACTTTTTGAATTTCAAGAATTATTTTCTAAAAAACCAAATACTTTTTTTCTCTTTTTTTAATTATTTTGCTTATAATTTTCAATTTGAATTGAAGTTAAACAACTTTTGCACCGAATCTCCAGATGGTTTCAACCGTTATTGATTGATTTGTTTGCCATACCTGTACCTTCTAAACAGTGGGAGAAGATCCCTTCAAAAGTCAATGAGGCAAGTTTTCACGACAGCCATTTTTCTAAAATTGGTTTTTCTTTCTTTCATAATTTTTGAACTAAGTCTTCTTTTGAAATTAACTCCATTGTATTTGTAGCTCTATTTGAGTTCTATCGATTGATATATTATTAGTCATTCCTGTACCTTTAAAACTGTGGGAAAGGATCCATATCAAAAGATGATAAATGGCAAGTTTCAGAACAGCGTTCTTTTAAAAAAAAAAAAGTTTTCTTCTTAATTACAAACTAATTTTTTTTAATCAACTATTACTTTGTAGCTCTTTTTAAGCCTTTTCGATAGATATATTTGCCATTCCTTACCTTTAGAACTGCAGAAGGGGATTATATGTTTACACAGCAGCTAATTAGCTGATGACTCAGAGCAGCCGGACTCAAAACGAACACTCAGTCACAGATTAGATTAGATTAGATTATTAGTTAGTTTAAGCCTCCCTATCCGCAACAAAGTCTATCCAAAGAGAGGAAGGAAGAAGGCACCATTTAGTATGGAGTTAAGGAAACGAGGGATCTATGCAGAAAGGGCACAGAAACAGAAAGCTAAGAAAGACGTTCATGAAACAAGAAAAAGTTGAAGAAGAAAGTAGTAGGTGATGAAAAACAGGACAGCAGTGAACCGAAAAAAGGTGGTCCTTAACATAACAAAAACATTTTATTTCAACAAAAATGAAGGCCTACCTAACTCTCAGCTCGGGCCCTGACATTGTCCCCCTGGGAGAGCTAGTTCCCATAGATACAGTTATTGTATCCCCCTGAGGGGACACTCAGTCACATCATCATAATTAACACTGAGTATTAGAAATGTTTCGTTTGAGTAAAAAAGCATTTCAAGCAAGGTCATGAATGAACTCTCTTGCTATTCCCGTAGAGGAATGACCAAAACTGACTAGTAATAAGGGGGGGAGGAGGGAGATCACCTATCTATTGGCACGTCAAGGTCACGCTAGTGCGCGTCTTCTATACCATCTAGGAGACGAACCAATGTACGTACTCGAGTCAATTATATCATTGGATGCGCAAGAAAATTCTCTATATGAATTTGCAAACCAAAAATCTACCATTATCCAGAATTCGACCCAGACCGTGTCCCTTAACACGTTCACTGCCAATTTACCACTAGGTATATTGCTCATTTATGTATTGCTGTGAAGAAACAGCATTTAAATTATTCCAACATTTTTTAGAAGAGATTTAAGGATACAGGGTAAAATATCATCATGCTATTACATTTTCACACTTTTTAGGAAAGATACAATATTTTTCAAGCAGTAAAGTCCGTTTTTTAAACTCTGCTACTTACAACCAAGTAGCAAACAACATGAGACCACTGGAGCAAACATATTAAAAGTTCTCAAAAAAAGGTTATAATTACAACTCAAAAATGATGCTGTCACATTTGAGAGGACAGGCACACTTGGGATAACAATAACACATTAACCACTATGTGAGCCACCGGTGGTACATAAGGAGAATTTTCATAATGCTGCTGACTGACCAAGTGCCACATACTCAATTTCCATAAATACTTCATCAAAGCTGAATGAAAGTACGATCTAGTGAATGTTTGCCATTTTCCAAATAATTTATCACAATTAACTTTAAGTTTAAGTTAAATATTCAACTTTGGGTTTAACCCAAGGCAGTTAATGTGTTAAATTCTGAACACTGAAGAAAACTGTTATGTATCAATTTTAAAATACATCCACAAACCAGGCCCCTTCAAGAAGATGCTAAATTAAGAACTCACGTGTCAAATATCTGGATGTGCTGGTACTGGCTGTGCTTGTCAAGAATCACTTTGTTGATCTGCAAATATTACACAGTGATAATTAAATAACGTGGACTTGCAAAAATTTCAATTTATTTAATACATGTTATATATGTCAAACCAATTAATTGACTTCCCTACTTCATGAAAAAATAATATCTAAAAATGTAGTCAATATACAGCCCTAACTCAAATGCAATTTTCCATTTTTTAATTACACCCCTGTGAAACACGTTTCAACCATTTAGAACTTCACATGCAAGAAAAGCTTTCACAAATTTTATTAGACACAGTGCGAGGTAAAAATATTAGTACACAATAATAATAACTATTAGTTAGTTTAAAGCCTCCCTATCCTCAACAAATGAGATCCAACGAGAGGAAGGAAGAAGGCACCATTTAGTATGGAGTTAAGGGAATTGAACAATTTTTTTTGTAAAAAACGTCAAAAGTTAATAAAAAATAATTTGAGAGCGTCAGGAGCGAAATAAGCTTGGAGGTATTCACAACATGTTTAGAACATTCGAATGGACGTTCAGAGCCCTAAAACTTTTTTGAATCTGCCCATACCCCCCCCTCCCTCCCCTCCCCCCTCAGAGGGAAATTTCTAAAAAACCTAATTTCTCAGCTAATATTGTACATAGGGATGATTAATTTTTCTGTTTTTAGATTCAAAATGCAAATGTCTACCAAAGCTAGGGTCCATGTGTTTGGTTTTCCTTCAAAAAAAAAAAAAAAATTAGGAAATTTTTGAATTTTTTCAAGTAAAATATATTAACTTTTAGTTATCAATTTACATTTCAGTAAAAAAATTTCTAATTAATTTATCAATAAACAACTAAGCAGGTTTACAGTACTCACCTTGATCTTTACGATGCAAGAAAGATCTCCATAAGTAAAAAACTGTTGGAGAAATGATTAAAAAACTGGAACGCTTATTCCTCATCAGAAGTTTTTTATAGCTGTGCGGCTCAATTTCTCCTACAGTTTTTCACCTATGAAGGAGATCTTTTTTGCATTGTGGAGATCAATGTGAGTACTATAAAAAGCATGATTTTTTTGGACAATTTTAATTCTAAATTTTTTATTGTCCATATAAATAGAATTATAATGTTTTTAATGTTCTAGTAGGTATAATTTTTTTTAGAGAAAATCCAAAAATCTAATCATGCTTTTGGTAGATATTCACATGGTGAATCTAAAAAAGTAAAAACGTTTGTCTCTACGTGCAATATTGGCCGAGAAATTGAAAGTTGAAAAAATAACATTTGAGGGGGGGTATGGGTAAATTAAAAAAAAAATTGGGCCATAACTGTCTATTCGAATGTTATAAACATGCTGTGAATGCCCAAGAGCTTATTTCCCTTCAGAAGTATTTTTTAAAGATTTCATAGGAAAAATCGTTCGATTCCCTTAAGGGAACGCGGAATCTATGCAGAAGGGCATAGAAACAGTAAGATAAGAAAGAAGTTCATGAAACAAGATCAAAGCCGAAGAAGAAAGCAGTAGGTGCTGAAAAAACAGGACAGCAGTGAACCAAAAAAGACGGGCCATAACAAAACAATAACCTATTTTATTATAACAAAAAGCAAGCCTACCTAACCTTTAGCTCAGGCCCTCACATTGTCAATGTTAGTACACCAAGAAATTTATCATTGAACAATTTACAGAAATACTGAAATGAAACTAACTGGCAAAATACTGCATATGCTTAAAGAGGCATTAAAGTAGAATATGCAGGCAAAGTACACTACTAAACTCAAGTAATAATGAATGTATTGAATTATTTTGTGTATTCACGAGTGAAGAAAATACAGTATTTGTATGTAAAATGTATCGGCTCTTAAATGGATTTAATTATCTCCTACAGAGTGTTAATTACAAAACTTTCTAGATTTTTTTTGCAATGTACTTAGTAGAGGGTACAAGCAATCCCTAAATACTTTTGCCATCAATCAATACTGCATTGTGCATTACCATTTATTGCAGCAATACAATCATGGTTAAAAACAGAACTGTTAAAACTATGTAAAAGAAATAAGAAATAAAAACAGGAGTGACATCCAGGAAAATAACAAAAATGCTCAAAAAAAAATCCATTTAGGATCATATCTTCAGTTCTTTCTACGATTCAAGAAACTATGAAAAACTATGGAGTATCTGGCTTACCGCAAAAAATATCTGTAAGATCTTTGAAGAAAATGAACTGAAAACTCACTCTCAAGGAAAACTCCATTGTGGTTAAAACAACTTAACATTGCCTGGTCAAAATTGCTTGTCTACACAAGACTAAATCCAAACGTTCTGGGGAAAATTCAAAGAACAGATGAGACCAAAATTTAATTCTTTGGTTGCAATTAACAAAACCAAGTTAGGAGAAATGACAGTTACAACTTTTACAGAGGAGATCCCAATTTCTTCAGTAAAGTATAATGTAGGCAGCATCATGGTCTGGGGCTGTTTGTGAGTGAATGTAAATGGCAATGTAGACATAATAGGTGATAGTATGAATGCAAAACCACACCTTAGCATTTTGATCTCTAATTTGCATGGCAAAACTGGAGCTTTCCATAGATTGGATATAAGAATAAGATAATCTTGAGAGGACAATGGAATCTGTAGAGAAATGGCTCACTGATCACAATGTGAAACAACTTTAAATAGTTAAGCAAGTACCCAAATTTAACCCTATTGAAAATTTGTGTTATGTGAAAGTTAATACATCAATATTTTTAAAATGCATCTACGATTTGAGAGAGATTTGTGTAGAAGATTATATAGTAACGTTCCTAAATAAATATGCAAATAAATATTTGAAAGGTATAAACGTCAATTGCTTGCTGCTGAAATACAGAGCATACTTCAAAATAGTGAACAGTGATTCTGTATTGGTTTAGAACTGTGCAAGTACTTCCTTTGCACTTATATACACAAAAATACAACTTTTTCTCTAAATTGTAAGTTGTTTTTTAATTACAAATTTTTCAGCTTGGGGTTAACCCAGCAATTTTTAAATTGTGATCCGATTTGTTTGAAATTTGGCCAGTACATGTTTTTGTTGAAAATAAACACATTTTATCCCTTTAACTTTTTCAATTTAGGCCTTATTTTTTTTAATACGAAAAATTAGTTTGTTGGCACATTTTTATGGATATTTCAGAAGAATATAAGTCATTGAGTTTTTATGCTAGAACGAAACCAAATACAGTTTTAGAACCCTTGAAGCATTGCAAACAAATGTATAGTATCAAATTATATATTTGAAACTTTTCAATCTTTTTATATGCAATATTTGATAACTAACTAGCATATACACTAATTTTGGGTTTTGAGATTGAAAAAAAAAATTATTTGTACAATTGGGAAGAAAAGTACCATACTTTTGTTAGAAATGTTCCAAGTATTCTATAACTGTGTATTTTTCGTAGCATAAAACTCACTGACTTCTATTCTTTTGAATGTTGAAAATAAGGGTTGTTAGTAATAAGGCATAAATAAATTTTTATCTGAACTGTAATATAATGGACAATTAATGTAATTGAATGCTGTTTTCATTTTTATTTTGATAATCTCCATGCATAACTTTATATTCATACTGTGAATTGTAGTTAACAAGAAACAAACGAAAAATTTATTTTTTTAATAAAAATTATGAACTTTTATATTTGTAGGCTGATGCTTATAAAATTTGACTATGTGTAAGTTTTAAAAAGAAACACAATTTTTTCTATTCATTTTTTTATTGAAGCCTTAGTATTTTGAAAAAATTTGACATATTGGGTTTTTTAGTTCATTTTTATTGATATGTCAAAAGAATAGAAGTCATGGAGTTTTTATGCTAGAACAAAACCAAAGACAGTTTTAGAATCCTTGAAGCATTGTAAACAAAGTTTAGCTTTCAAATTTTTCATTTCCCAGTTTGTTTACTTTTTATACGGGGTAAAAAATTCAAGATTTTTGGTCCCCTTACATCCCCCTGGGGGGGGGGGGGGGTCTAGTGTCCGTAGCGCTAGAAAATTTTAGGGCTGAATAGTCCACCCCCTAAGGGTCGTTTTTCAACAACAAAAAAAAAAAATGGCACATCGGACCAATCGGGGCCTGGGTCGACCTCCCTAAATACATTTTGATAATTTTCTTTCAGGTAGCCAGAAATTTGTTTCATGAAATATTTCTTGGTGTACCAACATTGGTTTCCTCCCACTGTATATTGCAGCATTTCATTATCAATGGCAAAGGTGCAAACTATGCCATAATTACAAGAGGAGCATAAGATGCCTGATCAGATGCACAAATTCTACAAAAAACATGATAAACATTATCAATATACCATCATGGTCATTACAAATTGCATGCTTTGGCTAGTGTGCCCCTGCTGTATCATGCTCATGGATTTTCCCACAGCAACCAGTCACCATCCTTAAAATATAAAATGCTAAGCAGACACCTTGAGTTAGTCTGGCAACTCAAGCCAGGGTAGCATGACAATTTGATCTAAACAGTTATTATTCTCTAGTCTGAAAAAGCCCTTATTGTCTCAAATTATTTTTGGGCAAGTCAAGACAACTATATTCATTCATGCCTCATACACAAGTAGATTGAAAAAGTTCACAGCTCTCAACCAAGAAACAGAAGTTACTAAATTTAGCAAGTTAGATGAAATCAACTATACTGACGTTCTTACACTTACCTTGACAGAAAAGGCTTGACCAGGCCACATAGGAGAGCGTTCGGTGAACCATCCTTCTAAATGCTGATTCATCTTGTCTCAATGAAAGATACCAACTGCACCTGCAATGTGAAAATATGAGTTAAAAGACATCATGTAGGAAACCTTTACTTACAGATACATAGTGTAAAACAATAGTTTTAACAGCAAGATTAAATAAGTTAGTTTAAGCCTCCCTAGCCACAACAAAGGTATTTCAAAGAAAAAAGGATGAAGGCACTATATTGTATGAAGTTAAAAAAATGCAGAATTTAGACAAGGCATTTTCCTACCCAAGATCCCTTGTGCATAAAAACAAAATTAAGGTGAAAGGCTATAAAAGAAACTGAAAGTTGCAAAAGAAAGTTAGAGGCCCTGAAAAACAGGACAGCATTGTACAAAAAAAAAGATCCCTAACAAAACAAAAACAATACATTTTGAAAGAAAAGTCTATCTACTTAAATCTCAGCTGAGGATTTCCCCTCCCTGAGAGTGCTAATTCTCAAAGATACAATACATGTACCACCATGAGGGTGTGTTTCTCAGAAATGAAATCCAATCAAAATTATAGATTACATGTATATATATATATATATATATATATATATATATATATATATATATATATATATATATATATATATATGGGAGAACCCATTGAATATATTGCACCAAAATTTGTCGATAGATTGGAAAACTGTACTTTACAATATATAACCTAAAATATGATTACTTATTATAAAAATAGAAATTAGAGTAATCCCAAATAGAAAAACATAACTCAGCTTAATAAATTATCAAAAAAGGTGGAAGCATCAACCCAATGAAACTTTCAAGTACCAATGATTGCAACCTATTATATTTACACATTGATGATGATGTGGTACATATGTTTACCACTACATATATTTATGAGAATTATGTGTGCCCATTTTTGAAAATTAACCATTTTGATTGAACATTTTGCCAATTTGATCAAACAAAAATCAAAAACTTTTATTTTCATCTGAAATTAATCAAATCAATTGTACATTTCATCAAATTAATCAAAAAACCCTATAATATATTATAACTATATAATAATTACTAACAGTGCTCAACAGTATGAGCACGGTATATACGTACATCAAATGTACACCACAACGTCTAAGTCAATCCATCCAACTGCACTGACGTAGTGGGACAATACAGTACAGCACACTTGTAGGACAACATTGTACCCCTACACCTACCAGCAATACTTTTATTGGCTGGTGATGAAGTGTCCCAGATGTGTCCCACACCTTTTCCTATACCGAAATGTTCATTATGATGAATAAAAAGCCCCTCATATTTTATGCTGAGATGACGCACCCCAAACTGACAGTAATAATTAAAATTTGACATCGTCTGCTAGAAAAGTTTGGCATATGAGCAATCTTGTCAATGTGTTTATATCCATATTATGGATAATGATGACATAAAAAACTAAGTAAAAAATGTAATACTTGACATACAACTACCAAAGCATTCAATGACACCACTATTACGTACTCCAACAGTTAAGATAAAAATTAAATCAAGCTTACAAATAGACACTCAAGAACAATGACCATTATGTTTATCAACTGTCCTTTGAAAATCCCTGAGTGATGCAACTAACATACCTAGGTACAGTCTGTTTTATATTCATCATTGATACCTGGACCACATTGCTACCACATAAAATAATTACATTATATCAACAGGCTGCAAGTTCTATCTTAAACTTTAAGTATAATGTTTCCACTAACAATTTTTATAAAAAGCTAGCTATTTTAAAACTACCTCATAACTGTCAATTTTTCATGGGAGTTTTCAAATCCACAATACTTTAAGGAAACTTTTGATGTATTCATTATAAAAAATTATGTTGAAGGCCATTTCACAAGAAAAGCTAATACTCCCAGATGAATTACAAGCCAGATTTCAGATAAGCATTTTTTTCATTGGTAACAAATTCTGGAATTCCATGCCTGGCAATATTTACAATGCCCCTACCTGCTCAGCTGTCAAGAGCAGGTTCAATCTTATTTGCTCTTGAATTATATGACAAATTAAAAATGACAATGAAAAATGAAAAGCAAATTGTTTCTAAATATTGTATATAAACACTTTTTACTATGCATAATGGTCAAGAGGAAACTAACAATAAGACTATCAATAAAAAGGGTTATCTCATGAAAAAATTCATTGATCAGAATATTAGGTTTTCTTTAAACCTGATATTTGGATATTACAGTAGTGCTACACATTTCCAACAATGCTCCATATATGACACAGAAGATTTACCATATTGATTCTGAATTCTATTGTTAAAACTGATGCAAACAACTAGTGTAAGATGTAACTGAGTACCTCTGCTAGATCAGGTGCATCTTGCAACCATCAGTTTTTGTGTCAAAATGAAGTAAAAGCAGGTCATAATTTATATACTCATTCAAATAGACAATTCCTCTTGAATTAATGGTTTGCAACTCATCATCAGCCACTTTGTGACATTCGGGCATTACTCAAAACTTTCTTCATAATCATGAGAAGGAATATATCATATGGCCCTTAAAACTATGTTATTTGAATATACGTATTCAAAACTGACTTGGTATATCTAATTTAAATAATTTGAACATTACAGAAATGCACTACTACTACTGTCATAATACCAATACTAACATTTGACAAAAAATATACTTGCATGCTCAACTAGTTCAACAAAAAAAAAATTTGCAAAAAAAGTTTATCTAATAATTAGAACAAATTAGGTATGGAATATTTCTCAAAAAAAAATTCTTACATAGAAAAATCAAAAGAACTGGACAATAGCCATGACAGGGATGGATACAGAGGGTGATTTTTAAATATGGGGATTAGGGACAGAAATTAGATATTAGTTTAGCTTCCCTAACTGCTAAAAAAGCATTTCAAAGAGAGGAAGGCACCATTTGGTATGGAGATAAGGGAATGCAGAATCTATGCAGAAGGGGCATAGAAACAGGAAGTTGAGAAAAAAGTTTATGAAAAAAGATAAAAGCTGAAGAATCAAGTACAAGCTGTTAAAAAACAGGACAGCAGTGAACCAAATTATTTCATCTCAACACAGGGAAGGCCTACCTAACCCTCAGCTTGGACCCTCATACATTTTCCCCCTAGGAGTGCTTATTCTCACAGAAACGGCAGTTGTTTCCTCATGAGGATGATTGGGGATGGAAAGAATATGCAATAACTCTAATTTAATTGAATAGATTCAAAAACAAATTTATCATAAAATCCTGTAAAATACTAGTGATTTTATTTTAATTTCTACTTGCATATAAAGTTCTTCATGTGCCATAACAAAAAAATAACAATTTTTAGGATTCTATAACTACTTTTTTAAATCCATTTAATAACTTATACAGGGTGTTTCAAAAATACACGGCATAATTTCAGGTATGTATTTCCCACATGTAGACAATCAAAATAGTTCATTACAACATATGTCCGGAAATGCTTCATTTCCGAGTTATGGCCTTCACAACATTGAAATTCACCGGAACGTTTTTCTTTCCGCAGGTCGTTGCCGTCAAAGGACACATTAAGAGGGCACTCTGACAGATCATTCCTAGGCGAAGGTTAAATTCAGTGTTGTGTTTGGCGTTCGACTGTGTGTCATGTACACAAATCAGGAGCTGGCAGAGATGCACTTGATCTACGGTAAGGCAGACGGCAATGCTGCGCTGGCTCGTCGTTTGTACCAGGAGAGGTACCCACAGCGACAATGTCCAGATCGGAAGACATTTGTAAGTCTCCATCAGCGTCTGTGCGAGTATGGAAAATTTGACTCTCCTGGATTGGGAAGGGGACGACCAAGATCTACAACTCCAGAAGAACAGGAGGAGATTCTGGAGATTGTGAACAGAACTCCTACTATCAGCACACGAAGGTTAGCGTTGCAAGTGAATGTTCCCCATACGACTGTCTGGAGACTGCTGAAAGAGTATCAATTGTATCCTTACCATTTGCAACGTGTACAGGCGCTGTCACCAGCAGATTACCCTGCACGAGTTAGGTACTGTCAGTGGTTCTTGCAGCAATGTGCTGCAAATCCGAACTTTCCTGCCTTAGTATTATTTACAGATGAAGCACAGTTCACACGAGATGGCATAACAAATCTCCACAATCAGCATGTATGGGCGTATGAAAACCCAAATGCAACTGTTGTATCTCATCACCAGGTGCGGTTCTCCCTCAACATGTGGGCCGGTATCATTGGTGATCGGTTAGTTGGACCCCATGTACTTGTAAACAGACTTACGGGGCAGGCGTACACAAACTTCCTGGAAAACATCATACCTGATGTTTATGACGACACTCCACTGATCGATCGTCAGCACGCTCACTTCTTGCATGACGGCGCTCCTGCACACTTCAGTCGTACGGCTCGCCGGTACTTGGATCGAAGATTTCCTGATCGATGGATAGGTAGAGGTGGCCCAATTGCTTGGCCTCCACGCTCACCTGATCTGAACCCTCTCGATTTCTACTTGTGGGGCCATTTAAAATCATTGGTTTATTCGTCTCCGGTGCCTGATTTGGAATCCCTTCGGAATCGAATTGTGGCACGCTCTGAGGACATACGCAACATTCCTGGAGTGTGGGATCGTGTTCGCAGGTCAATGAGACATCGATGTGAGGTCTGTATTCAAGCAGGAGGTGGTCATTTTGAACATCTTCTGTAATGGCAACGACCTGCGGAAAGAAAAACGTTCCGGTGAATTTCAATGTTGTGAAGGCCATAACTCGGAAATGAAGCATTTCCGGACATATGTTGTAATGAACTATTTTGATTGTCTACATGTGGGAAATACATACCTGAAATTATGCCGTGTATTTTTGAAACACCCTGTATAACGTTAGAATTATGTCATAAGCCATGAAGCTCCTTTAAATACAAATAAAATAAACCTAATTCATGAGGCTTCTCCAGCATTTAATCAAGAGATTATTAAATTCTGTCATCAATATTGAATTTAGCACCTAAACAATTTTAAAATTTGTTTAGGCATATTAAGATAATTGGAGACATTTAAGGTCATTTCATATGAATGATATGATACTGTGCTTGCAAATACTTAGCTTTCAAGATATAGTACAAATAACGTCCAGGTAAGAATAGCATTAATGGCAGTTATAAAACGGCTCTTCTGCCATTTGGCAAATGCGGAACACGCAAGGTTTTTTGGCAGATTAGATTAGTTGTTAGTTTTAGACTCCCTACCCGCAGCAAGAAATGCGATCCAAAGAGAGGAAGGAGGAAGGCACCATTTAGTATGGAGTTAAGGAAACGCAGAATCTACGCAGAAAGGGCACAGAAACAGTAAGTTGGGAAAGAAGATTATGAAACAAGATCAAAGTTGAAGAAGGAAGTAGTAGGTGCTGAAAAACAGGACAGCAGTGAACCGAAAAGAGGTGGTTCTTAACATATCAAAAACATTTTATTTCAACAAAAAGAAGGCTTACCTAACTCTCAGCTTGGGCCCTTACATTGTCCCCCTGGGAGCGCCAATTCCGATAGATACAATAGTTGTATCCCCCTGAAAGGGGGGGGGGGGGGGGGGGGGGGGTTTCTTGCCAATAAACATTGGCCTTGGTATGGCTAAATCAAGTTATTTTAGGTATAGTTAGGTTAGTTTATTTAACTAACCTAAGTTAGTTAGTTAAAAGTTAGGTTAGTTTATTCAACTAACCTAACTTTGCTTTACCTAACCTATCACTATATATATATATACCGTATTTCAGCTTATTTACGTGTCCATTCTTTCAATTTACATACAGTCAACCCTCGATAAGACGGACCTCGGTAATCCGGATATCGGATAAGACGGATGTCGTTCGCGGTAAAGGGGAGTTGTCAGAGTTACTGGCGTTAGTGACAAAAGTTGCCAATAGATAGCGCGCACATTGGCCGCCACCGCTCCTGCCATAATTCAGTTTGTTTATCCCCCCCCCCCCCCCCCCCATATTCAAATGATAGTGCTTTTTTGCTCTGACTTTTGAGTGAACGTTTTTTTGTTTAAGCATAATTGAAACCTTTTAAAAAGTGACATTATCTGTGACCCAGAAACTAGAAATGATAGGAAAATTAGAGGCAGGTGCATCTGCATATAGGCATATCGGTTATTCCGGACAATCGGCTAATCCGGACTACCCTTCCCCCCTAGTAGTCCGACTTATCAAGGGTTGACTGTACTATGTTCCTATAACTTCAAATTTAAATATCTCGAAAAGCCAGCATTCCTGAGCAAAATGTCATTTGTGGGAAACCTCTTAACACTTTAACCGCAACTACTAAATATTAAGTTCAACACCAAACTCAAATTAAAAGTCAACTGCAGCGCGCGATGTTGAAAATAGCAAACATGAACTGGATCGTGCCTTCATTTAGCTTTGATTAAGTATTTATGGAAATTGTGTTTGTGACTACTGGTCGGTCTGCAGCGTTGTGAAAATTACCTCCGTGTACTACCGGTGGGTCACGCTGCGGTCAAAGTGTTAAAATAACACAAAATTATTGATGTGTTAAATTAAATATTGACCAATTCTGCTGTACATAACGGTAAACAAATTCAAGGCATTCCAAACTTTAAATATCCAAGTGAATATTTTTTCTCAGTTTTTAGGAGATCGTCTCAGGCCCCTGTCGCTCAGGTGGTCATTTTTCATGTTTTTGTTGGAAAAGAACCCATAGGTGGTGGACTATTCGGTCCTAAAATTTTATGGCACTACAGACAATAGATCCGCCCCCAGGGGGGAATAAGGTGACCACAATCTTCAATTTTTGAGCTCATTTCAACCCCATATAAAAAGAGAACAAATGAGAAATGGAAAAAAAGCCAATTTGAGTTGTTAGAAATGTTCCAAGGACTCTAAACCTGTCTTTGTTTCTGTTCTAGCATCAAAACGAAATGAGAAGATACATCTTGAATTATCAAATCCAGTGAAGGGCACCAAAATCTTAAATTTTCAAGCCCATTTCAACCCCATATAGAAAGAGAACAAATGGGAAATGAAAAAAAAGGCCATTTGAGTTTGTTAGAAATGTTTCAAGGATTCTAAAACTATCTTTGTTTTTGTTCTAGCATCAAAACTGAAGGAGGAGATACATCTTGAAATATCAATACCAGTGAAATGTCAATACCTATAAACCAATATGTCAATTTTTTTCAAAAACTATGGCCTAAATAAAAAAAATGAATTGAATAAATTGTGTTTCTTTTCAAAGGTTACATATCATAGTCAAATTTCATGAAAATCAGACTGAAAATGAAAAATTTCATATTTTTGCAAAAAATAAATTTTTTGGGTGGTTTGGAAATCAAAATTCACAGAGTTAATATGAAGTTATGTATGGAAATTATCAAAATATAAATGAAAACTGCATTCAATTACATAAATTGTTCAATATATTACACTTCAACAAAAAATTTGTTTATGGCTTACACCCAACACCTTTAACTTGCAACATTCAGATCGGGACTCCTCATTGAGTTTCGATGCTAGAACAAAACCAAAGACAGTTTTAGAATCCTTGAAACATTTCTAACAAACTCAAATAGACCTTTCTCAAAACTTAAATTTTTCAAAAAAATGTATAGCTCTAAACCCAAAAAATTGTTGGATTTAGAAATTTTAAAAAAATTGAAAAAATTGGAAAAAATTTAAATTTGATAAAAAGCCCATTTGAGTTTGTTGGAAATATTCCAATGATTCTAAAACTGTCTTTGGTTTTGTTCTAGCATCAAAACTCGATGACGAGTCCCGTTTTGAAATATCCATAAAAATATACCAAAAACTAATTTTTCGTAAAAAACTAAGGCCTAAATCGAAAAAGTGACAGGAGTAAATAAGGTTTACTTCCACAAAATACATCTAATGGCCAATTTTCCAACGAATCTGACAAAAAAAGTTGAAAAAGTGGGACGATCTCTTTAAGGAGGATTCTCATGTCTTCAAGGTGATGGCTTAGGTGCATGTCACTTAACCCTTTAACGCCCACATTTTTATACTCATAATACCGTTATCACAACCACTATCAGTAAACCGACACTGGCATTAGGTATTCACTGTTATCAAGATGTGGAAGGAACTGCCACTCGGCAGTGAAGTTCAAAGTACACATTAGTGAACAAATTGAATAAGAAATACAATATATTAATGTTATTTTTGAAAGAGGACCGTACAGTCCACTTGGGCGTTAAAGGGTTAAAAATATTAGCGGGACTGGAATAGTGAATACTCAAATCTACTGTATTCACTTCTACGGTTTTGCTTATGTTCTACAGTGGCCGCCGTATTGAAACTGATGTCAACTGCAGATCAATTTCAGTATTTACTACCAGTCTTGCTAATATTTTTGGGTGATGACCTTTATTGTATTATTGACTTAAAGATCCTAGAAGTGGGTTCAGGCTCTGCAGGGTCAGCTAATAATAAATTACAAAGTACCCAAATGTACTCTAACAGCTCAAGCGCGCAACTGACTGGAACTGCTATGGAACACAAAACTTCAAAGCTGAATAACTCAAAAATAATACATCAGCAAGTAGAATGTCATCCTTTTAAAATGTTTTTAAATTTGCTCCTTTAGTGATTCTTTGGAATGGAATTCTTAATTTCCGTGAACGGGTTAAACTGCATATTGACCAAACTTTAATCAATTTTTTTTCCTATGACTTGAAAACTAGGGGCCACCGACCAAAATGGATTTCAAATTCGGATTCTACATAAAAAAATTTACTACATATATGGAAAAAAGATCAATTTATGGTAACTGTTCAATGTCTGGTAGTAGATCAATTTTCCAGTTTTCGGTGCCTAAACATAATTTATTAGATTGAAATAAACAAGTTTTTTTCCATGCACTCTGTCACAAATGAGTATTTAACGAGTTATAGCGGTAGGTTTAGTGTCGTCTTAGATGACGAATGCGCTCAAATGACCTGCTACTCATCGATTTTCTAATTTTTGTTGCTTGAATCACAGTAATAATATTGAAATGAACTATTTTTCTTCTTTACACTTTTTGCGGCAAATGAGTTTTACGAGTTAGAGCGACAGGTTTTATTTTTTGCGCCATAAAACAGTTAGAGTAGGTTAGAATACTTTGTAATTTATTATTAGCTCACCCCACAGAGTCTGAACCCACTTTTAGGATCTTTTAGTCAATAACACATTAGAAATTATCACCCAAAAATAACGAGTTATAGCAGTATGTTAACTTTTGTCTTAGATGGCGGGAATGTGCTCGGTCATTCGAGCGCGTCGGAAGGGAGAGTCCATTGTAGTGTTGCCATATGACGCGTGCTTGATGAAATGGTCAATGTGAAGTTTAATGCAATCACAGAAAATAATAATTGCGATCCCAGGAATCACTAAAGAAACCCATTCAAGATTCAAGAACGTTTTACATGAATGACATTCTGCTGGCTGATGCGCTATTTTCGAAGAATTGATTTTCAAAGTTGGCCTTTGCCCTAAAGGAAGCGAGCGCGTGAAACGGAATTCAATTAATAACAGAAGCTATTACAAACACAGTTCTTCTAGTGAAAATTATAAAGCTTCTAACCCACCCATTAGGGTGATGACCGCAATCTCGTTGACATCGGCTCCATCTTAGAGCCGATGTTAACAAGATTGCGGTCGTTAGTAATAGGGGGTTAGGGGGGTTTGTTTGTAATAGGGGGTTAGCTTCCGTTTTTAATTAAATTACGCTCGCTTCCTTTGGCACGGGAAGGCCAACTTTGTCATAGTCCTACTGTAACTGACCCTCACCGTGTTCAAATAAACGTTAAAATGAAGGGTTGTCCGGCCAAACAACCATTTTCTAAAAAGATCCGGCATTGGATGATATATTTCTCGTCAGTAAGCACAGCATTTCTGAACTCAACGACCTACGCTTCGAGCTAAGCTTCACCAACCGTCACATCGAAGCATCGTTTGAAATCAACCAGCGAGTAACCTCACCTCCTCTACGAACACCACCATCGGACTTCGTACCCTCTGCTCTGCGGCTTCCGCATGTACAGGCATCATTTCCAAACACTCCCATTCTCTTCATGTATTTCAACTCCTTTCTTGTTGACTTAAGATCTTATTCATTCTATGTAAATTACTTGCTTATTGCCTATGAAGCTTAATCCATTTTAATTATCTCACGACACTTGCTATTTCCTATGATATATTGACGTAAAGCTTCAAGAAAGTGAACGTGTTTGTTCTCACTCACGAAAGAGATGCGCAAGCTGCGTCTGGAGGGGTGTGCATAAGCGGGATTAAGGGCACGGCCGTGACAGTAGTAAGACGTGTGTTTCTCTCGCTTGCCCTTGCGGGCAGGCAGGAGAGGGCTCTTTGCCTAAAGTTCCAATGGCTGATTAAAGTCATGCATAGCCTAACTGAGCGTTTCTCAAGACTGAGTTAAGTATATCCACCATGTGTTCATCCATACTCTCACTCGTGTCCAAGTAGCTTCATGTCTAGGTGTCGGATAATCTCGTTCAATGTAGTTGCTAGGCGATCTGTGTCCTCTGTTAATTATTCAGCGTCGAGGCCTCACCTCATATGAGATGTGCTTATCATAATTATCAAAGTATTAATAATCCATATACATCAATGGATCAAGTATAAAGGCTTCAACTGCTTATTTTAATGTCTTAATGTGAATCCTTGGAATTGCGTTGCCTGACGGATTAGAGTAGTTCCTGAGATTTGATTGCGTTGTAATTATTTAGATTCTTGAATACGTTATATACATCGTGTGTCATTCTGCTTTCTGAATATGTCATCCTTTTACTAATTGAAAGACGTCACCATTTTATTATTACATAACATTATAACCTCTCATTATTTATCCTAATAAGGCCCTATTTGATTTGCTAATAATATCAACAGTAAAAGTAAAAGACATTGAAAAGTCTCAGTATGTTTGATCTTTATTATTAACAAAATAAAATAATTGAGACCTTCTGTCTCGACCATCAACCGAATGAAAATGAAAGCAACGAGAAGATAACGATGAATGATGAAGGAAAAGAAATGCCTCTCAGAAATTGGCCACCGAGTAATACAGGCATCGGTGGAAAAAAATAAAGTCCACGACACTTGAAAGTTCAATAATTCGAAAATAAAGCATCAGCGAGCAGAATGTCATTCTTGTGAAACGTTCTTAAATGTGTTCCTATAGTGATTGTTTGGAATATAATTATTAATTTCCGTGATTGCATTAAACTTCACATTGACCAATGAATTTCTCTCAGCTTCAAACACCAGAGTTGTGGTAAGTCACTTACTGCTCTTGTAAAATACTCATTTCCGACGGAAAGTGCATAGAAGAAAACTTGTTTATTTCAATCTAATTAACTATGTTTAGGCACCAAAAAGTGGAAAATCGATCACTGACCAACACTAAACATTTGCCCCAAATCTTCTTCCACAATTTTCAGATTACAACAATAAAAAATATACTATTCAATAGGATTTAGCAGGTTCTATCCATTGGGTTTACAATTTTTCAAAATACTGATAATTGTAAAATTATATAACATAAAATAACAGAAGAAAATTTTTCTCAAAAAATTTCTAAAATTCCAAAAATTAATTTATCAAAATTTACTAGACCTTATCATTAGATAGTTACATAAGCTACCTAAACACGTTTTGTCAGTTCTGTACCTTCAAAATTGGACCTTAAAAGTAGAAAGAATTATAAAAAATAAATATTTTAATTAAAAAAAATTTACAAATTTCTGATGCAGATACAAAAAAACTTGGCAAATATTGAGGACTAACTGGTAATTGATTATCCACTCTTAGAATCCTAAATAGTGATGCAAAAAAAAAAAAGGTTTTATTTGATTGCATTTTTTTTTTTTTTAAATGTGTTTTTTGTTTTTTTTTGGTTTTTTATGCAAACCTAAGGTGTCTGGGTTTTTTTTTTCGACACCTAAAATATATTAATATCCATGTTTTTTAGTCATTTTATTGTTATAAAAACATCAAAAAGAAACCATACAGTAAAAGTGGTGGTAGATAATCCACAATTACCTAGAGGCATTTAAGAGGAACAGCAGGAGCCACAGAACTTATATTAATGGAGTCAAAATTCAGAGCGTACTATCTCTACTATGTCTGATTTTATTTTTATGTGACCAAAAAAATCAGACATAGCAGAGATAATAAGCTCTAAATTTTGACTCCATCAATATAAGTTCTGTGGTAGGGTAATGTTTGAAAGGTCGGACGGTTCGAATCGTCGGTCATTCTTAGTTAATTTTAAATTTTTGCGCTCGGTAGCTATCTAAAAACTCAACCCACAAGGCCTGTAGTGGTGTAATCTGCTACGCGTCTTGCGGGGTGGCTTTTGGATTGCTATCGATCGTCAAGATTGAAAATTGACTTAGTATGACTGACGATTCGAACCGTACGGCCATTCAAACATTACCCTAAGTTCTGTGGCTCCTGCTGTACCTCTTAGACTCCTCTAGGTAATTGTGGGTTATCTGCCACCACTTTTACTGTATGTTTTTTTTCATGTTTTCATTACAAAAAAAATGACTAAAAACCATAGATATTAACATATTTTAGATGACCAAAAAAATATGCTTTTTTTAAAAACATGTTTTTTTTTACAAAAAATTCTGACTAATAAAAATGAATATTAATACATTTTCTGGTACCAAATATAACCATGCTGTTTTTTTTACAAAGAATCATGACTAAAAAACCATGTACTTGATGTGACCTAAAAAGCCCCATGCAGTTTTTTTTTTAAAAAAACATGTTTTTTACTAAAAAATCGCGACTGAACAAACATAAATATATTTATGAGACCAAAAAAATGCTTTTGTACAAAAATATCACGACTAAAAAACATGAATTTATTTAGGAGAGCTAAAAACCCCATGCTGTTTTTAAAAATGTTTCTATACAAACAATGACGTATAAGAAAACCTGGATATGAATATATTTTATGCGACCAAAAAACCATGCTGTTTTATTTAATGTATTATTTATAAAAAATCGTGTCTTAAATTCATGGATAGTAAGATATTTTATGTTACCAAAAAAATCATTTTTTTTAAACATGTTTTTTTTTTAAAGTTATTATGATTCATTTCATGGTCATGACTTATTTGTAAAAAAAAAAACACCCCCTCAGGGGGATACAACTATGGGATCTATGGGAACCAGCGATCCCAGGGGGACAATGTGAGGGCCCAAGCTGAGAGTTAGGTAGGCCTCATTTTTGTTGAAATAAAATGTTTTTGTTATGTTGAGGACCACCTTTTTTCGGTTCACTGCTGTCCTGCTTTTCAGCACCTAATACCGTCTTCTTCAACTTTGATCTTGTTTCATAATCTTCCTTCCTCTCTTTGGATTGCATTTGTTGGTTGGAAGGGAGGCTAAAACAAATGACTAATCAAATCTGTAAAAAAAACATGAATATTAATTTATTTTATGTGACCAAAAAACCATGCTTTTTGAAAAAAAAGATTTTTTACAAAAAACAGGAGTGTTATTAAATTTTATGTGACCAAAAAAACATGACATTTTAAAAACCATGTTTTTTCACAAAAAGTCATTAATATCCATGTTTTTACATCATGATTTTTTTGATAAAGAAAACATGATTTAAAAAAAACCAGCATGTTTTTTTTTGGCACATAAAATATATTAATATTTACATTTTTTTAATCATGATTTTTCTGTAAAAAGATGTTTTTTTTTTAAAAACAGCACGATTGTTGATGGTAAAATAAAGTATATTAATATCCGTGTTTTTGGTAAATCTGAAGGAGATGACAGTTGTCGATTTTCTAAATTTCGATGCCTTAGCATAGTTAATTAGATAGAAATAAACGAGTTTTCTTTTAAGCACTTTTTGTCTCAAATGAGTATTTTATTAGTTCTAGCGGTAAATGACTTACCGCGACTCCAGTCTTTGAAGTGGAAAGAAATTCTTTGATTGAGTTGTATGGCAATACTGCAATGGCGTCTCGCTTCCAGCGCTCTGTCTTGAAAGACGAAACCAAACCTACCGCTATACCTCGTTAAATACTCATTTGACGAAAAAAGTGTTTAGAATAAAAGTTGTTTATTTCAATGTTATTACCATGTTTCAAGCAACAAAAATTTGAAAATCGATGAGTAGCTGTTTATTCAAGCGCATTCGTCATCAATGACGAAACTAAACTTACCGCTATAAATCGTAAAATACTCATTTGAGACGAAAAAAGAATAGAAGAAAACTTGTTTATTTTGATTCAATTAACTAGGTTCAGGCACCAAAAAGTGGAAAATCGACAACTGTTATCTCCTTCAGATTTACCGTGTTTTTTAGTCATGACTTTTTTGTAACAAAAACATTAAAAAAAATAGCATGGATTTTTTGGTCACATAAGATATATTAATATCCATTAGAACCGTACCAGGTCTTAGAATAATATTTCCACAAAGAATCTATTCACTCTATAAAACCTTTCAGAGACTAACTCCATCCTCAGTAGGTCATTCAGTCAAATGATTTTCAAAGGAACAGTGAAAATTCATTGTCCATTTCACCAAATTTCACTGAATGACTGAGGATGGAGTGAGGGAATGACGTTTTTTTTGCCACGTTTTTTTGTAAAAAAACGTGTTTTTTTTTTTAAAAAAATGGCATGGTTTTTTTTGAGTTACATCTCTAATCCTAAACATAGTAAATTTGATTGGATTAAACAAGTTTTCTTCTATGCACTTTCAGTCGTAAATGAGTATTTTAAAATTATAGCGGAAGGTTTAGTTTCGTCGTTGAAAACGAATGCGCTTGGAGAAACAGCTACTCATAGATTATTAAATTTTTTTCGCTTAAATTATGGTAATAACATCAAAATAAACTACTTTTCTTCTATACACTTTTTTGTCAAATGAATATTTTACAAGTTAGTGCAGTAGGTTTAGTTTCATCTTTGATAATGATCGCGCCGGAAGCAAGACTCCATTGCAGTGTTGCCATTCGCCTGGCTTGATGAATTACTTCCCGCTTCAAACACTTGAGTTGCAGTAACTAATTCACCGCTATAACTCGTAAAATACTTATTTACAACGGAAAGTGCATAGGAGAAAACTTCTTTATTTTGATTTAATTAACTAAGTTGAGGCACAAAAAATCAAATATCGATTCCCGGTTAATCCTTGACATTTACCCATTTCACTATTGTGAAAATTTTAGAGAAATCCACCCGTATATTAGGCCTATGGTCTTTATTTTTTGTTTGGGTAGACCGCCTCCTCAACAGTATACATTTGCGTGTGATAAAACAAAATCATATTTCAAAATTAGGCATTAGGCTTCGTTCATTCTAGGCAAAACTCCACTACTCTACCGCAGATTAGGTCTGATAGGCTTATATCCATTAAATGAGGGAACCTCTAAAAATACGTTCCATGAACAATTTGATCTAAAAATTCACAGGTTGTTAGTGTACTATGAACGAAACTAGTCATGACTTACAAATGAATCAAAAATAAACGATTTCGAATTAAATAAGGGTTATAAACCAGCCAAGTGCTGCACCTTCATTCCTTCAGAAACATTTACGACTCAAATCTTACCCACAGAACTTCACCCTAACCCAACAATGCCACGACGTCAACAGAGAACTTGTTGGTGCAAGCAGCGCACATTTGTACTACGGCGCGACTGTCGCGACAAGCCACATCGTCGTGTCAACAAAACTTTTACCCTAAAACCTTACAATAAGTTTTGAATTAGCGAGAACACAGATAATAGCGGGGTAGAGGAACCAATCCAAACAATAATTCCTCCCAAATCGAGACCAACGCCAATTACTATTATAGGGATGCGAAAACCTTTATATCCATTAGAGATACTAGAGCATTTAGATATTGTACATATTGGCATTTTGGTTAGTCTGAATTTAGTTGAATACCAACTACAAACACAAAGACTCGAGGATATGTTTTCGATTAACGCGTGAGAGGACAATGATGACACATTAGGAACTCAGCTTTGTTTAGTGTCTTTATTTGAAGGAGCCGGGAGGATCGCCGAGACTTGTTCCTGTAGATCTTGGCTGAAGATACTTCGCAGTCCTGGAAGCAGCTGCTCCGGCAGGTTGACGAGGTCGTACGTGTATTTGTATTTAAGGTATTCAGTTCACTGAGGGACACCTTAAACTGGGCACAAAAATCAGTGCGTCTCTATATGTGTGCAAGCCTGCTGAATTTGAGCAGGTGAGTTATATCACTGATGCCGTGACTGGAGGCGGTTATAGATCGTAATCGGGATAGTAATTTCAAGATCAAGGCTCAGGGATTGGTTTTTATGGTAAGTGTGGTGTTTGGCGGCGTCGGAGAATCTGGAAATATTCAAGGACGCTGGATGACAATATCCATGGAAAGACACACAAAGGAAACCACCAACAACTGTTCCCCATCAAGCTTTTAAGTTCACATCACGGGGAAACCATGAGTTCTTTCTAATGATCCCGTCAGAGTTTGATTTCTCTTTTAAGCTCAAACAATAGAATAAGGACAGTCGAAACATGCCGGCAAAATACCCTTCTACTAATCTACCAACTTCAATATAAGCCGGAAAGGAACGAGAAGTTAATTTGCGTCAAAAATCGTAAATGGTTAGACATATCAGGAGCAACTACATGCGCCATTTTGTACGCGATCGAGCGTATAATTTTTAGCCAGCGATCATCATATCAATCCTGGAAAATTTATAATACGTCCATATGGCGCCATAACCAATGTTTCTGGCACGAGGAGTCTCACACTATTTCACGAAACCCCCAGATATGTAGCATACCGCTACATAAGCGTAAAAATTAGAAATTCGCTATTCATACTTAAATAAATTAATTAGTAGCATTAAAAATATTACTCTAATTTATTATTAATTATTTTCTACTTCTAATTCACCATCATTGAAGTTTTTGTGTAAATGCATGAAACAATAAAAATAACACTTGACACATTTCGAGAGAGAAGCCCTCTGGTGGCAACACTGCGCACTTGCGCGTCTCTTCTTTCAAAGCCATTCTGACTTATGGCGTCCTACTAGCAGTGTTACAACAAAATTCTCGTGAGTTTAAAAAGTGTTAGAAAATAATCGTGTTCCTTTTCGTCGTGTCAGTGAGTATTAATAAGTGACAAGTGCAGTGTTATTAAGTTACGTAGTTACGCGTGGGGAATATTGATGTAGCATGTTTCTCATTCAGTGTTTTGTCTTTTCTCAACGTGATTTAGCGTAAAATATTGCGTCAGATGTGTCATGATTTTATTTTATTCCGTGTCATGAATTTTATAATCAAAGCATAATCATGCTCTTTCTTTTTCTTTTCGATAATCTACTAATCTACGTTAATCTCTGTTTGGAACGGACGCGGCGAAATTTTGCCGGCGTTCGTTGCCGATAGAGCCTTTGTGTAATGGCGGAACCGCACACCGTCGTCTCTTGCTACTACTCTGTGACTATAAATACCATAGGCATGTGTTATAAGTAGCATTTATTCTTTTTTTACAAACCGACTAGCAGTAGTTTAAATCACGAAAAGTATTCATGCCTATGCTTGATAAATTTTGGAATTTCATTTCTTAATTTCCATACTCTTTTGGAAACCTTTATGTAAACGCCCTTATTTCAATAGAGGAACTTTCCGATGAAACTTAATTTAACTCATCGCATTATTGTGACAAAGAACACTCACTACCATCTGCCTATCTTAAGTGTGTGCAAATTGCTGGAGGCTCTGGCTGAGGCCGACGCGTATAGCCGCCGGCTAAAGCGACACACTGAACCTTTGTGCTTTCGTGTTTTCTTTCTTCGCGTATTTTCCGCCTGTGAAATCAACGCTTAGGTTTTTTTTCCCTCTCCTTGATCATTGGGGATATAGAGATTATTCCTTACTTCCTTTATTATTGCAAATAATCTTCCAGGATTCTTTTGTAGGATTTATATCCAGGAACTTTAGGATTTCTTATGTTTTTTTTTACTGCTTTCAAAAGTGCAGTCACTTGATATTTTCACCAATTTCCGGAGATCTCGTGTTCACTTGCCCGTAGTCTCTGTAAGAAATCTCGATCTTTATTCTTGGAATTTCTTGAACCTAATGCTCGGAGTTTAAAGCCAGATGCATTAGTGATTAAACAAATTATTTATTGTTTAATCTGCTACTATCTGTCAACCAAAAATCTGTCCTATCTCTTTTGAGTTTGCCAAAGGTGAGAATCCTAACGTAGCGGGAGTCAGACCTGTAGGAGTTTCTCGGATTTCTCCGTGTGGGAAGAGTTGTCATTATGATGTTTGGATTGTCAGTAGTGGAATGTCTTGATGTCTCTCCTGGATTGTTTCACCCAGCATCTTGGACTCCTGTGCAGGACCTCTACATCATCGCCATACACACAACCCTCACAGCTTTGAATCTCCCTGGGTTTGTTTTTGTTTTTCCTGAGTGCCATGCTGATTGCTATCCTCACATAAGCAGTGACTAAACTTGCTCCTACTGATACGAGCACGTCACTTAACTTTCTCCTGCTAATGTGCTAATGTGCCGAGTGGCTTCTGCTCACATGAGCCTGATTTTATTTTGAGTCATTAGTTCTACCTGAACTAAGTCACTGACCCCCGCTCAATTACCTCCAATTGCCTAATTCAAGTTCCCAAACACCACTCACTCACTCTGCCTACTCCATCGCGTGACGGCCTTCGTCAACGCCAGCCTGGTCCTCCGGCAAGGATTGCCCACCTAGACAAGCTCTCCGAGATCAAGAACCAAGCCAGTTCCGGGTTTCCTCTTCCAATAAACTCCACCTAAAAACGAGCTGAGTTCCAAACCCGTCTTTCATTAACCCTCTCGTAATCTTCCCCGAACATTTCGAGAATCGATCGAGTTTTTGTCTTAGCCGTTCAAATTAATATTTACACTGAACCACCCAGCGGCGGAGCCATAAAAACCCGACAGATAGCAATAACACTGTACACTGTGCTGACTATACATGGAAACATCATTAATCAACACGCCAACGACACTAACGAGAACAGCTTAGAAATGCTAAAACACATAAAAAATACTTAGGAACTACTAAGGAACACATTCACCATTGTGAGTTTAAATCTATCACTGAATTAAAAGCACTTATTTATACCTACGCGACGAGCTCTTCATAACACCAAATCAAGGCCCGAAATGAGGCTAGGAGATGTGTAGGTCTTTTTGTCCGCTGTGGTGAATTGACGGGCAAAGACTACAACATCTCTCGACAAGTAAATTTGAGCGACTATAAGAGGGATAATGAATGACAATTTTTGGTTAACTCAGCTTTTTCCTGCCGTGTAGTTTATTGAAGGAAAACCAAGGAGAACTGGCTTGGATCTTGATCTCGGAGAGCTTGTCTAGGTGGGCAATCCGTGCCGGAGAGCCAGGCTGGCGTTGGCGAAAGCCGTCACGCGATGGAGTAGGCAGGGTGAGTGAGTTGTATTTGGGAACTTGAATTAGGCAATTTGAGAAAATTGAGCGAGGGTCAATGCCGTAGCTCAGGTAGAACTAATGACTCAAAATAAGGTGAGGTGTGAGTGAGCAAGTTAAATCCGGCTCATGTGAGCAGAAGCAAGTTGGCACATTAGCACATTAGCACATTAGCAGGAGCAAGTTAAGTTACTGCTCATATTAGCATAGCATACTAGGATACTAGTAAGCCCAGGTCCTTAGCATTTAGCATATTATGTCACAGCTCATATTGGTAGGAGCAAGTTAAGTCACAGCTTATGTGAGAATAGCATTTAGCATGGCACTCAGGAACCCAGGGAGATTCAAAACTGTGAGTGTTGTGTGTATGGCGATGATGTAGAGGTCAAGGTGATGTTCGCACGCTAGCACGCCACAAGAAAGAGTGAGCAGTTCAAGCGACGCGCTTGAATGTTTCCAAATCGGGGTGCTTAAAGGCTCGAAATGTCGATTGATTATTTGGTCTCTCATGTATTTACACACAAACTTCAATGATTACGAGTTAGAAGTAGAAAATAATTAATAATAAATTATAGTAAGATTTTTAATGCTAATGATTAATTTATTTCAGTGAGAATGGCAAATTTCTAATTTTTACGCTTATGTAGCGGTATGCTACATTACCCCCCAAGGCGCAGACCGAAAGGTCCACCCGCTGCAATCATCTGTAGCGGGAAGGAGGGCGAACTACGCGACCCTGCCGGGTTCGGCAATTGGCAAATGATACTGAGCGGGGAAGTTTCACCAAACGGGTCTGCAAGTTTAGATCAGCAAGAGTCCTAGGAACAGGAGTTACTGCAGCGGGCTCGTCTGGTCTCTCCAGACTTGTCGCTGTGTCAGTAAGAGGGCTAGAATTAGAATCTACGACAGTGTTAGAGATAGGGTTTGAATGTACAGGCACATAGAAAGGATTACACTCAAGTTGACTACGCAATAATGCAGCCAACTGAGGAAGCTGAGATGGTAGATATGATCGAGTCTCAGTGGGAAGGGAAATCTGCGGAGAGGATGATGAGTTATAAGTTACACTATGATCGGAAGTGTACGCGACTTTTAATCGATCAATGCTCACGGGGTCGTGTGAACCCGATCTTTCAAGTATGAAATATTTGGGCGTGCGTTTGATAATTTTGAATGGGCCATCATAAGGGCGCGTGAGAGTAGGTTTGATGGCGTCGTTTCGGACATACACATGTGTGCAGTCCTGCAAGGCGGGATCCAGTTTGTCCTCAGTCTGAGGCATTCGCGGAGCCACATACTTGATCTGGCGCATGCAATCTTTTAGGCAGGTTACATATGCGGAACGGTCAGCGGATGAAAATTCAGGCAAAGGTTTTGGGTCAACAATGTCGCCGGGGAGACGAAGTGTCTGACCATATAGCATTTCAGCCGCTGTGCATTGCTGATCTTGTCTATGTAAATTTCGGATGCTAAGTAGTACTACTGGAAGTCTGTCAGTCCAATCATTGCTGCAGTTTAGGCAACGTAATGCCGACTTTAAGTCTCTGTGGACTCTCTCAATAAGTCCATTTGACTGTGGATGATAAGCTGTAGTTGATGTATTTGCACACCCTAAAGCAATGCTAAGCTCACTCCTGAATTTGGAGGTAAATTGTGATCCCCGGTCATGCGTGACCTTTAAGGGGACACCAAATCTAGAGATCCAGTTTGACATGAAAGCGCGCGCTACAGTCTCGGTTTGGGTATCAGGAAGAGGGACAGCCTCAACCCACGTGTGAACCTATCGATGATGGTCAACAAATAAGAATAACCGCGCGATAAAGGCAAAGGACCCACCAAATCTAGGTGGACCGAGTCGAACTTGTGACCTGTGAATGCACAACTCTGCAGCGCTGCACGATTATGTTTCACCACTTTACTACTCTGACATGCATGGCAATTTTGCACAATTTGCTTGACCTCCTTACGCATCGCTGGCCAGACGTAACGATCAGAAATCAAACGCAATGTACGGTTAATACCAGGGTGAGAGAGAGAATGGTAATGCAGGATAGCTACTCTGCGGAGAGTTGCAGGAAGGTACAAACGAGAAAGTCGCTCGGCATCACGGTACACGCCGTCAACCAAGGTTAACTTCAGAGAGGAAGTGTTAGAAGGTTTGAGAAGGTCCTGAAGTTCAGGATCCTCCTTCTGCGCTCTTTCAATGTTGCCGAAGGTGATTTCACCACTGGTTTGGACAGTGTTGATTCTGGAAAGACAGTCAGCGACAGTATTGTCCAACCCTTTTATGAAGCGGATGTCAGTGGTAAACTGACTTATAAACGACAAGTGTCGAGCTTCCCTTGGGGAATGTCTTTCAGAAGGCATTTTGATCGCTGAGGTCAGAGGTTTGTGATCTGTGTAGATCACAAACTCCCTTGCCTCTAGAGCATAGCGAAAGTGTCTCACAGATAAGTAGATAGCAAGAAGTTCCCTACCGAACGCGCTATAAGCACGCTCAGTGGGCGACAGCTTTTTGGAAAAGAAAGCAAGAGGAGAGATATTAGTACCTACTTGTTGTTGCAAAACAGCACCTACAGCAGTACTGGAAGCGTCCACTACTAGACTAAAATCAGCATTAGCAATAGGGTAGGATAGTTCAGTCGCGGAAGCTAACTTGTGCTTGATTGTCTCAAAAGCTTTGCGCGCTTCTTCTGTCCATTTTACCTCAATAGATTTGCCTTTTCGTTTCGGTTCGAGGAGGTCAGACAAGGGCGCTAAAGTTTGGGCACAGTTGCGTATGAAACGATGATAGAAGTTAACAGAACCTAGGAACCTTCGTAGTTCCTTCTGGGTCTGTGTAAGAGGAAAGTTTTTGATCACTTCTACTTTGGAAGGCAAAGGTTTTAGACCTAGGCTAGAAATTTCATGACCTAAGTAAATCAGTGATGACTTTCCGAACTCACATTTTTCAGGATTTACGAGGAGTCCATTGTCGGACAGTCTTTGAAAAACGAACCTAAGATGGTCTTTGTGCAACTCCGGGGTTGTGGATGCCACTAGGATGTCGTCTAGATAGACATAGGCGAAAGTGAGATCAGAGAAAATTTCAGCCATGTGCCTTTGGAACGTCTGAGGAGCGTTCCTCAAGCCATATGGCATCTTGAGGAATTCAAAGAGACCAAACGGAGTGATTACCGCGGTCTTAGGAATCGCAGACTCATCCAAGGGGATTTGATGGAAGGCAGACTGCAGGTCTATCTTAGAGAAAATTTGTGCTCCCTCTAAATTTGCACTGAAATCATGAAGGTAGGGAATAGGGTATCGATCAGGTAAAGTAACGGCGTTCAACCTGCGGAAATCCCCGCACGGTCTGAATTCACCGTTAGCCTTGGGTACTAGCAAAAGAGGACTAGCCCAAGGACTTTTGCAGGTGCGGATGATGCCATTCTCTTGCATGCGCGCAAACTCTTTCTTGGCTAACGCCAATCGATCAGGCGGCAATCGCCTAGCACGGGAGAAAACTGGCGGACCTTGCGTCTCTATGAAGTGCTTTGTGCATGTTTGCATGTTATTAGAAGCTAAGTTAGGGTTTGTTAATGCTGGGAAATTTTTAAGTTCTTGTTCAAACATGCACTCCTCTTTGAAAGCAATCGAGAAGGAATGCAAGACATTTGCTCTAGTTATGCTACCAGCGGGAATTGAGATCTGTGTTTCCTCGTCCCTAATTCTACGGTTTTTAACATCTACAATACTCCCATACTTCTCTAGGAAATCCGCGCCAATGATAGGCTCTTGGACTTCCGCGATTAAGAAGGTGAAAAGGAAAGATCGCCTCAATCCCAGACTGCACTCTAATACTCTTTCACCGTAACAAGGAATTGGCGTGCCGTTCGCGGCGCGTAATGTCGCCAACAATGGGTTGTTTTTGTCTTTTGCCGTGGCTGGGATAATTGACACGCTTGAGCCAGTGTCGATGAGGAATCGATATTTGGTAACGGGATCGAGAATAGTAAGGAGGCGAGTAGTCTGGGAATGAGGCAACGCAGTACTCGCTACTGTGCGTTGCTGTTGGCGTTTCCCGAAGTCATTTCGGTATAACGCGGACAGTATCTAGAGGCACATTTGCGAGCTTGGTCACCAAATTTCTGGTGATACCAGCATAAATTGCTACTAGCATCACGAGAGCGCGACCTGAAGCGGCGGTCTTGATTTGACCTATCATAAGATCTACCTCTATCAAAGCGTTGAGGAGGAGGAAGAGGATAGTGATAGTTGGAGGGATAGTCATAAGGATAGTCGTAGGCATTTTGGTGGCTTTGGAATCTCCCTGGGCCTTGCTGAATGTGAGCTACGCTCTGACCACTCTGACCTAACTGGCAATTCTGTAAAGCTTGCTTTATCTCAGCGATGTCTTGCTGCAACTTGTCTATTGTGGCTGCGGATTGATTCTGGGTATTTGCGGGGCTAAAATTTGCGGCAGCTGCATTAAGGGACGCAACTTGCGGTGCCTGTGGCGAATTAATGTTGCGCATCACCGTCTCGGTGGACTCCGCCAGCTTTTCCAACGTTTGATCAGGGCCTGCTAGCGATAAAAATGGACACACATTCGGAGGAAGCTTAGTCATGAAAACTTCTTTCAGAAATCCCTCAGCTACGGCAACACCCGTAGCGAGTTTTCGCAGTTCTTTGACTAGCGAAGTGGGAGAGAAAGAACTAGAGACAGAAGGAATAGCTGAGGCGTCTACCAAACTGCGAAATTTGTCCGCATCGGACATCTGCAACTTCTGCAGAATTTTTCTTTTTAAGGTGCCGTACGGGTCAAAGGCGGGGGGGTTCTCGAGCAACTGATTTGAATCATTTAACAATTTTGTGGGGGCTGCGGACACTAGAGCGTAGAATTGGTCTGTGTTATTAGTGATTTGGTGATACCTAAACATCGCCTCACACTGTTGAAACCAGGTGTGGGCGTCCTCCGGAATGAAGGGAGGGAGCCTAATGGGTTTTGTGGAGGCTCGATCTTCATTATCTGAGTCAGGCATGCTAGCGATCTCTTTTGGGATGCACAATTAATGGTATCAATGCCTATGACTTGGAATTAAGTGGCAAGGGATTTGCGTTAATTCTTTACCTACTCAATCATTCAAATTAAGTTGAAACAGAAGGAAGGAAATATGAAGTTGGAAACGAGAAAAAATTATGCGGTATGCGGCAATTTTGCGTAGGCACAAAAATAAAGCAGGTGAGAAAAAAAATTATTTTCCTACCTACTCAATCAATCCATATCGTTGAAAAAAAACGGAAAGAGAGAGAATGGAAGCGAAGATTTTTACGGTAGTCAGAAATAAATGCACAGCACGGAAATAGGAGAAAAATATTTTTCCCACCTACTGAGGCACGAAAACAAACAATGACAGGAAAACAGCATAAAAATTTTTAGAGCTGCTCAGAGAAAGATTAGCACAGTGACATCTATAGAAAATTCTCAAAGACTACGACATGGGAAATTTATCACTACAATGACATGCCAAAATTATCCTCTCACAATCTCTCAAACCTTATCGAGTTGAATTGTTTTTAAGTTTTTTTAAGAAAGTTTTGGGTTAATTTAACTGGGGTCACCAGTGTGTAGGTCTTTTTGTCCGCTGGGGTGAATTGACGGGCAAAGACTACAACATCTCTCGACAAGTAAATTTGAGCGACTATAAGAGGGATAATGAATGACAACTTTTGGTTAACTCAGCTTTTTCCTGCCGTGTAGTTTATTGAAGGAAAACCAAGGAGAACTGGCTTGGATCTTGATCTCGGAGAGCTTGTCTAGGTGGGCAATCCGTGCCGGAGAGCCAGGCTGGCGTTGGCGAAAGCCGTCACGCGATGGAGTAGGCAGGGTGAGTGAGTTGTATTTGGGAACTTGAATTAGGCAATTTGAGATAATTGAGCGAGGGTCAATGCCGTAGCTCAGGTAGAACTAATGACTCAAAATAAGGTGAGGTGTGAGTGAGCAAGTTAAATCCGGCTCATGTGAGCAGAAGCAAGTTGGCACATTAGCACATTAGCACATTAGCAGGAGCAAGTTAAGTTACTGCTCATATTAGCATAGCATACTAGGATACTAGTAAGCCCAGGTCCTTAGCATTTAGCATATTATGTCACAGCTCATATTGGTAGGAGCAAGTTAAGTCACAGCTTATGTGAGAATAGCATTTAGCATGGCACTCAGGAACCCAGGGAGATTCAAAACTGTGAGTGTTGTGTGTATGGCGATGATGTAGAGGTCAAGGTGATGTTCGCACGCTAGCACGCCACAAGAAAGAGTGAGCAGTTCAAGCGACGCGCTTGAATGTTTCCAAATCGGGGTGCTTAAAGGCTCGAAATGTCGATTGATTATTTGGTCTCTCATGTATTTACACACAAACTTCAATGATTACGAGTTAGAAGTAGAAAATAATTAATAATAAATTATAGTAAGATTTTTAATGCTAATGATTAATTTATTTCAGTGAGAATGGCAAATTTCTAATTTTTACGCTTATGTAGCGGTATGCTACAGAGACGCGTGACTGGAATGTTACCACAACGCCTAGGTCTAACTCAAGCGATTGTTTGGTATTATTTTAAATTTGTGTGATTAACACAAAAACATTAAGATTAATAATTTTAATCAGAAAATTATTATTAATAATTTAAAGTAAGATAGTTTATGCCAATTAATTATGTTATTTAAATGTTAATGAGAAATTTTAATGATATGAGACATTTTTGTAGCGACTGTTACATTACCCCCCCAAGGCGCAGACCGAAAGGTCCACCCGATACAGTTATTTGTAGCGGGAAGGAGTGCGAACTACACGACCATCCCGAGTCTGGCGGTCGGAAAATGTTACTGAGCGGGGAAGTTTGACCAAACGGGTCTGCACATTGAGGTCTGAGAGGGTTCTAGGGACTGAGGTTACAGCAGCGGGCTCATCTGGGTTCTCTAGTCTTGTCGCTGTTTCACTAAGAGTATTAGAATTAGAGTCTACGATAGGGTTAGAGGATACAGGCAAAGGGAAAGAATTACACTCAAGTTAACTAGGCAACAATGCAGCCAAATGAGGAAACTGAGATGGACGATATGATCGAGTCTCAGTGGAAGGAAGGTTCTGTGGAGAGGATGAAGAGTTAGTAATCTCACTATTATCAGAGATGTAAGCGGCCTTGAGTCGGTCTATGCTTACAGAATCGGATGAACCAGATTTTTCTAGAATAAAATATTTGGGCGTTTTCTTGAGCACTTTGAATGGGCCGTCATAAGGGCGGGTGAGGGTTGGTTGATCGCGCCGCCGCCTGAACGGCGGCGGCGCGGCAGGGCGGCCCCAGGGGGAGGGGCAGCCCTCCCTTGACCCACTCGGAAAACATATCAAAAAAACCTAACCGCAGTCTTCCATGGTGTGACAATCATAGCCTAGACCAGCTTGGTGCCTTGAGTCGAATGGCTCACTGGTCGGCTACCGCTTCTGCTGCGCCTTCACCGCTGCGAGGGTTCGGTCCCTGCCTGCCCTCTTTGGGGGCAGTGCAGGCAAAGACCTGAACGGCGGCGGCGCGGCAGGGCGGCCCCAGGGGGAGGGGCAGCCCTCCCCTGACCCACTCGGAAAACATATCAAAAAATCTTAACTTTCATTAAGATCAATCATACTGAAAACCACTGGACCGCCAGTCTATTCCCGAGCAAGGCGACTACCGCCTGATCGATTGGCTTTAGCCAAGAAAGAATTTGCGCGAATGCAAGAATGCGGCATCATCCGCAGTTCCTAAAGTCCTTGGGCTAGCCCTCTTTTGCTAGTACCCAAGGCTAACAGTGAATTCAGACCGTGCGGGGATTTCCGCAGGTTGAATGCCGTTACTCTACTTGACCGCTACCCTATTCCTTATCTTCATGATTTCAGTGCAAATTTAGAGGGAGCACAAATTTTCTCAAAAATTGATCTCCAGAGCGCCTTCCATCAAATTCTACTTGAGGAGAGCGCTATCCCTAAGACCGCGGTAATCACTCCGTTTGGTCTCTTTGAATTTCTAAAGATGCCATATGGCTTAAGGAACGCTCCTCAAACGTTCCAACGCCACATGGCTGAAATTTTCTCAGATCTCACTTTCGCCTGTGTCTATCTAGACGACATCCTAGTGGCATCCACAACCCCGGAGCTGCACAAAGACCATCTTAGGGTCGTTTTTCAAAGACTGTCCGACAATGGACTCCTCGTAAATCCTGCAAAATGCGAGCTCGGAAAGCCATCACTGATTTACTTAGGTCATGAAATCTCTAGCCTAGGTCTAAAGGCCCCCTCACACGCGCAAATATATCTGCAAACATATCTGAACTGGTGCTGAATTCGTGCGTTTGTACGCTCATTTCAGGTTGGCACAGACTGTATGAGGCAGATGAGCCATGCTTGATAATTTTGGAGCGACCGGCTGCAAACCTTGACACCACGTCAGTGTCACGCCAGCCTTCGTGTGTGGTGCACGACTGTACTCTGCCTGTCTCCCTCCTAATGCACTTCAATAAGCAATTTCTTATTTGTATGTTCACTACTTTTCAGGAACTATTCTTTAGCCCATTTTGAGCGAGCTTTTACATCTCTTTCATTTCTTATTCATTGCAACTATAGCGAATCCTATCAATTGTACGAACTCGCCGTCTGGAGTCGCTATTCGTGTGCGTACTCTCCACCTAGCTGCTACTGGTATACTGAAGCGCGCGCCAGTCTTTGTCAAGTTTGCAGTGTGTTGTTTGCATCGTGTGAGGGACCTTGAGACCGACAAACCAAATTCAGTTCAGATTGTCTGCCAACATATTTGCACGTGTGAGGGGGCCTTAAAACCTTTGCCTTCCAAAGTAGAAGTGATCAAAAGCTTTCCTCTTCCACAGACCCAGAAGGAACTAAGAAGGTTCCTAGGTTCTGTTAACTTCTATCATCGCTTCATACGCAACTGTGCTCAAACTTTAGCCCCCTTGTCAGACTTGCTCGAACCGAAACGAAAAGGTAAATCTACTGAGGTAAAATGGACGGAGGATGCGCGCAAAGCGTTTGAGGAGATTAAGCACAAGTTAGCTACCGCGACTGAATTATCCTACCCTATTGCTAATGCTGACTTCAGCCTAGTAGTTGACGCCTCAAGTACTGCTGTAGGTGCTGTTTTGCAACAACAAGTAGGTACTAATATCTCTCCCCTTGCTTTCTTTTCCAAAAAGCTATCGCCCACTGAGCGTGCTTATAGCGCGTTCGGTAGGGAACTCCTTGCTATCTATCTGTCTGTGAGACACTTTCGCTATGCTCTAGAGGCAAGGGAGTTCGTGATCTACACAGACCACAAACCTTTGACCTCAGCGATTAAGATGCCTTCTGAAAGACATTCCCCAAGAGAAGCTCGACACCTTTCCTTCATTAGTCAATTCACCACTGATATCCGATATATCAAAGGTCTCGACAATACTGTCGCTGACTGCTTATCGAGAATCAACTCTGTCCAAACCAGTGGTGAAATCACCTTCGGTAATATTTCCAAGACTCAGAAGGAGGATCCTGAACTTCAGGATCTTCTCAAACCTTCTAACACTTCCCCTCTGAAATTAACCTTGGTTGACGGCGTGTACCGTGATGCCGAGCGACTTTCTCGTTTGTATCTTCCTGCGACTCTCCGCAGAGTAGCTATTCTCCACTATCATTCCTTCTCTCATCCTGGTATTAACCGTACATTGCGTTTGATTTCCGATCGTTTCGTCTGGCCAGCGATGCGTAAGGAGGTCAAGCAAATTGTGCAAAATTGCCATGCATGTCAGAGTAGTAAAGTGGTGAAACATAATCGTGCAGCGCTGCAGAGTTGTGCATTCACAGGTCACAAGTCCGACGCGGTCCACCTAGATTTGGTGGGTCCTTTGCCTTTATCGCGTGGACAGTCTTATTTGTTGACCATCATTGATAGGTTTTCTCGATGGGTTGAGGCCGTGCCTCTTCCTGATACCCAAACTGAGACTGTAGCTCGCGCTTTCATGACCACCTGGATTTCCAGATTTGGGGTTCCCTTAAGTGTCACACATGACCGGGGATCACAATTTACCTCCAAATTTTGGAGTGAGCTTAGCGCCGCCTTAGGTTGTACTAACACCAGCACTACCGCTTACCATCCGCAGTCGAATGGACTTATTGAGAGAGTCCACAGAGATTTAAAAGTTGCGCTGCGCTGCCTTAATTGCAGCCACGATTGGACTGACAGACTTCCAGTAGTACTGCTGAGTATTAGGAATTTATATCGGCAAGATCAGAAATGCACAGCAGCAGAAATGTTGTATGGGAAAACACTTCGTCTCCCCGGCGACATTGTTGACCCAAAACCATTGCCTGAATCTTCATCCGCTGACCGTTCCGCATATGTAACCTGTCTCAAAGGTTGCATGCGTCAGATCAAGTATGTTGCTCCACGAATGCCTCAAACAAAAGACAAATTAGATCCTGCTTTGCAAGAATGCACACATGTGTACGTCCGTAATGACGCCATCAAACCTACACTCACGTGCCCTTATGATGGCCCATTCAAAATATTGAAAAAGACGCCCAAGTATTTCATCCTTGAAAGATCTGGTTCACACGACCCTGTGAGCATTGATCGATTAAAAGTCGCGTACACTTCCGATCATAGTGTAACTTCTAACTCATCATTCTCTCCACAGAATTCCCTTTCCACTGAGACTCGACCGTATCTACCATCTCTGTTTCCTCAGTTGGCTGCATTGTTGCCTAGTCAACTCGAGTGTAATCCTTTCTATCTGCCTGTACATTTAAACCCTATCCTTAAGCCTATCGTAGACTCTAATTCTAGCCCTTTTACTGAAACAGCGACAAGTCTGGATAGACCAGACGAGCCCGCTGCAGTAACTCCTGTTCCTAGAACTCTTGCCGATCTAAATTTGCAGACCCGTTTGGTGAAACTTCCCGTTGACATCGGCTCCATCTTAGAGCCGATGTTAACAAGATTGCGGTCGTTAGTAATAGGGGGTTAGGGGGGTTTGTTTGTAATAGGGGGTTAGCTTCCGTTTTTAATTAAATTACGCTCGCTTCCTTTGGCACGGGAAGGCCAACTTTGTCATAGTCCTACTGTAACTGACCCTCACCGTGTTCAAATAAACGTTAAAATGAAGGGTTGTCCGGCCAAACAACCATTTTCTAAAAAGATCCGGCATTGGATGATATATTTCTCGTCAGTAAGCACAGCATTTCTGAACTCAACGACCTACGCTTCGAGCTAAGCTTCACCAACCGTCACATCGAAGCATCGTTTGAAATCAACCAGCGAGTAACCTCACCTCCTCTACGAACACCACCATCGGACTTCGTACCCTCTGCTCTGCGGCTTCCGCATGTACAGGCATCATTTCCAAACACTCCCATTCTCTTCATGTATTTCAACTCCTTTCTTGTTGACTTAAGATCTTATTCATTCTATGTAAATTACTTGCTTATTGCCTATGAAGCTTAATCCATTTTAATTATCTCACGACACTTGCTATTTCCTATGATATATTGACGTAAAGCTTCAAGAAAGTGAACGTGTTTGTTCTCACTCACGAAAGAGATGCGCAAGCTGCGTCTGGAGGGGTGTGCATAAGCGGGATTAAGGGCACGGCCGTGACAGTAGTAAGACGTGTGTTTCTCTCGCTTGCCCTTGCGGGCAGGCAGGAGAGGGCTCTTTGCCTAAAGTTCCAATGGCTGATTAAAGTCATGCATAGCCTAACTGAGCGTTTCTCAAGACTGAGCTAAGTATATCCACCATGTGTTCATCCATACTCTCACTCGTGTCCAAGTAGCTTCATGTCTAGGTGTCGGATAATCTCGTTCAATGTAGTTGCTAGGCGATCTGTGTCCTCTGTTAATTATTCAGCGTCGAGGCCTCACCTCATATGAGATGTGCTTATCATAATTATCAAAGTATTAATAATCCATATACATCAATGGATCAAGTATAAAGGCTTCAACTGCTTATTTTAATGTCTTAATGTGAATCCTTGGAATTGCGTTGCCTGACGGATTAGAGTAGTTCCTGAGATTTGATTGCGTTGTAATTATTTAGATTCTTGAATACGTTATATACATCGTGTGTCATTCTGCTTTCTGAATATGTCATCCTTTTACTAATTGAAAGACGTCACCATTTTATTATTACATAACATTATAACCTCTCATTATTTATCCTAATAAGGCCCTATTTGATTTGCTAATAATATCAACAGTAAAAGTAAAAGACATTGAAAAGTCTCAGTATGTTTGATCTTTATTATTAACAAAATAAAATAATTGAGACCTTCTGTCTCGACCATCAACCGAATGAAAATGAAAGCAACGAGAAGATAACGATGAATGATGAAGGAAAAGAAATGCCTCTCAGAAATTGGCCACCGAGTAATACAGGCATCGGTGGAAAAAAATAAAGTCCACGACACTTGAAAGTTCAATAATTCGAAAATAAAGCATCAGCGAGCAGAATGTCATTCTTGTGAAACGTTCTTAAATGTGTTCCTATAGTGATTGTTTGGAATATAATTATTAATTTCCGTGATTGCATTAAACTTCACATTGACCAATGAATTTCTCTCAGCTTCAAACACCAGAGTTGTGGTAAGTCACTTACTGCTCTTGTAAAATACTCATTTCCGACGGAAAGTGCATAGAAGAAAACTTGTTTATTTCAATCTAATTAACTATGTTTAGGCACCAAAAAGTGGAAAATCGATCACTGACCAACACTAAACATTTGCCCCAAATCTTCTTCCACAATTTTCAGATTACAACAATAAAAAATATACTATTCAATAGGATTTAGCAGGTTCTATCCATTGGGTTTACAATTTTTCAAAATACTGATAATTGTAAAATTATATAACATAAAATAACAGAAGAAAATTTTTCTCAAAAAATTTCTAAAATTCCAAAAATTAATTTATCAAAATTTACTAGACCTTATCATTAGATAGTTACATAAGCTACCTAAACACGTTTTGTCAGTTCTGTACCTTCAAAATTGGACCTTAAAAGTAGAAAGAATTATAAAAAATAAATATTTTAATTAAAAAAAATTTACAAATTTCTGATGCAGATACAAAAAAACTTGGCAAATATTGAGGACTAACTGGTAATTGATTATCCACTCTTAGAATCCTAAATAGTGATGCAAAAAAAAAAAAGGTTTTATTTGATTGCATTTTTTTTTTTTTAAATGTGTTTTTTGTTTTTTTTTGGTTTTTTATGCAAACCTAAGGTGTCTGGGTTTTTTTTTTCGACACCTAAAATATATTAATATCCATGTTTTTTAGTCATTTTATTGTTATAAAAACATCAAAAAGAAACCATACAGTAAAAGTGGTGGTAGATAATCCACAATTACCTAGAGGCATTTAAGAGGAACAGCAGGAGCCACAGAACTTATATTAATGGAGTCAAAATTCAGAGCGTACTATCTCTACTATGTCTGATTTTATTTTTATGTGACCAAAAAAATCAGACATAGCAGAGATAATAAGCTCTAAATTTTGACTCCATCAATATAAGTTCTGTGGTAGGGTAATGTTTGAAAGGTCGGACGGTTCGAATCGTCGGTCATTCTTAGTTAATTTTAAATTTTTGCGCTCGGTAGCTATCTAAAAACTCAACCCACAAGGCCTGTAGTGGTGTAATCTGCTACGCGTCTTGCGGGGTGGCTTTTGGATTGCTATCGATCGTCAAGATTGAAAATTGACTTAGTATGACTGACGATTCGAACCGTACGGCCATTCAAACATTACCCTAAGTTCTGTGGCTCCTGCTGTACCTCTTAGACTCCTCTAGGTAATTGTGGGTTATCTGCCACCACTTTTACTGTATGTTTTTTTTCATGTTTTCATTACAAAAAAAATGACTAAAAACCATAGATATTAACATATTTTAGATGACCAAAAAAATATGCTTTTTTTAAAAACATGTTTTTTTTTACAAAAAATTCTGACTAATAAAAATGAATATTAATACATTTTCTGGTACCAAATATAACCATGCTGTTTTTTTTACAAAGAATCATGACTAAAAAACCATGTACTTGATGTGACCTAAAAAGCCCCATGCAGTTTTTTTTTTAAAAAAACATGTTTTTTACTAAAAAATCGCGACTGAACAAACATAAATATATTTATGAGACCAAAAAAATGCTTTTGTACAAAAATATCACGACTAAAAAACATGAATTTATTTAGGAGAGCTAAAAACCCCATGCTGTTTTTAAAAATGTTTCTATACAAACAATGACGTATAAGAAAACCTGGATATGAATATATTTTATGCGACCAAAAAACCATGCTGTTTTATTTAATGTATTATTTATAAAAAATCGTGTCTTAAATTCATGGATAGTAAGATATTTTATGTTACCAAAAAAATCATTTTTTTTAAACATGTTTTTTTTTTAAAGTTATTATGATTCATTTCATGGTCATGACTTATTTGTAAAAAAAAAAACACCCCCTCAGGGGGATACAACTATGGGATCTATGGGAACCAGCGATCCCAGGGGGACAATGTGAGGGCCCAAGCTGAGAGTTAGGTAGGCCTCATTTTTGTTGAAATAAAATGTTTTTGTTATGTTGAGGACCACCTTTTTTCGGTTCACTGCTGTCCTGCTTTTCAGCACCTAATACCGTCTTCTTCAACTTTGATCTTGTTTCATAATCTTCCTTCCTCTCTTTGGATTGCATTTGTTGGTTGGAAGGGAGGCTAAAACAAATGACTAATCAAATCTGTAAAAAAAACATGAATATTAATTTATTTTATGTGACCAAAAAACCATGCTTTTTGAAAAAAAAGATTTTTTACAAAAAACAGGAGTGTTATTAAATTTTATGTGACCAAAAAAACATGACATTTTAAAAACCATGTTTTTTCACAAAAAGTCATTAATATCCATGTTTTTACATCATGATTTTTTTGATAAAGAAAACATGATTTAAAAAAAACCAGCATGTTTTTTTTTGGCACATAAAATATATTAATATTTACATTTTTTTAATCATGATTTTTCTGTAAAAAGATGTTTTTTTTTTAAAAACAGCACGATTGTTGATGGTAAAATAAAGTATATTAATATCCGTGTTTTTGGTAAATCTGAAGGAGATGACAGTTGTCGATTTTCTAAATTTCGATGCCTTAGCATAGTTAATTAGATAGAAATAAACGAGTTTTCTTTTAAGCACTTTTTGTCTCAAATGAGTATTTTATTAGTTCTAGCGGTAAATGACTTACCGCGACTCCAGTCTTTGAAGTGGAAAGAAATTCTTTGATTGAGTTGTATGGCAATACTGCAATGGCGTCTCGCTTCCAGCGCTCTGTCTTGAAAGACGAAACCAAACCTACCGCTATACCTCGTTAAATACTCATTTGACGAAAAAAGTGTTTAGAATAAAAGTTGTTTATTTCAATGTTATTACCATGTTTCAAGCAACAAAAATTTGAAAATCGATGAGTAGCTGTTTATTCAAGCGCATTCGTCATCAATGACGAAACTAAACTTACCGCTATAAATCGTAAAATACTCATTTGAGACGAAAAAAGAATAGAAGAAAACTTGTTTATTTTGATTCAATTAACTAGGTTCAGGCACCAAAAAGTGGAAAATCGACAACTGTTATCTCCTTCAGATTTACCGTGTTTTTTAGTCATGACTTTTTTGTAACAAAAACATTAAAAAAAATAGCATGGATTTTTTGGTCACATAAGATATATTAATATCCATTAGAACCGTACCAGGTCTTAGAATAATATTTCCACAAAGAATCTATTCACTCTATAAAACCTTTCAGAGACTAACTCCATCCTCAGTAGGTCATTCAGTCAAATGATTTTCAAAGGAACAGTGAAAATTCATTGTCCATTTCACCAAATTTCACTGAATGACTGAGGATGGAGTGAGGGAATGACGTTTTTTTTGCCACGTTTTTTTGTAAAAAAACGTGTTTTTTTTTTAAAAAAATGGCATGGTTTTTTTTGAGTTACATCTCTAATCCTAAACATAGTAAATTTGATTGGATTAAACAAGTTTTCTTCTATGCACTTTCAGTCGTAAATGAGTATTTTAAAATTATAGCGGAAGGTTTAGTTTCGTCGTTGAAAACGAATGCGCTTGGAGAAACAGCTACTCATAGATTATTAAATTTTTTTCGCTTAAATTATGGTAATAACATCAAAATAAACTACTTTTCTTCTATACACTTTTTTGTCAAATGAATATTTTACAAGTTAGTGCAGTAGGTTTAGTTTCATCTTTGATAATGATCGCGCCGGAAGCAAGACTCCATTGCAGTGTTGCCATTCGCCTGGCTTGATGAATTACTTCCCGCTTCAAACACTTGAGTTGCAGTAACTAATTCACCGCTATAACTCGTAAAATACTTATTTACAACGGAAAGTGCATAGGAGAAAACTTCTTTATTTTGATTTAATTAACTAAGTTGAGGCACAAAAAATCAAATATCGATTCCCGGTTAATCCTTGACATTTACCCATTTCACTATTGTGAAAATTTTAGAGAAATCCACCCGTATATTAGGCCTATGGTCTTTATTTTTTGTTTGGGTAGACCGCCTCCTCAACAGTATACATTTGCGTGTGATAAAACAAAATCATATTTCAAAATTAGGCATTAGGCTTCGTTCATTCTAGGCAAAACTCCACTACTCTACCGCAGATTAGGTCTGATAGGCTTATATCCATTAAATGAGGGAACCTCTAAAAATACGTTCCATGAACAATTTGATCTAAAAATTCACAGGTTGTTAGTGTACTATGAACGAAACTAGTCATGACTTACAAATGAATCAAAAATAAACGATTTCGAATTAAATAAGGGTTATAAACCAGCCAAGTGCTGCACCTTCATTCCTTCAGAAACATTTACGACTCAAATCTTACCCACAGAACTTCACCCTAACCCAACAATGCCACGACGTCAACAGAGAACTTGTTGGTGCAAGCAGCGCACATTTGTACTACGGCGCGACTGTCGCGACAAGCCACATCGTCGTGTCAACAAAACTTTTACCCTAAAACCTTACAATAAGTTTTGAATTAGCGAGAACACAGATAATAGCGGGGTAGAGGAACCAATCCAAACAATAATTCCTCCCAAATCGAGACCAACGCCAATTACTATTATAGGGATGCGAAAACCTTTATATCCATTAGAGATACTAGAGCATTTAGATATTGTACATATTGGCATTTTGGTTAGTCTGAATTTAGTTGAATACCAACTACAAACACAAAGACTCGAGGATATGTTTTCGATTAACGCGTGAGAGGACAATGATGACACATTAGGAACTCAGCTTTGTTTAGTGTCTTTATTTGAAGGAGCCGGGAGGATCGCCGAGACTTGTTCCTGTAGATCTTGGCTGAAGATACTTCGCAGTCCTGGAAGCAGCTGCTCCGGCAGGTTGACGAGGTCGTACGTGTATTTGTATTTAAGGTATTCAGTTCACTGAGGGACACCTTAAACTGGGCACAAAAATCAGTGCGTCTCTATATGTGTGCAAGCCTGCTGAATTTGAGCAGGTGAGTTATATCACTGATGCCGTGACTGGAGGCGGTTATAGATCGTAATCGGGATAGTAATTTCAAGATCAAGGCTCAGGGATTGGTTTTTATGGTAAGTGTGGTGTTTGGCGGCGTCGGAGAATCTGGAAATATTCAAGGACGCTGGATGACAATATCCATGGAAAGACACACAAAGGAAACCACCAACAACTGTTCCCCATCAAGCTTTTAAGTTCACATCACGGGGAAACCATGAGTTCTTTCTAATGATCCCGTCAGAGTTTGATTTCTCTTTTAAGCTCAAACAATAGAATAAGGACAGTCGAAACATGCCGGCAAAATACCCTTCTACTAATCTACCAACTTCAATATAAGCCGGAAAGGAACGAGAAGTTAATTTGCGTCAAAAATCGTAAATGGTTAGACATATCAGGAGCAACTACATGCGCCATTTTGTACGCGATCGAGCGTATAATTTTTAGCCAGCGATCATCATATCAATCCTGGAAAATTTATAATACGTCCATATGGCGCCATAACCAATGTTTCTGGCACGAGGAGTCTCACACTATTTCACGAAACCCCCAGATATGTAGCATACCGCTACATAAGCGTAAAAATTAGAAATTCGCTATTCATACTTAAATAAATTAATTAGTAGCATTAAAAATATTACTCTAATTTATTATTAATTATTTTCTACTTCTAATTCACCATCATTGAAGTTTTTGTGTAAATGCATGAAACAATAAAAATAACACTTGACACATTTCGAGAGAGAAGCCCTCTGGTGGCAACACTGCGCACTTGCGCGTCTCTTCTTTCAAAGCCATTCTGACTTATGGCGTCCTACTAGCAGTGTTACAACAAAATTCTCGTGAGTTTAAAAAGTGTTAGAAAATAATCGTGTTCCTTTTCGTCGTGTCAGTGAGTATTAATAAGTGACAAGTGCAGTGTTATTAAGTTACGTAGTTACGCGTGGGGAATATTGATGTAGCATGTTTCTCATTCAGTGTTTTGTCTTTTCTCAACGTGATTTAGCGTAAAATATTGCGTCAGATGTGTCATGATTTTATTTTATTCCGTGTCATGAATTTTATAATCAAAGCATAATCATGCTCTTTCTTTTTCTTTTCGATAATCTACTAATCTACGTTAATCTCTGTTTGGAACGGACGCGGCGAAATTTTGCCGGCGTTCGTTGCCGATAGAGCCTTTGTGTAATGGCGGAACCGCACACCGTCGTCTCTTGCTACTACTCTGTGACTATAAATACCATAGGCATGTGTTATAAGTAGCATTTATTCTTTTTTTACAAACCGACTAGCAGTAGTTTAAATCACGAAAAGTATTCATGCCTATGCTTGATAAATTTTGGAATTTCATTTCTTAATTTCCATACTCTTTTGGAAACCTTTATGTAAACGCCCTTATTTCAATAGAGGAACTTTCCGATGAAACTTAATTTAACTCATCGCATTATTGTGACAAAGAACACTCACTACCATCTGCCTATCTTAAGTGTGTGCAAATTGCTGGAGGCTCTGGCTGAGGCCGACGCGTATAGCCGCCGGCTAAAGCGACACACTGAACCTTTGTGCTTTCGTGTTTTCTTTCTTCGCGTATTTTCCGCCTGTGAAATCAACGCTTAGGTTTTTTTTCCCTCTCCTTGATCATTGGGGATATAGAGATTATTCCTTACTTCCTTTATTATTGCAAATAATCTTCCAGGATTCTTTTGTAGGATTTATATCCAGGAACTTTAGGATTTCTTATGTTTTTTTTTACTGCTTTCAAAAGTGCAGTCACTTGATATTTTCACCAATTTCCGGAGATCTCGTGTTCACTTGCCCGTAGTCTCTGTAAGAAATCTCGATCTTTATTCTTGGAATTTCTTGAACCTAATGCTCGGAGTTTAAAGCCAGATGCATTAGTGATTAAACAAATTATTTATTGTTTAATCTGCTACTATCTGTCAACCAAAAATCTGTCCTATCTCTTTTGAGTTTGCCAAAGGTGAGAATCCTAACGTAGCGGGAGTCAGACCTGTAGGAGTTTCTCGGATTTCTCCGTGTGGGAAGAGTTGTCATTATGATGTTTGGATTGTCAGTAGTGGAATGTCTTGATGTCTCTCCTGGATTGTTTCACCCAGCATCTTGGACTCCTGTGCAGGACCTCTACATCATCGCCATACACACAACCCTCACAGCTTTGAATCTCCCTGGGTTTGTTTTTGTTTTTCCTGAGTGCCATGCTGATTGCTATCCTCACATAAGCAGTGACTAAACTTGCTCCTACTGATACGAGCACGTCACTTAACTTTCTCCTGCTAATGTGCTAATGTGCCGAGTGGCTTCTGCTCACATGAGCCTGATTTTATTTTGAGTCATTAGTTCTACCTGAACTAAGTCACTGACCCCCGCTCAATTACCTCCAATTGCCTAATTCAAGTTCCCAAACACCACTCACTCACTCTGCCTACTCCATCGCGTGACGGCCTTCGTCAACGCCAGCCTGGTCCTCCGGCAAGGATTGCCCACCTAGACAAGCTCTCCGAGATCAAGAACCAAGCCAGTTCCGGGTTTCCTCTTCCAATAAACTCCACCTAAAAACGAGCTGAGTTCCAAACCCGTCTTTCATTAACCCTCTCGTAATCTTCCCCGAACATTTCGAGAATCGATCGAGTTTTTGTCTTAGCCGTTCAAATTAATATTTACACTGAACCACCCAGCGGCGGAGCCATAAAAACCCGACAGATAGCAATAACACTGTACACTGTGCTGACTATACATGGAAACATCATTAATCAACACGCCAACGACACTAACGAGAACAGCTTAGAAATGCTAAAACACATAAAAAATACTTAGGAACTACTAAGGAACACATTCACCATTGTGAGTTTAAATCTATCACTGAATTAAAAGCACTTATTTATACCTACGCGACGAGCTCTTCATAACACCAAATCAAGGCCCGAAATGAGGCTAGGAGATGTGTAGGTCTTTTTGTCCGCTGTGGTGAATTGACGGGCAAAGACTACAACATCTCTCGACAAGTAAATTTGAGCGACTATAAGAGGGATAATGAATGACAATTTTTGGTTAACTCAGCTTTTTCCTGCCGTGTAGTTTATTGAAGGAAAACCAAGGAGAACTGGCTTGGATCTTGATCTCGGAGAGCTTGTCTAGGTGGGCAATCCGTGCCGGAGAGCCAGGCTGGCGTTGGCGAAAGCCGTCACGCGATGGAGTAGGCAGGGTGAGTGAGTTGTATTTGGGAACTTGAATTAGGCAATTTGAGAAAATTGAGCGAGGGTCAATGCCGTAGCTCAGGTAGAACTAATGACTCAAAATAAGGTGAGGTGTGAGTGAGCAAGTTAAATCCGGCTCATGTGAGCAGAAGCAAGTTGGCACATTAGCACATTAGCACATTAGCAGGAGCAAGTTAAGTTACTGCTCATATTAGCATAGCATACTAGGATACTAGTAAGCCCAGGTCCTTAGCATTTAGCATATTATGTCACAGCTCATATTGGTAGGAGCAAGTTAAGTCACAGCTTATGTGAGAATAGCATTTAGCATGGCACTCAGGAACCCAGGGAGATTCAAAACTGTGAGTGTTGTGTGTATGGCGATGATGTAGAGGTCAAGGTGATGTTCGCACGCTAGCACGCCACAAGAAAGAGTGAGCAGTTCAAGCGACGCGCTTGAATGTTTCCAAATCGGGGTGCTTAAAGGCTCGAAATGTCGATTGATTATTTGGTCTCTCATGTATTTACACACAAACTTCAATGATTACGAGTTAGAAGTAGAAAATAATTAATAATAAATTATAGTAAGATTTTTAATGCTAATGATTAATTTATTTCAGTGAGAATGGCAAATTTCTAATTTTTACGCTTATGTAGCGGTATGCTACATTACCCCCCAAGGCGCAGACCGAAAGGTCCACCCGCTGCAATCATCTGTAGCGGGAAGGAGGGCGAACTACGCGACCCTGCCGGGTTCGGCAATTGGCAAATGATACTGAGCGGGGAAGTTTCACCAAACGGGTCTGCAAGTTTAGATCAGCAAGAGTCCTAGGAACAGGAGTTACTGCAGCGGGCTCGTCTGGTCTCTCCAGACTTGTCGCTGTGTCAGTAAGAGGGCTAGAATTAGAATCTACGACAGTGTTAGAGATAGGGTTTGAATGTACAGGCACATAGAAAGGATTACACTCAAGTTGACTACGCAATAATGCAGCCAACTGAGGAAGCTGAGATGGTAGATATGATCGAGTCTCAGTGGGAAGGGAAATCTGCGGAGAGGATGATGAGTTATAAGTTACACTATGATCGGAAGTGTACGCGACTTTTAATCGATCAATGCTCACGGGGTCGTGTGAACCCGATCTTTCAAGTATGAAATATTTGGGCGTGCGTTTGATAATTTTGAATGGGCCATCATAAGGGCGCGTGAGAGTAGGTTTGATGGCGTCGTTTCGGACATACACATGTGTGCAGTCCTGCAAGGCGGGATCCAGTTTGTCCTCAGTCTGAGGCATTCGCGGAGCCACATACTTGATCTGGCGCATGCAATCTTTTAGGCAGGTTACATATGCGGAACGGTCAGCGGATGAAAATTCAGGCAAAGGTTTTGGGTCAACAATGTCGCCGGGGAGACGAAGTGTCTGACCATATAGCATTTCAGCCGCTGTGCATTGCTGATCTTGTCTATGTAAATTTCGGATGCTAAGTAGTACTACTGGAAGTCTGTCAGTCCAATCATTGCTGCAGTTTAGGCAACGTAATGCCGACTTTAAGTCTCTGTGGACTCTCTCAATAAGTCCATTTGACTGTGGATGATAAGCTGTAGTTGATGTATTTGCGCACCCTAAAGCAATGCTAAGCTCACTCCTGAATTTGGAGGTAAATTGTGATCCCCGGTCATGCGTGACCTTTAAGGGGACACCAAATCTAGAGATCCAGTTTGACATGAAAGCGCGCGCTACAGTCTCGGTTTGGGTATCAGGAAGAGGGACAGCCTCAACCCACGTGTGAACCTATCGATGATGGTCAACAAATAAGAATAACCGCGCGATAAAGGCAAAGGACCCACCAAATCTAGGTGGACCGAGTCGAACTTGTGACCTGTGAATGCACAACTCTGCAGCGCTGCACGATTATGTTTCACCACTTTACTACTCTGACATGCATGGCAATTTTGCACAATTTGCTTGACCTCCTTACGCATCGCTGGCCAGACGTAACGATCAGAAATCAAACGCAATGTACGGTTAATACCAGGGTGAGAGAGAGAATGGTAATGCAGGATAGCTACTCTGCGGAGAGTTGCAGGAAGGTACAAACGAGAAAGTCGCTCGGCATCACGGTACACGCCGTCAACCAAGGTTAACTTCAGAGAGGAAGTGTTAGAAGGTTTGAGAAGGTCCTGAAGTTCAGGATCCTCCTTCTGCGCTCTTTCAATGTTGCCGAAGGTGATTTCACCACTGGTTTGGACAGTGTTGATTCTGGAAAGACAGTCAGCGACAGTATTGTCCAACCCTTTTATGAAGCGGATGTCAGTGGTAAACTGACTTATAAACGACAAGTGTCGAGCTTCCCTTGGGGAATGTCTTTCAGAAGGCATTTTGATCGCTGAGGTCAGAGGTTTGTGATCTGTGTAGATCACAAACTCCCTTGCCTCTAGAGCATAGCGAAAGTGTCTCACAGATAAGTAGATAGCAAGAAGTTCCCTACCGAACGCGCTATAAGCACGCTCAGTGGGCGACAGCTTTTTGGAAAAGAAAGCAAGAGGAGAGATATTAGTACCTACTTGTTGTTGCAAAACAGCACCTACAGCAGTACTGGAAGCGTCCACTACTAGACTAAAATCAGCATTAGCAATAGGGTAGGATAGTTCAGTCGCGGAAGCTAACTTGTGCTTGATTGTCTCAAAAGCTTTGCGCGCTTCTTCTGTCCATTTTACCTCAATAGATTTGCCTTTTCGTTTCGGTTCGAGGAGGTCAGACAAGGGCGCTAAAGTTTGGGCACAGTTGCGTATGAAACGATGATAGAAGTTAACAGAACCTAGGAACCTTCGTAGTTCCTTCTGGGTCTGTGTAAGAGGAAAGTTTTTGATCACTTCTACTTTGGAAGGCAAAGGTTTTAGACCTAGGCTAGAAATTTCATGACCTAAGTAAATCAGTGATGACTTTCCGAACTCACATTTTTCAGGATTTACGAGGAGTCCATTGTCGGACAGTCTTTGAAAAACGAACCTAAGATGGTCTTTGTGCAACTCCGGGGTTGTGGATGCCACTAGGATGTCGTCTAGATAGACATAGGCGAAAGTGAGATCAGAGAAAATTTCAGCCATGTGCCTTTGGAACGTCTGAGGAGCGTTCCTCAAGCCATATGGCATCTTGAGGAATTCAAAGAGACCAAACGGAGTGATTACCGCGGTCTTAGGAATCGCAGACTCATCCAAGGGGATTTGATGGAAGGCAGACTGCAGGTCTATCTTAGAGAAAATTTGTGCTCCCTCTAAATTTGCACTGAAATCATGAAGGTAGGGAATAGGGTATCGATCAGGTAAAGTAACGGCGTTCAACCTGCGGAAATCCCCGCACGGTCTGAATTCACCGTTAGCCTTGGGTACTAGCAAAAGAGGACTAGCCCAAGGACTTTTGCAGGTGCGGATGATGCCATTCTCTTGCATGCGCGCAAACTCTTTCTTGGCTAACGCCAATCGATCAGGCGGCAATCGCCTAGCACGGGAGAAAACTGGCGGACCTTGCGTCTCTATGAAGTGCTTTGTGCATGTTTGCATGTTATTAGAAGCTAAGTTAGGGTTTGTTAATGCTGGGAAATTTTTAAGTTCTTGTTCAAACATGCACTCCTCTTTGAAAGCAATCGAGAAGGAATGCAAGACATTTGCTCTAGTTATGCTACCAGCGGGAATTGAGATCTGTGTTTCCTCGTCCCTAATTCTACGGTTTTTAACATCTACAATACTCCCATACTTCTCTAGGAAATCCGCGCCAATGATAGGCTCTTGGACTTCCGCGATTAAGAAGGTGAAAAGGAAAGATCGCCTCAATCCCAGACTGCACTCTAATACTCTTTCACCGTAACAAGGAATTGGCGTGCCGTTCGCGGCGCGTAATGTCGCCAACAATGGGTTGTTTTTGTCTTTTGCCGTGGCTGGGATAATTGACACGCTTGAGCCAGTGTCGATGAGGAATCGATATTTGGTAACGGGATCGAGAATAGTAAGGAGGCGAGTAGTCTGGGAATGAGGCAACGCAGTACTCGCTACTGTGCGTTGCTGTTGGCGTTTCCCGAAGTCATTTCGGTATAACGCGGACAGTATCTAGAGGCACATTTGCGAGCTTGGTCACCAAATTTCTGGTGATACCAGCATAAATTGCTACTAGCATCACGAGAGCGCGACCTGAAGCGGCGGTCTTGATTTGACCTATCATAAGATCTACCTCTATCAAAGCGTTGAGGAGGAGGAAGAGGATAGTGATAGTTGGAGGGATAGTCATAAGGATAGTCGTAGGCATTTTGGTGGCTTTGGAATCTCCCTGGGCCTTGCTGAATGTGAGCTACGCTCTGACCACTCTGACCTAACTGGCAATTCTGTAAAGCTTGCTTTATCTCAGCGATGTCTTGCTGCAACTTGTCTATTGTGGCTGCGGATTGATTCTGGGTATTTGCGGGGCTAAAATTTGCGGCAGCTGCATTAAGGGACGCAACTTGCGGTGCCTGTGGCGAATTAATGTTGCGCATCACCGTCTCGGTGGACTCCGCCAGCTTTTCCAACGTTTGATCAGGGCCTGCTAGCGATAAAAATGGACACACATTCGGAGGAAGCTTAGTCATGAAAACTTCTTTCAGAAATCCCTCAGCTACGGCAACACCCGTAGCGAGTTTTCGCAGTTCTTTGACTAGCGAAGTGGGAGAGAAAGAACTAGAGACAGAAGGAATAGCTGAGGCGTCTACCAAACTGCGAAATTTGTCCGCATCGGACATCTGCAACTTCTGCAGAATTTTTCTTTTTAAGGTGCCGTACGGGTCAAAGGCGGGGGGGTTCTCGAGCAACTGATTTGAATCATTTAACAATTTTGTGGGGGCTGCGGACACTAGAGCGTAGAATTGGTCTGTGTTATTAGTGATTTGGTGATACCTAAACATCGCCTCACACTGTTGAAACCAGGTGTGGGCGTCCTCCGGAATGAAGGGAGGGAGCCTAATGGGTTTTGTGGAGGCTCGATCTTCATTATCTGAGTCAGGCATGCTAGCGATCTCTTTTGGGATGCACAATTAATGGTATCAATGCCTATGACTTGGAATTAAGTGGCAAGGGATTTGCGTTAATTCTTTACCTACTCAATCATTCAAATTAAGTTGAAACAGAAGGAAGGAAATATGAAGTTGGAAACGAGAAAAAATTATGCGGTATGCGGCAATTTTGCGTAGGCACAAAAATAAAGCAGGTGAGAAAAAAAATTATTTTCCTACCTACTCAATCAATCCATATCGTTGAAAAAAAACGGAAAGAGAGAGAATGGAAGCGAAGATTTTTACGGTAGTCAGAAATAAATGCACAGCACGGAAATAGGAGAAAAATATTTTTCCCACCTACTGAGGCACGAAAACAAACAATGACAGGAAAACAGCATAAAAATTTTTAGAGCTGCTCAGAGAAAGATTAGCACAGTGACATCTATAGAAAATTCTCAAAGACTACGACATGGGAAATTTATCACTACAATGACATGCCAAAATTATCCTCTCACAATCTCTCAAACCTTATCGAGTTGAATTGTTTTTAAGTTTTTTTAAGAAAGTTTTGGGTTATTTTAACTGGGGTCACCAGTGTGTAGGTCTTTTTGTCCGCTGGGGTGAATTGACGGGCAAAGACTACAACATCTCTCGACAAGTAAATTTGAGCGACTATAAGAGGGATAATGAATGACAACTTTTGGTTAACTCAGCTTTTTCCTGCCGTGTAGTTTATTGAAGGAAAACCAAGGAGAACTGGCTTGGATCTTGATCTCGGAGAGCTTGTCTAGGTGGGCAATCCGTGCCGGAGAGCCAGGCTGGCGTTGGCGAAAGCCGTCACGCGATGGAGTAGGCAGGGTGAGTGAGTTGTATTTGGGAACTTGAATTAGGCAATTTGAGATAATTGAGCGAGGGTCAATGCCGTAGCTCAGGTAGAACTAATGACTCAAAATAAGGTGAGGTGTGAGTGAGCAAGTTAAATCCGGCTCATGTGAGCAGAAGCAAGTTGGCACATTAGCACATTAGCACATTAGCAGGAGCAAGTTAAGTTACTGCTCATATTAGCATAGCATACTAGGATACTAGTAAGCCCAGGTCCTTAGCATTTAGCATATTATGTCACAGCTCATATTGGTAGGAGCAAGTTAAGTCACAGCTTATGTGAGAATAGCATTTAGCATGGCACTCAGGAACCCAGGGAGATTCAAAACTGTGAGTGTTGTGTGTATGGCGATGATGTAGAGGTCAAGGTGATGTTCGCACGCTAGCACGCCACAAGAAAGAGTGAGCAGTTCAAGCGACGCGCTTGAATGTTTCCAAATCGGGGTGCTTAAAGGCTCGAAATGTCGATTGATTATTTGGTCTCTCATGTATTTACACACAAACTTCAATGATTACGAGTTAGAAGTAGAAAATAATTAATAATAAATTATAGTAAGATTTTTAATGCTAATGATTAATTTATTTCAGTGAGAATGGCAAATTTCTAATTTTTACGCTTATGTAGCGGTATGCTACAGAGACGCGTGACTGGAATGTTACCACAACGCCTAGGTCTAACTCAAGCGATTGTTTGGTATTATTTTAAATTTGTGTGATTAACACAAAAACATTAAGATTAATAATTTTAATCAGAAAATTATTATTAATAATTTAAAGTAAGATAGTTTATGCCAATTAATTATGTTATTTAAATGTTAATGAGAAATTTTAATGATATGAGACATTTTTGTAGCGACTGTTACATTACCCCCCCAAGGCGCAGACCGAAAGGTCCACCCGATACAGTTATTTGTAGCGGGAAGGAGTGCGAACTACACGACCATCCCGAGTCTGGCGGTCGGAAAATGTTACTGAGCGGGGAAGTTTGACCAAACGGGTCTGCACATTGAGGTCTGAGAGGGTTCTAGGGACTGAGGTTACAGCAGCGGGCTCATCTGGGTTCTCTAGTCTTGTCGCTGTTTCACTAAGAGTATTAGAATTAGAGTCTACGATAGGGTTAGAGGATACAGGCAAAGGGAAAGAATTACACTCAAGTTAACTAGGCAACAATGCAGCCAAATGAGGAAACTGAGATGGACGATATGATCGAGTCTCAGTGGAAGGAAGGTTCTGTGGAGAGGATGAAGAGTTAGTAATCTCACTATTATCAGAGATGTAAGCGGCCTTGAGTCGGTCTATGCTTACAGAATCGGATGAACCAGATTTTTCTAGAATAAAATATTTGGGCGTTTTCTTGAGCACTTTGAATGGGCCGTCATAAGGGCGGGTGAGGGTTGGTTGATCGCGCCGCCGCCTGAACGGCGGCGGCGCGGCAGGGCGGCCCCAGGGGGAGGGGCAGCCCTCCCTTGACCCACTCGGAAAACATATCAAAAAAACCTAACCGCAGTCTTCCATGGTGTGACAATCATAGCCTAGACCAGCTTGGTGCCTTGAGTCGAATGGCTCACTGGTCGGCTACCGCTTCTGCTGCGCCTTCACCGCTGCGAGGGTTCGGTCCCTGCCTGCCCTCTTTGGGGGCAGTGCAGGCAAAGACCTGAACGGCGGCGGCGCGGCAGGGCGGCCCCAGGGGGAGGGGCAGCCCTCCCCTGACCCACTCGGAAAACATATCAAAAAATCTTAACTTTCATTAAGATCAATCATACTGAAAACCACTGGACCGCCAGTCTATTCCCGAGCAAGGCGACTACCGCCTGATCGATTGGCTTTAGCCAAGAAAGAATTTGCGCGAATGCAAGAATGCGGCATCATCCGCAGTTCCTAAAGTCCTTGGGCTAGCCCTCTTTTGCTAGTACCCAAGGCTAACAGTGAATTCAGACCGTGCGGGGATTTCCGCAGGTTGAATGCCGTTACTCTACTTGACCGCTACCCTATTCCTTATCTTCATGATTTCAGTGCAAATTTAGAGGGAGCACAAATTTTCTCAAAAATTGATCTCCAGAGCGCCTTCCATCAAATTCTACTTGAGGAGAGCGCTATCCCTAAGACCGCGGTAATCACTCCGTTTGGTCTCTTTGAATTTCTAAAGATGCCATATGGCTTAAGGAACGCTCCTCAAACGTTCCAACGCCACATGGCTGAAATTTTCTCAGATCTCACTTTCGCCTGTGTCTATCTAGACGACATCCTTGTGGTGCCCGGAAAAATGACTGAATAATTAATACAAATTTACAATTTAATATTAAAAGTAATTTTTACCTTTTTAAAGTCTTCTATTTAAAAGATAAATAAATTTTAAAATAGATAAAATCTCCACCGTCTTACGAGACGAGTTGAGTTCAGCCTTATGGCAACATTCACGCTCTTCAAGCATCGTTCGCTGCTCAGCAGCCCATTCCTCCGCTAAACTTCATAGTGTAAACAAGTGCTCCGATCAAACTGATCATCAATCGTGCTACCCCCTTTGTCCTTTGGGCTTAGTCTTTTTCTTTTTACCCCTTCGTACTTTACACCTTTTGTCCTTTGTACACATGTACTGCTGATATCATTTATTTTAGAGGACATATTTTCCTTTAACTCGGACTACCCGATTTCGAGATACTCTCTATAATTGTTCAGCTCACTTTAACACGTTAGCAAGGCGTTGAGTCACGCTTTCTAAACGTTGCATCTCGTCGTTTAGAGTTGGTTTCCACGTACTATGAAATAAACACCGTGATTGTCCCAGTCTATTAATGTCCTCAAATAGTACGACTTTCTTTCGATATTCTCGCGGGAAGTACCCACGGAAAATAACAGTACGCCCATATTCTGGTGACCCCTTTCGCTCCAACACCCACCTTCGCTATTTTCACCCAACTCATATTTTTCCTCATTCATAAAAATACCCCCATTATACATAATTATAATAACAAAGGGGGTAGCATAGCCGATCGCCGAAGCCAGCAGCCGAACTCCTGCAAGCCAACCGGTGGACGCCGACACCAAGAACCAAGAAAAGAAGACCCCAGGGCGTACAAAAGCCGAAGACTGCAAAATTATCGTGAGTAGCGAATTCACCAGTGATCGAGCACATATTTTTTTTTATTTTGAATATTTTGTGTTTTATTGATTTGCTTTTCATTGCATAAGTAGTGAGTCCATTCCGGTGCACCATAGTATATTTCGCAAGCGAGCTCTTTTCTATATTTCCTATTCCTTTTTTTTTTTCTTTCTTTTATTGATTGCTTTTTCCAACGAGTTTCCCCTATTGCGACGTTTTCTCTATTTCCCGCACTACATTTTTCCTCCAACTTCTATCGCTATAACTATTATATTTCACATTATTTTTTTTCCCCCTTTTCCGCGAACGTATCCTATTTTCGACGTTCCCTGTATTTACTCATCGCATTTATTTCAATTTTTCAAATTCTTTCGCTAGATATATATTTCTCCTTTTCCTATTTTCATTGGGGGAGCAAAGAAATGGAACCCCCACCACCAAACAATAACGGTCAAGAAACCGTAGACGACAATGAGCCGCACATTCCCACAAACGCAGCATTGGTACGTCCCCCCGACTTTGATGAGGCTTATCCTCACATGTTTTTCAACATTCTCGAAAGCCAGTTTATTGTCGCTGGGGTGCGTCGCTCATCGTTAAAGTTCCACCACGCATTAGGCGCGTTGAGTAGCCGCATAGCTCGTCATATACCACAAACGCTCATAGAGGCAGCTGATTATGAGGGGTTAAAAGAGTTTGTGCGTGCACGGTACTCCCGATCCGAAAAGGAACTCTTTGATGAGCTCCTTTCACAGAAGGGGTTGTATTGCCATGACAGACCTAGGGAATTTCTGTCAAAGCTACGCACTTTAGCCGCTGAAAGCAACTTAGGCCTGTCGGAGGATTTCCTCCGACTCAAGTTCGTGAGCAGTTTGCCTGAAGCCATACGCCCCTGGATAGCCGCGCGCCAGGAGCACGACTTGGACACTATGGCGTCCATTGCAGAAACCTACATGGAGTACCTTCCACGACATCAGGTAGCTGCTGTGGAACCAAATTTTAGGGAAAGGGCACCTGAGGCGGGAGCACACATGAATTACCGAAGTAACGCCCGGAACGCACACGAGGAGAGAATTGGGAAATATGACAGCCCCAACATACCAATAGGTGTCAGAGCTTTTCGTTCAAACCAGCGTCCTAGGGTCTGTAGAGCACACCTTTACTATGGGGATGAAGCTAGATCATGCCGGCGCTGGTGCTCTAATTACAAACCCGGTTTGCCGGTCTCTCGACCCTCAAGTAGAGCTTCTTCTCCCGCTAGACCTGCTAGCCCGTTCCGTAGGTCGGAAAACTAGATCGGTCGTCTGTTCAAGCTGTGACCGTCGGACGACCGCTTTCAGTAAGCGCACGTATAGGTCGCAGTGAGGTTAATCTGCTCATCGATACAGGGGCGGGGATTAGCATTTTACCACCCTCCTGTGAGGTAGGATACCTACGTCCCACTGCAGTAACACTCTCTACAGCGTCAGGGGAAAGAATTAATTGCAGAGGCGAGGCCGATCTTGTAGTGGACATTAAAGGGTTGGGAAGATCTTTGCAATGGACATTCGTCATTGCGGAGGTAGTTCAGCCGATCCTAGGAATTGATTTCTTGGCCGCGCACTCGATACTTGTTGACTGCCAGAACAGTAATCTAATAGATACCTTGACAGGTAGGAAAATTCCCCTTCATTTTTCGAAGGATCCCTTAACCGCGTACTCCGCTGATTTGACCCAAATAGATCCCCGTGTACGCAAAATCTTGGCCGACCACCCGATTTTGACCTCTCCCTTACGACTCGGTTCAAACGATGCATCAACCGACTGCCCCGTGCAGCACTCAATTGATACTGGTTCTTGCTCCCCCGTCCACTTCAAGCCACGACCGTTAACGGGTTCTAAACTTGAAGCAGCTCGAAGGGAATTTGAATTTCTGTTGAATGCAGGCATCATTAGAAGGTCCAATTCTCCTTGGGCATCGCCGTTGCACCTCGTTCCAAAGAAGGAACCTGGTAAATGGAGACCTTGTGGAGATTACCGTGTACTTAACTCTCTCACTGTATGTGATAGATACCCTATTCCTCACCTTCGCTCTCTGACAATGTCCTTGCACTCAAAAAAAATCTTTTCTAAGCTCGATCTAGAGCGCGCCTACCTACAAATTCCTGTTGCTCCTGAATCTATCCCTAAAACTGCTGTAACGACTCCATTTGGCTTGTATGAATTTTTGTACATGCCTTTTGGATTAAAGAATGCCGGTCCGACGTTTCAGAGGTACATAGATGCCCTATTCGTTAACGTAAAAAACGTCATCGTCTATTTGGATGATATTCTCATTGCCTCCGAAACCGAGGAAGAGCACTTAAATGATGTGTCCACTGTTCTTACCCTTCTCGCTCAACATAAATTGCGATTGTCGATTGACAAGTGCAGTTTCTTCCAATCTAAACTGACCTTCCTTGGCTATGAGGTGAGCGCGGACGGCATACGACCTCCCGCTGACAGAGTGGCTGCGATTGCCGACTGCGCCCGTCCTCAATGTTCTCGAGACTTGCGACGTTTTATGGGCATGCTTAATTTTTTTCGCCCCATGATCCCTTCTTTTGCCACCAAAGCTCTCGGTCTAACCGAACTCTTGCGTAACTATCCGTCAACTAAACAATTGCCTTGGACTGAGGCAGCAGAGCAATCTTTTAGTGACCTAAAACAGGCTCTCGCCGACTGTCCAACTCTTCATTTTCCTTCTCCTGATGCTTCTGAATATCATCTTGTTTCCGATAGTTCTAACTTCGCTGTTGGAGCAGCACTGTACCAGCTGATTGACTCCCAACCTGCACCTGTCGCTTTCTTTTCTAAGAAACTTTCCGATGTTCAAAAGACGTACTCGACGTACGATCGTGAACTACTTGCCGCATTCCTGGCGGTGCTGCATTTCAAATCACTCGTTGACGGCCACTCAGTGACATTGTTCACTGACCACAAGCCACTCGTGTCGGCTTTTTACTCCAAAACTCTTGCTAAATCAGATAGGCAGCAAAGACAGTTGTCTTTCCTGTCGGAATACGTGACATCAATAGAGTATATTAAAGGAGATCTGAACGTAGTAGCAGACTGCTTGTCGCGCCCCGTGTGCGCAACATCGGTGGACGTTTTCGATCTCAAAAAGCTGGCTATAGCCCAAGCTGACGACCCTGAAACGAGTGTTTTGAAAGAAAGGCTGACACCCTTCGATATTGCCCCTGATCTTAAACTATGGTGCGATTCCTCTACCGATTGTCCTCGACCCTATGTTCCCCTTGCTTGTCGCGAGCAGATCATGGCATTCTTGCACAATCTCGCACATCCGGGCTATAAAAATACTACCAAAAATGTGAAAGCCCGGTTTTTCTGGCCCAATATGGACAAAGATGTCCATCGTTTCGTCCGATATTGTGAAAATTGTCAGCAGGCAAAAGTGCATAAACACACCAAATCTCCTGTTAGCCCTATCGCTCCGCAATCTGATCGTTTCCACACTGTCCACATCGACATTGTGGGCCCTCTTCCTCCTGCTTCCTTACCTACTTCTACAACTTCTTTACCCTTCAAGTACCTATTGACTTGCATTGATCGCGCTACTAGATGGTGCGAAGCTGTTCCTCTGGTTGATACCACTGCTTCCTCGGTCGCCATTGCCTTCGTATCCGGATGGATATCACGCTTTGGTGTCCCGTTGGAAGTGGTGACCGACAGAGGTGCACAGTTTGAGGGAGAACTTTTCAGTGAATTAGCGAACCTCCTAGGTTTTCACCATGTTCGTACGTGCAGCTACAGGCCTCAGTCCAATGGCCTAGTTGAAAGATTGCACCGAACTCTTAAAGCGGCCATTATGGCCCGTAGAGAAAATTGGTATTTCTCCCTTCCTATCGTTCTGCTAGGCTTGCACATGACTCCAAACTCTTCTGGTTTTTCTCCTTTCACCGCCGTGACTGGCGCCTATATGCTTTGTCCTCAACCTTTAGTTGCCGATACAAGGCCTAGAACATTTTCTTCGGACGTTATCCAAACCTTTGTCAACGAAATGCATAAGTTCGATTTCCGACGCCTTTCCGAAGGTTCGTGCCATGATTCACCACCTGTTTACGTGCCCGTTGACTTACAGAATTGCAAAAAAGTTTGGTTGCGAGTCGACCGGATCAAGAGGAGCTTAGAAGCCCCTTATTCAGGTCCTTACGAAGTCCTAGAACGTAACCCAAAATTTTTTAAGCTTAAACTTCCTCAGGGTGATTCAAACGTATCGATTGATCGCTTGAAACCCGCCTATAGTCGTACCCCTACCTCTTCTAAACCCTCTTCTACACCCTCATCTCCGACTCCTCCTGAACCTCCTCCTCCTCAGCCTTCTCCGCGGCTTCCTGAGGTTACTCCCGCACCCTCACTACCTCCTCCTCGCACTAGATCGGGTCGTGCCGTCCGTTTCAAACCCGCAGCGGACTACCACTATTTTAGTGTCTGAGGGCGCTCCGCGTCTGGCCGGGGTAGTGCTGTGGTGCCCGGAAAAATGACTGAATAATTAATACAAATTTACAATTTAATATTAAAAGTAATTTTTACCTTTTTAAAGTCTTCTATTTAAAAGATAAATAAATTTTAAAATAGATAAAATCTCCACCGTCTTACGAGACGAGTTGAGTTCAGCCTTATGGCAACATTCACGCTCTTCAAGCATCGTTCGCTGCTCAGCAGCCCATTCCTCCGCTAAACTTCATAGTGTAAACAAGTGCTCCGATCAAACTGATCATCAATCGTGCTACCCCCTTTGTCCTTTGGGCTTAGTCTTTTTCTTTTTACCCCTTCGTACTTTACACCTTTTGTCCTTTGTACACATGTACTGCTGATATCATTTATTTTAGAGGACATATTTTCCTTTAACTCGGACTACCCGATTTCGAGATACTCTCTATAATTGTTCAGCTCACTTTAACACGTTAGCAAGGCGTTGAGTCACGCTTTCTAAACGTTGCATCTCGTCGTTTAGAGTTGGTTTCCACGTACTATGAAATAAACACCGTGATTGTCCCAGTCTATTAATGTCCTCAAATAGTACGACTTTCTTTCGATATTCTCGCGGGAAGTACCCACGGAAAATAACAGAACACCCATATCCTAGTGGCATCCACAACCCCGGAGCTGCACAAAGACCATCTTAGGGTCGTTTTTCAAAGACTGTCCGACAATGGACTCCTCGTAAATCCTGCAAAATGCGAGCTCGGAAAGCCATCACTGATTTACTTAGGTCATGAAATCTCTAGCCTAGGTCTAAAGGCCCCCTCACACGCGCAAATATATCTGCAAACATATCTGAACTGGTGCTGAATTCGTGCGTTTGTACGCTCATTTCAGGTTGGCACAGACTGTATGAGGCAGATGAGCCATGCTTGATAATTTTGGAGCGACCGGCTGCAAACCTTGACACCACGTCAGTGTCACGCCAGCCTTCGTGTGTGGTGCACGACTGTACTCTGCCTGTCTCCCTCCTAATGCACTTCAATAAGCAATTTCTTATTTGTATGTTCACTACTTTTCAGGAACTATTCTTTAGCCCATTTTGAGCGAGCTTTTACATCTCTTTCATTTCTTATTCATTGCAACTATAGCGAATCCTATCAATTGTACGAACTCGCCGTCTGGAGTCGCTATTCGTGTGCGTACTCTCCACCTAGCTGCTACTGGTATACTGAAGCGCGCGCCAGTCTTTGTCAAGTTTGCAGTGTGTTGTTTGCATCGTGTGAGGGACCTTGAGACCGACAAACCAAATTCAGTTCAGATTGTCTGCCAACATATTTGCACGTGTGAGGGGGCCTTAAAACCTTTGCCTTCCAAAGTAGAAGTGATCAAAAGCTTTCCTCTTCCACAGACCCAGAAGGAACTAAGAAGGTTCCTAGGTTCTGTTAACTTCTATCATCGCTTCATACGCAACTGTGCTCAAACTTTAGCCCCCTTGTCAGACTTGCTCGAACCGAAACGAAAAGGTAAATCTACTGAGGTAAAATGGACGGAGGATGCGCGCAAAGCGTTTGAGGAGATTAAGCACAAGTTAGCTACCGCGACTGAATTATCCTACCCTATTGCTAATGCTGACTTCAGCCTAGTAGTTGACGCCTCAAGTACTGCTGTAGGTGCTGTTTTGCAACAACAAGTAGGTACTAATATCTCTCCCCTTGCTTTCTTTTCCAAAAAGCTATCGCCCACTGAGCGTGCTTATAGCGCGTTCGGTAGGGAACTCCTTGCTATCTATCTGTCTGTGAGACACTTTCGCTATGCTCTAGAGGCAAGGGAGTTCGTGATCTACACAGACCACAAACCTTTGACCTCAGCGATTAAGATGCCTTCTGAAAGACATTCCCCAAGAGAAGCTCGACACCTTTCCTTCATTAGTCAATTCACCACTGATATCCGATATATCAAAGGTCTCGACAATACTGTCGCTGACTGCTTATCGAGAATCAACTCTGTCCAAACCAGTGGTGAAATCACCTTCGGTAATATTTCCAAGACTCAGAAGGAGGATCCTGAACTTCAGGATCTTCTCAAACCTTCTAACACTTCCCCTCTGAAATTAACCTTGGTTGACGGCGTGTACCGTGATGCCGAGCGACTTTCTCGTTTGTATCTTCCTGCGACTCTCCGCAGAGTAGCTATTCTCCACTATCATTCCTTCTCTCATCCTGGTATTAACCGTACATTGCGTTTGATTTCCGATCGTTTCGTCTGGCCAGCGATGCGTAAGGAGGTCAAGCAAATTGTGCAAAATTGCCATGCATGTCAGAGTAGTAAAGTGGTGAAACATAATCGTGCAGCGCTGCAGAGTTGTGCATTCACAGGTCACAAGTCCGACGCGGTCCACCTAGATTTGGTGGGTCCTTTGCCTTTATCGCGTGGACAGTCTTATTTGTTGACCATCATTGATAGGTTTTCTCGATGGGTTGAGGCCGTGCCTCTTCCTGATACCCAAACTGAGACTGTAGCTCGCGCTTTCATGACCACCTGGATTTCCAGATTTGGGGTTCCCTTAAGTGTCACACATGACCGGGGATCACAATTTACCTCCAAATTTTGGAGTGAGCTTAGCGCCGCCTTAGGTTGTACTAACACCAGCACTACCGCTTACCATCCGCAGTCGAATGGACTTATTGAGAGAGTCCACAGAGATTTAAAAGTTGCGCTGCGCTGCCTTAATTGCAGCCACGATTGGACTGACAGACTTCCAGTAGTACTGCTGAGTATTAGGAATTTATATCGGCAAGATCAGAAATGCACAGCAGCAGAAATGTTGTATGGGAAAACACTTCGTCTCCCCGGCGACATTGTTGACCCAAAACCATTGCCTGAATCTTCATCCGCTGACCGTTCCGCATATGTAACCTGTCTCAAAGGTTGCATGCGTCAGATCAAGTATGTTGCTCCACGAATGCCTCAAACAAAAGACAAATTAGATCCTGCTTTGCAAGAATGCACACATGTGTACGTCCGTAATGACGCCATCAAACCTACACTCACGCGCCCTTATGATGGCCCATTCAAAATATTGAAAAAGACGCCCAAGTATTTCATCCTTGAAAGATCTGGTTCACACGACCCTGTGAGCATTGATCGATTAAAAGTCGCGTACACTTCCGATCATAGTGTAACTTCTAACTCATCATTCTCTCCACAGAATTCCCTTTCCACTGAGACTCGACCGTATCTACCATCTCTGTTTCCTCAGTTGGCTGCATTGTTGCCTAGTCAACTCGAGTGTAATCCTTTCTATCTGCCTGTACATTTAAACCCTATCCTTAAGCCTATCGTAGACTCTAATTCTAGCCCTTTTACTGAAACAGCGACAAGTCTGGATAGACCAGACGAGCCCGCTGCAGTAACTCCTGTTCCTAGAACTCTTGCCGATCTAAATTTGCAGACCCGTTTGGTGAAACTTCCCCGCTCAGTAACATTTTCCGACCGCCAAACCCGGCATGGTCGCGTTGTTCGAACTCCTTCCCGCTACAAATGATTGCAGCGGGTGGACCTTTCGGTCTGCGCCTTGGGGGGTAATGTAGCATTCGCTACAAAGCGTAAAAATTATAAACTTTCTCATTCGCACTTAAATAAAATAATTATTAGCATTAAAAATCTTACTCTAAATTATTATTAATTATTTTCTACTTCTAATTCGTAATCATTGAAGTTTGTGTGTAAATACATGAGAGATCAAATAATCAATCGACATTTCGAGTTTTAAAGCAGCCGGAAGTGGCAACATTCAAGCGCGACGCTTGAACTGACTCACTCTTTTTCGTGACTCGCTAGCGTGCGTACATCTCTCGTAAGTGAAAAAAATTAAGTGTGAGAATAAAAAACCTGGTAAAGTATACAGTGTAAATTCTCCGTGTGCATGGTGATAAACTTAAGGATCTGTTCATCGTCGTGATGTAGGGATAAACTCTAAAATAGTGTTAAAATCCTTAGACTAGCATGTTCATTTTCGAGTGCTACCTCGACGTGACAAAACGTATAAATTTGCGTGTCACGATTCATTTCCTGTATCGAGTCATTATATTATCCAACTACGTTTGTGCCTTACTACAAAGTATACATTTTGCAGCTGTCATATTAATTCAAGTTCACGGAATACTGGTAATAGAGCGCGGCTAAAACCGCCGGCGTCTTTGTTGATAGAGTCTTTGTCGCCGGCGTCTTTGTTTTCCAAATTTGCGGAGAATAAACTGCCGTCTCGTGTCATTACTCTGTGATTTAAAATCGTATTTTATGCACGTGGAATAATATTTCTTTTTCACAACATACTTGCAGTAGTTTTCTGAAGTGTGTTTGACGTGAAATAATAATTGGGAATTCCTTTTAATAATTTCGTACGGATTATAGATTACGAAGATTATTCACGAAAATGCCTGCTAAAGTTTTAGTTTTTTTTTCGTATTTCATTACTCCCTAATTAAATCTTGCGTTTAATCGCACTTATTTCAATATAAATCACTATCAACAAATTAAATCAATTTTTCCTTATTCTTGCGGCAGAAATACATACTAGCATCTGCCATCGTAAACGCGTACTTCTCGCGTACAAAATACTTCGTGAACGCTTACGATGTTATGCCGGCGGTTTATTGCAAATGGCGAAACGTAAAAACCGCCGGGTCATTGTCACCTTGATTTTCATGTTTCGTCTTGTGAATATTTTCTTTCTGTGCAAGCAACACGTTTAGTGTTTCTTTTCTCAGGTAGATATTATTCCTTATTTTTTTTTATCAATGATGCTTGCCAGTGCTTTTCAGTATGATTGATCTTAATGAAAGTTAGGATTTTTTCCCTGTTATTTCTCGTACGGATATAGAGATGTTCTAGAGTACACAAAAAAAGTTATTAATTCTCATCCTATGTTTTTTAGCTATTTTCTTAATAATTCCTTCCGACTGCATGAATCCCGTGTATTCAGTCTCACGAATTTGCTATGATTCCACAAAATGGAATCACCGATTGTTGCTCTAAAAAGAATCACAAGTGGTTCATTAAAAAAAAATCTCCTTTAAAATTTCATGCCTCTATTTAAAGTAAGAGCAGTGGTGAAAGAGTTTTTGCAAACCTAAAGTGATCCTATCCTACTTTGAGCTTGACAAAAGAGAGATTTATTAAATTAGCTCGTGTCGGATCTGTAGGATTTCTCGGAGAGTCTACTTTGTGGGAGTTTATCATTTACGATGCTGGGGACTGTCAGTGGTGGAATTTTTCCTTGATGTCTCCTGGGACTGTTCATCCAGCGTTTTCGACTTTTTGCAGAACCTCAGCGACATCGCCAAACGCCACACACACTCAGTTCCCTGGGCCTTGTTTTGCCTTAACTGAATCTTACCTGAGCTTGGGCCTGAGAGATCTCATTTACAAATTATTCCCTTGCAATTCACATGGGTTATTTTTGGAAGCTAGTAAGCCTAAGATTACACTCACAGTCTAGCTAAACTACCTGCTTCTACTACGATAACTTGCTCGTCCAGCTTGGGATTAATAAAGCTGATACCATAAGTGACACCACCAACGTCACGGGTTTCTTTTTTTATAAAGGCTTATGCTACTAGTTAGTCTAAATTGGGCTTATATCAATTCCCAAACACGACTCATTACATCCTGCCTACACCATCGCTCACCGGACCTCGCTGGCACGGAGTGCCCACCTAGAGAAGATCTTCCAGTCAAGATCCCGCCAGTCCGCCGGGGCGTTCCTCCGAATAAAAGACCGAGCTGAGTTCCCTCGCCTCATTAACCTTTCTCACGGTTTTGCGAATACTGTCGAGTGACTGTTTACGGTTTGGAAGCTGATACTAGCACTCCCATCCAAAACCCAAACAAACGTACACATGGGTGCAATGTTGTAAGGCTATTAAGGTAAGGGTGTTGCAAGGGTGTTACCTTCTTGATAATAAATACACCTATACCCAGAAAAATAATTAGTTTATCAGAGGAAACTATTCATCATCAAGCCAATGCCCAAATCTGTTGATATCAATACTGAACAAAATTATGGACCAATCAGTCTCCTACCTGGCATGTCCATAATATTCGAAAAAGTAATACTTAACCTGCTTTCGTTTTACATGACTGTTTCACATCTACTTCATCGTAATTAATTTGTTTACTGAAGAAATACCACAGCGCTAAAGTGCTCGCCGTAGCCGAGTGGTTAAGAACGCGTCTTTCCTTGAAGAAGTCGAGAGTTCGAATAGCTGCGCTCAATGGCGACTATCCCCATTGGATATAAGGGAAAACTCAAGCACAATACTCCACTCTACCCAGGTGTCTGAAATGGGTTCCAGCTTGACCGAGGTAAACCATCCTGGTGTCAGTTATAAGCAGTGTTGGGCAGTTGGCCGCAACAAGTTGCGGCCGCAATAGCGATCGTAACTTTTTCTCTTGCGGTTGCGGTTTTTGCAACAATTTTTGGTAAATTGCGAATCTGTTGCGATCGCAACAACTTTCGACGTGTCAGGCCGCAACTCGCAACTGCAACATCACGATGGTAATTTAGTTTCTAAAATAACTTTAATAAAGTTAAGTACGCGTTTTATACTCGTTTGAAACTATACCGTACAGGGTACAACCCGTCTCAGCAACTGTTTATTATTAGGATAAGGCGAGACAGTGATACACATACACTTTGCTTATAGCATATAAGTATATTTAATGTAACTCATTAAATAACATATGTCATTAGGAATTATGTGAGTTGTAAGGGGCTAAACAATGTACAGAGAGTGTAGGTAATAACAAAAAATTAATCGCCCGTCTTAATAAAGGATCAAAATATTGTATTTTAGCTGAGGGGAGCAGTACCGAGGACTTAGATGATGAATGGAATGACTTTTTCTACGTCGTAATGAAATCGGATTATAAGGAAAAAACGAAGAAAAGTTCGTTGAAACAAGTCAATAATTGGCTGAAACAGCCAGTAATCAACAGAACTAGCCACCCTGATGTTCACTGAGCGATGTTTCTTTCAAGTGAATTTGTCGCTTCGTTCATCCAATTTAACACGCCAATACCATCGAGCGCTGCGGTCGAACGACTGTTCTCCTTAGGCAAAGAGATTTTGAGACCGCGACGTGCTCGGCTTTCAGACAAACATTTTGAAATATTATAATTTTTGAAGGGCAACGTTGATCGACATTACAGTGCATTGACATTGTCACATTGAGATCATGAACCAGGATTAAATCATAACAGAGGAACAACAAATAGCAGAGGAATATCATATATTACAGGAGCATGTGCATAGTTTTCCTATAAGCTATACGCATATGTTCTGCACTTGTCTGTTTTCTATTTTTTTGCTAAATATACGGAACTCCTATGAAAATATATTTCCTAGCTAGGTACCTTCTCAATATTATTATCAGAAAATGGAATTCATTTATTGGTCATGCAATATTTATAAATGAAACGTTTCTTTTTTTCTCACTTTTTGCTATATATATATATATATATATATATATATATATATATATATTCCGTATATTCATAGTTTTTTTCGTCATAGTTTTTCAAGTTTTTTTCAAGTCATAGTTTTTCAATATATATAGTTCCGTATGTTTATATATATATATATATATATATATATATATATATATATATATATATATATATATATATATATAAATATACGGAACTCCTATGAAAATATAGCGACCAGATAGGTACCTTTTCGATCTTGTTATTGTTAGAAAATAGAACTCATTTCATTTTTCATGCAATATATAAAAATTAAACGTTTCTTTCAGTATCTTGATATTGCATTCAATTCTGGTCCTCACATTTACTCGATCTATTAATTTTTTTTAGTGAAACAATGCATTTTTAAAATATTTTATTATTATTTTATTCAGGGTAAAATATACGTAAAATAAATTGAATAATATTTAATTAAAATTATATTTAATAATTAAAAAGTTGCGGTTGCTGTTGCGCCATAACATTTTAAAAGTTGCGAGCCCAACACTGATAGTGAGTTATAGATTTTTAAGTTATAAGGTAAGTCATAGTTTTTCAAGTCATAGTCTTTCAAGTCATAGTCTTTCAAGTCATAGTCTTTCAAGTCATAGTCTTTCAAGTCATAGTCTTTCAAGTCATAGTCTTTCAAGTCACAGTCTTTCAAGTCATAGTCTTTCAAGTCATAGTCTTTCAAGTCATAGTTTTTCAAGTCATAGTTTTTCAAGTCATAGTTTTTCAAGTCATAGTTTTTCAAGTCATAGTTTTTCAAGTCATAGTTTTTCAAGTCATAGTTTTTCAAGCCATAGTTTTTCAAGCCATAGTTTTTCAAGTCATAGTTTTTCAAGTCATAGTCTTTCAAGTCATAGTTTTTCAAGTCATAGTTTTTCAGGTCATAGTTTTTCAAGTCATAGTTTTTCAAGTCATAGTTTTTCAAGTCATAGTCTATCAAGTCATAGTTTTTCAAGTCATAGTTTTCCAAGTCATAGTTTTTCAAGCCATAGTTTTTCAAGTCATAGTTTTTCAAGTCATAGTTTTTCAAGTCATAGTTTTTCAAGTCATAGTATTTCAAGTAATAGTTTTTCAAGTCATAGTTTTTCAAGTCATAGTTTTTCAAGTCATAGTTTTTCAAGTCATAGTTTTTCAAGTCATAGTTTTTCAAGTCATAGTTTTTCAAGTCATAGATTTTCAAGTCATAGTTTTTCAAGTCATAGTTTTTCAAGTCATAGTTTTTCAAGTCATAGTTTTTCAAGTCATAGTTTTTCAAGTCATAGTGTTTCAAGGCATAGTTTTTCAAGTCAGTTTTTCAAGTCATAGTTTTTCAAGTCATAGTTTTTCAAGTCATAGTTTTTCAAGTCATAGCTTTTCAAGTCATAGTTTTTCAAGTCATAGTTTTTCAAGTCATAGTTTTTCAAGTCATAGTTTTTCAAGTCATAGTTTTTCAAGTCATAGTTCTTCAAGTCATAGTTTTTCAAGTCATAGTTTTTCAAGTCATAGTTTTCCAAGTCATAGTTTTTCAAGTCATAGTTTTCCAAGTCATAGTTTTTCAAGTCATAGTTTTTCAAGTCATAGTCTTTCAAGTCATAGTCTTTCAAGTCATAGTCTTTCAAGTCAGTCTTTCAAGTCATAGTCTTTCAAGTCATAGTCTTTCAAGTCATAGTCTTTCAAGTCATAGTCTTTCAAGTCATAGTCTTTCAAGTCATAGTCTTTCAAGTCATTGTCTTTCAAGTCATAGTTTTTCAAGTCATAGTTTTTCAAGTCATAGTTTTTCAAGTCATAGTTTTTCAAGTCATAGTTTTTCAAGTCATAGTCTTTCAATTCATAGTCTTTCAAGTCATAGTTTTTCAAGTCATAGTTTTTCAAGAAAGAAAGAAAAGAAAAAAGAAAAACGGTTTATTTCCAATAGAGATGGTACAAAAGTACCATCATTGGTTTTTAAAATATCTTAAAATTGATATACTTAGATGATACACACACACGAGTATTGAAAAACTCGTGTCACTAGTCAAAAAAAATGATTGAGGGCAATGAACTCCCAATCTAGCTTAGTCTACATTTGATAATACATGTAATGATAATTGGAAGAGATAACACAATTTCATGGACGATGCATTTTCATTGTGGGGTGAAAACACTTTTGACAGTTTACATGTACATGACATAAAACTTCGCAATTCTTGACGCCAGGAAATAATATATGAAATCGCTTGTTTCGGTCAATGTTCACAAGTGTCATTTTAAGGAAGCATGAAAAAAAAGAAAAATATATATATAAATATATATCCATATACACACATATGTACACATACGTATGCATGTGTGTGTATAACCACACACACACACACACACACACACATACACACACACACGCACACATATATTCATATGTGTACATATAAGCATGAGGACCAAGAAGATTAGAGGTTTTGTATTTCTGATTCAACAATTTTAGCATAACGGTCATTAGTTAACAAGCATTTTATTTAAATATAAATGGATGATCGCACAACAAATGTATAGTTTTTACATGAATGCTTAACAATACTAAAGATATGACGAGTTAGGTAATGTTACAAGTTGAGAGTGCACAGAAAAAAGACCATTATCTCTAGTAAAATGCTAGTTGTCAGTTTAGTACACATATATGTGCACGTATACATGTAAATATTTACACATACACATGCACACATATACCCACGCACATATTTACACCTAACTCGTAAGCATACACAAATGCATTTCCATGCATCGAGGCAATACATACGCATTCTACAGAGTGTCATACGCATAGCGTGGACACGTACACATTTACACAAGTAAGCATGCGCGCAAATATCAGCGTAAACTAGTCAGGATAAACCAGAATTCCAATCGAGGGAAACGGAGAAAATATCTTTTATTATAGCATGAATTTTATAAAATTTCGTACTAAAAATAGTGGCACAAAACAGTCTACTTAAGTCAGAAACATGAAAACGATTGTGGGACGTGAATAAGAAAGAAAACATTAATGTCCTTAGAAAAAAATCACATTATCTTTGAAATATGGCGCAAATTGTCGTCAATTGATAAACAAACATAGGTATCACATTATTTTAAGCATATAACTATAAGCCGAATAAGTATATTACTGCAGTATAAATGGATGATCACACAACGAATTTATTTTTTTTCAATGGATGCTTTACAATTTCATATTATAAAAAATACATTATCTTTGTAATATGGTGCAGAATGTATGTAATTGATCAACACACACACACATAGGTACCATGACGGTCTAGTTTGATGCTTGCACAGAAACGGAGAGGAATGACATTAAATGCACCTTCGACTGGTTCATCTACTCTAGTGCACACAGTTGTACGTGCACATATACACACCCATATGCGCACACACACCTATATACGTACACACGTATACAAGTAAGCATGTCCGCAAATGACAACGTATAGGCGGTCAAATCATAATACCTACGCATACTTCAAAACTGTTGTTTGATGACTTGAATTATAAAACAATGAGCGAGGGAGATTGTTCAGCAATGGAGATACCAGGTAAATGAGATTCGTCAGTACTCATTCAGTATGTTCTATAACTAAGGATTATTATTGAGACACAAGATGACGAGTTATTTTGGCTTTAAATTCTCTCGGTCTTTGAGGGACTTTAATACTTAGGGGAAGTTTGTTCCACAGTAAGGCGCCTGATATGGACAGAGCCTTCTGCCCTAAGTGAGATGAACGATAGTTGACTAGACATTATTGTTTCTGTTCGGTTTTTGATTGGTTACAGTGGGTGGATGGAAACGCACTATCTCAGCATTGCTCTGAGGAAGATATAACGAGGATAATGCGTATTGGGCCTTCTGCATGAGGAGCCTTTCTTGGATAGGGATCCAGCCGAGTTTATTGAGGAGAGGGGTTACGTGATCACTTCTTTTGAAATTACCGTTGCATACCACCTTGGCTGCAAAATTCATGCATTTTTGTAAGTCCCTTTGAAGGTATTGAGGTAAGTCTCCCCATACTAGGCTGCAGTAGTCAATGCGCGATAACACAAGGGATTGAATGGCTAATAATCTGGATTTTTCGTCTAGCATACTTTTTATACGATGAAAAAACATTAAAGTTCCGTCGATTTTGTTGCAAGTAGTCTCAACGTGAGATTTGAAGGACATATTTCTATCGAACCAGATACCTAGATTTTTAACTTTTTCTGATGCATTAATTTTATCATTTCCAACTGCAAGAGTAAGATCTGAAGTTTTTTTAATTGCATCTTTGGATCCAAAAATAATGCATTGTGTTTTATTAGCATTTAATTTGAGACCATGTCGGTCGTACCATGATTTCAGGCTAGTCAGTAAAGTTTCGGCTTTAACTTGCGTCTGTGGTATTTCTGATACAGAACTTGTTATTGCAATTTGAACATCATCTGCATACATTGAGATCCGTGTGTTAGAAGGCATTGGAGGGAAATCATTAATGAAAATAGAAAACAGTAGCGGACCAAGAATGGATCCTTGGGGATGTTGTGTCCCGAGTACGAACCGTTAAGTTTTCGCCACAAAAAAAAAAGGGCGGTTGGACGTGAGAGCTTACACCGAACTCTGCTATCAGGAAATTTCAAAGCTCAGCAGTATACAACGCGCCAGATATCGATGAGTACCCAGCGAGGGCTCGACCGTTACAAAAAAGAGGCAACACCGGCTCCCAGGGGCAGCGTGGCAGTGTGGCAACAGCATGGTATGGCAGCGTGGCAGCGATATGGCAGCATGGCAGCGTGTGGATGGCAACAGCAGCCCGGTCTCAGCAGGCTGGAGGCTGGGCCATAGCCACAACAAACAAGAGCGATCGGCGAGTGGCAGCGAGCGAGTGGCCGAGTGGCAATGAGTAGCCGCGACGAGACTGCGGGCGTCGACTTCAACTGCTATGATCAGCTGCGGTGACTCCGGCAGCACGACAGCTACTTAAAGGGTTCGACGAGGGTTAGGGCATCATCATTATAGAGCGAAACTCCGACGCTAGAAGGTCTCATCGTGCCACTTCATTAGATGTGTTAAATTTGCATACGGCGAGGCACTCCGTATTTGACTCTGACTCTGTGTTAACTTCACTTAATAATTTAACGTACAATTCGAGACCTTATTACAAAACTTCGTCACCGCTGCATACTCAAGTTGCGTGAGACCTAAGTAACAATTGTTCCTATATATATTTGCTAGTCTCATCTACCCCATTGTCATATTTTGTGTACACCTTTCATCATAACAAGTAAAAATGACGTGGCCACGTTGAAAGAATCGTGTTTCCTTTCGGAAAAAAACTCCTTTGATTTTTAGACTTGAAAAGAAAGAAAATTTGAAAAATCATAAACTCGGATTCTATAAAGAAAAGAGAACACAACAAAATGGTGGGCAGCGAGTGTGGGATCATAACCCATTAAAACTTAACGTCTCCACAAGAGACCGCTGTTGCCACGCTACCTATTCAAAAAAAAATAATTAGATGTTTAACGTAACTGGCCAAATAATTGTTCATTAGGAAGTTTATTCATCATTGTACCCATTCTATTCACATAATTTATGTCATTGTATTGATTTACTTGTGTATTTCCCATGTGATTTATTGTCATTATTTGCACCTTGTGTCAGTGTATTGATTTATTTCGTGTGAACTTGTACCATATTTACTATTTTGATGCTTTACCCATTTATTGTCTCATTCCCATTGCGTAATTTAACCCATTTACCTTTCTAATATGATTATTGTGCCTATTCAAAACCCCATTTTATCCCCATTATGACCCTATTTTCTATTACTGTTGTTGATGTTATTGACGATTCATTTATTTCTGTGCATTTGGAAACTTATTGTGCGAAAGATTCAATTATGTCTGTGTATTTGGAAACATATTGTACGAGATATTGCATTTAAACTTCTAATTTGAAACTCTAAATTGCTATCAGTGTTCATTGTGAACCTATTTTACCTCGCCAATTTTGCCCTAAATAACTGTTGGAATCATGGCAGGGAACGATAATGAAGATAACCAAAATAACAACGGTGAGAATACTCAAAACAATTTTGTCACTTTAAATCATGCAATTGATCTGCCTAAATTTAACGGCGAAGGCTGTGTAACTTCATTTTTAAAACACTTTCAAACCAGAGTTGACATCTACACGAATGACATCGATTTGCAATGTCGTTATTTGAAAAATGCTCTTACCGGGAAGGCTTGGGATTCTTATGTCCTCAAGTCCGACCAATTGGTCACACTGGAAGATGTCAAGACTTGGCTTATTTCTGTGTACAAGGGGGCTGTAAATTATAGAAAAACCGTTCATAAAATCCTATTTAGTCTGCGTCAAGAGAATGATGAGAGTGTCAATGCATTTGCAACTCGCGTTCTAGCTAGCTGGAAAGACGTGTTCGGCCAAGAATGGCACTACGAGGATGCCAATGCACAAAAAATTCTAATCCCGACTATCATTAAAAATATGAACCCCAAGATCAGTGAAAAATTATCACATGATTTTGACCCTGAGAGTGTGACAAAACTCCTAGACAAAGCGAGGTCAATTGAGGAATCTTTGATCGAAGAAAGATCTTTGTTGAACCGCAAAAGGCGAGCCCATGAGAGTGATGTAGTGGTGGAGAAATGTCAATACAACTCACCACAAAAGCGAGCGTACCAGCCTAAGAACCCATTTAAATGGCAGAGTGCTTCACACCAAAAGGCACGCCCCTTCAATAATTATCAACGTAAATTCAACGGCCATCCGAGTCAGAATGGTGACATCGCCGCAGTAAAGTCAAAAAACTACTACAGCAACCGAAAAGCTTTTCCCCCGTAATTTTATTAAATTTTGAACAGAAAAAGTGCTCTACCTTCGTTGATTCAGGCTCTTCCGTGACTCTTGTGAAATCTTGTGTAATTAACAAATTATTCAAAACTCTTCCCCGAATTAAACGATGCACTAAAGTTCTTTGTTCTGTAAATGGAGATAATCTCCACACTCGAGGTACGATTGACCTGAAATTTAAACTAGGTGATGCTGAGTATTGCCATTCTGCTATAATTGTGGAAGATTCTTACTTCCCTGGAGCTGTCTTGATAGGCCGAGATTTCCTTAAGAGGTTCGGCGTTGAAATAAAATACAGTCAGAGTGAGAAAGGTCACGTGAGAATTAACGATAAAGTTTACCCATTTCAATCAGTTGCTGCTTCTAATTCAGTGAATTTTGTGAAACAATCTGAGGATGCATCATTCAGTGTCGCAAGAATGTCACATGATCTGACTGTTGAAGGAGGCACGTTATGTCATTCCTTTTTGAGAGTTCCCAAGCACATGAATGGAAAAACAGTCGTCCTAAAACAGAGCGTTACGTGCAAAGGAATAGCAGTACCTCGCACGTTAGCCACTGTCCGTGATGGTACCGTGCCTGTAGTTTTTGTAAATTATAATGATAAGAATGTTCTTGTACCTAGAAATAAAATTTGTGCTACCCTAGATGTTGCTATTGAAGAGCCGGAGTCTGGCTCAGACGAAAGCGAAAGTGATGCTCGAGCTCAGGCACAGCGCAAGGCCTATGATACGGTGGCAGCAGTAGTGCACAGGGACGGTGGGCAAGCGAGCGAGTCAGCTCGGTGTCAGACTGACCTGGATAGGCAGACCAAGGCTAGGAATAGCAGGCTCATACGTGACGCAGAGAGGCGTCGGGAGCCTGAATTCAATGAAATGATAGACGAGGTTGATTTGTCTCACTTGAATTTAGATCAGAGAACGACCCTGGTAAATTTGATTAATGAACACAGGAATGCGTTCGCGGTGAGAGACGAGATTGGTCATGCGCGAAATGCTGTGCATAGATTAGACGTTCAGGGACACTCCCCCATAAATACCCCTCAGTATCGAGTCCCCCACGCGACGAAGCAATTGATTGAAGAGCATGTCCAGGAGATGCTCAGGCAAAAGGTTATTGAACCAAGTTTTTCGCCTTGGTCTTCCCCAATCTTAGCCGTGCGTAAAAGTGATGGTTCACATCGGATCGTAGTTGACTTCCGACTTATCAATAAGATTTGTAGGAAGGATTCTTTTCCTATCCCGAATATGACAGACACCTTGGAATCTCTAAAGGGCTCAAACTTGTTCACAACTCTAGACATGCGAAGTTCCTATCATCAGATCGAATTGGCCCCAGAGAGCAGAGACATTACCGCTTTCAAAACACCGACAGGTAGTTATAGGTATTGCCGTTCACCCCAAGGTCTTATCACATCTGCGGCTGCACTTCAAAGAGCAGTCAATATGGCTTTTTCCCCATTCATTTCAAAATTTCTGTTCTGTTACGTTGACGACATCATCATCTATTCAAAAAATTTCGAGACTCATGTCGAACATTTGGATAAGGCGTTGCTTCAAACAGCTGCTTCAGGCTTCAAACTAAGCCTCAAAAAATGCCAATTTGCTGCGAGTAGCGTGACTTTCCTTGGTATCAAAGTCAGTTCAGAGGGACTAACTCCCAGACCTGACAAAGTGCGAGCTTTAGCGGATGCTTTGAGACCTAGGAGTGTTAAAGAGGTGAAGAGATTCTTAGGCTCTACCGGATTCTTTAGAAAGTTCATTAAAAATTATGCTCATATCGCGGCACCTCTAACCGAGCTTACAAAAAAGGCGAATGTATTTAAGTGGACTGACGTCCATCAGCGAGCTTTCGATGACTTGAAAGATAAACTTGTGTCTGCGCCTATACTTAAATTTCCTGACTTTCAGAGAGAGTTTGTGTTGCACACTGATGCCTCGGGCATTGCAATTGGAGGAGCATTACTTCAGATGCACGACGGCATTGAGTTGCCAGTAGCATACTATAGTCGTAAATTAAAAGGAAATGAACTTAAGTACTCTGCAACAGAACTCGAAGCTCTTGCTATCCATGATTCAATCAAACATTATGATGCATACCTGTACTTAAATGAATTTGTCGTAGTAACAGATCACCGTCCCTTAACGTTCATTTTTGCTAATAAAACAGGTAATCACCGTATTTCAAGATGGGCTCTGCTTCTTCAGGAATATAATTTCTCTGTTCGGTACAAGCCGGGAGCACAACACCATTTGCCCGACTATTTGTCTAGATCCGAAAGAATCGTCAATGCTGTCGTAGACACTGCTGAGTCAAACTGTAGTAATAAGAATGATCCTAAAATTAATGCTGATGTTCCTTCTAGAATTAAGCCTTGTTCTAATAATAATGCGACAGATGTTCCCGTCAACGACGTGTGCCCTCCACCCGTGTACAGTGAACGTGATAAGAGTGTTGCCGTCGAGGCAAAGCAATTGAGCCTGGATGATGTTGTTTCAGAGCAAGAGAAGGACTCACTTTGGTCTGGTGTAAGAAACTTGTTAACTGGCAATGACTTGGGTGATACTAAGATTTCAAACATTGACGAATATTTCATCGATGAGAACAATGTCCTGTGTAGATTGTCGAGAAAGAAACGCAGAAACGGTAGAAGTAATGTACAAATAGTCATTCCTAAATCTTTAGTTAAGGTAGCTTTAAAGTTGAGCCATGACAACGATTTGTCCGCTCATATGGGTTTCCTGAGAACTCTTGAACGTGCCAGAGATAAATTCTTCTGGATTAATCAAATTCGTGACGTCAAAGACTATGTAAAGAAATGTCTAGCTTGCCAACGAACAAAATGGCAGGGTCAATTTAAAGTTCCCTTGGGAAAATTCCCTGAAATTTCATATCCCCTTGAAAGAGTTGCAGTTGACCTTGTTGAGCTTCCTGTTAGTTACGCAGGCAACAAATACCTTCTAACGATAGTTGATCATTTTACTAGGTATGTTGATGCTTATCCCCTTACAGATAAGTCTGCGGATACTGTCACCAGAGCTTTTGTCCAATACGTCGGAAAATTCTCTGCCCCGAATACGATCGTCAGTGACAGAGGCAGCGAATTTACCAATAGGTTATTCCAGGACGTCTGCAAAAATCTCAAAGCGAGGTCACAAACGACGACTGCTTACCACGCGATGGCGAACGGTTGCTGCGAGAGAATGAACGGTATCTTAAAGACTGCAATCTCTCACTTAGCGGCTGAAGATAAGTTCACTTGGGACGAGAGCGTTCCCTTTGCGACTCTCGCGGTGAATACTTCCTATCAGACTGCGATTAAGGACACGCCGTTCTTTCTGTTCTACGGCCGAGACGCAAACCTTCCTTACCACGACATCTTCAATGAGCAGCCCATCAATTACGCATGTGACCAAGAGTATTCAACAGAAGTTTCGCTCCGACTGTCCAAAGCATTTGCTGCTGTTAGAAAGAACTCTGAGGCGGCCAGGCAAGCTGCGGCGAAGATCTACAATCGAACGGCCAAAGAATGTGATGTCCAAGCTGGGGACCTTATTATGTTGAGGAATGAAGGAGGGTGTGTCGAGGACAGAGCTTTTCCATCGAGGTTCAGAGGCCCGTACAGAGTCACTTCTAGATATGGAAATAACATCACTATCAGAGGCCTCTACTCAGACAGAAAAGAGCAGAAGGTGCACCTGAACCGTGTGAAACGTGCTTATCTTGACGACGCCATGGCCTTCCCTTTCAACAACGACGAAGAAAAGGACGAATTGCAAGGGGCAGAGACGAACGACATTCCTACAGTGCCGAGCACAAGCCAGAGGAATGAAGGAATGATTCCCAGATATTCTCTGAGGAATCGGACGAGACGCCCAAACTATGTATGATTACTTGTGTCTCACAAGGACGTCCCGAAACTTCAATAATGATTACCTCATTTCATTTCCAAATGTACTATGTTTAATATTAAGAATGTTTTCTAATTATTTCCCTTGTGTTTAACATTTCTTTCATATTTCAATTTTAGGATAAGTGCTTCGACTTAAAGTTAAATGATTTCTCCAGCGAAGTGCGGGTGTGATGTATTACATGATTAATGTCAATTTATGAATCAATTTTGTATTTACCTTGATGATGCTCATTAACCAGTTAGAAATTTTACTCGATGTCAAATTTGTAACCCGTTCGTATGTCTTTTCATAGCTCTTCCCCAGGGATGCGTGCTAATACGTAGGAACTTTCCTTTACAGCCCACTAATTATTCGAGATATTGAATTTCATATTATGTATTTCTCATTAACTTCATTTACCGTGCATTTATTTCATTTTGTGTTCTCTAACGGATTTCTTTGAGCTTATTGCGTTAGATTACTTTGATCTCTCATCAATTTAATTTACCTTTCATTTATTTCATTTGTATTAGTTATAATGTTCTCTAAAGGATTTCTTTGAGCTTATTGCTTTAGATTACTTGATCTAGTTAAAACACAATCGAAGGATGATACACCGGGCTGTAAATGGCATGGGGGAGATGTGATGAGTAGATGGACACAATTGATTACGATAAGTCAAAAGAAATCCGAGAGAAAATCTTGCCAAGCGCTGAAATTAATGTAGAACGGTTGTTACAGCACCTCAGTGTCAACTGAGGCAGGCAGACGAACGACCGACTACGGCACGCTGGGCAAGCGAGCGACAGGCGGAGGCCTGAACAGCACTCACATACCGCTCGCCAGTGCACCAACGCAGCGGCCGAGAGGCAGAGTGTGAGAGCACTGTGTGCCATCGACGCCTGGGCTGCAGTACCGTGGTCTGCCCGCCGTCACAACACGCTTCTGCTGCGCGCCGACCACAAACGACCTTGCGAGTAAAGGGCCACTCAGCTGTCCGAGCCCGCCGCTACCACAGCTGCGCGTGACGCAATAGGCGGACCCAGCTTCCCATCTGCAGCAACAGTACACCCACTCGTACAAAGGACTGGACTTTCCCCTGAACATCTATATTTTCGCCAGACACGGATTCAACAACGGCGAAGAAAAATAAAGAAGATACCGTTGGACAGCAATATGTCCGTAGTAACTACACGCAGGAGGTCGAGTATAGACTGATCGATTGCATATTCGATATTTATTAGGATGGTTTTTACCCCTTTGAACGTCTTCAGAAGGCCTCTGATAGAACGTCATTAGCCAAGAGAGAAGGTCTTCGATAGTGAATTGGAATAGGACGTCCCGACGTCTACAGTAAGCTATCGCTTGTTCAAGATCTTCAATTCAGAAGTGCGTCAGAAGCACAAATCTCAAGGCTTGTCTAATTTCGCCCCTGCAATGAAGTACGAATCTCAGATGCGTGACTTCAGTAGACGGAAACTTCCATTTTACATCCAGGAGGATGTTGATTAATATAGGTTGGGGGGATTCTGTTGTGTCCCGAGTACGAACCGTTAAGTTTTCGCCACAAAAAAAGAGTAAAGGGCGGTTGGACGTGAGAGCTTACACCGAACTCTGCTATCAGGAAATTTCAAAGCTCAGCAGTATACAACGCGCCAGATGTCGATGAGTACCCAGCGAGGGCTCGACCGTTACAAAAAAGAGGCAACACCGGCTCCCAGGGGCAGCGTGGCAGTGTGGCAACAGCATGGTATGGCAGCGTGGCAGCGATATGGCAGCATGGCAGCGTGTGGATGGCAACAGCAGCCCGGTCTCAGCAGGCTGGAGGCTGGGCCATAGCCACAACAAACAAGAGCGATCGGCGAGTGGCAGCGAGCGAGTGGCCGAGTGGCAATGAGTAGCCGCGACGAGACTGCGGGCGTCGACTTCAACGGCTATGATCAGCTGCGGTGACTCCGGCAGCACGACAGCTACTTAAAGGGTTCGACGAGGGTTAGGGCATCATCATTATAGAGCGAAACTCCGACGCTAGAAGGTCTCATCGTGCCACTTCATTAGATGTGTTAAATTTGCATACGGCGAGGCACTCCGTATTTGACTCTGACTCTGTGTTAACTTCACTTAATAATTTAACGTACAATTCGAGACCTTATTACAAAACTTCGTCACCGCTGCATACTCAAGTTGCGTGAGACCTAAGTAACAATTGTTCCTATATATATTTGCTAGTCTCATCTACCCCATTGTCATATTTTGTGTACACCTTTCATCATAACAAGTAAAAATGACGTGGCCACGTTGAAAGAATCGTGTTTCCTTTCGGAAAAAAACTCCTTTGATTTTTAGACTTGAAAAGAAAGAAAATTTGAAAAATCATAAACTCGGATTCTATAAAGAAAAGAGAACACAACAGGGAACACCAATATTGTTTTGAATGAATGGGGACAATTTGTTTTCTATGCGGACTGCATGAGATCGATTTGACAAGTAACTTTCAAACCATTGCGTGTCTATTCCCAAGTTCAGTATTTTACGTAGAAGTCTTTCATGTTGGACGCTATCGAACGCCTTAGAGAGATCGAGTAGTAGCAAGAGTGTTACATTCTTTTGATCGATATCACTGTATATTTTTTCAGATATATTGAGCAGAGCGTCTTGAGTGGTAGTATTTCTTCTATAGGCATATTGATTTTGGTGGAGTAAATTTGACTCGTCCAGGTGAAATGACAGTTTATTTGTCACCACTTTCTCCAATAGTTTGGACATGACAGGCAAAAGACTGATGGGCCTTTAGTTAGATGCTGTATTTAGGTCACCACTTTTGTGCAGCGGTCTAATAATGGAGTGTTTCCATTGGTTTGGAAACGTGTTGGTTACTATTGATGTTTTAATTATCAGACGAATCCATGGTGCTGTAACAGGGAAACTGTCTTTGATATATTGAAGACTGATACCATCATGTCCAACTGCCTTTGTGTTTTTTAGTGAGTATAAGATGTTTCGTAGCTCTGGTAAATCGACAGGGCGTGGTCTCCACTTGACACCAGTCCTCGAGGGTGCAGTGGGGCATGAATTTTCAATTGTCGTTTCATCTGGATTGGTACACACCTCACTGAAAACTTGAGCCCCTAATTTTGAAAAGAATGTGTTGAAATCCGTGGCTGTTGCCAAGGGATTTTCAAAATTACTTATGCGATCTAAATTTTTATATGGGGCTACCTCACTAATGATTTCCCAAGTTCGCTTCGGGTTATTTTTAGCCGTTATCAGTGCCTGGTGGAAGTGAGTTTGTTTCGCTTCAGTGATTTTCTTTCGAAGAATTTTTTCATGTTCTTTATATCTCTTGTATAAGATACTGTTTGATCTATTGTTTTTGTACTCTCGCAAGTTAGCTTTCTTTATTCTGCTCATCTCTTTAACTTCGTCAGTAATCCAAACAGTCCGTTTTGGCTTGGTTTTTTTTTGGTGACGTAAGGTGCACATTCGTCGAGAGCTGCTGTGAAGTTCTCGTTGAAAATTGACACTTGTATGTCAACATCGTCAGATTGCATCATTTTCTGGAATTCGGTAGACCTATCGAGTAGTTTTTCTTGAAATAGTTCTGCTGAATAGTGCCTTTTCGAGCTATAGGTCATTAAGCGGTATTTTTGTCTTTCCTTCGCAATATTAATTTCACATTCTATAGAGTGGTGATCGGAAATAGAAGGTGATATTACTGTACTAAGTATTGCGGTGGGATTATTTGTGATTGCTAGATCGAGAAGAGTTGCAGAGACTTTAGTGATGCGAGTCGGTTCTTTGACCATTTGTGATAAGCTTAGTTTATACAATAGTTTGCTTAGCTGAATGTTTTTGTCCGTTAGGTCAACATTGAAATCTCCGAAAGCAAAGAATGATTTTTTTGCCTGAAGGATTTCTTTGAAGGTTGCCTCTATGAAATCTTGTGTTAGATTTAGGGGAGACGATGGGTGCCGGTAAAGGCTGCCAATGATTATTGATTTGTGTTTATTTATTTGCAATTCTAACCAAACCATTTCAATGCCATCGCAAACTTTATTCGCTAGTAGTGAAGATGTTGAGTACATTTCTTTCACAAAAATACAAGATCCACTACCTCGGCTGGTTTTAGCGCCATCGTAGCGGTACAACACGTAATCAGGAATGTTAAAAAATGAACTTTGGGTTCGTGAATCAAACCATGTTTCTGAGACACACAAAATGTCAATTTTTTCAGTGACCAACATTACTCTGATTTCATCCAATTTACTTTCAGGCTTCGAGCATTTACATGCTTGATTTTGATTTTACCTATATTAGCACTCTTTTTGAAGGTAGCGAGGTTACTATCTCGATGGGATCGTTCAGGGGATTTATCGATTTTGTCTAAGTTGCCCAGGGTGTTTGGCCCAGCATCTGCTATGTAAGAAAGTCTACTATTTGGCTGGGCAGCGGCACTTTGTCAAGATGAGGTAACCCCGGTCTGATTTTTGCCTTGTGTGACAAGAGCACTGTAGTGATCGTTTTTACGATGGAGCAGTAGTGGAGGGTTATTATTTCAAGGCATAGTTTTTCAAGTCATAGTTTTTCAAGTCATAGTTTTTCAAGTCATAGTTTTTCAAGTCATAGTTTTTCAAGTCATAGTTTTTCAAGTCATAGTTTTTCAAGTCATAGTTTTTCAAGTCATAGTTTTTAAAGTCATAGTTTTTCAAGTCATAGTTTTTCAAGTCATAGTTTTTCAAGTCATAGTTTTTCAAGTCATAGTTTTTCAAGTCATAGTTTTTCAAGTCATAGTTTTTCAAGTCATAGTTTTTCAAGTCATAGTTTTTCAAGTCATAGTTTTTCAAGTCATAGTTTTTCAAGTCATAGTTTTTCAAGTCATAGTTTTTCAAGTCATAGTTTTTCAAGTCATAGTTTTTCAAGTCATAGTTTTTCAAGTCATAGTTTTTCAAGTCATAGTTTTTCAAGTCATAGTTTTTCAAGTCATAGTTTTTCAAGTCATAGTTTTTCAAGTCATAGTTTTTCAAGTCATAGTTTTTCAAGTCATAGTTTTTCAAGTCATAGTTTTTCAAGTCATAGTTTTCCAAGTCATAGTTTTTCAAGTCATAGTTTTTCAAGTCATAGTTTTTCAAGTCATAGTTTTTCAAGTCATAGTTTTTCAAGTCATAGTTTTTCAAGTCATAGTTTTTCAAGTCATAGTTTTTCAAGTCATAGTTTTTCAAGTCATAGTTTTTCAAGTCATAGTTTTTCAAGTCATAGTTTTTCAAGTCATAGTTTTTCAAGTCATAGTTTTTCAAGTCATAGTTTTTCAAGTCATAGTTTTTCAAGTCATAGTTTTTCAATTCATAGTTTTTCAAGTCATAGTTTTTCAAGTCATAGTTTTTAAGTCATAAGCAAAGTTATAGTTTTTAAGAATGCATGAGGAGACGTTGTCCTAAGTACCCAGCTCACGGCATGGCAAGTAATTGGTCTTTGAACTTATAGTCCCCAAACCTCCAAAGTCCTCGTGAGCATCAGGACATGCCGGGAAGCGCAGTCAGGCGAGTGGACGGTGAGCGGAGCAGTCAGCAGCAAGGATGGCGCCTCAGCCTCTTATCTTAAGGCCCCCACACACTACACGCGCCACGAGCGCCACTACACACTACACACACACTACACGCGCCACAGTTCGTGTAGTGTGTGGGCTGTTCAAGCCGAGCCACGAGCCGCGCATTCAGGCTCGTGGCTCGGCTCGTGCTGATCTGTCACTTCCAGATATTTGGCCTGGCTTGCGGCTCGGCTCGGGTAGTGTGTGGTGGTAAAATAGCACGAGCCAAGCCTGCGGTCAGCTGAGTGCATAATGTTGACGAATTATTCTTTTCAGAAAGTGTTTGATATATGAGGCACTATAGAATTTCAAGTGTGGTAAAAGTATATTGAATAAAAGTGAATATGGATGAGAAAAATTTTCTTGTAGAATTTATTGAACTTTATCATCAGAGTTATCCTTGTCTGTGGGAAGTGAAAAGTCAAGACTATTCAAACAAAGTAAAAAAAAGAAGCATATGGTGTTTTGGTTTGTAAATGTAGACCTTCTATTCCTTTTATTAAATGGGGTCACCATTGATAGCAATTGCAAGTAAGTTGATTCATCCATTCTCAAGTAATTAGCGTAGTCTCAATTCCTGAATTAACTCGCCATGAGAGTTCTCCCCTCTTCAATAGCCAAGACTTGCACATTTTAGACCTTTTTCGAGGTTGTTTAGCATTAAGCAAATTGCAATCTCTAATATATATAGGTCATCTGAATCGGAAAAGTCCATGTTATCTCTAGAGAAAACACTTGCAAACTAATGCTCGGCTCGTGTAATGTGTGGGGAGGCAGAAAGCCCTAGCCGAGCCTCAGGCTCGCTCGAGCCTGAGGCCCGGCTCGCGGCTCGGCTCGTGGCGCGTGTAGTGTGTGGGGGCCTTTACGTCCTCTCGGTCCTCGATGGAAGGGAAGCGGACGAAAGCCGCCAGCACCCCTGGGTTGGTTGCAGGGGAGGCTCCGCCGGTGATGCGGAGGCTGATGAAGACATCGTAGGCTGTTTAGGCTTAGTTTTGCAGAACGAAGAAAGTCGATGTATGATATGTTGGCTGGTTGGAGGTTGGAGGCGATCTGATCTGCCATACCAAAAATTAGCGACGTAAGTGCGGCTTGGCTCGAATGGTGTGTTCACTACGTTGTATTCAGAGGAAAGTAAACCGAAGTTCAAAAACCACAGACAAGCTTAGAGCTGGGTTGTAGAAATTTTACATATAAAGTTATTGAATTTGCTAGATTATTTGGGATTAAATTTAATTTCAAGTTTTGACATTACTTATGGTTCAGTATTAATTAATTATAGTCTTAAAATTAAGTTCATAAATGAAGAAAGCTTAAATCTATTAAACACGTGAAATGAATACAGGAAATGCTATAAAATTATTGTACAACTGAACTGCTCTCATGCAGTGTGCTTGAGAAACAAAATGTCACAAACAAATTTTTGCTCCAAAACGGATAGAGTTTTCGCTAAGCCATCTCTTTCAGCCATTAGGGATCACGGGTAATAGCAAGCAAATCTGATTTTTCAATTTTAAGTTTCTGTGCGTATGAAAACGACCTTCATATACTAGAATCTCTTCACTTTAAAGAGTCAAAACAAGCTCTTAATTCAATGTTGTTATCATTACAGTTAGAAACAGCCTAATTTCCAAAATTAATTTATGTCAAATCTCTCCATTCCCCTTTTTGTACTATATTTTATGTTGCCTTTTTTTTGTCTTTAGCCATATCGTATTTTCTGTAATTCAATTCGCTTTTACAGGTGTTGATAATGGCTTGAGCTTGAAGCCGAAACATTCACTTAATAAAAACCTTTACGATCATTTTTATTTTAAAACTGGCAGGAGTGCTCCAACCTAATTTAATTATTTCAGGAAACGCGATCAGGCAAGCCCTCTTGTAAGAAAACTTGCTTTGAGCCCAAAAATAGGAAGGTTCCCCATTCATAAAGCTTGAAAAATGTTCCCGATTCTCTGACATCCTCTGTGTAATAGATACGTTGTAAAATTTCTTGCACCCAATATAGTGCGAATAAAAAATCACGTGGGAGGAATGATGTTTTAATTGGTTGCTGTTTATCTGATCTGAGAGAAAAACTCTCTCAGTTTCAAGATCTATTTTGTGGAATGAGCTTCCCCAGCGTACAAAAAACCTTTCAAAATGTTAAAGAAATAAAGACAAACGTGTGACGCTATTTTGTATCTTGTCATAGAGAATAACGTACTGCAACATTTCGTTTCATATTCAAATTATACTATCGACCGTTGCTCTTAAATAAGTTCACTGATAATCTAAGGTCAGCATTTCAAACTCTGTGAAGCTTAAATTATATACAAGCTTGTGGCTAATTTTTTATATTATACATTTATATGTTCTCGCTAATTTTATATATGTTTTTTATAGCTAATTTTGTTCGTTTCTTCTGCCTTACTGCAAAAACCTCACACTTAGCGTGTAAAATGACCTCGTCAATCAAATAATTACGACGGTATTTCTATATATTCCGATAAAGCGCTTATAATAGCCCTAGTAGTCCTACACTAGAGCACAGTATAGGTTAAACAACACCGGCACAGTATCTGGGTTCCACATAGACACAACACAGTAATAGTGCTGACATAAAGAGACAAATGCAATGACACATCACATAAGTTAAATAATTCACTCACCTCTTAGATACCTTACAACTTGAATATCCAACTACCAGACATGTGGCCAGCAAGAGTAGAGCGGAGATAGGTGGGAATATATTGAAAAGAGTAGAGTAGAATTAAGTACATTAGCTTAGAAATTAGAGGGTAGATACTTAGCCGTCTGAGATAATCTATATATACACTTGCAGTTAGCATGAACTGTTTAGCTGGCTACGACCAATCGGAAACTGGCTGATGATCTTGCCGTCACGAGCGTTGCCATCTTTAGGTCTCTCTAACTAGAACTTACATTACTCGCTATATTACACCCCTCCCCCCTTAATTAGAAACCCCCCCTTGTATCCCAGTCCCCTTATTTCATTTAGTCAACCCTAAAGGTCCATTCTCACCACAGGCTTCCGAGCTCGGGTAGACCTGCGTGAGATGCTAGCATTTGGAGGCTCGTGTATCTTTGCCTCCTGGGTGGGAATCGAGTAATCAGGTGTTTCGGGGTCAGGTTCATTAGCCGGAGGTGGTGAGTATGAATCTCGAGCAGGTTGTGGGATCAACACGGTTTCCTCAGTAGGTTGGTTCTGGGTCCGGGGAGGGTGTTCGAGCAGGTAATAACTTGGTCCTGGTGTCGACGAACGACCTCTCCCCCTTGCATTTGGCACTTGAAGGACACCGGGCCCGTTTTCTCAACGGTAGTCGCAGGGGTCCATTTTGGGGAACCCGGTGTGTATTGACGGACCATCACAGGTGACTCCGGCGGAATGTCAACCGCGCGAGGCCCTGGGTGGTATCTTTTCTGAGCGTCCTGGCGTTGAGCAACTTAGGACGCGATTGCTTCTGCCGGCCACAGCAGATCAGGACGAGAGCGAACTTTCCTGCCTAACATCAGTTCGGCAGGCGTAACACCTGTTGTCGTGTGGGGTGTCAGCCGATAGTTGAACAGGAACCTGTCTAGTGCTAGGCGTAGGGGTTCCGTTGACTTTTTATATTCTTCTTGAACGTTTGTACCATGCGCTCTGCCAGTCCATTAGTTGATGGGTGGTATGGTGCACTCGTAATATGCCGCATACCACATGCCTTCACAAATTCTTGGAATTCAGCAGATGTGAAACACGTTGCGTTGTCCGAAACAATATTTACCGGGAATCCAAATGTCGCAAAAGTGTGTTTCAGGCACGAGATCGTTTCGCTAGAGGTTGTAGTAGATGTGGTAAAAATTTCAACCCATTTAGAGTGTGCGTCCACGATCACTAGATAGTATCTTCCATCCATTGGGCCCGCGTAGTCAATGAGTATGCGGTGCCAAGGCTTTGCAGGCCATTCCCACGGATGGAGTTCAGCTTTCGTTGGTGCAGCTCGAGCGCTCAGGCACTCGCTGCATGACTTAGTCGTTTCTTCTAGATCTTTGTCCAGCAGCGGCCACCATACATAGCTGCGAGCTAACTCCTTCATCCTGGATGATCCAGCATGGCCAGAGTGAAGTTCATCCACAATGGCTTGTCTGAGAGCTTGGGGTACAATAATTCTTGCTCCTCAGAGCACACAAACATTTTGTGTGGATTATTCGTCTCGCCTCCTAGTATACGGAGCGAGATCAGGGTCTCCAATTACCGTCGAAGGCCAGCCTACTTGGCAGTATTTGTATACCTATGAAAGTACTGGGTCCCTAAGGTTGCCGTCGCGAATGTGGGTGCTGGTGACTGGAGCTGACTCGAGGAAGTTTACTAAGGACGTCCATTCCGCAGTAATGGGTGTGGCTTCCTCGGGAGTTGTCAAGGGTAGACGACTGAGAGCATCAGCCGTACCCAACAGCACGCCAGACCGGTGACGCAAGGTGAACTTGTAGGATTGTAGCAGAAGAGCCCACCTTTGAATGCGCCCGGATGCCATCGGAGGAATGCTTCTACCCGGATCAAATAGTCCTAACAAAGGTTTGTGGTCCGTAACCACAGTGAAGTCCTGTCCCCACAGGTAACAATGGAATTTCCTGAGTGCAAACACCATAGCCAGAGCTTCTTTCTCAGTCTGGGAATAGTTGCGTTCCGTTGCAGTTAGAGTTCGGGAGGCAAAATAGGCGGGGCGTTCAATTCCATCAATAAGGTGACACAGCACCGCTCCCACACCATACGCACTACTGTCAGCCACTACCACTATAGGTTTCTGAGGGTCGAAGCGGACTAAAGTCTGGGAGTCCAGGAGTGCTTGTTTAGATTTTTGGAATGCTCTCTCTTGACTTGCATCCCACTTCCAAGGATTTTTATCCCGCAGTAAGGCATTTAGGGGCTCTAGCATAGTTGCGGAAGATCTTAGAAATTTCCTGTAGAAGTTCAATAACCCCAGGTACGCCCAAAGCTGAGTCATATTAGTAGGAGCTGGGGTATTCCGAATAGCAGCTACCTTCTCGGCCGTGAAGTGCAATCCATCCTTGTCGATTTCGTATCCAAGGTAGGATACCTGTGGCACTCCAATTTGGCATTTATCTATTTTCAGTTTTAGCCCTGCCTCCTGTAATTTAGATAAGACTTGATGGAGACGCTTGTTGTGCTCTTGCTCATTAGTGGCACTCACCAGGACGTCATCCAGGTAGCAGAACACTACTGGGAGGCCCTGCAATAGTCCTTCCATGGCACGCTGAAATATTCCAGGTGCCGAGGCTATGCCAAAGCTTAGCCTATTATAAGCAAACAGACCTCTATGGGTGTTGATCACGGTGAGCTCCTTGGAATCATAATCCAACGGAAGTTGGGCGTACGCTTGAGACATGTCAAGCTGGGAGTATATAACCCCTCCGGCTAACCCGCTAAATAAATCTTCCACTCTGGGTATGGGGTAGGTATCAAGCCTAGTGGCTCTGTTGACTGTTAATTTGTAGTCCCCACAGATGCGGATGCTGTGATCAGCCTTGAGCACAGGAACGATAGCCGCTGCCCACCTAGAGTATTGTACAGGGGTGAGGATACCTTCCTGCACCAGTCTATCTAGTTCTGCCTCCACCTTAGGTCTGAGTGAGTAAGGCACATTCCTGGCTTTGCAAAACTTAGGTACTATAGTGGGATCAATCTCGATTCTAACTTTCTGCCTTAAAACAACCTAGACCTGGTTTGAAAAGGGAGGGAAATTTTTCTACCAGCCCCTCTGCCTGGGTAACTAATTTATTTACCCTATTAGCAACCATAATTAATCCTAGGGAGTTAATCAGGTCCCTACCCAGCAAGGCTGGCCCCTCCCTGTCTACAACCACAATAGTTGCTAGCTGAGGAACCATACCACTAGATTCACGCTGGATGTTAGCCCTAATCTCCCCACAAACCACTAGAGGGGCTCCCCCATAAGTCCTAAGCTTACCATCAGAAGGTCTCAACTCGGGTCTTGACTTAGCTGGTATTTTAGAGTAGGTGGCCATTGAAAGGATAGACCTGGCAGCACCTGTATCTACCTCCATCTCTAATGGCACACCATTTAGTAACAATTTTATTTTGACAGGGGGTTTCATTTCCTCGGCTAAAGAAAATATTTCCCCGTAACACCCATGATTGGGGGCTGGGTAGTCTGCACTGGTTCCATTGCTAGTTCCATTAGGGTTAGGGTAGTGTTCCCTCCCCCTTTTTTCATGCATAGCATGCACAAAATTATTTTTGTTGTCTTTAGCAGTTTTCTGCCCTTTTGTTAGTTTGAAACAGCATTTTTTTAGATGACCTTTTTGGCCACAACCATGACAATTACTGTCTTTATAAGGGCAATCTCTACGCCAGTGCAAACCACTACAGCCGCTGCATGCTGATTTGGGGCTAGCTTGTGCCTGAGTCTTGCCCTGAGGCTTGTACGCAGTTTGCTTAACTCTGCTCTGGCCTACATTTAGAATTGAATTTGATTGCCTCAACCCCACTGTTTCTCTCAGTGTGGTTTCTTTAGCAGTAGCTAGATCCATGGCCTTTTTCCATGTCAGGCCAGCTTCATTCAGCAAGCAATTTCGAATTTCATTACTGGACACACCCAAAATGAATCTGCCCAGTAAGGTTTCTTCTAGCACTTCCTGTTTGAAATTACAGGTATGAGGAAGGGCTTTCAAGCTAGCCACAAAATCAGCAATGCTTTCCCCTTGTCTCTGGTTCCGCTTATGGAACCTAAACCTCTAAAAAATCTGATTTCTTGTTGGTTTAAAATGCCGTCTCAACGCTTCCACAATCTCGTCATAAGTAGCATCAAGGGTTCTTTTAGGAGACACTAGGTCATTTATAAGCCTAGCAATTTTTGGACCCAGTAGTGAAATTAATGTGGGGGCTTTTTCTTTTTCCCCTATTTTGTTTATTAAAAAATAGCAGTTTAATCTAGTTTCATAGTCTCCCAATTGTTCCTCTAAAGGATTAAATTCTCCCACTGAACCTATCAATGGCATATTGAATTTTTAGTAAGTCAAACACACTGTGAAAAGTATAGAAAAAAATTCACAGCACAAATAGTACAATCACTAGATCAATTCTGAGTTTCTTCACTAGTCTAGCCAGTCTAGCAACACCAGTGAGCAGAACAACAGCAACAAAAAAATTCACTAGGCAAATTCTATGTTCCCTCACTAGTCACTACTACTTAGTCACTCCCAGCAGTTCTACCAACATCTCGTCGCCAATGTTATTGACTTAACGTTAGTAATCCTACACTAGAGCACAGTATAGGTTTCACATAGACACAACACAGTAATAGTGCTGACATAAATAGACAATGCAATGACACATCACAAGTAAATAATTCACGCACCTCTTAGATACCTTACAACTTAAGTACTCAATTACCAGACATGTGGCCAGCGAGAGCAGAGCGGAGATAGCTTGAAATATATAGAAAAGAGCAGAATAGAATTAGTAGTAGGTAGTTAGAGAATAACTTAGAGGTAGTACTTAGCCGTCCGGGATAATCTATATACACACTTGAAGTTAGCATGAACTGTTTAGCTGGCTAGCACCAATCGGAAACTGGCTGATGATCTTGCCGTCACGAGCGTTGCCATCTTTAGGTCTCTCTAACTAGAACTTACATTACTCGCTATATTACAGCGTCACACGTTACTGGATCCCAAAATGTAAATAACTAATTGAAAATAAGTGTAATCTGTGCTTAAGATTTATTAATAAATCATCTCAATCATCGCATCATAAACAAGCTGAGAAATTCATCTATGTGTGCATGTATGTTTGTTTTAGAAGTTCATTTTATGCTTTTTTATGAATTACTTCTGGTCAACCTTTTTATACTATAAACACTTGAAAATCATTTTTTAAGGACAAGGTTTTTTTAGAGTATATATGTATATATAACAGTCAAGGGCGTCGTGTTTTTTCTTTTTTTGATTGAACTAATTGTGAATATCTTCCGAGACCTTCTCCAGTAGTATTTTAAGTTTTTATAAACCTTCAGTCATCTTGCCGTGGATCAAATGTTCAAGAGAGAATATTTGTATGTGTTTTTCAGCAAAATAATTGAACACTGGCAGGACTGTTATCCACCTCTTAGGTTTTTTTGTCAATTAGTTTTTTTGTCAAACACTTGAAAATCATTTTTCAAGGACAAGGTTTTTTTTTAGAGTATATATGTAGCATTCGCTAAAGAATGTATATATTCAGTAAATTTCCCATTATCATTTAAATAACATAATTATTGGCAGTAAAAATCTTACTTTAAATTATTATTAATAATTTTCTACTTATAATTATTAATCTTAAAAGTTTTTGTGTACAAGCACAAAAAAAAAGAGAATAATATCGACAGTCGTTCGAGGTTAAGTCCGTCGTGTGGCAACATCCCAACGCACGCCATTTTCTTAGCGTCATTTTCTTGTGCGATCTCGTGTGGGCAGTTCGTCGCGTAAGTGGAAATAAAGTGTCGTAATTCAGTTAGAGATTTTTTTAAAGTATTACGTGTTTCATTGTAGCTCCTAGGAGTATTTTTACCAGTGCTGTTAGTAAATTCAAGGTGCTCAGTATTAGTTTTCTGTAATATAGCGAGTAATGTAAGTTCTAGTTAGAGAGACCTAAAGATGGTAACGCTCGTGACGGCAAGATCATCAGCCAGTTTCCGATTGGTGCTAGCCAGCTAAACAGTTCATGCTGACTGCAAGTGTGTATATAGATTATCCCGGACGGTTAAGTACTACCTCTAAGTTATTCTCTAACTACCTACTACTACTCTACTACTACTATTCTACTCTGTTCTAGATATTTCAAGCTATCTCCGCTCTACTCTCGCTGGCCACATGTCTGGTATTTGCGTATCTAAGTTGTAGGGTATCTAAGAGGTGAGTGAATTAATTACTTGTGATGTGTCATTGCATTGTCTATTTATGTCAGCACTATTACGGTGTTGTGTCTATGTGAAACCCATACTGTGCTCTAGTGTAGGACTACTAAAATTACTACATTGGCGAAGAGATGTTTGTAGAACTGCTGGAAGTGACTAAGTAGTAATGACTAGTGAGGGAACATAGAATTTGCCTAGTGAATTTTTGTTGTTGTTGTTCTGCTCACTGGTGTTGCTAGACTGGCTAGACTAGTGAAGAAACTCAGAATTGATCAAGTGATTATACTATTTGTGCTGTGATTTTTTTCTATACTTTTCACAGTGTGTTAAACTTACTAAAAATATTCAATATGCCATTGATAGGTTCAGTGGGAGAATTTAATCCTTTAGAGTAAGAATTTGGAGACTATGAAACTAGATTACACTGCTATTTTTTAGTAAACAAAATAGAAGACAAGGAAAAAGCCCCCACACTAATTTCACTAGTAGGTCCAAAAGTGGCTAGGCTTATAAAAGACCTAGTATCTCCTAAAAGAACCCTTGATGCTACTTATGACGAGATTATGGAAGCGTTGAGACGGCATTTTAAACCAACAAGAAATTATATCTTTGAGAGATTTCGGTTCCATAAGCGGAACCAGAAACGAGGGGAAAGCATCGCTGATTTTGTTGCTAGCTTGAAGGCCCTTTCTCATACCTGTAATTTCAAACAGGAAGTGCTAGAAGAAACTTTCCTGGATATGTTCATTTTGGGTGTGTCCAGTAATGAAATTCAAAATTGCTTGCTGAGTGAAGCTGGCCTGACATGGCAAAAGGCCATGGATCTAGCTACTGCTAAAGAAACCACACTGAGAGAAACAGTAGGGTTGAGGCAATCAAATCCTATTCTAAATGTAGGTCAGAGTAGAGTTCAGCAAACTGCGTACAAGCCTCAGGGCAAGACTCAGGCACAAGCTAGCCCCAAATCAGCATGCAGCGACTGTGGTGGTTTGCACTGGGATAGGGATAAATACAGTAATTGTCATGGTTGTGGTCAAAAAGGTCATCTAAAAAAATGTTGTTTCAAACTAAAAGGGCAGAAATCTGCTAAAGGCAACAAAAATAATTTTGTGCATGCTATGCATGAAAAAAGGTGGAAGGAACACCACCCTAACCCTAATGGAACTAGCAATGGAACCAGTGCAGACTACCCGGGCCCCAATTATGGGTGTTATGGGGAAATATTTTCATTAACCGAGGAAATGAAACCCCCAATCAGAATAAAATTGTTACTAAATGGTGTGCCATTAGAGATGGAGGTAGATACAGGTGCTGCCAGGTCTATCCTTTCAATGGCCACCTACTCTAAAATACCAAATAAGACAAGACCCGAGTTGAGACCTTCTGATGTTAAGCTTAGGACTTATGGTGTAACAGAACTGTTAGTTTCGGGAGAGTTTAGGGCTAGCATCCAGCATGAAGCTAGTGGTAGGGCTCCACAGCTAGCAACTATTGTAGTTGTAGACAGGGAGGGGCCAGCTTTGCTGGGTAGGGACCTGATTGATTCCCTTGGGCTAACTATAGTAGCATAATGAGGTCAACAAATTGACTACCTGCCCTGAAGAGTTAGCAAATAAATTCCCCGACCTTTTTCAACCAGGTCTAGGTTGTTTTAAGGGAAGGAATTTCAAAATAGAAGTGGATCCATCCGTACCACCAAAGTTTTGTAAGGCCAGGAACGTGCCTTACACACTTAGACCTAAGGTTGAGGCAGAACTTGATAGACTGGTGCAGGAAGGTATCCTCACCCCTGTACAGTACTCGAGATGGGCAGCGGCTATCGTCCCTGTGCTCAAGGCTGATCAAAAGATCTGCATCTGTGGCGACTACAAACTAACCGTCAACAGAGCCACTAGGCTTGATACCTACCCCATACCCAGAGTGGAAGATTTATTTAGCGGGTTAGCCGGAGGAGTTATATACTCCAAGCTAAACATGTCTCAAGCGTACGCCCAACTTCCGTTGGATGATGAATCCAAGGAGCTCACCGTGATCAACACCAATAGAGGTCTGTTTGCTTATAATAGGCTAAGCTTCGGCATAGCCTCAGCACCTGGAATCTTTCAGCGTGCCATGGAAGGACTATTGCAGGGCCTCCCAGGAGTGTTCTGCTACCTGGATGACGTCCTGGTGAGTGCCACTAATGAGCAGGAGCACAACAAGCGTCTCCATCAAGTCTTGTCTAAACTACAGGAGGCAAGGCTAAAATTGAAAATGGATAAATGCCAAATTGGAGTGCCACAGGTATCCTACCTTGGATACCAAATCGACAAGGATGGATTGCACCCCACAGCCGAGAAGGTAGCAGCAATCCAGAATGCACCAGCTCCTACTAATGTAACTCAACTGAGAGCCTACCTTGGGCTCCTAAATTTCAATAGGAAATTTCTAAAATCATCTGCAACTACGCTGGAGCCCCTAAATACCATACTGAGGGATAAAATCCCTTGGAAATGGGAGGCAAGTCACGATAGGGCATTCCAGAAGTCTAAACAAGCCTTCCTGGACTCCCAGACCCTAATCCACTTCGACCCTCAGAAACCCATAGTGGTAGTGGCTGACAGTAGTGCGTATGGTGTGGGAGCGGTGCTCTGTCACCTTATTGATGGAATTGAACGCCCCGCCTATTTTGCCTCCCGAACTCTAACAGCACCAGAACGCAACTACTCCCAGACTGAGAAAGAAGCTCTGGCTATGGTGTTTGCACTCAGGAAATTCCATTGCTACCTGTGGGGACAGGACTTCACTGTGGTTACGGACCACAAACCTTTGTTAAGACTATTTGATCCGGGTAGACGCATTCCTCCGATGGCATCCGGGCACATTCAAAGGTGGGCTCTTCTGCTACAATCCTACAAGTTCACCTTGCGTCACCGGTCTGGCGTACTGTTGGGCACGGCTGATGCTCTCAGGTGTCTACCCTTGACAACTCCCGAGGAAGCCACACCTATTCCTGCGGAATGGACGTCCTTAGTAAACTTCCTCGAGTCAGCTCCAGTCACCAGCACCCACATTCGCGACGGCACCCTAAGGGACCCAGTACTTTCAAAGGTATACAAATACTGCCAAGTAGGCTGGCCTTCGACGGTAATTGGTGACCCTGATCTCGCTCCGTATACTAGGAGGCGAGACGAATTGTCCACACAAAATGGCTGTGTGCTCTGGGGAGCAAGAATTATTGTACCCCAAGCTCTCAGAAAAGCCATTGTGGATGAACTTCACTCTGGCCATGCTGGATCATCCAGGATGAAGGAGTTAGCTCACAGCTATGTATGGTGGCCGCTGCTGGACAAAGATCTAGAAGAAACGACTAAGTCATGCAGCGAGTGCCTGAGCGCTCGAGCTGCACCAACGAAAGCTGAACTCCATCCGTGGGGATGGCCTGCGAAGCCTTGGCATCGCATACACATTGACTACGCGGGCCCAATGGATGGAAGATATTATCTAGTGATCGTGGACGCACACTCTAAGTGGGTTGAAATTTTTCCCACATCTACTACAACCTCTAGCAAAACGATCTCGTGCCTGAAACACACTTTTGCGACATTTGGATTCCCGGTAAATATTGTTTCGGACTACGCAACGTGTTTCACATCTGCTGAATTCCAAGAATTTGTGAAGGCATGTGGTATGCGGCATATTACGAGCGCACCATACCATCCATCAACACAAAATTCCATTGCTCAGAAATTCCACAGCGCATGGTGCAAACGTTCAAGAAGAATATAAAAAAGTCAACGGAACCCCTACGCCTAGCACTAGACAGGTTCCTGTTCAACTATCGGCTGACACCCCACACGACAACAGGTGTTACGCCCGCCGAACTGATGTTAGGCAGGAAAGTTCGCTCTCGTCTTGATCTGCTTTGGCCGTCAGAAGCAATCGCGTCCAAAGTTGCTCAACGCCAGGACGCTCAGAAAAGATACCACCCAGGGTCTCGCGCGGTTAACATTCCGCCGGAGTCACCTGTGATGGTCCGTCAATACACACCGGGTTCCCCAAAATGGACCCCTGCGACTACCGTTGAGAAAACGGGCCCGGTGTCCTTCAAGTGCCAAATGCAAGGGGGAGAGGTCGTTCGTCGATCCCACAACCTGCTCGAGATTCATACTCACCACCTCCGGCTAATGAACCTGACCCCGAAACACCTGATTACTCGATTCCCACCCAGGAGGCAAAGATGCACGAGCCTCCAAGTGCTAGCATCTCACGCAGGTCTACCCGAGCTCGGAAGCCTATGGTGAGAATGGACCCTTAGGATTGACTAAATGAAATAAGGGGATTGGGATACAAGGGGGGTTTCTAATTAAGGGGGGAGGGGTGTTATATAGCGAGTAATGTAATTTCTAGTTAGAGGCACCTAAAGATGGCAACGCTCGTGACGGCAAGATCATCAGTTATTTTCCGATTGGTGCTAGCCAGCTAAAAAGTTCATACTGACTGCAAGTGTGTATATAGATTATCCCGGACGGCTAAGTACGACCTCTAAGTTATTCTCTAACTACCTACTACTAATTCTATTCTACTCTTTTCTATATATTTCAAGCTATCTCCGCTCTACTCTCGCTGGCCACATGTCTGGTATTTGCGTATCTAAGTTGTAGGGTATCTAAGAGGTGAGTGAATTATTTACTTGTGATGTATCATTGTATTGCCCATTTATGTCAGCACTATTACCGTGTTGTGTCTATGTGAAACCTATACTTTGCTCTAGTGTAGGACTACTAAAATTACTACATTAAATTTCCCATTATCTTTTAAATAACATAATTATTGGCATTAAAAATCTTACTTTAAATTATTATTAATAATTTTCTACTTATAATTATTAATCTTAAAAGATTTTGTGTACAAGCACAAAAAAGAGAATAATATCGACAGTCGTTCGAGGTTAAGTCCGTCGTGTGGCAACATCCCAACGCACGCCATTTTCTCAGCGTCATTTTCTTGTGCGATTTCGTGTGGGCAGTTCGTCGCGTAAGTGGAAATAAAGTGTCTTAATTCAGTTAGAGATTTTCTTAAAGTATTAAGTGTTTCATTGTAGCTCTTAAGAGTATTTTTACCAGTGCTGTTAGTAAGTTCAAGGTGCTCAGTATTAGTTTTCTCAGGTATATTTCATACGTGTTGTTTAGCATTTCTAAGCTGTCTTTTAGTTAATGGCAGTCGTGAGTAGCATGTTCTACGTTTCCATTTTATGTTCAGTATTACATTTTATACTCAGTATTTCCTTTCCATATTCAGTATACTTGTACAGTGGTCAGTATTTCCTTTCCATATTCAGTATACTTGTACAGTGCTTCAGTATTATATTTCTATTGTGTATACTTGGTAGTGTTCAATATTTACATGTATATTCAGCACGTTGACAGCGTAGTGCTGCCTGTAGGTTTTCGTAACTAGTCGAGATTTCTTCGAGCCAGAAACATTAGTGTAGCGTCACACTGGTATATTATAAAACTACCGGGATTCATATTGATGATCGTGTGCTTAAATTATTATCGCCGATCGTGTACAGAAATCGCATGAAGTTTTCATAATATGAATAACAAATTATGACTTTTGCAAAACTAAATTCTTGTTAGTGTCAGGCTTATATTTGAAATCAAGAGCATAGATAAAATGTTATATCGCTAGCATGTTTAAATCTGTCCTCATTCTTCATGGGCTTAAAAAAGAGAAATAATAAGAGCAATGATAAATCTGTAGGAAGAACTCAGGGTTTCTCCGTGATGGGAATTTACCGCTACTAGGAATGCAGCTGTTGTGGGTTTTACTTGGTGTGTCTTTCCGGAATATTGTCATTCAGCGTCCTCGAATATTCCAGATTCTCCGACGTCACAACACACCACAACACATCAATCCCTGGGCCTTTAGTTCTGCCTTGAGCGCTGCGTTTACCGTGGCTTTTGCTTGGCCTTTACCTGCCTTTACCGTGGCTTTTTCTTGGCCTTTACCTGCCTTTACCTTGTCCTGAGCTTTGCCTTTAGCTCTGTCTTGAGCTCTGTCTTTAACTTGCCTTTAGCCTTGTATATTATCTAATTACTGGCTAAATGGTAAACTGCCTCCAACCACGGACGCAAGTTAATGAGCCCGCATCTGTTAAATTCAGTGTGCCATGATCTTTAATTAATAATCAATTAAAATCTATTATCGCCATCAATCACGGCTCAAATTGATATCACTCGCCTGCTCAAATTCCGCAGGCTTGAGCCTACACCTGAAATAGCACGATTTCCCGTGCCTGTTCTTAAGTTCCCTACTCATAAACTGAACACCTTAAAACACCCAAATACATCGTCGACTTCGTCACTCGCCGGAGCCTTTTGCCTGCACGGACTGCGAACCCTCTTCAGCCAAGTTCTTCAGTTAACAATAAATGAAAGATTGATTTCTGGGAAATCTCACTTTAAGGATAAAAAGGAAAACCAACGTGGCTAAGAATATCATGATAACAAACAAATGTTTCGGACTATAAAAAATCCATCTTCAGTGTTCTGAAATGCAATAAATCGAAGTATTAAGACATTGTAACTATAAATTTTCTGAATAAATCGAATTTAAGATAATGAAATTTAAAAGACATGATAAAACAAAACTATACAAAATTTTTAACGAACAATGGAAAGTTTCACCGCCGTATCACACTCATTTATTGACGGACGGTTCTTTAAAATGTATATCGATTCTAAAATGCGGAGATCGGATAAATTTGATGTTGAATCCAAAATTTTAAAATTTGTATTTTTAAAAATATGGTCTTTCTCCAAACAGTGCTCTCTTATAGATGAGTTGGATGGTTTGGTAAGGTTACAGCCAGTGCGAAAGGAGACTCCCCTGTGTTGTGCACACCTCACAAACAATTGGAGCCCAGTGCTACCAATGTAAGAGCGCTCGCAGCGGTCACACGTATATTGATATACAACTGAGGTGCGCAACATCACATCCGGAGTATCCCTTCGCTTAAAATATGATCCGAGTTTTTTATCATTTTTAAAATATGAGCAAGGATTTATTTGTAGAAAAAACTTCTTAACTGTTGACACAACTTCCATTTTCATTTTCTCTGTGCGGGATCCTATAAAAGGTAACTGAAAATACAACCTTAGCTTCGGCACAGTACGAATTTTTGGCTTTGCAGTGAACTTTCTACTCAAAAATTTCCATAATTCACTAATATAAATATTCTTCGGGTAATTATTCGAACAGAAATAATTTTGCAAATAATTCATCTCTAAATGGAACAACTCGTAAGACGATGAAATTTCAAAAGCTCTGTGAATTAACGTGACTATCCCTGAAGTTTTGTATTTTGAGAATATATTACTGAGAAAAAGTTCGTGCCCAATCCCGTGAAAGTTGCTTTCCGAAACACAGAAGTCGTGAATTTGTCTCCAGATCTTGTAACTTTTACAACTAAAAATGGCAATTCATTATTCACTTCCAATTCGCATGTGAATTTGATATTCCTATGACATTCATTAAAGTATTGAAAAAACTGCTCGGAATCACGGCTGTTTTTGAAAAGGATAAACGTATCGTCAAGATACCTTCGATAAAACACTGGCTTAAAATTATCTGGACATGGTTTCAAAAACTTTTCTTCAAAATTGTTCAGGAAGATATTAGCCACAATGGGGGATAACGCAGATCCCATTGCCAAACCATCAACTTGTTTATAAATTTTGTTATTAAACTTGAAGTATGAATCCTTGATTGTTAACTCGAGCAATTTTTTCATAGTTGTTTTGGATAAACCTTCATGGACCATTGAGGGTTCTGTAAAAATTTTATCTAAAATAACGCATATAGCCTCGTTTACCGGCATGTAGCATTAGCTACAAAAGTGTAAAATTATGAAATTCCTCATTCGCACTTAAATAATTTCTCATTCGCACTTAAATAGCATAATTATTGGCATTAAAAACCTTACTCTAAATTATTATTAATAATTTTCTACTTATTTAAAAAAAAAAAAAAAAAAAAAAAAAACAATTTATTTACCACAGGAGATACAGAGGTAGAATGTTTCTTAAGTCTAATACAATGGTCAGAGTTGAGTATAGCTACCTGTGGGCCCGAATAAGTTCAGCGACTTCTAGGGCATCCTACCATTACATTATTCTAGGGCGTACAATAATGTTTAACCTAATTCACTTAGCCTAGTTTCGCATTAGACTGATCAACAGGATAATGAACTCGATATTGATGTTTAATTTTACAATATAGGTCATATGGACAATATTTAACAGTATATTCGATAACGATTTGGGAGCAGACTGAAAATCGGCGATATTACTCATGGCAAATTGCATTATTAGGACCAGACATGTAGGAGGCAGGATTTGACTTGGTGATCTTACACGACTAGTATTCTGATAAGAAGTGAGACTCAAGATTTCTTTTAAATACCTTGTAAGAATTACTTTCACGGATCTCCGCAGGTATTGAGTTCCAGGTTTTAGTTCCAACGAATAGTATACTATGTTGCGAGCGGGCCTTTGAATAATAAGGAAGCATGAATTTACTTTTATTTCGTGTTAAATGGTCGTGATGACCAGTTTGCGCAGTTAATAACTGTTGAAGGCTATTGTCGCCATCATTAGCTAATGTTTTGTAGATGAAATTGCAGATGGAGATTTTGTAGAGATCCGAGAGTCTAAGTATTTGTAAATTTTTGAATGAATCATTTGTGTGAGCATTATATTCTAGGTTCTTTACCGCTCTGATGGCTCTTTTTTGCAGAGTAAAAATTATATTAGTTTTATTTTTATCAGTTCCATGCCATGCTTCTATTCCGTATTGCAGGTATGGTGAAATGAGCGTTCGATAAAGCATCAGTAAGGCTGTTTCAGGCAGGAAATTTTTAACTTTATTCAGGATTCCGATGGATTTTGATAATTTAGAACTAATATGAGTGATGTGCTCTTTGAAGGTCAGATGTTTATCTATTATGATGCCCAGAAATTTACATGAGTTGGTTTCTTTGATTTCACCTTCGCCAATTTTAATGGATGGTAGAGATATATTTTTCTTGTATGAGAACGTAATATAATTTGTTTTATCGATATTGAGGCTTATTTTATTAGCTTTAAGCCACAGTGAAACCTTATGGAGTTCATAATTTATACTCTGCGCAATCGTAGTGGGATTTTCGTTCGGAAGGACCGCAGAAAGCGTACTGTCATCGGCAAAAAGTATGAATTTAAAAAATGATGTAGATTTAATAATATCATTGATAAAAATCAGAAAAAGGAGAGGCCCAAGAACAGATCCTTGTGGAACTCCATGGCTAATTTTTTGTGGGTCCGCTTTTGCGTCGTCAATGACAACGTATTGCTTCCGATTTGTTAGGTATGATCTGAAGCATAAAACTTCTGTGTCATTTCATTTTTATGTTCACTGTATTATGTTTTGAATATATTTCTCTTTTGCTGCAAGAGATACGTTTAGTGTTTCTTTTTCAGTATGATTGACATGGATGAATTTAGGACTTTCTTTTTATTTCTCGTACGGATATAGAGATATTATAGAGTACGGAATTCAGGCATGCATATTCTTGCAAAAAAGTTTTAGCTGTGTGGATATTTCATTATATTCCATAAATTGTGTGCTTAATCGCATGTAGTTTTCAATATGAATAACAATTATGTCATTACCAAAAATTCTTGTAAATTTCATGCTCTTATTTTTAAAGCAAGGGCAGTAGTGAAAGAGCTTGCCAGCTGTTAAAAGTCTATCCTATTTCATGAGCTTGACAAAAGGAGAACAGTCATTGCCAGTTTCTAACCTTCCTATTTCCTTCCTGAGCCTTAAAGAAATTAATAGCTTTGAGGTAAATCTGTGGAAGAAGTTCAGGGTTTTTTCTCCGTGATGGGAAAATTATCCATTGCAGTGTAGGGATTGTCAGTTGTGGAATCTTTCCTTGGTGCCTCTTCGAGAACCTTCTCATTCAGCGTTTTCGATTATTGCAGACCCTCGACGGCACCAAACACCACAACACACATTCCTTGGGCTTGAGCCTTACAAGTTAAATTCATGTGGCATATTATCTCTCACTAAACCATCGAGATACACCACGTAAATTGCTTATTTGTGACGTGAGACGTTCTGACTTTTGGTCACATATCACTTTGCAATCACTTGGTTCGGAGCTAGTAGAGCTTAGTATATTACTACAAACGGCTACTAATCTACCCGCTCAACCACGACAACTTGCTTTTCACATCGTGGAATTATTCTAAAGTCTGAACCCATAAATAGTGACTCATCCCCACGTCACGGGTGGAATTGATATTCTGTCAGTCGCTTAAATTACACAGACTGTGAACCTCCACAAACACACTCACTTACACCTGGCCAACGTCATCGCTCGCCGGACCTCGATTGCACGGAGTTTCCCATCTAAGAGAAGATCGTCCGAAGTCAAGCACGCCATCGTTCATCACGGCTTCCCTCAATAAAGATACAAGCTGAGTAGTCCCATGAAGTGTCTTTATTATCCCTCTCTTGCAATTTCGAAAAACACTATTGAGCAAAACGTTTAAGGTTGGAGGTTAATAACTCACCATATCCACCAATCCTAACACTGGTGACAACCCAGAGTGACCCAGCTTTCAAGCTTAAAACAAAACTATTCAACTCGATAAGTGTTTGAGAAAAACGTGAGAGAGGATAATGTTGGCATATCATTGTAATGATAAGTTTCCCATTGTGTAGTATGCCTTGAGAATTTTCCATGGATGTACTGTGCTAACGTTCTCTGAGCAGCTCAAAAATTTTTTTTCAGTGCTATTCTGTCTTTTGTCTTTTGTGCCACAGTAGGTAGGAAAACTTTTTTCCCCTTATTTCCGTGCTTTACGCTTATTTCTGATGACCGTAAAATTTTCATTTCCATTTTTTCTTTCTTTCCGTTTCAACTTTGTTTGAAGGATCGAATAGGTAACTACAAACGCAAAACCTTTTGACACTTTAATACCAATGTTATTAGGTGTTGATTACGTAAATTCCGTGCCGTTATAGCTTAATTTCGCATTCAAAAAAAAAAAAAATTGCCAGTATGTCCGACACAGAGAATGAGGCAGTTCCAGCGCGCACTAAGCCTATAACTCTTCCTCCTTTCATACCAGCAGAATGCCAAACTTGGTTCAACCAAGTTGAGGCCATATTTCGTTACAATAAAATAACAAACTCATCAGACATGTTCCATGCATTAATAGCTACTGTGCCCACGCAAATGTTAAGTGACTAATGAATTAATTGTAAATCCGCCTGTTATAAACCCTTACGGGATCTTAAGAAGTAAAATTCTCGAAAAATTGCAGTTGTCCGACGCGGACAAGTTTAAGTCTCTTGTGGATGCCTCGGCAATTCCACCTGTCTCTGCCATTTTCTCTCCTACTTCGTTAGTTAAGGAGTTGCGAAAACTTGCAGCCGGTGTTGGCGTAGCTGAGGGATTTCTCAGAGAAGTGTACCTGAGCAAAGTACCTACTAATGTGAGACTCTTCTTATCAATGATAGGTCCGAACGAAAGTCTAGAGACCCTGGCTCAGGCCACGGAGACAGTGATGCGCAATCTAAACATGTCACAAGCACCGCAGGTAGCTTCCTTGAACGCATCAGCTGCGAATTTTAGCCCGTCAAATACTGCTAATAATCAATCTTCAGCGGACATAGATACAATGCAACGAGAGATCGCCGAACTTAAACAAGCTGTCCAGAACTGTCAGTTAGGTCATTGTCGATACCGTCGTGCGGTCGACGTGAGGGTTCGTGGAAAAGGGGGCTGTCTTCTGTGCAGCTACCTTTTTCCGGGGCGCTAGCTTTTCTTCGCAGCTGCCCTTCCTGAGGTTCGTGTGGGTACCGCCTACGCCGTAATCAGTCCACTAGGGCAACAGAAGTAAATTCTGTTAGTGCCGAACTACGGCGGTACCGTTGTGTGTGGGGGTGAGGTTAGTGTGGGTACCACCTGCGCCGTATTCAGTCCGCTAGGGCAACAGAAGTAAATTCTGTTATGTGCCGAACTACGGTGGTACCGCTAGGGTGAGTGGTGTGTGTGGGTACCGCCTACGCCGTATTCAGTCCGCTAGGGCAACAGAAGTAAATTCCGTTTTGTGCCGAACTACGGCGGTACCGTTAGGAAGACGAGCAACTGTCTGCGCCGTATGAGACCGCTAGGGCAACAGAAGTGAATTCTGTTAGTGCCGAACTGCGACAGCGTCTTCCTAATCGACCAATGATGCGAAATAGTTCGTCCTTCCGAGGTGGCTCCTTAAACCCCTTATTAGGCGAGGTGTCGTATGAGACTAAAGCCTGTGTCAATAAGGAGAATGGTAACTCTTTTGATCTCAGGGTGTGACTTGTTTAATGCTGAATCTCTTTGAAGTCCCTGTTACATACACTGATATATTTTAACAAAGACAGTGATTTATTTTCTATTGCAAAAATAGTGCGTACAGACATGAGCTATTGCATAACAGGGTACAACACTCAAAATTGCATTTAAGATATTAGTCGTATTTAGCTAGGTAATACAAGAAACATTGGAACATCGACATGTGAGACAAATGATATTTAAGGGCTAACTAAAGTAAATGCACAAACGCAACATCAGCGCGGGGAAATAGATAAGTCGGCGTTCAGAGAGCTGGACACATGAAGAAAATACTTAAGATTATGGGTAACTAACACAAAAAGGCTCGACAACCCCTGTGCGGCCTGACACGCCCGGGGGAGGGTGTCTCTGCTACGATAGCCGAGACAGGAAATCTGCAAGGTGGTTGTCGACTCCCGGAAGGTGTTCTGCTCGGAACCTGAAAAGGCTGAAATACAAAGCCCAGCGTTTCAATTGGGGGTTCAACTTGTCTGCCTGTTGCAAATAAAGGAGCGGTCGATGGTCGGTTTGTAACACAAATTCTCGTCCATACAGGTAGACCTCAAACTTCTGTAGAGCCCAGTAGATGCTTAACGCTTCTTTTTCAATGGTAGAATAGTTTATTTCTGCTCCTCTCAGTCGACGTGAAGCATATGCTACCGGCGTGTAGTGACGGAAGTCTCGTTTGCTTGGCTGGAGGAGAGCTGCTCCAAGTCCAGTTTGGGAGGCATCTGTCCTCAGAATGAAAGGACATCTGGGGTCTGGTAACTGTAAGACCGGTCTCTTGACTAACGCTGTCTTCAAACTTTCGAACAGATCTTCTGTTGTATCGGTCCAAGGTATTTGTTCTGGGGAGTTCTTCTTTAGGAAATCATGGAGTTTAGATGTCAGTTGAGAGTAGTTAGGAATGTACTGTTGATAGTACCCAACTGTACCGAGAAAACTTCGGAGCTCCCGTTTGGTTTTTGGGAGTGGAGCCGATTTCAAGGCTTCGACTCGGTTCTCCACAGGCTGGATCTGATTACTGCTCAGTTGATGACCCAAATACTGGAGGCTGTCAAATCCGAATTCGCATTTGGACGGCTTCGCCTTAAGGCCATGTCGAGAGAGAGCTTCGAACAGTTTAGCTAATGCTGTGCAATGATCTTCCCAGGTTGTCGAGGCGAAAAAAATGTCGTCCATGTAGACCTCGGTGTCTTGCAGTCCTGCAGTGACTTGACGTATAAGGCGGGAAAAAGTGGCTGGAGCATTTGCTTTGCCGAAAGGCAGTACGTTGAATTCATAGAGGCCAGACCTAGTTTTGAAGGCGGTGTATTGGCGGGACTCAGGGTGTAGAGGTACTTGCCAATATCCACTGGTCAGATCCATTTTGCTGAATATTGTTTTGCCAGCTAAATTGGTGAAAATAGCAGTGGTGTCTGCTATCGGCTCGGCATCGAATACTGTCTGGCTGTTGAGGTGCCTGCAGTCCAGACAAAATCGGTGGATTCCGTCTTTCTTCCGGACAGCAAGGAGCGGTGAATAGTAAGGTGATTTGGATGGCGTCACGATTCCCATCTTCATCCACTTCTCTAAACTTGACCGCAGTTCAGGCTCCAGCGCTAAGGGAAGTGGATACGAATGTTGAAGTCGAAAACTGGAAGGGTCCTTCAATTTTATTTCATGAACTGCCGTGCTGGTTCTTCCGGGAGTATCTGTGAAAAGATCGCGATTTTCTTCAAGAAGTTCCTGGAGTTCTGAGTGTCGTGTTGTAGTCAACGTAGAGGAGATGAGACAGTCTTCAATGGTTTCTCCGACATGTGACGGTATCTCTGGTTCTTTCCGGTCGAGTTCTTCTTCTTCGCAGGTAGGTTCTAGGGCGAGGCCAACCGCTGCAAATGCTTCCTCTACTCTCTCGTCATCCTCCTCGCGATCTTTCTCGCTTGGTGAGGCGGAACTTTGCTGCTCCCGGTCATGGTACTGGCGAAGGAGGTTGATGTGATAGACTTTGTTGTTTCCATCCATGTCTAATGTATAGGTATAGGTTCCCAGGCGTGATTTCACTGTATAGGGACCTTTCCAAGTCATAAGTAGCTTCTTTCGAGAATCGGGCAGAAATACGAGGACTTTATCTCCTTGCTTTAGAGTTCGCATCTTGGTACGTCTGTTGAAGAACTTGGCGCTTTTCTCTTGGCTCCTGTTTAGATTCTCGCGAGCGATTTTACATGTTTCTTTCAATCGGTGCTTCATTTCCATCAAATACTGAGCAGTGCTCGTGTCGTCTTGCAAGCTACCATCGGTCCAGCATTCCTTGAGCACGGTTAAAGGTCCACGGACGCGATGGCCGTAGATGAGTTCGAAAGGAGAATACCCGGTTGAGGCCTGAAGAGCGTCTCGATAAGCAAAAAGGAGTGAAGGCAGATACAGGTCCCAATCTCGCGGCTGTTCTACGGCTAACTTCCGCAACATGACTTTGAGCGTACCATTGAAGCGTTCGACTATGCCGTTCGATTGGGCATGGTATAATGGCGTCAATCGGTGCTGGATACCGACGAGTTTCAGGAAAGCTTCGAAGGTTGCAGCTGTGAACTGAGTGCCGTTGTCGCTTGTTAGCGTGTGAGGGAAACCAACTCTGCTGCAGATTTCGAGTAGCTCCTGGGCGACTGTTTCTGCATCTATATGTCTGAGCGGGGCTGCGTCTGCGTACCGAGTTGCTTGGTCCACCACGGTGAGAATGTATCGGTGGCCACGTGCCGAAGCTGGTTGTAATGGGCCTACCAAATCAACACTGAGCGCGGAGAATGGAGTGGTGATCGGTGGGGTTGAGATAGGTACCTTTCTTGGTCGAGATGGAGCGTGCGTCTGGCAGGTATGGCAGGAGTGACAGTTTGGACCACATCTTTTGCTAGGGACGGCCAATAAAAATCGCGTTCTAGTCGAGCCTGAGTCTTCTTTTGGGAATAATGGCCAGCAAGTGGATTGTCATGAGCCATTTCCAAGATTTGTGGGCGCACGCTTGCAGGTGCTACAAGTTGATGAGTTTCCTGACCGTCTCGTAACGTTTTCCGATGGAGAATGCCGTCATGGAGTTCAAAGGTAATGACTCTGCCATCCTTGTGCGTTTCTTCTTTGCCAGTGTCAACTTTCTTAAATAAAAGCTACAATGTTTTGCACTCCCGCTGTAATTTCTTGAAGTCTTCTTTGTTGTGTTGCAATATATCGACAGTGCTTGGTGCGGCAGTGGGATCTTCGATCGCTTTTGCTGCTGCCCTTGTGACAACGTGAGAGACTTCTGCAGCAACTGGTTGCTCTTCATAGTCGGTCATCTGTTCTTCGAAGGAGGTGGTTCCGGGAACTCGGCCGAGAATGACATCGTCGGAGAGCTCTTCCATGGCTACGGCTGTCACCTCTCCGTGGTAATAGGGGCACACGAGAGAGACCCTGGCCAGAGGCGCTTCGAAAGAGTGATTGTTGGCAAGCCGTACGGTAATTTCCTTCTTCAAAATGGCGTCAGCTGGGACGAGAGCCTTCTTGACGAAGACCGCCGTTGCTCCTCCATCGAGTAGTACTTGAACGGGTTGTTGGTTCACGGTGCCAGAGCATGTTTTCAGCTGTCCCAATTCGATCAGCTTGTTCGAGGCGATGTGATTGCATGCGACTGGGGGAATATCGTCGTATTCATCTGCTTCTTCATGCGTTGCTAGATTGTTTACTCGAGCGGTAGTACTGGAGATAGGTGGGCTTGCATGGGCTGCTCCATTACTGTGACCATCACCTTGCCTCCTCTGCAATTGGCGGCACTCGTCACTGGAATGCGATTGGTTGGGGCCATGAAAAGTACAGTAAAATCCATTGTAAGGTCCTCGTTGTTCGCGCTGCGGAGTGTTGACCGATCCTGAGCGGGTGGGACCACCACGTGTGTTAGAAGTTCTTGGCGGCGTTCCTCGAGAGTTGTTGCTGGAGTTGGGTGATCTTGCTGGAGTGCTCGGGGCTCGGACAGGAAATGTCGCGCGTCGCTCTGGTGCTCCTGATGCTTTGAGTGCTGGAGGGCCCGCATCCGTCGATGATGTCAGTGTGCGACCCTTACAAAGCTGATGGAGCGATGTATGAGGTCTTGCTTGTAAGAAGCTATCACCTTGCTCTCCTAGGCTTGCGACTGTGTTACCACCCCTGTCACGCAACTGAGTAGCGAGGAAGGGCGGCAAGCTTGAATAAGCTCGGTCAACAATTAGGAAGTCACGAAGAGTCTTGTAGTTGGCTTCGATGTTGCATCCTTTTAACCAAGCGTCAAAGGATTGTTCGAGTCGCCGTAGGTAACGTGACATATTGTCGCCTTCTTCTGGCTTCAATTCGTAGTAGTTGGCACTTAGTTTTGCCAGAGTAACTATATGAGCATCTATTAGGAGCAATTTAATTTCAGGAAGCTTGAAGCGATCTGCTGCGGGCAGGGTATCGATGAGTCGACGTTCCTTCGGTGTGATCAAATTATGGAGCATGACAGCAGCATCGACTTCAGTAAATCCCATCGCTGTGGTGTGAGTGCAGAAGCGTTGCAAGAATTCGTCCATCCTTTCTTTCGTGGGATCGAATGGAGCCGGTGGAGGTATCTTCACTCTAGCATTTTGGGGAGCGATTTGAGGATCGAGTTGTCGGAGTCTGAGCTCGTGGTCTCGTTGTGCTGCTTCTCGTTCCGCTGCTCGTTCTGCGGCTTCTCGTTCCGCTGCTCGTTCTTCTCGTTCCGCTGCTCGTTCTGCGGCTTCTTCCAACTGCCTCAGGCGGCTGGTAAATTCTTCCCGGTACTCCGCATCGGTGGGAGTGAGGCCGAGGGCTTCGACGTATTCTCGAGCTTGAGCGACGAGGTTCATCTTGTTTAAGTGATGCGGTGTCCGCGTAGTTGATTAGAACCCAGAAATCCCAGACAACGTTGGTAGTCGCGCAAAGCTTCTGGGTCCCTGTTCGGGCGCCAGAATATGTCGATACCGTCGTGCGGTCGACGTGAGGGTTCGTGGAAAAGGGGGCTGTCTTCTGTGCAGCTACCTTTTTCCGGGGCGCTAGCTTTTCTTCGCAGCTGCCCTTCCTGAGGTTCGTGTGGGTACCGCCTACGCCGTAATTAGTCCGCTAGGGCAACAGAAGTAAATTCTGTCAGTGCCGAACTACGGCGGTACCGTTGTGTGTGGGGGTGAGGTTAGTGTGGGTACCACCTGCGCCGTATTCAGTCCGCTAGGGCAACAGAAGTAAATTCTGTTATGTGCCGAACTACGGTGGTACCGCTAGGGTGAGTGGTGTGTGTGGGTACCGCCTACGCCGTATTCAGTCCGCTAGGGCAACAGAAGTAAATTCCGTTTTGTGCCGAACTACGGCGGTACCGTTAGGAAGACGAGCAACTGTCTGCGCCGTATGAGACCGCTAGGGCAACAGAAGTGAATTCTGTTAGTGCCGAACTGCGACAGCGTCTTCCTAATCGACCAACTATGCGAAATAGTTCATCCTTCCGAGGTGGCTCCTTAAACCTCTTATTAGGCGAGGTGTCGTATGAGACTAAAGCCTGTGTCAATAAGGAGTATGGTAACTCTTTTGATCTCAGGGTGTGACTTGTTTAATGCTGAATCTCTTTGAAGTCCCTGTTACATACACTGATATATTTTAACAAAGACAGTGATTTATTTTCTATTGCAAAAATAGTGCGTACAGACATGAGCTATTGCATAACAGGGTACAACACTCAAAATTGCATTTAAGATATTAGTCGTATTTAGCTAGGTAATACAAGAAACATTGGAATTTCGACCTGTAAGACAAATGATATTTAAGGGCTAACTAAAGTAAATGCACAAACGCAACATCAGCGCGGGGAAATAGAAAAGTCGGCGTTCAGAGAGCTGGACACATGACAAAAATACTCAAGATTATGGGTAACTAACACAAAAAGGCTCGACAACCCCTGTGCGGCCTGACAGTCATACTGTAGCTCATATCCAGCCAGGCTCAAGGAATGTCTCACGTTACCATGCCTACGACTATCCCTATGACTATCATCCTCTTCCTCCTCCTCAACGTTTCGATCGAGGTAGATCTTATGATAGGTCAAATCAAAACCGCCACTCTAGATCGCGCTTTCGCGATGCTAATAGTAATTTATGTTGGTACCATCATAAATTTGGTGACCAAGCACGCAAGTGCGGGTCCCGATTCTGTCCTCGTTATACCGAAATGACTTCGGGAAACGCCAACAGCGACGCATAGTAGCGAGTACTGCGTTGCCTCATTCCCAGACTACTCGCCTTTTGACCATATTAGATCCCACTACCAAATATCGATTTCTCATCGACACAGGTTCAAGTGTGTCAATTATCCCAGCCACGGCGAAAGACAAAAACACTAATAATTTAGTGGCGACACTACGCGCCGCAAATGGCACGCCAATAGCTTGTTATGGGGAGAGAGTACTCGAGTGCAGTCTGGGATTGAGGCGAAATTTTCTCTTCACCTTCCTCATCGCGGAAGTCCAAGAGCCCATAATTGGCGCGGATTTCTTAGCGAAGTATGGGATAGTTGTATATGTTAAAAACCGTAGAATTAGGGACGAGGAGACACAGATCTCAATTCCCGCTTGTGGCATAACTAGAGCTAATGTTTTGCATTCCTTCTCTATTGCTTTCAAGAAAGAGTGCATGTTCGAGCAGGTTCTCGCAGAATACCCTGCATTAACAAACTCTAACTTAGCTTCTAAAAATGTGCAGACGAGCACAAAACATTTCATGGAAACAACTGGACCGCCAGTTTACTCCAGAGCTAGACGCTTACCGCCTGATCGATTGGCTTTAGCCAAGAAAGAGTTTGCTAGGATGCTAGACAGCGGCATTATCCGCAGTTCCAAAAGCCCTTGCGCTAGCCCTCTCTTGCTAGTACCCAAGGCTAACGGTGAATCCAGACCGTGCGGGGATTTCCGCAGGTTGAATGCCGTTACTCTACCTGACCGCTACCCTATCCCTTACCTACATGATTTCAGTGCAAATTTAGAGGGAGCACAAATTTTCTCAAAAATAGATCTTCAAAGCGCTTTTCATCAAATTCCACTTGAGGAAAGCGCGATACCTAAGACCGCGGTAATCACTCCGTTTGGTCTCTTTGAATTCCTGAAGATGCCTTACGGATTAAGGAATGCTCCTCAGACATTCCAACGACACATGTCTGAAATCTTCTCGGATCTCACTTTTGCCTATGTGTATCTTGACGACATTTTGGTGGCATCCGCAACCCCGGAGCTACATAAAGACCATCTTAGGGTCGTGTTTGAAAGATCGTCTGACAATGGACTCTTAGTAAATCCTGCCAAATGTGAGCTCGGAAAGCCATCACTGATATACTTAGGTCATGAAATCTCTAGCCTAGGTCTAAAACCTTTGCCTTCCAAAGTAGAAGTGATCAAAAACTTTCCTCTTCCACAGACCCAGAAGGAACTGAGAAGGTTCCTAGGCTCTGTTAATTTCTATCATAGATTCATCAGAAATTGCGCGCAAACTTTAGCTCCCTTGTCAGACTTGCTGGAACCAAAGAAAAAACGTAAATCTACTGAGGTAAAATGGACTGATGCAGCACGTAAAGCTTTTGATGAGATTAAGCACAAGCTAGCTACCGCGACTGAATTATCCTACCCTATTGCCAATGCTGACTTCAGTTTGGTGGTTGATGCCTCCAGTACTGCCGTAGGTGCCGTTTTGCAACAAAAAGTAGGTACTAATATCTCTTCTCTTGCTTTATTTTCCAAAAGACACTTTCGCTATGCTCTAGAGGCAAGGGAGTTCGTGATCTACACAGACCACAAACATTTGACCTCGGCGATCAAAATGCCTTCTGAGCGACACTCGCCAAGAGAAGCTCGACACCTGTCCTTCATTAGTCAGTTTACCACTGACATCCGCTTCATTAAAGGGTTGGAGAATACAGTGGCAGACTGTCTGTCAAGGATTAACTCTATCAACCCCGGTGGTGAAATCACTTTCGGTAATATTAGTAATGCTCAGCAGGAGGATCCTGAACTCCAGGATCTTCTCAAACCTTCTAACACTACCTCTTTGAAATTAACCTTGGTTGACGGCGTGTACCGTGATGCTGAACGACTTTCTCGTTTGTATCTTCCTGCTACTCTCCGCAGAGTAGCCATTCTTCACTATCATTCTCTTTCACATCCTGGTATTAACCGTACATTGCGTTTGATTTCCGATCGTTTCGTCTGGCCAGCGATGCGTAAGGAGGTCAAGCAAATTGTGCAAAATTGCCATGCATGTCAGAGTAGCAAAGTTGTGAAACATAATCGTGCAGCGCTACAGAGTTGTGCATTTGCTGGACACAAATTCGACTCCGTACACCTAGATTTGGTGGGTCCGTTGCCTTTGTCGCGCGGTCATTCTTATTTGTTAACCATAATTGATAGGTTCTCTAGATGGGTTGAGGCCGTGCCTCTCCCTGATACCCAAACTGAGACTGTAGCTCGCGCTTTCATGAGTAATTGGATTTCCAGATTTGGGGTTCCCTTAAGTGTCACGCATGACCGGGGATCACAATTTACCTCCAAATTCTGGAGTGAGCTTAGCACCGCCTTAGGGTGTGAAAACATTAATACCACCGCGTATCATCCGCAGTCGAATGGACTTATTGAGAGAGTCCACAGAGATTTAAAGGCTGCATTGCGTTGCCTTAATTGCAGTCACGATTGGACTGACAGACTTCCAGTAGTATTATTGAGCATTAGGAATTTACATCGGCAGGATCAGTAGTGCACAGCAGCAGAAATGTTGTATGGAAAGACGCTTCGTCCCCCGGGCGACATAGTTGACCCAAAACCGTTGCCTGAATTTTCATCTGCTGACCGTTCCGCATATGTAACCTGTCTCAAGGATTGCATGCGTCAGATCAAGTATGTTGCTCCACGAATGCTTCAGACAAAAGACAAACTTGATCCTCCGCTGCAACAGTGCACACATGTTTACGTCCGTAATGGTAGCATCAAACCAACTCTCACACGTCCTCATGATGGCCCATTCAAAGTACTAAAACGGACGCCAAAGTATTTCGTCCTTGAAAAATCTGGTTCACCCGACCCTGTGAGCATAGATCGATTAAAGGTCGCGTATACCTCCGATAATAGTGTGATTTCTAACTCTTCATTTTCTCCACAGAACTTCCTTTCCACTGAGACTCGATCATATCGTCCACCTCAGTTTCCTCCGTTGGCTGCATTATTGCCTAGTCAACTTGAGTGTAATCCTTTCTTTGTGCCTGTATCTTCAAACCCTATCCCAAATCCTATCGTAGACTCTAATTCTAGCTCTCTTAGTGAAACAGCGACAAGTCTGGGGAGACCAGACGAGACCGCTGCAGTAACTCCTGTACCAAGAACTCTTGCTGATCTAAATTTGCAGACCCGTTTGGTGAAGCTTCCCCGCTCAGTAACATTTTTCGACCGCCAAACCCGGCATGGTCGCGTAGTTCGAACTCCTTCCCGCTACAAATGATTGCAGCGGGTGGACCTTTCGGTCTGCGCCTTGGGGGGTAATGTAGCATTAGCTACAAAAGTGTAAAATTATGAAATTCCTCATTCGCACTTAAATAATTTCTCATTCGCACTTAAACAGCATAATTATTGGCATTAAAAATCTTACTCTAAATTATTATTAATAATTTTCTACTTATAATTAGTAATCCATGAAGTTATTGTGTAAATGCATAACATAAAATAACGATCGACATGTTCGAGTTTAAAGCCTCTGAAAAGGGCAACACTGCGCGGGACGCTTGGTTTTCCGCGTCACTCTCTCGCGCCTCTCTGGCTTGTGCGTTACACCGTTCTTGTAAGTGAAAGAAATTAAGTGTTCAAATAGAGCAAAAGCTGGTAAAGTATATTGTGTCATTTTTTAGTGTGCATTGTGTTTTAAGTATAAGGATCTGGTCAGGTCGTGATACATAGATAAACATGAAAATAGTCGTAGAGTTCGTAAAATAGCATGACTCATTCCAAGTGCTATCTCAACATGACGAAGCGTAAATTTTGCGTGTCATGTGCATTTCTTGTGTCAAGATTATAGTAAGATGCTCAACTATGTCATTTCCTTACTACAATAATTATACACTTGCAGCTGTCATTATGATATTGAAATTCGCTCATTGGATTACTTCTTGAGAGCGTACGGTGGGATTGCCAGCGTTTCTTGTGAAAAATGGCGGAGCATAAAACTGCTGTGTCATTTCATTTTTATGTTCACTGTATTATGTTTTGAATATATTTCTCTTTTGCTGCAAGAGACACGTTTAGTGTTTCTTTTTCAGCATGATTGACATGGATGAATTTCGGACTTTCTTTTTATTTCTTGTACGGATATAGAGATATTATAGAGTACGGAATTCAGGCATGCATATTCTTGCAAAAAAGTTTTAGCTGTGTGGATATTTTATTATATTCCATAAATTGTGTGCTTAATCGCATGTAGTTTTCAATATGAATAACAATTATGTCATTACTAAAAATTCTTGTAAATTTCATGCTCTTATTTTTAAAGCAAGGGCAGTAGTGAAAGAGCTTGCCAGCTGTTAAAAGTCTATCCTATTTCATGAGCTTGACAAAAGGAGAACAGTCATTGCCAGTTTCTAACCTTCCTATTTCCTTCCTGAGCCTTAAAGAAATTATTAGCTTTGAGTTAAATCTGTGGAAGAAGTTCAGGGTTTTTTCTCCGGGATGGGAAAATTATCCATTGCAGTGTAGGGATTGTCAGTTGTGGAATCTTTCCTTGGTGCCTCTTCAAGAACCTTCTCAGTCAGCGTTTTCGATTATTGCAGACCCTCGACGGCACCAAACACCACAACACACATTCCTTGGGCTTGAGCCTTACAAGTTAAATTCATGTGGCATATTATCTTTCACTAAACCATCGAGATACACCGCGTAAATTGCTTATTTGTGACGTGAGACGTTCTGACTTTTGGTCACATATCACTTTGCAATCACTTGGTTCGGAGCTAGTAGAGCTTAGTATATTACTACAAATGGCTACAAATCTACCCGCTCAACCACGACAACTTGCTTTTCACATCGTGGAATTATTCTAAAGTCTGAACCCATAAATAGTGACTCATCCCCACGTCACGGGTGGAATTGATATTCTGTCAGTCGCCTAAATTACACAGACTGTGAACCTCCACAAACACACTCTCTTACACCTGGCCAACGTCATCGCTCGCCGGACCTCGATTGCACGGAGTTTCCCATCTAAGAGAAGATCGTCCGAAGTCAAGCACGCCATCGTTCATCACGGCTTCCCTCAATAAAGATACAAGCTGAGTAGTCCCATGAAGTGTCTTTATTATCCCTCTCTTGCAATTTCGAAAAACACTATTGAGCAAAACGTTTAAGGTTGGATGTTAATAACTCACCATATCCACCAATCCTAACAGGCACATTGGTATATAAAGGTTCAACATCCAAACTACACATAACAAGAGAATTTGCATTAACAATAGAATTCAGACAATTAACAAATTCAAACGAGTTGTTTAAAAGGTTTTCATTAGGTACTAAATGAGACAGGTACGGAATTTAAGCTTTACCTAAGCGAAAATTATGCATATTGCGCGCGAACAGAATTGGGCGAATAGGTGTGTTTGGCTTGTGGATTTTTGGAAGTCCATATAGAAATCCCAGCTGTGAACCGGTTGTATGGGCATCATCATCATAAAGTTGGTCATTTATTTGATGAGTATTTTTCAACTTTCTCAAGGCGTTATTCAGCCTATCTTCCAAACGGATTAACAGTCGTTTTTCGTCATCATGCACACTACAAACTTAGATGGATCGCTGAAGATAGATTCTACCTTATTCACATAGTCTATTCTATCTAAAATAGCGACACCTTTCCCTTTGTCTAAGTTGGTGACATATATAGACTTATCTTCGGAGAGGGTTCTTAATATAGTAAAGTCGTTTTTCGAAAACACCGGGCACACATTCTTCAAAGGATTGAAAGTATAGTAATATTTCGAAGCTATACATTTGAGCTCATTTTGTAAATTAAGCAACGAGTTTGAACCCCTTTCATAAATGTTTTGTTTGGATAGAACAATAAACAGCTTTTCAAAGACCAATAAAAATTTGAAGTAATTCAATTTACGTATGGGTAGTCCAAAGTCCAGGCCAAGCAGAAGTACTCTTGTTTCTTCGTTCGTTAGTTTCCGCTTGGAGGTGTTGTGGAGGACTTTCTGGGGATCTTGTAAGTTTCTTATTTCGCACACTCCTAAATTGTATAATTTCCGTCGATGAACTTCTTTCACTTTAGCAATTACACTTTTTTGTTTTCGTTGTAACCACAGTTTAATGCAAGACAGGTCTATGGCACTGATCTTAGATTTAAGGTTGCCAAGGCACTGGTCGACTGAAGCGTTTCGTTTTGCCAATTCACGATTTTTAAACCTAATTTCATTTTTCAACAGTTTCAATTGCCACGACGTGCAGAATGAAGATCGTTCCAAAATTCTTTTGTATAATTTTATGCGCAGGAATTTAGGGATAACTTTGTAATTTAAACACACTTCCAGGTAATCAATATCACATTGAATCTTGTCACGTTTTCTAATTTCAGATTCAAGCTTTCTAAAACACTGGAGAGTTGGTATTCCGTATCGGTTCACTAAAATAAATGAAATAGATTGATTTCTGGGAAATCTCACTTTAAGGATAAAAAGGAAAACCAACGTGGCTAAGAATATCATGATAAAAAACAAACGTTTCAGACTATAAAAAATCCATCTTCAGTGTTCTGAAATGCAATAAATCGAAGTGTTAAAACATCGTAACTATAAATCTTCTGAATAAATCGAATTTAAGATAATGAAATTTAAAAGACATGATAAAACAAAACTATACAAAATTTTTAACAAACAATGGAAAGTTTCACCGCCGTATCACACTCATTTATTGACGGACGGTTCTTTAAAATGTATATCGATTCTAAAATTCGGAGATCGGATAAATTTGATGTTGAATCCAAAATTTTAAAATTTGTATTTTTAAAAATATGGTCTTTCTCCAAACAGTGCTCTCTTATAGATGAGTTGGATGGTTTGGTAAGGTTACAGCCGGTGCGAAAAAACTTTATAGTCCGAAACGTTTGTTTTTTATCATGATATTCTTAGCCACGTTGGTTTTCCTTTTTATCCTTCAGTTAACAAGTCCCGGCGGTCCTTCCGGCTTCTTCAAATAAACCCGATGACAAGCTGAGTTCCATACCGTGTCGTCATTAACCTCTTTTCACGTAATTTGAAAACCTATCTCGAGAATTTATGTTTTGAAAATTGGTATCAACGCAAAAGTTAAACCAAATCAACGAAACATAAAATATATGTATTTATATCAGTTAAGAGCGTCGTGTTTTTTCGTTTTTTGATTGAACTAATTGTGAATATTTTCCGAGACCTTCTCCAGTAGTATTTAAGTTTTTATAAACCTTCAGTCATCTTGCCGTGGATCAAATGTTCGAGAGAGAATATATATATGTGTTTTTCAGCAAAATAATTAAACACTGGCAGGACTGTTTATGAAGTTCTGGTTTTGGCGATGAGAATTAATTACGTTATGAACTTTGGGCAGGGTCACCAGTATTCTTGTGCCTATGGCTAGGCACAAAAAATACAATTTCTTTGTGTGTTAATCGTGAATGTTTCTTGGCCCTTTTAACTCTGAAGGAGTAGGTACTCGGGTGCTCTACTGGCACCTAATTTTTATCAACTTGCACGAATCGAACCTCTGTTGGGCAATGATACACGACATCTACTTCTCGCCTTGCTTTATTTCGTTGACTCTGAGTGCCATGACTACGGCAGCTGTGGGGAGGATCCACTTCTTGTGGAAGAAGATCCGGGTCCAGTGAGGTGACGCACTCCAGCAGGTGTCGTGGCTAGAGGGAATCCGTTGTGGATCCAGGCGAGAATGTATTGTAGGTGTAACTATCCGCAGATGCGGTGATAATTGTTTGAATTATTGATGTAACTATCCGCAGATGCGGTGATAATTGTTTGAATTATGGTATCTTGAAAGAGGCAGTCCCCGTAAGAGTTTCTGCCGGTGAGCCTTGTGGCTGACTTGGTATGATTGTTAGCCGTTTGACTGAAATGACTTTGAGGAACGTCTCAAGTGGTTCTGAGAACGTTCCGAATGAATCAAAGGGGGCGTTCTCAAGTGGTTCTGAGGAACGTCACAATTGAGGGTTGGTGGTAGTGTTTGTGTGTCGCTTCGTAGGTTCTTCTGTACTGGAGAGAGGACTTGGGTTACTTGTTCAAGCACGATAAAACAAGGGAGAGACAGTCGCTACACAGGCCAGGCTGCGAGCGACTGCCGATTTACATAATTGCCTCGAATCGAGGAGTCTATGCTGGTACCTCGGTCGTAATTCTGGCGCCCGAATACGGCCGAGGCAGTCGCAATATTAAGTACATCGAATCGACAATCACGAAATTTCCTTAGGTGCCATTTTTACCCATTTCTCTACACACGAGTATGCTCGGGGTACTACTAGAAGTGACACGTCGTATCTTAAACTGCCTCCGACATGGAGTGCAAGATCAGTCCACGAGATAAAAGAGTATTACTGTCTAGGCAACGCAAAGGCCTGTTGACACGAGGGGTGAGCGAGCGCTCCACCACGAGCTCAGTGAAATGCTTAGTCGAGTCAGCGTGTCTACACGTCATGGTTCCAGTGGCGCAATACCGATCCCGTAAGATCTTCAGTGTGCTCGAGGAAACGGTTGAAAGCGGATGTATGATGGTTGCTCGGCGAAAAGCAATGGCGCTTGCGCTCTCAATAGCAGTTGTCGCGGCTGTGAAGAAGAAACGAAGGAGGAAAGTGTGGGCGAAGCGTTGGCTTCAAAATAGATCCATTTTTGGAAGCTACATGACCATTTTCTAAGAATTACACGAAGACGAGAGAGATTTCAAAGGGTACTTGAGAATGAACAGTGACTTATTTCGCAGACTACTAAACAAAATTGAATCTAAAATAGGGAAACAAGACACATTGATGAGAGATGCTATCCCAGCTGGTGCAAGATTGGAGGCTACGTTGAGATGGTTGGCTGCAGGAGGTAGCTACAGATCACTGCAATTTTCAACACGCATATCTGTTTCTGCACTAAGCTACATCATCCCAGAAACTTGTGCTGCCATATACAACGTGCTGAAGGATGACTACATGAAGGTCAGTAATAAAACAATATGTGAGGGGTATAAAAAACACTAATAAATCCACATTGTACTGTACGATAAACATATAAAATGTGGCTCCGGTTTTGTCCGTCTTATTGAAAATGCAATGATTGGTAAAATAAAGAATAAAGTTGTTTAACCCTTTACGGCCGACTGCGACGAATTTGACGTATTTTCTAAAAGTTCATTTTTCTCTTTTTTTAAACTCAAATGTTTTTTTCTTCTCTAAATTGACAGGCAAAAAGGTACGATCCTAGAGTACTAGTGAAAAAATACGGATGAAATGAGGCTAGGCTGAAAAAATTCAGGCGGTAAAGGGTTAATTTAAAAAAATAACTCCAGTATACCTATATTAGTTTGGCGAAAATATTGAATATTATCCGAGTAATAGATTATTAATAAGCATAGCGTTTCATTGATACTTCTAGTCAATTTTAACTGAAGAATTCACCTGGAGGGCATTCATTTGAGCTTGAAAAAGAACATCGCACATAAGTTTTTGTGCGATTGAAGACTGGTTGCAATTTAATTCCCTCAACATGCTAGCTACATATTGGCCAAAAAGATCAAATTTGTCGTCTTTTTTGTTTACTAAACTCTCTATTTGCCCCACAGCTTTCTGAAGGACATCATCTTCTGTAGACAGCCCTTTCCTCTTCTTTATCTTGGGGGCTATTATATCAGGACTTGGGGTCTGAAATAATGGTGAAGGCAATTGCTCACCAAGGGAAATATCCGAATCCTCCATTATTTCCAAAAGCTCGGCAGATACCTGAAAGAAAAATTTGTAAGATTAAGTAATGGAGGCTTCTAAATAATTTCGTTTGTACACAATTTAACTATGAATTCATAATAAATTATCTGTCATATATAAAATTACCTCATCAGTGTGGTCATGAACCATACTCGTATCATCAATCGTGGACGTACTTGGGCGGCACACTTCTCCCCCATGAAGGAAAGCAAGTGCCTCAAAGCACCACAGCTTGGGCACATGAACGTCTCCGGAACCGGCGCCTGATGTTTTCGAACTGCTGATGGAGGCCATTTCTTTCCTGTATTGCGTTCGGAGCGTGTGCAATTTCTTTTTTAAATCATGTTCACTGCACTCAATGTCTTTCCTTATTTTTCCTAAGATTTCTTCCCAGGATTTGGCTTTTTTTACTCTGTCTTTGTAACTAGGCGATTTTACATTCCACAATTCTTCCTTCTCCTTCACCAAATCGATAAAGGCACTAGTTACTTTTTTCGGCCACTCTACAGGCATTGTACGCTATTCTAGAAAAATATGAACAAATATGGATACAAAAAATACAATTTAATGCAAAAGGCCTGAAAAAAAAAATATTTGCAAGTTATGCAAAACAATAGGTATACCATAAAATGAGAAAATGTGGATAGTGTCGTACAATCTGGACCTGTATGATACAATGTGTTATAACAAATTAGCCCCATTATCATACTGTCCTACATAATACTGTTTATACATTAAAAATTTAATTATTTGTTTATAAGAATTTGTTTATACATTGCACTATCTATTCTGAAACCGATGGAACTGTCAAACATAATAAATAAACTTTTGTGATAGGTGCATATTGTACCACAACATAGTCAAAATTGTGCCATTGTACGCTCCATATCTGTATCAAATATTCAATGAAATTGTGAGAGAACTTAGAATGTCATTGAGGCTAGGCTATTGGACACAAATAAAAAGATTCGAGATACACCGCCTATCAAACGTTTACTTCGAAAGGCACACACGCGTAGGGAGGGAGCAGAGACGACACACCCTACACGTTCAGCGTCTGAAATTGCACTGGGAAGCATTGAGTCGCTCGACGAAGACCAAACATAGACAGACTGTTGTCTACTGCTCCATTGAGCCTGAAACGAGAGAAAATTGGCGGGGTTTAAGCTTCTCTTTCCCGGTGGAGCGCTCGCTCACCCCTCGTGTCAACAGGCCTTAAGGGAGTTTGGCTTGAAAAAAAATCAAGGCTTTCGCCGCCTAATAATCCAGGGTGTAATTAATATATTACAAGGAGTGCTAAGAACATTACCACTATCCTATGGGTATCTAAACATGAGTGGGGTGAAACTCTTAAGCTGTTACAATTGAGTATTAACGAACATAAAATTGCTCTAAGTCAAAATTTACTAGGATCAAAATATTAGGAATAACCGCACAACTTTAAATTTAGAAGTTGGCTTATACTGATGAAATTATTAAGGTGCTTGAGTAAATTGGTAATTGTAAATAAATTATTTAAATTGTTTTGAGTTAGCTAAATTACTTTCAAGTCGATACGGGAATGGGAATTAGTATGCTTGACAAAATGAGACTCTGAAACCTACCTAACTTACGTAGCACATAAATTAAGACAACTTTTACCATATTCACCCTATTTAATAATTAATTAACTTTAGCACATGAAACACTGTGAGCCCAGTGAAGGCAATGATCCATATGACAAATCAATTATGAGCCTGGAAAATTTGGAGTCTGAGTCACTCAATTAAGGACAATTTTTGGAACTAGAACTTTGGAAACTTACTAACTAATTTTTACTAAAGTAAGGTTTCTTATTTACAAAGCACATACTGAAATATTTATCTAATTGTCTAGCACTCAAAAGCATGACAAATGAGATGTGAGCAAAACTTCAGCACTATATCCTTAACAACTATTGGCATATAAAAATTATTTTAAAAGGGGAAATTTCCCTGATAATGGCTTTACATTTAATAGTGAGTTGACAATTTCATTATTCTGAAAATAATGCTAGTCAATTCTGAGAATACTTCTAGGAATTGCTTCTTGGATGAACTATGTTAAGAAACTCTGTGAGGCCAGGAATGAATTTGTGGTGGTTCCACCTAGCTGTACGCGCTCACCACCACACAAGCACAAAAGCGCCACCCCACTGCCACGAAGCGCTCTCGCTGAACGACCAATCAGCGCTCGAGGCTGGCGCTGGGGTTGCAGACCGAGCCTCTACAAGCCGCGCGCACCGAGCAGCCAGGCAACACCTCTGAACACTCACATACGCTTAGCTCAGCCTCAACTGCTTCAAAAGCGCCACCCCGAGCCGGCTAACCAGAGGCTAGCTCGGTTCAGTGCGGCCACCACCAGCCCTATATAAAGAGCTGCGCGCTGAGCGCAGTTCAGTTCGCACAGCTCACTCAGTGCACTCGCAGGAACCCTGATATTCACACAAGTCTTCTTCCTGCGAGCCTCGTCACTGCAACGGCTCACACAAGCCTTCCAGCGAGCCTCCTCACAGCAGCTCACACAAGACTTCTCCCTGCGACTCTCCGCGCAGTGACTCCGACATTCACTAGTCTCGGCTGCTCAGCAAGCAGTAGCCTCTCGGCCTCCATCGCCACCTCGACGGCACCGCTACGCCACGGCACGCACAACGCGACTTACCGACAACCGTCGGTCCTCCAAGTCGTCCTTGTGTACTATACTACGGCCTGTAATCATTTACCTCGTGTGCCATACTGTCGGCGATCTTCTCAATATAACGGCCTTTATTCCAGTTGTGTATTCCTTATCCTGTCGGGTTCGTTTGCACCTCAGGCACTCACTTCGGACATAGATACCACGAAGTCTAAAGACATTTAAATAGTCTGCCCGGAGTGTAAAGCAGCCTGAGGGAGAACACACCACAAATTGTTTGCCCAACACTCTAAATAGGGTATACAACAATGCACAAAGGAAAATGCACTGTGAGAACCACAACTTCTGGGCAAGAAATCCTACAACAACATTTTAGCACTATTGGTAATTTGAGGCAATCCTACTTAATATTTACACAATACAATGTTATTGACATATTACATATAAAATATATAATTACCCGTGGATCAGCACACATAAAAACCAATAATTGAAGTCTCACCAGTGAGAGAAAAACGAGATGTACCTCAAGCAGTGATTTTTAAAAGCCAGCGTTAGGTATCGACGAATGTTGCCACGGTGAGTCTATGGGGCGTCTCTAAATATTTTTAACTGACTTCTACAGAGACGTATTTTTTTAGTGCACAATTTTAATGGATTATGGATAAAGTTGAGGGAATTTCTTATTCCAAAAATAATGAGAATGAATATTATGCGATACTTGGATTTTTAGATGGGAGTTTTAACAATTCGTAAATTTTGGTTGGTAAGGAGCTGGAAGAATCCACCACATGTTATCCACCTCTTAGGTTTTTTTTGTCAATTAGGGACATGCGAGTATAAATTAATTTTTTTAAAGCCAGTGTGTTTTAATACATTTCATGTATCAACTTGGTAGTAAATAACCATTTTTAAATATAACCATATGTAGCAATCGCTACACAAGCGTAAGAATTATAAATTTTCCCTTCCGCACTTAAATAAATTAATTATTAGCTTAAAAAATCTTACTCTAAGTTATTATTAATTATTTTCTACTCCTAATTCGTAATCATTGAAGTTTGTGTGTAAATACTTAAAAGATCAAATAATCAATCGACATTTCGAGTTTTAAAGCAGCCCGATTTGGCAACATCCAAGCGCGTCACTTGAACTGAGCGTTACTCACTCTGTCTTGTGGCTTGTTAGCGTGCGAACATCATCTCGTAAGTGCAAGTGAAATTTAGGGTTAGAATAGAAAAGAAACCGGGTAAAGTATATTGTGCCATGTGTTTTTCGCGTGTACTGTGTTTAAACGTAAAGATCTGCTCAGTGTCGGGAGTTAGGGATAAACTCTAAAGTAGCGTAAGATTCTTAGACTAGCATGTGTTGTCTAGATTGCTCACTCGGCGATACAGAGTGAATATTGCGTGTCATTTCCAAATTCACGTGTTGAGACTTCATACTAGATATTCAGCTAACGTCCTTGTTTTTCTTCATTACTGCAAATAATATATTGCGGTTGCCAGTATCATATCGAGAATTATTCATTAACTGACTCGTGAACGAACGCGGCTAAATTGCCGGCGTTCTTTGTTGATAGTGTGTCTTTGTGTTCCAAAGGGCGGAGCATACACTGCCGTCTCCTGTCACTACTCCGTGACTATAATTGCACTATAAGCATGTGTTATAATAGTATTTTCTTTTTTTTACAAACATACTTGCAGTAGTTTTCTTAGATATGTTTCAACGTGAAATAATAATTAAAAATGGCTCTTAATAATCTCGTATGTTTATAAATTACGAAGATTATTCAGGTCGATGCTTGCTAAAGTTTTGAGTTTCAATTTTTATAGTTCATACGCCTTGAACCTTGCGTTTAATCGCACTTATTTCAATTCAAATCATTTCAATAAAAATTTAATTCCATTCTGTTCATTCTTGTGACAAAAATACCCACTACCATTTGCCTTTCGTGAGTGCGTACAAATTATGCCGGCGGCTTGGCGAATGCCGACGTGTAGAGCCGCCGGGTAAATCGCCGCACTGATTTTCATGTTTTCCTCTTGCGCATAATTCCTGTCTGTGCAAGCCAAAACGTTTAGTGTTCCTTTCTTTTATTGTGCAGATTATTCCTAAATTTTTTTGTATTGCAAATGATATTTATCAGTGATTTTCAGTAGGATTTATATCCATGAAAACCTTAGAATTTTTCTCTGTTATTTCTTGTACAAGTTATAGAGATGTTCTAGAGTACATAAAGAAGCATTAATTTTCTTTCTATGAAATTCTTAATTGCTGTAATTCTCTTCTTCGGCTTCATGAACCATGTCTTGTTAGTCATGTTGTTTTTCCATGGTTCCAGGGATTTGATCCCCGATTATGTTCTTAGTTAATCACTAAAAGTATTACTAAAAATTCTTAAATTTTATGCCTTGTATTTAAAGCAAGAGCAGCTGTATAAGAGTTTCTTAATTGATTCTGTCCTATTTCTCTACTTTTGAGCTTGACGAGAAAGAGAACAAATGAAATTAACTAGAGTCAAATCTATAGGATTTCTCGAATTCTGCTGTGTGGGAGTTTTATTAATTACAGTGATGTGGGACTGTCAGTGGTGGAAATGTCCTTGATGTCTTTTTGGACTGTTCATCCAGCTATTGGACTCTTTGCAGGACTTCAACGTCATCGCCACACACCACTCGAAACAGTCTCCCCTTGGGCCTTGCTTTGCCTCAACTTAACTGAATTGGCCTTGCTTTACCTCAACTTAACTGAATTAGCCTTGCTTTGCCTCAACTTAACTGAATTGGCCTTGTTTTGCCTCAACTTGAGCCGCCTTGTTTCGCCTAAAACTTAAACTTAACTGACCGGAACTGGCCCGACCTTAACTGGACGTGACTTAATCAGAATTTACCTGGCTTCGGGCCTCATTTTTGGTCTACCTTGTTTGGGCTTTAATGCTACTTAACTCACCTAAGAATTGCCTCAACTTGAGCCGCCCTGCCTGGTCTCAACTCAATCCAAAATCGATCACTCACAACGTCACGGTTTCCTCAAAGTCGACATATTGGCCCCTACACCATTTGCAAACCACACACACACACACGGTCGACCCCAGCACTTCTCCAGGAGCCTTCCGACTGCCCGGACTGCAAACCCTCTTCAACCAAGTTCATCGGTGGTTCAAGACTTGGCGGTCCTCTCCGGCTTCCTTCCAATATATACCCCAAAAGCTGAGTCAAAAGTACCTCATTATCCTTCTCACGATTTTCCCAGACGCTTGTCGAGGTATTGTAAGGACTGGCTATACCCCTCGGCCAGATCCAAACACTGGTGACCCCAGTTAAAATAACCCCAAAACTTTCTTCAAAACTTGAAAAAACTATTCAACTCGATAAGTGTTTGAGAGGTTGTGAGAGAGGTAATTTTGGTATATCATTGTAGTGATAAATTTCCCATGTCGTAGTCTTTGAGAATTTCTTAGATTTACCGTGTTAATGGTGATTCTCTGAGCAGCTCTAACAAAATTTTTTTTCAGCGTATCCTGTCCTTTTTGTTTTATGTGCCTCAGTAGGTAGAAAAATTTTTTTTTCCTATTTCTGTGCTTACGTTTATTACGTTTATTCTGACTACCGTAAAAATTCGCGTTTCCATTCTCTCTTTCCCTCCGTTTCTTCAACGTTATTGATCGTTTGAGTAGGTAGAAAAATAATTTTCCTCACCTGTTTCTGTGCCTACGCAAATTGCCGCATACCGCATATAAAAAAAAAAAAAAAAAAAATTTTCTCGTTTCCAATTTCATATTTCCTTTCCTTCTGTTTCAACTTAATTTGAATGATTGTGTAGGTAAAGAAATAACGCAAACCCTTGCCACTTAATTCCAAGTCATAGGCGTTGATTACGCAAATTGAAAGAAAGCTGCTAGCATGACTGATTCAGATAATGAAAATCGAGCCCTCACAAAACCCATTAGGCTCCCCCCCTTCATTCCGGAGGACGCCCATACCTGGTTCCAACAGGTTGAGGCTATGTTTAGGAATCATAAAGTAACTGATAACACCGATCAATTCTACGCCCTTGTTTCCGCAGCCCCGACAAAATTGTTAAACGATTCAAATCAATTGCTCGAAAACCCTCCCGCCTTTGATCCGTACGGCACCTTGAAAAGAAAGATTCTGCAGAAGTTGCAAATGTCCGATGCGGACAAATTTCGCAATCTTGTAGACGCCTCAGCAATTCCATCTGTCTCTAGCTCTTTCTCTCCCACTTCGCTAGTTAAAGAGCTACGAAAACTCGCTACGGGTGTTGCCGTAGCTGAGGGATATCTGAAGGAAGTTTTCATGACTAAGCTTCCTCATAATGTGCGTCCATTTCTATCGCTAGCAGGCCCCGATCAGACGTTGGAAAAGCTTACGGAGTCCACTGAGACGGTGATGCGCAACATTAATTTGTCACAAGCACCGCAAGTTGCTTCTATGAATGCAGCCGCTGCAAATTTTAGCCCCGCAAATACTCAGAATCAATCCTCAGCCACAATAGATAAGATGCAGCAAGACATCGCTGAGATAAAGCAAGCTCTCCAGAATTGCCAGTTAGGTCAGAGTGGTCAGAGCGTAGCTCACATTCAGCAAGGCCCAGGGAGATTCCCAAGCTACCAAAACGCCTACGACTATCCTTATGACTATCCCTCAAACTATCATCCTTTTCCTCCTCCTCAACGTTTTGATAGAGGTAGATCTTATGATAGGTCAAATCAAGACCGCCGCTTTCGGTCGCGCTCTCGTGATGCCAGTAGCAATTTATGCTGGTACCACACAAAGTATGGTGACCAAGCACGAAAGTGCGGGTCCCGCTTTTGCCCTCGCTATACCGAAATGACCTCGGGAAACGCCAACAGCGACGCATAGTACCGAGTACTGCGTTGCCTCATTCCCAGACCACTCGCCTTTTGAACATTATCGATCCCACTACCAAGTATCGATTTCTCATCGATACTGGCTCCAGTGTGTCAATTATCCCAGCCACGGTGAAAGACAAAAACAACCCATTGTTGGCGACATTACGCGCCGCAAACGGCACGCCAATTCCTTGTTACGGTGAAAGAGTATTAGTGTGCAGTCTGGGATTGAGGCGAAACTTTCGTTTCACCTTCCTCATCGCGGAAGTCCAAGAGCCTATCATTGGCGCGGATTTCTTAGCTAAGTTTGGCATACTTGTAGATGTTAAAAACCGTAGAATTAGGGACGAGGAAACACAGATCTCAATTCCCGCTTGTGGCATAACTAGAGCTAATGTCTTGCATTCCTTCTCTATCGCCTTAAAGGAAGAGTGCATGTTTGAGCAATTACTAAAAGATTTTCCTGCATTGACAAATTCTAACTTAGTTTCTACAAAAATGCAGACCAGCACAAAGCACTTCATAGAGACGCAAGGTCCGCCGGTCTACTCCCGTGCAAGGCGATTGCCGCCTGATCGATTGGCGTTAGCCAAGAAAGAATTTGCGCGCATGCAAGAAAATGGCATTATCCGCAGTTCCAAAAGTCCTTGGGCTAGCCCTCTTTTGCTAGTACCCAAGGCTAATGGTGAATTCAGACCGTGCGGGGATTTCCGCAGGTTGAATGCCGTCACTTTACCTGATCGCTACCCTATTCCTTACTTGCATGATTTCAGTGCAAATTTAGAGGGAGCTCAAATTTTCTCAAAGATAGACCTTCAGCACGCCTTTCATCAAATTCCACTTGATGAGAGTGCTATACCTAAGACCGCGGTAATCACTCCGTTTGGTCTCTTTGAGTTCCTCAAAATGCCATACGGCTTGAGGAACGCTCCTCAGACGTTCCAAAGGCACATGGCTGAAATTTTCTCTGACCTCACTTTCGCCGATGTCTATCTAGACGACATCCTAGTGGCATCCACAACCCCGGAGTTGCACAAAGACCATCTTGGGGTCGTTTTTCAAAGATTGTCCGACAATGGACTCCTCGTAAACCCTGCAAAATGTGAGCTCGGAAAGCCATCACTGATTTACTTAGGTCATGAAATCTCTAGCCTAGGTCTAAAACCTTTGCCTTCCAAAGTAGAAGTGATCAAAAACTTTCCTCTTCCACAGACCCAGAAGGAACTAAGAAGGTTCCAAGGTTCTGTTAACTTCTATCATCGTTTCATACGCAACTGTGCTCAAACTTTAGCGCCCTTGTCCGACCTCCTCGAACCGAAACGAAAAGGAAAATCTATTGAGGTAAAATGGACAGAAGAAGCGCGCAAAGCTTTCGAGGAAATCAAGCACAAGTTAGCTTCCGCGACTGAATTATCCTACCCTATTGCTAATGCTGATTTCAGCCTCGTCGTTGACGCATCCAGTACCGCCGTAGGTGCTGTGTTGCAACAACAAGTAGGTACTAACATCTCTCCTCTTGCCTTCTTTTCCAAAAAGCTGTCGCCCACTGAGCGTGCTTATAGCGCGTTCGGTAGGGAACTTCTTGCTATCTATCTGTCTGTGAGACACTTTCGCTATGCTCTAGAGGCAAGGGAGTTTGTGATCTACACAGATCACAAACCTCTGACCTCAGCGATCAAGATGCCTTCTGAGCGGCATTCGCCAAGAGAAGCTCGACACCTGTCATATATTAGCCAATTTACCACTGACATCCGTTTCATAAAAGGGTTGGACAATACTGTCGCTGATTGTCTATCCAGAATAAACTCTGTCCAAACCAGTGGTGAAATCACCTTCGGCAACATTAAAAACGCGCAGAAGGAGGATCCTGAACTTCAGGACCTTCTCAAACCTTCTAACACTTCCTCTCTAAAATTGACCTTGGTTGACGGCGTGTACCGTGATGCTGAGCGACTTTCTCGTTTGTATCTTCCCGCGACTCTCCGCAGAGTAGCTATCCTCCACTATCATTCCTTCTCCCATCCTGGTATTAACCGTACATTGCGTTTGATTTCTGATCGTTTCGTCTGGCCAGCGATGCGTAAGGAGGTCAAGCAAATTGTGCAAAATTGCCATGCATGTCAGAGTAGTAAAGTGGTGAAACATAATCGTGCAGGGCTGCAGAGTTGTGCATTCACAGGTCACAAGTTCGACTCTGTACACCTAGATTTGGTGGGTCCTTTGCCTTTATCGCGCGGTCATTCTTATTTGTTGACCATCATTGATAGGTTCACACGTTGGGTTGAGGCTGTCCCTCTTCCTGATACCCAAACCGAGACTGTAGCGCGCGCCTTCATGTCCAACTGGATCTCTAGATTTGGTGTCCCCTTAAGTGTCACACATGACCGGGGATCACAATTTACCTCCAAATTGTGGAGTGAGCTTAGCACCGCCTTAGGGTGTGCAAATACATCAACTACAGCTTATCATCCACAGTCAAATGGACTTATTGAGAGAGTCCACAGAGATTTAAAGTCGGCATTACGTTGCCTAAACTGCAGCAATGATTGGACTGACAAACTTCCAGTAGTACTACTTAGCATCCGAAATTTACATAGACAGGATAAGCAGTGCACAGCGGCTGAAATGCTCTATGGTCAAACACTTCGTCTCCACGGCGACATTGTTGACCCAAAACCTTTGCCTGAATTTTCATCCGCTGACCGTTCCGCATATGTAACCTGTCTAAAAGATTGCATGCGCCAGATCAAGTATGTGGCTCCGCGAATGCCTCAGACTGAGGACAAACTGGATCCTGCTTTGAAAGACTGCACACATGTGTACGTCCGAAACGACGCCATCAAACCTACACTCACGCGCCCTTATGATGGCCCATTCAAAATACTCAAACGCACGCCCAAATACTTCATCCTTGAACGATCTGGTTCACGCGACCCTGTGAGCATTGATCGATTAAAAGTCGCGTACACTTCTGATCATAGTGTAACTTCTAAACCTTCATTCTCTCCACAGAATTCCCTTTCCACTGAGACTCGATCATATCTACCATCTCAGCTTCCTCAGTTGGCTGCCTTGTTGCCTAGTCAACTTGAGTGTAATCCTTTCTATGTGACTGTACATTCAAACCCTATCTCTAAGCCTGTCGTAGATTCTAATTCTAGCCCTCTTACTGAAACAGCGACAAGTCTGGATAGACCAGACGAGCCCGCTGCAGTAACTCGTGTTCCTAGAACTCTTGCCGATCTACATTTGCAGACCCGATTGGTGAAACTTCCCCGCGTAGTAAGATTTTTTGACCGCCAAACCCGGCACGGTCGCGTTGTCAAAACTCCTTCCCGCTACAAATGATTGCAGCGGGTGGACCTTTCGGTCTGCGCCTTAGGGGGTAATGTAGCAATCGCTACACAAGCGTAAGAATTATAAATTTTCCCTTTCGCACTTAAATAAATTAATTATTAGCATAAATAATCTTACTCTAAGTTATTATTAATTATTTTCTACTCCTAATTCGTAATCATTGAAGTTTGTGTGTAAATACTTAAAAGATCAAATAATCAATCGACATTTCGAGTTTTAAAGCAGCCCGATTTGGCAACATCCAAGCGCGTCACTTGAACTGAGCGTTACTCACTCTGTCTTGTGGCTTGTTAGCGTGCGAACATCATCTCGTAAGTGCAAGTGAAATTTAGGGTTAGAATAGAAAAGAAACCGGGTAAAGTATATTGTGCCATGTGTTTTTCGCGTGTACTGTGTTTAAACGTAAAGATCTGCTCAGTGTCGGGAGTTAGGGATAAACTCTAAAGTAGCGTAAGATTCTTAGACTAGCATGTGTTGTCTAGATTGCTCACTCGGCGATACAGAGTGAATATTGCGTGTCATTTCCAAATTCACGTGTTGAGACTTCATACTAGATATTCAGCTAACGTCCTTGTTTTTCTTCATTACTGCAAATAATATATTGCGGTTGCCAGTATCATATCGAGAATTATTCATAAACTGACTCGTGAACGAACGCGGCTAAATTGCCGGCGTTCTTTGTTGATAGTGTGTCTTTGTGTTCCAAAGGGCGGAGCATACACTGCCGTCTCCTGTCACTACTCCGTGACTATAATTGCACTATAAGCATGTGTTATAATAGTATTTTCTTTTTTTTACAAACATACTTGCAGTAGTTTTCTTAGATATGTTTCAACGTGAAATAATAATTAAAAATGGCTCTTAATAATCTCGTATGTTTATAAATTACGAAGATTATTCAGGTCGATGCTTGCTAAAGTTTTGAGTTTCAATTTTTATAGTTCATACGCCTTGAACCTTGCGTTTAATCGCACTTATTTCAATTCAAATCATTTCAATAAAAATTTAATTCCATTCTGTTCATTCTTGTGACAAAAATACCCACTACCATTTGCCTTTCGTGAGTGCGTACAAATTATGCCGGCGGCTTGGCGAATGCCGACGTGTAGAGCCGCCGGGTAAATCGCCGCACTGATTTTCATGTTTTCCTCTTGCGCATAATTCCTGTCTGTGCAAGCCAAAACGTTTAGTGTTCCTTTCTTTTATTGTGCAGATTATTCCTAAATTTTTTTGTATTGCAAATGATATTTATCAGTGATTTTCAGTAGGATTTATATCCATGAAAACCTTAGAATTTTTCTCTGTTATTTCTTGTACAAGTTATAGAGATGTTCTAGAGTACATAAAGAAGCATTAATTTTCTTTCTATGAAATTCTTAATTGCTGTAATTCTCTTCTTCGGCTTCATGAACCATGTCTTGTTAGTCATGTTGTTTTTCCATGGTTCCAGGGATTTGATCCCCGATTATGCTCTTAGTTAATCACTAAAAGTATTACTAAAAATTCTTAAATTTTATGCCTTGTATTTAAAGCAAGAGCAGCTGTATAAGAGTTTCTTAATTGATTCTGTCCTATCTTTCTACTTTTGAGCTTGACGAGAAAGAGAACAAATGAAATTAACTAGAGTCAAATCTATAGGATTTCTCGAATTCTGCTGTGTGGGAGTTTTATTAATTACAGTGATGTGGGACTCTCAGTGGTTGAAATGTCCTTGATGTCTTTTTGGACTGTTCATCCAGCTATTGGACTCTTTGCAGGACTTCAACGTCATCGCCACACACCACTCGAAACAGTCTCCCCTTGGGCCTTGCTTTGCCTCAACTTAACTGAATTGGCCTTGCTTTGCCTCAACTTAACTGAATTAGCCTTGCTTTGCCTCAACTTAACTGAATTGGCCTTGTTTTGCCTCAACTTGAGCCGCCTTGTTTCGCCTAAAACTTAAACTTAACTGACCGGAACTGGCCCGACCTTAACTGGACGTGACTTAATCAGAATTTACCTGGCTTCGGGCCTCATTTTTGGTCTAGCTTGTTTGGGCTTTAATGCTACTTAACTCACCTAAGAATTGCCTCAACTTGAGCCGCCCTGCCTGGTCTCAACTCAATCCAAAATCGATCACTCACAACGTCACGGTTTCCTCAAAGTCGACATATTGGCCCCTACACCATTTGCAAACCACACACACACACACGGTCGACCCCAGCACTTCTCTAGGAGCCTTCCGACTGCCCGGACTGCAAACCCTCTTCAACCAAGTTCATCGGTGGTTCAAGACTTGGCGGTCCTCTCCGGCTTCCTTCCAATATATACCCCAAAAGCTGAGTCAAAAGTACCTCATTATCCTTCTCACGATTTTCCCAGACGCTTGTCGAGGTATTGTAAGGACTGGCTATACCCCTCGGCCAGATCCAAACACATATACCATAACCTGTCCGTGGCACAGCGGTTAAGGGATCGGACTTGTATGCTGGAACTCGCGGGTTCGTATCCCAGCGCTGGCACGGAGATTTTCCTTGTTGGGTATAAGGGAAAGCTCAAGCACAATACCCCACTCAACCCAGGTGTCGGAAATGGGTACCGGCTTTACGGGGGAACCGTCATGGTGTCCTATATATAGGGTTAGTTATAAGACATTTGAAAAACCAATGCTAAGATCATATGTATCAGGCTTGATTGGAAATAAAGCATCCCAAAGATGCCGATGTTAACCTTTAACCTAACCTTTTTATTTTCGTCACCCTTTTTCTTCATTTGCATGCCGGTGTAGCATATCGCTACAAAGCGTAAGAATTAGAAATTTTCCATTCGCACTTAAATAAATTAATTATTAGCATTAAAAATCTTACTCTAATTTATTATTAATTATTTTCTACTTCTAATTCGTAATCATTGAAGTTTCTGTGTAAATGCATGAAATAATAAAAATAACAATCGACATTTTTCGAGAGAGGAGCCCTCTGGTGGCAATACTGCGCGTGGCGTTCCTTTCGAATCACAATCTATCGTGCCTTACGAGTTCGTGCATACCGTGTTCGTGTAAGTGAAGAAAAATTAGAGTTTAAATAAGAAGTAACCTGGTAACGTATACAAGTGCAAATTCCCTGTGTGTATGTCAATTAACTTAAGGATCTGATCATCGTCGTGAATTAAGTGCTAAAGCTCTTAGACGGGCATGTGTATTTCTGATGTTATCTCAGCGTGAAATAGCGTAAACATTTGCGTGTCATTTCCAAGTTCACATGTTGAGACTTCAAACTAAATATTCAGCTAACGTCCTTGTTTTTCTTTACTGCAAATTTAGATTGCAGTTGCCAGTATCATATCGGAAATTACTCATAAACTGACTCGTGAACGCACGCGGCTAAATCGCCGGCGTTCTTTGTCGATAGTGTGTCTTTGTTGTTTTCAATGGCGGAGCAGATACTGCCGTTTTCCGTCACTACTCCGTGACCATAACTGCACTATAAGCATGTGTTATAATAGTATCTTCTTTTTTTACAAGGCGTACTTGCAGTAGTTTCTCTTAAATAATGTTTCAACGCGAAATAATAATTAAAGACGTCTCCTAATAATCTCGTATGTGTACGAATTACGAAAAATATTCATGTCTATGCTTGCTAAAGTTTTGAGTCGTCTTTTATAGCTCATACTCCTTGAAACTTGCGTTTAATCGCACTTATTTCAATTTAAATCATTTTAATAACAATTTAATTTCATTCTGTTCATTCTTGTGACAAAAATACCCACTACCATTTGCCTTTCGCGAGTGCGCACAAATTTTGCCGGCGGCTTGGCGAATGCCGACGTGTAGAGCCGCCGGGTTATTCGCCGCACTGATCTTCATGTTTCATCTCGCGCACATTTCCTTTCTGTGCAAACAAAACGTTTAGTGTTTCCTTTTCTTATTATTGGGTTATTATTCCTTACCATTTATTAATTGCAACTGATATTTATCCGTGATTTTTAGTAGGATTTATATCAACGAAACCTGAGAATTTTTCTCTGTTATTTCTTGTACAGTTATAGAGACGTCCTAGAGTACTTGAAGAAGCATTAATTCTCTTTAAATGAAATTCTTAATTGCTGTAATTCTTTTCTTCTGCTTCTTGAACCATGTCTTGTTAAGTCATGTGTCTTTAAATGGTTCCAGGGATTTGATCCCCGATTTTGCTCTTAGATAATCACCAATAGTATTACTAAAAAATTCTTGAATTTTCTGCCTTGTATTTAAAGCAGGAGCAGCTGTATAAGAGTTTTCTTAATTGATTCTGTCCTATTTCTCTACTTTTGAGCTTGAGAACTAATGAAATTAACTAGAGTCAAATCTGTAGGAATTCTCGAATTCTGCCGTGTGGGAGTATTATTATTTTACGATGTCTGGACTGTCATTGGTGTTTCCTTGATGTCTCCTTGGACTGTTCATCCAGCTTTTGGACTCCTTGCAGGACCTCAACGTCATCACACACACCACTTACAACATTCTCCCTGGGCCGCTTTTGGGACTCTCTACTTGGATTAGATTTGGCTATGCTCTGGGCCTTTAGCCTTATATATTCTCTAATTACGGGCCTTAATTCTCAACTGCCTAAAATTACGGGCACAATTGAATTATCCTCTCATTTGCCGAATTCAGCGTGCCTGGATCTTAATTACTATTCAAACGAAGAGTCATCATCGCCATCAGGCTCGGCACCTGTGAATCAAACTCACCTGCTCCAAAATTAAGCAGGCTTTGCCCACATAAAGAGCAACGCACCGATTGTTGTGCTTGTTTAAAAATTGCCCTCAGTAAATTGAATATTCTGAAAACAATACACTTAAAACCTCGTCCACCGGCCGAAGCGACTGCCTCAGGACTGCGAAGTATCTTCAGTCAAGATCTGCAGGATCAAGTCTCGGCGATCCGCAGGATCAAGTCTCGGCGATCCTCCCGGCTCCTTCAAATAAAACCATTCACTAAAGCTGAGTCCAAAAATGCTTTATTATCCCTCTCATAATTTCTCTCAGATACTTGTCGAGGTTTGTTAGGACTGGCTATACCCCTCGGCCAGTACCTAACACTGGTGACCCCAAAGATAAAAATCACTGGTGAAGACCCCAGTTAAAATTAACCCCAAAACTTTCTTTAAAAACTTAAAAACTATTCAACTCGATAAGTGTTTGAGAGGTTGTGAGAGAGGTTAATTTTGGCATAACATAGTAGTAATAAATTTCCCATGTCGTAGTTTTTGAGAATTTCTTGGATTTACTGTGTTAATGGTGATTCTCTGAGCTGCTCTAACAAAAAAATTTTTTTTCAGCGCTTTACTGTCCTTTTTTGTTTTATGTGCCTCAGTAGGTAGGGAAAATATTTTTTCCTATTTCCGTGCTTACGTATATTCTGACGACCGTAAAATTTCGCGTTTCAGTCTCTTTTTCCCTTCGTTTCTTCAACGTTATTGATCGATTGAGTAGGTAGAAAAATAATTTTTCTCATCTGCTTTATTTTTGTGCCTACGCAAATTGCCGCATACCGCATAATTTTTTTCTCGTTTCCAATTTCATATTTCCTTCCTTCTGTTTCAACTTAATTTGAATGATTGAGTAGGTAAAGAAATAACGCAAACCCTTGCCACTTAATTCCAAGTCATAGGCACTGATATCTTAATTGCGCATCCCTAAAGAGATTGTTAGCATGCCTGACTCAGATAATGAAGATCGAGCCCCCACAAAACCCATTAGGCTCCCTCCCTTCATTCCGGAGGACGCCCATACCTGGTTCCAACAGTGTGAGGAAATGTTTAGGTATCATAAAGTAACTAATAACACTGATCAATTCTACGCCCTTGTTTCCGCAGCCCCCACAAAATTGTTGAATGATTCAAATCAATTGCTCGAAAGCCCTCCCGCCGTTGATCCGTACGGTACCTTAAAAAGAAAGATTCTGCAGAAGTTGCAGATGTCCGATGCGGACAAATTTCGGAGTTTGGTAGACGCCTCAGCAATTCCATCTGTCTCTAGCTCTTTCTCTCCCACTTCGCTAGTAAAAGAGCTGCGAAAACTCGCTACGGGTGTTGCCGTAGCTGAGGGATTTCTGAAGGAAGTTTTCATGACTAAGCTTCCTCAGAATGTGCGTCCATTTCTATCGCTAGCAGGCCCAGATCAAACGTTAGAGAAGCTGGCGGAGTCCACCGAGACGGTGATGCGCAATATTAATTCGCCACAAGCACCGCAAGTTGCTTCCCTAAATGCAGCTGCTGCAAATTTTAGCCCCGCAAATACTCAGAATCAATCCGCAGCCACAATAGATAAGATGCAGCAAGACATCGCCGAGATAAAGCAAGCTTTACAGAATTGCAATTTAGGTCAGAGTGTGGCTCACATTCAGCAAGGCCCAGGGAGATTCCAAAGCCACCAAAACGCCTACGACTATCCTTATGACTATCCCTCCAACTATCATCCTTTTCCTCCTCCTCAACGCTTTGATAGAGGTAGATCCTATGATAGGTCAAATCAAGACCGCCGTTTTCGGTCGCGCTCTCGTGATGCCGGTAGCAATTTATGCTGGTATCACACAAAGTATGGTGACCAAGCACGAAAGTGCGGGTCCCGTTTTTGCCCTCGCTATACCGAAATGACTTCGGGAAACGCCAACAGCAACGCATAGTAGCGAGTACTGCGTTGCCTCATTCCCAGACTACTCGCCTCTTGACCATTCACGATCCCGTCACCAAATACCGATTTTTAATAGACACTGGCTCCAGTGTGTCAATTATCCCAGCCACGGTGAAAGACAAAAACAATCCATTGTTGGCGACATTACGCGCCGCAAACGGCACGCCAATTCCTTGTTACGGTGAAAGAGTATTAGAGTGCAGTCTGGGATTGAGGCGAAACTTTCGTTTCACATTTCTGATCGCGGAAGTACAAGAGCCCATAATAGGTGCTGATTTTCTTGCCAAGTTTGGCATACTTGTAGATGTTAAAAACCGTAGAATTAGGGACGAGGAGACACAGATCTCAATTCCCGCTTGTAGCATAACTAGAGCTAATGTCTTGCATTCTTTCTCTATCGCCTTAAAGGAAGAGTGCATGTTTGAGCAATTACTAAAAGATTTTCCTGCATTGACAAATTCTAACTTAGTTTCTACAAAAATGCAGACCAGCACAAAGCACTTCATAGAGACGACGGGACCGCCAGTTTACTCCCGTGCAAGGCGATTGCCGCCTGACCGATTGGCGTTAGCCAAGAAAGAATTTGCGCGCATGCTCGAAAATGGCATTATCCGCAGTTCCAAAAGTCCTTGGGCTAGCCCTCTTTTGCTAGTACCCAAGGCTAACGGTGAATTCAGACCGTGCGGGGATTTCCGCAGGTTGAATGCCGTTACTCTACCTGATCGCTACCCTATTCCTTACCTTCATGATTTCAGTGCAAATTTAGAGGGAGCACAAATTTTCTCAAAAATTGACTTGCAGCACGCTTTCCATCAAATTCCGCTGGAGGAAAGCGCAATTGAGAAGACCGCGGTAATCACTCCGTTTGGTCTCTTTGAGTTCCTCAAGATGCCATACGGCTTGAGGAACGCTCCTCAGACGTTCCAAAGGCACATGGCTGAAATTTTCTCTGATCTCACTTTCGCCTATGTCTATCTAGACGACATCCTAGTGGCATCCACAACCCCGGAGTTGCACAAAGACCATCTTAGGGTCGTGTTTCAAAGACTGTCCGACAATGGACTCCTCGTAAATCCTGCAAAATGCGAGCTCGGAAAGCCATCACTGATTTACTTAGGTCATGAAATCTCTAGCCTAGGTCTAAAACCTTTGCCTTCCAAAGTAGAAGTGATCAAAAACTTTCCTCTTCCACAGACCCAGAAGGAACTAAGAAGGTTCCTAGGTTCTGTTAACTTCTATCATCGTTTCATACGCAACTGTGCCCAAACTTTAGCGCCCTTGCCTGACCTCCTCGAACCGAAACGAAAAGGAAAATCCATTGAGGTAAAATGGACAGAAGAAGCGCGCAAAGCTTTTGGGGAAATCAAGCACAAGTTAGCTTCCGCGACTGAATTATCCTACCCTATTGCTAATGCTGATTTTAGTCTAGTAGTGGACGCTTCCAGTACTGCTGTAGGTGCTGTTTTGCAACAACAAGTAGGGACTAACATCTCTCCTCTTGCTTTCTTTTCCAAAAAGCTGTCGCCCACTGAGCGTGCTTATAGCGCGTTCGGTAGGGAACTTCTTGCTATCTACTTGTCTGTGAGACACTTTCGCTATGCTCTAGAGGAGAGGGAGTTTGTGATCTACGAGGCCTGTCGAAAAAGTATCCGACCTTAATTTTTCCCGCGCAAAGTAGTGATTCTAAGGCGGCGCCACTGTGCACGGTGGAAGGAGGAATCTTAATGCGCATGCTTGACTTTTTTCACCGCATTCACTTGGGCCAGTCACTGGCTGGTGGTCGCCAAGTAAGGTGCTGTTCTAAGTGTTTGTCGGATTTAGTTTTCTTGCAAGATGACTGAACGAATTGAGCAAAGACACTGCATCAAATTTTGTCAAAAGCTTGGTGATTCTCAAATTGAAACAATTCGTAAGATTCAGCAGGTGTTTGGGGAAGATGCTATGGGTGTAACACAAATTAAGGAGTGGTTCAACCGATTCAAAGATGGCCGCACATCAGCGGAGAGTGAGCAGCGTTGTGGCAGGCGTTGTGGCAGGCCGCACATTCATCCCATTTGATCCGCAATTTCTTGGCCAAACATGGAATTACGACCGTTCGCCAACCTCCCTACTCTCCAGACCTGGCTCCTTGCGACTTCTGGTTGTTTCCAAAATTGAAGACACCACTGAAAGGATCCCGTTTTGAGAGTAGAGAAGAGATAATGCGGAACGCGACGACAGAGCTGAACACCATTCCAAAAGAAGACTTCCAGAGGTGTTTCCGGCAGTGGAAGGATCGGTGGGCTAAGTGTGTGGAAGCACAAGGAGCCTACTTTGAAGGGGATTAGGGTCCCAACCCTGTCAGGTTGTTGAAGTATTTTTTCTGGCCAAAGGTCGGATACTTTTTCGACAGGCCTCGTACACAGATCACAAACCTCTGACCTCAGCGATCAAGATGCCCTCTGAAAGACATTCCCCAGGAGAAGCTCGACATTTGTCGTTTATAAGCCAGTTTACCACTGACATCCGTTTCATAAAAGGGTTGGACAATACTGTCGCTGATTGTCTATCGCACATAAATACTGTCCAAACCAGTGGTGAAATCACTTTCGGCAACATTGAAAGCGCGCAGAAGGAGGATCCTGAACTTCAGGACCTTCTCAAACCTTCTAACACTTCCTCTCTGAAGTTAACCTTGGTTGACGGCGTGTACCGTGATGCCGAGCGACTTTCTCGTTTGTATCTTCCCGCGACTCTCCGCAGAGTAGCTATCCTCCACTATCATTCCTTCTCTCACCCTGGTATTAACCGTACATTGCGTTTGATTTCTGATCGTTACGTCTGGCCAGCGATGCGTAAGGAGGTCAAGCAAATTGTGCAAAATTGCCATGCATGTCAGAGTAGTAAAGAGGTGAAACATAATCGTGCAGCGCTGCAGAGAGTTGCATTCACAGGTCACAAGTTCGACTCTGTACACCTAGATTTGGTGGGTCCTTTGCCTTTATCGCGCGGTCATTCTTATTTGTTGACCATCATTGATAGGTTCACACGTTGGGTTGAGGCTGTCCCTCTTCCTGATACCCAAACCGAGACTGTAGCGCGCGCCTTCATGTCCAACTGGATCTCTAGATTTGGTGTTCCCTTAAGGGTCACACATGACCGGGGATCACAATTCACCTCCAAATTCTGGAGTGAGCTTAGCATTGCCTTAGGGTGTGAAAACGTAAACACTACTGCTTATCATCCACAGTCAAACGGACTCATTGAGAGAGTCCACAGAGATTTAAAGTCGGCATTACGTTGCTTAAACTGCAGCAATGATTGGACTGACAGACTTCCAGTTGTATTGTTGAGCGTCCGCAATCTGTACAGACAAGATCAGCAGTGCACAGCAGCAGAGATGCTCTATGGTCAGACACTTCGTCTCCCCGGCGACATTGTTGACCCCAAACCTTTGCCTGAATTTTCATCCGCTGACCGTTCCGCATATGTAACCTGCCTAAAAGATTGCATGCGCCAGATCAAGTATGTGGCTCCGCGAATGCCTCAGACTGAGGATAAACTGGATCCTGCCTTGCAGGACTGCACACATGTGTACGTCCGAAACGACGCCATCAAACCTACACTCACGCGCCCCTATGATGGCCCATTCAAAATAATCAAACGCACGCCCAAGTATTTGGTCCTGGAAAGATCGGGTTCACACGACCCCGTGAGCATTGATCGATTAAAAGTCGCGTACACTTCCGATCATAGTGTGACTGCTAAACCATCATTCTCTCCACAGAATTCCCTTTCCACTGAGACTCGTTCATATCTACCATCTCAGCTTCCTCAGTTGGCTGCATTATTGCCTAGTCAACTTGAGTGTAATCCTTTCTATGTGCCTGTACATTCAAACCCTATCTCTAAGCCTGTCGTAGATTCTAATTCTAGCCCTCTTACTGAAACAGCGACAAGTCTGGATAGACCAGACGAGCCCGCTGCAGTAACTCGTGTTCCTAGAACTCTTGCCGATCTAAATTTGCAGACCCGTTTGGTGAAACTTCCCCGCTCAGTAACATTTTCCACCTGCCGAACCCGGCAGGGTCGCGTAGTTAGACCTCCTTCCCGCTACAAATGATTGCAGCGGGTGGACCTTTTGATCTGCGCCTTGGGGGGTAATGTAGCATATCGCTACAAAGCGTAAGAATTAGAAATTTTCCATTCGCACTTAAATAAATTAATTATTAGCATTAAAAATCTTACTCTAATATATTATTAATTATTTTCTACTTCTAATTCGTAATCATTGAAGTTTTTGTGTAAATGCATGAAATAATAAAAATAACAATCGACATTTTTCGAGAGAGGAGCCCTCTGGTGGCAATACTGCGCGTGGCGTTCCTTTCGAATCACAATCTATCGTGCCTTACGAGTTCGTGCATACCGTGTTCGTGTAAGTGAAGAAAAATTAGAGTTTAAATAAGAAGTAACCAGGGAACGTATATGTAATATAGCGAGTAGTGTAAGTTCTAGTTAGAGAGACCGAAAGTTGGCAACGCTCGATAGGGCAACACTCGCGAGTCAGTCTGCTATTGGCCTCGGATTCAACAACAAGTAAATGTTGACCGAGTGTGTACATAATTAACTACTGTGGTTGGTATCTAACTTCTTAAGTTCTAAACTAATGTACTAATTCTATTCTACTCTATTCTATACCTTTCCCGTCTATCTCCGCTCTAACCTCACTAGCCACAGTACCGACGTTTGAGTATAAAGTTAAGGTATCCAAGAGGTGAGTGAACTATTTACCTAACTTGCTGTGTCATTGCATTGTATTGTGTTCAGTACTATAACTATGTGGTGTCTATGTGGAACCTACGCTGTGCTCTGGTGTAGGGCTATCCACTCCATAATACTGGCGACGAGGATTATTTTTTGTAGAACTATTGGGAGAGACTAGACTAATGAAGGAACTCAGAATTTATATTATTCAGTGACTAGAGTATTGATGCTGTAAATTTCTGATTTTTTTTTTAACAAGGGGTATTATTACAGCCTATTGAATTGGCTACTCTTGCAACTGATATTGTTGCTACTACTATTTCAGGTAGATATCTGACAATTAGCTGTAAAGCTGGGTAAAAATGCCAATGCTAGGCTCAGTGGGAGAATTCAGTCCTTTAGAGGAAGAATTCCCAGAATATGAAGTCAGGCTAAACTGCTTACTTAGTATTACTAAAGTGTAAGATTCAAATAAAGCTAAAACATTTATTGCTCTGGTGGGTCCTAAAATTGTTAGGTTAGCCAAAGACCTACTGTCACCTAAAAGACTTTTAGATGCTACCTATGAGGAGGTCATGGAAGCGTTAAGACGGCATTTTAAGCCGACACGCAACCAGATCTTTGAAAGGTTTAGGTTCCATAAGCGGAACCAGAAACAAGGGGAGAGCATTGCTGATTTTGTGGCTAGCTTAAAGGCCCTGTCAGACACCTGTAATTTCAAACAGGAAGTTCTGGAAGAGACGCTTCTTGATAGGTTCATACTGGGTGTGGCCAGTAATGATGTTCAAAATTGTTTGCTTAATGAAAATGACCTCACATGGAAAAAAGCCGTGGATCTGGCAACTGCCAAAGAAACTCAACTGAGGGAGACAGTTGTGTTAAGGCAACCTAATTCCATACTAAATGTGGGCCAGCATAGAGTAAAGCAAACTGCTATTAAGCCTCAGGGCAAAACTCAGGCTCAAGCTAGCCCCAAATCAGCATGCAGCGGCTGTGGTAATCTGCACTGGCGTAGAGATTGCCCCTATAAAGACAGTGTTTGTCATGGTTGTGGCCAAAAAGGCCATCTTAAGAAGTGTTGCTTTAAATTGAAAAAGCAAAATTCTGCTAAAGACAACAAAAATAATTTTGTGCATGCCATGCATGAGAAAAGGGGGAGGGAACACCACCCTAACCCTAATAGAACTAACAATGCAGCCTGTGCAGACTATCCAGTTGCTAATCTAGGCTGTTATGGAGAGATTTTCTCAATAGCCGAGGAAATGAAACCCCCGATCAAAATAAAATTGTTACTAAATGGTGTGCCATTAGAGATGGAGGTAGATACAGGTGCTGCCAGGTCTATCCTTTCAATGGCCACCTACTCTAAAATACCAGCTAAGTCAAGACCCGAGCTGAGACCTTCTGATGTTAAGTTTAGGACTTATGGGGGAGCAGAGCTAATAGTTTGCGGAGAGATTAGGGCTAACATCCAGCGTGAATCTGGTAATATGGTTCCTCAACTAGCAACTATTGCGATTGTAGACAGGGAGGGGCCAGCTTTGCTGGGTAGGGACCTGATTGATTCCCTTGGGCTAACTATAGTATCAAATAATGTCAACAAATTGACTACCTGCCCTGAAGAGTTAGCAAATAAATTCCCTGACCTTTTTCAACCAGGTCTAGGTTGCTTTAAGGGAAGGAATTTCAAAATAGAAGTGGATCCAGCTGTACCACCAAAGTTTTGTAAGGCCAGGAACGTGCCTTACACACTGAGACCTAAGGTGGAGGCAGAACTTGATAGACTGGTGCAGGAAGGTATCCTCACCCCTGTACAATACTCGAGATGGGCAGCGGCGATCGTCCCTGTGCTCAAGGCTGATCAAAGCATCCGCATCTGTGGGGACTACAAATTACCAGTCAGCCACTAGGCTTGATACCTACCCTATACCCAGAGTGGAAGATCTATTTTGCGGGTTAGCAGGAGGAGTTATATACTCCAAGCTAGATATGTCTCAGGCATACGCTCAACTACCCTTGGATGAAGACTCCAAGGAACTCACGGTAATAAACACCCACAGAGGTTTATTTGCCTACAACCGTCTCAGTTTTGGAATTGCGTCCGCACCTGGAATCTTTCAGCGTGCCATGGAAGGACTATTGCAGGGCCTCCCAGGAGTGTTCTGCTACCTGGATGACGTCCTGGTGAGTGCCACTAATGAGCAAGAGCACAACAAGCGTCTCTATCAAGTCTTATCTAAACTACAGGAGGCAGGACTAAAACTGAAAATGGATAAATGCCAAATTGGAGTGCCACAGGTATCCTACCTTGGATACCAAATTGACAAGGATGGATTGCACCCCACTGCAGAGAAGGTAGCAGCAATCCAGAATGCACCAGCTCCTACTAATGTAACTCAACTGAGAGCCCACCTTGGGCTGCTAAATTTCTATAGGAAATTTCTAAAATCATCTGCAACTATGCTGGAGCCCCTAAATACCTTACTGAGAGACAAAACCCCTTGGAAATGGGATGCAAGTCAGGAGAGAGCCTTCCAGAAATCTAAACAAGCCCTGCTGGACTCTCAGACTCTAGTCCACTTTGACCCTCATAAACCCATAGTGGTAGTGGCTGACAGTAGTGCGTATGGTGTGGGAGCGGTGCTGTGTCACCTTATTGATGGGATTGAACGCCCCGCCTATTTTGCCTCCCGAACTCTAACAGCAACAGAACGCAACTACTCTCAAACTGAGAAAGAAGCCCTAGCTATGGTGTTCGCACTTCGAAAATTTCATTGCTACCTGTGGGGACAGGATTTCACTGTGGTTACGGACCACAAACCTTTGTTAGGACTATTTGATCCGGGTAGAAGCATTCCTCCGATGGCATCCGGGCGCATTCAAAGGTGGGCTTTACTACTGCAGTCCTACGAGTTCACCTTGCGTCACCGGTCCGGCGTGCTGTTGGGCACAGCTGATGCTCTCAGTCGTCTACCTTTGACAACTCCCGAGGAAGCCATACCTATTCCTGCGGAATGGACGTCCTTAGTTAATTTCCTTGAGTCAGCTCCAGTCACCAGCACCCACATCCGCGACGGCACCCTAAGGGACCCCGTACTTTCAAAGGTATACAAATACTGCCAAGTAGGCTGGCCTTCGACGGTAATTGGTGACCCTGATCTTGCTCCGTATACTAGGAGGCGAGACGAATTGTCCACACAAAATGGCTGTGTGCTCTGGGGAGCAAGAATTATTGTACCCCAAGCTCTCAGACAAGCCATTGTGGACGAACTGCACTCTGGCCATGCTGGATCATCCAGGATGAAGGAGTTAGCTCGCAGCTATGTATGGTGGCCGCTGCTGGACAAAGATCTAGAAGAAACGACTAAGTCATGCAGCGAGTGCCTGAGCACTCGAGCTGCACCAACGAAAGCTGAACTCCATCCGTGGGAATGGCCTGCGAAGCCTTGGCATCGCATACACATTGACTACGCGGGCCCAATGGATGGAAAATACTATCTAGTGATCGTGGATGCACACTCTAAGTGGGTTGAAATTTTTCCCACATCTACTACAACCTCTAGCGAAACGATCTCGTGCCTGAAACACACTTTTGCGACATTTGGATTTCCAGTAACAATTGTTTCTGACAATGCAACGTGTTTCACATCGGCTGAATTCCAAGAATTTGTGAAGGCATGTGGTATGCGACATATTACGAGTGCACCATACCACCCTTCAACTAATGGACTGGCAGAGCGCATGGTACAAACTTTCAAGAAGAATATACGAAAGTCAACGGAACCCCTACGCCTAGCACTAGACAGGTTTCTGTTCAACTATCGGCTGACACCCCACACGACAACAGGTGTTACGCCCGCCGAACTGATGTTAGGCAGAAAAGTTCGCTCTCGTCTTGATCTGCTTTGGCCGTCAGAAGCAATCGCGTCCAAAGTTGCTCAACGCCAGGACGCTCAGAAAAGATACCACCTAGGGTCTCGCACGGTTGATATTCCGCCGGAGTCACCTGTGATGGTCCGTCAATACACGCCGGGTTCCCCAAAATGGACCCCTGCTACCACCATTGAGAAAACAGGCCCGGTATCCTACAAGTGCCAACTGAAGGGAGGAGAGGTCGTTCGTCGACACCAGGACCAAGTTATTACCTGCTCGAACACCATCCCTGAACCCTTGGAACAACCTACGGAGGAAACCGTTGTGTTTCCACAACCTGCTCAAAATTCATACCCACCACCTCCGACCAATGAACCTGACTCCGAAACACCTGAGTACCCGATTCCCACCCAGGAGGCTAGGCTGAACGAGCCTCCAAGTGCTAGTATCTCACGCAGGTCTACCCGGGCTCGGAAGCCTGTGGTGAGAATGGACCTTTAGGATTGACTATATTGAATAAGGGGACTGGGGATACAGGGAGGGGTTTCTAATTAAGGAGGGAGGGGTGTAATATAGCGAGTAGTGTAAGTTCTAGTTAGAGAGACCGAAAGTTGGCAACGCTCGATAGGGCAACACTCGCGAGTCAGTCTGCTATTGGCCTCGGATTCAACAACAAGTAAATGTTGACCGAGTGTGTACATAATTAACTACTGTGGTTGGTATCTAACTTCTTAGGTTCTAAACTAATGTACTAATTCTATTCTACTCTATTCTATACCTTTCCCGTCTATCTCCGCTCTAACCTCACTAGCCACAGTACCGACGTTTGAGTATAAAGTTAAGGTATCCAAGAGGTGAGTGAACTATTTACCTAACTTGCTGTGTCATTGCATTGTATTGTGTTCAGTACTATAACTATGTGGTGTCTATGTGGAACCTACGCTGTGCTCTAGTGTAGGGCTATCCACTCCATAATACTGGCGACGAGGATTATTTTTTGTAGAACTATTGGGAGAGGCTAGACTAATGAAGGAACTCAGAATTTATATTATTCAGTGACTAGAGTATTGATGCTGTAAATTTCTGATTTTTTTTTAACAAGGGGTATTATTACAGCCTCTTGAATTGGCTACTCTTGCAACTGATATTGTTGCTACTACTATTTCAGGTAGATATCTGACAATTAGCTGTAAAGCTTGGTAAAAATGCCAACGCTAGGCTCAGTGGGAGAATTCAATCCTTTAGAGGAAGAATTCCCAGAATATGAAGTCAGGCTAAACTGCTTCCTTAGTATTAATAAAGTGGAAGATTCAAATAAAGCTAAAACATTTATTGCTCTGGTGGGTCCTAAAATTGTTAGGTTAGCCAAAGACCTACTGTCACCTAAAAGACTTTTAGATGCTACCTATGAGGAGATCATGGAAGCGTTAAGACGGCATTTTAAGCCGACACGCAACCAGATCTTTGAAAGGTTTAGGTTCCATAAGCGGAACCAGAAACAAGGGGAGAGCATTGCTGATTTTGTGGCTAGCTTAAAGGCCCTGTCAGACACCTGTAATTTCAAACAGGAAGTTCTGGAAGAGACGCTTCTTGATAGGTTCATACTGGGTGTGGCCAGTAATGATGTTCAAAATTGTTTGCTTAATGAAAATGACCTCACATGGAAAAAAGCCGTGGATCTGGCAACTGCCAAAGAAACTCAACTGAGGGAGACAGTTGTGTTAAGGCAACCTAATTCCATACTAAATGTGGGCCAGCATAGAGTAAAGCAAACTGCTATTAAGCCTCAGGGCAAAACTCAGGCTCAAGCTAGCCCCAAATCAGCATGCAGCGGCTGTGGTAATCTGCACTGGCGTAGAGATTGCCCCTATAAAGACAGTGTTTGTCATGGTTGTGGTCAAAAAGGCCATCTTAAGAAGTGTTGCTTTAAATTGAAAAAGCAAAATTCTGCTAAAGACAACAAAAATAATTTTGTGCATGCCATGCATGAGAAAAGGGGGAGGGAACACCACCCTAACCCTAATAGAACTAACAATGCAGCCTGTGCAGACTATCCAGTTGCTAATCTAGGCTGTTATGGAGAGATTTTCTCAATAGCCGAGGAAATGAAACCCCCAATCAAAATAAAATTGTTACTAAATGGTGTGCCATTAGAGATGGAGGTAGATACAGGTGCTGCCAGGTCTATCCTTTCAATGGCCACCTACTCTAAAATACCAGCTAAGTCAAGACCCGAGCTGAGACCTTCTGATGTTAAGCTTAGGACTTATGGGGGAGCAGAGCTAATAGTTTGCGGATAGATTAGGGCTAACATCCAGCGTGAATCTGGTAATATGGTTCCTCAACTAGCAACTATTGTGATTGTAGACAGGGAGGGGCCAGCTTTGCTGGGTAGGGACCTGATTGATTCCCTTGGGCTAACTATAGTATCAAATAATGTCAACAAATTGACTACCTGCCCTGAAGAGTTAGCAAATAAATTCCCTGACCTTTTTCAACCAGGTCTAGGTTGCTTTAAGGGAAGGAATTTCAAAATAGAAGTGGATCCAGCTGTACCACCAAAGTTTTGTAAGGTCAGGAACGTGCCTTACACACTGAGACCTAAGGTGGAGGCAGAACTTGATAGACTGGTGCAGGAAGGTATCCTCACCCCTGTACAATACTCGAGATGGGCAGCGGCGATCGTCCCTGTGCTCAAGGCTGATCAAAGCATCCGCATCTGTGGGGACTACAAATTACCAGTCAGCCACTAGGCTTGATACCTACCCTATACCCAGAGTGGAAGATCTATTTAGCGGGTTAGCAGGAGGAGTTATATACTCCAAGCTAGATATGTCTCAGGCATACGCTCAACTACCCTTGGATGAAGACTCCAAGGAACTCACGGTAATAAACACCCACAGAGGTTTATTTGCCTACAACCGTCTCAGTTTTGGAATTGCGTCCGCACCTGGAATCTTTCAGCGTGCCATGGAAGGACTATTGCAGGGCCTCCCAGGAGTGTTCTGCTACCTGGATGACGTCCTGGTGAGTGCCACTAATGAGCAAGAGCACAACAAGCGTCTCTATCAAGTCTTATCTAAACTACAGGAGGCAGGACTAAAACTGAAAATGGATAAATGCCAAATTGGAGTGCCACAGGTATCCTACCTTGGATACCAAATTGACAAGGATGGATTGCACCCCACTGCAGAGAAGGTAGCAGCAATCCAGAATGCACCAGCTCCTACTAATGTAACTCAACTGAGAGCCTACCTTGGGCTGCTAAATTTCTATAGGAAATTTCTAAAATCATCTGCAACTATGCTGGAGCCCCTAAATACCTTACTGAGAGACAAAACCCCTTGGAAATGGGATGCAAGTCAGGAGAGAGCCTTCCAGAAATCTAAACAAGCTCTCCTGGACTCTCAGACTCTAGTCCACTTTGACCCTCATAAACCCATAGTGGTAGTGGCTGACAGTAGTGCGTATGGTGTGGGAGCGGTGCTGTGTCACCTTATTGATGGGATTGAACGCCCCGCCTATTTTGCCTCCCAAACTCTAACAGCAACAGAACGCAACTACTCTCAAACTGAGAAAGAAGCCCTAGCTATGGTGTTCGCACTTCGAAAATTTCATTGCTACCTGTGGGGACAGGATTTCACTGTGGTTACGGACCACAAACCTTTGTTAGGACTATTTGATCCGGGTAGAAGCATTCCTCCGATGGCATCCGGGCGCATTCAAAGGTGGGCTTTACTACTGCAGTCCTACAAGTTCACCTTGCGTCACCGGTCCGGCGTGCTGTTGGGCACAGCTGATGCTCTCAGTCGTCTACCTTTGACAACTCCCGAGGAAGCCACACCTATTCCTGCGGAATGGACGTCCTTAGTTAATTTCCTTGAGTCAGCTCCAGTCACCAGCACCCACATCCGCGACGGCACCCTAAGGGACCCCGTACTTTCAAAGGTATACAAATACTGCCAAGTAGGCTGGCCTTCGACGGTAATTGGTGACCCTGATCTTGCTCCGTATACTAGGAGGCGAGACGAATTGTCCACACAAAATGGCTGTGTGCTCTGGGGAGCAAGAATTATTGTACCCCAAGCTCTCAGACAAGCCATTGTGGACGAACTGCACTCTGGCCATGCTGGATCATCCAGGATGAAGGAGTTAGCTCGCAGCTATGTATGGTGGCCGCTGCTGGACAAAGATCTAGAAGAAACGACTAAGTCATGCAGCGAGTGCCTGAGCACTCGAGCTGCACCAACGAAAGCTGAACTCCATCCGTGGGAATGGCCTGCGAAGCCTTGGCATCGCATACACATTGACTACGCGGGCCCAATGGATGGAAAATACTATCTAGTGATCGTGGATGCACACTCTAAGTGGGTTGAAATTTTTCCCACATCTACTACAACCTCTAGCGAAACGATCTCGTGCCTGAAACACACTTTTGCGACATTTGGATTTCCAGTAACAATTGTTTCTGACAATGCAACGTGTTTCACATCGGCTGAATTCCAAGAATTTGTGAAGGCATGTGGTATGCGACATATTACGAGCGCACCATACCACCCTTCAACTAATGGACTGGCAGAGCGCATGGTACAAACTTTCAAGAAGAATATACGAAAGTCAACGGAACCCCTACGCCTAGCACTAGACAGGTTTCTGTTCAACTATCGGCTGACACCCCACACGACAACAGGTGTTACGCCCGCCGAACTGATGTTAGGCAGAAAAGTTCGCTCTCGTCTTGATCTGCTTTGGCCGTCAGAAGCAATCGCGTCCAAAGTTGCTCAACGCCAGGACGCTCAGAAAAGATACCACCCAGGGTCTAGCGCGGTTGATATTCCGCCGGAGTCTCCTGTGATGGTCCGTCAATACACGCCGGGTTCCCCAAAATGGACCCCTGCTACCACCATTGAGAAAACAGGCCCGGTATCCTACAAGTGCCAACTGAAGGGAGGAGAGGTCGTTCGTCGACACCAGGACCAAGTTATTACCTGCTCGAACACCATCCCTGAACCCTTGGAACAACCTACGGAGGAAACCGTTGTGTTTCCACAACCCGCTCAAAATTCATACCCACCACCTCCGACCAATGAACCTGACTCCGAAACACCTGAGTACCCGATTCCCACCCAGGAGGCTAGGCTGAACGAGCCTCCAAGTGCTAGTATCTCACGCAGGTCTACCCGGGCTCGGAAGCCTGTGGTGAGAATGGACCTTTAGGATTGACTATATTGAATAAGGGGACTGGGGATACAGGGAGGGGTTTCTAATTAAGGAGGGAGGGGTGTAATATAGCGAGTAGTGTAAGTTCTAGTTAGAGAGACCGAAAGTTGGCAACGCTCGATAGGGCAACACTCGCGAGTCAGTCTGCTATTGGCCTCGGATTCAACAACAAGTAAATGTTGACCGAGTGTGTACATAATTAACTACTGTGGTTGGTATCTAACTTCTTAGGTTCTAAACTAATGTACTAATTCTATTCTACTCTATTCTATACCTTTCCCGTCAATCTCCGCTCTAACCTCACTAGCCACAGTACCGACGTTTGAGTATAAAGTTAAGGTATCCAAGAGGTGAGTGAACTATTTACCTAACTTGCTGTGTCATTGCATTGTATTGTGTTCAGTACTATAACTATGTGGTGTCTATGTGGAACCTACGCTGTGCTCTAAAGTAGGGCTATCCACTCCATAATAGTATACAAGTGCAAATGCCCTGTGTGTATGTCAATTAACTTAAGGATCTGATCATCGTCGTGAATTAAGTGCTAAAGCTCCTAGACGGGCATGTGTATTTCTGATGTTATCTCAGCGTGAAATAGCGTAAACATTTGCGTGTCATTTCCAAGTTCACATGTTGAGACTTCAAACTAAATATTCAGCTAACGTCCTTGTTTTTCTTTACTGCAAATTTAGATTGCAGTTGCCAGTATCAAATCGGAAATTACTCATAAACTGACTCGTGAACGCACGCGGCTAATTCGCCGGCGTTCTTTGTCGATAGTGTGTCTTTGTTGTTTTCAATGGCGGAGCAGATACTGCCGTTTTCCGTCACTACTCCGTGACCATAACTGCACTATAAGCATGTGTTATAATAGTATCTTCTTTTATTACAAGGCGTACTTGCAGTAGTTTCTCTTAAATAATGTTTCAACGCGAAATAATAATTAAAGACGTCTCCTAATAATCTCGTATGTGTACGAATTACGAAAAATATTCATGTCTATGCTTGCTAAAGTTTTGAGTCGTCTTTTATAGCTCATACTCCTTGAACCTTGCGTTTAATCACACTTATTTCAATTTAAATCATTTCAATAACAATTTAATTTCATTCTGTTCATTCTTGTGACAAAAATACCCACTACCATTTGCCTTTCGCGAGTGCGCACAAATTTTGCCGGCGGCTTGGCGAATGCCGACGTGTAGAGCCGCCGGGTTATTCGCCGCGCTGATCTTCATGTTTCATCTCGCGCACATTTCCTTTCTGTGCAAACAAAACGTTTAGTGTTTCCTTTTCTTATTATTGGGTTATTATTCCTTACCATTTATTAATTGCAACTGATATTTATCCGTGATTTTTAGTAGGATTTATATCAATGAAACCTGAGAATTTTTCTCTGTTATTTCTTGTACAGTTATAGAGACGTCCTAGAGTACTTGAAGAAGCATTAATTCTCTTTATATGAAATTCTTAATTGCTGTAATTCTTTTCTTCTGCTTCTTGAACCATGTCTTGTTAAGTCATGTGTCTTTAAATGGTTCCAGGGATTTGATCCCCGATTTTGCTCCTAGATAATCACCAAAGAAAAGAAAGAAAAAAGAAAAAATGTTTATTTCCAAATTGTCACATGAGATACATGCCAACATATTGACTTTTAAAAGTTTCTTAAATATAGGGCATCCTAAAACAAATGTTCCATACGAGGAGTACTAATTGACAAATAGTATTACTAAAAAGTATTACCAATAGTATTACTAAAAAATTCTTAAATTTTCTGCCTTGTATTTAAAGCAGGAGCAGCTGTATAAGAGTTTTCTTAATTGATTCTGTCCTATTTCTCTACTTTTGAGCTTGAGAACTAATGAAATTAACTAGAGTCAAATCTGTAGGAATTCTCAAATTCTGCCGTGTGGGAGTTTTATTATTTTACGATGTGTGGACTGTCAGTGGTGTTTCCTTGATGTCTCCTTGGACTGTTCATCCAGCTTTTGGACTCCTTGCAGGACCTCAACGTCATCACACACACCACTTACAACATTCTCCCTGGGCCGCTTTTGGGACTCTCTACTTGGATTAGATTTGGCTATGCTCTGGGCCTTTAGCCTTATATATTCTCTAATAACGGGCCTTAATTCTCAACTGCCTAAAATTACGGGCACAATTGAATTATCCTCTCATTTTTCCGAATTCAGCGTGCCTGGATCTTAATTACTATTCAAACGAAGAGTCATCATCGCCATCAGGCTCGGCACCTGTGAATCAAACTCACCTGCTCCAAAATTAAGCAGGCTTTGCCCACATAAAGAGCAACGCACCGATTGTTGTGCTTGTTTAAAAATTGCCCTCAGTAAATTGAATATTCTGAAAACAATACACTTAAAACCTCGTCCACCGGCCGGAGCGACTGCCTCAGGACTGCGAAGTATCTTCAGTCAAGATCTGCAGGATCAAGTCTCGGCGATCCGCAGGATCAAGTCTCGGCGATCCTCCCGGCTCCTTCAAATAAAACCATTCACTAAAGCTGAGTCCAAAAGTGCTTTATTATCCCTCTCATAATTTCTCTCAGATACTTGTCGAGGTTTGTTAGGACTGGCTATACCCCTCGGCCAGTACCTAACACCGGACATGTTTGTACATGAAATTTCCTCTACAGCAAGACTGCCTTTTTGAGTGAAACTTCAAGCAGTTGTCGTTTCATCCATGCGCTGTTACATGAATTATTTAGAAACGCAGAGATTTAGGATACCCCACATGTGTCGAAATTTAATTATTCCTACGATTCACCGTTGAAGGTTTAGGGTAAAAACTTTCTAGCCTCGCTTAAGGGGTGTTTACACTAGGGGACATTTCGGCTGTGAGGCGCGACTCGTGTAGCCGAAGCTCACCACTGAGGCTCAAATTTGTGTGTGTGAGCCCGAAGTTCCCGATTCGCTTTGGTTGAATCCGTGCAGCGGCTACACGTGTGCGAGGCGCAGCTGAGCTCGACCGGTCAGTGTGCGGATGGCAGTCATCAAGTGAGGTAGCGCCTCTCTCTCACCCGTCATGGCTGACTCAACACTACCGCGAGAAACTACACTGCTTCTAATTGAAATGTACTAAGCCCATCAATGCCTTTGGCAGACTAAAAGCTGTGAATATAAGGAGGCTGCTTTCCATTATATTTTAATGAAGATGAACGAATATAGTAACATTTCACTCATGCAAATAAAAAAGAGATTACGTAGCTACGATGCAGCAACAATATTCACACAAGCTCGTCTACAGCTGCATGGCTGCCACTTGGTTTTGTGCTGCATGGCTGCCACTTGTGTTTGACCAAAAAATCTAGTGTGACCTCAAAAAATATCGAGAAACATATAGATTTAATAATAAAACATCCAAAAATTTATCTAGAAGTAAATTAATTATCTACTATAATAAATTAGTTGAACAATAGCATATAAGGATATTTATTTCATAAATTGCTTTATTTTAGGCAATTTATCTTTATATAAATTATCTAGTATCCTGATATTTACCCTAATAAAGCTTGGTATCCAAATATTCTTCAATTTTACACGTGTTGCGAGTAGAAAGGTCAGTCTCTATTGCATTGCATTTCATCAATGCTCAGATTCCTACTTCTCAACAATTGTTTTAAGGCTTTCACACCGCTATCTTCATCACTTTTAATAATTTTTCAATTACTAAGTAAGCTGATTCTACTTTATTAGATGCATTACTTTAGTAAATAACTGATACACCAAGTAGTTTCATGATAGAAATATCATTGCTCCATCCAACAATAAACTGAACTCCTTGTTACCAATATCATTGGTCGGTCTTTCGTCAAAATGAGGCCACATTACATTATTGATAATGTATGTGCATTTTATTCCTTGATTTTCTGATATCATCACTAGTTTTGCAATTGGAGATAGTGTGCTGTAGCTTATGAAGCGTGAAATAGCCGTCTTGGTGTCGTTCATAATCTGAACATAACATGATCAGAATATGGTTGCTTCACTATTCAGACAATTTGCTTAAGTAAATTAACAAATATAATAAGAATGAAGCAGTAACCAACCATTATGGTGACTTCCTAATTCGAATTTACAGTAATCTATCATATACATAGCTTAACTGTAATTCTAGCTAGAAAATTTCTATCACGCTGAAAATACTATATGGATTTTATAGCTAATATCTAGGTTCGAAATTTTACATCTAAGCTTCAGCAAAAACACCTAGATCTAGCTATATAATATCTAGCGTGGCAGCCCTGTTGAGCAGCGCGCGCTCCATGGCTCGCTCCAATGGTGTCTAGTCTAAACGCACATGGCTCTTGTGAAGCTCCACACGAGGCGTCTACACGTGAGGCTGCAGCAAAATGTAGACCAGTGTAAACGGCCCTTTACTTTCGAAAGTAGTGTGGACGAGCCTTTCTCGTCACTTTTTCGAAATTTTTTGTGTGATTACTCTATTATTATAAGCTATGCGAACCGGGTAAGGCTACTCCTTCAGGTATACGAACCGGGTAAGGTCGACAATTTGAATAAAGAGAACGGTAGAATAATGTATATTTATAGTTGGTTAAACTATTTAAGTAATGTTTTTATAAACTTTTTTGCTGAATTGATATTCAAGATTTTTTTTTACACAAAATTGAAGAAAATATTTAATTTCTAGCGGCTATTAAACATTCGTATTGCAGGTGAACCATATTTGAGAAGGAAAGTATGGGTTTATCCTATGCTGAATTTTAGAAGAATGAAGTAGTCTAGACTGATCCATCATGATGTGCATTTTTTAAATGAGTAGGCCTACATGCATCATTTAACATAAAATATTTTTTTTTATTGTGCACGACATTATGTTTGATACTGGTGTTATAATGTTGGCTGTTCTTTTTTTTTTAGTGTAGCCCTAAATTCTTGGCTTGAATATTCATCATGCATTTTAAAATTATGTTACCACATAGGGTAATTCATCAAATATCGAACAGAAACCACGTGTGTCTAGAAACAACCTTCATAAATCGGTAATTTTTGCTCTGAATAACTGTTGCGGGCCTCAATATTATTCTTGAACAGTTGCTTTCTTGTTCTGTGATGTCGCTTTAAAGACAACGTAGATTGTTGGAATTTATTTATTGTTTTAAAAATTGAATTCTTCAATAACATAATTTCATCAATATCGAACATGAATCGAACAAGAATTTTGATTCGAACAGGATGGTTTGTCAATTAGTTCTCCTCGTATGGAACATTTGTTAGACTATTGGCACGCCACGTATGGTTTGTCTATTAGTACGCCTCGTATATTTTGTCCATTAATATGCCTCGTATGGTCTATCTATTTGTACACCTCTGATAGTTTGTCTATTAGTACACCTCGTATAGTTTGTCTATTAGTACACCTCGTATAGTTTGTCAATTATTATGCCTCATTTGGCTTTTCTATTTGTACACCTCTGATGGTTTGTCAATTAGTACTCCTCGTATGGAACTTTTGTTTTAGGACGTCCTATATTAAGAAACTTTTTAAAATCCAATATGTTGACATGTATCTCATGTGGCCACTTGGAAAATAATCGTTTTTCTTTCATTCTTTTTTTTCTTTTGTGCACTGGATTTTCTTGGAAATGCTCGCGGTGGCACAGCGGTTAAGGGATCGGACTTGTATGCTGGAGTCGCGGGTTCGTATCCCGGCGCTGGCGCTGTGATTTTCCCCGTTGGGTATAAGGGAAAGCTCAAGCACAATACCCCACTCGACCCAGGTGTCGGAAATGGGTACCGGCTTTACGGGGGAACCGTCATGGTGTCCTATATATAGTGTTAGTTATAAGACATTTGAAAAACCAATGCTTAAGATCATTTGTATCAGGCTTGATTGGAAATAAAGCATCCCAAAGATGCCAATGTTTGTTTTGTTTGTTTCTTTGTTTGAAATAACTGTCTCATTACTTATTTTCAATGCATTTGAATGGAGAGTTATCAAAATTTGAATATGATGTCGATGTTTCATTTGCAGTGTTTGTTGAACCATCGTTGTGATCATCAACCTGTGTGACCTTTTTTGGAGTAGAGTGTAAAGCACTCGTCAATGAATTATTATTGATGCTTGCATCAATTTTCTTGGCAAGGGATTGATCATCAGTAAATGTAGCCAGACGAATCATTGATGATCTTGAGGGCCTTGGAACACCAGCAGCTGATTGGTCGCCATCTTCAACTATTCAATGTTATTATCAAGCGTTAATACAATATTTTAAGGAAATGAAACAGGCGTTCAATAGATCGATTCAGTTATTTAAAAGAATTAAGAATCGAAAAGCCTTGTTCAAGGCATAAATTCATGATTTTTAAGGAATTTTGATTCGAACACCTTTGTTCAGTATTTAATACTGACATGAAAAAGGAACTGAATGTCGAACATGGAATAATTATCAAGTTTTTGGCGGAAAAGAAAAAAAAATACAGTAACAGAACATATGACAACACTACTCTCTAGTTATGACGGGAGATTGACGGTGACCCAACAACAATTAAACCGTCGCAATTTTCCCGAGGTGCGTAAGATTTTTCGAGTGAAAAAATTCGACCAATTTGTAAGGGTCGTACAGAAAATGCGTTTGCAACCGCTGGTAGCAGTTTGCAGCTCACAGAAATGAGTTTATATCACTAAAATAGGAGTTTTAGATGTAAGATCACTGGCACTGAGCAAGTTTGGATGCTTACTAAATTTATTACGCGCATATTTCCAAAGTTGTTCGATAATCAGTTCAGTTCGATATTTGATGAATTACCCTACCTAGCCAGGAAGAGGTAAAAAATTGTAGATTTTGTAGGTGTTTGGTATTATTGTTCAAGTGCTTTGTTTTTGTTAATAATTAATAGTAGATTAACCGGTAAATGTGTAGCGTTGGTCAGTAATCGATTTTTGAGTTTTCAGGGCCTAAACGTAGTTAATTAGATCGAAATAAACAAGTTTTTTTTCTATGCACTTTCCGTCGTAAATGATTATTTAACAAGTTATGGCGGTAAGTTTAGTTTCGTCTTTGATGACGAATGCGGTCGAATAAACAACTACTCATCGGTTTTCAAATTTTTGTTGCTTGAATCATGGTAATAACATCGAAATAAACAACTTTTCTTCTATACACTTTTTTTGTCAAATGAGTATTTAACGAGGTATAGCGGTAGATTTTGTTTCGTCTTTGATGACGATCGAACTAGAAGCAAGACGGCATTGCAGTGTTGCCGTCCGACGTGCTGTTTGAATTAGTTCCCGCTTCAAACACTGGAGTTGCGGTCAGTAATTTACCGCTATAACTTGTAAAATATTCATTTACGACGGAAAGTGCATAGAAGAAAACGGTCAATGTATAGTTTCCCTTCGGCAGGAAAATTAAAGATGTCGTTGCTGATAATCACTAAATGAGCACATTTAAAAACCTTTTACAAGAATGACATTATGCTCGCAGATGCGTTATTTTTGAATTATTGAACTTTGAAGTTGGCGCCGGCGCGCGCCGTAATTTAGTTAATAACGGTAGTTAACCCGCCTATTACAAACGTAAAGAGGTTGGGTCGTGAGGGGGAGGCACAGTTCTTCTAGTGAAAATTATAAATAAAGCTTCTAACCCACCCATTAGGGTGACGACCGCAATCTTGTTTACATTGGGTCTTAGATGGCGACCACCATGGGCGCCGCCATTTTGGACCCGATGTCAACAAGATTGCTGTCGTCACCGTAATGGGTGGGTTAGAAGCTTTATTTATAATTTTCACTAGAAGAACTGTGCCTCCCCCTTACGACCCAACCTCTTTACGTTTGTAATAGCTTCCGTTATTAATTAAATTCCGTTTCACGCGCTCGCTTCCTTTGGCGCAAAGGCCAACTTCAAAGTTCAATTACTCAAAAATAACGCATCAGCGAGCATAACGTCATTCTTGTAAAAGGTTTTTAAATGTGCTCATTTAGTGATTATCAGCAACGACATTTTTAATTTCCTTGCCGAAGGGAAACTATACATTGACCAAGAAAACTTGTTTATTTCGATCTAATTAACTACGATTAGACACTGAAAAGTGGAAAATCGATTACTGACCAACGCTACACATTTACCGATTAACCTTGTTAAGCTGGAGCCAGGGATAGCTAGATTGGATACAATTTACAGTTTATATTTGCAAATGTGAATTCATTTTACTGAAGTTAAACATTGTTTTATCTATATAACTATGCTGGCTTCAACAGAAAATAGTTTGGCAAGGATGTGCAAGCTAATTGCATGTAGGCCTATAGGCTAACCGGCCTCTGCTGAAGTGCATTTACGAGTAGAATCATAATGAATCTAACCCTTAATACAAATACAAAGAAATGTGCAGAGCAATACACATAGGTCTTACCCTAAACTTCTTAAAGGGACCGTCTACCCAAGCAAAAAACTTGAAAAAAGCCATAATTTACAGATGGGTTTCTCTGAAATTTTCACAGTAGGTGTAAAATGCTGCAAAGATCATTCTATTATTGCAATATTTTTTTTTTGTCTGTACCTCTTTTTTTTTTAAGAAAATATAATTAAATAAGGGTTTCTTAAAATTCTATTTTCTACTACTATTGTGAAGTTACAGTACTGAAAATTAGTTTTTATGTAGTTTATATAATATATACCCATATAACTATAAGGAATAGGAAATTTGATGAATTTAATTTGGAATTATAGTAATTTTTTGAAAAAAATGTGACTTCTGTTTCATTTTATTTTTTCATGTTGTGTAATTTTTAAAATAACAAATGTTACAAAATTTTGTATTCCATATGGATATAGCTAGCTAATCCCTATCAAATGGTTTATATCCCATTCATGTAACCCTATAATTGAGGAAGAAAATACATTTGAAGAAACCAATGAATAAGTTTTCAGAAAATGTATTTTTCTAAAAAAAAGTTTTTCTTCCTATCTTTTGAACTAGGTGTTTTCTACAATGAACTCTTGAGATTTTGTAACGCTTTTTAAGCAATTTCAATTTATATATTTGACATTGTTGTAGCTTTGGAACTCTGGGAAAAAATCTAAATCAAAAGACAATAAGTGTAAGTGTCCAAAAGACCCATTTGAAAAAAATTATTTTTTACTAAAAATGCATTTTTTTTTTCAATTCAACTTCTCTGCTTAGAAGCTCTTTTCAATCCCTTTTGATTGGTGTGCTAGCCATAGCTATAATCCTGCGGCTGTCATCAAGCTATGAATGAAAGCGTGTGTAAACAGAACAGCTGGATTCTTAAATTGTCTAAAATTATTACTCAGTATTAGAACGTTTTGTTTGAATATGAAAGCACTTTGAGTAGCCCATGAACCAAACTCTATTGCCATTGCCGCAAAGAAGTACGCCCAATTGACCCCCAAAATGAGGGATGGCAGGGGTCACCCTGCGTCAAGGTCACGCCACCCCCCTCGCTCTCCTCCCTCTGGGAGGGAGTACCAATCGGAGTAGACACAAGCCAGTAGTACCAATGTAAGCGCAAGAAAATGCTCTATAAGATGCATTTAAAAACCTAAAATCAACCATTTTTCCAACTTCCACGTAGACCATCCCCTTAATGAAATGGCTTAAACAAAAATTTAACTGAGAAATGGCTCAGAATGATAGAATTAGCAATAAAAAGATCCAGTGTCAGAATATCCACAGTAAATGTGAAGGAATGGACACTAATCGATTTTCCACTTTTCAGTGCCAAAATATAGGCAAAGGCATCAAAATAAACAAGTTTCCTTTCATGCACTTTCCGTCTGAAATGAGTATTTTAAGAGTTATCGCGGTATGCTAATTTTTTGTCTTTGATGACGAATGCGATGGAATAAACAGCTACTAATTGATTTTCTAATTTTTGTATCTAGAATCATAGTAGTAACATTGAAATAAACAACTTTTATTTTATACACTTTTTGCGGCAAATGAGTATTTTATGAGTTGGAGCGATAGGTTTTATTTGTTGCGCGATTGAGCTGTTAAGATTACCTTTGGGTACTTTGTAATCTATTATTAGCCAGGCTCCTCAAACTACTTTTCTTCTATACACTTTTTGCAGCAAACAAGAATTTTATGAGTTAGAGCGGTAGGCTTTATTTGTTCCATGATTGAGCTGTTAAGAGTACCTTTGGGTAATTTGTTATTAGCTAATCCTGCGGAGCCTGAATCTACTTCTAGAATCTTTTAGTTAGTAACACAAAGGTTATCACCCAAAAATGACGAGTTATAGCGGTATGTTAATTTTAATCTTAGATAGCGGGAATGCGGTCAATCATTCGAGCGCGTTGGAAGGGAGAGTCCATCGTAGCCTTCCCGTCCGACGCGCTCGACGAATTTTGTTCCGCTTCAAATACCAGAGTTGCGGTAAGTAATTTACCGCTATAACTTGTAAAATACTCATTTCAGAAGGAAAGTGCATAGAAGAAAACTTGTTTATTTTGATCTAGTTAACTGTGTTTAGGCACTGAAAAGGGGAAAATTGATTACTGTCTATTCCTTCACATTTACCATATCTATTTCTGTAGTATGTTAAACTTAAACTATGCATACAAATATGGTAATTTGGTTTATATATCTTTGTGATTGGTGGATCAAAACTGATGAATTTTCGTCCAAAATTTGGCAACCAAGAGAAGCAAAAGTTTAATGATTTTACTTATGATTTAAATTAAATTGTGCACTTATGCTGGACAGGCTCATTGTTCTTGATGTCTAGATGCAATGAAGCCATTTCATGTTTTTCCTTCTTTAGACAAAGTTGCCTGACGAGTTTTAAATTATGATATCTGCTAAGGACTTCACGCTTGTAGATTTTCTAATTTTTGATGTTTGTATGAAGGTAAAGACATCAAAATAAGCAACTTTTCTTCTATGCACTTTCCGTCGCAAGTAAGTATTCAATGAGTTATAGTGGTAGGTTAATACGTTCACTGCATTTCTCCGGCTGTTATCGGTTGGTCTTGTTAGGTTCAAGTAGCAGAATTGGGAAATTGACTTTACTGCTTAAATAAAATTTTATCCTTCCTAATAAATGTATAAAATGCAATTGTGCAAAAACATTGTACTTTGGATGGTAAAAGTTATTCTTTGAAAAAGTCTTGAAAGGGTTAAAAATGTCATTCATATATACTGGAACACAAATGGGTAATTTACCTGCCGGTACACATGTGGCCCAATATGCAGGGAATGTGTTAATTTTCCTCTTTCATAGCAGTTTTGTATTTGTAATGGCAAAAATTACTTCTTTTTTTTTTGTTAGATGGCTCAAATGGACTAGGTTATATGCTGGGTTAGGCTAGGTTAGTTATGTTAGAGTAGGTTGGTTGAGGTTGGGTAAAATCATGTTAGACTTGACCGCAGCTGTCACGTAACTGGGTTTCCTTGTGCCATTTTGGTTAGCAGTCTTTTTAAAGGTTTTCAATAGAAGATGATGAGTGTTATAACTTATTAAATTCTCATTTGCAACAAGTGCATAGAGAAAGGTCGTTTATTTTGACGTCATTACCTTGATACAAGAAATATATTTTTGAAAATTAATTTGTGTGAAGTCCAACAATTATCTAAATTTCAATAATAGGCCATTGCTTTACAAATACCAAATTTTCTCAGTTGCTCTCCGTCTATAGGTGCATGGTAAAGTTTTTTGGCATAATTTTTAGTTTAGGAGATAATGGTCATATATAGATAGGAATAAACTAACTTATGTTCTAATTTTTGAGTAAAGTTATGCTTTGCAAACAGGTGCAGTGCATGAAGGACAGCGTCCCCATTACAGACCTTTTTTTGATTAATGAACCTAGAGCAATAAAATTTGGTATACTGATAGGAAATGCAATTTGAGATCGTTCGTCTTCTATGAAAATATGCAGTTTTCTTTGAAGAAAACGAAATATATGAAAAAAATGAAACTTTGGGGAGGAATGTTTCAAAATGCATCTGCTTCTACAGTTTTCAAGCTACAGTGATGATTTTGATATCATTAGATGCGGAATATTGTGGACATTACGGGATACTATAAAGAAAATCCAGGCGCCATTTTTTTGGTGGGGAAAATTTTCATTTGTTACGTTACAACTTTTCTTTGCAACAAACAATTTTGAAATTGAATTATAGTATCATGTATTTTCCACGCTTTTCTGCATCCAATGATACCAAAATCATCATTGTAGCTTGTAAACTGTAGGAGGAGATGCGTTTTAAAACCCCACATTCCAATCCTCCAAAAAAAAGCAAAATAGGTAAACATAAACAATCTCAATTTTTCTTCGTAATTATTTGTGGGGTCAGCTAGGACCCTTGAAATCATTATACAGTAATAAATAGACATAGAAGATGACATAGCAACGTCACGCCATGAAGAAAGAGCCAAGGGGGAGGTATAACAAGATGAAATACCACTTCCCCCCTCTCCTCTCCCCCATTCTTCAAACCCCGCAGAGGGCGAACGAGTGAACGTACGAATTTCATTTTTTCGTAGGATGTACCTGACCTTTTTCACCTCCGATAGCAGCTAAAATTTATTTTCCCCATTTCCCTCCTTCTGGGGGACGCTCATCTTGAGGTTTTATCCTTTTTTTTACCTTGGTATTCAATAGTTGAAAAAAGTATAAAAAGAGAAAAGCAGTTCATTTCCCACAAGGTTGATACATAAAAGATATTACATTGTTTTTTAAAATTGTTTTTTAAAATTTCTCATTATAAAGATTCTTATTCTTGTACGAGGAGTTCGCGAGACTCGAACTCGTGACTAGAAATTACCGTGCCAGCACGCTATCGACCGCGCTATCGATCACCCTGAAAGATGATCGAAGCCCGTCGAAAGCAATGCTTGGCACAGTGAAAGCTGGTGCGCACTGTCCCTACAGATATATTTTATTCCCTTATGTATCGAGAGATCAAAGTCTAGTCACCCCCAGATTCCAGAAACAGATAATGAATCTGGTACAGGAAGCTACTGCTTCCACAAGGTTTTGTCTTGAAAATTTTAATTCTTCAAGGCTCAATTTCAGCCACAGTTGTTCTCCGATGGAGGTCATCTTTATTGCATCACCAATAGCAGCGTGATTACAATAATATGTTGCACTAAGTTTTTTGCTAAATTGAGTAAAAATATTTTTGTATGAATTTTTTATGAAAAAATTGTGAAAAATTTTTCATAAGTGTTGAAAAATTGGTAAAATATTTTTTTGAAGCTAAATCGAAAAACTATCTGCAACATTTTGACAGCTATTTATTGTGAATCTAACAGAAAAAAACCCATTCATCTCTATCTGCATTATTGGCTGAGAAATTGACTTTTGAAGGAATTTCTTTTGAGTGGGGGTAGGGGGGTAGAAGATTTGGACAAATTTTGAAAACTTTATGGGCCATACCTGTCTATTCAAATGCTACAAACATACTCTGAATACCTCAAAACGTATTTCAATCTGGAAGTATTTTATATTTATTTTTAAAAAATCATAGGAAATTGGCGTTCACTCTCCTTAATGCTTGTACAAAAGGTTGGGAGAAAAACATTTAAAATTCATTCCCTTGGTCATGTTATTCTAAGGCTGATGCTGCTTTTGTTTAAATTAATGTTAGAATTAGAAATGTTGAGGTAAAAAAATTTGATGTTGCTAGTCTATCGAATTTGACATATTGGCTTTGGCTTTTGTAATTACAGGAAAAATGTTGAAAGTGTAATGGGTAGAAGTTAATAATTCTGTTTTTGTAACTAAAAGATGAAAGCAGCAGAAATTGTTAGCTATTTATTTATGCCTACATATAAAAATAGAACTAAGTAATGGCTTTTCAAGACCATGCTGTAAGGTGTGCAGCAAATTTTTAACATCTTCATAAAATGATGGCAGAAAATGGAAAATAAATGGTTCATTCCTTCCAAAGCTGAAATATTAAATGTCTTACAAGGTGGGATTTTTAATAATTCTTAACATCAATGCTTTCAATGTGCATGAGTGACCATAATATTTAGGGGGAACAACATAAAAAGTATTCATTTGACTAGTTAGCCTAATATTTTAAAGCTTGCAAAGAAAAAATAAAATAATCAAAAACAGTTCATTTCCAATGAAATTCATGTGAAAATCAAAATTGTACTTAACACATGAACTGCGATAGGTTAAGCCGAACTTCAGTATTCAACTAAAATTGAAATTAAAAAGTGATGGGAAATTTTATGAATACCAAGTATTAACTGGGTCCATTACATTAAATTAATTTTAAAAGATTGTTGAAACTGATTCAAACAACCAAGTGATGAGTCATTCAAACAACCCATTGATGAGTCATATCACGGTCAACATGAAGTTGTCTTTAAGATGATGGTCCGTATATGATGGTCCGTATATGATGGTCCGTATATGATGGTCAGGAAGTTTAGTGATGGTTATAAATTCATGAGGTAATGAGAATACAAGGACAGTGACACATTAATGTAAAATGCTTTTGTTAAACATTTTTGCCAGTCTCCACTTAGGTTGACATATGAGCTTTGGTCCTGAGTTTTGAGCTTAGGTGTTTTCTAGATGTAGTGCCAGCAGCAACCTAAATACTTGAGTTTTTTTGTTGTGAATCTCTTGGCTTTGATCTGTTTAGGTCATCAAATCTTGTTAAAACATTGTTCAAGTTGGTCAGAGGTCACTAAATCTTGGTTTTTGACTAGAACTGGCCTACAATGTCAGAAAATAGTTTCTTTAATAATTTCCTAGTGCTTAGTTGTATTTATTTTTTCAATATTTACCATACTGCATAGAATGTTTATTGTTTTTGTAGGTCAGATTTTAGATTGTTTGCATTATTTGACCTGCCATGAAAATAATTCATTATGTCTACATTTAATAGCTAAAGAATGGTATGAGGAGCATATTAAATGAATTTCATGTCTTTTGGGTATTTTATTTGAGGAAAATAAAAGGTAAAAGTTAAGTAGTTTTTTAGTTGAAACAATTTTTTTTTGTGTTGGAAGGATCATCTTTTTTGAGTTCACTGCTGTCATGTTTTTCATCATGTATTACTTTCTTCTTAAATTTTATTCTTGTTTCATAAACTTCTTCCCTAACTTGTTTCTGTGCCAAGGGAATCTTGTGTGGAAACACTATGCATAGATTCTGCATTCCTTAAACTCCATACTAAATGGAGCCTCCATTATTGTTCTCTAAAACACTTAGTTGTAGTTAGAGAGGCTTAAACTAAGGCATAATCTATTAACTAATTGTGTATTTTGTTTTTACAGATTATCTCTGCCTTAGATTTTTTTTACGCATTAATGGGTTGCCCTATCTTGAATAATTCTTATTGTCAATAGATTTTATTGAATTTCTAAGGGGTTTCGTTTTTTTAACTCACCAGGATGATATTTAAAGTAGCTACAGAAACAGTCTCTTTGAGTATGGCTCCTACAAAAGATTCAGAAAAAACTGTGATTCAAGAACCATCTGTAGTTTATCCTAGTAGTACACCAAAGAATACTTCTGGCATTGAAACAACTAAGACTCGTGGGAGGAAAAGTAAAGGTGAAGCAAAGCAATCATCAAATGCTGAACAATCATCCAAAGATCCTGGTGATAAGAGTGCAGTACATTCAGCTATTACCAAGGATGACCAATTATCTTGTGCTTCCAAACCTGTTGAACTTGCAAGCACAGCATCTAAAGTTGATAGATATAATGGTTTAGTTGTGAAAGGGAAGAGGAAAATAAAGTCCAGGCAGGAAATAAGAGCCCAGAAGGCTGCTGAAGCTAAAGCCTTGCTTCAAAGTGCTAATGAAAAATTGAAGAATGGGCTTGGTAATGGCAATGAGGGCACACCTATTCGTGCTTGCTCAACTCCCAAGGAAGAGCTATCTCAACGTAGTTTTAAAGTTCAATTTGCTGCAGAAAATAGCCCCGTTCTTTCTGAAGGAAAAGCACGTACTGTTTCTGGTAAGTATGTTGAAGAAATTTTGTCATTTTTAGCCGTGATTGCAATTGCAAAAAGTACATGATAGTTATTGCAGCACTGTGAAGTAGTAATTTAATGTGACATGTGTGAATAAATTTGTTACTTACAAATGGCCTGCAAATTTTTTTTTCGTTTACTTAAGATAACCCTAAAATATTGTGTTTACTCTTAACCCTTTAACGCCCACATTTTTATACTCATATTACCGTTATGACAACCACTATCACTAAACCAACACTGGCATTAGGTAGTCACTGTTATCAAGGTGGGGAAGGAACTGCCACTCAGCAGTAAAGTTCAAAGGACACATTAGTGAACAAATTGAATAAGAAATACAATATATTATTGTTATTTTTGAAAGAGGACCGTAGAGTCCACTTGGGCGTTAAAGGGTTAATTCTTTGTAATAATACGCATGCTAATGTGTGAGCCTGATGAGAGTTTAAATTTTTCAGCTGCCGTTGCTAAGAGTATACGACTGTATTCCTCTGTGAGCGAAAAATGGACTACTGCTATAAAAGAAGGGGCTGTCAACTTGCAAAATTTTGTTGGATTGAAAATTGATAAAGATGGCAACTTGGCAAAGCATCTCGACTACACAGCCATGATTTACCTGTCTGATTTCTCAGATGTGCTCGAGTCAATGGTGAGTAATGAACACACGTGAAGTATGTAGTTTACAGAAAATTTATTATTTCTTTTAATTTACCAGGTCATGTTTCAATTGCCAATTAATTGAAATGAAGGTAGTGACTAAATAGTTTGAAATGAAAGTTTTGTTATTTGGGGGTAATTTTTTAATGATCTGGAAACAGACATTAATGACATTCTCAATTAAGCTGAAAGAAAAACTGAAAATAAGCCAGGGGCTGATTGGGAAGAACTGCAAATTGTAGGAACTTTATGTCATCATCAAATTTTTGTGTCTGGTAATTGAAGTTGGCTGTGTATTTTATCATCGATGTAACTATATTTTTGTGCTATATATTGTAAAATGCATATGCCTTTACTTTTCAACAAGTATTGTTCTGGTATTATTTTTTTGTTGATTATTGGTGCAAATAAAAATACTACTTATGTTCCATCTGGTATTAACCTTGAAATTTGTATGTCTTGGAGGTGTTTGCTCATTGGTGTTTATTACAACTAAACTTAGACTATACTGTATTTTATGAGAACTTTGCTGCAGCTTGACAGGCTTACCATGTCTACAGTGTGGCCACGACGCATTCACTGTCACTTCAGTGACAGCCTGCAGTTGTTTCACTGAACTGATATGTAGACAGTGCCAATTATAGATAAAAAAACCATGCATCTACTTGATTGGACAGATGCAATTAGGGAACACCATTCATGAGGTGGCTATGTGTAGAGTGACACTGAAAATGCAACCTACCAGGGGCAGATGACTGAACACAGATGTTTAACAGGTTAAATTTAGAATCGAACACATTTTCTATTTCATGCTTTCAAATCTGCATTTCTTGTATGATAGACATATGGCTTTAGAATTTTTTAATTTAATAAACTTGATGGCTACTGCTCACAAATTTCTGCGTAAATTATGGCTCTGGAATGGCCATTGTAATTTTGTATATTATATGAGAACGCCTAGTTTTTTTATGAGTGTTGGTATATGTATCTCAATTCTATGTTTTGATAAATGAACTGTTTCATTGCAGAAAAATTGTATTATTATGTTCTAACTAGTGTTATTGTTCTTTATTTGAATACAATAAAAGGTTTAAAGAATTTTATTTATGAACAGTATTCCTACACTCTATAAAAGTCTTTTATGAGTTTTTGAATATTCAAACACATTTTTCATGCATTTTTGATGGTTTATTTTTTTCAGAGTGCCTTGTGTTATTCACTTGAAGAAAGCCTGCAGTCAGTTGTTTCCAGCAAGCTCAGCGATGAAGTGCGCAGGACCTTTAAGCCCTTCAATGGTATACATCTTCATACCATAGGTGAGTGGTTTTGCTGAGCAAAGATCAATTTTTGAATTGTGTTACATGATTGAAACCTGAAACCTGCTGATATCTCAAGTTTCCTTCTTTAAAAATGATTTTCTCAGTAGACCTGAGTTACATATCTAGTAGAGTTGAAAAGAAAGTTATTTTTTAGTGTGTTGTTCAACGGGTAAAATAAATACAAGAACATCTGGGGCTTCTATTAAGTTCATCTCTTGTAGTTCAATGAAGCCCTATATGTTTGGTACAGGTTGAAAAGATTTTTTTTCTATTTGTATTTGTTTTCATTAATTTATAGTTGAGGCCACTGCATTGAATGATTAAATGTTTGGCCAGAGATCCATAACATCCAAGTCCCGTTCAGTGGAGAAGGCTAAGTTAGAATTTGTGTCACTGTGCTAAGGTTTGTACTTTATAATTTGAGTGATTTTCATTCAATAAAAAGCGAGAGGGTTGTGGTAACTTTCCTTGGGCTGCAATGTACTGAGCTCTTAGAGGAGGGAAGAATTTTTTTTTTTCCTAACGTCACGAGCAAGTTATACTTAATGAAAAACTGGACAATTGTATGACGTTGTATCTACTCTATTCATTCTTGCTACATTCAGAACTATTTAGCTAGTAAAATCTGTGTTGGAATTCCTAATTAATAGGACCTTATTTTCCTTTACCTATGGGCAAATGATTGAAACTGATTCTGTGTCTATATTTGTTAAAGAAATTGTATATTATAAACTTGATCTTTTTTATCTACCTTTGGTAACATACTGTTGAATAATAATGTTTTTGGAGCCAAGGTATCATGGAGTAAGAATTTCTAAGATCCTCTCTTTTTTTATTTTCTTTATTGGGGTTCTCGTGCTTGAAGAACTGCTGTTGACAGAAACCAAACGTGTGGTGACCTCAATCTTGCCACATTCAGCTGTGTGATAATATTCTTGGTTTACATAGTTCAAATTGTTGACTTATTTCAGTTGAGACGCTGAGGGAGATTTGTAAAGGCTACAGCTCCGAGTTCGACGACAAGAGAGCTGCGTGCACAAAACTCATGAACGCTTGCTTCCATGAAGATGACAAAGAGGACTGCACGAGACAGCTCAACAACATAGTCAACGTTTGGAACACTGACATCCATATTACTAGAAGAGACCCTCGTCTTGAAACGTATTATGAAGAAATGAAAGCTTCTGGGTGGCATTGATTAGCTCATAACTTGAGCTCGTTTGTTTTAGTATGAAAAAGCTTTATGTGATGAGACGTGCCAATATCTTTGAAGTTCAGTTTACTTTGAGTGGAGTAGATATTTGAGGCTCTTTAGCACCACAGCAGGAAATAGCTGCATAAAATGTTTGTTGTACAAAGGAGATAGATTTCTTGTCCTTATTGTAAGCTCGTCTTTGTTTCATTTTTGTCATTGACTCTGATAGAGCGAGTTCTTTGCCAGCGAACTGAAGGCACGGCGGGAACTGCTGGTATTGTAGCTTTTGCTTAATCATTTCACTGCAGAAATCCTTTTTGTGTTCAAAGCTGCTACAGAGTTGATGCTGAAGCGTTACTTCCATACCTGCAGATCACTGATGCTCTTAGATTCTGGTTTACTCTTTTATTAACTAAACTGATCGGAATTACTTTTCATTATTTTGGCGAATGTTAATTGTCGTATTACCTGATAAATACTCGCTCCTACTATCAGGAGTTTTGCTCATTCTCTTCAGTTGCCATGTGCCATGAAACAAAGCTGTGTTTAAGCTTAAAAATTCAGGAGAGCTCTCAATAGACATCTAGGTGACTTGCTTTTATCACACCTGTAAAACTATTCTGACACTCGGTTTTCAAATAGTGATCTGATTAAAAAACTGATGGAATAAGCTTAATTTTATTCCTTAGCCTTCTCAGTTATAAAGTTATGCTACTATGTTGCGTAAATTAATTTTCTTGAATTCTCGTTATTTTCAATGCTTCAAGAACTGACTTGCTATCTTAGCATATGTTTCATTGAAATTAATTTTTTTCTGTACTTCATGAAAATGGAATTACTTCTTTTTACTGGAAGGGAAAGCAGACTGGATTTTCTGGAGTAGGAGTCAGTTTTGGGAATAATTTACCTTGAGGGTAATTTTTCTAGCGCATACTGGCTTTGGGTACACTTTTGGACATGGATAAAAATTGTTCAATTTTTGCTTCCAACAATCCTGTGCATTGGGAAGGTCAATTTTTATCAGCTCTCTCCCGCGTTGAGTGGGTCAGTTTGAAGTGTGTGCAACAGAAATTGGGTAAAATTCATTTTGTAGCGCTTCTCTAGACGGCAGTAACGATTGCATTGTCGAGTGACATCAGGGCAATATATTGCGGTAGTAATTTTGCCTTGAAATTGGAGCATGACTGGAGTAAAAATTTACCGCGTACTTTGTCTGCTGAAATCCTGCCTTATGGGGATAAAATTTTACGATTCTGTCTCTTGTTGAGTCGCTTTCACTAATTTAGCTCTACTACTACTGCGACACTCAACAACGTCTACTGCGACAAAGGGACGTTGAGAGTACAAATGGTTCCGTAGAATTTGTTCTACTATGATGATTTGTTCTCAAGAGCATTCAGTTTTCGTTGGTTCAATTTGTATGCTCATCTCTGTATTGGCACCAACGCCTGAATATCGACTCCTTTGAAACGCAGTGATTGCCACGATTTTCGAATGTGTCGAGCAGACTTGAGTTATTGCATTTTTCCATGAAGTTGGTAGGTGGTTTCAACTTACATAATGATTGTCTCAAGCTTGGATAGCGTAAAAGTTGCACTGTTTGAAAGCATAACATAGAAGTTGCTTTGTTCGACGCATAATTTCTTGCTGTGTTCTAAAGCTTGGGCAATTACCAATTGCAATATCGTCCTAGTTTAAGCCATGTTTGGCCGATTGTCAATTTCAATAGCTAGCTCTTTTTTATATATTTGGCCGCATCTAACAATATGATTGCAATTGGTGTGAATGGGACCTCTCGTAAGATCTCTTAAGTAATGATTGTACAAGGGCTAGTTTTTGTGCTTCTTCTGTTGGTGCGAGAGCTATGAGTATTGGTAATGCAGAAGTTTTCTTATATGTTTGGTAGATTCCGTGCAAATGCTTAGATAAAGATGTGCAATTTGCCTACCAACCAGGTATCCAATAACTGACTCGCTTGCTCATCTTATGTCACGTGGAAAAACCTGGCAGATAACTTACGTAAAAGCATGAATCATTAGTGACTTGCGTACTTTACACCACACAGTAAAGGGGTTTGGACAACCAGTTTTTGAGAACATTCGTATCTTCGCGCAGTTCTACGAAGGGGCAGCTTTTGGTTAGTTGGAACCCTAGAAGTTAGAATATTTCGTCAGGGTGCGATTTCAAAAAGGTTCAAATTATTTGTTTATTTTAATTTGCCTGGATGGCGTACTTGATGACTGCGAGGTCGGAATGACGGTCGATGCTCTGTAAATTAATGAAGGTACATGTTGAACTAGTGAGTATTTCTGATTATAGGGAAATGCAATGACTTCAGCTAAGAATATCTTTACTTGGTGCAAAGAAGTAAACGTGTTGATAATGGATTTTTCGTGTTCTTATTTCATTCCTTATGCTGCGTTGGCAGGATGTTTTCATATGCTAAATTCACTCCACATCAACGCCACAACCTCTTTTCTCGAAGACGGGCCCGAGCTGAGAGTTAATAAGGCCTTCTTTTTGTTTAAATAAAATGTTTTTTGTTATGTTAAGGACCACCTTTTCATGGTTCACCACTGTCCTGTTTTTCAGCACCTCTGACTTTTTTCTTCAACTTTTATCTTTTTTCATGAACTTCTTTCTCATCTTACTGTTTCTATGCCCCTTCAGCATAGATTCCTTATTTTCTTATCTCCATACTAAATGGTGCCTTCCTCCTTCCTCTCTTCGATACGCTCTATTTTTGTAGCGGTTAGGGAGGCTCAAACTAACTTATAATCTAATCTAATCTTTCCTCAAAGACGTGAGGGAAAATTAATAAACTGTGTTCCGAAAGGTCTGCACGCGAAATATCAGGGGGATAAAACGGCTTTTATGTTGTGGATCATCTTTTTTGCAGTTCAGTGCTGTTCGGTTTTACAGCACCTGCTATTTTATTCTTCGACATTTATCTTATAAGCTTCTTACAATCTTGCTATTTCTATGCACAGGGTGTGGGAATCACCTTGTGCATAAATTCCTTGTTCCCTTTAATTCGTTACTGAATCATGCCTTCGTCTTCGTCTCGTGGGAACTCCTTGGTTGCGGTTAGGGAGGGTTACACTAACATATAAAATAATTTAAGACACTACAAGCGTTTCAGGTGTTGGAGAGAGCGTGAGAACCCTGCTGGTCAATGAGCCTGCTTTCTTTCCTCAGGCTGAGAGCAGAAAACCATTGTAGTTGCGTACAAAATGTGAGCATATAAAAAATATCAAGTGTGCTTTTTCACCACGTGGATTTGTTTCCGTCTTTCACGTTCATCATGTGACCCAATACTGCCAATCTACAAGAAAATTTTCTTCCTCAAGGACTAATTAAACAGAATATATCTTTACCATGCTAACTAAGTTTAACTACTCAGATTGTTTCTGCCAGATAGGCTTTTTTGTGGCAAGTGTTCAAAGTTTGAAAATAATTTATACCTTACTAACCTTAGAAATGCCGAAAATGAATTTACTTTGGCTGCATATACTTCAATGAATATATTTAGCCTTCTGTGAAAAATTATATGCGAAGATTTTCGTGTATGTTTTACATCCAGACATTCAAGATGTCTTCCTTTCATTACAGAGTGAGATTTCCTAAGAATTGCCCTATTCTATAAAAGTATGTATTGATTAGGTTCATTAAATGAGAATGTCTTCTTAGAAGAACAAATAATGCACTGAATTTGCTATGTTATAAAACACGAGTGGATAGTAAGAACTATCTCAAGAGCCTCCTGTAGTATACATACAAGTATGAAAAAATCAATTTATTGCTACGGTATCAAACTTTTTTTGAATTCAGAGCAGGAGTTAGCGCGGATGAGTTGACCTGAGTTGAATAAGAAGGGCTCGGAAAATCGTTCCCTGCATTTCCGGATAAAAATGAATTTGAAATGTAAATACGTTATTTCTGTTAGCGTCATATTAAGTACTTGATGTTCAGACTGTATAGTAACAATGAATGAAACGATTTAAAGTTGTGTGGGAGTCATATTATTTTTCACGAGTAATTTTTTGTTGGACGACCTTGGCCAGAAGTTAGAAAGGATTGAGTTAGAAGCGATATTAAGTATACCCAGTTAACGAAATCGGTTGACGGCCACAGCTACTGCAGCTGTAGTATTCCCATAACCTTCATTTCATGTTTACCTTAATTCTAAACACACACAAACGCTACGTCACAGGTATAATAGCACCTGTTTGTCAAGGGTCTGATCATTAGATGCTCTTTTGAACTCCGACGCCCGAGGGAACAACGCTTCACAAGGTGGACAAAACAGGGACAACTTTCTCCGGTCAAGGTCAGCTGCCTCGCTCCGTACGTCTGCATGACGGTGCAAGGGCGCAAGACGAGTAAATTGTGTGAGCAATCCGTCGTGAACAATTCTAATAACCATGGTACTGTAGCTATAAATAAAAATTGTTCAAAAATTGAAACTTCAAGAATTTTTTATTAGTTGGTGAACTTGGATTTTGTGATTTTTTTGTGAGGAAAAAATGGGAAAACTTCCGCTAGATTTGTAGGGCCGCCTCCTACTACTGACCACCGTGGATTGGACATGAAATTTTAGGACAATATGCGCATTTTAAGATTTTTTACTGAAGCTGTTTTCAAGCTGTTTAGAATTAATGCTGAAAGCATTTCTTAGCAATTAATGTAGGGGAGCAACTTTCCTAAGTGCTTACTGAAAAAATGATCTTACAGTTTTTTGGAATTTGTAATGGTTAAAAATTTTTTGCACAGGAAAATTTTTCTACAAAAACGTTAATTTCGCTCAAAGAAACTTGCGAATAAACTTACAAGCGCGGACGAAAACATTTTCAGAAAAAGTGAATCAGAATCTTAAAACATCTGCTTCATTTATCACGTCCAGATTTGGCAGTGCGTGTAGGGGAACTAAAATTTTAAATTTTGATAAAAAAGTGAAAATTAATCAGAAATCGAAACAATCCTTTACTATTCCTCTTCTGATTGCATCCTAGTAAAGGAAGTAAACGAACAATTTACACCATAGGTATGAGGTAACTGGTGTGAGGGTTACGAGAACGCTGTTGAAGTTATGAAAATATTTGGTGCTTTGGATGCCACCTTCTCATTTCTCACTGTCTCCTGCCGGTCCTTCCTCAACCTACAAGGCACATCACAACGCTTACCTGTCTGTAGTTCAACCGTCGACATGGCTACTGTGTTACGCACTATGTATGGTCTCTTCTCAGCCAGTTGCAATTTTTTTTAATTTGAGCTATAATTCATTTGTGCAAACTTAATAAATGAATGTAGTAAATATTTATCATTTTTATATTGTTTATTTTGTTCATGAGTTATCGTAACAGCTGCATCTAATTCAATAAATGTAAAGAAATTGCAATTCAATAGAAAAACAAACTAAATTTTTATTGCAGCCAGTACATTAACAAGATGGTTAACTCAATTTCTAATTGGCGATTTTGAAGTCAGTTTTCAACTGTCCGTAGCTAAATGATTACGATCTGACCGAAGAAGAAAGCTAGTAACAGATTATTGATGACTCTACGTGCGGATCTTGTTTGCCAGTCAAAGTTAGGACTTTTATATTGAGTCATTCTCAGGAACCAATGTGCTAACTCAGACTTAGTGTGTTAACACTTGGCTAAAGCATATTTTACTTCAAGTTCCTTCGGCGTCCAAGTATAGTGTACATTACTTCGACATTACACTTTATAGTGTACATTACATCTGTATAAAAAAAAAAAAATGTGTATTTCCAAGTTGTCACATGAGATACATGCCAACATATTGGCTTTTAAAAGTTTCTTAATATAGGACATCCTAAAACAAATGTTTCATACGAGGAGTACTAATTGACAAACCATCCGAGGTGTACAAGTAGATAAGCCATACGAGGCATAATAATAGACAAACTATACGAGGTGTACTAATAGACAAACTATTAGAGGTGTACAAGTAGATAGACCATACGAGGCATATTAATTGACAAAATATACGAGGCGTACTAATAGACAAACCATTCGTGGTGTGCCAGTAGTCTAACAAAAGTTCTATACTAGGAGTACTAATTGACAAACCATCCAAGGTGTACAAATAGATAAGCCATACGAGGCATAATAACAGGCAAACTATACGAGGTGTACTAATAGACAAGCTATCAGAGGTGTACATATAGATAGGCCATACGAGGCAGATTAATAGACAAAATATACGCGGCGTACTAATAGACAAACCATACGTGGCGTGCCAATAGTCTATCTCTGTCAAGGGTAGTTGAATGAGAAATGAAAAATATGCCCTAAAAATATGCAAAGCCCAATCACCACCAAAAACATATTTCATATCTTCTCGATATTCACCACAATATTATGTGGACATGGGTACATGGGATAAAATAGAGATACAGTGTAAGCCGGTTACTACTCATGATTGACAAATATCTACAAAATATTGGTAGAAATGGGTAAACAAATACATACTCAATATCAAAATTGATAGCTTGTACAACATACGGACAGAAAGATAATTTTACTACGATTCATATGCTCAAATTGCACTTTATTTAATTAATTATATTTGACATTAATCCGATTCACAGAAACGCCCTCTGGAGAAGTGATAGATCTATTTTTTAATCATTTCGCTAGTGCAATAAAATTTATTAACCGGATGGTTTTTGCGTAAAGAAATGAAATAGAAACATGTATATCTATATATGTAGATACATATATATACCTACACACGTACACACACATATTAATATGTATACTTATTGAGAATGAAATATTAGAAAAAAATGCATATATAAAATAAAAGATAAAAGCAACCTACCATCTACTACACAGAAAATGACAGTTGAGCTCACTGTAATCCTTAGAAATTTTTCGCAAAAAAATAACTAAAAGGAAAAGAAGACTTCGAAAAACATAAAAATGAACTGGTTTTTAATTTCTTCACAGAAATTTTTTAAGAAAAATCAGGTTATAGTCAAGAAGCAACACAACTCTTCAGCATTATACGGACATGTGTACGTGGGATAAAATGGAGTAACATTGAGGCCGGATATCACATCTGAGTGGTGAATATTCACAAAATTTGGCACGTATAAATACTGGAAGATTGTCCTTTTTTCATACTTTCTTCACTGAGTATTTCCATTAAACGTGAAAAGTGTCACGGTGGCATGGATGTCATGAATACAATCATCAAGTATGCTTTATACGTTAGTAAGAGTGTATATTTCTCTTTCTCTCTGCGAGATATAAACTGCTCCATCTCTATCTCTGTAAATCTCTATTTACAATAATTGTTAGCTTACGATAAAAGCTGTAGCTTCGAGAAATTTCGCCTCATAAAAGCCTGCAGGAAATGATCCTAAAACACCATCAGTTTTAATATCGGAAATTTAGTACGTATAGAAAATGGTAAAGCAACATTAAATATTCGCCCCTCAGATGTGATATCCGGCCACAACGTTACTCCATTTTATCCCATGTACACATGTCCGTATAATGCTGAAGAGTTGTGTTGTTTCTTGACTGTAATCTGAGTTTTCTTAAAAATTTCTATGAAAAAATTAAAAACCAGTTCATTTTTACGTTTTTCGAAGTCTTCTTTTCCTTTTAGTTATTTTTTTCTGAATAATTTCTTAGGATTACAGTGAGCGCAACTGTCATTTTCGGTGTATAGTAGATGGTAGGTTGTTTTTATCTTTTTATTTTATATATGTATTTTTTTCTTATATTTCATTTTCAATAAGTATATATATTAATATATGTGTGTACGTATGCAGGTATATATATATATCTACATGAATAGATATACATGTTTCTATTGCATTTCTTTACGCAAAAACCATCCGGTAAATAAATTTTATTGCACTAGCGAAATGATTCAAAAATAGATCTATCACTTCCCCAGAGGGCGTTTCTGTGAATCCGGATTAATGAAAAATACCAGCAATGAAATAAAGCGCAATTTGAGCACATGAATCGTGGTAAAATTATCTTTCTGTCCGTATGTTGTAAAAGCTATGAATTTTGATGTTGAGTATATGTTTGTTTACACATTTCTGCCAAAACTTTGTAGCTATTTGTCAATCATGAGTGGTAACCGGCTTACACTGTATCTCCATTTTATCCCATGTACCCATGTCCGCATGATGTTGCAGAGAATATCGAGAAGATATGAAATATGTTTTTTGTTGTTGTTGATGTTGTTTCTCGGCGGTAACTTGAGTTTTCTTAAAATTTCTTTTAGGAAATTAAAAAAACGATTCCATTTATAAGTTTTTCGAAGTCCTTTTTCTATTCCTTATTTTTCCTCAGATCATTTCTTACGATTCATCAGAGCTTTGGCTGTCATTTTAAATATTGAAAGAGCAAGATTATTTTTCATGTTTATTAGCATTTCTCTTATATTCATTTTCAATACGTATATATATGGATATGTGTGTTAGTATGTGCATGAGTGTGTATGTGTGTGCACGCAAACATGAATGTCTATGTATCAGTGTACACATACACGCGTTCGCACATATATATACGCACATGTACATATATATGTTTCTATTTCTACTTTTTGCGTAAAAGGCAAAACCTCAAGACACATTACATTTCACCTAAAGCTCTGCGACCAGTTAACACTGAACCAAATTCCAGAAATAAACAAATTTATTGCGCGTGCTTAATGATTCATAAATCGTTCTATCACGGCTCCGAAGGGCATTTCTGTGAGTAGAAGAAATTAAAAGTATATACAGATAAATGAAATAATGCGCTCGTGCAAAAATTATCTCTATATTTGTATGCCGAACAAGCCATGCATTTCATTTTGGAGTGTAAGTTTGTTTACGCATTTCTAGATTTGCGTGCTGTGTTGCGCGATGTTCTTTATAAATTACTTCGTGACTAACCTTTTCTCAATACTTGATTGTCATTTACGATGGTGTTTCAATGTGCTCCGGTATAGCGTTTTTTGTCTTTTTCCTACTTCGATAATTTCAACTAAGAACTTGGGAGTTTCGAAGAATTCTTTGGTAGTATTCGAATTATTTATAAGTTGTTAGCCATCTCTTGGAATATAAATTATCAAGGAGATGATATTTTTCATTTCTCATTCAACTACCCTTGACAGAGTTAGACTATTAGCACGCCACGTATGGTTTGTCTATTAGTACGCCTCGTATATTTTGTCTATTAGTATTCCTCGTATGGTCTATCTATTTGTACACCTCTGATAGTTTGTCTATTAGTACACCTCGTATAGTTTGTCTGTTATTATGCCTCGTATGGCGTATCTATTTGTACACCTCGGATGGTTGGTCAATTAGTACTTCTGGTATGGAACTTTCGTTTTAGGACGTCCTATATTAAGAAACTTTAAAAGCCAATATGTTGGCATGTATCTCATGTGGCAACTTGGAAAATAAACGTTTTCTTTTTTCTTTTTCTAAATGCAAGGAATTCGCACTCGAAATACTGAGCTCAACGAAAATAACAAAATGGCAGGACTTCAACAGAATTCTTCCCGTGAATATTAATGATCAACTTGAATAATGAAATGATATTTAATTTTATTAATTTTCCGCTTTAATTACTCGTGATCTGCACATGGATTGAAACCGTAGCACAGATACACGAGGCAACTACTTTGTTTCGAGTTTGGTTAGAGCCGCGGCACTCCGTCCACACAGCACACTTTAAAAACTTAAGATTTGGTTCGTAGCAAAGACACACGATTCACTCCTTTAAATCCAGGCGTGGGTGCACAAGGAGATGGGATCTGAAATACGTTTCCTATGATCGTATAAAAAATAGATAGTTAAAGTATTTGAATAAACTATCTCCAACAAAGAAAACCGCCAGTTTTGATGTTTACTGTACCTGATAAATATTCCTTCTATCTTTATCAGCCGAGTGTATTAATTAACATTAGGTGCATAGTACAGAAATGCGAAGCCATTAATTTATTTTATCGAAAAAATGCCATTAGAAATTCGAAGTAGCACAGAAAATTATGCAGTTTTTACATTGAGTGTGTTCAATTTTTTAATTATTTACATCTTTTGGCAATTTTTTTGCATCGAGTGTTTTTATTCAACGTATTGACAATCGGCACCAGGGATTTCACTGGAATCATCCCGATGTCAGTGAAATCATTCAGTTTACTCAACGCCACCTACGTTGCGGTGAACAAAAATTCCTCATTGTTTTGCAGATCGCCAGAAAAGAAACAGTTCACCTTCCAATCTGTTATCGGTATTAACTATGACAAGGTAAGAACAAAATTGTCGGATAGATTGGAATAGCAGAAATTTGGTTACGACAGTCTAGTTTTTTTTTGCAAGTTGGGATAAGTTAGGTTACGACAGGATAGGGTTAGCGCTCTGCACACGAATGAATAACAAAAAACAAACACCACTTACGAGAATTTCGCTCCTCCAGCCTTGTAAGCTTATGGTTAAATCTCGCCCCCAATTATTTTTTTTGAGCTTAGGCCTACCTGGAGACAGGTTACGCCGGACTGGCTCCACGGCCTCACCGCAGAGCTGGGGCGCTGTAAGGAGGCGCAAACCCTAAGCGCTAAGCCTTGTTCTGCATTTATGGTCTCATCTCCTTATGTTTCAGGCGAACATCTCATAACCATGCTCATCAGTTCCCAAGCAACCTTTCAGTGACTGAATTAAGTCAATAAAAATTACGATGAAACAGAAACGATGAAACGATGGCAGTCGAGAACGTGCACGACAGTTTCATCTTGAGTTGTTTCTTCAGTTTGGGTTTAGTTATTATGACACTGTGGCCTCATCTCCGAGTTTGAAAGTTCTGCTGTGCCGGCATGTGTTAGCTCACATGCTGAGTGTTAACTCTTGCGAGGAGGTTGAGTGCTGCTCTGTTTGGGGCAGCCCTTTGCTGCGTGATACAATTGATGATTGGGTCTAATTGAAGAGTCGGACGGAGTGGGCAGTCAAAACCGTTATTCTGAACAATATTTACACTTCTCAATAGCGTGCGCAGTTCTCACAGCGCACAAAACATGCGTAAATCTTAGCATTGACCAATCAAGGTGCACGAAGTGGGTTAGGACAGTTGCTGTGGTGCATGCACCACATGTGATGTGGTTCGAGTATTAACGTTGTCTATTGCTTCACATATTGATTTTTTTGCCACCGGTGCAAGTGAATATGTTTCAATTGATGTATTTAATTTTGTTTTCTTTTGTCGTTTTTCTCCTCCATGTCAAATGTATCGTAATGTTCCGAGGTCAGTTTTAACGTTCGCCCCGCCATATGGTGACCGGAGCATACGTTATGTCAGACATGATTCAGAGAAGTCTCCAAAGACTTTTCTTGGCTCATCACTTTCAAAGTTCTTTTTATCTTTTGTTTTTGATCACCTTCAGGTTTTTAAATTGGGAAGTGAGTTGCGTCACAATCGCATTTGTCATGCAGCTGTTCTTTCACGGCGTGTAATGGTCATGAGTAAGGAGTGAGGGATTGTCTCACACAGCGTGTAATGGTCATGAGTAAGGAGTGAGGGATTGTTCCACACAGCGTGTAATTGTCATGAGTAAGGAGTGAGGGATTGCCTCACACAGCGTGTAATGGTCATAAGTAAGGAGTGAGGGATTGTCTCACACAGCGTGTAATGGTCATGAGTAAGGAGTGAGGGATTGTCTGACACAGCGTGTAATGGTCATGAGTAAGGAGTGAGGGATTGTCTCACATAGCGTGTAATGGTCATGAGTAAGGAGTGAGGGAGTGTCTCACACAGCGTGTAATGGTCATGAGTAAGGAGTGAGGGATTGTCTCACACAGCGTGTAATTGTCATGAGTAAGGAGTGAGGGATTGTCTCACACAGCGTGTAATGGTCATGAGTAAGGAGTGAGGGAGTGTCTCACACAGCGTGTAAGGGTCATGAGTAAGGAGTGAGGGAGTGTCTCACACAGCGTGTAATGGTCATGAGTAAGGAGTGAGGGATTGTCTGACACAGCGTGTAATGGTCATGAGTAAGGAGTGAGGGATTGTCTCACACAGCGTGTAATGGTCATGAGTAAGGAGTGAGGGAGTGTCTCACACAGCGTGTAATGGTCATGAGTAAGGAGTGAGGGATTGTCTGACACAGCGTGTAATGGTCATGAGTAAGGAGTGAGGGAGTGTCTCACACAGCGTGTAATGGTCATGAGTAAGGAGTGAGGGATTGTCTGACACAGCGTGTAATGGTCATGAGTAAGGAGTGAGGGAGTGTCTCACACAGCGTGTAATGGTCATGAGTAAGGAGTGAGGGAGTGTCTCACACAGCGTGTAATGGTCATGAGTAAGGAGTGAGGGATTGTCTGACACAGCGTGTAATGGTCATGAGTAAGGAGTGAGGGATTGTCTCACACAGCGTGTAATGGTCATGAGTAAGGAGTGAGGGAGTGTCTCACACAGCGTGTAATGGTCATGAGTAAGGAGTGAGGGATTGTCTGACACAGCGTGTAATGGTCATGAGTAAGGAGTGAGGGAGTGTCTCACACAGCGTGTAATGGTCATGAGTAAGGAGTGAGGGATTGTCTCACACAGCGTGTAATGGTCATGAGTAAGGAGTGAGGGATTGTCTCACACAGCGTGTAATGGTCATGAGTAAGGAGTGAGGGAGTGTCTCACACAGCGTGTAATGGTCATGAGTAAGGAGTGAGGGAGTGTCTCACACAGCGTGTAATGGTCATGAGTAAGGAGTGAGGGAGTGTCTCACACAGCGTGTAATGGTCATGAGTAAGGAGTGAGGGAGTGTCTCACACAGCGTGTAATGGTCATGAGTAAGGAGTGAGGGATTGTCTCACACAGCGTGTAATGGTCATGAGTAAGGAGTGAGTACTCGGAGCTCATGGATTACTCGTTTGGTGTCTCATGTTCGATTTTTCTAGGACGCAATCGTGCGTATTATCGATGTTTGCAAAATATTGCATGAGATAAATTGGAATAGATATTAGATTACGGTTAGATACTTCAGATTTTGTTATTTCATGTTGAAGTACTCGCTAATTTACGATCCGAAATAATACATTAATTGAAACAATGGTAAATTTTCTTTAAATGTTATGCTCTGCTCCGGAAATTTTTAGAAATATCGTCTAAATTGTGGCACGCTGAGTCGAGTTACTTTACTGACAGAGACTTCAAAAGGTGAAAACAACTGAGTAAAACATTATTTTCGAATTTATTCTAAACTCCATCTGCATTTTCTAGACATTCATGTCTCTTGTCAAAAATGTTATGAGCGACAGAGTGATGCTAAAACTTTAAACTTGTTTTCTTTCCAGGAGTCAAGTGAAGCGCAATCTGTTTACGCACAAACTATGTTAACTTTGTTAGTTGGTAAGTATGCTGCTATTGATGTGCGGTTGTCATCGTCTATACATACCATTCATGTCTATTTGAATGGTATCTATGATATCAAACCAATAGATATGAATGATTGGCAATGTTGCAGACAGGAGATATATTTATTAAATAATTATAATGGGGATAAAATATGTTTAACACGTTGATTTCTTTTGTGCACCTGCCACGACTGATTTATTTGGGTTAGAAGTAACAGAATCAAAAGAAACAGAATGCACTGCTCGAGCACATTTCGAACATTTCCAAGAAGTGAGCCGTGCAAAAAGTGTGTTCCCAAGCAGGAGACCCTGCGCGTGGAAAGGACAAGTTAGGAAAGAAGAGGAGAAAAAGACAAAGAAGAGGTAGTGTCGAAGGTATGAAAACTGAAAGAAGTAAAGTGGGTACGAAAGTTATATGTAAATCCCTGGCACGGAGGTTGAATGGGTCTCTGGGGCCGATCTATAGCTGAGGTAACCTTACCGTGACCCCTGGGGGTGCTGGTTTCCATAGTATATGACAAACAAACCTACCCAACCTAAACTTATACCCTCTCTTATGCCTCATAACAAGTCCTAAATCTACTTAGCTGGGACTCTTGGTAGCTGGTCATCCTCAAAAGTGCAATAACTTTATGTCTAGCAGAATATTTTCTCATGACTGAACTTAATTTTTTTAAAGATACGTTGCATTGAAATACTTTGCATTGCCATAACCTTCTTTTACTTCATCAATTGCATCATTGCTCTATTATAGCTTATAAAACATGTTAAGATTAGTACACACAATAGTTCCGACAAACCCAAAATGAAAATACCTAATTCAGAGCCAAAACAAATAAATTTAACGCTGCTTCATATGCATAAAATTCTGCAAAACAGTTGAAAGGCATAGACATTAGTGTTCTAATGGGTGAGTATAAGATTCAGAGCACTACTCTCTTCAACGTCAGAAAGCAGGAGCAGAAGCTGTTATAAACTAAGCTATAATTTTTGAGTGAGCGAAAAGAATATTTCATCGTGAAGTATATAAAAAGGTAATAACGTGAACTATACAAGGTGGGCTGAAACATTGTTGCTTTATTTTAGAATATTAGTTAATGAAAAACCGTCAATTTCTGGGAAATTGACTTGGTCTTATTTTTTTATGAAATTTCATCTTCGGTTACGAGCTCCAGGCTTTTTATTGTCTTTTATTTAGTTCAGACACAATGGTGTCCGAAGGGACCATTTCTTTCTGACTTGCGCAAGATGAACGATTTCTGAATTCATTTTCCCGTTATACGAGTTCATTGGAGCATGAAAATGTAAACAGATAACGTTCATTTACAAAGACAATTCTTACCGAGTTAAATTCCGTACTGTGATCGCCATTGTTTTTGGGTCCTTTTAGGATCTCTCCCTCATTTTCCTCTTTGTTTTTCTAGTTAGTCCAGGAATTTCTTTAAGAACGCAGATATTTATTATGATTTCATCACGAATATTTTACTAGTCCCAAAAAGGCGCCTTCAATGCAAAGTCTCTCAAGAAGCCCCAAAGGAAGAATCTACACGGCTTAACATCGGGGCTTCAGGACGGCCCGCCTAGAAGCCCCGACCTTATGCTGTGATTATCAGTTTCTCTTTTGTGAACCGTTAATAGTACTACATCTTCTTTGCCTGACCCTGTATTATTATGTAACCTGACCCTGCGGGGCACGAGTTGTTTAGCGTTTATTAAGACCAAGTGTTACGCTGGATTCACTCTAGACGTTGTTATTTTGTAAGTTTCGAATGTATGCTCGAACATAGGTGTAATAAATTATCGAAAACATCTTATGGTGCATCCTTACATTTAATTAACGAAATAAATAATTTGTGAGTGAGATTAAGAGTGAGCTTCTTCTTCTGTGTGAAATACCTTTCACTCACAAAATGGCCTTTGTCTTATATTGGGGATGCTGCATCCCAATGCATTGGTATTAAAATGAAATAATTCTTTTTAATTTCAATGTATCTTTGATACGACTTTCACTAATAAATGAAACCTCAGATGCTACATCCTATTGTATTGGTAGTAAAATGAAAAAAAAAAACATTTTAATTCTAATGTATCTTTGATACCACTTTCTAATAAATGAAACCTCAGATGCTGCATTCTAATGCATTGGTTTTAAAATGAAATAATTCATTTCAATTCCAATGTATCTTTGATACGACTTTCACCAATAAATGAAACATTTCATATGTTCATTTCCATGTTTTGAAAAAATATTTATACCAAACTAAAATGTTTCAGTTTGGTATACGTTTTTTTGTTTTTTCGTATCCCGGAGCAAATGTACTCTCAGTTATTTTCTTAAAAGTTGTATTGTAACAATTCTGTGCATGCTAACGAAATGCAATTTTTTATGTGAAGAGAGAAATTCAGTTAACACTGTGGTCTTTACAGAACTCAATTATCAACAATAACCTAGGAGCTATAATAATTTGATGCTCGTTCCGTTTTTTTGGACACCCTGTACTATCTCAGACGTTAACTTCCAAGTAGTTGAATGTGATTGGAAATTTCAAATTCCATCAAGTGACTGTGAAGCAATGCTTTAAAATGACATCTACTTCTAAAACGTAAATGATAATACACAGTTGTTACTAGGTTAGTTGGTCCGTCTTTTCGTCCCGCACTTAAGGATTTACTCAGGGGAATATTGCTACTAGGTGGGATGTGCTTAGTGACGGTATCTGCGATACGACCTGATTACATGATTTCTGTCCTTTATCGAACACCAGCGTACATGGCCCATCAGAAATGACGGGATTCGATATTTTCCTTATACAGGATGGGCTAGAAGTAGCTAACCTTTTTAATTTGCTACCTGAGTAAAAACAGTAGGGGGCTTAAATAAACCATAAAAATGTTATTCTTTTAAATAAAAATAAGTTTTATTTTTATTAGCAAATTAAAAGCGTCAGTTACTTCTGGCTCACCCTGCATATAAATCCTCCAGATATGGATGACAAGCAAATACATGGTGTCCACACAGTCATGGTGCAATTTAAAATTCCCGAGCTATGCAACAATACATGGTAGAAAGTAGAAACTAGAAACAATCTGTAAACTGAATGAGAAAATTTGCTGTATTTAGTTTACGTGCGGTGAGTTGATATTTTGTCACAAAGATATCACTATTATAAAAGGAGCCGCGTCCGTCCGTCTCTCCGTCCGTGTGACCCCCTCTTGATTATGGTATCCAGAATAGGTAATCGGCTTAACTTTACACATAGAAATTTTCTATGGAGCTTTCTCTGTTGAAATTCATCATGTCGCTTTGATATTTTTAATTGATAATGCGAAAATAAATGTTTTAAATTCGTTTGACCAGTAACCTGGCTACCACTTGGTATAAGGCCCCAGATTTTGGAACTTGAGTTATTGTTTTCGAAATTGTGATTTTCTTGAAAAGCTTCGAAGAGATAATCGACGACATTTCAGAATAAAATTCCGGCAAAAGAGGCCACCAAAGATAGAAATGTGTCCAACCGCAAGAGAGAAGTAGCAAGACTTCAGTCTTGCTACTTCTCTCTTTGGACAGCAAGAAAAACGCCGAAGACGATCGGATGAACAACGCGAAATGGCAAGACGAAGCAATGCTGCTCACCAGCGAGAAGCTAGAGCTAAATTGACCCTTGAACGGCGTTTGGAAATTCTACGGAATGATGCAGAGCAACACCGAGTAGCTAGAGAGAGCTAAACACATGAAAGAAGCGAGGAAATTCTTCGGCATAACGCTGGACAACATCGAGTAGCACGAGAGAATTTAACTCAAGAAAGGGGTGAAATTCTTCAGACTAATGCCTAACAGCATCGACTTGCACAATCGAATTTAACTCAAGCAAAAAGGGATGAAATTCTTCTGATTAATGCCGACCAGTACGTGTACACTAGTTTTGTATAATATTAAGAGCTTCAAATCTTGTCTATCAAAACAATTTATCACTCTGCAACAGAACAGGTAGTCCATTTTCATGGCCTCCACGTTCCCCAGATTTGACTCCTTCAGATTATTTTTTATGGGGACATGTGAAAACAAGAATGTACGCAGGACCTCGTTCATCGAGAGACTTGAAAGGTAAAATAATAATAATAATAATAATAATAATAATGAAGGCATCTACGGATGCTTTATTTCCAATTTCAAGCCTGATACATATCACCTTATACATTGGATTTTCAAATACCTTATAACTAACACCAGGACGCCATGACGCTTTCCCCCGGTCAAGACCGGTACCCATTTCAGACACCTGGGTAGAGTGGGGTATTGTGCTTGGAATTTTTCCCCTATACCCAACAGAGAAAATCGCCACCAGCGCCGGGACTCGAACCAGGGTCTGCCTGGACGGAGGCAAGTTCGCTAGTCTCACGACACGACGAGCAAATAACTGATGTGTTCTCAGACATTACTGCTGAACAACTGGCAAATGTTTTTAATCTATACTATAATAAGAGGGGTGTCCGTCTGTCTCTCTGTCTGTCCGAAGCCAGCCTGCAAGTGTGTAATGAGCGTATCTGTGATACAAGCTTCAACTCCACAATTTCCAGTGTATTAATCCATCAGATTCGAGTAGGAATGACTATCACGTGAATTCTTCAGGAACGTGTGTTATGCGATTTGTCAAAACTTATTATACACTAGTCCACCCCCCTTTATTTGAAATAAAAAAGAGGGCGTAATGAAAGAAAGGCCGTAAGAAATTAAAAAATACAATCTCTCGAGAGTTGATAAGGCCGCGTGAACACGGCCAAGTCAAAATATATAGGACTGGAGCTTTTTATCACAGATACGCTCATCACACACTTTCGGCTGGCTTCGGACAGACCGACCGACGGACGGACGCGGCTCTTATTATAGTATAGTTTTTTGACGGGCCGTGTAAACTCGGTCTCATCAACTTTCGAGAAATTAATTTTTTTTATTTCTTACGGCCTTTCTTTCTTATTTCAAATAAAGGGGGTGGACTAGTGAACTTGAAAAATCGTGTTACCCTATGCATAGCTAATGATGGCGGATATGTGAAAACTTAAGAAGGCTCCAAAAAAATAAATTAAAAAATTTAACTTTTCTTCTTTCTAATAACGTTTATAGATTTACAGATTGTTCCTATCATGTATAATTTTAAAGCTACCGTAATTTCAAATTGCACCACGACTTTATGTACACCCTGTATATCCATCCTCATAGTACCCGCGGATAAAATATTTTTGTACTTGTGCACTGGTGAAACTCGCATCTCAGATAAGGTCATTAAGCATCCTTTAAATAAAATCAAAGAAGCTGTTTCTTATTTAAGAAGCGGACAAAAAGCCAATACATAAATTTATAAATGAATAAACTCACTAGCGTATTATCTACTACGAAAGATGATCGTCGTGTTTTTATTTATATGTTTCGCGTCACGCTCTTAAGAATAGATAGGAAGAATCTATCACTGGCGGTCTTGGTTTCAGTTCACCGGTAAATTAATACACTCATTTTCGCTGCACAAGTGCACTATAATAAGTCACTTTCAAAAACATTACAGAGATCCATAGCCTTATATACTAGAGTCCGTATCGTGGATACCGAGTTCGGCGGGGTATTTTATATTACAATATACTGTATTACAATCTTACCTAATAATACATTTGATGAGTATATTTGTTTGGTGTCAGCTTTTTAAGGAAAATATAATATCCTCTCATTTTTAACGGGCAGTGTATACACAAGTGAACTCATGTTGCTTAGTTTCAGCTTACAAGTTCTGCATATTGCCCAACAACTCCTTTGGGTCAATGTTGAATTTATATGAAGAAGGACAGTTTTGTGCGTGAAGGATGTGTCATGTATTAAAGAACTGATTTTATAGCTTTGTTCTTTTTAAGACTGTAGGAAAAATGTAAATGCAGCGGGAATGATGCGAAGGTGAGAAGCGATGAACGGCTTTCAGCACCAAAAATTGGTGAGGAGATTTGTGGGCATCTTAGTTTGCCGCTAAGCTTTTGTGCATAAATTTGTCCAAATGTTCAATGAATTTATGAAATACATCTCTTTGAGCGCTTTTTGACCATTTACCCATACTGCTTTGAGTTATTATTTATAAAACCTCAAATTTTCATCTTTTCAATTAAAATGAATTTCATACCGACACGAATTATTGAAAAAAATTAAAAAATCATAGATAATACTGTTAAATTATGATTATTTATAATTTTGACCTAAATGCTCAGTGAGTGAGTATTCTGAAGAACCTACAGCAATTTTACCAAAATATATAAATTTAAAATTTTCTCCACCGATGAGATATGCACATGACTCAGCGATCCGGTGGGTTGCTGTAGCGCCTTTCTACGCTCTGATAAACCAACCACTGGCAATTACTTTGACTCCCTGTTTTCCGATTTGGCCTCCGCGTGAATTCTGAGTGCTCCTTTAGTTTGCCCAATTTGATTGCGCAGTAATTCCTGGTGATTTTCACCTGTCTTGAGGCAGGTGAGCTCTTAGAAGCATATGATTTAATTTCGTCCCGACATTTTGTGTGAAAGGCCGAGAGGCTGCAAGCTGTTTTTAATGTATTTCTGAGTCATTATATGCGTTATTTCATTGAGAAAGAAGTAGTCAGAGTCCTGAAACACTCCGCAGTATTCATTATTTGAAAAGAAATTCAAATTCATCCCTATCGCATTAGTAGCAACACATGTAACCTTAAACAGTGCCAACGCTGCCTCTCACGCATCCTCAGAGTATCTTGTCTCTAGTGTGAAGTATGTTCATTGTAACCAGCATAAAGCTTTCAGAATCAATATTCTGACTCTAAAAATACTTCAATTTTACGATTTGTAACTGAATAAATGTGGAAGATCATAATTTCAAATGAATCAAATCGGACTAAAAGCTTGTACGCCTAGCTCACTTTCACGCCCTCGAGAGTAAACCAAGGCTGCCAGAGCTGAGCAGGGGGTGGAAGTCCTTTCAAAATGCGGGAGCCTGATGTCAAATATTGGCACAGGCTACGACTGTTGACTTGTGTGCTAAGGAAACGAGCTGCGATTGTTCCTTTCTCCGTGAGTCGCGAGAGGTAATGCATGCTAACGCTGAGTAATACAGATTATTTGCAAAAGTAACGCAGAGCTATGCAGATTATAAGTATGAGTAATGCAGATTATACGCATAAGTAACGCAGAGCAATGCAGATTAAATGCATAATTCATGCAGAACAACATAAACGAAATTAAATCAATGATGGAATTAAATACACTCGCTGATTAAATACATGCGGATAAAGAAACATTATTAATTTACGAATCTTTGGATCAACAATAACTAGCTTTGAAGAACAAATTAACAACGCGGAGTAACTCAGTGTAACGCTATGAAACCCAATTAGGTAAGTCAACGTAACTAAGGGTAAGTCAACAACTAAGGGTAAGTCGACGTAACTCAGTGAGACGTAACGTGACGCTCCGCCTTCTGCCCGCTGCTCAAAGAACCAATGTTGACAGATGTCTTATTGGTATTTTGAAATTGACAGAATTCTAGGCAAAATATTGCTTAACTCTGTGCAAATGAAGAAACTTACTATTTTATTCCGACGGTAGATCAAATTGTCCTTGACCATTGATGTGAATTAGAAATGCGTTGGAGGAAATTCGTTGCTCATTTTGTATTCTGATTTTTAGCTGTGTTGGGAAAATAACGTTTATAGGGTATTTCTCGCCTCACAAAATGTAGCAATGGAAGAGAATAGCATTTAACAAACTTCTGGCTGTAAATATTACATATCATCATGTTTGTGGTGGCAGTTAAATATTACAAGCTTTAATGGGAGCTAATAGGTTTTTAAATATGTTACACAACGTATAAAATTGTTATACTCCGCTGTAACGTCACACTTTCGTTGGGAGTGAGGATTCTTTCGCTATTTCCGAAAACTGATTAGCATGTAGATTTCAATGAAATTCGAACAATTACACGAATTGTAAAGTTTTTTTTAATTATTTTTGACCGTCCTCCCGACGCTAATGCAAAATTATCTGGTTAGCTACAGTAGAGCGACAACAAAGGCCACTTCGGAAATAAATACTGACATTAAATGCAATTGACCAGACACAATGTAAGACTGAACATAATTGTCCTGTTTATATTTTAATGACCAACGCCGCTCAGCTATAAAAATTGACCTCAGCGATAATTGCTTTGTAATCTTGGCCATTTGATGAGCTGAAAGGCGGAAGATGATGCTATATTTTTTTGTGATATTTTCAAACAAGTTTTCCGTCGTTTATGTCTTGTTGCCCCCAGCGAATGTATTTGTTACTAGCTTCAGTAAGTTGGGAATATTTGTAAACAACAAAAAAGAAAATGAAGGCTTAAAATCGTTGACTATTAATTGAGCAGGAGCATTTATGCCTCTCTTTTGAAACAAAAAAACAAACAAAAAAAAAAAAATTTGAGAAAAATATTCATCAAGACAGGCTTGAGTATCAGTTGAAATGGAATTTATTACTCATTGCAGAAAAAATTGCCTCCATTGTGTTCGTTGGGAGATCTAATGTGTTCAGTCCTCTTGTGCAGCCTTCCTTTCGATATTAGATTGTTTCTTGGATCTTGCCGGAAGGCAAGTGGGGAGAGTTGTGCCATTCTTATGCTTATGTTTTTTTACTTGCCTGTTGATGGTTCTTTAAATTAATAATTTACTATCACAATGTTGGCGGTTCTCTAATTGTCATTTATTATCATAATTCGTGTCATACTAGATGCGTTTCAATGCGATGAGTATTTTACCGTTTTATTCACAGTGGACGTTGAGGTGGACTTTGAGTGCTGGGCCCTGCAACGCTGGTGTATCGTGCTGCACATGTCGATGTTTGGACACCGACTCTCTACCTTCTCCATAAATACTATTACTCTGTCATTGTTTTTTTGTGTGTCATGACCTTCGATTTTATTCAACACTCTTTAACATCTTATTTAACAGTCTTAAATACTTCAAATTATAGAGGCAAACTATTGGTAAAACTTACCTTTGTTAATTGAATAATTGGATGTCATCTTGCCTGATTAGCTAAGTAACTAAAAGTGAGATATTTTGCTCGTTTGGGGAGCTGTAGCAAGCCTGGATCAGAAATACTTCCAAAATTTACCTATTTCTTATTTTCCTGAGCATTTGAATCTTAAAGCTATTTTTCCTATCATTCGTCTTCGAGGATTTACCTATGCTGATTTACTCATGTTAGAATAGGAACCTCCATTCAGGATGATTCAACTATAGCATTTATGGAAATAAGTACTCTCACGGGGAATGTGTGAGGTCCCGAGCTCAAGGTTAGGTAGGCCTTCCATTTGTTGAAATGAAAAGGTTTTTTGTTTCGTAACTGATGCCTGTGGTAGCTATCCACACCCACTTTGTGTGCTCGTCCTCTTTTAACCTCTTAATATTTTAACACATTGACTACGGAATGAAAATATTTGTTCCACAAGGAAAATTGCTCATTAACGTACCGGTATTAATGAATAGTACTTTAATTATTTCACTACCATTTTTAAAAATTGATTTTAGTGTACAAGGTAAAATATTATCGGGCAATTATGTTTTGCACACTCCTTAGAATAGATAAAATGTGTTCCGAGTAATAAGGCCGGTTTTTCAATTCCCCTACTCACAATCTAACAACCAACCGTAGAGACAGCATACGTAGCCGACGTGTTAATACCTATCCTTTCTTAGAAAGATTTTAAACTTTTACAATCTAAGAGTAAATTTTCTGGAAAGAACCACTAGCACTCGCGTTTAGTACTGGTTTGGCGTTAGAGTGGAAGTATGCAAACTAGAAAATAATTCCTGGAATAACATTGCTCAAATTTTCTTAGCTTGTTAACTATGATTGTAGGAGATGAGTCAATTTCCGTATCAAGTGAACATGCAATAAAAGTCCTAAATTATTCGTTTTAATATATATGACAATTGAACAATTTATTGAGAAGTTGAGGAATTTTTAACACAATATTTTCTGTCTTGAAAAATTAGTATCTAAACTTCTGGAAACAGTTTATTCAAAGAGCTAACTCAACGTACGCTTTAGTTTCATCCCTGGAAATATTATTTCATTTTCACAATTTATTCAGAAGTAGACGAATTGCTTTATCCCAAAGTCGGTTATAGCTAAGTTTAGTTGTAATGTGTGTAATATTTCATTAAATTTTCCCTGTATTTTCTTTCTTTTTTTCCCTCGGCTCGAGATATTACTACAGAAGAACATATTTGGTCAATTCTGTCATCGAGTAACTGAAAAAAAATTATGATTTTTTAATTCAGAGAGGGCAAATAAAGCACATAATAGACACAATTTACATACAAGTTGAATATGTAAGCAAAAAATACACAAAACAAATAAATAAAAAATACACACTCTACATACTTTTTGAAAATGTAAATAAAAAGAGGAGTTACTTCCTGAATATTTTATTTCTGTGAAGCTGCTAGTTTTAAGACACGCTGCTCAGTCTCTTACTATATCTGAAGACAAATGAATTTATAGTGAAAATTCTAATGAGCAGAAATGAAAAGTTCCGTTTTCAGCTTGGTGTGTTTTGCTAAAAAATATCATCCTTACCCCATGATCTAAATTTTTCGTAGTAGACTTTGAGAAGGCGACGTATTTGCCGTATGTACTTGTTTACCGTGCATAATGAACTGCATTAATCAAGTCGAACGCAACTAGAAAAATCTAAAATCGATACTAAAAATTCATTACTTGATGATGCCCACATTCACACACACAGCTCATACTTTTACTTGCGCAACATTTTTTAAATCTCTAGACGAGATGCGGATTTGGAAAACGGTCAAATTTGTGACACATCTACAGGCGATGCATGCAAGGTCTTAAAGATCTGATACTTATTAATTACACATACGTTTTTTTTCAGCGAAAAGGCACCTCCCAAGTACATAGTAAGCGTCGCGGTTCTCAAGCTGTCTCTATGGCTGCTCTGCTCAAAGATCTCAGGAAATGGAAGGGTCGGAACTCTCATGCCAGCCTGAGAAGCTGCGAGGTGGCTCTGTCTGAGGTTGGTATTTAGCGTGATTTGATAGATCCTGAGATGGGTGGAGGGACATAGATGCTGAATAAATAGGCTATTTACACAGAGCATAGGACTGGTAGTCAGAATTTAAATGAAAAGAAAATGGATACAATTTTATCCCGTTACGAGTCTCAGCATCTTCTCTTTTATGGTCAGAGCTACACAAAAAAGTTCAAAGTTCCTTTAGTTATCTTTAATGGGTTTTTTATCTTGCCATAAACTACCTGAAACGCTCTGCGATACTTTATTTATTTTATCGCATCGAAAGAACGTTTCAATTCTAAGTAGCTCAAGCTTTTTCTTGTCTTATAGGATAAGCTTGACACAGCTCATGTAGACTTTCAAAGCAACTAAACTTCGCAGCTGTCTGTCAAATCACAAGTATTCCATATATTCAATTATTATCTCCTCACATAAGAGAAGATGGAAATAGATTATGGCTTGAAGAGAGTAAATTTCAACATCTGAATTGAATAACATGAAATTCACATCCTCTTGCGTTCATCGGCGGTATTTGCATATCTCAAGACGTCACAAAAACCATGCGGTTAAAGTTATGCGGAACTTGCCTCAAGTCACACGAAGGCATGAAAGACTTTCAAGGGGGATTTGGAAATGGCCGTGTCTCCAAGCATGCAAACTTGAGTAGACGAATAAAAAATACTCTCACGTAAAATTCTTTTTTATTTTTGTTCACGAAGTTTCCGAAAATGGGAGGTCACACATTTCTACGTCTTCTTTAGTTGTATTGGGAGTCTTGCCTTGGTAATGTACAAAGAGATATACAATTCTTTTTTTTTTGTTCACGAATTTTCCGCTGGATTTACTACAGCCGTCATCAGGGACGAAATTCAAATAAAAAAAGTGCTCGTGTAACTTCCGTGTATTTTGACTTGAATTTATATTTCAGTGATGATGCGTCTTTTTCTTTTGAATTGACATCGTAATTCATAGATCATGGGCCTTTTTGCTCTGATTTACTCATATTTTTGAAGTGGAAACTACTTTAACACAAGACTGTACGTTATTTTTTCGTCTGTTCCGTAAAATGAGCAATTGATATGACTTTAACCTGTTAAATTGAAAAATAAAAGCTAAAATGAAATTGCTAAAGTTATCTAAACTCATTAATAATCAAAAGAGTCAATTCCTATATATATCATGTGAACATGATATGAAAGTTTTGAAATGTCGATTACAATTGACTAGGACAGCCACAGACGTGCTTTGCAAGTTACGGGCCTCAATGATCACTCTCACATCTCGAGAAATTCAGCAAGTCATTAAAAAAAACAGACACTGGGTCGCTCAGCGGGTTGCGCAAGTTTATAAATTAAAACAGCTGCATATTTCGAATCCCAAAATAGATTTTTGCATATGGAAACAATTCCTAAGGTTCAGTGAAAGGGCCTGACAATTTTGTATAAGAGTCACAGCGTAAGTTTTTCGAATTATGTTGGAAACTCTGCAGATGGAACTTATTTATTGCACTTCCAAAGCTGTAATTTGGCGTGATTTGGCTCATAAATTATCAAAAGTATCCGTTCTGTGAGGATAATAGATGATCAAGTTCTCCTCGAACTGAAGTGGTGACGGTCACAAGTCGTGATCCATGATAACCGAAAGGAATTTCAAGCATTTACAACATTGTAGGAGTTCAGTCAATTTTCATCTATGAACTGCTTTGATGAATGAAACAATCCTCTACAAAAATGTGCGAGCTGTTATCTACTTTAATATGATTAAATGGTGTGTAGTCTAACGCTAGGCGTCGTTCATGCCTGATTTATTTTTGTGCGCCACGAGGAGGCCTTCTTTTTTTTCGAAGAAGGTAGCAGTCTCGCGGTGAAACTTTTTACTCCGTTCGTCACGGGCACAAAGCAAACGTTGAAGATGAGCAATCACTTTTTCAGCGTCACGATTACTTTTCATAAACATTTTCGTTTGTATGTGGTAAGCCAAAAGTTTATTGGAACACAAGAGAAGTAAGTCACTCGTCCCTATTTTATTTGAGTCAGTCATTTATGATGAGCTCAACAATTGCATTTAAGAACTGATATTCTACTTCTCAGAATTATCGTGAATAATCAATGCACATTTCATAAGCTGCGCCAAAAAATGAAAGTTAATACCTAGTTACCGTCTCTTGGTGTGGTGTGAGAAGTAAAAAACTACTGAAGACGGGTCACATCTTAATTGATTTCCTGGTGTTGTTATTCCGTTTAGTTTGTGGTTATAATGGTTTAAAAGCTCTTAAACTAAAAGAAAAAAGTAAGATGCATACTCTTCTCATAGATGGGTTCCCCCTATAACCTCCAAACAAAAACAAACAAACAAACAACGGCATCTACAGATGCTTTATTTCCAATTTCGAGCCTGATACATATCACCTTGTACATTGGATTTTCAAATGCCTTATAACTAACACCAGGACGCCATGACGCTTTCCCCCGGTCAAGACCGGTACCCATTTCAGACACCTGGGTAGAGTGGGGTATTGTGCTTGGAATTTTTCCCTTGTACCCAGCAGAGAAAATAGCCATCCAGCGCCGGGATTTGAACCCTCGTTACCCGCACGGAGGCAGGTCCTGAAGCCACACGGCTATGACAAGCACAACCCTTCTCAGTTTTCAGTGTCACCGCAGGAGCTGCTTGCTTCGGCCAATGTGCCCCACAGATCCGGTGTCGAACCAGGAACCTTCTCACCCAACGTGTAACGCTCTGCTTGAATACAAATAAAGGTAAAACGATAAACGGAACAAGTACTGGTTTCTAGATGCAAACGCTGTTCTTTTCTGATCAGATATCAGGTTAATCCTTTGTTGCAGCATTCAGCAGTTTTATGCAGTTGTCTTACTCCTGTCTCCTCATCTAAAGCTGTTCTCGTTCCCGCACCCAAACTTTTAGTGAGAGCAGCAGAAAACGATACCAGGTGCAAGTGAAAACATCGTTAACAATTATATGCTGATATTTATTCCGTACCCTGTAATGCATCCATTGTGTACTCTTGCATTCTTGCCCATGATTTTTGAAGAACCGAACTTACAACCTGCGTTGCATGCGATTTGTTTCTTCATAAGCGTTTCTTTCTTTTCTCTGTTGGAAGCCTTTGTCATTCAACTTTCCTCTTACTTTATTCAATTCAACCGTATAAATAGCTATATTGTTGTTTTCAAGGTCACGCAAGGAAAGATATTCAAGGTAAAGGTTTGAATTTCGAGTCCCTGCTTTGGCGAGGTACATTAATTTTGCCGGAGCAAGCTGCTCCTCAGGTTGTGTTGAAATCAAGTTAAAGAACCAATCGTTTCTTCTCATTGAGCAACATTTTACTTTCCCAACCCTAAGTTAAAAGCTCAATATCCATTACGATTGTAAACAATGGTGATCATTCGTATCAGAGGTGTCGGAAATTTCATGTTGTGTACCCGGAATGTGTTGAAGAAAGTATCTGGTCGCTCCACCCGACCAGAAACCAGAAAGCCTGACCAGAAACCCGACCAGAAAGTGTGAGGAATCGCTCCACCCGACCAGATACTTTCTTCAACACATTCCGGGTACACAACATGAAACTTCTTCAGAGCGATTAGTTCGAAAAAAATGTTTTGGCACTTATATTTATGTTCAGCAGATTTTTCGGATTTTCTAGTTTTTAAATCTCTTGATCTGTTATTTGTTCATCCCATGCGATCGGACAGCCTCCACACCATTAAATATACCTTGTTTAATAGTTCGACTAAAATAATACTAGGGAAACTCTCCATCGCAAACAAACATCTTTCCTCACTGAAGGCAAACCCCCAGCACAAACAAGGCCCATCGAACGCTTGCTACTTCTTATATCCGTTTATTACTCCGGGCATCGTCTCTTCTGCCATTCATCCTACAGCAGTGATACGCGACCTTAATACGCAAAACATTCAGTTAGCCTATAATCTCTTCATTGTACCTACTTTCCTTCTCGACTCTACGACATCTCTTCGCATCATTCCTATTCACATGACATAACTTATTTCACATCATCAGTATCATAAAATGAGAGGACCTCATCAGAATGATAATGACGCTAGACCTTGAGGTCTACACTGGCTCATCGCGCCAAGAACTCTCACTTGATTATTGCGGCGCAGTTGTTGGACAAGAGCGTGGCTCTTCCTCACTGGAGTTTATTTGATGAGAAATGGATAAAATCGAATTGATCCAAGACTGAAAGGGAAAATCAATACTCAGAAAATATTCGCTTGTCGGGAATAATTTTTCAGCTCGGGGCAAGACTATCATGAGAGCGTTAATCAATAAAAGTTTATTCCGCCATCTCTCTGTTCCGTTGAATCCTCGCTGGTGTAGTGTATAATATCCCGAGCTTGTGTAGTTTTTATACAATTACAGTCCGTCTAAAACTAGAATCTTGATAGCATATACGATTGCCTTGAACAACTAAGTGTTATAAATATTCTTCGTTTACAGACTTAAGCAAGAAGCGATACAAGAAGCGAACTTTTAGGATAGCATCAGTGGAATATTATAGAGTACGTAGGCGCTTTGCAAATAAGCAGTAATAATTACATTTTGTAAATATTTTACGAATGAGATTTGGGACTAATGACAAGCTATTACATAAATAATACAATCCACGGGAATAGCTAACTCTGTGTGATGTGAGGTATAATCGATGCTAGGTATTTGCTACTTTAACATTTTTCAACATTTTAAAAGGACAATCATGCGGACACCATATGTGTAACATGAAATTTTATAACGGGACAATTCATTGCTGTTCGATTGATAGGGTATCTTGCCTAAAATTAATCGAATAACCTGACAAATCAGTAGAAGCAATGTTTGCTGTAATTACTACTGGTATAAAAGAACGTTTTAAAACATCATGTAAAAATAATAATGTGTTTAAATTAAAATTCACGAAAAAGGAGAGAAAGACATCACAATGAATTGTCGACAAAAATCAGAAGACTACTGGAGAAAAGATGACATCGGAATCTTGTACTTTTACGGGAAAAATATTGATTTTTGTTTGAAAGCTAATATTCCTCGTTTAATGGTAGATTTCAGTCCTGTTTGTTGTTTATTCTTAGGAAATTTAACCCATGTATCTAAAAAAATTCTGTGGATAGGTGTTCAATAATAAGTACTCAACACATAGGTAAATGAAAAAGAGTAAGAAACTTGTGCAAATGTGTATTTTATGTTTTTTGATTTTGAAATAACTATAAAAATATTATATTCCTGATAAACTACACTCGAAACTGTTACACAGAAGAATTGTAAAAAACTACGAGCAGCATTTGGTCGGTGTCATCGCCCCGGGAAATTCTGATCTTTCACCATACGATTCTCTCTATAAGGATGTGGGATGAATCAAGTCATTAAAGCACCATCTTCATCGCTGGAAATCTTGCGTCAACTGATCAAAAACGAGTTCCACGCTCAAAACATTACCCACAGGCTAATATAATAGCTGTGCATCGAGTGAGATGGCAAGAGCGTCGAGAGTGGAGAGAGTCATGGCGGACATGTTGGCTGGGGCTAATCTTCATTGTAACTGAGATAATAGATTACTTAAATTTGAATTCTGTTTTTAATGGCACTTTTATTTCAATTATTTACAAGAAGACTTTCATTTACTCTCGGTTTTAGAGGGCGCAAAAAATGATTTGTTGCACCAGAGCTGCCATGCCCGTGTTCCTACGCACATACTTACCACTCATTATTCAATACATGTGCACAAAAATTTCTATGGTTACAAATGCAAAATGTTCTGATAATTTGCAGCAAACATAATTGAATTGTTCTTATATAAACCAGAAAACTGAAATTTCATAAAATGGGGGCATTTTTATGAAACACCTTGCATGTCACCGCATGCGTCTCCAGACATTGCTGCCCAGGACGAAACCCGCATTACGACGGCGTGAAGGAGTCCGTGGCGGTAACTCAGGCTGGGAGGAAATTGAAAACCCTATAAATTTAAATTCATTTCAACTCTTAATAAATTGAATTAAAGGAAGAAATTACGAAAACATTTTTTAGAGAAGATCAATAACAAAAGATTAGGCGATCACAGCAATGGACTAGATAACAATTGAATGAGGTTCGCATTTAGTAACCCTAACTTTGAAGTAAAATTCACAAGCAACGGAATCCTTGTAGTCACTTAATTCTAATCGATTTCTTGTAGTCACACGGAGAAGTACTCCCTTTAAATTATAGTTTAATGTGTGTAGATTTACCTAATAATAATTATCATTAAGCAAGCCTACACAGTTATGAACATCTCGCTCGGGTAGCAAGGAAGGGTAAACTCTGACGGCTACCAGCAGAATAGCAACGTACTCCAGTGCTGGATAGGAATCGCTCCACCCGACCAGATACTTCCTTCAACATTCGGGGTGCACAACCTGGACCTACTGCGAGAGAACTTGAGCTGATACACTTGAGCGTGAAGTCTCGCAGCCTTTTGCCTTGCATAGCGAGTAAAGGCAGTAGTTCTCGTTCGTGGAGGTCATGTTTTAAAGACCACTAGTGCAGAGGGTGTTCAATGATATTTCTTTGAATGATATTCCAGTGAAATTTATTCTCATACTGACAAATCTAGTATACACAGAATAGAGGCTTTCGCAAGAATTTATGCTAAATCAACTGTGAACTCAGAAAAAGAAAAATAGGTTACATTATTTGTGAAGGCCATGTGAATGTTTCTCATCTTGCAAAAGCTGCACCTCAACTTTATCGAAGGAAACTTCTTCTTTATTAGTAGGTTTATCTTTATTGATCTATGAACTATAAATAATGAACCCGTTAATGTGTCTGCGCAGTAACATGTTATATTGCTCGTAAATTGAACAATTTTTCCTGCAGAAGGACGGCGCGTAGTCAGTCGAGATCAAATTTCCGGTGTGCAATACAAAATGAACTCGCATAGGCAGCCCCTAACATTGCTTTCTGCACCAATTATTTTAACTCACCACAGAATTTCATTACGAGGTCAGTCTAGACGATGGAAAGGCATTACTTTCACAAGCAAAATTTCAATAAGTTATCGAATTAATCCCAGCATAAGCGGCGTATTCGGAGTGAAAGTTGCCGCGTGAGATGCAAGGATTACCAGCCAGGCAAGGACAGCGGGCATGTGAGCGCGATGAAGGGAGCCAGCAGGCCTGCAGTAGAACAGGTCTGTGTGGCATGGTGAAAGAATTCTATAAATTAGCGATGCTTCTACGGAGTGCAATTAACAGGGAAGTTACGATGTTAGAATTAAGCAGGTGAGGCGCAGCGACTGTGATGGTAACTTGTTTGAAGACCGCACGCGAGCTGCATTAATGATTGTCCACCTATGAGGCATGCTTAACTCGTAAATTCGCAGATCAAAGAATAAAGGGAAACACTTTATTTCTAGTGAAGTGGACTTGTTAAGCCCGGGATGAAAAATTTGATTTTAAAAATGGCTTGATAATACAGTAGCAGTGGTCCGGTGGTTGAACAGCGACAAAGCATATATTATGAAACTGGTCCGCCAATTTAACGATCAGGAAATAATAAGTGATCTCGAAAATAACAAATAGATATGAATGACCGTGTGTTTAAAACAAGGTTGACTGTGTAGCAGAATGAATTTAAATTTTCGCACTTACATACGTATTTGTAATTAATGATAAGTGTGCATTAATCTGATGAACATGTGTGCTACAGGACCATGTACAAAAAATTGCCTTCGTATAAGATACCGACATAAAAAAGTTCAAATTAGTAGAAAGGATATTCGAAATGCCTCTGACAAAAAATCTACTGTGACAAAAATCTACGCTGCACCCCAGGGGTGGACCCTACAGGTCAATAAATACAACTCAGAGTATGCTTACATAATTAAAATTCATGCTGAACCATATAAAACATAAAAGAAAAGCCACAAATTTCCCACTGAGTAAGATATAATTGTAAAGCACGATACAACATTGGTTTTTCTAAAATGTTGCAATATAATACTCCCCATTTAATACATATACGATGATAGGCAGTTTCGCGTCTAACTTTTTCGCACAAACATTTATGATTTTACCCTACCATTGCAGAAACTAAACTTGGGCGGCTAATATCATAGATGCAAAAGTGAAGTGAGACTGTGATGATATCATGCTAATAATTCAAAAATGAGGGAATAATTTCAAAAATGTGTTCACTGCCTCAGTTCGGCCTATAGCGAAGAATTTTGATACAAACCTGCTACAATTCATATTCATTCATCCACCACGCTTTAATGCCTGCATTATTTTTAGAAAGAGAATAAATAACTGCTAGTTTTTAAATTTATTCAGGCAAGGAAAACAATTATGTAGACTTTTCCGAAGAAATGTTTATACAGGATAGGTTCAAGAGTTGAGGAGCCATATTTGGTTCCCTCTGAAAAATAATATGAATCACATATTAATAAAAACAAATGCAACGTCGCATTGCCTTTATAGATTCAAGTTAAACATCATTGAATAAAGGAATTCAGTGAAAAAACTCTCCCAACTTGGTTTAAGCCATTAACAACAGCAAAACTCAATAGTTAGCGGCAGCAACGACGTTAAATTCTGGACAGGACGTATCGCTAAAGGCTCAATGAGTGACGTGAGATGGCTCAACTGAACATCATACGACGCTCAAATTTGTACTGAACTACTCTAAAACAGGTATCGCTCTTGTTATTGCATTCTACGAAATTATGGCCCGTTATTGGAATACTACCTTATGTGCTACCCAAACGATTATGGATTAAATATGCTTAAGTGACAGACAAACAAGACATTGACTTCTTGAATTTAAGCTCATATTTGCGTTCGAAGGAAAAAAGTTTTCAAAGTTCATCTGCGTCAACCTGTGGTTAAAATAAAAATATTAGAATCTAAAATTAAACCATGATCTCTATTTAAATTTAAAATGAATTGTGACGCTTCCTTCGACGACCTAGCCTTGTTCTAGTCGTTTCAGTCTCGCCCTGTGTGATATCAAGGGCCGAGACATATCATCATCGGCAGACGCCCGACCAGACACCGGGTTCCCAAACAGTTAACGTCGTTTCCTGATAACTGCAACTCTGAAAAAGAATGATTATTGTAATTTTGTAGAAAAAACTCGGTAAAATTGGCTGCGTCGGTTCTTTTTAGCCGACTTGGCAACGCAGCGTGCAACTTAGAACGTACGCTGCTGGCAGTACCGAGACGACGGTGTGAATTGTTTGTAAGTCCGCCGAAAAAAATAATGGTCGGGCGTACTGTTGCAACAAGAGTTAAATTCTTTACTCTTTGCTAAGTAGAAAAATTTTCAAAGGTTTCAAATTACAAACGATTCTTAACTGAACAGGTGTGCGCAGTAAGATTTAGGAAAACAATACGTCTTATTCTATTATTCTGCAAGTTTTTGGACTATTGGCTGAGAAATTGTACACTGTTATCATATGGGCTCGTTGAGTTCATCATGGAGTGCTTCTCAGAGCTGCACCGCAAAATCAGGAGGTCGTGCGACTGATTGTGGAAGCCAGCAATCAAGTTAACTTGTTTCTTCGTTCAGTTAAGAACTGAGAGCGGCAAACATGAATGATTTTATTCATATACGAAGTAATTAAAAATTTGTAAAGTTCATGGATGAATTCTAAATCGTGCGGATGAAGAATGAATGAGAATAAAAATAGAGTAGAGATGCACTATTGAAAAAATTATCTCCTACTTCCTTCATTTAGGTTAGAAAAATCTGGTGTGAGTTGAGAAGATAAGCCTAGCCGCACATAATTTTTCAACTTTTGGAGTTAACTTTGGTGAAAAGACAAGTAATTAATTCCTGCTCACAGCTTTCTATCTAGGTAACCCTTTAACATATTAAGTTTTCGCACCAAATTGTTTCGAGAATATTTTTCTCTCTTCTTCTACCTGTATTTTTCTCTGATATTTTTGGTTTTTCCTTAACTCTACATTTTTCTTAATTGCAATTAAGAAAAGACTCAATTATTGCAATGGAGTTTTTCATAATCCATTAAATTAATCAAATAAATTAAATTAATTTAAATAAATTCAATTATTCAATAAAAAACTCAATTATTAAAACTCAATTATTACCGGTGCTCTAAGGACACCGAGGCGGCTATTTTAATGCAAAAAATAATTTTATATCTATTTTATCTTATTATCCTCTTCTAGACTGGGCGCGCTTACATCTGTACCACGACACACCGTTTCAATTTTGCCTCCTACACATTCTTACAATATTGAAGTTTAAAGTACATACACCATGAATTGTTCACCGAAGTAATAGTTCTGGAACTGGCTCAACCACCTGCGGGCAATTCAAGGACGAGTTGACCGCAAGGACTGGGCACTTGGCGACGGAAACCACAGTCCGTATAGAGTAACCACTTAACGACCCGAAGGCACCGCACAGGTCCACAAAACCGGCCTCCTATTGTGGGCACAGACTTTAACTTCAGGTCCTGGGAAAGCCCAGTGAGAAGCCTAGCTCATCGACAGCGCATTAGTTTTTTTGTGACGTTTCTTTCTTTATCTTAAAAAATACAAGATGAGTTAGTGAGGGGCATCACATTTGTTACCGAGCTCAGCATTACCTGAAACCGCTCTTCCAAATTTTGAATAAGAATATGTCGAGCCTCTCTATTCTTATTATTCTCGTGCATTGTCATCCGTTACGTGCAAAAATATTTTACCGGCTATTTATTTACGTTGTTTAATTATATTAGAATCCATGATTAAATGGACTTGCTTGCCAATATATAGAGAGTTATCGAATTTTTTTTCTACTGTTTGTAATGTATGTATATCATCTTATAGTTCTTAAATCCATTCTTTAATGATTAGAAACTGTTTTCATGTAAGTTCACATTGAAGTTTATTCATTTGTGTGATATTTGTGATCAAACATTGATCCACGCAATTGAAATGGAATATTTGCCGTCCCACAACCGTATCAAATTATTGACTAAAAGCCAATGGAGGTTCCGACAAAAAATTCAGGTGTCAACGCGCGGCTAGAGGCCAATTAAAGACCTGTACTATGTCTGTTAGTGTGAATGAGGAAAATGTTTTTGTGTGTAGTCACTACTGAAAAAGAAGCATCATTGCGTTGATGGCACCTGCGGATCGGCTTTGACGATAAACAAATACACGAGCAAAAATTATAGTTTTTAAGATAAGTTATAAAAATCTCACTTTTTCGTCTCATAAATCGAGTAAAAAGTTTCGAATTAGATCAGTGTTTGCGTTTAAAGAGACTGGGTTTCGTTCATTCATTCATTCTTCAAAAGACAACGTTCTTATTGATGGACGTTGTTAGGTGTAAAACGCTTCGGACATGACAGAGAGCTCGAGCGTATGTTCAGTAGTTACTCAGAGTTATTTCATCTCACGTCATAAGTTCTCATATGAAACTGTTTTTATTTCAATTTTCTAAGGCCGTTAAAAATGATATTAATCATCCAGTTAATATAATTTCAATAGACCTAAATTAGGAAAGTTTTTATTACAACTGACATGATAACATTCAAGAAAGTTGACAATCTAGTGGAATAATTATTTCCAGAAACATTCACTATGCCATTATCTGGTTATTTTGTAACACTAAATAGCTATTAGAAAACTGCATAGAATTAAAAAAAAATTAGCCTGTGTTGCAGCATGATTATTGTACAATGACCACAAAGTAAAATACAAATCAAGTAATTTGGTTGGGAAAATTTATTTCGCAGTCTAAAATGTCAACTGTGTTCCTTTCCGTGTGACGCCTTCAGTTATTACATATGAAAAATTAAGAGGAAAATTGAGCTCTGAGCGATTTCATAGTTACAGTTGACTGTTTGGTCACTCTCGTTTGGTAAATTAACAACTTATGATTAGGTTGGGATAAATCATGTTAGCTAAGCAAAGGTTAAGATGTGCTAGGATAGGTCAAGCCATGGTAGAATTTATTAGATTAAGAAAGTGTTTGTAAAAGACTACATTAGTTTGAGATCCGTAAGGATTGGTTCGTTCAATTAATTTAAAAGAATAACCGTAAGATTTTTACGCGACTAGCTAGTTTGAATAAATGATCAATAAGTTAGAGGCTATCAAGTGGAAGTAACGAAGATGAATAAAAAAAGAAATAGAAAGAAGAGATGTAAGAAATGTTTAAGACAAGAATATGAAAACTTGTGAAAAATATGCCATTTTACAACATGGTTAGATACCTAAATATTTTAATGACCATTGTAATGGTTTTGTATGGTTAAAACCATTTTAAGCGACAATCATTCAGACACAGTCAGAAAATGGGTCTCAAATGTATACGCGATCTAAGAAGAGTTTCACGCCTGTGATCGTCACCGTTCTCACAACGATGCCACACCGAGCTAGAAATTGCTAAATGAAAGCTAAACTTCCATCGCTTTCACCTTAAATATTTTAAAACCTCGATATAAATTTATCGAGAACGCGTATTGAGATTGCAGGCGCTCCTTGCGTGAAAGCGACGATAAAGAATAAGAAAATGGAATATAAATTATTTCAAGAATTCGTGGCATCTTTGATACTCGAGAGATAGAGGCAAAAAGCGACAAAACAGAAAAAAAGTGTTTTTCTAATAAAATCGATGCATAGGTGAAACGGCGAATAAATTTTAAAACGTCTTGCTGTCAAATCTTTCAGCTGGTAGGTATGACGAGAACTGAGTGAGTGAGAGTTAAGAAATTAAAAATTCAACACAGTTATTTTTCTTTAGGTTTGGATACAAATTTTTCGTCCATAACTGCTGAGACGTTGGAAAAGGACACATTGTTGTAAAATTAGCATTAATTCGAAAAAAATACTCGCAGAAATAGTTGTTATAAATAAGAAAAACCATGTACACAAATGTGAAGCAAGGGATTGATCTGACTATTTTCTGTTGGTTACAGTATCGACATCACTAATTTCCATCTTGACTACAGTAAGACATATATATAATGGTACTGTATAACTGACATGATCCCGCAAGGGAAATAATAAAAAGAAAGGTCTATATTTGACTCCATTACGGCTTAAATATTTTTTTCACCCGTGAGTTTGACATGTTCACGATATTGGGTGGTCGAATCAAAAGTGTGCTGAATACTTAGCACTGTTAATTAGATTAGTAGCGGCGAAAGCGACTTTGTATTGAACGCTTTACTAAAGTCAAAACAGAAGATAGTAAAGACAGTACTGTAATCAGTATCCAGTTATAGTGACCACAGAAAGTAGTCGAGCCAATCCCGTGTTAAGTACTTGACTTAGAAAGTTGTCAAGCCAACACCGTGTTAAGTACTTGACTTAGAAAGTTGTCAAGCCAACACCGTGTTAAGTACTTGACTTAGAAAGTTGTCAAGCCAACACCGTGTTAAGTACTTGACTTAGAAAGTTGTCAAGCCAACACCGTGTTAAGCACTTGACTTAGAAAGTTGTCAAGCCAACACAGTGTTAAGTACTTGACTTAGAAAGTAGTCAAGCCAACACCGTGTTAAGTACTTGACTTAGAAAGTTGTCAAGCCAACACCGTGTTAAGTACTTGACTTAGAAAGTTGTCAAGCCAACACCGTGTTAAGTACTTGACTTAGAAAGTTGTCAAGCCAACACCGTGTTAAGTACTTGACTTAAAAAGGTGTCAAGCCAACACCGTGTTAAGTACTTGACTTAGAAAGTTGTCAAGCCAACACCGTGTTAAGTACTTGACTTAGAAAGTTGTCAAGCCAACACCGTGTTAAGTACTTGACTTAGAAAGTTGTCAAGCTAACACCGTGTTAAGTACTTGACTTAGAAAGTTGTCAAGCCAACACCGTGTTAAGTACTTGACTTAGAAAGTTGTCAAGCCAACACCGTGTTAAGTACTTGACTTAGAAAGTTGTCAAGCCAACACCGTGTTAAGTACTTGACTTAAAAAGGTGTCAAGCCAACACCGTGTTAAGTACTTGACTTAGAAAGTTGTCAAGCCAACACCGTGTTAAGTACTTGACTTAGAAAGTTGTCAAGCCAACACCGTGTTAAGTACTTGACTTAGAAAGTTGTCAAGCCAACACCGTGTTAAGTACTTGACTTAGAAAGTAGTCAAGCCAACACCGTGTTAAGTACTTGACTTAGAAAGTTGTCAAGCCAACACCGTGTTAAGTACTTGACTTAGAAAGTTGTCAAGCCAACACCGTGTTAAGTACTTGACTTAGAAAGTTGTCAAGCCAACACCGTGTTAAGTACTTGACTTGAAAGGCTGTCGAGCCAACACCGTGTTAAGTACTTGACTTAGAAAGTTGTCAAGCCAACACCGTGTTAAGTACTTGACTTGAAAGGTTGTCAAGCCAACACCGTGTTAAGTACTTGACTTGAAAGGTTGTCAAACGAACAACATGTTAAGTACTTGACTTGAAAGGTTGTCAAGCTAAAACCGTGTTAAGTACTTGACTTAGAAAGTTGTTAAGTCTGTACCTTGTTAAATATTTAGTGGTGCCAAGGCAAATGATAAAGACGATGTCGTGGTCAAAGCAGCCAATAAATTCTATAATATTAACCCTTGGCTGTAGTCTATTCGCCAAGACTAAAAATACCGAAGTTTTTTCGAAGCTTCGATTGAATATTTAACCTAAAAATTCCCTCATCTCAGTTAGTGATATTAAAAAACAATATTGCGCTCTTGTATTTTCCCTCTTCGCCATTAGAGTTACAGTTGATCACAGAATATTTCACTTATGAATGTAGACTGTTCTCTCTCTACCCATTAGTGTGCTACCTGAGGCTGCTGCCTGTTTTTTTTAATGGCTAAATCTGCCCTTTTCGTGAAAAGTTTCGTATGTTTGCGTGAGTCTGTGACACTGTCAACAAGGTTTTTGCGCTTTGCGCATGGAAGCAGAGTTATAATTGCATTAAATGTGAATAAATCTGAGAGAAAATCATAAAAAATATTAATGCATTAAAACGAGCATTGTACAGCAAGGTTACTTTTCATACGAGATTTTTTTTATTTTCTCAAAAAATTGTTATTTCACATCATCCACGGCTTGCATAATAATGAGAATTTTTTCGTAATTAGGAGTAAAGCTCGTATCATCATTGAATGCTCTTCCTTTAAAGATGTTTTCCGAAGAGCCTGCCAAGCCGACTGCCTCAAATCGCCCAGAGAACTTAATTCAGCTGAAAAGAGGCCTAAAAGTAACGGTATTTATTTCGTAGTTGTTTCTTTTTTGAGGACTGGCTTTCCCAGACCTCGAAGTTTGACAAATGTATCCCGAACTGAAAATCTTTAAGATGATCAGGATAAAACCGCAGTTTTTTATGCTAGGAATTTGGTATAAATGCCGGTACCTCAGTTTTGGAACCATCAGTACACGACCTCTTCATCTCAGTAAGCTGTCTTCTGACCAGCTCTTTTGTTCCAGTTCTCCAAGTCTTCCACCTCATTCAAGTGAGTCACAATTTCCCTTACTTTGTTCGTGATTTATTCAGTTGTTCTCAACTTGGCCGTAATTTATTCCGTTGCTCTCAAGTAGGTCTACTTTAGCCAGGCAATGGTCGTATTCGATGTGCAATATTGCTAGGTGTTGAGACAATGTAAGTCATTCTTCTCTGTGTCTATGTTCCAGTGGTCTGATTAATTATATTTTGATTGTAAACTTATACTAAAATACCATAATTTTTTACTAGTTTCCGACTTAAATATTAGCCGGAAAATACAAAGCGATGGATGTGAAATTCTCATCTCAAACATTCAGTTTTCGAATGAGTTGAATGCCATTTCTTAAACCTCTGGCTAAGAATTTTACTTCGCTATATCTAAATTTAAATACCGTCATTCAAATAACCGATTGAGACGCTCTGCTGAGAGAAACGGCAATCAGTAGCGTCTTGAAAGTTGGTGGATTACAGCAACTCGTGTGTTGTCTAGAATTACCTAACACATAAACAATATTAAATTATGCCATTTGTAAAGGTATTGATTATTTCTTGACATTGATGCCGTTATAAAAAGTTAGAGGTACATATGAAGAGTAAATAAAAAATCAAACTTTCCGTATACTATATTCCTATTGTGTTGACGTATCTTGATGCTTGACATGAGTAGGTAAATGTAGTACGTGGTATTTCAAATTGTAGAAAATATTTGATGAAGGTTTTGCTTTGCATTGTGTCGAGAAAAATTTTCAGCTCGATGTTCGGGAGTATAATTCTTGAAATTTATATGTTGTATACGTTATTACTCGCAAACCGATAGAATTGATGAGAAAATACCACTCACTATATAATGATAGAAAGGATAACACATGAAACTGTATTATTTAACGAGTATGACGGCAAAAAGCTATTTCTGGAATAGTATAATATATTCAAATTACTCACTTTCTAAACACGGTCAACGATTATGTTCAGTTAGGAAATTTTTGAAATTCAAGCAGAGCTGATTTCAGCTATATATAACTACGCTTGGTGAGATATAACACGCTGGTAGAGAGCAGCTCTACAGAATTCGTATAACTTCATCATACGAATAAAAATGTCAGATACTACCGTAGATGTTTGTAGAGACCAGTGATCAGGCTATGGAAAGTAAAAATAATATTTACCACACGAATGGCATTTATCCTTGCATCAGTGCAACAGTAATTTTTCTTCTATCAGTTCGATGTGCTAAAATTATTTTTCTACTGCTATTGAAGGTGCCAAAAAAGTTAATTAAACAGATTGAGACAAAACTGATATTCTGAATTAGCAGTAGAAATTGCAGACATATCCAACTTTTAAGCTTCTCTTAGTACGGCGTGTAAAGTTTTATCCCGGATTACCTTTCCGAACTGAAAATCTTCTGGTGATGATTTTCCGTAGATCGGAAATGCGGTTTGTTTCACCAAAAAAATCAACTGAAAACTCAAAATTTAGACACTTTGACGTAAGCGAAATGATAATGATATCTCCTGGATAAATTTTAATGTGAAGGTGTCGGTGAAGGACTCTCAAATTTTAAACGAATTTTAAAAGAATAGGACATAAATTTGCAACAAATTGAGGAAAACATACAATAGACCAGTAGCGGTAACACGGCGGCGGGCAGCCATTGCAGCGAGGTGCAGCCGTGGTTGGTCCGCCGCCCTCCGGTTCGATCAATCACGTTCTTGCATCTCGTTGCAGGATGAAGCTGCTGCTGTGGTCGCTGCTGGCTGTTGCTATCCAGCTAACTATGGCAAAACCCACTCCTCAACTCCAACTCTCCGGATCTTTTTCGCCACCACCTTCAGGCCTCGGTCTGTACGAAACGCCTGATGTAGGCGGGTTTCAAGCGTCAGGACCTCACGTCATTTCATTTGAACCGTGCACTTCAACTGTTCACGTAAATCGTGAAAAGGTTGAGACTGTTGACAGTTACAGTGTAGTTTACTCGACACAGTATGGCACCAGCCGTAATGTCATATTGCATACCTTAACTGATCATATTACTCGCACTACTGAGCTTATTCGTCACAGGTCTGTGACACAGGATGTTACAGAGACTGTTAACTCCGTTGTCACAGTTAACAAAAAAACCACTGTCCGAACTCAACTGCCTGCAGTCTATCAAACTCTTAGAGTTATTGAAACGTTGACCAAAACTCGAACGAACGTCCAGCTTGTTAAATCGACTACAAACGTTTTTGAAGTCAGCTCAGGCATTCGCAATGAATATGCTACAGCCTACGCAACGAGCACCCTTGTTCATGTGGCAAATGAAGTTTCTCTCGTTACCCCTCCCGCTGTCGTGAGGACCAGAGTCATAACTGAGACAATGACGATGACCGAAGAGGTTACCGCACCACCCGTTGTCTTCCCCGTCATCGAGATTTCCACCGTTTCTGTGCCTGTCGTCAGGCTTGTAACGCGAAGACCTGTAGTTGTAACCAACACAAGAATTTTGCCTTCGATCTCGAGTGTTGCAACCAGCCAGATTAGCAGAGTTTACCAAACTACTCACATTCCCAACCCTCAAACGTCAGTAGCGCACGTCGTTGTCACAGTGTCCAAAACAAATGTAGACACCAGAACCCGCTACTTCACTAGCACGATCACTCATAAGGCGCTCCAGGTTGCCGAAAGCACCGTTTTCGCCCCATATGCCACTGACGTCTTGTCAACTACTACCATTCTTGGTGGACCGGTGTCGATCGTTCACCAGACTGTTACCAATACGTTGTGGTTCAGCACCAGAATATATAGGGATTCAGTCGTTACTGACACATCGACAGCTCTGTACCGAGTGCGCGCCACCAGCGTCGTTAGGGCCCCAGTAGTGACGATCACCCAAACTAAAGTTGTTAGGCAGAACTGTGGCTCATCGTTGGGATCCCAGGCGTACGGTTATCTGCCTCCTAACAATCCGTGGGCTTTCAACTAAAGGTAATTAAGGATTATCGTAAGAAATATTCGGTGCTGTCTGCAAAAAGAATTAGCAGTAATTTTACTTACGTCACTTAATTCAGTTATGCTTGGAAAACCGTCAATGTCCGACTATAATGATCAGATGATCCTAATTTACGAACTGAAATCGGGATGTTTAGTGAAAGAAATTACTTTTTCTTTGGCTATTATTAAATCACAGTTCCATTCCCATTGATGGAGAATGTTACCGAACAACGGATATAACATTAAAATAAATTAAGTTTGTTATTTTGCCAACGGTTGTATATTTTACCTAAAGTATTTGATTCCCTTTTTCACAGGATGAGGATATTCATGTTCGCTGCCGTCACCCTTTGTCTCCTGGAGCTCATCCAGTTGTCAACATCAGCAAAACTTCCTACGCAAAATAGTCAGGCTTCCAGCAGGCCTCTTGGACTGTACTCACTACCTGAGCACGACAGCGTGTCGGATGCTTCTCCCCCCCAATTCGAAAACGTACTCGGAGTTTCTTCACCCCAATTTCAAGATGGATCTGCAGCATTGTCTCCATTCGATAACTTTTCTCGTCCTCCATCGCATTCTATTCCTGCGGATTGGCCTCCCCAGCTTGAAGGCGTGTCTGTATCGTCTCCTCATTCTCAGGAAGTATCTGGGTCTCTTCCTCACCAATCTAATGGCTTTTTTGAGTTGTCTCCTCAATCTAACGACATTTCTGTACCTTCTAATCCTGATTTTGAAATCATATATACTCCTCAACCTCTTCCTCGTCCTGAGTCGTCTTCTTCAGAATCATTTGACGCTCCTGAATTCCAGGGCACATTTCCTCCTCAGTCCAATGGCCTACCCGTATCGTTCCCTCCTCAGTTTCAAGAAGTCTTCGTAAGTGCACCCCCTCAATCTAATGATGTGTCTCTATCTTTCTCTTCTCAGTCTGATGATGATTCAGGAGTAATTCCTCCCCATTTCCAAGAAGTGTTTCCTCCTCAGTCCCACAATTTCCTGAGTTCTTCACCTCCGCGTGGTCAGTCCCCTCAGTCGTTAATTGGCCTCTTGCCAAATTCCCAATGCGCCATTGAGACTGTTATCTCAACAAACACTATTTCATCAACTGTCGTTATACCCACGACAGTGTACGTTATTCAAAGCAGGACCCACAATGAATATGTTTCTAGCACAACAACTGTCGTTCAAACTGTAACGGAAACTAAATTCATTGAGGACAAAATTTCAAGAACTCACAGTAAGACAATTTATTCTACATTTACTGCCATGGAAGAAAGAACCGAAACTCTCCCTGCCCCCACCCTCTACTTGACCCATACTTCTACTCGAACTGTTTTCAATACTCAAGTGCAACAAAGTACTCTAGTTGACACCGTTGCTCTAACACAGACCCAATACCACACCGAAACAATAGTCAGCACTTCAGTAGTTACCAACCTCTATACAGACACGAAAACATCATACTCTACCAAGATCCCGTCCACTGTTGTGTTCACCGACACCAGGTCTGTGTATGAAACTAAAACTGTAGTTAGACCTGCGCAGACCATATACCAGACGTCAATTTCAAGCGTTGATAGGCCTGTGAATGTCTTCAGCACAGTTGACGGTGGTACTTCTACTTATGTGTCGACTGTCTATACTCCCTCAATTATTTACTACCCCACCCTTGTTTACGTGACTGACACAGTAACATCCTCAATCCCTCACATTTTCACACGCACTCAAACTTCAACCTTCACCTCCACCATTCACCGTGTGAAGGAGGTCACTTATCCAGTCGTGGTGGACCTCACGGTTACATCATCTACGACCCTGATCACCACCAAGGATGTGGCGGTCGTCAACACTCGCGTGTCTACGCTGCTTCTTGGATCTACCTCCACCAGAGTGCGCTACGTGGATGTTTCTGCAACGAACACCGTTGTACAGGCTGGCGGCACCAGGACGGAGCGGGTTACCGTGCCTGTGACCAGGACTCGCACAGTTGTCCAAGAGCTGCCTGCCTCCACTGTGTACGAAGCCACCACCGTCTACCAGTGCTGAGGGTGACATGCAGCTGCCATGAACTCTTCCGACTTCCGGGGACACACTACGGAAGTAATAATTTTATTGTAGAATAAGTGAGAACCTCGAGGATGTTTTTTAGGATGAGTAACGTATTTGACTGAGATGTTTTTATTCAGCAAATTTAAATGTTTACGTAACATGTACTTGTACATCTATATTCGCGATAGGACGATGTGTATTTTCACAAAATATATATGGAAATAAGTTTATAACTACACATATGATCTCTAGTGACTCCCTAATATTCTTGATGATTTTATTAAGTTTTGAAGAGACAGAAAATTTAGTTAAAGTTCAAATTCAAACGCTGACATATTCGGATAAAAATTGTTTCACGGTACGGGCTTGGGTGTGTATATTCAATTTTGTGTATTTAGTTAGGCTAGTGCCTAGTATCCGTTCCTCTCTAAGTGATGCACTTCTCGTGCGTCTCAAGTGAAATGGGACTGATGTGTGTGTGTGCCAATGAATTATTTTATTAGAGGATTCTCATACTAATTTTACTTTCAAATTCTAGCTTACAGACATTAAGTGGACGCTTTGTGTCAAAATTTGGAAAAAATAATACTACGTCAATGCTAAAATAAATGATCTTTTATTTGAAACGAAATCTTTCTTATTTCCTACTGCAACGTGTCAACTACGAAAATTGACCAGATAATTTAAATAAAATAAGGAGCCAAATGTTCGTACCGAAGAACGTTAACGCAAAAATCAAAGCGCGTAGGGATGAAAATAACAACAGCATAATTTTTAAACACCAAACTTCATTGGAAAATTGGTCAAGAGAGGAAGCTACAGCGCTCAAGCCTCTTATATGCTTCTCCTGATTTGTGCTAAAATGCTACAATGCGATTATTTTTGGCTTTATGTTAATGGTGTGCTAAATTGATATTTAACACTGTTTCTGATGAACTTTTATGTAGCGCTGAAAATTAGATCCTTACACCTGTGAGCTATTTGAAGCAACATTTGTTTACAGTTTCATGCTTTGTGCAAAATAGTTTTATGCATTCTAAAATTACCGCCTTGAAGTAAGAAAAAATATGTCATCAGTGATCATTAGAGAAACAACGATATCATACTAATGCAGAAGAAAATATGAATGCGCTAGTAACTACAACTCTCTCACGCCGTCAAAGAACTAATTGAAGGTGTAAACTAAAAACGAAGAAACCTATAAGGATTTATTTAACGGAAATTTTTGCATGAGTTGAACGTAAGCGAAAGCTAAAGAGGCCAAACATCCTCCCGCAACAAGTAAGGAAAAATTTCCAAGCTACCGGTGTTCTAATTGAGTGGAACTGTAAAATGATATGATATGATTAAATATCACCTGTCCTGTCTCAATCCCTCAAAGTAAAAATTATTAGAAAAGCTAAAATGCATTTGCCCCATATTAACCTGATTAACTCATTGACTGGCAGCCATAATTTTTAAATAAACAAATTAGGAGGGGACTCAGAATCATCTTGTTTCGTTAAATGAATCTAATTAAAACAAGAGCTTTTGAGTGAAGAGACACTCATCTTCAGTGCCCGAAAACACAACAAAGAAAGTATGATAACAGTATATACTATGTTCTAAAGCTATTTTACGCGAAGAATAATAACAATAGGCAAAGTAGGAATAGTTAATCTATGTAGTATTTCCAAAGGGGTCTAGCAGGCAGCGCCGTTCAAAGATGGTTTATGCATATGGATCGAAGTACATTCCTTGCTTTTCAAGATAGTGGAAGTGGTAGAGGCTAGAATTTAAAGTTTCTGTTCAAAATGGGATGTTTTGAATCAACAGCGTGGTCACAAATATTGCTGAATATTAGGAGGAGAAGTTAATGGACGACCCGTGCGAGGAAAGATTCTGTTATGATTCTTAAGACGTGAGTGCAAGTGACAGAAGAAAAAACAAGGCAGGGTCAGTCAAACCAGTCTATTTTTCGTCGACCGTGTGGCAATGCTGACGTCATTGCAACTAATCAATAGCAGCGCTCATATTGCATCTGACAACTCTGCAAGCCCCAAATCTGGTACTGCTATTGGCCAAACGACATGTTGCAATGGTGACCTCGTAAAGTTTGTTTGAAATGAAGCCATTCTATTGGCTAGCCCATGAGGAGGTGTATTTTCCCCATAGAAATGACTCTACATCGTGTCCTCTACTGTGATGCAAGTGCTTTGACTGTTGTGGTTTGTCGCCTAGCAAACGGTGGCATTACGCTGGTCACACAGTTACCAGCCCACAACGTTGTTTTGCGCATAGTCACGGATGCTATCCTTCGCTCGGAAATGATTGTCGATTGTAAACTTGCCTAGAAAAACAAAGTAAATTTATATCATGGTATAATGCTCATTTGTATTTGAATCACGTGGTTAATGTCAGAATTAATGAATAAAATTAGCAATACAGAATTTCTTAGAGATTTGTTGAAGAAGAAGCACGATTAATGTATTTTAAGGTTAGTATTATTTCAAAACAGCTGTCAAAGAATTCTTTGAGGAACACAAAAGTATATGTTAAAAAATTTTGGATCATCTTTGAAATGTTCACAAGTCGTGAGCGGCTTCAAAGCGAGATCTGATAACCACCGAATAGACTCAATTGTGTGCTCGAATCCAGTAAAACTTATGAATTTCATTCTCAATCTTTTAGATGTTCATTTATGAAAAATGCACATGGGAAAATGTTTGTTGGGCCTTTAGAAAACTTGCTACAAAATATTTTTGTTCCATTGCATTTGGTACAAAACTGGTTCTAAAAATGTTGGGTGCAATATACATATTAAGGGTGGGGCAAAAAGAACGCGTGGATTTCAAACTCGCGCACCATTTAGTATGAACTTGAGGGACCGTGGAATCTATGCACAAGGCGCATAGAAACAGTAAGATGAGAAAGAAGTTCATGGAACAAGATAAAAGTTGAAGAAATAGTATTATGTGCTGATAAAACAGAACAGCAGTGAACCGAAAATAGATGGACCCTAACAATCCGTGCGTTCTTTCAGCGCCACCCTGTTTTACATCGTTCTTTTCAAATGTGCTGGGCTCATACGAAATTTCACACCGAACAGAATTGTTGCATCGACATTTTTGTGTTAATGGTTTCCCACTAGCTTCAACTGAGAGCTGCTTCAAAATATTTTCAAACTCAAAATTTACTAGTCATACTTCTTGTGCGTTCATTATAAAATCCTGAATCGTCTAATTTCATTCATCAGTTCTGACAAGATTAAAAAGAAGATTTCTCCGATGACCAAATCCTTGAAATTTCAAATAGAAAGTAGGTCAATTATTTGCAAGAATTTTACGATTGAGAATTAATTAATTTTGCAAATAATCATTTCATTCATTTTGTTATTGGAAATCTTTAAATGATTGATGATTTTACGATTGACAATCAGGAACTTATTCCTGAGTATGAGCGCCACAACGTCGTGTGCTGGTATACGTGCAGCCGCTGTATTGTTCCAAATAAAATTCTGCATTGCTGAATTATATTTGAGTTCCGACTTTTATAACATGGTCAGAACTAAAAGAACTTCGATGTCTAGATTACTGGATCCTCACAAAAATATCTACATAGATTTTTCGTAATAATTTTACGATTGATAATCATTTCTGTGCGAAGGGCCTAACTCCTGACAGTGTGCAACACAACATCGTGTACTGGTATGCGTGTGGCGAGTGTTATGCCACATGTTGCTGGGAGACAAAGCGTCGCCAGCACCCTACCAGACCTGAGGCCGTGAACCTGTTGAAAATTATACTCCACAAAGTCAATTCAAACACATGGAGGCGGACATTTGCAATGGCTAACCATAAGGTTTGACCACGATTGGTTGGTTATTTTTAGTTTATAAGGCATTTTTTTCCCATATAAGTGTTATATAGTGAAGTACTGGTTGTGTTAATAAGACTCCCTGAGGACGATCTTTATGCGCTCGGCCCGGAAACCTTATAGCATTCGGGTCACATGTCTTGATAGGGCCTCCGTCGGAAGAGCCGATGGGCGCCTTGCATTTACAAGCATCGGATGGGCTTTGTTTACCCTCCGGGCTCGGTTGCTCTTAAGGAGGAGCTGTGTATCGATAAGTCAGTACAATACTAGAAGTCCTACAGTGCGTTTCGCTATCCTTCTGCCTGGTATACGGCTAGGCGAACAGAAGCTACAGGTTCTGTTAAATAAACCTCATGTCGTACTGAAACTGCGACATTACAATTAGGAAACGCCGTAAATAAGTGTAAGGGCATGGCTTAGCGCGTGCGTCCTTTCTCCTAATAAAGTGACCCCGGAGAGAAAGCCAGTGCTTGGCCATGCTCAGTATTATAATTCCGCCGAATACCCGATAGCCGTGTTGTTAACTCGTCACGCCATCGTGTATGGCAGGTACGTAGAAGCCCGGCTGTAAGTCTTTCTTTTGTGCGTGATTCAGATATCTTGAAGCTATATTGTCAGTTGAGCTTCTGTAATATTTACGTAGATACTTATCCATGTTTACGCCCTTCAGGCTGGGGAGGATATAGCGAGTCCTCCGAAGTGTCATGCGTCCTGTCGACCGCTCACTGTGCCGTGCTATTCATCCTTTCGTGTGCCGGCTTCCTCGTATGACCCTGTTGGTCAGGAACGCCCAGGCCCCCAGACTTCATATGGCCTTGGAGTTGCTGTCCGTGCTTCTCCAGTTAACTTCGTGTAGCTTCGTCTCAAGTGCCTTCTTGAGGAAGGGGTTACTACTCAAGCCACCTTGTGACTGGGTGTGCTTGGCTGACGTCTAGATTTGAGACGTAGGACCTCGGTCCGGATTATATTTTGTATGTTGGGAATGTTTTAGGATTAAGAGGGTAGCTTAAGGATCTGCGCCAACTTCGGCTTCCGTGTTCGTTCCGAGTTGGACGCCACTTCGAGTACTAATACATAAGTTAAGTGTTAATTTGATCCTGCCTTTCTCTGACCCTCTGGTAATCCGCTCCTCTGATAACGTTTCCGCGGGGACTCGTCTCGTGTCTCTCCTCTGGGCTGGACGAGGTTCCCCTATCTATTTACGTGGGGAGGGTACCTTACGAGGCCGGGAGCTGACCTTCAGTCCCAGGTACTCTTTGATACCAGGCGTAAGCTGCGCCGTTAGCCCGCCTGGCCCATCAAACCCTCACAATAAGATACAACGTTGAAGCGGCATGCGGATTCGGAAATGGTCAAAAAATCAGCAAGATTGGAGATGTTACACAAAGCATGCGACAGCGCTGCCCTCGATCACTGGCCGGTGACCTACTGTGTTTCACTGCGGTTATCTACGTCTGAAATAGAGAAATTCACTCTTCCGAACGAAGCAAGAGCGGAGTGTATTAGCCATCATATATTTAAAGCAAGCGAGTGAGCCTACTCGCTCCAAAGTTTCTTTTAATTTGGCAACGTCATTTGCTCGTGTAAGGTTGGCGCATTGCAAGGCAAAAATCTTAGCAAAGAAAGAAATCCCGCAAAGGAAATGATAATTGAAAGAAGAGACTTGAAAATCTCGGCTAATCTACGACGAGAAACGAAAAATTAAAATCGGAACCAAAATTTCAATCAACCATTAAAAGAGTAACTATGTAAATAAACTTGAGATTTTTTTTGCAATCGGAGACAGCTCTCAATTCAGAGTTTCCGGACGACAGAGCGAGGTTTTACTCTTCTCTAGAAATTGAAAAGATCGACTCCCACGACCCAATATTGTGTTGTGCCAAATTGAAATTTTCCCATGACTCGTCAAAAACCAAAAAGAAAATTTTTTACCCTAGAAAGAAAGAAAGAAAAAAAAACCTGAAACATTCGAACAGATCATCGACTCTACGTGCAACAGTGACGCATATGCATTATTATACTTGAAACAGTTTATCGGAAATCGGTAAGGAGCTCCATACTGTGAAGCCCTATTACACGACTGATATATTCCAGTTGGCATGAGAGCTTTGGGAGCGAGAGAACAGGAACGAGCAACTCGAGGCTAAAGATTATTTGAGCACTGTGTCAAGTTGTCTATAAAATTGAATGATGTAGATGCTCCTCGGAAACTTACTATTAACCTGATTTGGTGCCAGAATTATACTTTCAATGCATCTCTAGACAAAAAGACGAATAATTCAGAGGAAAATTGTTAGCATCATGTTGAAGTTGCCTTACAGCCCTAGTGAGTAATTTAGTTGCAAAACCTACAATAAACAAAAAACTGGGAACGGAATAAAATTTGCCGACGAAATGGGATTCCTGTAAGGAGAGGTAGCTTTTCTCAAGCAAACAGTGAAATTTCAGATCCTGACCTTAGTAGAAGCACAGAAAATGCTCAAGCGAAGTGGTCATCACGATGGTGCGTCTCAACTTTTTCGCGACGAATCCTGAGGCGTTGATGACAGAGCAGGCACGATGAGCGACTGTTGTAAAATATAAAATCACTCTATCTTGCAGTGCATATTTTTAAAGTGAAATCTCTCAGAAGAACGATTTTGTACTTTAAAGTGGCCTTGGTTTTGGATAAGGAGACACACCACTAAAACCTCGCAAAGTAAGATGGTTTGTGTGTGTGTGTGTGTGTGTAAAATGTAAGGAAGGCCATGTGACGACAGTGTAATTTTCAGAAGAAAAGTCTCGGGGAAGCAAAACGTCTGCACCGAAAATAAAGCCCCAAGCAATTCTTACTCGATGCCTCCACTGACAGCGTGGCACTGTGTGGTGGGTCGAGCAGCTCCGCGTCTGAGAGAGCGGGAGTCGTTGCTGGGGCTGGTGGGGGCCGCTAAAGATGATGTGTCCTTTTGTTCCTGCAGTGATCACATGGCAAAACGGTAGGGAAGAAATCACAGGGAATTTTACTCTTGATAAACTTCTAAGCGGCCATGCAGACTGCCTCAAATCGCCCAGGGAACTTAATTCAGCTGAAAAGAGGCCTAAAAGTAACGGTATTTCGTTCGTATTTTTTTTCGAGGACTGGTCTTCCCAGACCTCGTAGTTTGACAAATGCATCCCGAACTGAAAATCTTTAAGATGTCCAGGATAAAACCGCAGTTTTTTATGCTGGAACTTTGGTATAAATGCCGGTACCTCAGTTTTGGAGCCATCAGTACACGACCTCTCCATCTCAGTAAGCTGTCTTCTGGCCAGCTCTTTTGTTCCAGTTCTCCAAGTCTTCCACCTCATTCAAGTGAGTCACAATTTCCCTTACTTTGTTCGTGATTTATTCAGTTGTTCTCAACTTGGCCGTAATTTATTCCGTTGCTCTCAAGTAGGTCTGCTCTAGCCAGGCAATGGTCGTATTCGATGTGCAATATTGCTTGGTGTTGAGACAATGTAAGTCATTCTTCTCTGTGTCTATGTTCCAGTGGTCTGATTAATTATGTTTTGATTGTCAACTTATACTAAAATACCATAATTTTTTACTAGTTTCCGACTTGAATATTAGCCAGAAAATACAAAGCGATGGATGTGAAATTCTCACCTCCAAAATTCAGTTTTCGGCTGAGTTGAATGCCATTTCTTTAAGATTTAGCTAAGAATTTTACTTCGCTGTATCTAAATTTAAATACCGTCATTCAAATAACCGATTGAGACGCTCTGCTGAGAGAAACTGCAATCAGTAGCGTCGTGAAAGTTGGTGGATTACAGCAACTCTTGTGCTGTCTAGAATTTCCTAACACATAAACAATAAACAATTGATGTCATTTGTAAAGTTATTGATTATTTCTTGACATTGATGCCGTTATAAAAAGTTAGAGGCATATATGAAGTTAATACAAAATCAAACTTTCTCTAGACTATATTCTTATTGTGCTGAAATGTCTTGATGCTTGACATGAGTAGGTAAATATAGTATGTGGTATTTCAAATTGTAGAAAATATTAGATGATAGTTTTGCTTTGCATTGTGTCGAGAAAAAATCTCGGCTTGATGTTCGGGAGTAGAAATTTTTTAAAGTTATATGTTGTAACGTTATTGTTCGCAAACTGATAGAATTGATGAGAAAATACCACTCACTATATAATGATAGAAAGGATAACACATGAAACTGTATTATTTAACGAGTATGATAGCAAAAAGCTATTTCTGGCTTAGTAAAATATTTATAAATTATTAACTTTCTAAACACGGTCAACGGTTATGTTCAGTTAGGAAATTTTTGGAATTCAAGCAGAGCTGATTTCAACTACAAATACGCTTGGTGAGATATAAAACGCTGGTAGAGAGCAGCTCTAGAGAATTCGTATAACTTCATCATACGAATAAACGTGTTAGATACTACCGTAGATGTTTGTAGAGACCAGTGATCAGGCTATGAAAAGTAAAAATAATATTTACCACAGGAATGGCATTTATCCTTGCATCAGTGTAACAGTAATTTTTCTTTTATCAGTTTGATGTGCTGAAATTATTTTTCTACAACTATTGATAGCGTCAAAAAAGTCAATTAAATATGTGGAGAAAAATCTGATATTCTGAATTAGCGGGAAAAACTGCAGACGTGTTCAACTTGTGAGGGTCTCTTAGTACGGCGTGTAAAGTTTTATCCCGGATTACCATTGCGAGCTTAAAATCTTCTGTTGATGATTTTCCGAAGATCGGAAATGCGGTTTGTTTCACAAAAAAAATCAACTGAAAAATCAAAATTTCGACACTTTGACGTAAGCGAAATGATAATGATATTTTCTGGATAAATTTTTATGTGAAGGTGTCGGTGAAGGACTCTCAAATTTCAAACGAATTTTAAAAGAATAGGACATAAATTTGCAACAAATTGAGGAAAACATACAATAGACCAGTAGCGGTAACACGGCGGCGGGCAGCCATTGCAGCGAGGTGCAGCCGTGGTTGGTCCGCCGCCCTCCGGTTCGATCAATCACGTTCTTGCATCTCGTTGCAGGATGAAGCTGCTGCTGTGGTCGCTGCTGGCTGTTGCTATCCAGCTAACTATGGCAAAACCCACTCCTCAACTCCAACTCTCCGGATCTTTTTCGCCACCATCTTCAGGCCTCGGTCTGTACGAAACGCCTCATGTAGGCGGGTTTCCAGCGTCAGGACCACACGTCATTTCATTTGAACCTTGTACTTCAACTGTTCACGTAAATCGCGAAAAGGTTGAGACTGTTGACAGTTACAGTGTAGTTTACTCGACACAGTATGGCACCAGCCGTAATGTAATATTGCATACCTTAACTGATCATATTACTCGCACTACTGAGCTTATTCGTCATAGGTCTGTGACACAGGATGTTACAGAGACTGTTAACTCCGTTGTCACCGTTAATAAACAAACCACGGTCCGAACTCAACTACCTGCAGTCTATCAGACTCGTAGAGTTATTGAAACGTTGACCAAAACTCGGACGAACGTCCAGCTTGTTAAATCGACTACAAACGTTTTTGAAGTCAGCTCAGGCATTCGCAATGAATATGCTACAGCCTACGCAACGAGCACCCTTGTTCATGTGGCAAATGAAGTTTCTCTCGTTACCCCTCCCGCTGTCGTGAGGACCAGAGTCATAACTGAGACAATGACGATGACCGAAGAGGTTACCGCACCACCCGTTGTCTTCCCCGTCATCGAAATTTCCACCGTTTCTGTGCCTGTCGTCAGGCTTGTAACGCGAAGACCTGTAGTTGTAACCAACACAAGAATTTTGCCTTCGATCTCGAGTGTTGCAACCAGCCAGATTAGTAGAGTTTACCAAACTACTCACATTCCCGACCCTCAAACGTCAGTAGCGCACGTCGTTGTCACAGTGTCCAAAACAAATGTAGACACCAGAACCCGCTACTTCACTAGCACGATCACTCATAAGGCGCTCCAGGTTGCCGAAAGCACCGTTTTCGCTCCATATGCCACTGACGTCTTGTCAACTACTACCATTCTTGGTGGACCGGTGTCGATCGTTCACGAGACGGTTACCAATACGTTGTGGTTCAGCACCAGAATATATAGGGAATCAGTCGTTACTGACACATCGACAGCTCTGTACCGAGTGCGGGCCACCAGCGTCGTTAGGGCCCCGGTAGTGACGATCACCCAAACTAAAGTTGTTAGGCAGAACTGTGGCTCATCGTTGGGATCCCAGGCGTACGGTTATCTGCCTCCTAGCAATCCGTGGGCTTTCAACTAAAGGTAATTAAGGATTATCGTAAGAAATATTCGGTGTTGTCTGCAAAAGAATTAGTAGTAATTTTACTTACGTCCCGTAATTCAGTTATATTTAGAAAACCTTCAATGTCCGACAATAATGATAAGATGATCCTAATTTACGAACTGAAATCGGGATGTTTAGTGAAATAAATTACTTTTTCTTTAGCTATTATTAAACCACAGTTCCATTCCCATTGATGGAGAATGTTACCGAACAACGGATATACCTGTACAATAAAGTAAGTTTGTCATTTTGTCAACGGTTGTATACTTTACCTAAAGTATTTGATTCCCTTTTTCACAGGATGAGGATATTCATGTTCGCTGCCGTCACCCTGTGCCTCCTGGAGCTCATCCAGTTGTCAACATCAGCAAAACTTCCTACGCAAAATAGTCAGGCTTCCAGCAGGCCTCTAGGACTGTACGGACTACCTGAGCACGACAGCGTGTCGGATGCTTCTCCTCCCCAATTCGAAAACGTACTCGGAGTTTCTTCACCCCAATTTCAAGATGGATCTGCAGCATTATCTCCATTCGATAACTTCTCTCGTCCTCCATCGCATTCTATTCCTGCGGATTGGCCTCCCCAGCTTGAAGGCGTGTCTGTATCGTCTCCTCATTCTCAGGAAGTATCTGGGTCTCTTCCTCACCAATCTAATGGCTTTTTTGAGTTGTCTACTCAATCTAACGACATTTCTGTACCTTCTAATCCTGATTTTGAAATCATATATACTCCTCAATCTCTTCATCGTCCTGAGTCGTCTTCTTCCGAATCATTTGACGCTCCTGCATTCCAGGGCACATTTCCTCCTCAGTCCAATGGCTTACCCGTATCGTTCCCTCCTCAGTTTCAAGAAGTTTTCGTAAGTGCACCCCCTCATTCTAATGATGTGCCTCTATCTTTCTCTTCTCAGTCTAATGAGGATTCAGGAGTAATCCCTCCTCATTTCCAAGAAGTGTTTCCTCCTCAGTCCCACAATTTGGTGAATTCTTCACCTATGCGCGGTCAGTCCCCTCAGTCGTTAATTGGCCTCTTGCCAAATTCCCAATGCGCCATTGAGACTGTTATCTCAACAAACACTATCTCATCAACTGTCGTTATACCCACGACAGTGTACGTTATTCAAAGCAGAACCCACAATGAATATGTTGCTAGCACAACGACTGTCGTTCAAACTGTCACGGAAACTAAATTCATTGAGGACAAAATTTCAAGAACTCACAGTAAGACAATTTACTCTACATTTACTGCCATGGAAGAAAGAACCGAAACGCTCCCTGCCCCCACCCTCTACTTGACCCATACTTCTACCCGAACTGTTTTCAATACTCAAGTGCAACATAGTATTCTAGTTGACACCGTTGCTCTAACACAGACCCAGTACCACACCGAAACAATCGTCAGCACTTCAGTGGTCACCAACCTCTATACAGACACGAAAACATCATACTCAACCAAGATCCCGTCCACTGTTGTGTTCACCGACACCAGGTCTGTGTATGAAACCAAAACTGTGGTTAGACCTGCGCAGACCATATACCAGACGTCAATTTCAAGCGTTGACAGGCACGTGAATGTCTTCAGCACAGTTGACGGTGGTACTTCTACTTATGTGTCGACTGTCTATACTCCCTCAATTATTTACTACCCCACCCTTGTCTACGTGACTGACACAGTAACATCCTCAATCTCTCACATTTTCACACGCACTCAAATTTCAACCCTCACCTCCACCATTCACCGTGTGAAGGAGGTTACTTATCCAGTCGTGGTGGACCTTACGGTTACATCATCTACGACCCTGATCACCACCAAGGATGTGGCGGTCGTCAACACTCGCGTGTCTACGCTGCTTCTTGGATCTACCTCCACCAGAGTGCGCTACGTGGATGTTTCTGCAACGAACACCGTTGTACAGGCTGGCGGCACCAGGACGGAACGGGTTACCGTGCCTGTGACCAGGACTCGCACAGTTGTCCAAGAGCTGCCTGCCTCCACTGTGTACGAAGCCACAACCGTCTACCAGTGCTGAGGGTGACTTGCAGCTGCCATGAACTCTTCCGACTTCCGGGGACACACTGCGGAAGTAATAATTTTCTTGTAGAATAATTGAGAACCTTAAGGATGTATTTTAGGATGAGTAACGTATTTGACTGAGATGTTTTTATTCAGCAAATTTATTTGCTCACATGACATGTACTTGTACATCTATATTTGCGATAGGACGATTTGTATGTTCACAAAATATATATACAGATAAGTTTATAATTATACATTTGATCTCTAGTGACTACTTAAAACTCAAAATGATTTTGTTACGTTTTAAAGAGACAGAAATTTTTTTCATCGCTTAAATTCAAACGCTGACATATACTGATAAAAATTGTTTCATGGTACGGGCTTGGCTATTTATATTTAAGTTTGTGTATTTAGATAGGTTAGTGGTGCATCTCGTGCGTCTCAAGTGAAATGGGACTGATGTGTGTGTGTGTCAATCAATTTTTTTATAAGAGTATTCTCATGCTAATTTTACTTTCAAATTCTAGCTTACAGACAATAAGTGGACGCTTTGTGTCAAAATTTGGAAAAAATAATACTACGTCAATGCTGAAACAAATGATCTTTTATTTGAAGTGAAATTTTTCTTATTTCCTATTGCAACGTGTCAATTACGAAGATTGAACAGATAACTAAAATAAAATGAGGAGCCTAATGTTCATACCGTTAATTAGGCGCTAACGCAAAAATTAAATCGCGTTCGAATGAACAAAATGGCTACAAAATTTTCGAAACATCAAAATTCACAGGAAAATTGGTCATGAGAGGAAGCTACAGCGCTCAAACCTTTAATATGCTTCTCTTGATTTCTTGCTAAAATTCTAAAATGAGATAATTTATGACTTCACATTGATGGTGTACTAAATTAATATTTAACACTGCTTCGGCTGTACTTTTTATGTAGCGCTGAAAATTAGATCCTTACAACTGTGATCTATTTGAAGCAATATTTGCTTGCTGTTTCACATCTTGTGCAAAATTGTTTTATGCATTCTAAAGTTATCGCTTCGAAGCTGGAAAAAATTTGTCGTCAGTTATGAGAAAAACAATAACATCATACAAATGCAAAATAAAATATGAACACGCTAGTAATTGCAACGCCCTTTCGCCATCAAAGAACTTATTGAAGGTGTAAACTTGAAACAAAGAAACCTATAGGGATTTATTTGCAGGAAATTTCTGCGTGAGTTGAGCTAAAGCGAAACCTAAAGATGCTAAACATCCTCCTGCAACAAGACAGGAAAAGTTTCCAAGCTACCGCTAATTGAATGGAGATGTAATATGAGACAAGATACGGTGACACTGGTTTCTATTCAAATATAACCTATCCTGTCTCAATCTCTCATGGAAAAATGTTAGAAAGTGCTAAAATATATTTATGAGATATTTTCCTCATTAAGTCATTGACTGGCAGCCATAATTTTGAAATAAATAAATTAGAAAGGGACTCCGAACCATCTTGTTTTGTTAACTGAATCCAATTAAAACAAGAGCTTTCGAGTGATGAGACACTCATCTTTAGTACCCGAAAACACAGCAAAGAAACCATGATAACAGTATACGAGTATACTATGTTCTAAAGCAATTTTACACGAAGAAAAATAACAATAAGCGAAGTGGGCTTAGCTAATCCATGTAGTATTCCAAGAGGTCAAGCAGGCAGCGCCGTTCAAAGAAGGCTTATGTTTATAGATCGAAGCGCATTCCTTGGCTTTCCAAACAGTGAGAGAGGTAGATGCTATAGAATTAAGGATTTTTGGTTTAAAATGAAATGTTCTGAATCAACAGCGTGATCAGAAGCATTGCTATTAGGAGGAGAAGTTAGAGGACGACCAGTGCGAGAAGAGATTCTGTTGTGCTTCATAACGCGTGTGTGCAAGTGAGGGAGAAAAAACAAGGTAGGGTCAAACCAGTTTGTTTTTCGTCGACCGTGAGGCAATGCTGACGTCATGGCAACGAACCAATAGCAGTGCTCATATTGCATCTAACAACACTGCTAGCCACAAATCTGGCACCGCTATTGGGCTAACGACATGTTGCAATGGTGACCTCGTAAAGTTTGTTTGAAATGAAGCCATTCTATTGGCTAGTCGAACAAGAGGTGCATTTTCCCATAGAAATGACTCTCTACCTTTTGTCCTCCACTGCTTTGACTGTTGTGATTTGTCGCCTAGTAACCGTTGGCATTACGCTGGTCACACAGTTACCTGCACACAACGTTGTTTTGCACATAGTCACGGATGCTATCCTTTGCTCGGAAATGATTGGCAATTGTGAACTTGCCAAGAAAATCGAAGTAAATTTATATCAGGGTAAAATGTTCATTTATATTTTGATCACGTGGTTAATGTCAAAATTAATGAATAAAATTAGCAATACAGAATTTCTTTGAGATTTGTTGAAGAAAAAGCACGGTTAATGTATTATGAGGTTAGGGTTATTTCTAAACAGCTATAAAAAAACTGGTTCTAAAAATGTTGGGTGCAACATACACAGTGGCCCAGAAGTAACTGGCCCTTTTAATTTGCTAATAAAAAGAAAAATATGGACGCTAGAAAGTTGAAACTTGTTTTATTTGTAAGAATAACAATTTTATAGTTTATTAACACTGTGTTTTGAATATAATATCCTTTAAATGGCTGCCACGGTTGTTTTGACATATTAGGGCTTTTTTTCTTGTTGCTGTCATAACGCTCCTTAGTGTATCTGGCGAGAGTTAGCTATTTCATAAGAAATATTGTTTTTAAGTTCTTGTAAATTTGTTGGATTTGTTCCATAAACTCGTGACTTGAGGTAGCCCCACAAGAAGAAGTCGCATGGGGTCAAATCTGGAACGAGTCCGATGTTTCCAAATCGGGAAATTAAATGATTTGGAAAGTAATCTCTTAAAAATGTTATTCTCTTCTTGTGTTTTTCTTCTTGTGTAATTGTCTTTTTAGAAGGATTGATCCTTGCTTGAAAATGGATTCTGTAGTCACGTTGCACTTCATTTTTTGAAATCGTCTTAATGTAGGATTGCAGAATTCTGATTGTTTCTTCTTTGCTGTTGCGAACCATTATGAAAATTTGAGGTTATGAAATGAAGTAAAATTTCTTCAGTTTATATGCTAGCTGAGTATGTAGGATATCATATAACAAACTATTAAAATGTTATTCTTGCAAATAAAACAAGTTTCAACTTTCTAGCGTTCATAGTTTTCTTTTTATTAGCAAATTAAAAGGGTCAGTTTCTTCTGGGCCACCCTGTGCATATAAAGGGTGGGGCAAAAATAACGCATGGATTTCAAACTAGCGCACTATTTAGTATGGACTTGAGGGACCGTGGAATCTATGCACAAGGCGCATAGAAACAGTAAGGTGAGAAAGAAGTTCATGAAACAAGATGAAAGTTGATGAAAAAGTATTAGGTTCTGACAAAACAGAGCACCAGTGAACCGAAAATAAATGGACCCTAACAATCCGTGCGTTCTTTTAGCGCCACCCTGTTTTATATCGTACTTTTAAAATATGCTTCACTCATGCGAAATTTTACATCGAACAGAATTTTTGCATCGACATTTTTGTGTTAATGGTTTCCCACTAGCTTTAATTGAGAGCTACTTCAAAATATTTTCAAACTCAAAATTTTCTAGTCATACTTCTTGTGCTAACGTTCTTTATTAAATCCTGCATCGCTCAATTCCATTCATCAGTTCCGACAACATGATTAAAACATTGATTTCTCCGATAACCAGATCTTTGTACTCTCAAATAGGAAGTAAATTAATTATTTGCAACAATTTTACGATTGACAATCATTTCATTCGACAATTAATCATCCATATAATATTCTGCTTGTTCCTTCCTTAGTTAGTCCGTCCGTTCATGGAGCTAGGATATATACTCCCTCCACGCGTCCGTTACGCTTTCATCGCCTTCGTCAATGAATACTAAGACCAACGCGGTATCTATGCTACAGCTTGATCATATGTTCAAATTTCTTGGAGGACATCGCTGAATTCCATTTGAGTTCCGACTCAAATTGAGTTCATGGAATGAGTTCATGACTCATTGAGTTCAAATTTATCAGAATCAAGTTCAAATTAATCCAAGTCAAGTTCAAATTAATCCAAGTCAAGTTCAAATTAATCCAACCCTCAGTTGAGTTAAAAAATGACATAATAGTTTGTTAATTTGAGTTTTTGTGTTAAATACGTATCTATTGGATGTGATAAGCAAGACTGGTTTTGAGGATTTATTTACACTCATAGGTATTTATATACGTGAAATTCTACATTATCACATCTATGAAATCATACACATGCAAATACAAAATATTATCATTGAACGATATGTAGATTTAATCTTTAAAAGAAAAATACAAATGCGATTCACTGAGTACTGATGTACGATTCCGTTTAATTGAAATTTATGCTTGTACATTACTACCTACATACATTCTTGCATTAGCAATAAAAACGTTGCCATCCATTCTAATTCCGTGTTAGTCATTGTGAAGAAATGTAGGATCCACTTACAATACACAATAATAATACAAGAAACAATGTATCGAACTTAATACTGATTTTATCTGTGTGTGTTCACAATTCAATATATAATACTTTCAAAACTTAAATATTCATAAAATGATTATTATAAAAGTTATTGAAGTCTTAAAAGTATTATACATTGAAATGTAAATAAATATTGAATTGATTAAATCTACATATCGTCCAATGATAATATTTTGGACTTGCATGCATTTGATTTCATATATGTGGTAAAGTGGAATTTCACGTATAAAATACCTATGAGGGTGAATAAATCCTCGAAACCATTCTTGCTTATCACATCCAATAGATACATATTTAACACAAAAACTCAAATTAACGAATTATTATGTCATTTTTTAACTCAACTGAGGGTTGGATTAATTTTAACTTGACTTGGATTAATTTGAACTTTACTTGGATTAAATTGAACTTGACTTGGATTAAATTGAACTTGACTTGGATTAATTTGAACTTGACTCGGATTAATTTGAACTTGACTCGGATTAATTTGATTTTGACTCTGATTAATTTGAACTTGACTTGGATGAAATTGAACTTGACTTAGATTAATTTGAAGAGAAAAAGGTGTAGATTATATTGGATCCTCAAAAATGTTTAGGTAAATTTTTCGCAACAATTTTATGATTGATAATCATTTCTTTGCGAAGGGCCAAATTCCTGACACTATGCAACACAACATTGTGAACTGGTATGCGTGTGGCGAGTGTAATGCCACTAATGCTGGGAGACAAAGCGTCACCTGCACCCTACCAGACCTGAGGCCCTGGACCTGTTGAAAGTTATACTCCACTAAGTCAACTCAAACTCATGGAATGGCTAACCATGGTTAGCAATGGCTGACTATGAGATTTGACCACACTTGGTTGGTTATTTTTAGTTTGCGAGGCCTTATTTTCACGTACAAGGCAAGCGCCGTAAATAAGGTACAACGTTATAGCGGCAGATTCGGAAATAGCAAAAAATCAGTTTTACGGTCCGTTAGGGTTATACGAAGAGTGCGACAACGATGCACTCGATCACTGGCATGGTGATCTACTGTGTTTCACTGCGGTTATTTACGTCTGAAACAAAGAAATTCACTCTTCCGAACGAAGCAAGAGCAGAGCCTATTAGCCAACATATTTTTAAAGCAAGCGAGTCTGCTCGCTCTAAAGCCTCTTTTAGTTCGGAAACGTCTTTTGCTCGTGTAAAGTTGACGCAATGCAAGGCAAAAATCTTATCTAAGAAAGAAATCCCGGAAATGAAAAGGAGATTGAATGAAGAGACCTGGAAAAATCGCCTAATCTCACCGATGAGAAACTGAAAACTAAAATCAGAACGTCGTAACTAAATAACCAATCAACCATTGAAAGAAGAACTAGACAAACTTGAGTTTTTTTATCGCAAGCGGAGCCAGCTCTAAATTCAGAGTTTTCGGACGACAGAGCGAAGTTTTGCTCCTCTCTAGAAATTGAACAGATATGCTCCCACGACCCAATATTGTAAGTGTTGTACCAAATTGGAATTTTCCCCAAGACTCATCAAAAGCCTAGAAAAAAGTTCTATACCCTAGAAAGAACTTAAAACATTGAAAGTTTAAGAGATTGTAAAATGCAAAATTCTATCCAGAACTTCGAACAGATCATCAAATCCATGCGCAACAGTGACGCATATGCATTATTATACTTAAAACAGTTTATCGGAAATTGGTAAGGAGCTCCCTACTGTGAAGCCCTATTACACGACTGATATATTGCAGTTAGCAAGAGAGCTTTGGGAGCGAGCGTACAGGAACGAGCAACTCGTAGCTAAAGATTATTTGAGCACTGTTTCAAGCTTGTCTATAAAATTTAAGGATGTAGATGCTCCTAAGGAACTTAACATTTGGTGCCAGAATTGTACACTTAATGCATCTCTAGGTAAAAAATAAATAATTAAGAGGGAAATTGTTAGCTTCATGTTGAAGTTACCATACAGGCCGAAGGAGTAATTCAGTCGTAAAACCTCAAATAAATAAAAATTTGGGAACGGAACAGAATTTGACGACTTAATGGGATTCCTGCAAGAAGAAGTAGCTTTTCTCAAGCAATCCGTCTTCTGTGAAATTTCAGACCTGACCGCACTAGCAAGAATTTACAGAAAATACGCAAGCGAAGTGGTCACCACGACGGTGTATCCCAAATATGATCACGACGATCCCTAAGGCGATGATGACAGAGCAGTCACGATTGTGCGAATGCTGTAAAAAAACGAATCACTACCCTGTAGTGCATATGTTTAAATTGAAATCTCTTAGAAGAACTATTTCGTACGTTAAAGTAGCCTCTGTTTCTCATATCTACAAAAGGGACACACCATTCAAACCTCGCAAAGTAAGATGGTGTGAGTCGGAAATATTAGAAAGGCCATCCGACAATAATGCACTTTTCAGAAGAAAAGTCTCGGAGAAGCAGAACGTCTGCACCGAAAATAAAGCCCCAAGCCTCTGCTCGATGCCTCCGCTAACAGCGCTGCACTCTGTGATGAGTCGAGCACCTCCGTGTCTGCGAGAGCGGGTGTGGTTGCTGGGGCTGGTGGAGGCCGCTAAAGATGATTTGTACTTTTGTTCCTGCAGTGATCTCAAGGAATAACGGTGAGGACAAAGAAACGGTGAATTTTTCTCCTGATATATATATTTCATATTTTTCTATAATAAATGTTCTATTAGAAAAATTATGAATAGATGGTAGAAGAGCTTGCATTTCGATAAATACAGTGGAAAATAACAGCAAGCGTTTTGAAGCAAGAATAATTTCAGACTAGATCAAATTGGATTTATATCGCAAAATAAGTGCATAAATTTCTATTGTCTTAACTAAATTAATTGTTCAATGGTAATTTACTAAGCGGGATTTTCGGGGTTTAACAATTTTGAGAATTTTTTCCATCTGTCTGATGTACCGTTAGCTTTCTTAGACGCAGGTAGAGAAAAGTTGATGGGCAAAAATGCACGAGGCTTGATCAAAACTTTAGCTACGCTGCCCAGCACTTGAAATGTACTCTGTGCCTCGCTTCATTGCCTTGGTTCGGCTTGAACAGTCCTGAGAGTAGGGAAACAATTTCTTCTGTTTCTAAAATGCCTCATCTTGTTCTTAATCCAACATAGGTGAACTGTTTGCTTAAATCCCAGTGGCGCAACAATTGAACTTTCATTTTCAATTGAAGATGAAAAATGGGTAGAAAAGAGGTTTGCTTAAAAATCTTTTAATAACGCTCATTGTGAAATGCCTTTCCTTTTTCAGCCGGAAGACTGGAAAATATCTGACGATAGGCATCAGGTTTTGCTACGCTTGTGTTGTTACAAACGAAATTGAAGAGGCACAATGTTATTTTTTAATACACAAATGTTATGCTGTCTATCTGCATGCTTGCCAACGGTTATGGAGAAGAGTTACTTGTGGAGAGTCGAAAACAGACGTAGAAAACGTTTGGTACCATATCCACTCATTATGCTGTTTTTCATAAATGAAGAAGGGTAAATTGAGGGTGTTTTTGATTGTTCCCTGAGATTCAACGAAATTTCTCTCAACCAGTTAATGTGAGCCATCAAATAATTTTGTAATTTTGATAAAGTTTTGATTGGATTCAGAGTCGATAGTTTCTCAGTTTCTCATTTACGGTGCTCGTCAGAAAAACATTTTTTAGAATTAGAGTTACTGTCGAACTTTTGGTATTTTTTTCAAAGGCACATCGGACGTTGTTTAGGCGTTCACGAGTTCACGTGCTCTGTGGCAGAGTGTCAGAGTGTAACAAATTTTACTTTACAGAAAGCTGCTCAAGAGTACGTGAAGAACCTCGTCTTGCATAATTTTCACGTAATGCTTCCATGAGTTTGTCAAAGGACTTCAAAAACTCTATTCGTTTCAGTTCCCGCTCAATTTTGTTAGTATTTATGGAGCAAATAATAGAATTTTTAACCTAGATGACCAAATACCACATAAAGGCTTATTAACCATAACCCAAACTAGGATAATAGTTCGTTCATTTTTGGGAAGGCAGCATCTTCACCATTTATAAATAATTATTGCTCATACGTGTCAAGTCGTGAGCTGTGGTAGCTCTGTTTAGTAGCTGACGCAACTGCGAGACGAGTGCGTTCTGCTGACTTGTGCTTACACCTGAGACTGAACCCTCGCTTGAGGACAATATATTCGGTGTGCTCATGCTTGAAAGAAAGATCATTCTCAGCTCTGTGATATTTTTCTGGAGCCATTAAAAATAGAGAAGTAGTAGTATAAGTATCGATTATCATAGAAATTAAATTCTCGACGAACTGGTTTCTCACCATAGAAAAGTGAGTCTTGCTATAGCTAAGAGCATACATTGATTTAAATACATAGGTGAGCGATGAAGAATGGTTTGCATTCTGTTCGAAGAATAAAAAATCTTTAGATCGTTTCGGTGTGATTTCATTGCTGTAAATAAAAGGATATTCGCAATCTTCATTCAAACTAGAGAATATTTGAAACAAGTAACTGCTAACGAAAATATCTATGATATCAGTATTTTATTGAAATGATCAACATAAACAAACACTCGTTCCGGGCCTAAGTAGGGAGTAAGATGAAGTAGGATATTTTAATGTCGTATACAAGGTTAATAATCAAAGTATTTATTCTGGAAATAGTTTATTCAATCAATCACCAGTTATGAAATTCCCGACTAAAATTCTCAAATTTAATTTTCTACAATTTTCCTTCAAAATCCCACTAATTTTAACTCAAAAAATATTCTAATTTGGCACACATTTGATCAATCAATAGAAGTAAAATTAGTAACTAGAAGAAAGCTACGTTGAAAGCGGTAAAGAACTGATACCGTAGCGTGAATTGCCGCTTTTATCTACTACAGCGTGAATAACAAAAATACTCTTGGACTGACGAGAGAAAAAATTATAAATAGCAAGAAATTATATGGTTTAAATACATCATATTCATTACAGACCATTCTCAATCGAATACATTTGAAACACGTATCAAAATCCAATTTCAATGCACTTTATTTTGATATTTTCATTGTCATATTCATATTTAGATACCAAAGTCTATAGTATTAGCTCCGAATAAAAATATACCTTACTGTTTTACAGAACCTTTTGCTAGACTAACATCAGAAGAGGAAATGTATGACAGTAAAAAAAATTTTGAACAAAAAATAGAACTTCTAACCTTTTCTCAGAAATGAAAAATTAATTCACCATCAATGGCTCATTTTGTTAAGCAAATTTTGAGTTTCTTAGATTTCATGCCGTTTTTCCTTAAGTGCGTGCTTAAGGAAAATCAACAATATCAAAAGGAATTTCAGGCCCGGTGTACCTGTATCCAGAGGTAACTGAATGCGAGCACGGTTGCGTGACGGAGGTGGTGACGACCCTAGTGTGAGGCGGAAGGACCTCTTGCACGGTGCTGTAGACGGTTTCTACAAGGGGGACGGTGTTGGTGATTCGCGACAGCACCTCCACAGTTCGGGTGACGGTGTCTGTGACGTAATCGGTTTTCGTGGCGCTGTAGAAAGATGGTACTATTTCGGAAATAGTTTGAGTTTGGATATTGTACACCGTTGACGTTACCAAGAGTCGGCTAGAAGATGTCACAGTTGTTTCCTGCACGTGAATATCAGTTGAACTTTGAGTATAAGTGACAGTCTGCGTTGCAGTAGAAGTTGATGTATCGTAAATCACGTTGGTATCAAGAATCGTAGTGGTCGAAGTGATATATTGAGTTGCCTCGTGATAAATGTAATCAGGAATTTTTACCGTCTTGAAAATAGTAGAAGTCTGCGAAGGAAGATACCTGTCTATTACACGAGTTGATGTGGATACATCAGTGACCGTCACTACAGTGGTGAATGGTTCTACAGACTTTGTTTGAGTCTCGAAAATTTCATTCGTGACAACAATGTAACTCGTCGAAGGTGGGAGAGTGACGAACTGAGTTTCTGTCAAGGGAACGAAGCTCACTGCAATTGACGTTTCAGTTGAAGACACCGTAACGTAGTCGGTTTCTTTAATATGATGAGTGTTAGTGACGACATTTGTCAAAAATTTAACATCAGTGAAAGTTGAGGTCGTAGTGTGAGTCTCGTAGAAAACTTTAGCTGGGATGACTTCCGTACGATACTGAGTGGAGGTAACAGTAGTGTAATCTGTGACGCTATGAGTAATAGAGTATTCGTTGTCAACGGTCTTTGTTCTCGTAACGGTCACGTATGAGCTATCTATCAAGTAGCTAGTACTGCTAACATAAGTGCTTTGCCATGTCACGGCGACGAACGGCATTGTGTTGGTAATGTAATGAGTAGAAGTTTCTGTCACAGATTCCGCGACACAGTCTCCTTGCTCGACTTGGGTCACTAGCTCCTGCTGCCCGTATCCAGGACGCTTTTGGTTCTGGTGTTGATATACAGGAAAGTTTTGAGTGTGCTGCTGAAATCCACCATCTCTGAATTTGAATTCGGAAGCATCATGATGCTGGATTCCTTGACGGTCCTGTTCTTGTATGTGAAATTCTTGTTCCGTCTCGCCAAATCCAAATAAATCTTGATTGCTTTGTTCAAATCTTATCTGTTCTTGTCCAGTCTGTCCGTTGTTCAGGGAACCTTGCTGTTGTTGACCAGATCTAGAACTCCCACCGTCTCCCAAAAATCTAAATCCAGTTTGTTCGTCCGATGGTGAGCTTCTTTGCCCAGCAGGGGCATCAGGAGGAAGGTACCCGAACGTAGGCCTGCGAAGCGACTCAGAGGAAGCCATCGCTCCAAGAAGAGCCAAGCAAGCGATCACAAACCTCATGGCGCTGGTTCTGTAAGAAATTAAAAATTTTTGTAAAATTCCGCCTGTTTTACTCTAATATAAAAATTGAAGCAAGACCTCTTGATCAGTTTATTTAAATGAAGATTCTATTCTGGGGTGCAGGATACGAATATCCATTTTGCTGGGCTCCATCACAAGTGTTGATAGTAACCGTCTTGGTTAATTCAACGTCGGCCGGGCGAGAGAAAGCGGTAGAAAGTTGGACACTTCGAAGACGATTGGTTTCCTGGATGAACTCAGGACGAGTCTTTGTCACTAAATCATATTCAACTTGTCGAATCAGTGTGCTGAAGTGTATGGTGCTAACAGTTGGAATGCGCTTCGTGGTTTTTACTACAGACACGACGGGCAAACTGACAGTGTGTTCAGCGATATAATCTTCAGTGTGAGTAACTGTTTTTGTGTGCGAGTAAACTGAGCGAACAGTCGATGTCGAAGTGGCAATGGCTTGCTCATAAACAATTCTAGGTACATTTGTAACACTGTAAGCAGTGTAAGTGGTAGTTGCAGTAGTTGTAGACGTTAAGTAAGCAACAGTCGGCAGGACTACTGTTTCAGTAACGAGCTGAAGGGGAGGAGTGATTACGTTGATAGAACGGGACCTGAACACTGAAACTGAAGTCGCAGTGCGAGTTACAGTTTCAGGATTCAAGAATTTTGTGAAGGTATTGACAGTGCGCGAAGTTTGAGTGATCCGAACAGGAGCAGCTGCCACTTCAACAACTTCTGTTATGGTATTTACTACGGCTTCAGTACTGTAAGCAATGGCATTTCTAAAGCGAAGTCCAGTTGATGTCTCGTAAATAGTAGTGGTGGCAGTAGCCTGAACAATCTTAGTTGAAGGAAGAGTGAAAACTACCACAGTTGTGTCAGTTCTAGTAACTGGAGAAAGAGCACTTTGAACGATCACGTCTTTGGTGTATGTCACAGAATCTGTAAGTGTTTCTGTTACTGCTCTGGTAACTGAACGTTCCTTAATTTGTTCTTGATACCGAGTGAGGGTACTCGTTCGAGCGACGTAAGCCGTTCTTTTAGAAGTGACAGTGCTCGTGGCATAGGTGGTTTCGTATGCGCTGGTGGTGAGGGTTACAGTTTCTCGGACTGTCTCGGTGAGATGACAGTTGGCAACTGCGACGTCAACTGCTCGGAAACTAGAACTTTCTGCCGGTGGTAGGTAGGATCCAAAGAGGTTGGCTTGAGGAGTGGGTTTTGCCATAGTAAGCTGGATAGCAACAGCCAGCAGCGACCACAGCAGCAGCTTCATCCTGCAACGAGATGCAAGAACGTGATTGATCGAACCGGAGGGCGGCGGACCAACCACGGCTGCACCTCGCTGCAATGGCTGCCCGCCGCCGTGTTACCGCTACTGGTCTATTGTACCATTCAATTTGCTAAAAACTTTCCTTTAACTCATGAGTTTTTCAGTCTTGATTACTCTCTCCGCCAATTGATTTGAGCTTTAAGTGGGAACTTTTCATTGTTTTAAGCGATCCCTTAAAAATATTCATTGCGTGTCGAGAGTAATTTTTCGAGCAATTCTTGCGTAAATAAATCGTTAAGCTATGAATGAAACCTCTAAATTGAAAAGAAACAACTTTTGATAAAACTTAGAGGACTTAAATTTAACCTCATCGGAGTAAAATTAGTTGCCAGATGAATACCATTTTGCTCTACGAACGAAGTAAACACATTTTGATCAATTTTATTTTCGTGAGATTTATACATCTTAATACATCTGTCAAAAATAAGCATATATGTCGTAATAAGCAATACATTGACATATTATGAAAAAAGGTCAAAACACCTGCTAATAATTTAATTTGTTTTGACCGCTTTAACAGAGAGGAAATGTCATTCAAAATTCACACCTAACGATTATTTTTTCCGAAAACCAAACATAAATTACAAATCTATCTTGAAATTTAGTTTTTCGTTTTTAAAGAATGCAATAAACTTTTGTACTCGAACCCTCAATTGAGAAATGTCTGGTGCTAAAAAATAGTGAGCGTGTCTAATTTGTAAACTTAATTTCAACCAGATACCTAATTACGTTGTAATAAAAAGTTAAAATACCAGAAAATTCTATTTATTTATGATAGAATACTTGCAGTACACAATTTAACTTTTTTTTTTAAAAAATGGACATTGTATAGTGATCGCAGATTGGTGACACCGAAATATAAAAAAACACAACCTGGATTACAGCAACATCGACTCACAATTTGCTTTCAGCATTGAAGCTGGTTCAGCTAACACTCACAGCATCTTCAAAATCAGCATGGCAAGAAGAGATTGAAATTCTCTCAACATAAAATTTGCAAAAGTAATGCAAGTTTAGGTCTTTATGTTCCCCTCCCTCACAAAGTCGGGATAAAAATGTAACTTCATATTTCAAGCTTAAATTATTGTTTACGTTTGATTCAGCACTTTCAAAGGAAAAGACGAAGACATAGCCAGTGATTTAAATGTGGCACAGTATACCATACGTTTTCTACGCAGAAAAGATGCACTTTTGGATTTGTGCTTTTTGCTTAACAAGCGACCGAACATTTTTAAGTTCCACGTATGGAAGTAGACTTAAGAATAAACACATATAGCATTCATCATAAATAGCCTCACCTGGATATTTGTTGGTCTTTTTGCTCAAATGAAACACTGAAAGCCGCAGAAAACCTGCCAAAGCGAAGAAGCTTTGCTCCGGAGAAGATCAGGAGAATTGTGACCCTCCTTCATCTGTTCCTCGTTATATACCAAACTGAGTTCGTGCCATTAGCCCCTGCAGCCATTCCATAATCTATCCCTTATTCTTATCAAAACGTGACTAGAAAAAGCTTTTCGCAGCTGCACTCGATTAGTGCAGGCGCCAATCTATGTGGCGTCCAGTGTGTACCTCCCCAATGGCAAGTTTCTTTCCCTGGAACTTAGACTAATATTCTACGAAGCATGAACGGCCGGAGACATCTGGTGATGTCCTCCCTTACTAATTTCGCATTTTTATTAGGCTCATGCCATGCTTTTTGTTACATTCACGATTATTTTATGCAGGTCTTTACGACTTATATTGATTGTTTGGTGTAAATGTGTACAAATTCACGAGGATTTAGAGTGCTCAGAGGTTTTGAAATATGAAAGTTAGGAATCTTCTTCAAGTAAACTGGGTAATGATATCTTCAGACGTAGTATATCAATAGAGAGGACGATCTAAAAGTTAATTTGTGTTTCTTTTTTCTGTCCTCTTTTCATACTTCAACTCTTATTGGGATGTTATTAATTAAAATAATGCATAATACTTCGTTTGTGCTGTCAAAAGTACATAACCTATAAATAACATTCTTCTTGATAACTTACGTATGAATTCTTCGTTTTCATTCGTTTTCTTCGTGCATTCGTTTTCTCAACTCCACAAGTGCTAGTAAGACGTCTCCAAGATGTAAAAACGTCATAAAAAGATCAAAAGCATATCGAGTTATCTCTGGGTATTGATCACGCATATCTTGAATGAATACATTTAAACATCTTGCTGTAAGTTGTGATGGGCTTTCTATGTTCCTGGTTCATCTGACAAGAAGTAAATTTGATGCTAATTGTGTTTAGAAAATGAAGGCCCTTGATTTATTTACTGGAGCATCAAAATATTCCTTTCGCCACTACATTGCAAGGAGAATATTCGATTTAATTGTTATTTCGGAAGCTAGATAATTCTTATTTTCCTTTCTCGCTCAATTTTATTCATTTACTGATAGCTAAATGTTCATTTTTACGTGTCTTAACTTTTAAATTTGAGTGATGATTAACTAATAGTTTTTAAACTATTTAAAATAAAAATTTACGATGGTTGAATTTTAGTTTTCAATTATAGTCTACTTCAATTTTTGGTAGAAGTAAAATCTCCACTTAATGTGCTAACTCAATTTTAATTCCCAACTCGATTCGAATGTTCGATGCCCTTAACTTACTAATTTAGCTGTTTAGGATCACTGACGAATAACAGAACAGCATAGCCTAATCACATGCATAGTGCAGGAGCTGAATATTCATGCTCTATCATTTTGATTAATACATTTTTTAGCTAGCATTTGAATGTATATTTCTGCCAAGGATATGTTTTTAGTATATATCATCTGATGGTATTTTATGAAAGATTTACCAGTCGATTGGCAGGTTATGGTCGTAATTGCTATGGCTATCTTGAATGAGATTGTAATTGCATTACAGGGCCAGAATTCCGTATATTTTTATCGTCCTAGTAATGTAGGACTTTATTTTACACAGTAAAGATAGATATGTATATAACGCAAATGAGAGGTGTCACACCAATGAGCTAGTAATGATGTGCTTAAACATGCTTCTGGATGGAATCTCACAGAAGCATTTTTAAATGATAACAAGAAGGACTTGGTTAATAAGTGCGTTACGAAATTCATTTGAAAATACAATGGCTCACAATGTTTTAATTTGAGCTGTTTGTTCTAAAAAAATGATTTTTTTCGTTGTTTTCAAAGTCGTTCTTTCATTTTTCTGGGCTTACTTGGGAGGAGAAATAGCGTAAATGTGCTCTTCGACAAATAAGGAAATGTAAAAAATGAGCTAGAATGGCAACTCTAGCCCAATTTATTCATAGGTGATTAAGATCATGTAGAATAAGATTACCCAAAATTGCGTTCGCAATAAAATTTCATGTATTACTCCTCAAGTCACACGCTTGCCATTTTTATTTCATACAAACAACGTAAATCTCACTATCTGAATTCTTTTGTGCGAATCTGCGCTTTCAACTAGCTTGCCCCCATGGTTCAACAGTAGCTTGAAAAAACTACCATGGGGGCAAGGAAAGAAGTGCTGAACACTCTGGAGTCGTCAAGGAAAATAGCAAAGTCGTCAGTACATTTTGACAGAGTTTAAGAGCAATATATATATCATTCAGAGTCCCAGCAAGTATCCCCGCATCGCAGAGGTAACCGACGGAGTGTCGTCGGCAGCGCGGCTCAACGACTAGCCCATAGACGTTCACAAGGAGGAAGATCACGGGCTGTGAACAAATACTTGAGTTAGGTTTGTTCGGTGCGGTAAAACAAAGTTTTACGAAAGAACACTAGGAGAAAATAGTAAGCTTTCCCTTAGGCATCTTCGGAATTAGATAGCTCGGAGGTATCCTGGCCAGATAGCGAATAGGAAATAGCAATGGCTAAATAGCATGGCTAGATAGCAAATAGGAAAATAGCAATGGCTAAATAGCATGGCTAGATAGCAAATAGGAAATAGCAATGGCTAAATAGCACGGCTAGATAGCAAATAGGAAAATAGCAATGGCTAAATAGCATGGCTAGATAGCAAATAGGAAAATAGCAATGGCTAAATAGCATGGCTAGATAGCAAATAGGAAAATAGCAATGGCTAAATAGCATGGCTAGATATCAAATAGGAAATAGCAATGGCTGAATAGCATGGCTAGATAGCAAATAGGAAAATAGCAATGGCTAAATAGCATGGCTAGATAGCAAATAGGAAAATAGCAATGGCTAAATAGCATGGCTAGATAGCAAATAGGAAAATAGCAATGGCTAAATAGCATGGCTAGATAGCAAATAGGAAAATAGCAATGGCTAAATAGCATGGCTAGATAGCAAATAGGAAAATAGCAATGGCTAAATAGCATGGCTAGATAGCAAATAGGAAATAGCAATGGCTGAATAGCATGGCTAGATAGCAAATAGGAAAATAGCAATGGCTAAATAGCATGGCTAGATAGCAAATAGGAAATAGCAATGGCTAAATAGCATGGCTAGATAGCAAATAGGAAAATAGCAATGGCTGAATAGCCTGGCCGGATAGCGAATAGGAAATAGCAATGGCTAAATAGCATGGCTAGATAGCAAATAGGAAAATAGCAATGGCTGAATAGCCTGGCCGGATAGCGAATAGGAAATAGCAATGGCTAAATAGCATGGCTAGATAGCGAATAGGAAATAGCAATGGCTAAATAGCATGGCTAGATAGCAAATAGGAAAATAGCAATGGGTAAATAGCATGGCTAGATAGCGAATAGGAAATAGCAATGGCTAAATAGCATGGCTAGATAGCAAATAGGAAATAGCAATGGCTAAATAGCATGGCTAGATAGCAAATAGGAAAATAGCAATGGCTGAATAGCCTGGCCGGATAGCGAATAGGAAATAGCAATGGCTAAATAGCATGGCTAGATAGCGAATAGGAAATAGCAATGGCTAAATAGCATGGCTAGATAGCAAATAGGAAATAGCAATGGCTAAATAGCATGGCTAGATAGCAAATAGGAAAATAGCAATGGGTAAATAGCATGGCTAGATAGCAAATAGGAAAATAGCATTGGCTAAATAGCATGGCTAGATAGCAAATAGGAAAATAGCAATGGCTAAATAGCATGGCTAGGTAGCAAATAGGAAAATAGCAATGGCTAAATAGCATGGCTAGATAGCAAATGGGAAAATAGCAATGGCTAAATAGCATGGCTAGATAGCAAATGGGAAAATAGCAATGGCTAAATAGCATATAGGATGGCTAAGTAGCATATAGGATGCTAAGTAGCTTACATCGCTCATAGTGTGCTTAAGTGGGCGAGAACCCATCGTGATCTTCTCATTAATTTCTTAGGCCAGAGTGATGGACCTTCTACTTGGTTAAGTAGTTGAGAATTACTGAACAGGTTGACTGGACATAGCGCTATCAATCACTGCAACCCACCATAACAGTAATCCGATCCTTGGGTCTCCGTAGTGACGAGAAGGTAATCTTGTGCCAGGTCTTCATCGCTTGAGGGAAGCGACCGCTCCCCCGAAGCGTCGCCGTCCTGTCCCCATCCCTCAGAGAACCGGCTGCTCATTTAGCAGACCATCTTCATGTTGACTAGCTTCACTGACGAGCACATGCTCTCACCAGGCACGCCGAGATTAGCGAACGTGACACACTGCGAAAAACGAGCTGAACGGTGAGAAATTGAATTGATGAGCTAATTGGTTGGTGCCAGGCTGATGCTCATGCGTGAAGCATATCCGGAGTTTAGAATGTTTTTTGTTCTTTCGGAGCTAGTTGGAGTAGCCAGGGCTGCTCTTTTAGCCTCAGGGGCTAGCGAAAGAATAGCGCTATGAGTGAATTAAACCGATTAATTCTTTGAAACAAAAGAAAAGTCACGAATGGTTCTCTTTCTGAGCACATATTCGTCCTAAGTGGAATTTTTAATAATAGAAAACCGATTAATTCTTTGAAACAAAAGAAAAGTCACGAATGGTTCTCTTTCTGAGCACATATTCGTCCTAAGTGGATTTTTTATTCTGAATAGCGGAAATTTCTGTACACGTGGTTCAATATATTTAAGATTTGTGCTTTAACATACGTTATGTCATTGGAAGCATAATTCAGTAAAGGTCAGAAAGATATAACGCTGAATACACGGTCCAACATGCGACCTTGTGTACCGCTGGAACACGGGCGATAGGAGGATAACTACTCAAGCAGCGTTGCAGTTCCCGTAAAGAGAGAAATGAGAAGCTTATTCCAGTCAAGTTAATAGTTGATGTATCCAACTTTGGATTTAAGGGCCTTATAACTAATAACAGCTCGCAATGGCAGATGTTCCCTGTTGAGTTGGTAAACATTTCTACTCCTGAGAAGGGCGAATAATAGTCGATCAACTTTATTCCTTATAATGGCTTAAAGGGAATAAAGGATCTTCTTTTCTATGGATCTCCATCAGATTTTTAGAAATAATTTGATGCATAGGCTCGTGATAAGTAAGCAGTGTAAATCCTAATTCGAGATCGCCGATCATTGCTTTCTTACAAGTGCCTCACAAATACACAAACATTATTATGAGTGTAAATGTGATAACAATTTCAACTTATAGAGGAATTGATCTGAAAACAAAAAAGATTGCAAGCCCTTGAGAAATTAATTCGATTATTGATTTGTGATTTCATATAAATAAACATAATCATAAATCTTATTTTATTCAACAATATGAATAAATAAAGCAACGAAATGCTATCCCACTTGAGGAGCGACTATAGGTACGAGAAAAATGAGGAAAGATGCAGTCTATATTTGTTCTAGCTCTGGACCATTAGATTCAAGTAACGTAAGGCGCAGTAACAACCTAGTAAAGAAAAATCGGCAACATGTGTAGAAAAAAATCAATAGTGATGCTTCTATTGCCTTTCTGACGAATATATGAGAAATTAACTATAATTTTAAATTATTTAAATTAACATAAAACACATGTATACTGTCATGTGCCTTCCTACTGGAAATGTTTTCTTACTCGGTGTGTTTTATATATTTATATCTTTTACCTTAAGGGGAAAATTTAAAGGGATGTGATCCTTTTCTGAAGAACCGAAGACCTTGATACATCTCTTATAACATTGAAGGTGTAGTCTTTTTGAAGTTAGTTATCATTTTCATGTTTCAGCGTACTAGTGCAATGGAATATGCTGAAAGATAATCTATTTCCTAATGTCCTTCAAGAAGAGAGATTAATTTAAATAATCATGTATGTTTCTTCTAATTTAGTTTGCTGATTTTTTGGAGTAAAGTTTTTTGGCAATTGCAGAATATGAACACCGATGAAACCTCAAAATTGAGTGTGAATGCTTGTCGTCATTACCAGACCAGTATGGCAGCGCAGTTTAATTCTTCGAACTCTCCCCCTGCTTCGTTCTCTAATCTGCTCTCATGGGCAAAGCCCAAGGATAATTTCAGTAAAAGTAAATTATGGAAGTATAATTTAAAGAAATTTAAAACGTAGTGATAAATTTGCTATCAAAAAGTGATAAGCTTTATTCATCATCAACTTATATTTATGGGAGTCATATTTAAAAAAGAATTATAGACTATTTTTAGCATATAAACATAGTTTGAAGCAGCAGGAAAGTCAACTAATTATTTTATGAACTTACTGACATGCTTATTTCATAAATCGTAACATTTAAAGTGTTAATTTTTATTTCTGAACCGGCACAAACTCTTAATTCAATTTTAAGCGTGATTACAATTTGCCTGAAATTCTCACTTCTCTGGTAGACATTTATTTTATTCGATATCAAACTGCAATGTTTTTTTTTCAAAGGAAGTGTAAAATCTTCATCGTCAAAACAGAAATAAGATACTATGTACAAGTAACTATCATATAAGACTAAGCGTTAGTACCAAAATTGATTAGTATATTGGGAGGAATTGTCACTAAGTACGAGTGTGAGAAGGCAGCTATCGTAAAGGTTCTCTTATATGACTATTAGTTATGGTGTAATGTGTTGATAAGCATGTATTTTGCTGCCAAAATGTGTGCTATAAGTGCACAATGAAAGCCCGAGTTTTTAAACAGCATGATATAATTGTCGGACAAACTCCAAATGACATTTTTCCACGACAATGATTTCGTCCAGCAAATATATTTTTTTAACTTATTTAGGTTATTGTTACCGTCCATATGTAGCATCCTGTAGAAAAGAAACTTTTCTCCCGTAATTTATTAAACGTCAACATTAGCCTGGATTGTTCTCGGATGAATGCTTATCAAATCTCCTTTAGATTTAATTTTGCAGACGTTCTAGCGAGGGCAGGACATACATGCATTGTATACCCTAATTGAACATTACAATATTTAGCTACGTTTTGCGGACAAAGTGATGGAAGAGACAGCAAATCTTAAGTTGATTCGTTTTAAAATTTTCAAGAAAACTAGTCTAGTATCCAAAAAAAGAACGCTAAATCTTTCCGAAAACTTTACATCTAATGATCAGTTCGAGAACTTTTAATGCAACTTTGAATCATTTTAATAACGAACTTCAAGAAGAAACGATTGCATGCAACTCTCTGATAAATACCGACCTTCTTTAAATAGGTTGCGTGGAACAAGGTTTTTTAAAGTTGGTAATTCCCCAGGCAGAGGAGCGGAGGCAGAGGCCTGAGAGGCCTGTGTTAGGCCTATCTGGGGCCTGGGGCGCCGTGCATCACGCCCTGTGTGCGTGATTTCACTTGGTGCGCCTCTTCACCTCCATCTCAAAAAAAAGGAAAACAAAGGGAAGGATGATTTGTCTCTTTGTTGATCGCGTGAAGATAGGGTATGCGCGTATTGTTTTGGGTGTGAGCATCACTTCGGTGGGGTGAGGGTTAGTGTCATTTTCCTGACGATTATTTTATAACACGAGTGTGAGTTATTTAAAATGTTTCCCTATTCATTTTACTTGTCCTGTAACGGAAATTTGCTCGGCGATGAACTTACCGATGAGTAAAGGAATATAATTCAGTATTCAATTAAATATTCTAAAATCTCGCCCATATTAATTTCTATTTAGCCTATCTGGATTAATTTTCTGCGCTGTTGATTTAATTTTTAAATCTGTTGAGGCGTGAATGCGCTCAGTAATTACTTCATACTTAGTCGTTGTAATTTAAAATACATTTTAGTTAGTATTCAAGCTTGATGAATTTTGAGGGTGAATTACAAGAACACAAAAAGCGTATTAACTGTTTTCTGTGTTTTCAGGTAGAATATACCTACAAGCGTGGGAAACATCGTACAAATGATTCTAGACGTGTCATATATTTTATATTTTCCTCGAGTTTAGGATAAAAATAAAATATAAATTTTCTTGAATCAATGCCATTTTTAATGAATTAATCCCCTACTATACCCCTAACGTTCGAATTACAGAAGCCTGGAAACAACAGTAGTGGATTTTGATGATTTACTTCTAAATTTTCCATTTTGTAAAGCGAATTTTCCATTTTGGTGTGGATTTGCTTCTGACATGCAGGATACATTTGTGAAGAATATCCCCGCTTTTCATGAGCCGAGATCTCAAGGGGCTTAATTAATGATGAGTTTTCACTATCCCTGATAGAAGACAGTAAGTTACAGAGGAAAATAGTGTCGAATGAACATTGCTCACTACAATTAAAGATCGTCAGTACCAAGCAGGGCGACCTCGGTATAACCGAACTCCTTCTAATTCGACTTCATTGATGATAAACGGTTTTTTTCTGACGGTAATATCATGACGCAAAAGTGATTTGTTGTTCGTGTGTCTAGGCTTGCGTCTTTATATTTGGCTTTTGGCGGATTCGGAACTTCAAAGCCCACGACTTTCCACTATATTAAGAATCTCGTCTGAGACCAGTGTTGAATTTTTTACAAACACGGATTTAATCCCTCCTAATGCATGCTTGGATTTACACGCAAATTATATCCACGTGATTTTTTTTGTTGTAGAGTTCCTATTTGCAATTGCTCTTTAAGTGCTTATTTCATGAGCGCGCAAAAAAGTCTTTATTTTTTAAGAACTGAGCTCTAACGTGAAATTTTGTTTTTCACACAATAAGTGACGAGAAAAAATGTAAAAATGGCTTGAATTATGAACAACTGAATTATAATTTTGCCTATATTAAAAAATTTATCTAAAATATATATGCTAAAAGTTGATGTATTTTCTTTAATACGTATTAGTAATCGGTTATAAGAATTTTAATCCAGAAATTGGTATACAGTTTTAGAACATTGAGCAATGGAACGACAATACCGTTATGCAAGTTTTTATGTACAATTTATTCAATTTACAATTTCACAATGATTTTACAAGCAAAAAATATCGGCCAACTGTAGTTTGCATTCAGTTTATTTCCATTCAAAGCCTTGATTTTATTTCGATAGCTATTATTTTTAGTAAGCGCAAAGTTTTAACAAACTTTGATCAAAAGCATCGTGTGACTACTCGTCCTTCTTTAACAATACTTAAAAAAAATTACAAAGCAGATCATTGTGTATATGTTGGAAAGCAAAGTTCTATATTTTTGTCCCCAACCAGTATTTCTTGTCATTTATTCAAGACAATTACTATCAGCGCCATCTCCCCAGACTTAATGCACATTTTTTCTCGTGAAGCATTTTTTCATAAATACTATAAACTTATCCGAAAATTACATTTTTCATGTTCTCTAACATCTACTCTGAGAACAAGATTCACCGATTATGAAGTAATAGCAAGTTATATGACTTTTTTGCGACAAAATTCTTGCCTGAAAAACCATATTACTGTACTTAGACTGCACCATACATTCTGCGGTTAAATGTTGGTGTGGCGCACTGAACCCTTGCTGATTTGAACTCACTCGTTCTCGGAGCGCACGTCTTAACCAACAAAGGCTGGAGAGGCTATTCCTAATTCCTTGCTCGACCTTGCTGTCTTTTTTATGAGATCGCAGCCAGTCTCCTCTTCTTGTTGCCAACCGAGCGGTCGTTTTTGCAGCGCCTTTCTGCCTAACGGCTTATCCGACGGCTGCCTCGTTGCGATCCTGCCCAGCTGCTGGGCAACTTTGCTGCTGGAGTCCTCCGAGCTGTTTTGGGCCATACGCTAAATTGTTGCCTGGTGGTTTACATGTTAACTCTTCTCGCTATCATTGGTTTGATGCTCGTCATCTGCAGCTGCCTTAGTTGATACAAGCCTTAAACACCCGTTGCTATGGTTGATGATGTTCTCTGATCTGTGGTAACTGCTGCTACCATCCTTAAAACAGTGCATTTTAAACCCGATTTTGTGGCTGTGGTCATTTTGTAAGCTGTGAAAATTGCTTCTAATTTCATCCACGGTTCACGCAGCTTCAAATCTCACTGTTGGATATCTGACAAACATTCCTCACAACATATCATTGTACATTATTGTTTTACCTATTTATATTTTTTCTCTCGGAAAAGAATGAGAAATTTTCAACATTTCCCCATACCGTCACCTCGGCCCATGCTGATGGCGTTGTTCACTAGCTGTTATAATAATACTGATAATTAATAATTATGTTGTTTTTATAGAGCATAAATTATTTTTCGTTAGTCTTCTTGCTGTGTAGTTGATACTTGTACATGATCTCTCTAAATTAATTTCACCTCTCCCGTCTTAGGGAACAAATTTCATTGTATATATACGATTTATGAATGGTTGAACTATCAGATTTTTACTCATTTCCTACATGTGAACATTGACAGTATTTATATTATTGATTTTTTCTAATAACTTGGTTACCGTTAGTCTTGCTTGCTGAATCATTGGTTTGCAGCTGAAGATTTATTTCCTAGATGTTCGAGCAATATGTATATTACGCACAGAAGAAAAGGCTTCTCAGGTCTCTCGCGTCCGCGGTCTTATTGTAATTATACAAAGTGAAGTCATTTTATTTTACTCCACAATTCTTTTGGATGAATCGTACAACCAGCACGATGGATCAAACTCTGTACTACCGTGAATCAGTGTTTCATCATCGTACGATGCTTGAACCAAATGGCTTCAAATAAGCTTCAGATACACTAATATTCTTTACTTGTCGTTCGAGACTCCACGAACACGAGACCGAACGAGACTCTGCACTCGTTTATGAATGAAACATAAAATGATGTGTATTGCTTTTAATGTTTCTTCTCCGTTTGCATAAAATTGAGCACACATCACGCAGCATGAGGTGTTTTAAGTGTACCATGACGTTTTCGAGCGATGTGAGATGTCTATGAGCAATAAAACGACAAAAAGTGTGTGAAAATCGCGGTGAACAGCATAGTTTCATCTATTGTACACACAGTATAGGGAGCTCTTCTTTTAACGTTTATACCTACTAGTTTCTTATGAGAACTCCGGAAATGATTTGACTAAAATTACTGTATTTATTTATCAAACCGATTTCCTGATAAAACACTTTTAAAGCCTGAATAAATATTCTTTAAACTTCAGTTAAAAATTCCTGCCAAATTCTGCACAGTTCATCGATATAAAGCTGCTCTAGAAACTAAACTTCTAGATGCTCAGATAAAATTGGGGATCCATTACTGAGAGGAACATTGATGGCAATATTTCCTATCTCTGACTTCAGAGTTAGGGATGCTGCTAGGCCAACCAGTCTGGTTTGAACGGTCGAGTCCATTCATCGTATGGTTTATTTCATTGTTGTGCTGCTTCCTTCTTGAGTCAAAGATGAATCATAAGTATTGAAAAATAGGAACAGGAAATCTCAAAGATATACTTCGCTCATCATATTTATATGGAAATAATTGCTTACGAATTTTGCATTCAACAGATTATTCTTACTGCCGGGAATTTACCATTAAGTTCAAGAAGTAAAATCTTTACATAAAGGTGCTTGAGAAGTGAGTGAACTTCCAACAAAATAGAATACGAGTACTTTCGATACAATTCTAAAATTACGAATTAAATGTTTACGCTTAATGTGATATTTTTTACTAATTTTAACTAATTTTTGTGACGGTAGATCATGCTTTGTTGGAATTTTCAAAGTTTAAGCCTTTGCATAACCATTTTATTTTAATTTACATCAACTTCTTGATTTTGCATCATTGGTGTGTCTGTCCCTGCCCGTACCCTGAGAACTGAATACTAATAAAAATGAATAAAACCAAATGACGGCAACTATCTATTTTTCAGTTGCAATTGATTTGTATTAACTGAAATGTATTCGAAAATTATCATTAGACATAAATGAAGAAACTGAAAAAAGAGACGGAATCTTTGAAACGTTTATTTAAAAAAATTTCTTGCATAAACTGTACTTGTAACTTACAAATAACGCTAACATTTTTGACAGGCTAGGCTGTATGTACTAGTAATAAAACAGTTCTGTATGCATTTGAAAGTTGTAGTTTATAGCACTCGAATACAATGGCTTTGAAAAGTATTATAATAGTAGCTCCGTAGCACCAATACCCGATTCAACTACCTCACGCGCGCGCACTGATGGGGGAGAAATATCGTAGAACTTAATGTATTCATGCTGTCCAAAGAACGGCTAAAGCTTTATATAATCTAATCTTACTTAATTTTTCAAAACGTAAATTGATTTTTAATAATTGTTTTAATTAATTATATTGAAAAATTCACCATTTATAAAATTATATAATAGCAGTAATTTCTTCTTCATGACTCAACTGAAATGTGCGATAAACGAATCATTGATATACTCAGTAGATTCCACTACTTCTCTTCGTTTCATCTGAATTTATTCCTGGGATTACTGATTAGTGTTACTGATAAGTGATATGATATCGCTTCCTCTATTTCAGCTTTAAAATTATTCTTCACGAATGAATTATAGGTTTAACATAAAAATAGTACTGCTAATGTTGAAGTTACTGGTACACCAGTTCCAAATAATAAGTAATTCAATTGCTCACTATACAAGGTGTTTCAGAACAAGAGGTACAAAATTTACCACCTAGTAGAACATGGCCAAATAAATACTTTTTCTTTGATGAAATTTTCCGAAAAAAATCGGGTTTTTGAGAAATTAGCTGTTTATTGTTTTAAAGGATGAAATTTAATTACACAATAACTCGCAATATGTATCTTGAATTCACGTTAAAAAAACTTCTATTCTATGAGGATTTACAATAATAAAATTTAGTTTTAGAGATATTTGGGAAAAAACCTTGTAGCCTTGTTTATGCTACACCCATTGAATCTGAGGAAGATATTGTGGCCAGAATTGCAGTGGCTGCTACATAGTGAGATTTCCGGAATGCCAGCCGTGTTTCCAAATGTCCGGCAGTCGTCAAGGCTAAGATTTGTAAAGTACATCGATGTAGGTGGAACACATTTTGAACAATTTTTGAACTGTAAATTCAAAATAAATATCACGAGTAATTGTGTAATAAAGTTTCATCCTTTAAAACGATAAACAACAAATATCACAAAACGCGGAATTTTTTTCGGGAAATTTCATAGAAGAAAGTGTTTATTTGGCCCTTCTCTACTAGGTGGAAATTTTGTACCCCTCTTTCTGTAACCCCCTGTATAGAAAAAAATTAAGCATCAAATACATGTTTGGAATAAGTCCTGTTCGTTGCGTAATATTTTGTTCTAAACAACCTCAGTTTAAACGGCAAATGCTCAATTACCTTTGCTTAACTTTTCTGTGAACGAAGAGGGAAAAGTGAAAATTTTATTAAAAGTTAAATCCCTGTATTTAAAAGCTTCAAAAAACTTTTACGCAGCTGCACTTGCTGAAAACATAAGTGGGTGCATTCCGCAGCAGTGGATGCAGAAGTGGTGCTCATTTTACAAAACTTAATTTTAAATTTTTTTATTCTTTCAAAATAACTCTTGATTACAAGGTAAATAATTGAATGGAGTGTTTGATTGGATGACTACTCCATGTGGCAGCTGGTCGTAGATTTAAAAATCATCTAATTTAATTAAAAAATTGTTTAACTAATTACTTCAAACTCGTTCTCATGCGTTCAAATAGTTACGATCTGTGAGAAAGTGTTACACGTTGGACAATTTTTTTTTGCTCTCATCGAAGAAAAATGAAGTTGTTCATAAACAATTTTAGGGATCTAAAATGAGTTTTTAAATTTCTTATCGAAAATTGACATGGGTAATAAACTACTTTATTCAACGCAGCTTTATAAATCGTTCAACTGATGATTATTCTGCTCATTGAAGGACAGTGTATTGTCATATGTCTCTGATTCAGTAAAAGCAGCGCTTTGTATGTCATCTGGAAAAATTGTTTGCCTTTGATAAAAAAGTTCATTGTTACTGCATTCAACATGGGCGGATTATGTAATGGGCGTTGCTGAAGAAGATTTGGCTCAGAACACCCTAGCCAGCTGGAGTGTTGCTCTCTTTTTTTATGAAGAAGAGGCCTACGGCCAAAGTGGTTTGCGCGAAGCCTTCTTCCGAGGCAGTTGCCGTGACTACTTAAGGACCGGAGTCCGGTCGAAGGGTACAGTTCGGATCTGAGTCCGCAGAGCTCAGGTTAAAGTACTATTTTTGGGATCTCATCGCATCACTGTCTCCAGGTGAGTACCAACGAAAACATTCTATGGCTTTTGTTACTTTGGTAATTCATAGTTGATTGATTCCTCCAGTGTTGTTTGACCTAAAAAAATATGCTCTTTGCAGTGAATAATTTTTTTCGTTTTGTTGATAATTCAACACAAAAAAGTTCATTATTGAAAAACAGGGTTCGCTGGAAAGTGGGAGTAGAGAAAGTATTTCGGAGGAAAATACTGGAACTAATTGTTTTCAAATTTGACGAATTGGAAAAATTGGAACTTTCCTGCAATTCCGTTAGTTTTTCGCGTTGTTCATGGCAAATTCATCCCTAGGATATTGCTTCATGACTTTGTACGTGAAGAATTTTTACGATTTTTTTTACAAAACAATCAAGTTCTATGGTAAAAATAAATTGGTAAAATTAATGTTCACTATGTGAATTATTTTCGAAGTAATGCATTATCAGTTGAATTACGAGATTTCAAACGATTTTTGGGGTAAAATGATCTCCCTGCACGCAACCAGCGCAGCGACCGAAATGAGAATGACGCTGGCTCAGAATGCTATCGTAAATGACAAGAATTCATTGAAGAAGAAAAATTATCACGTGATATATGTACTATTAGGTACTTGTTTTTTCAGAAACTTTTTTCATTGTAAGTGAAATTTATATTTCAGCCATCACTGACTTGTGCTCCTAAAAATAACATTTCAACATAGAAAGAACTTAAGGTTCTTTTATACTTTTAAATATGTAATGTCTCTTTAATTTCCCTGTTTTTTACATTTAAATTCAATGTAATTTTCCATTTAACTCATTTTACTCGAAAGATATTCTGTTTTCTTTAAGTGTGACTTTGAGGTGAGCGAATTTTCCGAGAGAACAATCTAAGAATAAACATTTGCATTTTCTATCGAGATTTTTGGATCTTACATAATGTATTGCTGGTAGATTTGTCTGTATAAATTCAACGCAAGTAAATTTTTATGAGTATTTTATATTTCTAAAGGATCTAATTATCTCAGTAGGTTGAAAGAATTTGCTAGATTTATGTTTCTAGAACGCTTGTGTAAATAGTTCTCGAGTACGAGCTAGTGTTTCAGACGAATTCATACGTACAAGTAAACAAACAAAAGTTGAAATCTCTTTCTCGCTAAAATTATTTTTTCAAACATAGAATACAAACTATGAGGTGATTTTTGTCTTTTCTTTTTGTAAGAAAATCTATGATTTTTGCCACCCTGTGCAAAGGTTATACTTGGGCGATTAAGATTATAGATGCTATGTCGTAAAAGATAAACTTGAGTGATAAACCATTAAAAAATTTGGGTAAATATTACACTATTTTTGAAAAAAACTATAGCTACAGAGCAGATGTATTGAAAGTTTGAAACTACCCAGAAAATAGCACCCCTTGGCTCTCATTTCTTCTAATACGAATTTATTTTAACTATAACGCTACACAGTAGAGGAGACTTGAAATAATAACTAAAAATGCTGAAAATCTTGGCTCGGGCCAACATTGAACTAGGTTAACATTGAAGATTTACTAAGGTTTGTATTTGGGAATAACGTTGCCCTGAGCGGGTCTCGCGGTTATATCTAATAATATTTGATGGCTTCGAATTGTAATTTTCTTTTTTGATTTTACTAGTATCTCTGAGCTCATGATTTGTGATTCCTAGTATTTGTGATGTTCAGATATACGTTTTCTTTTTCGAAGACATTTAGTTCTTTGAAAGCATTTACTATTTGATTCCACGCACGAATTCAAGCTCCCAATATCGGGACAGGTTAATTTGTTGTGCGAGTATGCAGAATTTTTAACATAGGGAGCGATATTATTTGTGGGAATAACGCCAAACTTATTTAATTTTACGATATGTTAAATTGAAGTGAAAAAGCATTTATTCTAAGTAGATGAAAAATCTTGAATTATTTAATGAAGCAATTTGCAACATTGGATTAATAATAACTGTCTATAAAGGAGACAATTGACTGGTATCGCATTACAGTCACAGAGGAGTTGAAAGAGCTATAATTTTGATATTCGTTTTCAGTTCATATTATAAAAGATGCCGCGACATTTATGCATCATAAGATCGTAAACTACTCTGTCCCAGTTTTTGAACCCAGAGTTGTGAATTTCTTCGTATTTTTTAAAATTTTGAGGTCACACACAGAAAAAAAGAATGATGACTGGAGTTGTTCTAGTCTGACCAATTTTCTTAAGTGAGTTAAGTATTGAAACAGTGAACTCATTCACCCGCAGTAAATCGTAAAAAGAAAACAATTGCACTTGGGTTGAAGGTTACCAGTAATTTGGTAATTATAGGACCAGAAGGCGAAGGTAGTAAATTATGAAACTAAGTTATTTGGGCCAACGCTTAAGATGTGCCCCTCTCAAAACATGACAACACTAAAGTAAAGTTACAAAAGCATTGCAAAGGCTTATCGAGAAAGGAGTAATACGGGAGAAAATAGGAAAGAACATCGAAAGTGTGAAACTAAATGAACTATTTCTGAATGGTACTGTTGTGTAGGACTGTGAAGAGTTGTTGTTCCGCGATAAGGCTAGGGTGTGAACGGATTGTGTAGTAGCGGTAACACGGCGGCGGGCAGCCATTGCAGCGAGGTGCAGCCGTGGTTGGTCCGCCGCCCTCCGGTTCGATCAATCACGTTCTTGCATCTCGTTGCAGGATGAAGCTGCTGCTGTTGTTGTCGCTGCTGGCAGTCGTCTCTCGGCCTGCCCTGTCTGACAAGCTTCCTGGTCGATCACTTCTGGGAGGTTACCTTCAACCTCAAAATCTAGCGGCTGCTAGACGTTGTATTGCAAAAATTCAAACCACGTCAATTGTTCACTCCGTTGTGGTTTACCAACCTATTACGAAAATTGTCACCGTTTCCGAAACAAGACCAGTTTTACGTCAAGCAGTCCAGACTATCACCAAAGTTCATAACGATGTATCTGAGGTAGAGGTACAATCATTTTCTACCATTCGTGAAACTTCCCTGGTGACTGACATTCGGACACTAATTGATGCCGTTCCACTTCCCCCTATCACACGCACTGTTTTTGATTCATACACGTCGACCAGCACGAGAGTGCACGTGCGGAGAGTGCCAGTCACTACCACTGTGGTTGAAAGAGAAGAGCGAACTCGCACTGCGTATGTAACGGAACTGCGAACTAAGTCAGTGTTGGTGCCTCAAACGACAACTGTTTCTCTGAAACAACGACCTATTTTCCAACCCTCACTTACGACGACAGTTCTCACTATTGCAGTTCAAAGGACGCCTTTGCCGGACACTTCAACTTTGTACTTCACTGAAACTAGAAGGACCACTGCCACCCAGTACGTGACTCCTACTTCCGTCGTACAGGACAGACGAGTGGAAAGCACTGAGCCGAGAATTATGTCCTCAGAGATCATTTCTTACACTACAAAAACTGATTACAAGCCAGTCTACAGCACTGGCTTTGTTACTGTCACGACTACTCTCTACAACACTGACGTTTCTTTTTCAACAACCAAGGCTTATGGAGAAAAAACTCACACAATTAAGAAAATAATCCCATCCACCGTTACCATCCCTGTTGAAAGAACTTTAACCGCCACGATCGAACATCATATCACCGAGGAACAATTGGAAACCTTCAGCGTGATCGGCACCGGCGTTAGCACTATTCGCAGTCCTGATCGCACAATTCCAGTAATTCTGACCGATGTCGTCACTGAATATTTCACTAGAACATCTGAGTACCAGCCTCCCACCCTGACGAAGCCGGCCACAGTGCAAATCAAATGCGGTGAAACGAGAACTGTTTCGCAAACAGGCTATTTCTATTGATCTCCATAAATTCGAGTGCCAACTTTAGCTAAGATAAGGTAATTATTAACTGAAAATTATCATAGAGCGTTTAATCGTATAAAACCTGACGCCGTGAAGAATTTATGACTTAAGGTAGAGCTATTCCAGGCCCAAGTCATGTGGCGCGTGTTGAACAGGTCAGGGCCGATTGTGGGTTGACTGCGATTTGAGCAATGTTAATGGAAGGAGCTGGGAATTTACCATAGATATCATTCTTTGATCTGTTGTAATTAGAGACCCTGAGCTGCCCTATGGTAAGAATGGTTTCCATTTTTGTGGAAAATTTGTATTAAATTATTTGGAAACTTAGGGAAATGGTCTTGTAACAGAAAATTAATTGAGGTGTCTGTAACACATCTTCACTTCTTTCCAGGATGCATACGCTCTCATTACTTCTCTACATTGCTGGGTGCAGTCTCATCTTTGCTGGAGAAGGACAAGCCCAAAGTATTCGTAATCGTCAGTTTTACGTCGCACCGTCGTTCTCTCCTCCTGCGCCACAAAACGAAGAGTTTTCTGAACCACTAATTTTGCTGGAAGATGTACCATCTCATCGCTTCTTCGAGTCCCTCTCGTCTTCCGCTGATCCCGCTGAAAATTCTCTGTTCATTGAAGAGCAGGAAGAGAACAATGATCTCGACAGAGATGACGCCAGGAACTCAAATATATTACAGTCCTCTCGACAATTCCTGCCAAATGTGAACTCCCTTCCTCATAGTTTTGACGTTTTCGAAAATGTTGAAGATTCGTTGCAGAAGAATAAAGGGTCTTTTGGAGCTTCTTTCCTAAACCTAGAAGAGGCTGAGGGAGAATTACCCCAAACACAAACGCTTTCGGACAGAAATATTTTATTTGGACTAGGTGGCTTAGGACGGGTTGGAAAAGAAGAGGGAGATCAATCATTTAAAATAGATTCATCGTTGACCAAAGACTTCAAGACTGGCTTCCGTGCTGCAGGGCAATCGGGCAGCGCACAAGATTCTGGAAGAGTTGCTCTTGGTCGGCCTTTCGAGTCAGGATTTTCTGAAATTGGAGGAGCTGAATCCGGTGGGTCTGTGGCAAGACAATTTATTGGACCTCAAAATCAATCTCCTGGACTAGGAGAAAATAACTTCAAATTTGTTGTACGTGGTTCTAGCGAAGGGACTAATCAACAACTTCCGGAGATAGAAGGATCTCAAATTGTTAATGCAGCAGGTGATGAATCGACGTTTGTTGGGGGCTCAAGTTTCAATTTTTTTGCCGACTCTGGTTCAAATGACCGAAATGTTTTTGGGGTATCCGAGGGTGCATCTTCTGCACTACCACAAAGTTTTACACCAGGAGTGAGATTTATTCCTCCTGTTTATGACCCTGAGCTAGACAATAAAGAACGAAGTGACAGCAGCTTTTTATTAGGAATAAATACCGACGGTGCTGGTGCAATCGACAGACATGACTGCACTGTTGAAACTTATACAGTGACCGACACTCACACTTCGCTCGTTCCTGTTACCACAGAAATTATCCAGACGGTTTCTGTCACCAGCGCTTTTACACACACTAGAACGGAAATTGTCACAGTTCGATCCACAAGTACACTTACCAACTCTGTCGAACGTACCCATGTTGCTACCGTTTTCAGTACAGTTCAACACATTTCTACTCAGACGAAGTATGTCAGCCCGACAACTCTATTTTCAACTTTTACTTCCGTAGTGACTGATTATTTCGACGAAGTAGTTGTCTCCACTCAAACGGATACGTTTGTATTGAAAACCACTGATTATGTTACAATTACTGATTCTCGAATGTCCACAACTACTGTCCCTGTGCCACATTACAGCACTGCTTACCTGCAAATACCTGCATTTGTTCGGTCATTCCCTCTAACCAAGACCGAAACAGTGACGACGGTGAGCACTTTGCCTGCCCAGATTGTGTACAACAGTTTGACTTTACAGAAGACGGAAACGTTGACTGCCACTCAAACTCTCCAGCCCAAGACCGTGATCCGCACCAAGACCGTTATCGTACCATCGTACTCGACCATCTACACCACGAGCGTTCAGACTCGCACCAAAACTTTACGATCAACAGTTCCAGTCATACAAACGACAACAGCTACTTCGATTTCCTCAATTTACAGAGTTGGTGTTGCAGCTAATACTGAATATTCGACGGTAACTACGACGGTTTCGAATGTCCAGTACTTCACGACCCAAGTGCCCACATACGTAACCGTCTCGATAACTAACAACATTCCTACCACAACGACGCGGACCACTACCATTTATGGCGGAATTCAGCGCACTGTGACAGCAGCCGGAGCCACCGTGACCGAGTATCAAACCCATACCAGCTACGCCTCAGTCTACAAAACTGTGACCAACACGCTGACAACTCCCATCGTCTACGCCACGCAGACCGTCACCCTCAACTGCCCTCAAAAGAAGTAATAGAATAATGCTTCCTTCATCTTTTTCTTATTCTGAATGAACTGTGAGACATATTTAGTGCGGATATACTATTAATTCGCTTAATAGATCATACATCATCTTACCTATTGATGCTGCCATAATATCAAACTATTGTAGAATGTCAGATTGAGATAGTTTATTTTTAGTTTATAGCGGTTTCCCCGTAAGAAAGGTTCAATTTTGCAAAGTAATGCCTGAACTTCATTTTAAGAAAGAATCGCTGCACACGTCCCATCCGTGTACGACGCATTCCTAAAACTTTTTTCCTTTTAGGAGTAAGATCTTCATTTATTGAGTAGGAATTTGGTGTAGTAATAAAATTGGTAAGCCTCAATTTTTTGGGAAAAGTTGGTGCCAACTAAGCAATGTAACTAGAATGTAAGATGCAATATGAGCAAGTAGTATTTTATTTTTGTAACAGTTTCAATAAAATTAGAGAAGTATTGATAGCTATTCTTATCCCATGGTATTTACATTGTTTCGCTTTATAGAGCAAGAAAAGTTTTGCTTCATACATCCAGTGAAGACTGAATATCCCGTCTTTCTTGCTACAGAAGAGCTCACAATTCAGAGCACCGTTTCGTAAGGAAAATAAAAATAGATGGAACAAGTCATTTTATTGGCTCACGATGGACAAAAAGATACAATTTAAACACAAGATTTTTTTAGCTCTGTAGAAATAACTTGCATCAATACTTACACTGCGGATACTCCTATGTTTCACAAACCTGATAAATTCTATATAATCATTGAACAGACTTGTTTCAAGCACGACTCAATTAATAAAATAACAATGATAAATTGGTAGATCGTATACCCAATGATTGAAATAAAGTAGGCGACAGAGACAAAATTCGTAGCAGTTAGCTAACTCAATTTCCATCCACCACACGAAGGTCTTGAAACTCTAGGGATTTCAAACCTAGTGTTTTAGTTATTCTAATGTGAGACCAATACAAAAGCAGCATAAAACATGGCACTGTTTTATAATAGAATAAAATAAAATAGAGTAAATATTCCCTCCAAAGTCCCAAAGTAAATATTTCCTCCAATTCCCTCCAATACAATTAATCATGGTTAGTGAAGATATATGCAATGCGCATAAATTTTGAGACTAATAAATCCTGGAAACCTAAAGAAAAGACGCAAAAAAAACTTTACAAACTTAGTATTCTGAAGTCTGATCGAGCTCATTTTTATCCTGATGTGATAAAGCGAGCATCAGCTAATTCCGACATCTTTGCTCCTTAAGCGACTTGCAGCATCGGGAACACAGTTACCTTCAACCCTAGAAAGTGTCATTTAACCGTTGAAAGGTATGCCAGGTGAGTTGTAGTTGTAACCCGCCTGGGTTTGTTCGATAACATTACCACTGTCCCCACAGAAGCCTTGGACGGTCGTGGTCCGTGTCACCGTGAATTGATCTTGGATGTTCTGCACGGTGCTTGTGATTGTGTTGATTTGGGTCTGAGTTCTGACGATGGTTGAGGTGACTCCAGGAACAGTTAGGAGGCTTACAGTGGTGAATGTGTTCGTCACAAATCGAGTATTCACGACGTTCTGGAAGTTTGTGGATACGACAGTTTGTATTACTTGGCTAGGCACTCTCTGTGTCTGTGTCTGGATGCGCTGTTCCGTTCGAGTCTGTACCTGAGTTTGGATAACAGTTGAGAAGGCCACTTGAGTTGAAAACGCTGTCTGTGTTTGTGTGACGAACTGAGTCTGTTCTACAGTTTGAGTTCGAGTTTGGGTGACAAATTGAGTATTAAAGATAGTAGACACCTGAGGTATAACTTGAGTGGAAGTAACAAATACAGTTTGGGCAGGTAAGGTAGAAGCAACGTTATTAACGAATGTAGAAAATCTGGTCTGAGTGAGGAATATTGTCTGAGCAGGTAGCTGCTGAGTAATGACTCGGGTGGAGGTTAGAACTTGAGTACGGGTCACAGTTTGGCCAGGGAAGGTATTTGTAACGGTATTTGTCACGAATTGAGTTTGGAATCTGGTTGAAGTAACTTGACGCACTTGAGTTTCAACTCGAGTTGAAGGTACTACAGCAGTCGTAAATCTTGTTTGTGTGTTCTGGACGACGGCTGTGCTGAATCGCGTTTGTGTTTGAGTAATGAATACCGTTTGGGCAGGTTGCTGAATTTGGCTTGTGCGAATAGCAGTAGAAAACACAGTTCGAGTGTTGGTTACAAACTGAGTAGTGAACACAGTCTGTACGTTGGTACTAGTCACTACTACGGTCTGAGGGATGATCAAAGTGGTGGTAGCTAACGATGTTCGGGTAACAACTACGTTTGAAACAATTGTTGTGGGGACAATCTGTGTCGAGAGTTGAGTTTGGAACTGAGTGACCACGCTCACACCGCAGCCGCCACCTCCACCGCCAGCTCCGCCTCCGAAGCCTCCACCGCCAGCTCCTCCTCCGAAGCCTCCACCAAAGCCTCCGCCAAAACCTCCACCGCTACTTCCAGAACCTCCTTGGAAAGAAATGCCATCCTGCTGTCCTCCTGTGAAAGCACTGCTTGGGAAGAAGGATCCAGCTTCAAGCTGAACTTGGCCTGATCCAGACTGTCCAAATGATTGGCCACTTCCACCAGAGACCTGTCCAAATGATTGGCCACTACCACCAGAAATTTGCCCAAATGATTGGCCACCCCCACCAGAAACTTGCCCAAATGATTGGCCACTACCACTGGAGACTTGCCCAAATGACTGACCACTACCCCCAGAAGCCTGCCCAAATGACTGACCACTTCCAAAACCTTGTCCAAATGACTGGCCACCCCCAATCACTTGGCCGAATGAGCCTTGCCCAAATCCGGCACCTCCAGTAACACTTCCAAGGCTCACACCTACTTGTCCTTGTCCAGATCCAGAGCTACTTCCGCTAACGAAACCTTGTTGGAAACCGGCTCCTCCGGTGCCAGCAGACTGGGAAAACTGATTGCTATGAAGATCGTTAAAAGAGTTCAGGTCATTGGATTCGATGAATGGAGTCGATGCACTTTGCCCAGGAGTTCCATAAAGTTGAAGATTGTTTAACGATGAACTTAGTTGCGAGTGTCCCGGAAGTTTTGCACCTTCGTTGACTCGTACAAGCAGAAGGAGCACTAATGTCGGTATAGTAGCTGATGATCTCATCCTGAAAAAGATAAATTTCACTATATTAAGCAGATCGAGTGCAACAAAAGAAAAAAATTAAAACGGATACAGATTCCCTAAAACATGATGCTGTGAATAAATTTATGAATTTACCTTTTAATGATTCATTAAAAATTGAATGGTCGACTTGGTTGATTGTAATTATAAGCAGTCTGCGTTTGGACGACTTGTGGTTGTCCGCATGGTAAAGTGATGGTTTGGAACACCGTTGCTTGGTCTGCCTGCACATTATTCGTTCTCAAGACCACGCTATTGCTGTAGGTGGTGATGACTTGTTCTCGAATGTCATTCAAGCCCTGGACAGTTTGAGTGCGGACGAACGTAGACGTAGCGGTTTGCGTAAATACTTGAGTGTTAAACTGGTTGAAGATGCTGGTGGATGTGACAACTTGTGGTATGACTACTGTAGTGGTGACTACTCGGTCGACATATTGAGTGCTGACGACGACTTGCTGCATAACGCGGGTACTTGTAACAGTCTGCACTTGAGTGCGAGTGACCTGGATAGGTTGCGTTCGAACGACTTGACGAGTGGCAACTGCAGTTTGAGTCTGGAAGATCTGAGACACAGCTGTACTAACAACCCGGCTTTGAACAGTTTGGACGCGAGTTTGAGGTCTGGGAGTGATGAATTGAATTGCCTGACTTGTCTGTATCAGAGTAGTCTGAACATTGGATGTGAACGCCGGCTGGGGCACTTGTTGCGTGCGAATAGCTTCTTGGGTTCTCGTCACAACACGTTCCTCGTTCCTTCCGGTCACCTGACGAGTGTCAAATCTCGTTTGAACGACTACGCTTTGGGCAAATTGAGTATTTACTCGCGTTTCAGTAACGAAGACTGGTCGAATGCTCGTTTGTGTCTGGGTGACGAATTGTTGATTGACGCTCGTTTGCACCTGCACGCGAGTTGATGTAACAGCTCTAGTAACAGGAGGAGGCTGGAATGGAACTTGTTGAACTTGTGTTGTGACAGAAGTAGCAGTCACTTCGTATGTTCGCGTGACAGGCACTCTTATCATTCTCTGCTCCACACGTTGCATAGTTGTGGTCACAGCCATTGTGGCAGTAGCGAGAGCCTGGGCAATTGAGGTACGCGTTTGGCCGACGGTAATTGGCTGCAAAACTCTGGTTGTGTCAACGCGGTATGAAGTAGTGGTCTGTATCACCGGCTTACAGGTTGGGTTAACCGGTGGAAGATAACCTCCTAGCTGTTGCCTGAGAGCATGGAGGTTAGAACCAGAAGAGGGAGCTATCACGAAGAGGATGCCAAGGAAGGCCAGAAGCAGAGCGGATCGTGGGGCGGCCATGATGACGGCTTGGTCGGCGGGTGCGGTCCTGCAACAATGAGATGCAAGGCGTGACTGGACAATCCACCAAATTTGCGGGCGGGGTGGGCGGTCCAGCACGCCATGCACCTCACCGTGGCAGGCCGCCCACGCCCGCCCTATTTCAACACAATTAAGGTGGTTTCAGGGTAATTTTACGATCATCTTCTGCAATTTTTCAAAAAAAAAAATTCATTTTTGGTGTGGTTATGAGGCCTCCCACATGCACCCTGTTTCACAATGCGAGCAAACCTTTTTGAATCTCATTCTAATCGAGTTCATTTAAAACAAAATGATTCTGATCAAGGTGAAAGAGTGAATCTGTGCAACTTTTTCCTATCACAATATGCCTTCAAATGAAATACTGAAAGACATAATTAATGTTTCTCTACTTCTCAATACCACACAAATATAATTAACTGAATGGGCTCCTTTCACCTAGAAAACCAAAAGAAGAAGATTCTGGCTTTAGCTGTAATCCTATCTACAGTTAACGTTAGAAGTAAATACAATTTAAATACTGCTGAACAAAGGGCAAAACCAGTGTTAACACAAGGAGTGTTTGATTTGCCTAATGATAACACAATAAAAATAGTCACAAATTACATTTAGTACCTGGTTTGTTGTTGCAAAATTATTGGTTTGCAAAATGCTTAAAATATCATAATATCGTGTGCTCCAGACGAGGATGTATTTACACGAAATAATTAAAAACGATCTTAAATTTGGCGAGAATTTTCTGATCGGGTTATGATACAGATGCATGTATTTCAAATTACGGTTATTAGATAAACGACAATAATGAGCAACTAAAGTCTAGCTTAAATAAGAGTTTTAAAATTGGATTAAACAAAATTACAGTTTATTCTTCTCACTGTCCACTTGATGAATTGAGTTAAACTGCCAAATCAAACAATACAATTGAAAAATAAATTAATTTCTGTAACTGTACTGCATTAATTACATCTGAAAATAGACTCTGAGCGAATTGAAATGAACAATTCAGTTAGCAAGCGAGATAAAATAACACTTAAGCAAATCTGAGGCGATACGGCACCATGTGTTAATACGGATTTGCTACGTCAAACATGAAAAATATACTAAACATTGTAATACCTTATACGGCCTTTATAAAGAATGAAAACGACATTTTCTAGAGAAAATGTAGCTGTGTTTGAAGATTTGCTCAACGAAGAATGTCTAGAGAACCATTACTTACTGAAATGTAAATGCAGCGTATTAAAGAAGAAAATGACGAAGCGTATGTACTTTGCATTAGCTCTGAGTGGGTGCAGGTGTTGAAAATAACTTATGTAATTAATGCAAGTTATTTAGGAAAAGCTAGCTTTCGTATTGTATAGAATTTCGGTTCAAAGTATTTTCGAAATCACATAACTTGTGAGCCTGTATGCCATTGCTGGTGATATTAAATATAATAGTCTTAACTCAAGAATGTCCAGTTTGCTAGTAGTTTCATTAGAAAAAGAAAAAGAACGCTACCAGCTTTAAAACCACCGAAGAAGACATTCGTATAGCCCATTAAATCCAATAACTAATATTAAATATGGAATAGGATAGTTCATGTCGTATTATTTGATTTCCGGAAGTGATTCTCTTGAAGCTCAATCGGAAAAGTTTAGAATCTTTCAAACTCAATTGAAGTTTTCAAAGTCACGCATCAGTTGCAAATAAAAGCATCAGTGAGGACTCAAAGCTTAAATATTTTCCTGAAAGTTTTCGTATGTGCCTCAAAAAACTCAGCTGTGTCCGAAAAAGGAAAGGAAAAGTGTTTGCTTTGCTTGGCGGACAATAGAAGTAAACGTTGAACGTTGCTAGTCGTGTGCAGGCTCATGATATTCTCCAGATATAAATATTGGTTTTATTCACTCAAGATAAAGAGGAAAGTTCAACTTAGTCCTGAAGGAATGGATGGAGACGGAATTTTGAGACTTACTTTAGACACAGTCAGCACCTCGCCTGTTACAGGTAATCATTGTGGAAGAGAAAGAGAGTTCAATTAGTGAAGAGTACCTCAACGAACAGAAGTTTAAATTCATATAAAAACTGGGTGCTCAAAGTTTGTGAATGTTATCTTCCAGACCAGAATTTTGAAAATTTGTTTTTATGTATAATTGTCCGAGGTTCAACACGTGAGGAGCTCGTATACACGTCAGTAACAATTCATGATATTCATACTCAAACTGCGGTCTATCACATTTATACTCGAGTGCGGTTTGCCTATTTTTATCTCTAGCCGTATGCTCTATTGATGAAACTAATAGACTAAGCTTATACTTATAGGCTAAGCTCAGAAATGCGGGCAAGATTTCAGCAAGAAATGTTTCCTATCCTGGCATGTCATTTTTTCAAAGTGAAAATGAAACGAATGTTGAGTACGCCTTTTTCATACAACTTGTTACTTTTCCACAGTATATACAAAGTTTAGAGATGAAATTTTGACAGCTTGTAGTATTAGCAAGCAGGTAGTATTTCCATTAATTTCGTGTTTTCAATTTACGAGCAGTGTTAGGGAATTCCTCGATTCTGGAGAATAGTATGCTCGATGCAGCTCTCAAAAGGGCACTATGTGAGTGTGAAGCAAAATAACACGCTTGATGATGAATGGAGGTGATTTGCAGAATATGATCAGAAAAACCGTGAGCTTGCAGAGTGATCAAGATATCAACTGTTTTTGTTCGTTTCTGTAGCAATGGGTGTTCGTTTGCCATGACAGAATGGGATAGTTTTCTTTGCTAAAATATCGCATTGCAAATTAATACATGAGTTACTTGTTGCAGAGGCTTTACATGTGAAGTTATGAAAATACTTAGGTCACGCCGAGATGAAAATTGAATTTATGCTAAGGGTTTTAAATACTTTAGTCATTCGTCGTACTGCGAAGTAATTAATATGCGAGAAATTAATTAAGAATTTGAGCTGAGTTTGACATGTGCGAGATTCTGGAAACCGAAAAAGTTTCCCAGTGTTCGTAAAAAAAAGGCCCTAAAATCATATGCAAGAAAGAATTTTGGCTTAAGCGTCTGCAACGGTGACGAAATAAAGAGTGTGTTACCATATATGAGGTTGATATAGAGCCGTTCATAGCTCCCTTTGTTGGAAATTTGCATAAATTGAGTTAAGATGGCAAGTGTCCCTGCAGAAACTGCATGTTCCACGTTCAGTGATTGTCTTCATCCTCTGTTTTTTGTTTATGGTTAGGGTTTTACTGTTTTTTCCTTTTTATCGCTCAAAAATGAATAGACTTTTCGGCGTTTACTTCAAGTCTTTCAGTATTGATAAAACGTTAATGAATCAATGAAAATTTAGCATCATTCCTCACAGGTATTCAATATTCGATTTTATCACAAAATTATACCGTTCCCTTGCATGTGTACCTAGAACACTCAAAGCTTAAAAATATCATACATCACAACCAACATGGTGTCTTCGCAACCCAAGCTCTTCCAAAAATAAGAATGGCGTGCCTTATTCTTCGCTTATCTATTTAATTCACGCTTCAGGAGCTCGAGAGGAAGTCGAAGACTTTTTAGGAAGCCTGAGCCTTTCTCTTTTACCGCATTCGGTGACGTTCTTCTGCACTGGCGTGAGCCTGCTCTGGTCTCCAACTGAGCCCTGTCCAGGCTCACATGGTGAGGCTATGCGTGAATACCAGACAGGACAATGGCGACTAAGAAAGTCTGGTTTACGTATTATGTAGCATGTTGACAAGGTGAGGAGTCAATAACCAAGATGAACAATGAGTTGAATGAGGATACGTTGAAGTAGGATTTCATTCACACTCTTACTGACGAAAGGATTCCACTGAAAACATTAGTCAGCGTACAGGAATACGTTTTTGTTCGTTAGCGTTTCAGCAAAAGCCCTTAAAGAGTAATTTCTCACGATTAGGCTATCTTAAATAGATATGTCGACCGATTGCTTGAATAAAAATGCGTTACAATGCAAACTGAAAATGTTACAGCGACGGTATACGCTGTGTGTTGACAAATAAATACATGGGACCAAAATCTTACTTGAGTCCCCTCTCATTCGCTTCTGTACGTAATCATCCATTTCTTGGCAGCAATGTTGCGACAGAAATGCAAAAGCTGGATGACAGAATAATTTTTTATTTCCTCTGTAAATTACAAACATAAACACAGGAAGAAAAATCTTTAGAAGTGACAGGTGCAAAGAGTCTGCTGGCATGGCTTCATCGAGAGCGGTTTGATTGCTCAGCAAATTAGAGGCCGCGTTAAGTAACGGTTTACCAGGAAGCCATTGAGCAGAGACTTCCTCTCAGAGTCTCGCGTTGTCTGATGCCACTCCGTAAGATCAGGTAAGAATTACGACCTTAGAAAGGGAAAGCTCAAGGTTGACACAGCGCGCATCTTCGCCTCTACTTTTTGCTGCGCTCGACCCTCGTTGCCATCACTCAGTGCATAATGGCCGTCGTCACGAGGATGAATGTATTTGTCTTGAATGCAAGAAAGGAGTAGAAATGAAATGAAATATGCTGAGATATTGTCAGTACATCATTTTATTTTTAAGCGATTTAGGCATGTAATGCTTGGTAAAATTTTGAAGTATGTTCAATGGGGGTCAGCCTTTAAATTGAGTTTGCACAGCTTGAGCACGAATTTGAGAATTTGCTTGGTTTGATTTTTGCTACTCTTCAAAAATTCAATTTCAGTGATCCCTAAAACTGATTCGAGACAAAAACACAAGGAACTAAATGTTTTCTAGCTCCTCTAGCTGCATTCTCAAAACACACATATATGGTTGAGAAATCTTTGACGCAAGTAATCAGAGAACAAAAAATATGAATTTGCACAGGAAGGTTGTGCGAGAATTGAGATACAGAGAGTATTTCCCCAACTGCAGCTGTCAAATGGAAGCTTCTGATGACACAAAGATTGTTGGTACCGCGGACAAATTACGGGTCATAAAAATCTTGGATTGCAAAACGTGACGATTTCTACTCAGGTGGTGGCGGCGGTGGCTCTGAAGCTGTTAGAAAAGCTCTTTTGCAAGCTTGTGCATAGGACGAAAATAAAAAATACGCTTATATTTTTGCAATATGTTACTGCTATTAATGAATGTTATTGTAGATGGAACGTTAGAGAATCAAAAATACATTGTAATGAATCATAGGAATATGAGTTCAAACGATTCGTTTCAAATTACAGTTTTTTAGTCTTGAAGATTCCGAAAATCCTCAATTTGTGAGGAATCCACAAAACTCATGGTGAACATTATGGCAGTGAAAGGCTATGTTTACTGGTCGGTTGAATCAAGCTAATGTTCAGTTATAGCTTGAGATCAATCAGCTGTACCAATTATCGAGGAAAGATATGATTACAGCGAGCCTAATTCGTTTCAAATTCATTCTCTTTTTCACAACTTTAGCTACCAATACGGTCCTGTTCGTTATCGGACAACGTTGCAATAACCAAAATATGAAATGAATGAAACCAAAATTGAACAGATCCACGAGGCACACCAGCTGCGCACTTCGGTTGACCCGACCAACCGAGAGCCAGCAGCTGAAGTTAGGGTTGCGATAGAAGGGGTAGCGGGACCGTCGGGTCACCAGAGTCAGAGGTGACGCGGCTTGAGTAACTGAGGCGTCTTCACAGAGCCTTAGAAAGGGACAGTAGCTGCTGCGAGTCATGCAGAATTTAACGTCAGTTCCCAACTGCCATTCTTGCTTATTTGCCAGATTCATTGCCGGAGAAAAAAAGTTGAGGTGCGAAGAACCTTTCACCGATTTGTGTGTGTAAGAGTTCTGGGAGCGAACCAATGTTTAAAGGATTTTAAAGTATTATACTCAAGTTTCGTTACTCTGAAAGTGGGATATGATATTCGTGTTTTCCTGTTATACAGATGTGATCTAGTGTCAAACCAGCCCATTTGCAGATTCATACTATTTTAAATATTGAATAAAGTATGATACAAAATGTTAAGCTAACAACTGGCTGATTCTTGTCGTCGTAACAGAAAATGAACTGGAGATCTAGTATTCAAGCGATTCACCGTAATTCCTGTTTCTTCATTTTTTGAAATGAACTTCACGATTGTCGACTGTATAAAGTAACGACTAAGCATTACCACGTTATGTCAAAGAATATGCTCAACGATGAGTAAAATGATTTTCATTGAGTTTGGGTCAATTAAAATTGAGATAGGTTATATATAGCCTCCTTTAAGGAGAGCGTCCCCCTTCTGCACCCCATGTTTTTGACATTTCTTGCGAAACTGGGATTTTTGCCGCTATAAGAAGTGTAAGGGTCAGGTACATCCTGTGAAAAAACGAGACTCGTACGTTCACTCGTTCGCCCGCTACGGGGGTTCAAAGAATGGGGGGGAGGGGAGGGGGAAGTGGTATTTTATCATGTTACACCTCCCCCATGGCACTTTCTTCACGGCGCGAAGTTGCTATGCCATCTTCTATGTCTCAGGATTACTCTATAATGATTTCAGGGGTCTAACTTGAATCAAAAATTTAAAAAAAAATTTTATTTGAATTGTTTATGTTTCTTTGTTTTGCTTATAATGTAAACAATGGTTTTTGGGGTTTCAAAATGCTTCTCCTCCTACAGTTTTTGAGCTACAGTGATGATTTTGGTATCATTGGATGCGGAAAGTCGCGGGGTTTTATGGATGCTAAAATTCTTTTCCTCAAATATACATTTTCAAAATGAAAAAGTGTAAAAATAGGAAAAAAAAACCCTTTTTCGAAAAAGTGAAAATTTATGACGTCATAACTCATGAGCAATAAATAATTTTGGAATGAATTTTAGCATCCATAAAAGCTCGTGTCTTTCCGCATCCAATGATACCAAAATCATTACTGTAGCTCAAAACTGTAGGAGGAGAAGATTTTTGAAACACCCCCCTTTTAACTTCGTTTTCTTTGATTTCCCGTTTTCTTTTCAAGAAAATTGAACTTTTGCTCTGAGCAAAAACGGTTCCAAATTCAATTTCCTATCAGTATGCCAAACTTCATTGTTCTAGGTTCAATAATAAAGAAAAAAGTCCGTATGGGGGGCGCTCTCCTTAAAGTTCATCACATAGAATTCCAATAAAACTATTGGCCTAGCCATGGAATTTTATTAATTTTCTTTACCTAACGCGTTCATTTTCTTGTCGCGTTTACGCGATTACCCTGGCTGTCGCTCCTCGGGGTCATACTTAAACTATTCTGGCAAGAGCGACAAGCTTTTACTTGTGGAAGCCGCAGACTCTGCAATTGTGGTATATTTCGCGGACAGTTTTTGTTTACTACCCACATGTTTAGCCACAAGTTGACGTGGTGTGTGGTGAAGTGCTCGTGAAAATGCGAGTAACTTAGCTAGAAAGCCAAGCAAATTGTTGAGCAGGCCTCAAGGAAGATAATTTATGAATCGGTGTGCGTTGGCTCTTGATAAATATGATTATTTGGCGAAAATAAAAAAATTTCTTATATTTTTTGCCGCTGTTAGCTTTGACATTCAACATAGGCGACTTCCATAAGTTTATATGACATAGGGGTTTAATCCAGCATGTCAAAAATTCTTTTAGATGCAAGTAGGATGACTAAGAAAAATTTAGTTTTGAAATGTTCTCCCCTTGGTTGCGCTAACTTTGAAATCAGTTTGTGCTCTCAAACCTTTCTTTATAGCAAGCAATTTTAAAGGACCTTCGATGGAAATAATGCCTCGCTTCAAGTGAATTTTATGAACTACTTCAAACATTTAGAATGTTCTCTGTCATCTGAAGCTACCAGAACGGGAAAAAATTAGTCCCATGCATTTCTATTCAATTAATTGTTTAATATCAAATGAATAGATCTCATTTCCATAAAATAGAGTCACCGACCGCAGTTCATTCTTTTATGGAATTTAATCCAAAAAGGATTTTTTGAGCACGTTATTTGAACTCTGAATAAAAAGTGAGGAGACCAGACGAATTCTATAAATGGCTTCTTAGTTTGGCGTGCGCTGATCTGTGGAACTGCGCTTGAATGTGGGTCACAGACATCTATGAAATATCTGCAGAGAGAGGGAAAGGCGATATGCCGGTTTTCCTCTAGTGTTCCTCAGAGTAGCAACTCGTGGGAACTGGTCTCTAATATATAAAGACAAAAGAAACTCATGCCAATATTTGTTCGAAAGCCCTTAGCTAGTGAGGGGTTAGAAAACGTTGTATTATAATGCTTATATTTTGCAAGCAGAAAAAATCATTTTTAACGAGTGTTGGTCCAGTTAAAAAATGGGATTTTGTTTGTAATTTTTTTTTAGTCTTTACTCTTGTTGAATTTAATTAATTCCAGAGAATGAAATTTGTGCTTTTTCATGCTTTTGTCTTAAATACTAAATTATATGGAAGTTCCATTTTATGTTATATCGTACGCATATCTTCAAAGTACACATGTGTAAACAGTTGCATCAATTTAGAAGGGTTAATCCATAGTCGACCATTCACCTCGCTCACAAATAAAATCCCTGTTTGTTAAGGATAATCTAGAAATCCCGGCGGAGCTTAGCGGCTGAGACCGCCCTCATTAAAGCCAAAATTGACATTAATAAGAGGTGAAGGCCGCAACCGGCAATTTACTGCAAGGGAAAGTCGAACTCAACATCCCAGGATAAGATCGGACGCAACGTCAAACTTGTTTGCCAGTCCTGCGCTTGGTGACCGTAAGAGGGTCATGAGAAGCCGACCGTTGCGTAACCGCAGCCTTGTGAACTCCATGCGATTGCAACCTGAAATATCTGCATGTATTCATAATGCATTCACGCAAGAAACAGGTTCTCTACTTAACTTGGTGGTCTAGTAAACTTGCAGGGGCTATCCCGCTAATCTGGTTATCTTGAACCGCTTCAAGATTTAACGTCCCACAGTTTATCACGCACATTATGTGAACGCTGTAAAATAAACTATTAGAGTATTCATTGTATGATTATATTATTCTTTGTATTTCAATTAAAGGAAAAATTTTTCATGAGTATTCAACTACAAAAAACAATATCAAATGAATTCCGTTGGCCTGAACAGATAATCTTAGCGGAAGCTGGGAGGATACAAATGACCTCTATCTCTAGTAGTTAATGGTGCTGTATACTTGTACTAACATTTAGGGAACGTTTAACTAAAATTTTAATGAACATCAACATTTATCCATTTTTTGGTCAATTTATATGTCTTATCGGAAAATGCTTCAGCGTCATGATGGAGTAATTTAATTCTATTCACTCACTGCTTGTGGCTGCAAAATAAGGAGTATAAAATTGTGAAGCCACTCATAAATGCTTGTCTTAAAAAATAGTGCAGTGCTTTGAAGTCCAGTATTTATTTTCGAATAAAGAACATCATTAAAAAGTTATTTAATGGGCATGAAACAGAACATGAAAACGATTAAGTGCCAAAGAACTGATACCAGCGAGATTGAACAAAGGCCAATTTAGTTTTCAAGGACCATAGTATTAAAAATTATTATCTATTAAAGTCTGAATTAAATTTAGAATTTTATACATTTCCTCAGCATAAAACGACATATTAAATCATTAGAATCATTGTGAGTGAATGGCTTTTTGTTCCGACTCATAAATTTTTGAATATTGTTTTTGAAATGATTGGAATTATAAAAAAATATGATCATAAGTTAAAGCACGTACGTTCATTTAGAAAATAAAGGGAAACCAAACTGCAATATTATATCATCTGTTAAAAAAACGTATCCCGTATTTTACAAAGGCCGAACGTAAGTTTTTATGTAAGGTATGTAATTCATAAGTCAGTCTAGCTACACATCAAGACCATGAATTATATTTGCTAATAAGGGCCATCTCTCAGCTGTGAGTTAAAGAGGCGTTAAAAAATACCGGTTCTAAAAAATATGCTTCCAAGGGAATGGAGGCTTGCAGAATAAAGAACAAGATTACCGCGGCAGTTTTAATCAGCGAGTATCCGTTTTTTTAATGGTTTCAGTTTCAGTCAATCTTCGAGAAGTATATGAAATATTTCTTTCTGTCGAGAAATCTCATGATTTGGAAACAGTTTTTTTCTCAATGGAGGCATCAATGTTGTTTGATCATTTACTGCAAAAGCATATTGTATCTTGTTGATGACTTTGAAACCCTTTGTTGTAAGTAAGGAAGACAAGTGTCTACGGAAGTACTGAAACTGTCAAATTTTTTGAACAATGAAAAAATCATAAGAATTCGAAAAAACTGTCAGTCAATTTATAAAATACATCGGAGGGCAAAAATTTTATTTGAATATTTGCCATCGGCGACCTTTGAGGAGATCGTAACCTTGCTGAGATGAATAGGTATTAAAAACTTAATTCGTTTTTCTTTTAGCCTTTGAACAAGTTAATGAGAAAGCGGTGAAAAGAGCCCACTTCCCAGATATCTTCTGTGACACAATGAAACAATAGGAAAAGTCTTGGCCCCTTGGAATATCTTCGCTTTGCTTCTCAAGTAAAAATTACTGCGCTAGAAAAAGAAGACAAAGACCTCAAATTATTAGTTCCTTGGTAGCCAACTGATGTTAGGCAGGGGAGAAATTGTTACTGTGCTTGGTGGAAATTAAAAAGTTTGCTTTATAGCCTTTTCCATTGATTAAAAGATTTTAAATCATGAAACACTTGGTACTGAAATTGATGTTTATTCAGTGAGCGCAACCTTGAAATTTGAAGTTTAAAAATGACAGTTAAATTAGTGATAGTTATAATAGAACAGTCGAAGAATTTGCTGGTGAGTTTTTGGAAATGATGTGATGTGAAAGAAGAATATAGTGTGCATTCTTGCCTAAGAAATTATGACTCAAATTAAAAGGACTTGCATCTTCAAGCTCAAATATCTATTGTCAGAGGTGAGGCATCAGGATGTTGAAAGTGTCTCGAAGAGCACTTGTAATTATTTTAATCACTCAGTGAATTCATGCGGAACCTTGAGCTTTCTAGCAGCAATACGATGAATCTAAGTGGAGATGCAAATGGAAATAGGAGCATACTTTCCAGGTTATCTCACAATTAATTTTTTTCTGTAACTATAATAGCTGTTTTATTCTACCGCCTGGAACAGCCAATGGTGAGTTATCTACATGAGATTGCGACATACAAAGGGAAGAAAAGATGGCAGTGTGCCCGCCCCCTTTGTTCATGTTCTTACTTTCATCGTGTGAAGAGCAGCCATGACTTGCGCTGCCTTCTACAGCTTCGCATGAATAAAAAAATATAAATCAACTGCGATTGTGGGCGCTCGTGAAGACTCATATATAATAATTTAAAAATGAAAAATTGGTCTTTCTCGGAATTCAATGTTTGATTGGCCAATTATACAAGATGCATAATTTGAACAGGTTCAAGAAGGTCTGAACGCTCTGCTGGTTGGGGTATGATTTGGAAGATGAATGACTCCGAGTAAATTTCTACGAAATAAAACTTGAAAATTACAACCTGCTTTTGCCGGAAGTGAGAGGCAAAAAAAGTTGCCATGTAAGTATTTTTTTTAAAACTATTGTACAGTTTTCCTGGATAAACTTTTAAAAAATCAGCTTTCAGAAAAATGTATGCAGAAATTAGCATAGGATGTAGGGGTTACCCTTTCCAGGGAAATATATTCCTCATTATTTTAAAGCTCAAACTGCATATAAGTAATATATTCATTTGTATTTTTGTTCAACAGAAACCAAGGATTCTGGCGGAGAGAGAACCACTTTCTAAAACCTAAGCTCGTTCGCTAAACCTGAAAGACTTCCGCTGGAAACAATAGCGGGGAACCCGCTATCCTGGCAATGCTCGGCCGAGAGAGATAACTACCAGAGCTGCGTTGAAGTTCCCGTTGCGATGATATCTAAAGTAATTATTTTGAGGCCTCCCTGGCAGTCTTCGGGACTCTTATGACCCCAGTAGCTGTGTTGCTTACTGAGAATAATATTCTAGTTTTATTTTTCTAGTTTCTAATTCTAGTTTTACATAGGATAGGTGTGAGTGCAAACGCGCTACTTTTCAACTTTCTGGAAAGTGATATATGTTGTAGCAAATATTACAGAAGAGAAAACTTTCTGCAAATGCAATAATTTTTTTCACGATAAATTTATGGTAATCGTTTCCCGTAGTACATGCGCAAGCAATGTTTCAGTTCTGGTATAAAAATGAAGTTGAGGAATACATATTTTCACGATGAATTTTCCGTCTTGCCAGTCTAGATTTGAGGAAAGAGACATAGTCTGCTGAAGTTCACATAAGGTTAAGTCACCTCGATATTCATGGATTTTGGTAATTTTTAGCTAAATACGTCGATGAATACTTTGTAATTTGCCTATTTTTCCACAGTGAGCTAATCCAAAATTATTGATGTCTCAAGAAAAAATAAATTTGTGAATTTATTACGATAACACGACTGATTTTATGTCAGTAGTTCACTCAGTTCATTCCAGTTTTTCAAGTAGCCCTTTTTTCTTTCTCACTTCTGTAGTAAGGCCGCGGGTCACCACTTTATCCTGAACCATGTGGCTCTGATAGCTCGCTCCTGATTGGCGCTCGCTGCTGTAGGTCAGCAGGACGCAGCAGCGGCAATACTTTACTCTAAAAATTGTCCTCTCTCTCTTACTCGACCGTTGCAGTCTCATGGCAACGCTTAGAGCGAGTTTAGAAAGTCGTCTGAAGTACGAGCTTCGTGCCTTGAGCCTGCGTCTGATATCTGTGCCCTCTTACCTGCGGTAGCATAATGAAGCAGGCGCGCACGCTTCACAGTATCCTACACACATGGTTGACAGTTTTTATGCAACATTTTAAACATTCTATGAATGATCTCACGATCGAGATGTAAGTTTACAGTGGGCAAGCAATATAAATCAAATATGAGTATAGTTTCACTGAAACTATTTTGGAGCGCAACTGCGCATTTGTGAGTATTTAATGAAGCAAGTTTTTATGCACTTCAACGTCAAGGCTGTATTGGTGCTTATATCCATGGCAAGAGATGGTGCTCGAGGAGCATTTCTTTGTTCACGCGAAGCGCAGGAGAGCAAAACCTTCGCGTTGCGCCACCGGGAACAAGATGGATGGCCCGAGCCGCCTGCCCCAGCCCCGCGCGGCAAACAGCCAATGTTAGGACGCGACTCTCACGCGTTCCCGCACCGCCGATTATCAAATTATCACACTACATCATGCGCAGCTCTGCTATGCTGTGCTCTGATATATTCCCAAAATATTTTTAAAGTTCGTTTGAAGTCTAGTAGCTTTCGTATTATAGAGTTACTCAATCAAATGTCATAGTAAATTGGCAAGCAGTATTAAAATATATTCTGAGCTTGATCTTTGAACTTAATTTTTCTGAATTACTTACCACATTTGTGTCATGAAATTTTTTCTTTCAATTACAGTGAAAGTAACGCTTCGTGATCAAATTACGAATATTAAAACCACGTAACACAACAGGTTTGGCAGCCATGAAAGTTAAACCACGGATTATAATCAACACACTCGTTTTTGTAGCAACTCGAGCTGAGAAATGTCGACTTGAACTAGAAATAGCTGCAATAATATTTTACAACTCAGCATCGCAGTCACAAATTTATGGCTTTCCAGAAAAGTATCCTTGATACCGAGAGGAACTGGCGGTTGTACCCAACGCGTGACCCTAGGACAGATTAGAACGAGGACGAAGAGACTGTATTTGTTGATAACGAACTCGATGTCGGACTTATACGGGCTTGACAAGACTAGTAATGCCTGTAAATTGGCGCTCCATATCATGAATCTGTGATGAGCAGAGACACGAGAGCCTGGAAAAAGTGAAAGGGTTCTGGGCGGTAAGGTAACGGTGATAATGCATCTCTTTGTGAGAATATCTTTGAGATTTTTTTGCCCACACGTGGTGAGATTTCACTGATAAGATTATGTTTAACACCGCTAGATGAATGAGCTTTAAAAACTATGAAAATTATACTGGCAATCAACACATTTTTCAAAAATAAGAACCCAAACAACGGGTGCTTTGGATGTACATTTTAAAGTTGCATCATGGTAAATGTGGCACACATTTTCCTCATTTCTGACATGCACTGATCAATGATTTTATTCATGAATAATTTTATAATGTTTGAAACATTTATTAACAACGAAGTGTAGTTGATAGGAACAACTGCAAAGAGTCTCTGACACAATTTTCATTGACTGCAATAAGCAATAACTTCATATCCATAGTATGGAACACTACACGACATTTCTGAAGTTCGTTTTGGAGACATTTCTTTCCTACAGATTTTTTTGTAAACTTAAATTTTTTGAGAGAATTTATTAGTTAAGAAACATAAAATAGCACATACTCATACATGAAACAAATGTAAAACATCGGACGGTCGATGTTTCTGTGGGCTTAGTTCGATTCAAAAGTTGCATTACCCGAGACAGGAGAAAAATGGAATAAGCTGAATAAGCAAATTTTTAGGCTTAGAGGACAAATTCTTACTCTCCACGTAAAGCTAATGAAAATATTGAGGACGCTCCTAGAACTGCACTCTATAACATGGATTTAACTCACTTAATCTCTGTGTACCTTTGTTTTTATTTTGCAGTTGAAATTTCAGGAGGGAACTCATAGTGCATTCTCTTTCAGAACTACTCTAAATGTACAAAATTATTGTGCCATGAACATGGGAGGATATTTTTGGTATAGTATTCTGAAGCATGTCAGTAGGAACACCTACAATAAGAACTACTACGCACAAGCGTCACACTCAGCCATAACTGCGAGAAGTTTCTCTGAGCGTAGATCTTGCTTGGTCAGGTTTTAAAGGATCCTAGAAAGTAAATTGAGCAGGACAACACTTTCTCGGACAACGTAAAAAATAGGCATACCCTTGCCTTCACCAGGACACACCCTGCAATGGCCGACCTGTAGAGCAGGAGGCTGCCTTCTTATTCACTCCTGCCGGCTGTGGCTCATAGAGACATTTTCTGGACAATATTTGTCTATAACTCTGCTATATTCGGTCGATGAGCACTTTACTTATGTTTAAAATGATCTTTGTTGTTGAAGTTGGTGTATTCTTCATATTTTCATCCTCAAAAAAAAATGCTTTTCGAAAATGCTGTTCATCTTGAGAAAAAATCATTCTCCATTAAAGACTAGTCAATTTCGCATGGATGAAAAGTCAATAAATAAATTTAAGCAAATGAACTATAAGTTTTCAAACTACGTTGTTACATTATTTCCCCGATATTAACAGAGAAAACATAAATCAGTTCGTAAATCACCAATTTCAATTTTTACGAAGAAACAGGATAGATGCCTAAAATTATTCAGGATTTCGTTATAAAAAATAGTTATGTTTGTGCATAAATGCTCGAATGAGGGGCGGAAAAATATTCAATTTTGGCTGCCCGTATTTTTAAGAAAAAATTTCTGGAGTTTTTAATGTAACACATTTTTGCGTCAGCTATTTCATTAATTCCTTGTGGAGAAAATAAAGGTTTAGTTCTGAAAGCTGTGCATGAAAATCTCTCAGTTAAAACATCGATTTTTAATCATGTTGTCGAAATTAAATGGAAACGAAACAGGTGGTTCTTTCTGTTTTACAGCATATATATGATGCTACAAGAAGGTCAGGATTTCATGATGAACTGGGAGGCCGATAGCAAGTGTACTGAAATTTTTTCAACACGAAGAACACACTGATACATTTATTTTTCTAACTCCTACGTGAAATGAATACCAGGGTGCATTGATGAATACATGAAATAAATTCATACTTGTTCTGCATAATCTCTTTCGTTCTGATGAATTAGATACGAAGAAGAAGAAAAAATAACCACATGAGATGAATTGGATCATGATAAATGGTACAAAAAGTGATTATATCATGTTATAATTAAAACTCAACTGTTTCAACAATGTAAGTCTACCCTTATTCCACTACGTAATCCCGCACCTTACTTCGGTAGCGTTAGTGAGTATGTGCAGAACGTATACCCTTCATTAGTAAAATTAAACATTAAAGTGCAGTGGAACCATTCCACCACCGATATATAACGAGTCGCTGGATACAACCTCACCTGAACAAATAATTCTTTGCCACTGCAGGGCGAAGCGTAATCGAAAAACAAGAAGTTCGAGATGTCAAGTGAGTGTCGGATCGAGGTTTTTCGTTGTCTCTGAAAGCACCACTCCGCAAAACGAGGAGATCGAGTCGGCAGCTGCAGCGAGCGAGACAACCTGACGGTGAGGATGTCTGGAGTGCAGTGAGCGACCAGAGGGAGGCAACTCCCTTATAATGCGCCCAAGATTCTTTGCCTAAGCGCGTCACGAGGGTGCCCAGTTTCTGTGCTTCGCGGCGGCAGCCAAGGCTTGCCTGCAGTGAGAGTGTGATGGCTCCGTGTTTACTTTACAGATTTATATTCTTTTTTTGCTCTAAGTCGTTTTAGTATTTGAAGAAGAAAATAATATTTCTTCCACATATTGTTGCAACCTTGTCTCTAGGTTGCCGATTTATTAATCAGGGATTAACGCGTTACGAGTTATGCATTCGTCAGAGAAACCACTACGCTGCTCTCAGAACATATGCAGTTCACTGCGTGAAGGAACCATGAGCTGAATATTAATCTGAATTTAATTCCATTGGCAAAAATTATTAGAGAAAATAAGGCGAGGTTACACAATGGTTGATGGCATACTCTGTGGAACTAGAACAGAACCGTTAGTGAAATTTGGAGGGGAAGTTGCCCCGACACCTCCCGAAGCTCATTGACCCTGATCCGTTCCCTCAATTATCTTGGCGTTGCGTGTCATCTAGAAACAAATGAGTCGAGAAAAATATACAAAAGCAAAAGATGCATGGCAGCAGCTAGTAAAAATAGGGAGCAGGAGGGAAGGGCTTTGCCATGTAATTACATAACTAAATTGCTTCTTGTTCGTAGCCTGTGCTTGATACTAGGAGTGTGCTATTAAGGCAAATTATGTGGGTGGTATTGACTGTTCTCAGACTATTTGCTGTCGATAATCAAGTTAGACTTCAGTTTAAAGTTTTTGAAGATCGTAACAGGGAATGAACTTATGACGAAAAATCGCTCCTCATCACCAGTAATTTCATACTTGAGCTTGGTAGTCCAAAATTTATTAGGTTCCAGGTGTGTTATAACTTTCAAGAAACAAGACAAAAATTGATTTTGTACTTAAAAGGTCACGTATAACAAATACATTCTAAGTCTACGTTGACGGATTTTGTACTGCCTTGGCAACAACTTTCCGAAACTGACGAGTCATTTCTTTCTCTTTCATTAAGGACCACGAGTGTGCCAGAAGCTGCTCGAAACTAGTTACCTAGTGCCCGCCCTGCGACCTCGACTTCACCGAAGAAGAAGAAGAAGAAGAAGATGCATGAAAGTTCCCAGAGTTGCAAGCCAACGGCGATGACTCAGCGCTTTTCTACCATGGGTAAGTCTTGCCTGTAAACTTGAGCAGATGTCAAGATTTCCCCTATTTCAGATGCAGTTTGTTAAGAGACTCATAAGGCAACTCAGAATTGTATGCAGTCTTGCTTTGACAAACGGGGTATTCAGGAAGGCCGGGTTTTATTTCTAGGCTGAAGTGACCCTGTGCATATTTGTTTTATTATTCGCAAAGTGGCGTCAGGAGATTTATACGTGCCTGTTCCTCTGCGAGGTGTAGTCATTGTTTTCATTCCACATGTGCTACCTACTTTCAATGTTCATGAGAAAGGAAAAAATGTTCTCCCTTAGGCGAGACGGTGATTTTGACACTATTAAAAGACGCGAAGTCACGGCCTTCTATGTCCTTACTGCCTTCTAACAAAAATGATATAATTCTCGTCACACGCATAGACTTGGCGATTGTCAAAGTACGCAGAAGAAAAACATGAGAAGCTCTGCTTGAAGTTTAATGTCAATTTTAGAGAATGATCTGAGCATTTAGGTTCCATGTAAGCATTATTTTGGCGTTTTCTGCCTCAGAATGTTAGCTTCATGGCAAACAAAAATTTAAAATGAACGACATTGAACGTGCTCTAAAAAATTTGGACATATTATAGTGAAATCTTCAAGTTCACTAAGCGCAGGAAAATTTTAAAAAATGATTCCTCGAAGAAACCTTGCATCGCCTCAAACGACAATTATTTGCCTTCTATTTTAGTCGTCTGAATACAAATAGTAATTAAATGTGTAAATATTTTTGCGTGATCAGACTGGAATGATATTCACAATTCTTAATGAGAATTTTTTTGAACGATCAAGCGTGGCCGCAGTTGCTTTTCTGTTTTGCCCGTGACTATAGGACCTGCGGAAACATTCGTAACGTTCAAGTATTAGCGCGCTGTGCTGCCATTTTCCTCCGCTTAGCTGATCACGGGAGAGTTATACTGTGAATCCTATTCCGTTTTTCTATCATATGCAAGTGCTGAACTCTTCCTTTGCTTGAAAAAATTACGAACGCTACTATACGTTACTTTTTCATGATAATCAGTAAATACGTAATAGGGAAATGATAGAAAAAAAGGGAAGCAGTGAATTCAAAAAAGTTGATAAATAATATGTATTACAACTAGCCTAAATTGATATTAATTATTTCCCAAAAATGAGATCTTAAATTTATAAACGAAGCTTAAGGAGTAGATGACAGCTTTGTCAGTGTCTGAATAAATAATCTGGAAAAAAATATAACATAGTTTTTTAAAATATTTTAATCTATGTGTGAAAAACTTCTGAATACTCGTCACGATGTGACATTGGCAAAGTAGGCCTTGGAGGACTAGGTTTCTATTAATAACGTATAAGCTTAGTGAATTCCGGGATATTAATCGATGTTGTGGAAATAAACGACTGTACATATGTACGATAAAAAGGAAAATGTTGACTATTAGGAAATTTCCACCTAAACTTTCGTTTACGCATAAAGAAAGAAGAAAAACTGTATATTTCTAAAATCTTGATACTAAAGACTCAGTACTGAGGGTTTTAAAAATTTCTAAATTTGAAGACTCTCAACAAGTATCCTAAAATAAATGTTAGTAGTTTTATCAACTGCGAGCAAAACAGTAAAAACGTACTCACGTAGCTTATGATATAAGTTTTATGATAAAAATCGGAACATTCCACATACAGACGAGGCAGAAAACATCAAGACTAAGAAACAGAAATGCCTTGAATCACATCGCTTCCACATAGATACATAAACTTGCATGATTACACAATGATGGTAAATGTTAGGGGGATTATATTGCGTGAAATGAAATAATGGTTCTTGAAATGAAGACAGTTTACAATTCACTTATTTAGCTCTGGGAATATTGGGCGCACTAATTGGACTAAACATGTTCACATCATTTTTAATTCAAAATATCATGCCGAAATAGCACCGGGATGTATGATTTTTGAGTAATGAAAAAGATTTGGTCAAGATAGTTCACAATAAATTTGTACAGCACGCATGTCTAAACCGAAAATATTTTTGCTCTGAAATGAATTTCTATGCCCGTAAAAGGTGAATGGTTTGGAAGAGCTAAGCGCAAGATTATCTTAATTTTTGTACAAGGTAATATTTGGGATACCGAAACATACGTTGCGTACTTGGCCGACGATAAATTTCATTTTGAGTTTATGAGCCAATATACTAACCACATTTAGTGAGTACCTTAGTGGTTTTTGATTTATAATTCAATGCGTGCCGTTAACCAAGCGTTGAATGAATACAACCGTCTGGATAATCAGTTATTTTACATAGAAATGAAAAACTGTATTCGGCTTCATAAATTGCACGTGTTCTTAGGAAAGAGAGCTCTCAAACTGAAAATGCAAACGTGATCTAGTTACGAATTTTCCGGATGGAAGCATAGGCCAATCGAATTTAAAGTCCCATAACATAGGACGTTTTAAGTATCTCATTCACTCGTTATCTCCGGAAAATTTGCAAACATTGATTCGTTAGATTATGTGAAATTATTCTGACAGACTGCTGTTTAAGAATATTAAATAGCTACAAAAATTCCGCGAATGGATTACAAATAAAAATTTGGCTGAGTAATTTAGCGATTATTCTTCACATACATGCGTATAAAAAGATGCAGATAAATGTGTATGCATTGATTATTATAAATTATATTTTCGAACTACACTAGTTTGAATACTTTTTTCGAAACTTATAATTCGAATTTAATTTTTGTAATGGATGCCATCTGTTCAATATCATATCTCTTTCATTCAGTCCTGAAGAAGAAAAAAATTTAGTCACATTCAATGTCATGTCTTCATGGAGGTAGAAAAATAGGCATTATCTTAAAAAAAACCGGAGGAATATTTGTGCAGAAATTTAGAACATGTTAGGTTTCACGATTAATGGTGGGATACGAGCTTAATAGTCGGTCTTTCGAGTCAGTTTATTTAAAAATGTGATTTAGTACTACAGGATAGACGGCTCTAATGGAGGAAACGATTTTTTGTAAGTAGACTATTAACTAACTCAAACATAGAAAGTTCAGCTTTACAGAATATAGAAAACTCACCTTGAAGTACGAGTAGTAGTGAAAAGTTTTAAGGCTTCAGGGCAATCGTTTAATTCGATAGGTAATAAAGTAGAATAACGAGCTATGTGTTTCCAAAGCTATGTGTAATTACAGTCAGTAATTATGACGGCTGAGATGCGAAATGGGGAGACACGTTCACCTTGAATTCATTCACTGAGAGGAAATTTTTTTATACGATGGAAAAGCATATTCCAAAGCAGAGTACCTGAAACTGAGAAAATTTGTTGTCCCAGATCAGATGTACGGTAGTTAACTAAGGCGTCATTCAACCGATTTTGTTTTCATTCGATGAAAAGAAATTAAACAACATCTCCATTACTCTGAGAGAGGTAAAAAGATAACATGCATCGGGCTCTTTCTGAAGACAAAATCATTGAAAAATAGGGGTCCAGCCTAATTTCTTTAAAAGTTCATTCATTTTTGCTGTTCATCTCGAAGGTATTGAGGTATATATCTCCTCAGACTAGACTCCTGTTGTCGATATGCGATATTGCTAAGAACTACTGCGTATGGTATAAACATGATATTTTATAACTTTGGAAATGAATACATTGGTTTCCTCGTTTCTTCTTCTTGCAGGAAGAAAGAGAGCTTCTAGGGAACACAATATATTTTTTTAGCTCCCATTTTTTAGCCCATAGTGCATGCATTGCTATTTTTCTAAGTAAGGTCTTTAAGACCATGGATTATCGTTTGTTGTTGGTAAAACGTGTAATATAAATATATAAACAGGTTTTGAGTACATTTGTGTGTAAATTGAATTGGATGGTAATTGCAATTTTTGTTTTCGTGTGCAGCAACAGTAACTGTGAATGAAATTAAATACGTTTTTCTTCTTCACACGTGTTTAGAAATTCAGCTCACGACGTGTAGTAACAAAGCCGGGTTCCTATAGCCCTGGCGAGAATTCGTTAGACTGAATGTCCAGTAACCTAATTTTTTCGTTAAACATCTTTTTAACCTAATGGAAAAACGTTGAGATTTTGCTATATTTGTAGCAAAGTGTTTTTAAGTGTTCTTTGAAGGACATGTTTTTTTTCAATCAATCACAAAAGATTTTCACTTCGTCTTTTATCTCGATTATATCATTTCCAGAAGTAAGAGTGAGTTTTAGCCATTTTCTTGAAACATTTTTAGATCCAAAAGTACTGCATTGTGTTTAATTTGCGTTGTATTTGAGGCTGTCTTGGTCATACTACGATTTGAGGTTGTCTAGGAGGCATTCACATGAACTGTGTTTCTGGTAAATTACCTGTCGAACTCTCCATGACAACTTGGATATATCTGTAAGCATTGAGATTTTTTGTGCTTAGTGGGTTAGAGAGGAGATAAGTATTGAAAATTGTAAGAAGGTGCAAGCCAATAATTAATCCTAGAGGAAATCCTAAATTATTCGATATCAACGATGACATTGAGTAGTTTAGGCGTACTGCGTGAGAGCGGTTCAGAAGGCAGCTCTGAAACCACCGTGTGTCTTTTCTGGTGTTTGATTTTTTTGCATAAGCGTTTTATGCTCGTTGCATCCGAACTGTTGAAGATATCAAGTAGCTGTAGGAGCATAACATTATTCGATTTATGTCACTGTATAATTTTTCTGTGACGTTAAGTAAAGAATTTGGAATACTGATTCTCATCCTGTAGGGGTACTAATTTCAATAAAGTGTGTGAGACTCATTCATGTGTGTCGAGAGCTGACTTGTTATTAGTTTTCCTAATATTTTGGATTCAGCAGGTGAACAACCGATTGGTCTGTAATTTGATACTGTATTAATGGAACCAGATTTGTTCAATGCGTGAATTACGAAAAGTTTCCACCCATCAGAAAACTTTTTTGTGGCAATAAATGTATTTGTTAACACATTAGAAGTGCTGTAGCAGGAAAGTTTTCTTCCTTATATTGAAGGCTAGTATCATCACGTCCGACTACCATTGTATTTTTCAAAGGGTGTAAAATTTTACGTATCTCTGGGATAAGAACTGGCCTTGGTCTTCATTTGTTTATGCGGCCAAAGGATGAAACATCACTTGGATTTATATCAGTAGCTTTGTCTGAAATGAGTTTAGGTACTTTATAAAATATTTTATGGCAACGTTTGCGTAAGGAGTATTGAAATCATTCGCCTTTTTCAATGAATTGTTAATAGTTCTCAAATGATGCGTTCGTGCCTTGGTTCAGGGACTCTTTTCGTAACATGTTTTTGCGGTGGTTATACCAGTGCCGGAGAATACTGTTCGTTTACTTCCGCGTGAGCTCGTGTTGGTAAATTTGTTTTACTGAGATCAGTTTTTTTATTTCATCTGTTGTCCATTTAGCATGTCTTGGTCATGCTGATCTTGAAGTTAAGGGTGCAAATTCGTTAAGTGCTGACACGAAATTGTAAATGAAAAGTGAAACTTGTAAATCGACATGATAGGGTTTTTTCATGCTTCGAAACATGTTCTACCTGTCGAATAATTCTTCGTGGAATATTTCTCTAGAATTGAAATTGTCCTCACGATAGGTTATGCAACGAAACTTGTCCTTCTCTTCTGCAATATTAATTAGATTTCCCCGAGTTGGAATCGCTAAAGTTGGGGGAAATTTCTGTGCCGAATACGGCTTGGGATTGTTTGTTTTCACTAAATCTAAACGAGTTCTGGAAATTTTTGTAACTTGGTTAGTCATTGAACCATTTGCAATATTAAAAATTATTAAGCTCAACAGTATGTTGAATTGCTGATTGTTTTTATTTCTCATGTTTACATTGAAATACCTGGGAACATAAAAAAGATTTTTTGGCTGCTAAAGTAAATTTAAATGTATATTTAATGAACAGTAATATCGGAATTTTCGGCGCAGGAGGGTTTCAGTAAAAATTAAAGAGAATTAAAAATATATTCTAAAAATTTACTTTCGATTGGCGCTCTGTTCCCGCGAGTTAATAGGCTTTTTTATTTATATCGAGTAATTTCACATCAATTTTGGAAAATTGATTTCTACGAAAAGCTTTCTCTCAAAATTTAAAATTAACTAATGTTTAATTTAGATTAATCATTAAAATTAGTTACAAGACGCGCATCCAACAAAAACAGTTTTTTTATTTCAAAATGAAAGTTGGCACGTTTATATTAAAAGGTTCTGCTCACGATGCGAAATAAATAAATATTAAACGCGACACGTAAACATTTGTTTAATGATCTATTATGCCTCAAGACAGAACCAAATTGACCACAAAATATACAAATAAAATAGTCTGTGATTAAGTTAATGCAAATAATGGGCCTGTAGTAATTAATTCAGGCATTTATCTTATACTTTCAGATGACTTATAAAAGTTTCAATCTATCTTTTGTCTATCTACAACGCCGAGACAAAATTTAAGTCGATAGTAACTCTGCTAGCACTACATTAAATTAAAAAACAATTGACTAAGCCTTAGCTAAAAGCGTATAATTCATTCATTAATAATAAAACGCATTTTGCCAGGAGCTAACAATAAATTAACAGCTTTTTACATCCGTGCTGAGGAGCTCGTCTTCATAGCGATCAAGCCAATGTTCTCTTGATCCATTACTTCTCATACACATAGTGTAAAATGTGACTCTTTATAAAATCCTTCCCCACGAATCTCAAGCCTGCATTCTGATCAATGATATCTCGTGTCTATCCTTGTATTGCATTGTACAATACTTTGTATCCATGTTCTATTTGGCTTGATGCATTGTGATTCTATTCATTTATCTCTTATAGCTCCGTTCACTTTTAGCTGTTGTACTGAACGTTAACTTATGTTTCATGCTTATCCTGTACGCCACGCCATTGTATTTGCAATATGCTCATACTTGTATAATCATTATATGTATTTCATCACAAGTGTCAAATGAAAATGATCATGTACTGAGAAACGCAGTTTACTGAAAGTTTAAACCAGCGTTGTAATTCCGAGAACCAAATCAGTATTAGGTCTAAGTTTTTCCAGCGCAGTATTTCATGGAGGTTTTTCAAACTACAAATACAACGCCGATTTATGCTTCATCATTGAGCTTAACGCAGGGCCTGAGTCGCCAGAAGGCAGCTCTTGAATTGCTGAGCATCGAAAAGTATATTTTGCAATCGTATCTGGAAGATAGACTGCCCGGTACTTGAAGAGGTGAAAATTTATGGCCAATGCAACTCTTTCAGACCTGCGATGGCTCAAGTACTGGGTATTTGCCGAGTAACTTTCACTTTCTAAGCAAAGGTACACTATAGCAGGATCTTGATGTGCGCACCTTATAAATGTAAGCATTTCGTATATCGTAAAAACTTTGCTCAGAATTTTATTCTACCTCAAAAGAAAAATTTTAAAATATGTGAAGAAATAAATAGAAATCCCATGGATCCTAGTTAACCGTAAGAAAATATTCAGTTTTATTAAACTTCATTTACAATTTTCATGAGTAATCTAACTCGTTTTTCAATTAACCCAAGAAATTACACTCACCGATGCGTGTAGTTGTTACATCAGTGAGGGCATCAAATAATTATTTATCATGACGAGCACCTAAAGCAATCACAGACATTTGAGCCTCTAGTGCCCGGTTATCTTCGAAATTATCAACAGAAAAATGCGATCGTATTTTTCGAACGACCTGAAACGTCAAGTTAACAAATGATCTCCCAAGAAACTTCACTAACACCAGCTAATGGTTGAAGATGACTCCGTCCTCAGCTCGCCGCTGCGAGACCGTTCCTTTCGACGACCTCGGAAGAAGACAGAGCTCGCATATATAGCGTCCAAATCTGATCGTGTGTTTCTGGCGGTGCCCTCGCAATCAGGCTCAAGCAAGTTCATTAACAGGTTGTTGAAAGTCCGAACTATTAATAACATGCCGCTTTACAGTGACAAGTCGGTGAAATAAATGAACAAAATCTTAAAACTACTTTTTGATCCAACAGTTTCATATATCTAAAATTTAAATATGTATGTTTTTTATGAACAGATTGTTGTCCCCATGTATTAGCATACAGCTGTATGATGAACTTGTCACTGCTATGTAGGTCTAATGATCACACAACAACATGAAATTTCATCAAACAGCTACTCGGCGACAACGTGCTATTCGATTAACTACTAGTATCTTAAAGTTTGAACTGCAGCTTAGAAGGATTCTGTTTGTTGTTCGACGAAGCCTATAATAAGGCTGTTCAAAAGTCTCCAGGCATTCATGCATGGAGGAAGACTAACATTGAGCCACATGCCCCAGCGCTGAGGGGCGCAAGGCTAAGTCGCATTCCATTTATTCGGGAAGATGAACATTCATATTCCCTCGGTGTGAAATTGCTCCGAATGATTACGAACAAAAGGTTTTTTCCTCCCCGTAACTGGAAACCTTGCTTGTAAATGGTCTTGCGCATGGCAGCAAATGTCAGCTCCATCACAATTCCTTCAGCCCCCAAAAAAGCCATTCGGAAAGCCTTATAAAGCCATGTAAACAACTGCATGCCAATCAATGATGACTGTCTGGCAAGAATTGCCTTCAAATTTGAGGAAAAACAAAGTTCTGTGCAACTCCTGTTTTGTTTGCTTAGTTGCTTGTACGGTTCCCCTCCTTTCTCGGACAGCTCAGAGCTGGTGCGAGAGGTCAAAAATCTTAGTCGCTCCTAATTCTGTTTCCGGTCAATTGAAATGTATAAATGAAACACATGAGTTACATTTTTCTCCAGTGCATTGGGTACATAACAATTGAATTCTATTCTGAAACAAATTTAACATGGCAAAGCTTGAGTAGGTGTCAACGCCTGCAATTTTCGACTAGTTGAGGAAAGCAGCTTTATTTTTCTTCCAGAGCAGATCGAAAGCTTGGTGTTTGTTGATCGAATTTAAAACTTGTTTTGCACGTTTACCCAGACTGCCCTTATGTAACTGCGTACGATTTTAGATGACACAGACAAACATACCTGTAGAGTAATGTACAGTACAAAGCTGTGCTTATGCAAGGTTTTACTGATGTTACCTCGAGTTTACATTGCATTCCTTATTGTTTTTCAATAGAAAGCTAGTATTCTTTTTGCTACACAGAAGCTAGTATTTTAACAGTAAAATTCAGTTGGTTGTTGATCAACATTCCCTTATTTTAATTTCTATCGAATTTGCAATGCCGCCCACAATTACTAAAAGTAATCACAATTGCAAAAAATTTGTACTTTTAATTAAGCGAATACAAAATTGTTATTCTAAAACAAATCATTTTTCTGAATACCATTTATGAGAATTACAACTGTGAACAATTGTTCACACATCTTAAATGTTACGACTTTTTAGTCGTGTGAAATAGCATTGATTATAACACAGTGTTCGATTAGAGCCCTAGATATTGAAAATCTAAGCTTAGTTACTCATTAGAAAAATTAATTTGAATAAATGTCTTCAGACGTAAAAGTTTTAATTGGAAATTCATTAGAGCATTTATCAAAGTACATTCTAGTACAGTGACGGTACCATTCATCATGGTGTGCATTGTTATTGTGACTGCAGTTACTCTGCAGCTGATTTAGTGCCTCAATTGCTTTTAAAATTTAGAATTTTGTTTACTTCTGGTTTCCAGAAATTATACTCGGTACTAGACTTAATTTAGCAATAAGTGGTTGGGCAGTGGTTAGCTCATTTTACGATTGCGTAGAGTGATCTCTCACTGAATTTATAACGGCTTGGCCTAATGAGGATCCAACATCCTGCATGAAAGTTTCTAGGTATTTGTGTTCATCTAAAAGTGCAGGTCGAGAATCACGAAGAAATAGAGTAAGGATTTGCTTGAGGATAACGCGTTCGGCAAAATAAAAATTGTTTCATGAAACTGAGAGGTTGAAGATTATTGAACGTTCTCGCAGGGAAATATTTAATTCGCTAAAGTCACATGAGAAGCCGATAGTGAGTTTAATCGATAAGATTTGTTCCAAAAACTTCAGGTCGTTCCGACATCAATGGTTCTTCTTGAGAGTTTTCCCAAAGAGCGTTCAAATTTTTTTCGATTGTGAACCTCAAACGCACACCCACTCTTCTTCTCAAGAGTTTCTTCTCAGAAGTACTCCAGCATATTTCAAGTGCTTTCTTTAGAAACGCACACGTACATTTTCTCAAATATATTCTCTCTAAAATACACCCGTATTTCTTTCTCAAGTATTCTTCTTGAAAGTTCACCGTATCTTCTCTCAAATATTTTTTGTCAAAAGCATACCCGCATTGCTTCTCGAGTGTTTTCCTAAAAAGTGGTCAGCTAGGGAGGAGGCCCGAGTCTTTCCACGAACGCGGGCGTAAACAACTCGCGGAGTCCGTTTTCTGTTTCCTGATAGACCGCGGGAATTCTGAGGCACCAGGACACAGGGAGACGACTGGAGGCATTGCATTGACCTTGGTTCTACGCCTCGGGAATGCCCACTTCTATTTTTTGTGCTAAGTATGTGCTAAGTAAAGGCCACCGTATGTCTCGCAGGTCAGGTCGGCTCAAGGCTTCAAATACTCGAGCTTGGTTTACCATGTCTTTCGTCCTTGGTGCTTGTGAAGGTCGTTGACAGCGAGGTATTGAACAGTTGTGGTGCAATGGAAGAATTCATGGGAAGTGATTGCAGGAAGTAATTGAAACAGAGATCAAGTGTAAAGTTTATTACTGCCTAAAAATTGAGGAAAATGATTTTTTTTTGACATTAGGGTTCGCCCTGAACAACGAGGAAAAATTTTCAATGGAAGGATTTTATGACACTCTCTTCTTTGTAGAATTCAAATACGACAATGCATACTAAGGCCACTTTGGGCATCCCTAACAAGGACCAGAAATGACTGGCGTAATGGGAATACAGGGAAATAAGAGAATCTATTACTGTACCATTGATAATTTGAATAGGACAAAAAATTTCCGTGATCTTGTAATATTAGTTCGTTACACAAAAGAATAACTCAGTGGAAAACAATGTTTATTCCCCCTTTTCAGGTGGTTATCTCAAGCTCCGAGACTGTAGGAGCCACGAAGTGTGTATTTTTGCTGCCCTGAGAAACAGTCCCAGTAAACGCGAAATTTTCCTTAACATGTATGTTAAGTAATGCAGGTAATGACTTATTGCAACTTCCTTAAGCGATCCCGAGTCTCTGCTTTGTGGCAAAGCGAAGGATTCTCGCACGCAGTAAACAAAGGTAGTCGTGTAATTTCATTTTCCCAAATTGAAGGTATAAAATTGGTTTCTGAGGTGATAAGGTGCGGCCTTCTTGCAAATCAACATGTCTCTTAAATTTAATGCCCGTGTGAATTCCATGCAAGACCACAATGACAGTCGATGAATTTTCATCGTAACGGTATCAAATTGTTTTTTATTTCAATAGTATGCTTTATATTACGTTAACCGCGATGGAATAAACTGAAGTCCAGTATTCAACTCAAATTTAAATTCAAAAGCTGTTAGAACTTTTATAAATACCAAACATTTACTGGGTTCATTAAATATCATCAATTTTAAATTTAAAAGATTGTTGAATTTTTTCAAATAACCCATCGGTGGGCCTTTTTGCAGCAGGAAGAACTTAAGAACGACCCACCGATGGGTCGTGGCGCAGGCAACGTGATATTCTGACTCCTTTAGGATCTACTGGTTTTTATTTTCGAGAATTGTTTCAGTTATTTTATCTCTTTGGGCTGCTGGTGAGACCAGTGAAGCCGCTTCTAAATTGAAGGTATTTTACCCCAATTGAAACTTATATAGTGTGGTAACCCATATTACAGTAAGTAGCCGTAAATTGGTATTATGAATATGATTTCGTACTGGAGCATGTACAGTTTTAACGCGTGTGTGCCCGTTTTGGGTTGCAACTGCAATTTTAGAGTTGTGCATTTCCGCGTCCCAGACTTAATTTAAGTTCATTAGATATTTATAAAGCTTCTTAAAACCGTATGAGTAGTAGACTATGATGTAAATAACAGACAAGAGGACTAAAAAAAATATATAACGAAAGTGTAAAAAACCGTTTCATCTATAAATCATGCCGCTCACTCTGCTGGGTAGTAGTATTCCTCTCGAATACCCAAAAAATGAAAATTGTATTTTTCCAATCCTTCAACTGTCCTCTTCTAAATTTAGTACGAAAATGAATAACCACAATTTTTTGCTGTTCTTTTCCTGTTTTCATAAACATGAACTGCTAAACTTAACTCAAGTATGAATACCATCATAATTGAAGACATCAGAGCTGCGTGAAAAGCGGTGATTGTTTGAGCACTACGAAAAGGAACAAAAAATCAACATGCCATAGAAGTAAAACCATTTTGTGTATCTATCATTTATATTCAATGGCAAGTTTTATTCTTTTTCAAGTGTTGAATGAGTGAACCCTTTGCTACACTTAAAAGTGCCGATAAAGTCGCACGACGTTCATTGCATCACAACTCGGTTGGGCAAATAGTCTCAAAAGGAATATTTGCGCAAGTAGCGCACTTAAAGCAAAGGAAAATGATTTTGGGCACCAATTTTGAAAATTAATGCTTGACGATCGATTCCCAATTGGGATCCATAAAAATAATGGGTGATTGACGCCAAAATGGTTTTCGATGAAACGGTCACGACAATTCACAACTAATGTGAAAAAAACCCAAAATATTTACAAAATATTTACTGTCTGGAAATCGACATTAAATTTTATCTGAAAATTGGCGTCAAATTACTGTAAAAAACACCCATTTCTTTTCTATTCGCTTCAACATTCTGACAAAGGTGCTGTGCTGAACGGTGCCTGTAACCATGAATTTATGTGGTGTGCGCGTGTGAAACAGGCTTCACTACCTCTCCAGTTTTCTCCGTATAAATCTTTACTTCACCGACTCGAAATAAGTACAGTACTTCAGTACAAATAAACTACAAACCGAAAACCAAATTAACACTTATTTTGTTGAGCTCTGGTGCACATTTAACCTCAGGTCTTGAGACAAGATACTCTTTAAAGAGTAAGTATTTTCCACACACTCGCTAGCCACGTCAGCGGGTAGGAATGCTCGCTAGAGTTGATGAGAAATGTTAAGCGAGAGGACACCGGCACCGCACCAGCAGGTTGAACTCAACTTGGTTTCTACCCGACAAATTTTTGTGCGAGTGTCTCAATGGGAAAGACTTGCCCAGTCTAACTTTTTCGCCACCTGTATGCATGTTTTTCGCCGCTGAAGTAATTAAATCGCTTAGGCGGCGAAAAACATGCATGCTTCGGCGAAAAAGTTAGACTCGGTATGCTAGGTGGTAGTGGAAGTTAGTTTGTTTCATAACGAATATGAGTTATGCTTATAGGAGTGAGTTGTATCTGAATCGTCTGTTCTGGTATTTAGAATGCTTCGGTTTCCAAGAGGAAGAATTTTTGTACGGATTCTTAAACAGTTTTCTACACTTCGATTTATGATAGACGTGCCCAAAAGTGCATAATTTCACTCGTTGAACCTGTACAAACGTTATGGGTTTCAACTTCAATTGCGTTTCATTTTCTACCTATAAATTCCTTCTCTTTAATGTTATTTTACACGTGTGAGATAACGGTGACTGTTGTCATTCTGCTGTGAAATGCCATGTGACAGATGACAAAAACTTTAGATTCATCAAACTCTACAATGATTTACCATGTAGCAGATTAAAAATGTTGTGTATTTCTACCATGATATATCTATAATCAATATACCGTGATGGACCATGTAGCAGATAATTATAACCATGATACGTTATTACGCTTGTACCTATTTGTACTCGTACGTCTATCCGTACCTATTACTATATGTGACGCTTTCAATCATAACATATGCAACAATTTCACTTTCAATAATTTCATTGATAAGAATTTGTTCTCGTTACTGAAAAAGTCCGTATCACCGATACGATATTCAATCATATTGCTCTGTGCTTCTCCCATAGTTTTGGCTAAGCGTCCCGCGATAAATTGTTCAACTTCCCGGTAGCTATGAGGGACCTGATTTTCAAGGAGTTTACGCCAACGTTCATTCACATTCAAAGTTGAAAAATCTAAATTTTTTTCACAAGTTCTCGGTTTAGGTTATCGTGGGTTAAGAGAAATAAGGATAGCTTTGATTAGGATAGACTAGGACATGTCAGGACAAGTGAGCCGAAAGAAAAATTTGTCAGGTTTGGATTCGTTAGGATAATTTAAATCAGGTTAGACCAAAAATTTTCCGAAACATTTTTACAGGTCCAGCTGATCAATACATTAATAGTTTTTTATCTACGCACCTATCCCTGCATTAAACATTCTTAATACTCTTGTACCTACGGACCTATTCTTGTTGTAAATGCTTTTAACACCTTTGCACGTACACACCTAGCCCTGGTCTCCACGTCCTTAAATTTCGTTGAGAAAAGCAATCCAAGCTATTGTGAAAATGTGCATCAGGTTTGTTACGGTTACGTGAAAAAATTTTTATTGAACATCTGTCTTTCAAGTTGTTGATAGATGGAAATGAATGGAGATGAACAAATGAAAATTTATTTAATCGATAGACAAAAATATGCGAACTTCTCTAGTATAAACACGCCGTCAAAAGACGAGTCTAAGTCTCTGTCTCCTTATGTTCCATTGCAATGTATGAAACGGGAAAAAATAATTGATTTGCTAAATACGTATTATCAATAAATGCGTTCTGACTTATGACTTGAATTTATGCGGTGTGCGAGTGCGAAACAGGCTTCACTATACACCTCTCAAATTCTCCAAGCATCAATCCTTTTTTCGACAACTCGAAATAAGTACAGTACTTCAGTGCAAATAAATTGAAAACCAAAAAAGTAATTTACGCTTATTTCACAGTGTTGTAGTGTACATAAATTTAACTGTCAGGTCTTATGACAATAAAGATACTGTTTTGACGAGTTAGTATTTTCAATTAATTTTATTCAGTTCAAAAAAACTCAAGTTGCCGCCATAGCCATGTGCTAGAGGTTCTGCCGCCGAGCGGCAGAGACCCGGGATCGAATCTCGGTGCAGGCAGTGGCGATTTTCTCTGTTGGGTATAGGAGAAAAATTCCAAGCACAATACCCCACTCCACCCAGGTGTCTGAAATGGGTACCGGTCTTGACCGGGGGAAAGCGTCATGGCGCCCTGGCGTTAGTTATAAGGCATTTGAAAATCCAATGTACGAGGTGATATGTAACAGGCTTGATTGGAAATAAAGCATCCGTAGATGCCTTCATTATTATTATTCAATTTCCCTATCCTTAATACTGGTAAGCGGGACCAGAAGAAGGATCTGTGGTATTCTTTTACTATGCCTTGTGTTGATTATGTGTTACCTTGTGTTTATTATACATTTATATTGGGTTGCGTGTGTAAATTACTTCTTTGTTGATTTTACAGTTTCACCTCCGTCATAAGTCCGTCTATCCTACGAGGAAGCCAACTGAGTTAAGTTACTAAGAACAAAAGATACACATGAGTATATTGTTAACTTAACAGGGGGTCTGTGGGTGGCCTTCGTATTCACCTCACCTTGTGCAGCTGATACACGCTCAAAATACGTCCTGCGTGCTCTGGCTTATTCCCTGACTATCACTGCTTGAAAAAATACAGACTGAAAAAAACCTTTGTGGAAATATGAGTTAGCAACCAGCGCGTGAATGCATCACTCTCAAGTAATTTAATGCAAGGCATTGTTAGCAGTTATGAATTTCTATTTTAAGACATTCTTATTACGATTCGAGTAAAAAACTCATCAATTCAAATATTCAAATTCACTAATAGTAGCACTTTTTGAACGAAGCGATTCTTCTAGTAACTCTACTAAACATCTTCGTACTCGATAGAGGGCTTCAAAAAATGTTTTCAGATTTTAAACTCCCATAGAAATGTATTTTCCAGCCAGCAAGGTTATTTTCACAGAAAGAAGAGAAACTGAAGTTCTCTTTAAGGAATAAATATACTTTTTGATTAAATTGAATGTTTCAAATCTTAGATTTAACGATCAAGCTTGTGGCCTCCAGCATCGATAATTCAAATCAGGGTACGAGTCACAATTGATTCCGCACTTCGCAACAAAATGTCCGATGGGATTTCTGAGTGCTTCAAATATGTAGATACTATACAATAGCATAGAAGGCAGACATTCTCTTCAATGCAGTTAAATTTTTAACTAGATTTAATGTGATGTTACATCAACAAGGGGGAAAATCAGTGATCGAACTGCGCAAAACGGTGGGCGTACGTTTGGGCCTCGCACAGCAGAAGCAGATTACTAAGCGGTTAGATTAGATTGGATTATATGTTATTTTAAGCCTTCCTAACCGCAACAATGGCGTTCCAAAGAGAGGAAAGAGGAAGATACCATTTAGTATGGAGTTAAGGGAACGCGAAATCTATGCACAAGGTGCATAGAAGCAGTAAGTTGATAAAGACGTTCATTAAGCAAGATAAATGTTGAAGAAGAAATTTGTAGATACTGAAAAATAGCAAAGCAGTGAACCGGAAAAAAATGGTCTATAACAAAACGAAAATAAAAAACTGTTCTATTTCAACAAAAGAAGGCCTACTTAACCATAATCTCGGGACCTCACATATTCCCCCTGGGAGCGCTAATTTTCATAGATCCAATAATTCTATCTTCCTTGGGGAATTACTAAGGAGGGGGGGGGGGGAGGGGCTGGAAGTTCAAGTGCTACGTTGCTGCGGCTCAGAGACCGTGCAGACGTGAGTGTGTGGCGGGCGCAGAAATGTCATTGGACAACGCGGTGTACAAAATCAGTTGTAACTCGTCCCAAGAAATGTTCTGATGCTGGAAGCCACCAGTTAGATCATATGATCTTATCCTTTGAGCATTCAGTTTGCCAAATGTTATGTTCATTTGTAAAATTTTACACTTCTTATAAATTTAACCTCATAGGCTGGGTAGCAATTTTTTATTACAACTCAAAGTGTAGGTACATGTATATTCACTTTTGAAGCGCGCTGCAACCATATCTGAACCGGTGTCTTTACAAAAGCACCAACACTATGTATTGCAAAGTGTGAATGACAAAAGTTTCCAACCCATACCAACGTGACCGCGTTGCAAAATCTGAGTTCAGAAAAGTTGTTCTCAAGCTAAAAACTCAAGTGGTGGGGGGAAGACGCGTCTCATTTTTCTGCTCAGCCTGCAGCGCAGATGTAGTAACTATGATAGTCACAAGTGCACGCATCTGTGCCTCAAAAATGACGGCTATAGCTATTTTTCTTTGAATGTCATTCCAATGTGCGGAGCGTTCATTTAGTGTGTGAATGTACCACATTATTAATTACTCTCTGATTTTAACAGCTCATAGACCGTGATGACTGTATCTGTGACACAGGCGCATGTACAGCTGCAATTTTTCCTATATTAATCTTACAGAAGTGGGCATGAAGCAAGTTTCCAGTTTATGATAGTGGACTCATGCCGTCAAAAATGAAGGCATCATTTACATTCCCCGACGTTATCAGTTCTTCGATTTACGTGCTGTGAGAAACTTTTGCTGTTCAGATGCGAACAAGTAATTTAGCAATCCGTCTGGAAATTAATGTTTGATAAATCCCTTACATTCTTAATAAGGTGGTAATTATATTTTAAATTATTATCTGATCCGGTCTGCTTCTCTTATCTTTTGATTCATACCGAATCTGATAGGAGACTCATTGGAATGCTTTAAACCCGGGGAATGATTTACCATCTCTTCGAAGCAAACTATTAGTTGAACTGCGTCTGTCTTGTAGTCCTGGTCATGTATTTTCGAAATAAATATATTCGAGTGTTAAAAACTAACAAATTTTATGCAGAGTGTTACAGAACAAGAAGTACAAAACTGCACACCAAATAGAAAATGGTAGAACAAACAATTTTCTTCTATGAAATTTCCTGGAAAATAATCGGGGTTTTAAAATATTAGTAGTTTGTTTTAAGGGATGAAATTTAGTTACGCAATTAATCGTAATATTTACTTTGAATTTAAATTACAAACACTTTTTTCCTATGAGAGTTTATAATAATAAAACTTAGTTTTAGTGATTTTTGCTGAATTTTTTTAACAAATATCACTAAAAATTAAGTTTTATCATTGTAAACTGTCATAGAATAAACGTATTTGTAACGTAAAGTCAAAATAAATATTAAGAGTAAATGTGTAATTAAATTTCATCCTTTAAAACAAACTACTAATATTTCAAAAATCCGAATTTGTTCCGGAAAGTTTCATAGAAGAAAAAGTTTTTATTTGGCCATTTTCTACTTGGTGTGCAATTTTGTACCTCTTGTTCTGAAACACTCTGTATATAGCTATGTATTTCGCCCTTCAAAAATCATAGCATTTGAGGTTTGATGACTACGAGGCAGGAAAATCAATACCTGATTTTAAATTTTTACATTTTTCTTTAGAAAAAAGAAAGACTGAACTTGAACGTGATTAAATTTATATTTGAAAATTATAATTTAGAATCATCGTGTAGTTTTACCACGCATACTTCACAGTGTACGACATTATTAACGCAATCAAGATCCTCTATGTCAAATAAGTACTGCATTTTTCTTGGATTTTTATCGGTGCGATGTTTTTTATATTTGTAATGCTGGTAAAATAGTAGAACGATTAACTAAGCAAGAAACCGACATACTGCACAAGCGCTCAAATAAAATAGCCTCGCCAGCAACAAACAACGGCTGCACGTTTTTGACATAATACTAGTATTATACTAGAAGTAATATCAGGCTTATAGAGAATTACCAACTAAACTTCGCAGATATGCTTGGTTAGAAATTAAAATTTTCAGATAAACCGTACTTTTTTATATTTATGTATCCATGAGTTAAAAACGAATAAAATGTGCTAGATCATTCTCATTTGAGGGCCACATGACGGAACTACTCACCTCTACGTTGAGACGTGTATGCGTCACCAGTAGGGGAAATTATGGGTGAGTCAGTAGGTATGAAAATAATAGCTGTTGTCAAGTTGTTGCTCATATTACCAGGCGATGAAAAAAGGCTCGGGAACTTACGACAAGTAGCATATCAGGCACAGGAACGTGTGTTTGCTAATTCCAGGACATGATTTAACATAAAACCAGTTTAGAACTTCAGACTCACCGTTCAAAAAGGGGTTGTTTCTGCACATCGTTCATTTTAACGTCAGCTTCATAGGAACTGAGCCTTGTTTTCTAGCAACGAGCGAATAAGGACTTAGAAACTCGTAAACACTTAATGTTCAAATGTTGTCAAGGCTGTTTCCTAATGATGTCCGAATAATTGTAATATTTTTGAATATAAGAGCCGCATTTACGTTCAGAATGAGAGGCTTGCAGTGCTCAATAATGATTTAACGTTTCGTGGGCAGCACTTTGCCCATTTAAGATACACTGAGTTGATCGTCGTGGGAACGACGTCCAGTCTGTAGAGGAAGTTCCTAATGTGAATTTTAGCTGGTATTGAGTTAACTTCCCTACTTGTTAGTTTAATTTTCTCATTAGATTCAGAAAATATAAGACAGCAATTTACTGAGCTTGACACCAATTTCTGCTATGAAGTTTTTCGATGCCGCTTCTTTTGAAAATAATCATTTGCGATTGAGTTGCTGTCAGCTGTCTTCAAATTTCATGTTCTCTGACAGACTGACAGTGCATTTAAGGCGAAACTTGCCTTCAAAGTGATGTGGGACTAACTTTTAAAGCGATGTCAACATTCCCTGTATGATTATGACGGGCACTAAAACCATGACTTAATGGTTTTAGTGCTGGCTTGCTCATCAAATGGAAGGCGGACATTAAAGAAGCTCTCTCATTGTTAGCTCAATGACCAGATGGAATGAGTAATTGGTCCGCCAATTTGCCAACAAATTTCAAATAGCATTGTCTCCTTCCTTCTGTTCAAAGATCTTCTCGCCTCATAATAGACTCCAACGTTTATGTCACAATCTACCTCACCATGTTTATCCTGGCCTACCTCACTTCTCCCTCACTATCTACCTCATCGTCAGCCTCGCTATCTACCTCACCGTCAGCCTCACTATCTACCTCATCGTCAGCCTCGCTATCTACCTCATCGTCTGCCTCATTATCTACCTCACCGTCAGCCTCACTATCTACCTCATCGTCTGCCTCACTATCTACCTCATCGTCAGCCTCGCTATCTACCTCATCGTCTGCCTCATTATCTACCCATCGTCTGCCTCGCTACCTACCTCATCGTCTGCCTCGCTACATACCTCATCTAACTCCACTTCCTCATTCTCTTTATGGTCATTTCCTCACAATCTGCCGCAGAATTAACTTCAATATCGATCAAATGAGGAATTACATTGTTCACCCCGCTGTCTGGCTCACCCTCCACCTACCTGCTGCCTCACTGCATGCGTGACAAAAAATTGAAAACTCTCAGCAGGTGTGAATCCATTGGGCCGGTAGACTTTCCTTAACTGCAGCGTCCACGTGAGGTCCATTTGAACCGTAGAGCGATTGAATCCCAGAATGTTTTTACCTCATATCTTTAAGGAAGACTATAGTAAGTGACAGCATCTCGTGCACTCCTGTTTGGTACGGATTTTAGTATTCGTTTATTTTCTTTACTTGTTAAATTCGAGCTTCATGCTTGCTAGATTTATTAAATGGATACGGTTTTGGGTGCTCTATTTCATGCGCACTTGTGAAAAATACTGAAAGCGGAAAAGTTACAGGTTTGTTTCAAAGTATTTTATACACTGGAATTTTCGAAGTCTGGTCAAATATGCTTTATTTGTCCACGTTTCAGGTATCCATGACACAAAAAAGACGTCTATTTGTCAGGTACGAAAGTCCAAAACGTACGGGCTGGCTGCAAAAAAAGTATTTTTTTGAACAAATCTCGGCTTGCGTGGGACAAATCTATGGATTCTCGCCTAACACTCTGTCTTTTAGCTTCAACCTTCGCCAGCCTGCCTTGCATTGAAAACTTGAAAGTCATTGCAGGTTAATTAAAGCTTAATTAAGACGTATTTCCAGTTCTTAAAGATATGGTCTTACTGGTTTTTCCGAAAAGCTCGCGTACGAATGGTTTGTTTCTTTGAAGACTCACTCATGAATATCGCGTGACGTCCCCAAATGTCGTTGTTTTTCCGTTTCTATTTCAGGTGGAAACGCAATCTGTGCTTGTTTTGGTTATTCTTCGATCAGCTCCATGTTCACATTTATACAGAAATTATTTTCACCGTCTCAGAAACAATGCTTTATTGAGGGGCGATACTAAGTTGGTGGCAGGTATTCAGAAATGCGCATAAAATGATAATTTACGCAGCTTAATGAACCGAGAAGGATCATAAGCAGTTCTTAGCGCATAGCTCACGTATTTTGAAATTGATAATGTTCACTTTGAAAACGGATATTTTGGCTTTGAAAAGTCGTAGTACAGACATAAACAACAGCTTGTGCTTCAACTATGGAAAAATATAATTACGAAACTACCCATATTTAGCAAGGCAGGGAAACACTCTTAGATTAATGATTGAGCCAGACTAGACTCAGTTTAATACTTAATCTATTAGTGACTTGTTCCTTTGGAGGCGTACATTTTCGCGTAACTCAAATTTTTTCAAAAAATGCAAACAATAAGATTGCAATGGTGATCCCTATTTTTATGGATAGCACCATAAACAGAAATTGATGCAAAAAACCTTATAGCTCTCTAAAGCCAGTAAATTACCGACATTTTGCTCCTGTTCAATGTAAATTCCTACAGAGTCTGAATCTCTTCTTTATCGACTATACATTGACGGGAGAGACAAAGGGGGAAGACACTCAAATTTTGAAGCTACTGTGTTTACAGAGGAACTCAAGTGATGGCCGTGTTCTTTGCTCCCGAAGGCAAACTCCGACCAAAAATTACATTTCGTTAATTCGGCTGCGATAAATTTTCGCTAAATCATCGTTAAGTACTTACCAAGCAAGTATGTCACTGCCGTTCACACGGTTTTTACTTGCTAATAGTTCTGAGTGTTTTTGAGTTTGATGTCAATTTGTATTCAGTAGAAGTGGCGCTGAAAATATTTAAAATTTACCTCATCTTCAGGACGTATTTGCACTTGCTTCATTAAATTTTCCTCAATCAGGCACAATTAACTTGGATTTTCAAGCATATGGGCAAATCTGAAGTCATTTAACTTCAACATAACTTCAAAACGATGAAGTTATTCACAATAAATGTAAAAGTTCCGAAGAACGTGGTAGGAAATTGTTGAATTTACGAAGTTAATGACCGCTCTTCGATAGCAAAAAAAATAATTGTAGCTACTGAGAAAATTTATCTGGTGTACTTCTCGCTTGAGCAAATATGCTTCACTGTCCCCAGAATCATGTCCCTGTGTTAAAATCTTCGTTGACTTAGACTGCTGATAGAGAAAGTTTAAAAATATTCGTTTTTTATTTTAGTTTCTGCAGGTGTCGAAATGTGGATAAATTAATGAGTACGTAAGAGAAGCCGAACCGTTCTCTTTCTCTCACAAACTGGTTTGGCAATCATTCGAATGCACGAAGCTATTTCAACCACTGTAAGAGTGGTTGGTTCATTTTTTCTCAACTATTTTTGGCTTGTTATTCACATCCTTTCCCTTCATTCCTCATTTTTTCCATTCAAGAGTCTTGAATATTGGTCCAGAAATCCAAAGTTTCTTTCGAATTCAGTTCCAATGACACACGTTATGATGCCCATCAATAGGCCCCAGAACACGATGACCAATTCAGACTCGCCCCGCAGTGACACAACGCCCCGAAGCAGCGTGCCTAAATTCGGCCTTCCAGAAGGTGTACCCTCGCCGCCCAGACACGCACTCGCCAGGTCGGCCGCTGTGTGCCTCGCGACAACAACGTCAGTTTGCGTTCGATCACACCTCGCTGCCCTCGCGTGACTCAATGCATGGAGCTATTCAAGGACGTGTGACTAAATGGACTAATCTAAATACAACGGCTGAATGCATGTAGTCAGTTTTCTAATGAGCGTTTTCAAGTGTTAAGGATGTCATGGATCATAAGGTGTTTCATGTGGTCTAGCGGACGTTTTTTACAATTCATTTTTTGCCCGAGGTACGATAGTTGTGTTAATAAATGTGTTCTCTGGAAGGAAAAAGATGGAACAGCTTTGCCTGAAAATTCGCCTAGTCAACTTTTCTATTTGATATCTTAGCGGTACGTTTACAAATTATAAGTTCTATTTTTTTCTTCTTCTTAATGTAATATATAAACGAAGATCTTCGCTTTTAAGAAAAATAAGTCTTACTTTACTATTAAAAATATTAGTATGAATCTGTTTTCCCGGCTAATCATTCTTTAGTAACCTGTGACAACAGCTCATTCACTTTCGATACCAATATATAAAAACATAAGCTTCATCATTTGTAGACAAGTCATGTATTTAACACTAGACAGGCTAATCAATGCGCTGTCTGAGAACAGTGAATTGCGTGTTCTCTGCCGATAATTATTGAAATTTATTCATGTTTAACCTTGAAGCGTGATGAGTAAGCGCACTCCCACCCGTGGCATCACGGGGACGTACATCTTCCCCACATCTGACTGTAATTTTCGTCTACCCCGTCAAGGCTACGCCGACGGCGTCATTTCCCAAACATAACTCAGAATTAATTTCTTCAGGAGTCCGTCAACGAGAATGATTTTCAAAATTCTTCTAAAATATCCTGCGTGTTTGCTATCAACGTTATGGGGAACAAATTTTTTTTTCACTAAACTACTATCTAAAATATCGTGCGTGTTTTCTATCAACTTTATAGCGAACAAATTTTTTCTCTAAAATGTTTTCTAAAGATTGATGTTGATCTAAAAATAGATGTAGAGTGGATATTTGCCGCGTTGCTACTTTGTAATATCTTGAGGCAGGGAGATGCGTTCCGCCGCCTGCTGAGATGCAGGGATCAAGGGCGGAGTATTTACGACATCATTCTGTAACAGAGTGCAGAGCTACGGCCGTAGGTACTTCATCTGACGGTAATTGATCGTGGTGCAACAATGATGTATGCACAAGTGTACGATTGTTTGCAATTATTGCTTGCGGAATGAATTACTGAGGAAAGTACTGTACGTTCTAAAATGTTGGCGTCAGAACATGCACCCTGTTTTTAAATTATAAGAGTAAGCAGCCCAGAAGAAAATTAGGCTAACCAAACATAGTGTAGCGTTTTTCCACATCGAAACTTTACGTAAAGAATTTTTCGTACTCCCTGATTCAAAGACTCGTTGGCTCTGTGATGTGGCTTATATTATAAACGAGTTTATTACGAGGAAGAGCGGAAGTTATCTTTACAGCCTCTTCCACCGCCCTTCAAGTAACACTGTCCTCCCTACACTGTCACACGCCGGAACTAAAAACAATCTCCAACATCATGACGATAAATGTTGAAAAATTTCTAGGAGGTGCAATACAATTTTACCATTCCAAATTCGGAAATAAACATTAGCTTTCCTCAAATGTCCTCTTCGTGTGTCTCATGCACTTCAATGGCTGACTTTCAAGGTTTCCGAAAAATAGATGTTTTCTCGCTAGATGTGAGATACATGCGACGAAGTTGGAATTATCCTCCAAGAAATCGGCAATTCTTGTGAGCGAAGAAACGCAGCTGCCGTAAATTTTCTAATGATGGAGTAGGATTTTTGCCTTAAATCCTGGAACGTTCATTATTTATGCTTACATATTCATGCATATTAAGGTTCTTATGCAAAAAACTCTTATCCTTCTTCAGGGAGTTTCGTTTTCGATTCGTCATTCTCAGAGCATTTTTTTATCACCGTCGCAGATTTTTTTATAAACTTATAGACTTTTTCATCTGCAGAGGGTTATGACCGAGTGTTGTGGGCATTTCCGTTTTAGAGGATTGTGAGCGCATAATCTCCGCAAACGTTCTTCGCTCGCCCGCAGAAAATAAATAATAATAGCAAGAAAGCAAAGGCAGAGATACTGAGCCAACCGGTTCGCTCTTCGACGTTTTGGACCTTGTCTTATACCAATGTTGTATCCTTTGTGATAAAATGTAATTCTCAAACGTATGTATATTTTAGTTGCCCAGTTACGATCAACGTTGTATTCCTCTTAAAACTATTCATTTGATGCTCGGTGAAATTCTGCATGCTGGTGAAAATATTTTTTAGATCTGATGGTAAAAATTTCGTTTCTCCATGTAGCCATTGCAGCCTCGTCGGGTCGGTAAAAGGCTTTAACTCAGAGCACCGTAGGTTCGGGTCTTAGGAGCTGGTATTTTTTGATGGTGTAACTCAACACTGGTCGAAAAGAGCGGAGGCAAGGGAACTGGAACCAGTTTTTCACTATGAGCATGTAATCTCGTAGAAATTATTAACATTTCAAAATTAGGTCCAAATTAACGAACCTTGGATGTGAAACATGCAAAAATAAATCAAATTTCAAATAAAAGTAGTAATTCGACATGAAAACTGCAGTTAATGAATATTGATTTGTATACTGGCTGTTAGAGTTTCTGATTTAAAAAAAATTGAGTAAAATGTGCCTGTTGAATAACAAGTTAACAAGTTAAGTTTCAGTAGAATCAGATGTTCTATAAATAAAGATAGTCACTCAAGTTTGAGACTTTGGACCGAGAATTTACCCCATAAAAGTCATGACCGAATAAATGCCATCTATCAAAAATGACAATGGTCTGACTTGTGAAGCATTTCATATTTAATACAAAGCTTTCGTTTGTGATATTCTGTGGACTAAAATTTATAATTTGCTTCTTCATATTCAATTCAATTTTTCCTTTATGGCGCATTTGGATATTAAGAACTCTACTATATGATTCTAATTTAATAAAGTGTACTCCTTTGGCTCCGGTTTCACAATGTTATTATTCGTAGCGCGAAGTATTTTAGTTACATTATTTACTGCAGTGGATGCATGAAGTTCATTATCCTGATCAATAAATTAGGGATGAGAAAAGTCCTCGCAAAAATTATTCTGAAAACATATTTTAGGACACCAACACGGTCATCAGCATGGATAAATGCTTTGAGGGTTTTTCCTCCGATAGAGCTTATAAGAAGTGTTGCGCGCAAAAATTGTAATAAGGCTAAATCATCAGCGCTGGTAGATGTACAACAACGAGCGATTAAATCATCTTTGAAAAGGCAGTATAATTGCTTCATTCCTTTGTTTAGGAAGCGGCATAAGCCATCAAGGTTATAGTTAGTGGCAGCAGGAGTATCGTCGCAAGAGTAAAACTAAAGACGCACATGACACTGTGTCAGTCCCAGGGGTGTGCAAACGATCTCGCAGCGCGGCAGCAACCGCGCCAGTGCGCACCAACACGAGGTGGAGATGGCACACCTCGGGGGTCAATCAGAGACTGAAAGATTGCGAATTATCTCAATTAAAATCAATGCCAAGATTCGTGGTAAATTCGAAATGGCTTCAAAAAAGAATAGCGAAAAGTCGCGGACAGCCTGAAAAATTGGGAAGCGAAGCGCCATCTTTCAATGTTAATACAATAAAAGAAATTCACGTCCATTAAAACCTTAATTTTGATAATCTTTTGCTCCTAGTGCTCCTATAGTGAGGGACCTTTTTGCGATAAGAGTCATGTTAATTAAAAAGAAATCAGTTTTAAGTAGACGCTTCAAACAAGAAAATGACAGAAAGAAAAACTAAATATTTGCATAGTTTGGAAATTAGAGGAAGACTAAATATTGAAAAGACATGATTTGATATTGACCACAAACTAACGCTGATAGATTAAATTTGCACTGTGTGTAACATTTACACCACTGGATGCTTTATATGTATATTTCAGTCCGTACGCTCACCTTTTTGAAATTAAATTTTTCATGTTCAATTTAATGTTCACTCAAAGGGGAAAATTGTGATACAGTTGAAAAATTTGAGGTTTTATGCAAGTAAAATTGTAGTAAAACTATGAGTTGGAAATTTGAGATTAACGTTAAGGTTTTAAATTTTAATTTCAACATGAGCTTAGAAGGGAGGATTGAAAAATAAGTTCGGCTTCGGTTTTAAATATGTTTCTATTCAAGTTTAAAGCTAAGTTAGTTGAAATTCCCTTTTGATATACATCTTTAACGACAATTTGTTTGAGGAACCATAGAGAAAAAACAATGTAGAGAAACGAAATACTCAAAAACTCTTACGGAAAAAAACTCATGCGCACTCAGCCGAAAAAGACGGCAAAAAAAAACTCCAGCCAGAAATTTATGACTTGGTTTCATTGTTGGAAGCTGTTCCTCAAGCACATCTCTCCGTTGACCAATGCAGTGCTGACCCACAAACAGTGAAAGAGCTCCACCTCTCTGAAGATATGTAGACGTCTCCTGTACTCAAACTCACCCTGAATGGTACACAAGCCACACAAATGAACAAATGAACAAATGGTACACAAGCCCTAAATTCCTACTGCTAAGTGGCGCCAAATTTATTAAACTCTGGTAAATTATCCTTCCCATATTTTAATTTTTGTTAAAGCGGCTGAAAACTGATCATCCCTTTTCCTCGTCTGACTTGAGTCCTTTTGGATTTTTTCTCCCCCCGATATTGAAAATCCACGTAATACTGTAATAGGACACCATTTTGGTATACTGAAGCATTTAAACAGCTGTACCATGGAGATTTTTGGGATTTTTTTTATATAATCTCATTAACGAATTTGCACACTTCATATTCATACGTACATTTATAAAACTGACAATCTTGAGTCACTTCGTAGGTTGGATGCCACTGTCCACACTCTGTTTCAAGTACAAAAATATCGAAAAAATTAAAATCAATGTCTATGATAATTTGCGGCAAGTTTAAAATTCCCACACGCTGTATTGAGTGAACGATCTGTTAGGAATATTGATCTATTTCACTAAGAGTGTTTCTTAAATATTTCCCATAACATACTGTAAAGGCGTAACAAATGGAAAACTATAAGAAATATACGTTCGAGCAATTTTAACACGTGAAATTGAATCTTCAAGAAGCGTCTCGACTCGCCGTACGTAGCTCGTTTAGCTACAACCTTGATTCAAAATCCCATTCTCCGAAGGAATCGAGTTATCCTGAGAATGAGGGTTGAGTATAGACAGCATTTTAATTGCTATTAAAATTAATCGATTCTTCTCCTGGATGCCAAGCTCATTTAAAGAAGCTGGAGAACTGTAGCTGCATTTAGCTCTCGATGATATCTTCTTTCCAAGTCGCATCACTCCATAGCTTGGTAAACTGTAGGGAGACCAACGGAAGATAAACATTGAGGAACTTAACAAGAGGTAAACTAAAGGGGACTTCACAGAAAGTAAATTGCGGAGTACTCAAAAGAAGATAAACTATCGGATGTTTTTCGGAAAGATACCCTGGGATACCAAACAAATAGTGAAGCTTGGAGTGATGCACTCAAGTGAAATACTTTCACGAGTTCACGCACGTATCTCCACGTACTGTCTAACCCGCAAGCAGTAAGCAATTACGTAATTGAAGAAATCAAAGATTTTTCCATTTCAATGGATCACTAAGAACTTGTCCAGTGCAAAGTGTTTTCAAACATCTCTGGAGAGTGTACAACTATGGGGACTTGACAAGATTATATTTCGTTGTGAAATCTAGTTGAAACTCTAGTTGAACTTTGGATACTTTTCAAATTCTTATAGTTGCCAAATGAACTTTACTTCAAGAATGTCCTCGCATAAAAGAGTAGCCGAAAAGATGTTTGACTAACGCGACGAATTCATTGTACACGTCAAATCCGGAGACGTCGACTAAACATACGAAAATAATGAGAACAGAAATTATAATTAGCTAGAATTAAAAATTTTTCATGAGTAAGCGCGTGGCTATCCTTCTTCAATGTCACGTATCCTAACGCGCAGGTAGGAGATGAGGAAGCGCTATGATGCACGAGGCGGCATGACATACGTAGAGGATGTCCGTCCTTTTCTCGTAACTATAATCTTTTATACCAGGCACCGGGGCTCAGGAAGTGTGCTGTGGGCCTGCATCAGGAAGATGATTTTATCGGCAGGAAAGCTAAAAAATCAGTAATTTTCAACACGATAGGAAAAAAATCATTTAACTTCATCGTAGGTTCCCGTGAATTTCTAAATTTATAATTACGTTTTACGGATTAATTCATGGGCGCATCCAACTTGAATCGTCTGCTAGATATCTAGATATATTTAAACATTTCAACGTACTGTAGATCAAGAAAAAACTGCACCTTAGTCTTCAAGTGTTTTAAGAATATAATTATAGCATAGTGAGTACATTCATTAAGTTATAATTATACCCACATCTTGGTGTAAGAAACCATAAATGTAAATGAACGCCTTTTAATAACAAAAATTAAACGCTCTCAGTCATGTATAATTAACATAATGGTTTCATTAATAAGCAAATTTATATGTTGCAAAATATTTTTTGCTCATTCAACGGAGTTAAAATGAGTTATCTCTGAACTTTTAATTTCATTTCACAGTAATTCAAAGAGCATATTGAATCAACGTATAATGATGCTACCATGAAGCTTATTCTTTTCTCGTTGTAAATAAATACGTAAATTGAGTTAAAACGAAAGATACACTACGTAAAGGGGAACGGAGTGATAACATAACAATATAATGTATGTACTCTTTACTTCAAGTCAAGTCGCGTGCAATTATCTTAAATTTTTATACTTCTACCTTAAGTTTACCAGTAGTTTTACGGTAGGTTTGCACGCTATTACCAAAAATTGGCCGAACTTTAGTCCGCTCATCATAAATTATGCTTTCAATCTCTTGCCTCTAGCTTGCATGATAAGTCTTTAAGTTGTATATAATTATCGGTAGCTTTTGCTCTGTGAATCCAACTTTGAGTTAGCTTGCCTTTTACTTAAGCTCGCTTGCTCATTCCTGTAGTTTACATACCTCTCTCCATCTTCACTTAGCACATGTGCACGTTCAACTCAAGCTTGCATACTCGTCCATTTAGTTTACGTACTTTTATCTTCAACTAGCATACATTTACCCAAATCTTGCACACTCTTCCCTGTGTGTTGAACATTTCTACCGCAAGCTCTGCTGTGGATTTGCATAACCAATTCCCAGGGCTGCCTGCCCTTTCTCTCCGCACACAGCTGAGTTTCGAAGGTGCCCATCTTCGATGCGTCTTCTGGCTCAGGGCGTTGTAACAAATGTTCCCACGCAAATTTCCTTCAGTTCCGATAGGAGTGTTGACATATTTCTCAAAATCTGAAAGGTATTTCAATGTAAAACTGACGCTAACAATTTCCCACCAATATACAGTCGAAGAGTGACGTTAGATGTGACTTCCAAAGTTCGCGCATTAGACATACTCCAACACTTTATGCCATTCTAACATTCAAAACCTTATAAAGAATAGCGACAATTATTTAAGCAGCAGAGCGTGAAATAAAAGTGCAGGCGATCAATAATAATTAAGAACCTATATTTTCCTTTGATGATAGTTATCGAGTACCTAAAATATTATTCGATTATCTGCTGTCAATCGACGCTTATTAGACCGAGGCACACTTGAAACTAACGAGCCATGTCATTTGAGTTCTACTTTCAATCAACGATTGCTTTTTTTAAAAATAATCTTTATTTATGTAAATGAAAATTAGTACACTTAAAAAATATATCCCTGAAAAATAGGCGATGCTGATCTTCTTTTAGAACGCTTAACCATGAAAAAGTAAGTTATGCAACAAAACATTAATTAATAAAGGAAAAACATGTAGGTTTGCATCAATACGAAATTATACCAATGTCTGTGAAAATGTATGTTATTTTATTCGTTGAATTTTACTTCCTGAAATTTGTACTTTATTTTAGGCTACTGTTTGTTTCAATATTTGATAATGTTGTACTCCGGCAGCTCTAAAACTGCTTCACTATTCATGTACACCGTGTGCTATGGGTACAAATACCCACAAGTACAAAACTAAAGGGTATTTTAACCCAGCCCCACTCATTTTACCAGATGCTATCTCCATCACACTCTAGTTCTCCATTGGTTGGTGTTTTACGAAAGTATTCAAGACTTCGGCTGTTACCCATCTGCTGAAAACTCCAAAGTTTTCATTTCACACTCATGAGCCTCTTCTTTATTACTTTATATTTACGCTGCTTTTTCATCGTCATAGCTCAACTTTAGCAGTCATCTTTGAAGTTCCGATTTCTCTCCTTGTTCAATCATCACATATGCATATTTACTGTGTTGCAGCAGTCTTGCGTCTTGACATACTTTTCAGTAGCATTAAAGCGAGCGCAGTCACATGTAACAGCCCCTGCATAGACTTTTAAGGCCATCAGGATGAGGCAGGAGCTCATAACACACATGTTCTATGAAAGTCTTATGTAATTATTGAGACGTCTGCCATGGCACGTCTGTCGCAACTAAAGCCCGTAGGATGAATCAATATGGAATGTTGTCCTTCTTTGTATTCTATCTTCCTCTTCCTTCTCTCCTTGCTCTTTCGCCTAAAATTTGCTTCTTTTTTATTCTTCTGTTGATTGATTCTATTCTATAGCAAGAACACGCAAAACAGGTCGTTAGAGTACGATTATGAGCCACCAGGTGCGACTTTGAAAGAAAAGGGAAATCTAAAACCTCGTTTTACTATCAAGAATTTAAACACGAAGAATGTGCTAAGCATTGAAATCATTTCTATTAAAGATTTCACGAAATATGAATTTAAAATATGTACACAGTGTCAGTTCTATAAAACGTTTCGAAGATGTTTCATAGAACTGACACTGCGTACTAATTTAAATTCATACTTTTGTATATTTTTACTAAATATAATTTCTCTGCTTAGCGCATACTTCGTTTTTAAATACCTGTTGATCATTCGCTTAAAGAAAAGTAACTTTCGTCATTTTATTGTTCTCACTGTTTCAACTTCTCTCGCTGCCTATTTCTCACACAATCTACGCCTACCGGAAACTGTCTGCCACACGAGTTCTCATTACCATACTTTACTCACTTTCTACTTATATAAATGTGTTTACTCATTTCACAATTTTCTTTAAGCTATAACCATCTCAGAAATTTGGGTTTTCAATCGGATCTCTTCTTTTTTCTCGAGTGAAACAGTGCCCCTCAAGCCATACTTTAGAGACCTTCTCACCTTCGATTATTTACATGGGTATTACGATACCGATGTGTAATTATAAACTAAGGATGTTAATGTTAAGATATTTTAAAATAAAATGTTAAACATTTCATGTTGCAACTCTATTGGAAATAAACTGTTTTTTTTTCTTTTTTTATCGGACACAAAACCCGTTTTCGCTTTCCTAATCTCTCTACGTAGAGAATTAGAGGACACGTAACAATCAGTACAACTCTAAAATATAAAGCTGTAGAGAACAGTTGTCCGAGAAAATGATTGATGTTGCTGCACTTATTCGGGCCCACAAGTATCTTTATATAAAACTGTCGTTCTAATAACCTCAAGTGCCAAAATTGTCCTGAAATACCCTTTGAGGGAACGGCTTGTTTGCTTGTCTGAGAGTGCAATTTTTGCGAACCTTTGGTGGAAAGGCACTTTGCATGAATGAACTCACCATACAAAGAAATTACACAAGAGTTGGCCCGCCCACCGAGTGCAGAACCTTGAGAATGCTTCCTGATCCACCCTTTCTGCAGTCAAATACTCTCTATCTTCAATTCAAAAATACTGAAGAAAATTTGGCCTGACCAGTGCATTAGTTGACACTCTACGTTATTGTAAGACACAAAACGAAACGATTGAGCATTAGGTGTTGAATGCTTTAAAAAGAGCAGCCTTTATTTCGATCTATTATTACATGTAATTTCTACAAGTCCATAATATTATCAAATGACCCTTCCCTTGTCCGAGGAAAATTATTACGCAAGGTGTAAGATGAGGCTTGGAGACCCTGAGTCGTTTGCTGAGACCCGTTATGGGAGAACTAACTGGCTGTCTGTTCAGCTCTCTCCAGACCTAAAAGAACGTCGTAGCGCTTCCACATAGCACTACCGAACATTGAGCCTGTAGCAAGCCATTTAAGGGCACACTTCGCAATTCATCGTTGAGTAAGGTCGCTAGACACCTTCTGATTTGTGGAGCGTCTTTTGGATTCGAATATTTATTTACCAGTCGTACCGACCCTCGGAAGCACTTTCACACACTGTGCTAGAGATCAGGAAGAAACATCTACAGAAGGTGCGACTTCACGATAAATGTTTGCGTTGAGCATCTAAGGATCATAGCTGCCAGATTTGAGAAGGTGCTATAGGCTGCGGTCTCATGCCACCTAGCGAACTTTGGGATTAGTGAGATAATCCTTTAGGTCAATATCAGGATTGTTGCGTTTGTATGCCGTTCTCAACCAACTGATATTGAGCAATGAAACTCTCTACCGAGCAACTGCTCCCATCACCCATACAACTGCTCTCTGGAAATTTATTTCAAAGCAACCACAACTGCCGTGAGCGTAACTGCCCTCTGGGTAACTGCTCCCTAACAACTGTCCCCTGAATAATTGCTCTCGAACAACTGACACCTGGAAAACTGCCCTCCTTCAAAGGGTATTCCGCCATTTTCCTATCAGGACGGTTGCTCATCGGCATTTGCTCTTGGACACCAGCCGCAGAACTATAACTTCTGTTTGCCGTCAGTTTTCTCTTTGAACTACAGATCAACAGTCTATGGAGTTCATTTTAGGAAAATTGGGTGATTTCGCGGATAAGTTCAAAAGAATACATACAAAATGCAAATTAATTCGTGTGGAACAATCAAATGTTATAAGCTTTAGGGTATGAAGAATTTGTAGACAAGATTTATATTTCGAATCAATTATGCTCAAGCATGTTGAGGGCACAACACAACACGCGCTGTGGGCACGACACAACACTCGCTGTGGGCACAACACACCACGCGCTGTGTTCACAACACAACACACGCTGTGGGCACAACACAACACACGCTGTGAGCACAACACAACACGCGCTGTGGGCACAACACAACACGCGCTGTGTTCAGAACACAACACAAGCTGTGGGCACAACACAACACGCGCTGTGTTCACAACACAACACACACTGTGGGCACAACACACCACGCGCTGTGTTCACAACACAACACACGCTGTGGGCACAACACAACACGCGCTGTGGGCACAACACACCACGTGCTGTGTTCACAACGCAACACACGCTGTGGGCACAAAACACGCGTTGTGGGCACAAAACACGCGCTGTCACACCAGGACGGCGGCGGCCAGCAGACCGGCAGCTCACACGCGGGAAGTCATGCACGACCGTCCCTACTGAAATCCTCTCACTTTTCCCAGCAACTGGTCAAGGAAAGGCGCTCCTGAAGGTCAATTGATGCCTCGGCTTGTGCCTCGAGTGGACAACTCCACTCATTTGAAGCGTCAGCTGCGCGCCGATAATCGTTCTGCATTGGTTTGCTGACCTGACTGTCTGCTATGGGCCTCGGTTTATGTAATCGCTGGCGCGGTCCAACCGAGGCGCTAAATGGAAGACTCTTTACAGTTAGCTCATGCCCAGACTTGTTTGCGTGCTTTGCATGGGGAACGCTTCGGGTGCTGACCGAACGTGGTCTCCAGAGCCTCTCGACATCGAACACGCAAACCCGTAAGTTTGCTGAAACTTTGTGCTTTAGACTGGGTATATTTTCGGCTTCATTCATCCCCATAGACTGAAATCAACGACCAGTGAAAAGGTTTAGCACTTGTCTGACTGAACTCACTTTAGCACTTTAAAATCACTTTCGCTCAATCTTGCGTCATTTAGCATTCGATAAAAATCATATTAATTTGAAATTCGTGTTTAGTAAAACATAAATACTTCACGAATACAATTTGAATTATAACATATTTTTTGATGAGTCGTTGCTGGAATTGGTATCTTTGTAGAGTGAACTTCGGTTTCAGTTGTGCTTCAAGTAAATGGTTCAAAATGCATAAATCTAATACGCTCATAAAAACTGATTATGCATACTTTTTTCGTCACTCACGGGAGTACATAATTATCACCTTCCAGTATGCAATCATTATTCTAAAAAAAATATCAAGAGAACATTCCTGAATGGAACTCTCTACTGCCTGCCTCGAGGCCGGAATGGTAAGCGCCGTGTGAACGTGACCAGGTCAAAGGCAATAATTAAAAGTCTCGATTAAAATATCCAGCAGTGGAGGAGATTCATGTGCGCCGTCACTTTTTGTTCTGTTGGAGCGCCTTGCCGGTGTGATGTTAGGCGAACGTTTAGCGTGTCTCGTGCTTCACGCCCTCAACTTTGAACGGCGGATAAAATACAAAGAGATTGAGCATTTGGAAGAAACCAATTCTAAACCACACATTAGTGTGGTTCCTAAGGAAATTTTTTTGTCTAGTTCTTGTTAACGATTCGGTAAAGTGAATGCAAAGTACTGAGGTTTTTTTCAATAAAGCTTGCAATACATGAAATATCTTAACAGGATTTTTTTAGCTATAGGTGAGTTGATAATGAAAACTATGGAAACAAAACATTAGATAACATTTAAATCGAACTTTCTGAACACTCAGCACATTCTCATTCACTTACCTGTCCGTTGTTAAAAATTATGTGAAATATTAATCTAAATCAGCTTATACAAGAAAGTTCTATCATCGTTTGATAAGTATAAAAATTTTAATTTTACGAGTACTGAAAAAATTTAAAAAATGAACTCACAATACAACAATTTACTATTTTCAGAGTGTATGCACTTTGCCTTTCACTCATAGAAATTTCAATGACAGAATAAGAAAACTAAAGAAGTAGAGTGCTTTGCTTTTTCCCGCATTATTTGTGAAAATAAACGAACAATTTTTTCACAGCTTTGTCATTATGATGCGCTGCCGATTAACGTGCGCACAATTTTCCATTTAATGGGTTACGCCTACGGGGCTCTTCGCGTCGGAATTGCTGAGCATTCCGGAAGCAGTCATCGAATTGACAGTTTCCTCTGTTCTCCATCACATTCTATTGTTAGACAGCAGTATACTGATGAGACATGGAGCAGGTTATTGTGCACAGCGCGTACACTTTGAAATAGAAAATAAAAATTCTTTGCTTATTTATTTCATTTAGCATTATTAGAATGTTTTTTCTTATTTATCTTCGTTCTCTTTTGAAATTTATAAAACAATCGTATTTTTAACTTTTTATAAAACAATCGTATTTTCAACTTTTTCTGTTGACTTGTTGACGATGAGCTTGGGGTTTGGAGCGTTCATATAACTGTTCCAAGATACTTTTTTTATTCATCATTTTCGTTTTGAAGCATGATTTAATACATACTTCAATAACCTTTGCCCATACAATTTACGCGAGATTGATGCATCGTGGAAAGTATTACATGCGCGCACTAAGTTCGGGTTGTCAGATTTAGTCTGACCTCGATAATAACAGCTTCACTCAAAAAGTCACCTTCCGTTAAAAATACTATCAGTTACAAATCTGATGAAGCAAAACAACTCGTGCGGTGTAAGCTGCGGGAGCATTTATTCAGGAGGTCAATTCTTTTAGGACATCGTACTGAGTTTTCATCGTAGAAAATACGTGTGCAAGTTCAGTGTACAGTACACTCGTGAATTTAAAACTTGCATTGGCAATAGCGATTTTCAATGGTATTCTAAATTACGGAATTCGACAATGCCAACTGAAGAATTTTTATTTTTTAAAAAAGGGTCTATATCAATTCAGTCATAATTCCTCACCCTACCCCGGTGTCGGATATGAGAACTGGTTGAGAACTGGCTTGATGATTTTCTATTTTTGTGGATTTTATATTTAGCATCCGTGTGATAAACAAACTTTTGAAATACATTTTTGTGTGTACATCAGTATACAGGTTTACATATCTGAGAATTGTACTATGTTTTAATAAATTAATTTTCGGCTAACGTTGTCTCACTATTTCGAAATCATTCACAAAGGTGTTTCAATTGATTTCGGCTAAGCTGGGAGGAGAAGGGAATCTAGCACTTTAGCATTTTTAAATTTTCTTAATTTTTCTGTGCGTTCAGCGTACACTAGCACTGAACTTTCCAATCAGAAATAATTCTAAATTTCAGATATTGAAATTATTACTCAGGACAATTGTTGAAACTACCTTTACGTGCTAAATTTCGGAAATATTTGCCACTCAGAAGTGATATCCAGCCAAAATAGTATTCCATTTTATCCCATGTACCCATGTCCGTATAATGTTGAAGAGAGTACCGATAGGATGTGAAACCCGAGATATGGATATATCTGTGCACACGTATCTAGGTATATGTATATCTACATAAATATATAAACATGTTTCTATCTCTATTTTTAACTTGAAAATAATCTGGTTAATTAAATGTATTGCTCTTGCGAAATTATTCCAAAAATAGATCTATCACTACTCCAGAGAGCGTTTCTGTGAATAGGAAAAATGCAAAATACAATTAGACATATGAAATAAAGCGCAATTTGAGCATATGAATCGTGGAAAAATTAGCTTTCTGTCCGTATGTTGAACGAACTATTTTATTTTGAGTATATGTTTGTTTTCGCGTTTCTGACAAAATTTTATAGATATTTGCTACTGATGAGTAAAATCTGGCTTAATTACACTGTATCTCCATTTTATCCCATGTACCCATGTCCGTATGATGTTGCAGAGAATACAGAGAGGATATGAAACCCGAGATTTTTTGTTGTTGTTGTTCCTCGACTGTAACTTGAGTTTTCTTAAAATTTTTGTCATAAAATAAAAAAAACATTCCATTTTTACGTTCTTCGAAATATTTTCCTCTTATTTTTTCTTCAGGTTATTTCTTACGATTGCACTGAGCTTGACTGTCATTCTAGGTGTACCACGAGCAAGATTGTTTTTTGTGTTTGTTAGTATTTTTCTTTTTTCCATTTCCAATACGTATATATATATATATATATGAATATGAGTGTGTAGGTGGGTGCGTGTGTGTGTGTGCACGCATACATGTATGTGTGTGTGTGCGCACATATACATGTTCAAATATATACACACATATGTATATATATGTTTTCTAAAAAAAATGAAAGAGCAAGATAAGCTACTTTAACCATTTCATCTATTAAGGTATATGCGAATAAAACCTAATTTCAAACGTTTCGGCCACAGGCCATCATCAGTGATGAGAATTCTGAAAAGTACAAAGTAAAAAGTAAAAACAGACTATTATAAAATGACAAATCTAAAAACAAGCTATAAAATTACGTTAATTGTTATTATCTATTTACAATGGCTAATGTAAAAGAATTAAGAGTGTTGTTTAAACCCGGCTTAAGTTTAAAAATGTACAAGGACTCTAAAATGCGCATACCTGTATAAAACTGTGGCTTAGCTAAGATCGAAAATTGATTGATGGAAAAGGCATTATCGCACTCGTCCGAATGCTCTCGAACGGCGGAAAATAGGGGCTTTGACAAAATTGACCCTGTTCTAAAGCTCCTAACAGAATGCTCGCAAACTCGAGTGCGAAGAGTACGGGATGTACATCCAATGTACTCTGATGCACAACGTGCACAACTAAACTTATAAACAAGAGTAGCTTGCATTCCGGCAGGAAGCTTATCTTTATAATTAAAAAACGACAATATTCTAAAGTTGTTTACCAATACAATTTTAAAATTCCCATGAGAAAAAACTTCGAAAACACACCAGCCAATTCTTTTTTCAACTTCTCTGACTGCGCACCAAAGTAAGGAAGAGATACATATGCAGTCCTATGGGCGGGGTCGATGTTGCCAACTTCAGATTCGTTATCATAGAATCTATCGAGTAATAGACGTATTTTTGAATCTATGAAACTTACGGAGTAGCCATTGTTTTTGAAAAAAGATCTTAAAAAATCAAATTCTTGATGTAAGAAAGCGAAATTAGTGCATATTTTAAGGGCGCGGGATATTAACGTTCTGACACTATTAATTTTAAAAGATCACGGACAAAAGCTGTAAAAATTTAAACCTAGTCCTGAAAAACTCTTTTTTCTATAAACAGTGCACTCAAATTTATTTGATTTATGAATTAGGCAGTCTAAAAATGAAATTTTTTGATCTTGTTCTATTTCCATGGTAAATTTTATGTTTTCATGTTTTTATTCAAATTATCCAAGAACAATTAGGCGTGAGATGATTCACGAAAAAGCAGGAACGTATCATCTATGAAACGTCTATAAAACACGGGCTTAAATGACTCGGTGCAGGTCGACAGCCACTGTACTTCATTTTCACACATAAATATGTTGGCAAAAGTTGGGCCCAAAGGCAGGCCCATAGCCATACCTTCCGTCTGTCTATGATATTTTGAATCAAACACAGAGAATGAATTAAGCACTGATAATTCTAAAAAAGTTTTGAAAAGCTCTAGGGAGAGGCCTATGATTTTTGTTGTAGAATTTAGGAAGAGTTTTCGTAGACAAATAGCAATAGTCTCATGCAGAGGGATGTTAGTAAATAATGATTCTACATCAAAAGAAGCCATAAAAAACGGTCTGCATCTACAAATTTCTTCAAATCTGAGACGAAAGTGTAGGAGTTGTCAACAGTAAAATCATTGATTCAGAGAGGTGACAAAACAAGTACTAAAAACTTTGCTAACGAAAAACTGGGAGCATTGTAGGACGCAAAAATTGAGCGGAATTGGTACTGAGTAGTAAAATCAGGTTTATGAATTTTCGGAAGGCCATAGAGAGTACCCGATCAAAAACCCTTGTCTTAAAACGTACTATATATATCTTCTCCAATGCAGTTCAGGCCATTCAATTTCGCAAAAAGTTATTGATTTTATCTTCTATACGAGTGACTAATTTTTCTCTCGGCTGAATAACTTCAACAAACTTATTCGGATCAGATAAAAGCTTTTTCATGCTGTTTCGGTAGGTCGACTTATCCAACAGAGCTATTCTACGTCCTTTGTCTAGTTTGGTTACAATGACGTTCCTGTTTATGCTGACTTTTTTAAAAGAGTGAAATCAGATTTTGAGAAAACAGACGAAAAAACTTTTTATGGCTTGAAATTATAATAGTACTTACAAGCAATTGTGCGTACCCTGTCAGTGAATTCACTAAAATTATTACAGCGAACATTTTTAAGATTGTACACTATTCTTTCAAACGATAAAAAGAATTTGTAAAAATCTAGATGAAAAATTGGCAAACAAAATTCTAGGCCAAACGCAAGTAAGTACTCTAATCGAGGAGACAGAACCACAGAGCTAAAATTAAAAATGACCTGAGATGGGTCCACTGGGCCGACCTCCCCTTGAACGCTGAGGGCCTGTAGTTTTCTTCTGTGGGTGGCCGAGGTCTCATCCCTGAACTGCTTGGTACGAAAAGCGATGTATCTACCGCACAGAATCCGGTGAAAAGGTGAAAGAAGGGGTAGGAAGGTGGCTTCGCTAGACAATAAATAGATAATCGCAATTAACATAATTTTATAGCTTGTTTTTAGATTTGTCATTCTATAATAGTCTATTTTTACTTTTTACTTTGTACTTTTCAGGATTCTTATCACTGATTATGGCCTGTGGCCGAGACGTTTAAAATTAGGTTTTATTCGAACATATACCTTAATAGATGAGATGATTAAAGTAGCTTATCTTTCTCTTTCATTTTTATTACGATTGCCACGGCTCCCTGATGGCTTTTATATGTTTTCTATTTTTATTTTTTTGAGTATAAACGAAACTTTCAAGACACATTAAATTTTACCTAAAGCTCTGCGACCAGTAAACACTGAACCATATTTCATAAATAAATTTATTTATTAAACTTGTTTAATGATTCAAAAATAGTTCTATCACCACCCCAGAGGGCGCATCTGTGAATAGACAAAATGAAGAATATAAGCAGACAAATGAAATAATAGCTTTCGTGAAAAATTATCAGCTCTTTGTACATATGTTGAACAAGCCATGAATTTCTTTTTACGTGTAAGTTTGTTTACGCGTTTCTTTTCTAGATGTGCGTATTGTGTTGCGTGATGTTCTTTATAAATTACTTTGTGACTAACTTTTTCTCAATACTTGATAGTCATTTACAACGGTGTTCCGAGCGGCTTCGGTAAAGCGTTTTTTGTCTTTTCTTACTCTCGGTTCAACAAATAATTTAGGAATTCTGAAAAATTCTCTAGTAGTATTTTAAATTATTTATAAGTTGTCATTCTTCTCTTGGGATATAAAAAATCCAAGAAATTATATTTTTGAATTAACTAGCCCATGACAGGGTTAGTCTATTTTGCACGCCACGTATGGAGTGTCTATAAGTACGCCTCTTAAGGTTTACCTATTTGTACGCCTCGGATAGTTTTGTCTATTAGAACGCCTCGTAAGGTTTACCTATTTGTACGCCTCGGATAGTTAGTCTATTAGTACGCCTCGTAAGGTTTACCTATTTGTACGCCTCGGATAGTTTTGTCTGTTAGTACGCCTCGTAAGGTTTACCTATTTGTACGCCTCGGATAGTATTGTCTGTCGGTATGCCTCGTATGGTTTACCTATTTGTACGCCTCGGATAGTTTGTCTATTACAAACCTCGAATAATTTGTCTATTAGTACACCTCGTATGGTTTGTCTACTAGTGAACCACGTATAGTCTGTCTATTGGTACTCCTCGTATAGTACTTTTGTCTAATGATGTCTTATATTAAGAAATTTTTAAAATCCAATATGTTTGTCATGTGTCTCATGTACCAACCTTTTTGGAAATGAACGTTTTTTTCTGTCTTTCTTTCTTGACCAGGGATAACCGTCCTGGAGTTAGATATGAGGCATTTGAAAACCAAGGCACAAGATGATGTGTATCAGGCTTGATTGGAATAAAACCTCCTTTTGCTAATGCCAGTACGGTTTTTTTTGTGTCGTATTTGGTCGGATTTTGTAGGATTTTTACGGAGCCAATACAGAATTAAAAACATTAAAATAAGACAAAACAATTTTTTCAAACTCGAACTGGACTTTAGTTGAACTATTCCGTTGAATTTTATTTTTTTGTAGAAAACAAACTATCCCATGACTTCCTATAATATGCGAGACTCATAAAGCTTAGCTTTTTTTATTCAACTTTAAATAGTGGGTTGACACTCACAAAAATTCATCTAAGTCAACGCAAGACTCGGTAGCAAAAAGCACAGCAAAAGGTTGCTGTTGTGGCGTTCGCTCCTTCTTTGTCAGTTGACTATGTTGACCGAATACCAATCGCAACCTATGTGTTAGCACTAAATTTGAGCTTATTAAAGTTACTCAGTGCATTTGGAATTAGCATTACAAATGCGATCTTTCACTGTGTAATACTGCATTCCATAGTTATCAGCTTTCAAAAGTAAAACATCTTTTTTCTATTTTTAAATTTGTGTCATTATTATGGGTGGAGGCGTGAACTGCGCTGGGGCAAAATTCAAATGAATGAAGTTAAACAAATCAAGTTCCTGTGCCTGCAGTTTGAAGGCTTATGTTCAAGGACATGCCGCCACTTTCGATGCTCATCCAGTCTGCCATTCTGAACATTGTGTGCAGCAGGCATGTATCTAATATAAGTTTTATGATTATTAACCATTGATGTGTGCATAATATATCTCGTGATTATGATAGCCAAATGTCCTGTAATTTTAAGTTCCAGCATCAGATTAAGAAGATTTATCACAAAATCTCGTTAAAAATCATAGTAGTGTGATCTCTTCTAGATTTTTTCTTTCTTCATTTCTGTACAAAATTTTATAATGTATCTGAGATCATTTTATAACACTATCATCTACGCTACAGTGCACTAAATAGTGCTTTTCTGAGAATTTCACGAAATACAAAAGCTTATTACTTAACCTTTTCGAAAATAATTATAGGTAAAATGCTGCGATGAATCCGTGCCTTCATTTTTGCGACATCCTCCATAACGGAGTGCTGCGACATTTATGTGCTGATTTGTGACCAGTGTGCACTGTCAACACGAGCCTGCACTCGTGTTCTCAGCATCGTGTTAGTTACGAAACTCAAACAAAGCGAACACGCTGTAAGTTCCTCTAGAGAGCCATCAATATGGCGGCTTTAGTGCAAGGCCTACTACTTTCCCACACTCTGCCCTCTCGCGTTACACGAGAATCTCTGAACCAAAGTCCGTGTAGAACATCTTCAGAGCTAGGGCGAGGTTGCGTTTGTCGCACATCAATGGCAAATGCGGTAAACGTGAAAGTAAGATAAAAAAAGACGAAGTCAGACACTCTAGCTTTATACATAAGATGTTCCTATGTCTCTTGAATTATTCATAAAATAGACAAGAGCAATTTTTAGCCATAAATTAAAATCGATAAAATGAACAGGGAGGTTTTCGACATTCGTCAGGCGAGTTTAATATGAAAATATACATATGTCCACTTAATTGACGGTAATAGCTTCATAAAAATGCGCTTCCTCAGCGCGGAACAAAGGAAACTGAGCGCGAACTCTTCACTGAAACGCGGAAAGACAAACGCCAGGAGGTGTGGACTGCAGAGGACGGTCGAGAGAGGTATTCACTGAAGTGGTTTGCCTTGTGGGCAGCCGTCTGGTGAATGGTGGAGCTTCTTCAGCTCTCAGGCTTCCATGTTTCTTTATCAGCTGCTTATGCTAATTGTGAGCAAAGGATTGTCGAGAGAGTTAGAGCTCTAATAACGTAGGGGACCATTTGGGATGTTCTAACATGACTTTTTAATGTTTTTAACATCGAGGCCTTGCTTTCTAACGGATATGTTTTAAATATCATTCAAAACATAACTTACCAACACACATCGAATAAACCCTTAATAAAAGCTATACATTTCAAACGCTGCAAAAACATCATTTTGTTCAAGAATATCCGTAGACGGTTTCTTAAACTAATGATGAGGTATAACATAGTATAACATTCATTTAAGCAACAGGATAATATTTTCTCCCTCATGCATGCACAATACACAGTGGGAAGGAAGCAAATATTCGTACACCAAGAAATTCTTCATTAAACAACTTTTTGCTGAAACTAAACGAATTTACAAAATACAGAAACGTGGAATATGCTTGAAAAATTTAAAAAAATTACTATTAAAAAGAATATACACCTTTCATTTTTAAATTTTAAAGCTGAAAAAAGTAATCGTAGAATTCAAAACCAACACATGATCCCCATTCAATACTTTGCAGCATCTCTCTTTTTATTAAACCCAAAAATCAATCGACGTTTGTACCCTTCAATTAACAATTTACGCGTTTCTTTAGGAATGTTATTTATTTCTCTATTCATATCTTCGTCAGATCCTGGGTCCATTTTGGAGATCTTGACAGGGTTTTAACTTTCATACAAGCCAGAAATTTTTATTAGTGTCAAGTCTGGGTACTAGCATGCCATTTAAGTTGCTGTACGTTGTGATCAGTGGGCTATTTCTTTATACAGTATATTCCACAGCATGCCCAATATGATTACCTTACTGGAAGAGCCAATTTACTAGGCGCTTCAGCTTCGTCTCTGACGAATGCATGTTAGTGTTTAATATTGTTTGCGTAGTTCTGCATTCATTCTGTGTTCCATTATGCGTATGTATACTGCCAGCTCCGTTCGTAGAAAAACATCCGCCGACTATAATACTTCCAATGTAAGAGCTGGAAATTATATGGTGTGAAAACTTTTTCACTAATAAATACAATAAAATTAGTATGAATTCCCATTAGTTAATGTTTTTATTATCCTTGCATATTCTGTTTTCATGCATTTTTAAGCGTAGATTTTGTCAATTAGTTTCATTCAAGCTTGTAATATTTTTTTTATGAAAAATTTATTGGCGAACGAATACTTGTTTCCACCCATTGTAAAGGTTTTAAGCTACTTTTATGATGCTTGGGTTACAAAAATATAATCTGCTCTGTGCCCTTGTTTCCGAGGGGTATATGAGCATAAGATCAACTCGCTTCAGCTGCTTGACTCTCCAACAGGCCAGCGAATTGCTGACCTAGTGCGAGGATTTGATGCTAAATCTCGAGTCATTCGCTGTCTCCACCCATCGCTTTCGTTAGATAGTTCAGCAGGAAAACTATCACTTTGCAGTACGGTATAATTAAAGTTTAACTCTTTACTCAAACAAGGGTATTTCTTCATGCGGGGAATGACAACGAATTGCAAGTTAGTCGGATGTTTTTTTAACACAACGATCCATAACATTTACAATTGGCAAAATTGGCATTAAAAATTGTTTACTATTTCTCAATAATTGCGACTTTCTATATTTGTATATACTCGATTATAGATATCCACAAACGGATGTGTTATTCTTTCACGAGAATTTCTAAATAAACATAAATAAAATAATAAATGCGAATTTTTATGTAGAAACAGAAATTGCAGTGAAAATGTACATTACTGCATTTAAAATATCGCCGATGAAATCGTTCTACAATGCATTTTCGTCAAAAATTTTGCATAAAGTAATTTTGAAAAATGAAGAAATTACATGTCATTTGCTAAATTTTCTGGAAAGCCAAATGTGTAGAATTAAAAAGAAATATCATAATGCAGAAACACATTTGGCAGAGTTTCGAAAAATTCCAGTCAAAAATTCCAGTCGCAAGTGCTAATAAAAAGATAGTTTTTTTCACTCTACCCTTCATCTCACGGTCGCAAAATCAAAAAATTTCTTGTGAAATTCGTAATTCATGTAATAAGTTTTATCCGCAAATTAACATACGCATTACTTTCCGCAATTTTTTCAACAATGACAGTTTTTTCAGGTACGGCGATAAGATGCCCACTTTAATTGTTGCGTAGCTGCGTGGTCTATAGATATACGTGTGGCCAGTGTGGGGCCACTTATTATGGTGAGACTGCTCGCCATTTTGCAACACGCATAGCAGAGCACAAGGGGGTGTCGGTCCGTACGGGAAATAAAGTGTGAAACCCATTGCACAGCGGTATAAGAGATCATGCATTAGAATGTGACCATCCAATCCGCACTGATAATTTCAAAATAGTCTCAACTTGTAATAAACATAGCCTTAAGTTACTAGAAAGTATCATAATTCATCAATTTAAACCAAGTCTCAATGATATGTCATCTTCTGCGCCTCTAAATATCTTGTCCTAATTTTTTCATTTAATTTCCATTAACAATTTGTATTCATGTACTGTATTTACCATGTTTCAATTTATTATTCCAGATATTGAAAATGAGTATGGATATGCTCGAAAGCTCTATTTTTAATATACATCGTGAGATTTTGTGAAAGATGTTTTTACCCGCCTTAGTTTTACTATTTATATGTAAATTACGCTTTCCCAAGAGTTTCGAGCTTTCAACATAAGCAAATTTTCAGGATTGGCTCAGTTAATTACAACATTTCAAAATAATAATGAACCTGCCAAAAATTATCCATCGCATACAACAAATACAATATCAGTGAAACTAACATATCTGAAAGACAGCACTTTCAAACACGTTACCAGCTATGTTTAAGCGAAGACTCTAGGCAACCAATAAGATAGGATCATTTCTCGTTTTGGTTTTTACTTTTGTAAGCCTTGCCTCTTATTGTGCAAGCAATTTAGTCGACAGCTGCTTGAACTCTGAGGAATACAAATGAGAGTCAGAATCCATGTGAGTTCACAATAGACAATTTTGTTAGTTCTGAAAGGCATTCCTGCACCTCCCACGCGTACTATCGATGTCACCGAGAGAGAAAGTAGCCATTTACGACCCCGAGGAACACTTGGTCACGACGCAGTCCTGGTTCTGACGACAGAAAGGAGATCACGGCGCTAATCACCGATGGCTGAGATGAACGAACCATAAGTTCAAAAGAGATAAAGCTAGCATTCATGGTAGGAAATCTGCTAAAAATTGGAGCAGGAAGAAAAGAGTAACTGCTGTGTAGCATGAGTTGGAACAGCCTGTCGACCCAGACAGAAAAAGAAAAAAACACCGTTTATTTTCAAAAACTTGATACACAAAATGCTTTACAACCAACTGGATTTTAAGTGTTCTTCAAAATAAAGATCGTAAATTTATGAACAAACCACAAGAAGGACACAATATTAAGGCAGGGGCTAAATATATATGAACATAATTGGAAGAAGAACTACCAAAAAATGATTCTCCGAAATATTTCGCTCAAGGCACGAGGTCTCAAAGCCATAAGTACATCAAATACTGATGCAGAATACCTTGGAGAACAGTCTCCCTTACATTCTCACATGATAAGCTTTTGCAGCAGTGTAGTTGTTGTTGTTGAATGTATGACGGCTGGAAGTAAATGATTATCTATCTAAAATAGAAAAGTCGGCATATTGGAGATTTAAAACGATTTTTTCAGGCATGCATATCATCGAGTGTGTGCCTATTAACTAGCTCGGAGAAATTGCTCTTCCAGGACTTAATTTTTTGAATTTGCTGCTAAAGTGATGTTGACGCAAAATATTCGCGATTCCCACGCCGGAGAATAGAAAGGAGTGTCGGATGTTAGCAAAATCTTTTTCTACATGAAAAAAGAGCATTTACTCGTACATTTCCAAAATTTTTACGAAAAGTTAACATATCAGGTTTTGACAATTCGTGATTACAAAATTACTTATATCCTGCTGCTGAAAATGAAAAAAAAGGTATTCTAATACTAATGGCAATGGTTAATTCAAATGCGAGCAATGTCGGGAAAAGTGTTCATTTAATTCGCAGTGCATTCGAAAAGAGGAAAAAAACTAAAATACTCCACTGAACACATGAAAATACCGTCTTAAACTATAATCAAGTACTGAAAAAAGGTTGGCCAGTATAATTTACAAAGAAATATTGCTCAACGTGCTGATCTAAAACAATTAAACAAACATATACTCTGATATAAGTTTCAATACTAGTTCATGATTAAATGTGAGATAGTAGGTGAATTAATTGATTTATAAATCCTAAGCCACAGACTTCTTTGATTTTTACTTATTGAGTTATAGGTTGTGATGGCCAAACACACGACGTTCACTGGAGTAGCGATAACAATCTTTTCAAAGCATGTGAGCCAGTGCGCTAATTTCATTTACTGAAATACAGGTGTTTTCTCTAATTAATGATTTAACGCTTGATGGTCGCAGAGCTTTCAGGAAATGTTCTAATTGTACAAATTTTATATTTTTAGTTTTTATTCAATAATTTAAAACACTCCATTCTACTACAGTGAATTAACGACTGTATAGGTTCGTGCGCTTCAAGAAAATCCATCATGAAAAGAATACGGAAAAATGAATTAGTTTTTAATTTTCGAATGAAAACTGGCGAATCATGCGTTGCTTGATTTCTTGATGTTGATTGTGAACACGAATAAACAATTGATGACTTCTCATCCTTTCCTTGATTTCAAGAATAACAGACTATAACCTACCTTCTGTTATTGTGCTTCCTAAATGTGGAATTTTTCTGGCAATAATGTCCAGCTTAGTTATTCTGAAAAAGAGGTTGCGTGATTGTATTTCTTAAATTCTGCTTTGCACACAACTTTAGCTGCTTTGCTTTGCTTTGCCCGCTTTCACCAGATTCATTAACTGTTTCTGGGGGTTACAAGACTTTGAACTCTCGATACATAAGGGAATTATAAGCTGGGACGGGGAGCCCGCTATCACTGTGCCATTCATTGCTTTCGTTGTGATTCGACTGCCTTTTAGGGTGATTGATAGCGCAGTCGATAGCGTGTTGGCGCGGCAACCTAAAGGTCCCGAGTTCGAATCCCACGAACTCCCTGTACATTTATTTCAGTTGGAAACACTAAGCTGGGACGGGGAGCCCGCTTTCACCAGATTCATTAACTGTTTCTGGGGTTACAAGACTTTGAACTCTCGATACATAAGGGAATTATAAGCTGGGACGGGGAGCCCGCTATCACTGTGCCATTCATTGCTTTCGTTGTGCTTCGATCACCTTTTAGGGTGATTGATAGCGCAGTCGATAGCGTGTTGGCGCGGTAAGATAAAGGTCCCCGAGTTCGAATCCCACGAACTCCCTGTACATTTGTATATATATATATATATATATATATATAAACATTAGGGTGGCCCTAAAATATTTTTTTTAATGTTAAGCTCTCACCCGGCTGAAGAGTTCCATTGGTCCCAAAAACACCCCAGCCAAAAAGAAATGAAATCCATTAACATTTAGGGGTTTCCCAGGGGGTGTCAAAGATTCGCCTCTTATACATATAACGGGCAATATACGGAAATGTACAATAAATGTCGGGAATCGCTACAACTAGCATTCCAGGTCCCCCCCACAAGTTTGTGTCCGACAGAAAAGCTGCCTTCGTACTCGCCGAAGCAGCAAAGAGCTTGGGGCACAACGTGGAAGAGCTCAACATAAATCGTTCTTCCATTCTCTGCCACCGAGAATCCCAGAGGATGAACTTTACCCGCTCCGTTCAGGATAAATTTGATCCCACTGTCAGCCTCACTGTCCGCTGGGATGAAAAATTAATCCCCGCTTTAACTGGCAAAGAGCAAGTGAACAGATTGCCAGTGTTGGTTTCTGGACTTGGAGTCAGCCAGCTGCTTGCAGTTCCAAAGTTGGGAAGCGGCACTGAGGCAGCTCAGGCCGATGCTGTGGTAAACGCACTGCAGGAATGGGATATAACTGATCGTGTTGCAGCTATGTCCTTGCCGTCACTACGTCTTGGAATTGCTTGGGGGAGCTGTCTTCAGAACCTGCATGGTATCAACTTCCAGTCCCGAAGTTCTCCTCTTCAAAAGATTTTGTCAGAAGTAGTCATTAATGGACCAGTCACCTTACCAAATAGCCGAGAAAAGGGCAAACTTTGCTTTCTTCGAACCTGACAGAGACGATATCTTGATGTTTGCCAAAAAGCAGCTCGAAGAAAAGCAACCCAAAGATGATTACCGCGAATTTTTAGAGCTGTGTGTCATTTTTTTTTGGTTGTTTTAGAGAAGGAGGAATATCTTTCAAGTCTCCAGGACCAATGCATCATGCAAGATGGATGGCCAAAGTAATATACTCTTTGAAAGTGTAGATGTTCTCTGGCCAATTCAAATTGTCAAAAAAAGAATCAAATGGCTTAGAAAGAGTCCTTGTGTTCATCGTCAAATTCTATCTGAATAACACTCACCCATAACATTTCCATATCCGTATGGATTACTCATATTGTTTTATTTTCCGTACCAAAACGTAATCAATAACACACAGTGGCAACAAAAACACTATCGCAGTAGAAGTAACACAGTTGCTGTAAACTGCAAGAAAGCCCAAGAAGGATAAGATTCGAAACTTGAGAAAGCCATGTAACAGGAATTCATGTGCGTTTATCCAGACGTAGAAGTCCTCTTATATTCTATAAACCTGCATAGAGACATAAAACTATATAATTGCCCAACCTAGCAAAAAAAAAGCTACAGTCTCATAGGGTTTGAATTCAACACTTTTTTTTGAAAAAAGAAGGAGACTTCATTCCAATCAAGCCTGATACTTATAACCTTCTACATTGGTTTTTATGTCTTATAACTAACACGCACTAACGCAACCCACGGTCAAGCCAGTACCCATTTCCGCTGTAGGGAATTGTGGTTGAGTTCTTCCTTTTCCAAACGGGGAGGAACACCGGGGTCTGCCGGAATTTGAACTGCCGACACCTTCCCGCGAAGGGCGCGTTCTTAACTACTCGGCCACGGTGACCACAACAGGATTATGGAATTAAAATACGATCTTATTTTAAGGTTTGCGAAGCACACTTTCCGCTAAGTCCTCGACCAGTTTTATTTGCATGATTTTTGCCAAATTCAAATGAAAGGTGTGGTTGTTCACAATTATTCAAAGGGCCTAGCTCTCACCTATAGAGGCAGTGAATCAAATGAGAGCTAATTGAATATGTTGGTTTAACGTATTGGCGATAGCGTGTTGGCGCGGTAATCTAAAGGTCCCGAGTTCGAATCCCACGAAATCCCTGTACATTTATTTCATTTGGAAAAAACTAAGCTGGGAGCCCGCTTTCACCAGATTCATTAACTGTTTCTGGGGGTTACAAGACTTTGAACTCTCGATACATAAGGGAATTATTAACTGGGACGGGGAGCCCGCTATCACTGTGCCATTCATTGCTTTCGTTGTGCTTTGACTGCCTTTTAGGGTGATTGATAGCGCAGTCGATAGCGTGTTGGCGCGGCAACCTAAAGGTCCCGAGTTCGAATCCCACGAACTCCCTGTACATTTATTTCAGTTGGAAACACTAAGCTGGGACGGGGAGCCCGCTTTCACCAGATTCATTAACTGTTTCTGGGGTTACAAGACTTTGAACTCTCGATACATAAGGGAATTATAAGCTGGGACGGGGAGCCCGCTATCACTGTGCCATTCATTGCTTTCGTTGTGCTTCGATCACCTTTTAGGGTGATTGATAGCGCAGTCGATAGCGTGTTGGCGCGGTAAGATAAAGGTCCCCGAGTTCGAATCCCACGAACTCCCTGTACATTTGTATATATATATATATATATATATATATATATATATATATATATATAAACATTAGGGTGGCCCTAAAATATTTTTTTTAATGTTAAGCTCTCACCCGGCTGAAGAGTTCCATTGGTCCCAAAAACACCCCAGCCAAAAAGAAATGAAATCCATTAACATTTAGGGGTTTCCCAGGGGGTGTCAAAGATTCGCCTCTTATACATATAACGGGCAATATACGGAAATGTACAATAAATGTCGGGAATCGCTACAACTAGCATTCCAGGTCCCCCCCACAAGTTTGTGTCCGACAGAAAAGCTGCCTTCGTACTCGCCGAAGCAGCAAAGAGCTTGGGGCACAACGTGGAAGAGCTCAACATAAATCGTTCTTCCATTCTCTGCCACCGAGAATCCCAGAGGATGAACTTTACCCGCTCCGTTCAGGATAAATTTGATCCCACTGTCAGCCTCACTGTCCGCTGGGATGAAAAATTAATCCCCGCTTTAACTGGCAAAGAGCAAGTGAACAGATTGCCAGTGTTGGTTTCTGGACTTGGAGTCAGCCAGCTTCTTGCATGGTAAAATGGATGACGTACGAGTAATGTTGATCACTAACGATATCGATATTTTATGCGTATCTGAAACATGGTTCGATTCACGAGTCGAAAGCTCATATCTCAGCATTGCCGGGTACACATTGTACCGTTATGACGGAGTCAAGAGTAATAGAGGTAGCGGTTCATGCATTTTCATCAAAGATGTCTACTCTACATCCTTATTTCCGATAAAAGAAAAATGCGAAGACATAGAAATGGTTTGGCTCAATGTACAGGTAAACAAACACAAGTCTTTCATTATCGGCAGTCTTTACAGACATCCGTCAGCATCTCTACGTCCAACATTAGATTTCATTGAAAATACGTTTAAATTAATCTCTGCAGCCAAAAAATCTTTCTATGTTTTCGGAGATTTTAACGTAGATCTGACAAATAAAAACAACAAGCTAAGCAAGATGCTGCACAGACTTAATCTTTCTCAAATGGTCCAAGAACCAACGCGAATTACCAACGCTTCCAAAACTCTTCTTGACCTAGCAATTACAAACAATCCCCAAGCAGTACTCAGCACAGAAATCTTACCGTCCTTTTCTGATCACCATTCGGTAGAATGCCAAATAAATATTGCAAAAGAGAAACAGAAATCTAGTTACATTTCATATCGCATGAAAAACCACTACTCCCCTGAAATATTTCAAGAAAAGCTATTAGACAGATGGAGTGAATTTCAAGGCATGGAAAACACCGATGATGTCAATTTACAAGTTTCGCTTTTCAACGAAAATTTCGTATCGGCTCTTAACGAATGCGCACTTTTCACTACGAAGAAAGTTAAGCCAAGAATTTCTAAATGGATAACAGATGAGATAAAACAGTTGAGCAGAGCTAAAAGAAATTTGCAGCGTGAGTACAAACTGAATAAATCAGACAGTACGCGTCGAAAATTATATAAAGATCATGAGAAGATCCTACGAAGAAAAGTTAAGGAAGCAAAACGGGACTACTTCCACAAAGAACTCTTGGCGGCAAAACAAAACCCAAAAAAACTTGGGAAATCATTAGAGAAGTTGCTCAGTATAAAAACTCGGAGTGCAAAAGCACTTTCGACAACCCCTCAAAAATGGCTAATGACTTTAATACATTCTTCTCAAAAGTTGGCGAAGATGTTTTCAATGAAGTATCCAGGACAGTTTCAGACACATCTACAGGAGCAAATCTGAGCGATGTATCATCCCCAAATAGTAGAAACAAATGGAGACCAAAGCCGGTTAGCGTCATAGAGTTACGAAAAATCTTATACTCACTAAAGAATACCAAAGCGACTGGACATGATGGCATAAGCCTCCAACATATAAAAGACAGCTTCCCTGTCACAGCACCCCTCATTCGTTTGATAATAAATACATCTATAGCCACAAACAAGTTTCCCGACCAATGGAAATTATCCATTATTAAGCCATTTCATAAATCTGGTGATATCGACATAGCGTCAAACTACAGACCAATCAGTCTCCTGCCTGTTATGTCCAAAATATTAGAAAAAGTAATAACAAACCAGCTCTCGTCTTACATAGACGAGTCACATCTACTGCATCGCAATCAATATGCTTACAGAAGGAATACCAGTACTCAGGACGCCCTGTTAAACATAACAGAAAAAATTTACAATGATATTGACCAAAAAAAATTAACTCTCTTACTATTGCTTGATCTCTCCAAAGCTTTCGACAGTGTTGAGCATAAGAAACTTCTACAAAAAAATTCAAACCTCAGAATTGACACTCAATCGTTTGAAAGCTACCTACTAAACCGCTCTCATGCAGTGTGCTTGAATAACAAAATGTCATCATTCATACCAAACAATTTTGGCGTTCCTCAAGGTTCAATCATCGGCCCGCTCTTATTTTCAATTTTCATCAATGATTTCCCCACCATGCCGGCAAACACAAAAATCTCAATGTATGCTGATGACGTACAAATTGCCATGACAAGCTCAACAGCAGATTTAAAAGAAACACAAGCCAACGCTGAAAACCTTCTGAGAAACCTTAAATTGTGGTATGACCATAATGGCCTCAAACTTAACGCAAGTAAAACGCAATGCATTATTTTTGGATCACAGAATGCGACTAAAAATTTACCACCATTCAAGCTAACATTTGGAGACGATACAATTGAACCAGTAGAGACGGTAAAAAATCTGGGTGTTTGGTTTGACAAAAATATGACTTTCAATTCACACGTCGAAACAATGTGCAACAAAATAAACAGAACCTTAATGTTCTTTCATCGCATTAAGAACACACTTGACGAAAAATCTAGGTTGTTAGTGATTCAGTCTTTAGTTTTATCGCGCCTGGACTACTGCAGTCTTGTATGGGGAAATTTACCTCAATATCGTCAGGAAGAGTTGCAAAAATGTCTAAACTTCGCCGTCAAAGTGGTGTGCAAAGGAAATTTCAATAAATACGATCATGTCACCCCTCTTTTAAGAAAACTCGACTGGATCCCAATACCGAATAGATTCATAATCCAAAAAGCTCGACGAGTGTTCTCCTCTCTGTACCTCCCCCAAAGTAATGCAGAGGTGGTAAAATTTTTTCCATCTAATATCCCAAACAAAAAACCAAATCGGAGGAATGATGTTTTAGTCAGTTACCGTTCATCTAGCGTGGGACAAAAAGCTCTCTCAGTTTCTGGAGCTTTTTTGTGGAACAAGCTTCCCCAGCATATCAAAAACTCTAAAACTGTAAAAGAATTTAGAGTAAATGTGTCACGTCATTTTGCATCTCTATAGACCTGCAGCATTTCGGTGTGAATTTCCCATTTACCAGAAATTTTAATTTTCCTGAAATTTCTGTTAGAAAATTAGAAACTATTTCATTTTACGTTTGCTCAGCCATTCGTGCATTTATCTTAACTATTTTTGTCGACAATAATGAGCACCCCAGACGTGAGTTCAATACAGCAGAATGAACGTTTTTTTCCATAATTAGGAGGATTTCCTCATTTTTATTTTGTTATTTTTTCTTCTCTGTGTTAATATTTAACATCCGTATGGAAAACATACTCTGAAATACATTTTGTGTGTACACCAATATGCAGGTTTATAAATGTGAGGATTGTGCAAAGTTTATAATGAATTAAATTTTGGCTAACGTTGTCTCGTTATTTCAAAATCATTCTCGAAGATGTTTTCAATCGATTTCGGCTGAGCTGGGGGGTGAGGTTAATTTAAGCATTTTCATTTAGTCTTTTAATATTTTTTCTTGCGTTCAGTGTACACCAGCACTAAACTTTAAAATCGAAAAAAACTGTTAATTTCTGTTATCAAAATTATCACTTTGGACCATTGCTTAATCTACCTATATGTGCCAAATTTTGTAAATATTCTCCACTCAAATGTGATATCCGGCCACAATGTTACTCCATTTTATCCCATGTACACATGTCTGTATAATGCTGAAGAGTTGTGTTGTTTCTTGACTGTAACCTGAGTTTTCTTAAAAATTTCTATGAAGAAACTAAAAATCAGTTCATTTTACGTTTTCCGAAGTCTTCTTTTCCTTTTAGTTATTTTTTTTTTCGAATAATTTCTTAGGATTACAATGAGCTCAACTGTCATTATCGGTGTAATAGATGGTAGGTTGTTTCTATCCTCTTATTTTATATTTGTATTTTTTTCTTATATTTCATTCTCAATAAGTACATATATTAATATGTGTGTGTACGTATATAGGTATATATATATCTACATAAATAGATATACATGTTTATATTTCATTTCTTTACACAAAAACCATCCGGTTAATAAATTTTATTGCACTAGCGAAATGATTCAAAAATAGATCTCCCACTTACACCAGAGGACGTCTCTGTGAATCGGATAAATGACAAATACAATTAATGAAATTAATCGTAATTTGAGCGTATGAATCGTGGTAAAATTATCTTTCTGTCCGTATGTTGTACAAGCAAATTTTGATGTTGAGTATATGTTTGTTTGCGCATTTCTGCCAAAATTTTGTAGATATTTGTCAATCATGAGTGGTAACTGGCCTACACTGTATCTCCATTTTATCCCATGTACCCATGTCCGCATGATGTTGCAGAGAATATCGAGAAGATATGATATATGATATATATTGAAGATATATGTTTTTTTTTTGTTTTGTTGTTCCTGAGCGGTAACTTGAGTTTTCTTAAAATTTCCTTTAGGAAATTAAAAAACCATTCCATTTATACGTTTTTCGAAGTCCTTTTCTATTCCTTATCTTTCCTCAGGTTATTTCTTACGATTCATCAGAGCTTGGGCTGTCATTTTAAATATTGAAAGAGTAAGATTATTTTTCATGTCTATTAGCATTTTTCTTATATTCGTTTTCAATACGTATATATATATGAATATGTGTGTTGGTGTGTGCGTGAGTATGTACGTGTGCGCACGCAAACATAAATGTTTATGTATCAGTGTAAAGATGCACACGTTTCGCACACATATATGCGCACATGTACATATATCGGTTTCTATTTCTACTTTTTGCATAAAAAGCAAAACCTCAAGACACATTACATTTTACCTAAAGCTCTGCGATCAGTTAACACTGCACCAAATTTCAGAAATAAACAAATTGATTGCGCTTGCTTTATGATTTATAAATCGATCTATCACGACCCCGAAGGGCATTTCTGTGAACAGAAGAAATTAAAAAGTATAAACAGACAAAGGAAATAAAGCACTCGTGCAAAAATTATCTCTATATTTGTATGCCGAACAAGCCACGCATTTCAATTTTGAGTGTAAGTATGTTTACGCATTCCTAGATGTGCGTGCTGTGTTGCGCGATGTTCTTTACAAATTATTTCGAGACTATATTTTTCTCAATACTTGATTGTCATTTACGGTGTTGTTTCAATCTAGTACGGTGCAGCGTTTTTATGTATTTTTCCTACTTCGATGATCTTATAAATAATTCGAAAAATACTAAAGAATTCTTCGAAACTGCCAAGTTCTTAGTTGAAATTATCGAAGTAGGAAAAAGGCAAGAAGCGCTGTACCGGAATCTCTTTGAATATAAAATATCCAAGAGATAATATTTCTCATTTCTCATTCAACTACCCTTGACAGAGTTAAACTATTAGCACGACCCGTATGGTTTGTCTATTAGTACGCCTCGTATATTTTTTCTATTAATATGCCTCGTATGGTCTATCTATCTGTACACCTATGATAGTATTGTCTAATATTACATCTCGTATAGTTTGTCTATTATTATGCCTCGTACGGCTTATCTATTTGTACACCTCGTATGGTTTGTCAATTAGTATTCCTCGTATGGAACTTTGTTAGACTATTAGCACACCACGTGTGGTTTGTCTATTATAGTACGCCTCGTATATTATGTCTATTAATATGCCTCGTATGGTCTATCTATTTGTACACCTCTGATAGTTTATCTATTAGCACACCTCATATAGTTTGTCGATTATTATGCCTCGTATGGCTTATCTATTTTTACACCTCGGATGGTTTGTCAATTAATACTCCTCGTATGGATCTTTTGTTTTAGGACGTCTTATATTAAGGAACTTTTAAAAGCCAATTTGTTGGCATATGTATCTCATGTGACAACTTGGAAATAAACGGTTTTTTTTGTTTTGTTTGCAGTTCCAAAGTTGGGAAGCGGCACTGAGGCAGCTCAGGCCGATGCTGTGGTAAACGCACTGCAGGAATGGGATATAACTGATCGTGTTGCAGCTATGTCCTTGCCGTCACTACGTCTTGGAATTGCTTGGGGGAGCTGTCTTCAGAACCTGCATGGTATCAACTTCCAGTCCCGAAGTTCTCCTCTTCAAAAGATTTTGTCAGAAGTAGTCATTAATGGACCAGTCACCTTACCAAATAGCAGAGAAAAGGGCAAACTTTGCTTTCTTCGAACCTGACAGAGGCGATATCTTGATGTTTGCCAAAAAGTAGCTCGAAGAAAAGCAACCCAAAGATGATTACCGCGAATTTTTAGAGCTGTGTGTCATTTTTTTTGGTTGTTTTAGAGAAGGAGGAATATCTTTCAAGTCTCCAGGACCAATGCATCATGCAAGATGGATGGCCAAAGTAATATACTCTTTGAAAGTGTAGATGTTCTCTGGCCAATTCAAATTGTCAAAAAAAGAATCAAATGGCTTAGAAAGAGTCCTTGTGTTCATCGTCAAATTCTATCTGAATGACACTCACCCATAACATTTCCATATCCGTATGGATTACTCATATTGTTTTATTTTCTGTACCAAAACGTAATCAATAACACACGGTGGCAACAAAAACACTATCGCAGTAGAAGTATCACAGTTGCTGTAAACTGCAAGAAAGCCCAAGAAGGATAAGATTCGAAACTTGAGAAAGCCATGTAACAGGAATTCATGTGCGTTTATCCAGACGTAGAAGTCCTCTTATATTCTATAAACCTGCATAGAGACATAAAACTATATAATTGCCCAACCTTGCAAAAAAAAGCTACAGTCTCATAGGGTTTGAATTCAACACTTTTTTTGAAAAAAGAAGGAGACTTCATTCCAATCAAGCCTGGTACTTATAACCTTCTACATTGGTTTTTATGCCTTATAACTAACACGCACTAACGCAACCCACGGTCAAGCCAGTACCCATTTCCGCTGTAGGGAATTGTGGTTGAGTTCTTCCTTTTCCAAACGGGGAGGAACACCGGGGTCTGCCGGAATTCGAACTGCCGACACCTTCCCGCGAAGGGCGCGTTCTTAACTACTCGGCCACGGTGACCACAACAGGGTTATGGAATTAAAATACGATCTTATTTTAAGGTTTGCGAAGCACACTTTCCGCTAAGTCCTCGACCAGTTTTATTTGTATGATTTTTGCCAAATTCATATAAAAGGTGTGGTTGTTCACAATTATTCAAAGGGCCTAGCTCTCACCTATAGAGGCAGTGAATCAAATGAGAGCTAATTGAATATGTTGGTTTTACATTCCCTTATATCAGTGCTTCCCCCCTGCCTTTTGCATTTTTGACTTTTCCATGGTTGGAAGGCTTAAGTATCACAGTTTGGACATGACAGACCTTGAATTGGTCCCAGCGAAACTACCGTTTTTTTATCTAGAGTATGGAATTCAAATAGTTATCTGCAGCAAAAAATTCAAACTCGCATCCTCAGAGTACGACGTGAGCTTAATCCATCTACAGTGTCCAATTCTATATTTTTTATTTATATACTTTTCGGAATTTTGAGTAAAAACTTTTTGATTCTCTAGATGCTTTTTAAATTTACGTGTTGGTCTATCGGTATCAGTTTTCCCCACAGTAATTTACTCATTGATGGACTGTTGAAAAACTCCTAGATACTTAAGTTCTCAACTACATATTCTATACTGTGAGTTTTTCGTTATTGTTTAGCATCATTGGAATTTTTTATGACTTATGCATACAACTGGTGATTTTTGAGACTGACATCTTTTTTTTCAACGAAATTTCTTGATATTCACCCTCCATATGATTAACGACGTATAAAAAAGCAATTCTACTCAGCGCACTCAGTGTCATCTAACACTGTATATATATTTATGTATATATATATATATAAACACTACAAATATACACTGACCACCCTAATGTTTATATGTGTGTGTATATATATATATATATATATATATATATATATATATATATATATATATATATATATATATATATATATATATATATATATATATATATATATATCGAGAGTTCAAAGTCTTGTAACCCACAGAAACAGTTAATTAATCTGGTGAAAGCGGGCTTAGTTTTTCCAAATGACATAAATGTACATTGTGTTCGTGGGATTCGAACTCGGAACCTTTAGGTTACCGCACCAACACGCTATCGACTGCGCTATCAATCACCCTAAAAGGTGATCGAAGCACAACGAAAGCAATGAATGGCACAGTGATAGCGGGCTCCCCGTTCCAGCTTATAATTCCCTTATGTACCGAGAGTTCAAAGTCTTGTAACCCCCAGAAACAGTTAATGAATCTGGTGAAAGCGGGCTCCCAGCTTAGTTTTTCCAAATGAAATAAATGTACAGGGAGTTCGTGGGATTCGAACTCGGGACCTTTAGAGAACCGCGCCAACACGCTATCGCCAACACGTAAAACCAACATATTCAATTAGCACTCATTTGATTCACTGCCTCTATAAGTGAGAGCTAGGCCCTTTGAATAATTGTGAACAACCCCAGCTTTCATATGAATTTGGCAAAAATCATGCAAATAAAACTGGTCGAGGACTTAGCGGAAAGTGTGCTTCGCAAACCTTAAAATAAGATCGTATTTTAATTCCATAATCCTGTTGTGGTCACCGTGGCCGAGTAGTTAAGAACGCGCCCTTCGCGGGAAGGTGTCTGTCGGGTTTTCGTGACCGTTGGGGTAGTTTGAACTTAAATATTAGTTCTTGACGGCCAAAAACTCGAACAATTCTCGATAGTGATCTGGGAAAATTATGAGAGGGATAATGAAAAACGGATTTGGACTCAGCTTATTTCAGGTGGAGTTTATTGGAAGAGGAAACCAGGAGGTCTTCTACGAGCTTGACTGGAAATCCCAGTGAGGTCCGGAGTGCCGGTGGTGAGCTTCGGTGAGCGCTGGCGTCGCTCCGGCCGGTGGATGAGATTTTTAAGTGTATTGAGTTCAGACTATTCAATTTACTGTGGGCAATTTTTAAACAAGCACAACAATCGGTGCGTAGCATTAGTGTGGGCAAAGAATGCTTAATTTTGGAGCAGGTGAGTTTGATCAAGGTGCCGAGCCTGATGGCGATGATGACTCTTGGTTTGAATAGTACTTAAGATCCAGGCACGCGGAATTCAGCGAATGCAAAGCTAATTCAATGGTGCCCGTACTTTTAGGCAGTCGAGAATTGAGGCCCGTAATTAGAGAATATATCCGGCTAAAGGCCCAAAGCACCACTAAATCCAATCCAAGTAGAAAAAAACCAAAAAGCGGCCCAGGGAGAATGTTGTAAATGGTGTGTGTGTTGACGTCGAGGTCCTGTAAGGGCAGAGGCGCTGGATGAAACGTTCCAGGAGAGACATCAAGACATTCCACCACTGACAATCCAACATATAATGACAACTCTTCCCACACGGAGAACTCCGAGAAACTCCTACAGGTTTGACACCAGCTACTTTAAGGGTTCTCACTTTTGGCAAACTCAAAAGAGATAGGACAGATTTTCGGTTGACAGATTTTAACAATAAGTAAATTGTTTAAACTGTTTAGCTGTCAAAACTGTTCACTAATGCCTCTGGCTTTAAAAAATCTGAGTATTAGGTTTAAGAACTTCCGGTAATAAAGATCGTGATTCCTTACAGAGACTACGGGCAAGTACACACGAGATCTACGGAATATCGTGAAAATATCAAGTGACTGCACTTTTGAAAGTAGTAAGAAAAAACATAAAAATCCTAAAGTTCGTGGATATAAATCCTACTAAAAAAATCCTGGTAGATATCATTTGCAATAATAAAGGAATTAAGGAATAATATATATCCCCAATGATAAAAGGAAAAGGAAACCTAAGCGTTGATTCCACGGGCGGAAAATACGCGAAGAAAGAAAAACGAAAGCATGAAAGTTCCGTGTGGCGACTTAGCCGGGCGGCTTTACGCGTCCGCCTCAGCCAAACCGCCGGCAATTTGCACACACTCAAGATAGGCAGATGGTAGTGGGTGTTTTGTCACAAGAATGCGGTGAGTTAAATTTAATTTCATTGAAATGTTTCCCTATTGAAATGAGGGCGTTTACGTAAAGGTTTCAAAAGAGTATGGAATTAAGAAATGAAATTCCAAAACTCAGCAAGCATAGACAGGAATACTTTTCGTAATTTAAGACTACTGCGAGTCGGTTTATAAAAAAAAGGATAAATGCTACTATAACACCTGCCTATAGTATTTATAATCACAGAGTAGTGACAAGAGACGACGGTGTGAGGTTCCGCCATTAAACAAAGGTTATCGACAACGAAAAGCCGGCAAGTTCAGCCGCGTTCGTTCCGAGTATCGAATCATGAATGGAACTGCAGGTATATACTATTATCGTAAAGAAAAGGAACGAACATGATTATGCTTTGATAATAAAATCATGACACGGAAATGCAATGCACATCTGACGCAATATTTTTACGCTAAGTCACGTTGAGAAAAGACAAAACAAAGCACTGAATGAAACATGCTACATCACAATTCCTACGCACAACTACGTATCCAAATCACACTGCCTGTCAACTATTAATACTCACTGAACACGAAGAAAGAACACGATTATTTTCTAACACCGATTACTCACGAGAACGAAGAAAGAACACGATTATTTTCTAACACCGATTACTCACGAGAGAAAAATGCTGTGAGCTGGCTAGTCAACCGCCAAAGTAAGAGTGCACTATTTGAAACAGAGACGCGCATTGCGCAGTATTGCCACCAGAGGGCTTCTCTCTCGAAAAGTGTAAATTGTTATTTTATCGTCTCATGTATTTACACAAAAACTTCGATGATTACGAATTAGAAGTAGAAAATAATTAATAATAAATTAGAGTAAGATTTTTAATGCTACTAATTAATTTTTTTAAGTATGAATGGCAAATTTCTACTTGAACTTGAACTTGAACTTGAAATTGAGGGCCGACAGCGTCGGGACCTTTGTAACGGCCTACAATTCCCTCCACAGTTATCACACAAAGAGTTCAGCGCCTGGTACCAGACTTGTCCACTAAACTACTCAGGATTTACCAATCCTCGTCACAAGCTGCCATTGGATGGCGTCACTGGGATAGCCAGTGCGTCAAAACACCATCCCCAGGCATATTGGGTCATTACTGACCATTCTACCTGACTGGCTCATTCCAGTCACTGTCTCTTACTCCAGGCACGCACAAGAAACAATTTCATAGCTTCGATGATACTCAAATTGCACTCCTGATCCAATCCAGCAAGACAGCTCATACCGCAATCATCTTCAGCACATCTGGCATTCCACTCATTCTCTCCATACTGCTCAGACACCACATTCATAAAACTCTCTCTCTCTTGCTCATACTTACTACATTCCAGCACTAAATGCTCAATTGTTTCCTCTACTCCACTATTACACTGCTGACATAATCTGTTATTATTCTCATTCCATCTCCATGTACGTCTGTTCACACTCAATGACTTACATCTCACAGCAAACAAGAGTTGACTTCCAAAACTACCATCATAGAACAGCTCAAACTTAGGTGCTTTCTTTTTCATATACCAGTTAAGTGTAGGCTTGCGCATCATGCTAAGCTTCCACTTATTCAATCCATACTCTTTTGTTCGTCTCTCAATCTCTTTCTTCCACCTCTTGCAGTCCCACTCAGGCCCTACACCTCCTACATTTATTAAACTCCAGTCATCCACAGGTCTCCCAATTCTAACATGAATAATCTTTTGCATACTGAGTTTCCTTGCATGCCCCCAACATACTTTCTCCCAATAGCTTACACTCAGATTCCATTCAAAGATTCGCCTTACCCACCTGCTATTCTGCATTCTTTCAATTCTCACCTTATAATTCAGCACAGCTTTCATCATTCTTTCTGAAAATAGGCTCCACCCTAGGTCACCTCTAATGGCTTCTGTAGCTGTCCATTTCGGAGCACCCAATGCTACACGTCCTACCTTATTTTGTATCACATCCAGCTTTTCAAGATCACTTCCATTCCAGGCAAGAGCACTCATACCATACATGACACTAGGTACAGCAACATACTTCCACATTCCTCTCACACATTCGTACTTGTTTGCTCTGTATCTGGCCACACTACCTAACCGTCCACTCCACTGCATTGCTTTAGCCACTTTCTCACCTTTAGTTCTAGTACATCCATCTTCACTCATCATACAACCTAGATATTTGTATTCTTTTGTTCTACCTATTCTGATTTCTCCAATATTCCACAGTCTGTCTCTATCAGTCTCATCACTATTTATAACCATGACCTTACTTTTATCGGCACCAAAGTTCATCTTGAAATCTGTACTATATCCATTCACAATGTCAAGCATCCTTTGTAGTTCATGACCACATTCACTAACCACAACCACATCATCAGCATACAACAAACAGCTCAGTCTCTCATTACCAACTTTCAGTCCTAAACCACTCCCTCTCAGTCGAACTGCTAATTCTTCTGTGTACAATCCAAACAACAGGGGGGACAGAGTACAGCCCTGTCTCACTCCTCTAACACTCCTCACTTGCCCTGTTTCCAAATTTCCTAACCTGTAGATAGCACTTGTGTTCTCATACAGACTCTGTACAATGTTCACTATTTTTCTGCTAAAACCAACTTTTCTCAAAATTTCAAACAGCCTAACCCGATCCACTCTGTCATACGCCTTTTCAATATCCAGGAATGCTAAATATACCTTCTTGTTATCCTTCTTCATTCGCTCAATTATTTCACTCACTACAAACAGATTATCCTCCCCCCGTCTATCTTGCCTAAAACCATTCTGTTCTTCTCCCAGGACTCCTAATTCCTCAACTAAATTTTTCATTCTCTCATTCAAAATACCACAAAAGATCTTACATACGGTGTCACCCAGTGCAATTGGTCTGTAATTTTTAAGTTCTTTCATACTCTTATGTCCACCCTTATGCAACAGAACTACATTACACTTGTTCCAGTCATCCGGTACTCTTTCACTCTTCCATATCTCATCAAATAAACATTTCAACATACTGACTACACTCTCTCCTCCACATTTATAGAACTCATATGGTATCTTATCAGGGCCACATGCCTTTCCATTTTTCACTTTCTTCAAAAAACTTACAATCTCTTCACAAGTGATTTCGTCTTCCATTTGCAGTTCATGTTCATCTATCAGAAAATTTATTGGTTCATCATCTGTAACCTGCTCATTAATTCCACCAATGTCCTCCCAGTATTCTTCAACTGCTTTCACCATTTGCATCCTATCTTGTACACTGCAACCATTGACTACTAATTCATCAACTTGAACTTCACTACCTCTATCATTACCTTGTATAAACCTATACCAATCTTTTATTCCATCTAGACCTTTCTTTCTTAGATTTTCAACTTGGTGTCTCTCTTCTTTAACCCTAGCCTCATTGATCATTCTCTTTACTTTCTTCTGCTGGTCCTTGTACTCATTCCATACACTCTGCCATTCATCCTCAGTAATTCTGCGTCTTTCATACATTTTTCTCATACTGCGTTGTTTTTTATTTAAAGTCTTCCTTCTCGTTCGTTCTTCCTTTATCTCACTCGTAAACCACCTAGCATTCCCTGTACTTTTCCTGCATTTCATTCTACCGATCTTTTGCTCTGCCACATCATACAAGGTTCTTGCAATCTCCTTATTTAGGTCATTTACATTTCCACACCTGTTCCAGTTACATCTACTCAATTCATTTCTAAATTCTTCCCAGTTTGCCATTTTAATACGCCAATTTTCTCTTACTCTGCTGGCCTTCTGCATCGGCTCCTTTCCACCCCAATTATATTCTAGTACAAGCATTTTATGGTCACTATCAATATCAAAATCATCTTCATCTACAAACATTTCTTTGACACACTCTCTTGCTCTACTATTCACTATCATATAGTCAATTGCAGTTTTACATTCCCTGCTTTGCCATGTATGCAAGCCATTTCCTATTGTTACATTTAGGTTCTCAAGTTCATTCTCATCACAGAAATCAATCAATTTTTGTCCATTTGCATTCACAGGCTCACCCAGTATACCAACATGGCCATTCATATCACCCATTAAAATCAGAGGGCATCTGCAATGCTCTTGCACAATTCTTGTTAATATTTCATACTTTTTTACATTCTCTTGATGAGCTAAAAAACCATCAGTTGTCATATAGCATACAACCACAATAACACATTCTCTGGCATGCATTCTTTCACACTTTATTACTAACAGATCTTCACTCTCAGGTTCATTTCCAACAGGAATTTCTTCTAATTTCCAATTTAGAGCATTTTTTACAATGAGACCAACTCCACCACCTCTTTTTTGCCAACTTACACGCCCTTTTCCAATCATGTAGTACTTACTCTCCTTACACTTTAAACTGACTCTATCACGCATTTGGGTCTCTACTACACCAACACAATCCAAATCTCCATTCTCAAATTCTGCTACAAGGTCATTTAACTTTCCTGCATTCCATCCACGCACATTTATACATCCAAACCTTACAACACTATTGGACAATTCACAACATTTTTCATTTTTGCTCTGACAGCTTTCCATTCATCCAGTTCCACCTTCCATTACAATATGAGTACACCCAATCCACTGGATGTATCTCCTGGAGAGTTTCATCTCACCTTCTTGAGTAAGGTGGACTCCATCTCCACGAAAACACCCACTCTGGATCAGGTTATCCATATCAAGGAAGCTGGAACCCATTTCACGCTTTCTCATACTCTCAGCTTTCATACTCATGATCCTTTTATGCACTTCCCTATTCACCTCCTTTCGCACCCTTTCATACTCCTCACCACATGCAGGCCTTCTCAGCAGACTGGTCACAGCCACTCTTACATTCTTCTTTCGCGCCCTTTCAACAACATTCATAATTGCATTCACCGTACGCTCTCTCCCACATTCAAGCAATCCATTGCCACCTCCTTGCAGTACAACCATCCCTTCATCCATTCCATCTATCACTTCCTCAGCATGCCTACAAATCTCATTCACTCCCTTTCCTCTCATGCTCGTACATCCACTACGGTCAGTCATACTCACAAACCTATCCACATTCTTCACCATGCTGTCACCACATATTCTAATCGTAGGTCTCACTCTCCCTTTCATACTACTCTTTCGTTCAACTCTTCCACTCACATCACTCTTTCCATCCATCTTCCTTACATTCACTTCCACTACAGGCGCCTGCACCTCATGTGGCATATCAACAGGTTGCTCCTTCACTCTCTTCCCATTCGTACTTCTTTCATCATGCTCATTCATCCTTCTACTCTCATCTGGCACATTTGCACCACCATTCACTTCATTTATTGCATTCACACTCCTTGCACCATCATCCACTTCATTTGCACTCCTTGCACCATCATCCACTTCATTTGCACTCCTTGCACCATCATCCACTTCATTTGTACTCCTTGCACCACCACCATTTACCTCTTCATTCACTGCATTTGCACCATTCTCATTCTTTCCTTCATTCAACTTCCTTTCATCCTTCAAATCAGCCTCTAAAGCAACCATCAGAATTGTCAATCTCTCAACCTCCTCTTCCAACTTCTTTCTCTCGTCATTCAAACATTTCCAGCACGTAAACACAAGATCATTCAACTTCCTCCGACTCATCTCTCTCAAACCTTTGCATGCATCTATATCTACCCACTCTTTACAAGTCATGCACTCAATCTCCTCATCCATTCCACTTGCACCTCCCTTCCTACGACCAGTCCTATTTCTTGCCATCCTCAGACACAGACTTCTATCTCAGTACAAATTTCACAGGCAGAAGGAGTCTTCACTCACCAAATCTACTGAAAATCAAGTTATCAAAAAAAAAGAAACAAAAACGTTTCCTACTACTCACAGTCACTCTCTACAATGTCAAACACTATACTCTTTATATGCAAAGAAAGCTTAACTACCAGTCAAAACACCTCAGTCAAAAATTGCAAGTCACCACACCAAAGTCCAATGCTCAGTCTCAACTCTCACGCAACAAAAAAACTACTCTCACGAGCACTCCATACAAAGTCACACACTTTACTCACGTGAATATACAAACTATACCAGTTTTTAGCAACTTCACTTTAATTCACCACAATATTCGTCGGAGGACCCAGAAACACGTGCACACCGCTCGGAACAGAAGTCGGAATGCCTAATTTTTACGCTTATGTAGCGGTATGCTACATGTCGGCAGTTCGAATTCCGGCAGACCCCGGTGTTCCTCCCCGTTTGGAAAAGGAAGAACTCAACCACAATTCCCTACAGCGGAAATGGGTACTGGCTTGACCGTGGGTTGCGTTAGTGCGTGTTAGTTATAAGGCATAAAAACCAATGTAGAAGGTTATAAGTATCAGGCTTGATTGTAATGAAGTCTCCTTCTTTTTTCAAAAAAAAGTGTTGAATTCAAACCCTATGAGACTGTAGCTTTTTTTTTGCTAGGTTGGGCAATTATATAGTTTTATGTCTCTATGCAGGTTTATAGAATATAAGAGGACTTCTACGTCTGGATAAACGCACATGAATTCCTGTTACATGGCTTTCTCAAGTTTCGAATCTTGTCCTTCTTGGGGTTTCTTGCAGTTTACAGCAACTGTGTTACTTCTACTGCGATAGTGTTTTTGTTGCCACCTTGTGTTATTGATTACGTTTTAGTACAGAAAATAAAACAATATGAGTAATCCATACGGATATGGAAATGTTATGGGTGAGTGTTATTCGGTAATTTTTCCTGGTTCATGTCTAAATGTAGTAAAATTGGTGGTAGCCTGTAACTAGGTATACAATTAAAAGTAAATTAGAGACAGCAATTTCTCAGAAATTTAAAAACAACTTATGCGCTGTTTTAATTTAATGGATATCGTTTTAATATTATTGAAAATCTGAAAACCAAAAGAGTTATTTGTAAACACCCGAAACTTATTGATAAGCGCTTGACCAATATAGCAGCTACAATGAGTGTGTGTAAAGTTGTTTCTCAAGAGGAAAACATGACTGCTTTATTATGTCCATCATAGACACAATTAAAGTTCTTAACTACACAAAAGAGTTCACTAGAGCATCTCAATAACAATATCGAATTTGATTTTTTTTTGTCAATTGGATGCTATAGTTGGTGAACTGTTCCATTTATTAAGGTCCACCAATTCCTAAGTAACACTGATGTTGATCACACCTAACCTCATGAGCTATTGATTGGTTACATAGAAATGAACTAAGTGTTTTAATGCCAACATTTGAAATTATGATACTTACCCTGTAGGCCTATATGTTGTCTGTGTATCTAAAAGGCTGAAATTCTATATTTTAGGGTGAATGTTGAGGATTAACAGGAAATCAATTTTCAACTTTTCAAACCCTTAACATAGTTAATTAGATCAAAATAAACAAGTTTTTTTCTATGCATTTTCTGTCGTAAATGAGTATTTTACAAATTATAGCGGTAGGTTTAGTTTTGTCTTTGATGACGAACGTGCTCGAATAAAGATCTACTCATTGATTTTCGAATTTGGTAAATCTGAAGGATATGTCAGTTATCGATTTTCCACTTTTTAGTGCCTGAACCTAATTAATTGAACCAAAATAAACATGTTTTCTTTCATGCACTTTCCTTCTCAAATGAGTATTTTACGATTTATAGCGGTAAGCTTAGTTTCGTCTTTGATAACGAATGCGCTCGAATAAACAGCTACTCATCGATTTTCGAATTTTTGTTGCTTGAATCATGGTAATAATATCGAAATAAACAACTTTTCTTCTGTGCACTTTTTTCGTCCAATGAGTTTATCAAGGTATAGCGGTAGGTTTGGTTTCGTTTTTGATGACGATCGTGCTGGAAGCGAGTGCGCATTGCAGTGTTGCTGTCCGACGTGCTCCTTTAATTACTTGCTGCTTCAAACACTGGCGTTGCGGTGAGTCATTTACCGCTATAACTAATGAAATACTCATTTGAGACGGAAAGTGCATAGAAGAACACTTGTTTATTTCGATCTAATAACCTAGGCTTAGGCATCAAAATTTACAAAATCTTTAACCGACATATCCTTCAGATTGACCTCGAATTTTAAACAGCTAGCCTACTCGTTGATTTTTGATGGAAATTGCATAGAAGAAAACTTGTTTAGGTCAATATGTATTATAGGTGCCTCACAGAAATTCAGAATTCCGTTCCATACAATCACTAAAGGAACACATATAAAAGTGTTATGGATGGCTGCCGCCATGGCGGCAGCCAACTTGGAGTCGTTGTAAACAAACGTCACTAACTAGAAACCTTTATTTTTAATTTTCATTAAAAGAACTGTGGCTAACCCTCACGACCCAACCTCTTTACGTTTGTAATAGGGGGTTAGCTTCCGTTTCTACTGCAAAAACAATGACTGCTTTGCCGCAAAAAAGGCCATTCAAAAAAGGCCATAACTTCAAACTTAAATAACTCGAAAACTAAGCATTTCCGGGCACATTGTCATTCATGTAAAACGTCTTAAAATTGACTATATTACCTATCTATGCCTACGAAATTATGAAATTCGTTGACAACATTCAACTCAATATTGACCTTATTCGACTATGAAGTTGGCTTTCGCGCGACAAAGGACGGGATGTTCCAACAACGCTGCGAGCGCGCCAAGCAGAATTTAATTAATAACAGAAGCTAACCCCCTTTTACAAACGTAAAGAGTTTGTGTCGTGAGGGGGAGCCACAGTTCTTCTAGTGAAAATTTTAAATAAATATTTCTAGTGACGTTTATACATCATCTCCAATGGTGCCCACCCGGTACCCAAGATGGTGGCCGCCATCTTGGGTATTTTTGATTTATTTAACTTTGAAGTTGGCTTTTGCGAGCTAAATGACAGGATGTTCCAACAACACAGCAAGCGCGCCAAGCAGAATTTAATTAATAACGGAAGCTAACACCCTATTACAAACTTAGAGGTTGGGTCGTGAGGGGGAGCCACAGTTCTTCTAGTGAAAATTATGGTAAATGATGAGGATTAACCGGGAATCGATGTTTGATTTTTCGGTGCATAAACATACTAGTTGATTAGATCAAAATAAACAAGTTTTCTTCTATGCACTTTCTGTCGTAAAATAGGTATTTGACGAGTCATAGCGGTGAATTAGTTACAGCAACTCAAGTGTTTGAAGCGACTAGTAATTCATTAAGCCCGGCAAAAGGCAATGCTGCAATAGAGTCTCGCTTCCAGTGCGCTCGTTGTCGAAGACAAAATTAAACCTACCGCGCTAACTCGTAAAATATTCATTTTACGAAAAAAGTGTATAGAAGAAAAGTAGTTCATTTTGATGTTATTACCATGATTCAAGCAACAAAAATTAAAAAAATCAATGAGTAGCTGTTCATCCGAGCGCATTCGTCATCAAAGACAAAACTAAACTCACCGCTATAATTTGTATAATACTCATTTATGACAGAAAGTGCATAGAAGAAAACTTGTTTATTTTGATCTAATTCACTATGTTTAGGATTCAAAAAGTGGAAAATCCATTCCCGGTTAATCCTCAATATTTACCAAAATTATAAATAAAGGTTTTAACCCACCCGTTAGGGTGGCGTCCGCAATTATGTTTATATCAGCTCCAAAATGGCGGCCACCCAGTATGGTCACCGCCATCTTGGAGCTGATGTAAAAACAATTGCGGACGTCACCCTAATGGGTGGATTAGAACTTTGAATTTATAATTTTCACTAGAAGAACTGTGGCTCCCCCTCACGACCCAACCTGTTTACATTAATAAAAGGGGGTTAGCTTAATAATATTTATTGAAATTAACCTAACACATTGGTGTTGCTCAATATTGAGACATTTAAATACAGGAACAGGTATAAATAAACAAGATTTCAAGCCCATAGTTAGTCTAGGAGACTATTCGGGCACAAATAGCAAAAGGAAAAAACACCATTTAAGAATTATCTACTGAATTTCCTAGAAATTGATAACTTAATACAAATAGAACCACATAGTAAACCAGTAGCGTGAAAAAATTTTATACTGTTCAAATTTAGTTACAGATCACGCTGAAACAGGTCAATTGGCTTCAGCGAATGAGACAAACGGGCGCTATTACACTACTGTGACAAAACAACAAAGTGAACCACGAACACACACGCTACGAGCCGAGCTGATCAAAGCCAAACTGAAACGTTCCAGAAAGCCGCAGAGACAAACGCTGGGTAAGTGACAATGCGAGCAATACAAGTAATGAAATTTTAATCTCTAGCCACCAAACAATCTCGACTTCAGACCACGCTTGAACTCGTACAAACTATTCAAAGATTTGAGACAGAAAGGCAGTCTATTCCAATATTTAACCGCCTGATACAAAAAAGATTTTGAGCATACATTGAGAGAGAATTTGGGAATATTCAAGTTAAGGTTACCTTTAAATCACGTGTAATGACAGTGACTCACTTCCAGCTTGGAAAGTTTTCCCGCAAGGTAGCTCGTTCTATCATCCCTGTAGTACTTGAAGAAGGTTACAAGCACAAAATACTCGTGAATTTGTTCAACGGTGAGAACTCTGGCCCTGCTGTACAACTCATTGATATCACTACTATAACCAGGTGACAAAACCTTAATCGCTCGATCCTGCAACCATCAAAGCTTAAACAACTGAGTCCGACTAGAACAACCCCACACCACTGTGCTGTATAACAAGTGTGGATACACCAAAGAAAAATATAGCATTCTCAGAACACGAGGCAAGATAATGTGCGATAACTTGCGTAGAATGCCCACAGATCTGCCTATCTTATTACAAACCCCTCCGATATGGTTAACAAAACTGAGTCTGTCATCAAGAATTACTCCTAAGAATTTACATTCACTGGACAGTGCTATTGGTACATCACGGATACAGATCCGTCGAACCATGGACTTATCTCTGTTAGAAAATACCAGATATGAAGTTTTATCAATATTCAAAGACAATCTATTACAGCACAACCATTCATCAATCGCTATTAGTTGACTATCTACTAATTCACACAATGGTTCAGGTTCCGGACCCGCTGCATACACAGTTGTGTCATCCGCAAAGTGAATCAAGTTATGATTTTCTCTAGAATTACGCATATCATTGATATAAATCAGGAAAAGCAGAGGTCCCAGAATGGAGCCCTGAGGAACCCCACAACAGATCTTCCGGAGACTAGATGAACAAGTAGAACAACCAGAAACACTAACATACTGCTGGCGGCCACTTGGATAGGACTGCAACCAGTGAAGAATATTAGAGCGGAATCCCAGAGCTTCAAGTTTTTTCACTAGTATATCATGATTAATGGTATCAAACGCTTTCAAGAAGTCAAGGAACACCAAAATAACATATTCCTTATCGCTCAAAGAAGAATAAATTGAATCGCAGAACATGTTAAGCGCGTCAGACGTTGAGCAATTTCTCCGAAAACCGAACTGATGAGGGGATAACACACGAAAAGTAGAAAAAAATTTAGACATTCTGGAGTACATTGCGCGCTCAAAGATTTTACTCAAAATGCATATTGTTGAGATTGGTCTATAATTGGAAATAGAATCTTTCGATCCTTTCTTATGGATTGGAATTACTCGAGCTATTTTAAGGCAGTTCGGAAAAGCACCCCTAGTAACAGAAAAATTAATCAGATCGGATAACACAGCAGAAATACCCCTAGCCATGGTTTTGTAAGCACAGATTGGGATGGATGTGATATTACTTGATTTAGTTTTAAATGAGTTAATTATGCCAATTATTTCACTTTCATCAGTTGAGAGGTAACCAAAGGAATTACGCAGACGGTGCAAGTAGGGCGTAGGATCAATATCAGACCTGGGAATATCCGTCTCAAGCCTAGCAGCCACAGTCACAAAGTATTCATTGAATTTGTCCGCTACCTCCGACGGTGAATCGATTAATGTACCGTTGACATCTCTCAAAACAGTATCCCCCGACGATCTGTCACCACCACGCAGTATGCTATTAATGCACTTCCACGTAAGTTTAGCATTTGAGACACATGAATTAAATCGATGATGAAAGTACAATTTTTTGGCTCTTTTGATTTGGTTTGATACCCTATTTTGGCAACTTTTATACGTGTTTAGGTAACACAGGCCTCGTATATATAACCTGTGTAATTCATGCTTTCTGTTGATGCTTCGGATAATATCAGTAGTCAGCCATGGACTTTTAATGCGTTTACGGGACAATATTTTTGTCCTAATTGGACATGCGTTATCATACAAGTCAAACAGACACTGATGAAATCGACTACACTCCGCAAACAAATCCTCACTTACACTCATCACACCTTATAATAGAGAATACAACATCCATCCCCACGTCACATTAAACAACACCCCCATCCCCTACACAGACACACCCAAAATCCTTGGAGTTACATATGACAGAGGTTTTACGTTCAGCCCACACACTAATATCAACACTGAATGCAACACTAGGCTGAACGTCCTCCGAGCACTAACACATACTACATACGGCCACTCCAAGGAAGACATAACAGTACACAAACAGTTCATCAGACCCATCCTCACTTACGCACACACATCTTGGTACGCAGACACTGCTCGCACACACAGAAACTACAGTCCACACAAAACACAGTGTTGCGCATTGCCACGGGCTGTACACAATCGACCCCTATAGCACACCTACACGAAGAAGCCCTTGTCCTCCCCCTCCTTGACCACATGAACACGCTAGGGACAAACTTCTACACCTCCACACAAGACCCTGCCCACCCGCTACACTACATGCAACAACCCCGGCCAACCCAACGAACATTACACACTACCCCGGCCACACACCTCAAAACACTATACGACTCCCTCCCTCCCCCCCTGACACCTCACTACTCACACACACAAACATACACAGTTCACTTCACGAGCCCTCGCTGCCCTACCCCCTAACTCCCTCCTCGGAGTGAGACCCCCCCCCGTCCCCTCGACGGAGCGATCCCTCCCCCGGCAGGATCGAGTCCACTAGGCGCGGCTGCGGTGCGGGCACTACACTTCACTCCCCTCGTACATGCACAGAATGGGACTTGCGGAGGACGACAGCTGCGTCTGGTATCATGCCAACGTGGGCGATCTTCCGCATGTCCTACACTGTCCTTCAATTCAACACCAGATACATGCACTGGAGCACCTCTGGACTCGCCCCGTGGACGTCGTGAGGTTTCTGCACGACGCGGGCGTCTTCCAGAGGCCCATATAACCACACCCCTCTTCGCTTTGGGCCGGGCCCAGCCTGGGGTCGGCCCTGGCCGCGGCGGACCCCTTCGAGCGGCCGTCGGAGCAAAACAACAACAACAACTACACTCATCATTGACATCGCCATTGAGATCTAAAGTGTACGCATTGAAGAAAGTAGTGGCAGTAGAACGCAATCGAGTTAGATTGCGAACAGAAAGATCCCTAAACTGGACTGTTACATCAGAAAGGTTAGGCAAGGTTGTCTGCAATAATATAAAAATAGGCTAATGGTCCGAAATATCAACCGTAAAAACCCCGGCAGCGTGTGAAGTCATGACATTGGTCCATATGTGGTCAAGTAAGGTAGCAGTGCCAGCAGTGACACGAGTAGGTAGGGAAATCACAGGAAAATACGACAGATCGCATTGAGGCAGTAAAAAAATTTACGCTGTTTCCCACCGTAGCACATAAATCTAAATTGAAATCTCTCAGTACAAAAGTAGGGGTCTGAGCTTCAATGAAAAATATAAAATCGAAAAATACATCATTGAAATCAGCTACTGAATTCAACAGGGGTCTGTAGATTCCAATCACCTTGTGAATTTTTCCTTGGAGGTCAATACTTACCGCACAAGATTCAAAATCATTCGAACATCGTGTTAAGGCGACAAGCGAGCTACTTTTGTAGGATGAGTTTACCAGGATACTGACCCCACCACCAGCACGGCCGACTCTGATCGAGTGGTAGGCTACATAGCCAGGCACTTCACACCAGAGAGTAACGTCATTCAGCCAGGTCTCGGTCAACACTATTACATCGAAAATTACTGTTAGCTGGTCTAAAAAAATTTTAAATTCATCAAAATTTCTGTAGCATGACCTTATGTTTACATGAATTAATTTCAATCCCAGAAGTTGAGTCTCAAATTTACTGTTGAAGGATTCTACATCATAATATTCAGATACATCAGGAAGAGAGGAGAGCTCAAAGTCAGCAACAATCTCACCTAACTGCTCATCCATTTACTTTATTTTTTGAATGACCTCTCAGAACTCGGGACTGAGATTTTTTGAGTTTCTCAAAATCAGCAGATTTCAATTCAACTATCTTGCTCTCAACTAAGTTGGCTGAAAGCTTACACAGATCGAGAATATCAAGTTCATTCGCTAAGCAATCCTCGTCAACAATCATGACACTTCCCTGTTTGGCTGCCAAGAGCAAATTCTCACCAGCCATTGAAGCAGTTCCTTTCTTTTTATAAATTCATAAATCTGGTACAGAAACAGGCGTTTCTTGAGGTGCATCAGTATTGTTTCCAGCGTTCAGACTGTCACTTGACAAATTAGAGCAGTTTGGGTCTTCAACTTTACTTTGGCTCCTGCCCGATGTATCGCTCTTAATGAATGTAGTAAGATTCGGAGGTTCATAACCAGTCAGGACAATCCTCGGTAGTCCATTCTGAGAAAGCAAATCATTCAAAACTTTTGAGAAACTCAAAACTCATTCAAAACTTCCGTTATTAATTAAATTCCGCTTGGCGCGCTCGCTTCCTTTGGCACGTAAAAGCCAACTTCAAAGTTGAATAATTAAAAAATAACACATCAGCAAGCATAATAACATTCATGTAAAACATTTTTAAATGTGTTTCTTTAGTGATTCTTTGGAACGGAATTCTTAATTTCCATGAGGCACCTAAACTCAATATTGACCTATTTTTCATAAATGAATTGTGCTTGCAAATGCTTAGTTTTTAAGATATAAATATGAAGGAGAGGACCATAATTTATTTTCCACTCCTGAGTGCCTAATCATAGTAAATTAGATCTAAATAAACAATTTTAAAAAGTTGGGATGAGTTACATGTGCTCTTAATGAGAAAAATGTGATATTTGCACAAACTTCATGAGTAGTTGAAAATCTAGGAGATAGTGATAGAATGAATGAATGGCATTGTTCTGAGTGGAAGCCAAATTAGGGAATGCACACTTGAGCTTAGATAGAAAATGGATCTCAATAAATAGCTGCTGAAAATTCCTTGTCTATTTATTTAGCATGAATAAGTTAGTATGTCATCATTGCTTTTATTTCTGTTGGGGGTAAGCATCCAGTAATGAGCTATGTCAAAGTCAGACAATCTTTCTTGTAACTTCTACCTGCAAAATTCTGAATCAATGTTAAAATTAATATGAAACAAAATGCTATTGCACAAATTTTGAGAATATGTACTTCTTGGAAATTTTTTGTGCAAAAATTTATCTATAGCTGAGATTGCCTAGAGAATCATCTCACCAAATAAATTATTTCTGATGAAACACTTATAATTATTAAATTAAAAATGTATTATTTCTACCATCTTTAATTTAATTTTCTATTAATGACTAAGTGAAAAGAATTTTTTCTGGAGATATGCAACACAACTTTATTGCTGGTCAACTTTGAGCTAGTTGCCAAAGACTCATTTTTGTGAATTTGATGTTCGAATAAAATGTTGAACAAATTTAATTAGTTAGAATGTATTTCAATACAACAAAGTATTTTGTCAGTATGTGCAATATTACATGGAATAATGCGATCCTTAGTACAACTTTTTGGTTGTGTGTTCCATGAATTGCAATGCTCACACGTTGCCAGCCAGGGGCGGTCATGGCAAGTGGTGCACTACGGCACCACTCTTAAGTTCACTATAGTTCATTTCTGTGTGGGGACTGGAGAGTCATTTACTTGGCTTTAAAAGTTTTCAGTAAGCCTCAATATTTGGGTCCTTTTGATTGAACTAAAAAATTGTTAGGGTATTTTGAGGAAAAAAGCATAAATGTATTTCATTTTTATAACCTGTTATCTCCACTAATTTTGAGGGAAAGCTTGGAATGATGTGAAAATGATTTTTAGGGAAATTTTTATGTATGGGATTTTTATTTAATGAAAGTAAACTTTTTGGTGCACCAAAAGAATAATAAACAAAATTGAGTAGGTGAAAATTTTGCATTTGGGTAGGATTTTCTGAGTGAAAAGTTCAGTATTCTACTGTAAAAAGTTCATCACACCTAAAGTATCATAATATATCTTGACAAGTTTTCAAACTCAAAGCATTATCTTGGTGTAGATTCATGAGTGAAAATCATATTGTTTCTGTTTGAAGATTGTAAAATCTTATTATAAGGATGCCTGTGCTTGAAGTGTAAAATTCAATGTTCTTTATAAGGATTTTAAACTTTCACTGTTAGCTTGATTGAGGAAGTTCATTTTTTGAATACATCATTTTTGGCTAATATAAATATAAGGAAGTGGCTGTAAAAATATGGATAAAATAGTTTACCCTGTATTTTACATTAGCATTTGTAGTTCATAGATGCTGCAGGTTTGGGTACTGAATCATTACTAGTAGAAGGCAGCAATGTGATGAATTGAGTGTTCAACTGTGACTTGAGTTTAACCCCTTCCCCGGCAGAAACGAGTATACTCGTTTCTACAAAATGTTATTTTTTCAGTCGGCGACGAGTATACTCGTCTAAAACTTGACTTTTAAAAACCAGCTACATAAGTATATACTCAACGATTATAAGCCTTTATAAGCAATTCTATGTGTGAAATGAGCATTCTCGTAAAAATAAAAAAATTAGTCTGAAAAAGAAACTTTTATGAAAAAAATTGTTGGGGAAGGGGTTAATATTGAAGCTTTACTAAAATTTCCACGGGTAATTTATTTTATACAAATCATATTTTGCATAGAATTTTTGAGATTTTGTTGAATTATGCCCGCTAAAAAGAAAAGAATCAATTTAACGAGTAGTTGCAAACCATATGGAGATATGCCATATGGAGATATGCCATATGGAGATATGCCATATGGAGATATGCCATATGGAGATATGCCATATGGAGATATGCCATATGGAGATATGCCATATGGAGATATTTTGTCCAGTGAGCTCAAATCACTCAGTAAGCTGGTCAATATTTTATTGCAATGTAGCATAAAAAACAGCAAATGAGCAAATTGAGAGACCCTGCTGCTCCTTCCAGGGTCGCAAATGGGGGGCATGAGCCAGGCATCAGGAATGTCTCCTGCGAACAGCATCACCATGAGTGCCATGATGCCTCCCCCTCCTCCACCCCCTCCCCAGGGTCAGTGCGTGTCTTGCCTGGGTGTAGTTTCTCGATCGCTGGACCTAAATTGATGAAATAGTTCACCAAGTCTGGCAATTTGGCCCTACAGTTGTTTTAATTGAGTGTCATTATTTAAATGTTGTTCTGAGAAATCTGGACTTTACATTCAGTTCAAAATTTCTATTGTATCTGGATGTAATGAATTAGTCTCATATTTTTGCATGTGTCTAGCATGCCATGATTCTCTTGATAGGAAAGAATTTGAGACAGTATTTTCTGCCTTGAGGCTAAGCATTTTCAACATTAGGATTCCATTATTTTTTCCTGATCTGTATCTAAATGATGAGATAAAATCATTTTTAGCAACTGATTGCTAAATTTTGTGGCTATCTTATTAAATTTGGTCTTACTATCCTGAAACTACACCTTGCTTGTTGTACTGTTGTTTCTCTGTTTTTTTTTACTTTACTTTTATTTACTTAGAAGGGAGTGGGGTCAGTCACTGCCTTGTCATTGATGCTGTATTGGGTGTTCTGTTTGAGAGGTGCTCTCACAGGTAGAGAATAGTGTTTTTTTTTTTAGAGAGAGAATTATTTTGAAATTGTTTTGGTGCATATGATTGTAAGTATTATTGATATTTTCTACTGATGTTTTCTATTATTGCCTTGTTTGATTTTATTAGAGCTTTTATTTATGTTTAAAATTACTGTTTGATACTGGGTTGACTGGTTCATTTTTAGAACTAAGCTTATATTTTTTTCTTTTATTAATAATTTGTCCAACCATTCTGATCTATGTATTTGTAGCAGTGAATATTTCAAGCTTGCTATTGTATATAACATTCCAATCCTTCTTAATATTATTAATATAGATAATCTTGTTTGTCTTTATGTTCTCATCTCTTTGGATGTTTTTAAGCTATAAATTATAATGATGTTCGCATTTATTCCCAACATGCGGCCATCTTTCCTCAACTTGCTGCTTCTCATGTCAACATGCTTACATTTTTCTAAATATGGTAACTTTTTTCTCAAAATTAAAATTTTTTCTGAACACAGATTTTTCTTTATAAACATTCCTTCTCAATATCATTTTTAATGTGTACATAGATTCTTATTGTAAAATGCTAGTCCTTTTCCTCTTTAGATCAACTCTTTCTCAATGTGCAATTTTTTTTATTAGTATTAAAACCCTGTTTTCTGTATGAAATTTTTCCTTTTGTCCAATTGAGCTCAAGAAAATTTTCGATGCTTACTTTCCTCAAAATCTGTTGGATTGGTTGATGAAGCAGTGTTTGGGTACCTAACTTGGTAGGTAAGGCCATGTTTGGGTACCTAACTTGGTAGATAAGGCCATGTTTGGGTACCTAACTTGGTAGATAAGGCCATGTTTGGGTACCTAACTTGGTAGATAAGGCCATGGTTGATAACCTAACTTGGTAGATAAGGCCATGTTTGAGTACCTAACTTGGTAGATAAGGCTATGTTTGAGTACCTAACTTGGTAGATAAGGCCATGGTTGATAACCTAACTTGGTAGATAAGGCCATGTTTGAGTACCTAACTTGGTAGATAAGGCCATGTTTGAGTACCTAACTTGGTAGATAAGGCCATGTTTGGGTACCTAACTTGGTAGATAAGGCCATGTTTGAGTACCTAACTTAGTAGATAAGGCCATGTTTGAGTGCCTAACTTGGTAGATAAGGCCATGTTTGAGTACCTAACTTGGTAGATAAGGCCATGGTTGATTACCTAACTTGGTAGATAAGGCCATGTTTGGGTACCTAACTTAGTAGATAAGGCCATGTTTGAGTACCTAACTTGGTAGATAAGGCCATGTTTGGGTACCTAACTTGGTAGATAAGGCTATGTTTGAGTAACTAAGTTGGTAGATAAGGCCATGTTTGAGTACCTAAGTTGGTAGATAATGCCATGTTTGAGTACCTAACTTGGTAGATAAGGCCATGTTTGAGTACCTAACTTGGTAGATAAGGCCATGTTTGGGTACCTAACTTGGTAGATAAGGCCATGTCTGAGTACCTAACTTGGTAGATAAGGCCATGTTTGAGTACCTAACTTGGTAGATAAGGCCATGTTTGGGTACCTAACTTAGTAGATAAGGCCATGTCTGAGTACCTAACTTGGTAGATAAGGCCATGTTTGAGTACCTAGCGTGGTAGATAAGGCCATGTTTGAGTACCTAACTTGGTAGATAAGGCCATGTTTGAGTACCTAACTTGGTAGATAAGGCCATGTTTGAGTACCTAACTTGGTAGATGAGGCCATGTTTGAGTACCTAACTTGGTAGATGAGGCCATGGTTGATTACCTAACTTGGTAGATAAGGCCATGTTTGAGTACCTAACTTAGTAGATAAGGCCATGTTTGAGTACCTAACTTGGTAGATAAGGCCATGTTTGAGAACCTAACTTGGTAGATAAGGCCATGTTTGAGTACCTAACTTGGTAGATAAGGCCATGTTTGAGAACCTAACTTGGTAGATAAGGCCATGTTTGAGTACCTAACTTGGTAGATAAGGCCATGTTTGAGTACCTAACTTGGTAGATAAGGCCATGTTTGAGAACCTAACTTGGTAGATAAGGCCATGTTTGAGTACCTAACTTGGTAGATAAGGCCATGTTTGAGAACCTAACTTGGTAGATAAGGCCATGTTTGAGTACCTAACTTGGTGGATAAGGCCATGGTTGATTACCTAACTTGGTAAATAAGGCCATGTTTGGGTACCTAACTTGGTAAATAAGGCCTGTTTGATTAGCTAACTTGGTAGATAAGGCCATGTTTGAGTACCTAACATGGTAAATAAGGCCTGTTTGATTAGCTAACTTGGTAGATGAGGCCATGTTTGAGTACCTAACATGGTAAATAAGGCCTGTTTGATTAGCTAACTTGGTAGATGAGGCCATGTTTGATTAGCTAACTTGGTAGATGAGGCCATGTTTGATTAGCTAACTTGGTAGATGAGGCCATGTTTGATTAGCTAACTTGGTAGATAAGGCCATGTTTGAGTACCTAACATGGTAAATAAGGCCTGTTTGATTAGCTAACTTGGTAGATGAGGCCATGTTTGATTAGCTAACTTGGTAGATGAGGCCATGTTTGATTAGCTAACTTGGTAGATAAGGCCATGTTTGAGTACCTAACATGGTAAATAAGGCCTGTTTGATTAGCTAACTTGGTAGATGAGGCCATGTTTGAGTACCTAACATGGTAAATAAGGCCTGTTTGATTAGCTAACTTGGTAGATAAGGCCATGTTTGAGTACCTAACATGGTAAATAAGGCCTGTTTGATTAGCTAACTTGGTAGATGAGGCCATGTTTGATTAGCTAACTTGGTAGATGAGGCCATGTTTGATTAGCTAACTTGGTAGATAAGGCCATGTTTGAGTACCTAACATGGTAAATAAGGCCTGTTTGATTAGCTAACTTGGTAGATGAGGCCATGTTTGAGTACCTAACATGGTAAATAAGGCCTGTTTGATTACCTAACTTGGTAGATGAGGCCATGTTTGATTAGCTAACTTGGTAGATGAGGCCATGTTTGATTAGCTAACTTGGTAGATAAGGCCATGTTTGAGTACCTAACATGGTAAATAAGGCCTGTTTGATTACCTAACTTGGTAGATGAGGCCATGTTTGATTAGCTAACTTGGTAGATGAGGCCATGTTTGATTAGCTAACTTGGTAGATAAGGCCATGTTTGAGTACCTAACATGGTAAATAAGGCCTGTTTGATTACCTAACTTGGTAGATGAGGCCATGTTTGATTAGCTAACTTGGTAGATGAGGCCATGTTTGATTAGCTAACTTGGTAGATGAGGTAGTGTATGATTACCTAACTTGGTAGAGAATGCCTTGTGTGAAGGTAATGTCTAATTCAACTGTCATGAAAAAGAACTAGATCTTTCCATGCATGTAAAAAAATTTATCTTAGGTATACAGCTAATGCAATTTTATTAGCCTTGTCCAAAGTAATTTAAACAATTACATACTAGAATTATGTGTTTTTCAGAATGATTCATGGATCAGTAAGTTGGCAAAATTTTATGGCAAAATGTGAACTACCTTTACAAATTGGCTAGGGCCTTACATAATCTTGATTCAAATAACAGGCAAAGAATTAACATATAAAGGGTCATAATGTTAATAAAGGTTTGTGTTATTAGGCAAGATGCAAGTCTGGAACCAATTTTACTAAGTACCTTCCACCCGCAGGAGTAATGCAGCCTCAGATGCCAAACACGATGCCCCAGACGAGCATGACCCAGCAGCACAGCATGGTGAGCATGACTTCAGCAGGGATGGTGAACACCATGGCTGGCCACAACAACATCATGGGGCCCATGATGGGCTCCCTCCAGCCGCCCCCTCCACCGCCGGTCAACCCTGCCACCAACGATGCTCCGCTCGACTTCAATGTCAACAGGAACAAAGCCCCAACTCCCATAGCCATGCAGGCCGGTTAGTGCTCAACTCTTACAATTTGTGGGTTGTTTCCATGTTTTGGTTGGTAAGAGCAAGTTTGTGCGACTTTATCTTACTCTATAGTTCATTAAATGAAGTCTTACATTGCTTTGTATGAACAAAGGTTTTTCTCTTGAGGTAGGATTTGTTTTTAGGCTATTTCACCAAAGTGATAGGAAAAACCATAATAGTTGAAACTAGAAAAATTCTTGACTAATTGTGTAGCATGAGAATGTACAGTAAGAAGCTATCTCATGAGTTACTGTCTAATAGTGACCTAAACTGAGACATTTTGTAAGGTATTTTGTGTATCACTTAGCAGAGTGTACAAATTATTATTTTTGTTCTAGGTTTTCTTTGGTTGAGCATCTAGTTTATTTGCTATTGGCTCTCAGTATGGACTGGAAAGTAAGAGCTCCTCATGTGGGGGGAGCAGGTTTGTGTTTTAATAATATTTGCCATCCTTCAGTGTAACAGTAGTGCACATACCAGTCACAGAACCTCAGGAGAATATTCTTTCATAAAGTTTCAAGGAATATCAGGGTGTGAACTTTGTTCAAGTGTGGATATTAAGTCAAAGAGCTGTGTTAGTTATTAGGTTAGTGACAGGGTACCACAGGGTGAGTAATTGTGTGAACGAGTACTAATCTGTGTGGTACTAATTAATTTTTAAATACAGTGGTTATGTTTGTCATTATCCGCTGCTAGGCTTTTCTTAGGATCATTTCTCAGAGCATTAGTTGATATGAGACCATTAGGTAACATAAAATGTTTAGTTGCTACTGCCATGGGTAACTTCGAGGACAAATTTTTATAACGCAGTGGAGAAAATTTCTTATTCATCCGTTGGATGTAATTCTAACATCATGACAGTGTTCCAAAATACCCGAACCTTTTGTGTTGGCGCGTGCAGGTAACGGCACTCAGGACAACATGACGAGCGCAGACATGAACCTCGTGAGCAGCAACGGGGACGGCCCTGACGACAACAAGGACGGCATCCTGGGCCGCCGCGGGGACCGGGAGCGAGATGGGTCGCGCGGCAGAGACCGGGACCGAGACAGTCGGGACCGGCAGCGAGGCGGCCGCGGCAGGGACCGGGATAGAGACAGAGACAGGTGGGGACGTCATGTGTTCAACTTGGGGGACTAATATATAACCAGTGTATTTATCACAAGCGGGGTAAGTTGTGGTTTTGCTCTCAGTGTCAAACAAGGCTGAACAAATTTTCAATTCGGATTATTCAAAGTGAGGTATTTAAAAAGGTAAATTAGCATTCATTTGTTTTTGTATGAAGTTATGTTGCTTTTGTTCATTGCAAGACTTTGTCGGTTTACTCTAAAATTGTTTAAATAGATTTGATTGGGATAGTATTGCAGACATTTATTGCAGAAAAGGAAAAGCTGTGTGAACTTTATATTCATATGAAACGGCAAATGATTATTCAAAATGAGAATGTCTTTGGCATAATCTTTCATAGATTTAAATACGTGTATAATTTTTTAATATATAAAGCTGGGCGTACCATATGCTTCAATAGAAAACCAAGTACATGGCTTGTGTACAAAAACTGCGTTGCAAAGCTAGGACAAATGAAATGATACTTAGATATCATAGAAAAAAGTATCCTTTTCTCAAGCATGCTACTTCGTTATCTAGTAAGAAGTTATCGAGATTCACTTGATATCTACCATACGTTCTGGCTAACATATGACTGATCTTTGTTACGAGAACTTCTTTAATTAGAAGATAGCACGTTAGAATATTTTCTAACTAATTTGATATTTCACCAGTAAAGAAGCCACCTCAAAAATGTAGAACTTGCTGCGTTATGGTGTTGCTTTGAGTACAAAAATTTAGTAAGCAGCAAACATCATTTGGTGAACTGGAGCTAAGCAAACAAGTCAAAATCGGTGTGATGTGTGAAGACTACCGAGTCAAGCTCATAAGTTACTGTGTGAACAAATGAACTGGAATTAAGTAAAAAGCTGAACCTACCAATGAATGTTATCTTGTTGCCATGGGATCAGCCATTCTCTCATTCGATCAAGGAAATAGAGGCTTGCTCTCAAACGATTTCCTGTTATAGTTGAAATATGTTCAGTCCTGAATGTGTCTGATTGCTTGTGAATATTTCCTCTCCCCAAAATGATTCCATTTCTCAGCTTCTCATGATACATGCATTTTCTTTTGTTCATTTTAATTGTGAAACATTCATAAGGCCAACTTCTCTTTAAACTTCAATGCTTTTGCTTTTGCATAATTTTTTAGTTAAGTATAAATATGGGCTTATGTAATGAAAACTAAAACTAACAACTTTGCCCCTTAAACACTGAAGTCTGGAAACACTGTCACCGTAGTGTTGTCACCTACATGTGGGGATGATTTTAGTAGGCGCCCTTAGAGAAAAAATATTTGTCTGTGTTGGGTTTTTAATTGAATGAATTATGTGTGAGAAATCCTTTGGTGTGGTGGATTATCCAAGGGAAAAATGTGAGTTTCCAAGCTGAGAGTTGAGTAGGCCATTTTTTGTTGAAATAAAATAGGTGTTTTGTATTGTTTTGGATCACCGTTTTTTTTGGTTCACTACTGTCGTATTTTTTTTGCAACTGCTGCTTTCTTCTTTGACTTCATAAATTTCTTTCTCAAATTAATGCTTCGTTGCAGGGACACCTATTGTGCATAGATTCTGCATTCCCTTAACCTCATTCTAAATGGGGCTTTCATCCTTCTTTTCTTTGGTACACTTTTGTTGTGGTTATTAAAGCTTAAACTAACTTATAATCTAATCTGTGGCTGATAATCCTTTGAAGGCTAAGGCTATCACTAGACCCTTTAGGAGCACCGCTTCCATCCAAAGGTGGCAATAGGTTGCTGCTGATGACGAACCAGTGGAATTTGTGTGTTCGGCGATAGGCGAGCATAAAGTTTGCTGTAGCAGTCATTGACACTGCTTTTACTTCTTTCAAATAACTCCTTTCATGAGTAATTAGAACAAGGTTGAGTTGTCATACGTATTTCCAACTAGCTTATCAGTACACTGGGGAACACTTCTGAATTACATTCTTCTACATTTGCTTCTTTGCCTTCAAGTCAATGCTATGAACATTTAAATGTTATAGCACACAAGCACGAGTACTATCACATGGTAATGTGTAAATGACATTAGCTAGATGCATAATTTTATTCATTTCATTTTGTACATGTCAGCTAGTTATTACTGTCACTTATTGTTAGTGTAACTTCTCCGGTTGAATTGGAAATTAGAAAAAGAAGAAACATTGATTGCAAATCTCCAACCTAATTTTGATTAGCTAAATTTTCTAACATTGTCATTCTGCCTCATGTTATTCCAAGAATTCTGTTCTAAAATCTTCAGAGTAACTTGACTCGGGCACAACTTAAATGTTGACTCCTGCACACTGAAATGACACTGACTCCTGCACACTGAAATGACACTGACTCCTGCACACTGAAATGACACTGACTCCTGCACACTGAAATGACACTGACTCCTGCACACTGAAATGACACTGACTCCAGCACACTGAAATGACACGGACTCCAGCACACTGAAATGACACTGACTCCCGCACACTGAAATGACACTGACTCCAGCACACTGAAATGACGCTGACTCCAGCACACTGAAATGACGCTGACTCCAGCCCACTGAAATGACACTGACTCCAGCACACTGAAGTGACACTGACTCCTGCACACTGAAGTGACGCTGACTCCTGCACACTTGAAGTGACGCTGACTCCTGCACACTTGAATGACGCTGACTCCTGCACACTTGAATGACGCTGACTCCTGCACACTTGAATGACGCTGACTCCTGCACACTTGAATGACGCTGACTCCTGCACACTTGAATGACGCTGACTCCTGCACACTTGAATGACGCTGACTCCTGCACACTTGAATGACGCTGACTCCTGCACACTTGAATGACGCTGACTCCTGCACACTTGAATGACGCTGACTCCTGCACACTTGAATGACGCTGACTCCTGCACACTTGAATGACGCTGACTCCTGCACACTTGAATGACGCTGACTCCTGCACACTTGAATGACGCTGACTCCTGCACACTTGAATGACGCTGACTCCAGCACACTTGAATGACGCTGACTCCAGCACACTTGAATGACGCTGACTCCAGCACACTTGAATGACGCTGACTCCAGCACACTTGAATGACGCTGACTCCAGCACACTTGAATGACGCTGACTCCAGCACACTTGAATGACGCTGACTCCAGCACACTTGAATGACGCTGACTCCAGCACACTTGAATGACGCTGACTCCAGCACACTTGAATGATGCTGACTCCAGCACACTTGAATGACGCTGACTCCAGCACACTTGAATGACGCTGACTCCAGCACACTTGAATGACGCTGACTCCAGCACACTTGAATGACGCTGACTCCAGCACACTTGAATGACGCTGACTCCAGCACACTTGAATGACGCTGACTCCAGCACACTTGAATGACGCTGACTCCAGCACACTTGAATGACGCTGACTCCAGCACACTTGAATGACGCTGACTCCTGCACACTTGAATGACGCTGACTCCTGCACACTTGAATGACGCTGACTCCTGCACACTTGAATGACGCTGACTCCTGCACACTTGAATGACGCTGACTCCTGCACACTTGAATGACGCTGACTCCTGCACACTTGAATGACGCTGACTCCTGCACACTTGAATGACGCTGACTCCTGCACACTTGAATGACGCTGACTCCTGCACACTTGAATGACGCTGACTCCTGCACACTTGAATGACGCTGACTCCTGCACACTGAAATGACACCGACTCCTGCACACTGAAATGACACCGACTCCTGCACACTGAAATGACACCGACTCCTGCACACTGAAATGACCCCGACTCCTGCACACTGAAATGACCCTGACTCCTACACACTGAAATGACCCTGACTCCTACACACTAGAATGTTGTCGACGCCAGCACGTTGAAACGCCGCAGAGTTCAGCCCACTGAATTAATAATCATTGACTTGATCAGATCTGGAGGACGCAGTCGCGTGTCCAGAGACCGGGACAACGCCAGCCCCGGCCGGCGGGACGGTCGCAGGCGTGACGGAGACAGTGTGAGGGCCGACACCGCTCCTTCCATCGAGCCGTGTGAGTTGTCTCCCTGTGCCGTGCAGCACTTTTGCTGGCCTGTGTTATGATCTGGTGGGGGCTTATTTTGGCACATTTGTTCTATTGTTGTGTTCCTTCCTATTTGTGTATTGATTATGGCTTGCATATTGGTACAAATTTCTGAGAACATTAGAAATCTTTTTTCCCCTCAGGGGGATACAACTCTTGTATGTATGGGAATTAGCATTCTCAGGGGGAAATTGTGTGAGGGCCCAAGCTGAGAATTAAGTGGGTCTTCTTTTTGTTGAAATAAAATCTTTTTTGTTATGTCAACCCGTCTCCACATGGTCGACCTACCAAGAGGTTTGAAGAAAATGGGTCAACTGTGCAACCTACTGTACATTCATTAATCACGTTAGAAGTTTCATTGGGGGTTCATTGTAAAGAGAGAGAGTTGCTCTTTCTGTCAGTGGGGAAAAAAATGCTGCTACCCCAATGAAAATCTACAAAATTTGAGTTTTTATTTCGGTAAAATACAAAAAACAGAAATCAGAAAATCACCGGCCATTTTTCATTTATTGCACTTTTATGTTTTTTTATGATGCATTTTCATAGATTCTGAGTTGCTGAATCTTGTGGTATGTGAAATTTTTTCAGGTCCAATAGTTCCGGAGTTATGTGCACTATATGTAAAACACAGTTTTTATTTTTAGTTCATTTTGTGTATAGGCTGTTATCAAACAGTTTCATTGTTTGTAAAGAGTTTGATATGCATAAAGCTTTTCCTCCCGAATACAATGGTGGTATTATTTTTTGCGTAGGAGTAAATCTGTGGATTTGGACTCCCATTTTTGGAACAAAAAACATCAGAAAATAAAAATGATGGCGACCTTCTTAGAGGCAGAGTGTGCGCTGGTATGCCTCAGCTACACAGCTGGCCTTCTAAGAGGCTGTGCAGCACCGGTAGCTACACTCCAGACTGAGCAGAAGAATTCATACAGATTTGAGCTTGTTACCTCTCCTTCCCTGTTTCCCCCTCCTAATTTTACCTTACACCAATGAATAGCGCTCAACGAGACGCTTAAGACCATATATGGCAACCTTAGGTTTGCTGATGTGAAACATGTACTAGCTTTGCCGACCTTCTAAGAGTCCAGGACGTGGCGACGGGTTAAGGACCACCTCTTTTTGGTTTACTGCTGTCCTGTTTTTTCAGCACCTACTACTTTCTTCTTCAACTTTCATCTTGTTTCATGAACGTCTTTCTCAACATACTGTTCCTATGCTTCTTCTGCATAGATTCCCCATTCTCTTATCTCCATACTAAATGGTGCATCCTCCTTCCCTTCTGATACGCTCTTTTTGTAGCAGTTAGAGTGGCTTAAAATAATCTTATGTTAGATATGTTTTTTTGTGGTGCAGTGTAGGGAGTATTTTACTTTAGCAACGTAGCTTCTTTGAAAATCCTGGACGCTGTAAATTCCAGCGAGGCTATATTTCCGAGCTTGTAGTGAATGCAAGAAGGCACTGAATCTTCAAGAGGTGTGCCACAGCTCTTTGTAATTTACAAAGCGGGTGTCTCATCTGTTCTTGTCTGATCTTCGTGCTCCTTTTCTGCTCTATGAGTTGCTCTTAGCTTAGCCTTCATGTGGAATTTCATGGCTGACACCACATTTTTGTCTTTCTCACTATTATTCAGCAATAACTGTGTGGATTTGAAACAAGGACTCTCCATGGTTATCGTTAGTAAGCGATTGGAATGCATACCGCACATAAGACTTTGACAAGTTTAGTATTGTTGAGGATGGCTTCTTAGCCTTCCGAGATACAATGTGGGTTGCTGGTTTCCAGCAATCTGGTGCCGTTACAAGAGCGTGTAATGGTAGTCGTGACGGGTAGTTGTGTACATCTTTGTTAACTAACTAAACTTCAACCTTAAAGTCTGAAAAATCAGGTTTTTACTTATGCCAGTGAGTTTCGTGAATTTTAATGTGCCAGCACATTAATTTTTCTTTGTGTTGCCGTCTGAACATATCAGTCCAGTGAATGCTAAAGATATGTTTTTAAATAAATTATGAACTTTTTAAGTGATCCTTTTGTTGGTTTCTCCTTCCACAACTGTACATCACTGGAAATTTGGGATCAGTACTTTGCAATCTTGAAAAACGCACTGACAAGACACTGACTTTATGGCGAACTGTGGTGCACCTCTGATTATAGTTCTGAAATAAATCTTCTTAGAGAGTTGGATTATTGAAATAATTGCTCGAAATGTTTTAAAATATCTTAAATTGTAGAAAAGAAACTACACTTGAATAAAATTTCATTCTGGAGATCTTCATTGCCAGAATTTTTATATTTATTGACTCATAGTTTAATAAATCCTGTTCTGTTCACTCTGGTGCTTATCTGACGCCAACTATGCTGGAAGATGAAGAGAGGGACAATGCTGTAGCTGGTGTTCATGTGAAAGTCTTCATGCATTGCTGGTATTTTATTTAGTCGCGGTGATGGTGGTAATCCATTGTCATCACGGGAAAGAACTGAAGAAGTTCTGTTGCTGATTTTTCTGTGTGTTCCAGACGCCGCCACCGCCATGCCAGCTGCCGTGGATGGCCAGCAGCAACAACAACAACAGCAGCAACAGCAGCAGCAACAACAACAACAACAACAACAGCAGCAACAGCAACAGTTTGCTCAAATGGCAGGGAACCCGTGGGGCATGTGGAACCCAATGGGCCAAGCAATGGCCGGACCCATGGGTCCCATGGGCCCCATGAACCCGATGGGAGGGATGGCCGGAGCTGTTGGACCGATGGGACCTATGGCACCGATGGGGCAGATGCCGGGACCCATGGTGCCCGGGGCAGAAGTCCAGCCCGTAGTGAGTCGTTTCGTGGAACTGCGCTTCCGTCTTGGTTTTGTTTTGCTCAACTTAACGTTTTAGGTGTTTTTGATCACTGCTCAGCCTGCTTTGCCATTTTAGTTTTTTTTTTTCAATGCTCTGCTAGATTAAGTAAAAAGTTTAGGGTTCACAATACATAATAAAGGATTTTTTTAGCTCTGCTGAGTATACATTTTGTTCAACATTTGTTTAAAAATGAGGATCTGTTGAATAAAAATATGGCAAAGCCAGGTAAAAAGACAACTTTTCGATCAATGACTGAGGTCATTTTCTGGTGTGTTCTTTAATATTAAAAATTACATTGAATATAACTTTAGACTTGTAAGAACACACTGTACCTTGGTCCTAAATCATTTGAAGGTTAAATAAATGTTCAAAACGGGTAAACTGAGTCGCTTTGTACAAAAATACTCAGCTTGCCTAACAATACAAAAAATCTGCTTGAGAGAAGAAGTGAACAGAGAGAATGATTTCCGAGAACTTGCTTCAGAATTGCTTGGCGACACCTGAAGTACTACACTATATGTCCTGTCTCGCAGGTTGGTGGTTTGTTTTACTCACCGATATGTGAGCTTTGATATTCAAGTTTGTTGTACTCATTGCTCTGCCACTTTCAGTATTGGCCTTGCCATCTTAAGATCTTGAAGCCCAATGTTAAATGATTCACTCGTCTGTTGCCTAAAATGCTGTTGTAGTTTAAAATTTTTTAATTTTGTGCACCATTGTTTGTATGTGGCATTTGTGTCACAAAATATTTCAACACGGCTCAGCTTTTGGATGCCATCACGGATTAGGAGAAAAGTTATGCAGTCTATGTTCACAGTCAGAAATATGTGAAAACCAGTGGCATGGTTTTTTAGGTAACTTGGAGGCTTGTTATCCTTTCAACCGTGCATAAATTACTAAAATTCTGTATATCAGTTCTCTAAAGCACATCTTTTGTTGGTGTCCAGTGCTGCACAAAGATTTTAAAATATATCTCTCTGTGTCATTGATAAGCGCAGTTCAAGTGTGCACAACATCAAACACACCTCGTTTTTGACAGAGCGGAGACTTCCGCATCACGTGGGGAATGTTCGGCTGGATGATGTCACCAGAGGGGCTGACGGTGCCCATCAAAAACCAGCTCGTGTGCAAGGAGGTTACGCTAGTGCCGCCCAACCGCCTCGCTCCGCCTCCCACCACCAGGGAGCGGCCACTCGGCTGCAGGACGGTCTTCGTTGGAGGACTGCCAGAGAATGTCACTGGTGAGTGTCTCGTGTCTTAGGATGCTTACACACCGAAAGATTGAAAGCAAGGGAAAGAGAAAGATGTCAGGCGAAATCTATCACACACCAAAAGACAGCCATTTTGCTCATAAATGTCATGGAGAGAGGTCTATAACAAGTGGTTCAACCATGTGTTTGTAACGTTGAGTATCATTCCTACTTCTTCCCATTGCTTTGCAAAATGTTATCTGGCACTGTGTCTTTGGATCTTTTGAGTTCCAAGGGCACAGTACAGCATAAACTTCGCATATAAGGAGTTCAGTCTACGCTGGAGGAATTGAGTAGCGCACCTCCCTCGTCGACATCTCGCCGCGCACTGCCAGAGGCTTCCCGCTGCATCTCTCAAGCATGAAATCATCTTCGAGTTGCTTTCTCGCTTCAGCCAATCTTCAGTCTTTCACGCTCGCTCACTTGCTTGCAGTGTGTGTACTCCCTTAGGAACCCATGTTAATCAATTCAAGCTTGCTTGCTTTCTCGCTTCAAATCTTTTGGTGTGCAGCTACCCTTTCACCATAAGGCAGGACGGTCTTCGTTAGGGGACTACCAAAGAACGTCACTGGTGAGTGTCTCGTGTCTTACACCATAAGGCAGGACGGTCTTTGTTTGTGGACTGCCAGAGAACGTCACTGGTGAGTGTGTCGTGTCTTACACCATCAGTCTAGCTGGATGTTGTCTGGCTGAAGAACCTGTCATGAAACTGCTGCTCTTGTGTTCTCCTTATAGTTTGAATTATGGGAGAGAGCTGAACAATTTTTGTGCATGCTGGAGAAGGTTATAGTTTTGAAATTAATCTTCGTGGAGTGTTGGGGTTATTGAAATATTTTTTTTACCTACTTTTTCTCTGATTTCATGAAAAGAGCATTTTTTTGGGGGCTAATTTTAGCTTTTTCGAATATCGCAGGGCGTACCTGCTGCTAAACAGTTGCGTTTTTTATTACCCTGCACTCCAGCGTCGCTGCTAGTTTATTCTCAGAAATTACAGGAATTACTGTCTGGTTAAATAGACTTTTGAGCAGATTGAGGCCTTTCTGCATCTTATTTATAAAAGCTACCCTTACGTTACTGCTTCATCTTGATTGAATAGTTGGAAAAAATGAGCTCCAAAATAGTGCAAAAAGTGTTTACTTTTGATAGGAACATTGATTACACTTCTCAGTTGTGTGTATTAGTAAAATTTGTGACCATCGTTGGTATCTTCATAAGGTCTCATGGTAGTCCTGAATAATTTCGTTTAGTACTCTTTTCTGGTCTCGAGTTGATGGTCAATTTTCAAAAAGACGTTCTTGTTGGATCCACTAATATTTTAGCGTTATGCACTAATGCAGTGAGAGAAGAGTTTGAAAAATATTCACGTCGAGTGAATTTGTAGCGTAATTTTATTTTAAATACTTTGAAAACTACGTTTGAAGTGGAACAATGTATAAAATTTAACTGTTGCGTATTTAGCTTAAGGCCGGGTTTGGAAATCTGGCGAGTTCTCCCCAAATATATATTTCAATAAGAGACACTTTCCTTTCTCATAGGAAAATACTATTGGGTTTATATGTCAGAAGAACATTCGAGGCAGGATTTCCGGCTTGGTCTTCTCAAGTTTCTGTACTGCTGACACTGATGCTGCCTGCTATTCCAGAGGAGATGGTGGTGGACGTGTTCGAGCGGTGCGGGGAGATAACCACCGTCCGACTCAGCAAGAAGAATTTCGCCCACATCCGATACGAGCTTGAGGAGTACGTTGAAAATGCCATCTTTCTCTCAGGTGCGGACGTTTCTGTTTTTGCCCCTGTTTGGTTTCCAATTTTTAGTTACATTTTGGAACATGAGTTGACTTACTTTATGAAATGTAAATTGTGAGTAAGGTTTAGGAGTTGAGATTTGAAATCTGAATGCAAATTGCAGCCATCGTCAATGCATGCTTTAGAGATTGATACTGAAAGTCGTATTGATCTAGGAAAGTTTTAAAAAGATTTGGTGATACGTTTCAGAAAGTAATCGAAATGCGTTGGTAACTGGGAGTAATTTTTTTGAGAAATGTGCAAAGTTCATCTATATCAAAGTAGGTGAACGAACGATTGGTAGAGGATGATGTATCGGTGAATCGTGCCTTGATTGAAGAGACAAAAGTTTGTCACTTGCTGGAATGTATTAGCTAGGTTAGTTGAGACAGCAAATATCTGATGTTATGCTGATAATTCAAATAAGGGATGTGAACATCGTCTTAGGGAGCAAAGCCATTCACTTGTGTTGTGATGGTTTTAATTTGCGAGGGAAAAGAGAGACTATGAAGGCAATACAAGTGAGGTTGAGGTAATATAACTATAGTAAGCAGTAAGAAACAACTAATGAGGTTTGCAAGTATATACATCTATTCATCTTTTCATAGAGCGTACTTCTTGCAGGCTACCGCATGCGCATTGACAACAGCACAGAGGCGGCCAACACTGGGCGTCTGCACGTGGACTATGCGCAGGCCAGGGATGATCTGTAAGTTGTGATGAGTGTCCTGAAGGTGCTGGAATTCTGTGGTCATGCCAGTGACGAGGACTGTGCATGTACTCGCAGTGCGTGGGGGTTTAGGAGTGGTGCTGCCAGCGGTATTGGCCAGAAAGAGTACTAAATATGAACACTGTGCAGTTTTTCTTGCATTGCTGCTGCAGGATATGGAGAATACATTGGTCTAGGTCAGTGGTTCTTAACCTTGTTGGAGGTACTGAACCCTACAAGTTCCATACATGCATTACCCTTCGTAATTGGAAAAATAAAATGTTTTTTTGCTTTAAATTCAAAATGTATGTATATAACTATATATTGTATTAGTGCACAAACTGTATCTTGCCGAACCCAGGTCAAGAACCACTGGTCTAGGTACAGTGTTTGATAGAATACACTGCCTGTTGCGTTCAGAGCTGCTCAGTGTTTAGTATCTAGCACTGGTGAAGGGTTCAGTCAAGTTTAGTTTGAATGCTTCGTACTTGTTATTTACTTTTTTTCTTGTACACTTCTCTGACTTGCCGAGGATTGAATGAGCCAAACCTTATTGCATGCATAAGAAGCTGTGTCACTAATTCACTGTTTTTTTTTTAAATTTGTCTTACTGTTTTCGGCCACTCCCTGAAAGAATGTCTGATTTTTTTTCCAGTACGTTATACTTCAGTCCTTTGGACATATCTTGTTATGACTGAGGAGGGGGTGTTCCGTTTGTTTAAATAATTTGTTCAATTTAATTTTAGTCAATTTGCGACATAACGCATTCTAACCGAGAATAAAGAATCACTAGTTATTTCAATGAATACTAACGCAATATCACTGAATTTAGTCCAAAGTGAGGCAATGATGAGCAAATTGGGTTCAGGAGATGACTGAGAAAAGGAAGCAATGTTCCCTTCTACATTGTGTCTGCTAATATAGGAACAAATTTAAAAATGCTGAAGTTTGTAAAATATTAGTGCCAGAAGACTGAAATCGGTTTCATTGAAAAGAGCAAGAAAAATGTCATCAATTTTTTTGTTCGTGTTGTTTTCTGTCTTCTGTTAATGAGAACCTTTCAGGCGTAGCGCTCCTGGAGGAAGATGTGAAGCCCCGAGCTAAGGGTTAGGTAGGCTTTCCTTTTGTTGGAATAGAATAGGTTTTTTGTTTTGTTTTTCAGACCATCTCTTTTTGGTTGAATGCTATCCTGTTACTCAGCACCTACTAACTTCTTGTTCAACAATTATTCTATTTCACAAACTTCTTGCAATCTTGCTGTTTTTGTGCATTGGATCTGGGGACTCACTTAGTCCACAGTTTCCTCATTCTCTTAACCCCGCACGAAATGGTAGCCTCCTCCATCCCTTCTTGGGAACACCTTTTGTGTATTTAGGGAGGCTCAACTGAACTCATAATAACCTAATCACTGCATGATATTTATTGGGCACATTGACGAGATGGCCGGCGGCTAAGTAAGTTCGGGTACGCAGGTACGAGTGGGAGTGCCGGCAGCGGGCGCTGCAGCGAGAGCAGCGCCACAGGGAGAGGATGGAGGCGGAGCGGCTGCGGCCTCCGTCTCCCCCGCCCGTGCCGCACTACACCGAGCACGAGGCCACCATCGTCGCGGAGCACCTCAAGGGGGAGGACGGTGGGTACTTGTTGATAACATGGGTCCTTCTTGTTAGGTCTTCATAGAACTTAATTTTGTGCTGTCTGAACATGCATCACCCTACAGTTTTTCTTAAATTAATGCACTTATTTGTTGATATTTTCTTTGAACATTGCTATTATGCCTAAATAATGTACGTGGCATAGAGACGTAAACTTGTTGCTAGGATTTGTTAGATTTCATTTTGTACTTTCTTACCATGCGCAGGTCCTTTCAGGGGTATAAAACTACTGTATCAGTGGGCAGTAGGCCATTCGTAAGGAAGATGTGAGGTCCCAAGTGTAGATTAATTAAGTTTTCTCTTTATTGAAATAGAACATTTTTTTTCATTTTGGTACGGATTATTTTTTTTGTTTCACTGTTGCTTTTTTCTCATCGCCTGTTATTTTCTTCTTCCACTTTAACTCCTCAGGGGGATACAACTATCGCATCTATGTAAATTAGCACTGCCAGGGGGAAAATGTGTGAGGGCCCGAGCTGAGAGTTAGGTTGGCCTTCTTTTTGTTGTAATAAAGTATTTTTTTTATGTTTGGGACCATCTTTTCTTCGGTTCACTGCTGTCTGTTTTTCAGTACCTATTACTTTCTTCTTCAACTTTGATTTTGTTTCATAATCATCTTTCTCAACTTACTGTTTCTATACCCTTTCTGCATAGATTCGACATTCCCTCAACTCCATACGAAATGGTGCTTTCCTCCTTCCTTTCTTTAGATCGAATTTGTTTCAGATAGGGAGGTTTAAGCTAACTTATAATTTAATCTAATCTTCATCTTTTATATTGTTTCATAAACTTATTTCATTCTTACTGTCTCTTTGCACAGGGTGTGGGGGGAACACACCTTGTGCATTGATTCCCCGTTCCTTTAATTCCAAACTGAACAGAATGGCGCATCTCCTTTGTTTTTTTTATGAACACCTTTGTTGTGGGCAGCAAGGTTTAAACTAACTTATGATCTTACCAAATCTACAATGCGCAGGTAACGTGCCTGGCGTAGACACGTTCACCAAGGCAGCCACTACGCTGGTCACGTGGCTGGAGCGAGGCGACTGCAGCAAGCGCAACACAGGCACTTTCTACAGCATGATCCAGAGCACCAATAGCCAAGTCCGGCGTCTCATTGCTGAGAAAATGCAATACGAGGAAGAACTCGCAAAGTTCCGCGAGCAAACGCGGGCTAGGATGCTCGGCATCGTCGCTCAATGTGAGTGTCTGAACGTAGGGTTAGCGCGGCCACTCGTCTCAATGCTGCTCCAACTTCTCTTGAAAATCAGGTATTGAGTCACAGTCTCGTGTGAGTAGAGACAGCACGCCATTGGCGCGGCTAAATAACATACTGCCATCTGGCCACTGCCATTGGATGGTGTGCTTCTCGAAACACCATCTTTATTTCTAGGCTGAGGGTACCTACCACAGCGCCAAAATAAGAGCTAATCAACGTCAGATTCACGTTTCTTTGCTATTCAGATTCAAGGGTGAAATTCAAAATTGTGTGCATGAATGGTATCGCTTGATAAATTTTTTCTGCTTGAACCATAAAGGTTCGCCTAGAGGATCCCCTTGAAAAGTTTGGTAAATTACTAGCCTCTACCGAGTCTTTGAAGCTTGCAAGTTAAAATTCTTTAATTTCTTGTTTGTCTTAAATTCTTGACTGTTGAAATGAATATCAGTTCACAAATATTTCATTGAACTTCTTCCAGTGCAACAGTAGAAAAATGATGTTCAAAAACTTTTTGACAACATTTCTGCATTGAAAATGTATTGGGGGGGGGGGGGGGGGGAATATCCCTTTATGGGTGTACAGTGTATGTTATTGTAGGGCTACAGCATGCTGATATTTTTAGGTGTAACATACTCGTGTGAATTGGTATGTGAATTGATTAATGATTCTCATCCATTTTCTATTCCTGCTGTTCTCACGTGTGTCTCAGTAAGTAAAGGAGGCTGTCACAGCCTCGTAAACACCTCCACTTGCAAAGTAAGCTGTCCAGCTCCAGGACTGCGGTGCCGTCATGCTCTTGGTTGTATTTATAATCCTGACAGATGTAAACTGGTTGCTTTAAAGGCTTAGGAACCGTCGAGATAACCTTGACTGAAGAGCTTCATTCTGGAATACATTTTCGGCTGCACTTGCTATTGCGGTGATGGAGATAAGACGAAGTTGTAACCGTGTATGACTGTGAGATACTTGAGTGCTGATGCTGACGGTGAGCAAACCAAATCGTTGTAAGTAAACTGAAACGAAATATAGTGGGATGTAGAAGAAAGTTTGGTATTTATGTCACTATACATCACAGGAAACTTACTTCATCTGTTGCCTTGAGAAGTTGAACCATTGTTTAATGACCTACAAAAGGTAGGAATTGATACAATTGGTTACCAGTTCACGTTTCAATATTTTGTGATTTTGTGACAATCGCACGCTTCTGTAGAAGTCCGTAGGAGGAATAGTTGAATTCTCATCTTATTGGATTTTGTCCTGCTATTAGCTTCTCATGACTTCCACTGTAAATAATATTCCCTCTTAGAAAGTGACGTTCTTAAAAATATCAAAACTGATTGAATAGTCGTGCTCTTGGCATGCGTCATAATATGTGTAGTTTTCCTTTGCTCCGATAATATTTGTGGTAAATCCGTCTCCTGGTATTGTTTTTCTTTTACTCTTGTTTATATCATTGCTTCGTGAGATAAAGGTATAAATATTTTACATGTTACAAAAGAGACAAAGGACAGTTTGTAAGTTGGGTGTATTGTGCTACCCTATCGCTTCTGGATGCGTACCGGATTTAAAAAGTAAACACGAGTCTAGCTCACGTTATCAAAGTGCGTCTTCAGCAACATCAAGCTGGCCTGTGAGAACAAATTTTTTTGGAATAACATTACCAATTGGCATTCGTTAACAAAGATTCATTGAGTAACTGAAGTGTTCATTAAAGTAAATCTTGCACAACTTCAAGAGATGGCCTGTTCAAAAGTGTTCACAAAGTAGCTCAGTTTTTGAGAAACACTCGTCAAGTGATAGATGTCGCTATGTTGCGTGAGGTAGACATCATAAATATGTCTCAGCAAGTTCACACTGTGTTCAGTTATGCGTGTTTCATCTCTTTAAATAGAGGTATTGTTCTCTTGGAAGCGGACTTCACCAGTGAGGTCCTTAAGCGCTGGTCAGGTACCACCAAGTTGTTTATCGTCACTACCTGGCTTTGATTAATGCATTGAGAGCATTGCATTATCCTCTGTCGAGTGCTGACAATGCATGAAAGCTTCGAAATTCTGTTACCATTCACTTTATGCCTTTGTTGTGTTCAATTTTGATATTCAAATATTGTCTGTGTTGAAGATGATTCCATGCTCACTGTTACCGCTGACAAAATTGTAAGCGTACATTTCCCTGTGCGCTAACATAGTTTTTGAACACAAGGCCTTCGAATTTGAAAGTGCATAAATTAGTTTTGGCAGTGCAAGAGCTACCAGGTTTCGTCAGTTGCTAGTTTTTTCTGGGACTACTACAGAGCTGGGTATTAAATGCGTTATTTATACTTTAACTCTGACAAGGTGAATCTGAATTTTTGGTTGGGATTCAAAGAATATAGTGTTAAATAATTTGAATTATGCGTACTATAACCTTCCCTATTTAATACTACGACATATTCAGAGTTGAAGTGAGTGCACATTTGTGAGGAACAAATACCCTCCAACTCTTGTGCAAATTAACCAAAATAAAAGTAAAAAAGTAGCCTTGCTAAGTTCTATATCTATTTACAAAAAAAAATACATTAGCAGGAGTAGCCGAAGTGTCCATGCTCAGGTTCCATTTTTATGAAAGGGTTTAAAAAATTTAAAATTAAAATTTTATCGAAAGCCGAGCTTCCAATTTTCCTAGCAAAAGTCTTTTTGGAGGTGCTGCGCATAATAATCCAAGGACACCAATGTTAATTGCCCTTTAACAGCCAAGTAATTCAACTTGATGGTTTAACTTCTTATTCGAGCTTTTATAACTTCTTTAACTTGAACCAGTCAACCGTTACATGATACTGCTTGAATTATATCAGATTATCGTGAGCTCTAATTAAGTGACGTCCTGCTGTTTCATTTTTCTTAGTAATTTAATGGAGAAAAAAGTAAACTTCTGTATATAGAATATGTCCTAGAGATATTTGCTTGGTAAATGTAAATGCCGTCCAGCTCTGCACTGATCAAAACAAAATAAAAAGCAATGAAATCTGTAACTAAATCTTCATGCATTTGGTGGTACATGGCCAGCGCAATTCCCTGCACAGGTTCCTCAGTGCCCAGAGGCGGCGTTCGACTGTTCACGGTTCTCCTAATGCCTTAAGTTTGTACATTTACCAGCTGCTCGAGGTGCTCAATCCTGCAAATATGGAAGAGTCGTCTAACATTTGTAAGCGCTTATGTTGCCGGAGTCTGCAGGCCTCTGTATCGGGTGTGTTGAGCTCGTACGTCTGCATCATTTGATCATGTAAGCCCTTAATATTGAGGAGGCTCTTGCTCTCAGCGAGCAGCGGTCTCGGTCTTCAATGCTTCGCGAGGTCTCCAATGTTTGACCCATGGTGTGTTTCTCGCTCTAGTCAGTCAGATCGAGAAGGTGTTTACTGCCTGCAGTCAACAGAAGGTCTGGGATCACTTCACCAAGGCTCAGAGGCGCAACATTGACATGTGGAAGAAACAGGCGCAAGTAAGTCGCCGTGCCCAAGCCTATGCACCAAAGTCCTTTCTGGGGCTGCTCTTGAAATGCAGCCTTTTTTTGATCATTTTCATACACCTTCTATTTTCTGTTATTTTTTATTGAGTAAAAAACATCAATTTTCGAGTGATCTTTTCACGAACGTCACGTGCTTCAAGTTTTGGAATTTGGTGCGAAGGCTTGCTAATTTTTCTTCCTCTCATGAAATTGAATGGGGTTGAAAACTTATTCTCTACTTTTATAGAGTTCCAAACTACTGCTAGCCTTTTGAGACAGTGGTGATTAGAATCTCCTTATGCCGGCCAGGCGTGTGCGTGAAGTAATGATGCAAAAAATCCCTATTGAGCTGCTGCTGATATCGCCGCAGGTAAGACGGGAGCTGCCAGGACCGTGGTAAGTGCAAGTTCAGCAGACGCAGCTATGGCACAGGTCCTCGAGACTAACTCCTCGTATCCCTCAAGAAATGATCTCTCCGAGTGCTCATGATATTGTAGGCAATAAAAATTGTGCTATGTTCCTCTAGGCAACACTTCTGTTTCATTCAGAGTCTAGTCATGTCTCAATGGTGCCGCTGTAATTAGGAATTATAACCTCATGAATTCTTGGGTGTGCGGGTTAAAGGTTTTTATAGGTATTTTGTAGCAAGTCTGTTTATCTCGTGTTTCTTGGCTCTTCTCCATTTAAGTGCACCCTTCTGAAATTTCCTTCTCATTTTGTGTCTTTATTACTACTTTATGAGTTTATGTTGTTTATGTTTCTTTATTGTTCAATACTTGTGTCGATACGATGCTAGAATGGACTCATTTCTCGTGCTGCTTTTTATATTTTACACCATTTTCGAGTTTAAAAGATATTCAAATCGTCACAGAACACCCTTGTTATATTTCTCTTTTGTCTATTGCATATTTCAATTCTTTGAATATTACAAAGCCTTTATAAATGCAACGCCTGCTATGAACTATCTCAATAAAACAAAAAAATCGTAAGATTCTACGCATGCTTTCATTTAATTTTATTCAGCACTTTATATGGTAAAACAATCTGGGATTAGTTATTCATAACTGCAAATTGAGCATCTGCGATCAAGAAGTACGCTCTTGTTTCACGTTGCATGGCCCAAACATTTTCGGTTTTTGCTGTTATTTTTACTCAAAAAATGTTCTTCAAAACTGATATGTCATCGTCCAATTAATTTCTTGTTCTATTCTACCGCATGAAATCCTTTTTTTAATTGTTTCCTCTTAATTCCATGATTATTTTGGTTTAGTGGTACCAGATCCTATTTGTTGTAGGGCTCCACTGCGGCAGTTTCAATGCTATGTTTACATCCCCAGGAGGTGAAGCGGATCCAACTCGAGGACTCTGACAAAGAAGACGCAGAAGAAATGGAAGTTTCCGACGATGAGGGCAGTGCTTCGTCATCTTCTAAGGCCAAGAGCAGCAAGAAGCCCACAGCTAATGATGCTCTGAAGGTGTGCTCTTTGGCTTAAGAGGTGCTCTCGTACGAGCTCATCTGACAGACTATAAATTAATTTTAGCAGTGCAAATGCTACCAGGTCTCGTCAGTTATTAGTTCTTTCGGGAACTACCATATCGCAACTTGCAGCAATAACATATTTGCTTCCTTGTGTTAGCTAGAGATTAGGTAACAAGTTAGTTTAAGCAGCCTTAACCACGCAAATGGTGTTCCTGAGGAAAGGGGGAAGGAAGGATGGAGGTAATCATCATTTAGTAGACTTGTGAAAGTGAGATGTATGAAAAGATCTTCTTTAAAAAAATTCTCGAATCAAAGAATCTTTGGGAAGAAAAGAATGGTTACCGATAAAAATATTGAACCAAAACAGAAATGTGGCGAATAGGGAGGCTTAAATTAACTAATAATCTAATCAAATCCAAACTGAATGGTGTCTTCTTTGTTCTACTCCTTGGAACACCGTTGTTGTGGTTAGGAAATCTTAAAATAACTTATATAATCTAATCCGTTGGGAATACATTTGAGATGAGGGTTGGCATTGAAATGAGTTCGTTCAATTTTGGTGATGCTAGTCTGCTGGTGTAGGTACGATTGCCTCGAATATCAGAAGTCTACTGTTGGGGTACTGTGGTGGCTGCTCTTGTTTAAAACTTCATCCTTGATGAAGTTCAGCTGCTCAATGACTTCTTGATAACCTCTTCATCTGTGGCACGATTATGTAGTGATGAGTATAGTTTTTCTTTGTGGGAGGTGTCTTCTATTGGTATATTCGTTTTTTTCATGACATTACGGAAATTGTTGATTTTTAATCGATGACGATGTTATGGCGTTTTTTAAATACCAAAGGTTATGCCTTAGCAATTGAAAGCTTTTTGTTGTTATCAACGTTGCTTGATTTGGTTAATTTTAATTAATAAAAGTGAAAGCATGTAAGATGATTACGATTGTTCATATTGACAAGGCGCCAAAGAGAGCGATTCGAGAAACTTTTTCTCTGCTATGTGCTTTTTTTAAACCATCCTGATGTATGGTAATATTTCATACCATGCCAAGAAAATGCCAAGATGACTTTCGATATCTCAAATAGATTTTTTGTACTTACATTTCTTGGTACTATTTTATTGTTCACTATTATTAATATTTTGTGAATTTATTTGGTTTTGTTGCGCAGGAAGAAAATGACAGTCTCCGATGCCAGCTGGAGGCGTACAAAAATGAGGTAGATATGGTCAAGGTGGATTTGAAGGCAGACCTCACTACCAAGGAAGAGCAGATCAACACCTACAAACAGACTTTGCAGGGCATGCAGCAGGTCAGTCTCTCCTTGCTGCAAGTGCTTGTGTACTTTGGATTCAAGTACCTGAGCCTCTGTGAAAAGCATGGAAGCTTTTCAGTTTAGAGTTTAACACTTTCACGTCAGCATTTTTGTTCTCATACTAGCGTTATTACAACCACCATCGTTAAGGGAACCATGTTGGGGGCATCTGCAGTCCAAAAGTCGATTCTTCCGATTTTTTTTTTATTGCTTTAAATGAGTTTGAGATATGTCCCCGAATGTCTGTAAAAATATCAGGAACGTATCCCAGAGCTAACGTCCCCCCCAGGAGGGGGGAGAGCATCCCCCTTACGGACCTTTTTTTCATTTTTGAACCTAGAGCAATGAAATTTGGTATACTGATAGGAAATGCAATTTAGAATCATTCATCATTCATGACAAAAGAGATTTTCTTGAAAAGAAAATGGGAAATCATAGAAAACGACATTTTTTGGGGGGTTTTCTAAATGCTTCTTCTCCTACAGTTTTTGAGCTACAGTAATGATTTTGGTATCATTGGATGCAAAATAACGTGGACATTAAAAAAAACATTCTCAAATTTTCAATTTCATTTTATTTTTTTTTATATATTTCATCATTCATATTCCTCAAGGTAAGCATCCCCCTTCCGAATATTTTTTTTATTACTGAATTTAGAGCAATGAAATTTGGTATACTGATAGGAAATGCAATTTAGAATCATTCATCATTTCTGACAAAATGCGATTTTCATGAAAAGAAAATGGGAAATCATGGAAAACGACATTTTTTTGGGGGGGGGGGGTTCTAAATGCTTCTTCTCTGATAGTTTTTGAGCTACAGTAATGATTTTGGTATCATTGGATGCAGAATAACGTGGACATTCCAAAAACTTGAATGCTTTTCCTCAAATTTCCAATATAAAAATTATAAAAAAAATCAAAATATTCTCAAGAAAATTCAAATTTATGACGTCATAACTTTGAAACAAGAATGAATTTTGAAAAACTTCCTAATCCATTGTGAAGCCCTTGTTTTTCTGCATCCAATGATACCAAAATCATCACTGAAGCTCAAAAACTATAGAAGGAGAAGCATTTTCTTCTTAAAATAGGTCTTATAAAACAAGTAAGTTTTCAAGACGTTTGTCGTTATAACTCCGACGTTTACAAAGCTAGAGCAATGCGGTTTGCTGCATTTGGAAGTCACATGTGTAATCTACAATTGCTATTTAGTTGATTTTCAAAAATTTTTACGTGAAATTTTTTACGTAGACTTTTTACCCTAAATTTAAGCTTTTTCAAAAAAAAATTCTATAATTTCAAAATGAATTCGAATTCAAAAACCGGTATATAGCATTTTTGGAGAACACGTTGTATTTTCAAATACAATAAACCGCATTGCTCTAGCTCTTTAAATTTCGGCCCCATTATAACGAATGTTATATATATATATTTTCATTTATTTATGAATAACTCATTTTCTATGTCCTAATGCAAAAAAACTTGTAGAAGAAAAGTTGTTGGGAATCTAGAGATCTAGTAGTCTGCAAATTTTCATAGACGTAAGTCCGATAGAAAAAAATCTACGGATGGAAATTCAAGTTATGGGCCGACCGGTGAGCATGGTTCCCCTAAACTGAAACTGGCATCATGTAGGCACCGGTATCAGAATCAGGACTGAACTGCCACTGCAGAAAACTTCAAAGAAACAATAAGGAAACTCATTGAACGAGAAATGCGATATATGTGGCTACATATTTTCGGAAGAAGACCGTATAGTCCTGTGGGGCTTTCAGGGGTTAATGTATAGTCGTGATTGAACTATTTTATTGTTTTCCTGCCTGTATCTAATTTTCTTGAGTTAAAACAAAATTTTAAAGCCTACCCAGAAGAGATGATGTTTGGTTACCTCAGCTATAGATAGGCCTTCGGGACTTCTATCTTTCGTACTCCCGTTGCTTAAGTATTTTTAGCATGAATTAATCTCGAAATTCACACATTCATCAAATTTTTTTTACTTTTTACGGATGAAGATTATTATTACTGTACTTTTTTTAGTCTTAGAAGGTATGAGCGTCTGAGTTTGACTGTGGATGAATTTATCCCTTTACATATAGTGCGTAAAAGGAATACAAGTTTTTAATGTTTTTTGGGACTTATTAATTGTCGGTTCAAATGAACGTAATAGTTTCATCATATTTAAACGTTCTCACTTCATTGTACTCAAGCTGGTCAGAGTCACTGGAAAAGAATTCAATTCATATCACTGTTATTTTTGTGTCATTCAGTATTAAATTGGAATCCTGAGTCAGTCTTACGCCTATTTTGTTCAGGGCCTATTTGCCTAAATGGATTTTGCTACACAGTCGACCTTCGAGTTATACATCACCGAAGACGAACCTCAACTTGTTCAGATAACAATTAGTCCCAGTTATTCAAAACTTAGATCAAGCACTGAACTGGTTGGAAATGAGCACTAATTTTATTTGTGTAATGGAGAATAGTATAAGGCAACTCATTACTTGAAAATCGACATTTATTAGTTACCATTGTATTTGAGGAGCGGAATGCCTCTTTACCAACTAGGTTTCTCTCACTGTGGTCCACATTTACAGACACTGACTGACAACGTAGCTCGCAAGCGCAAGGACGAGGCGCGCATCCAGGAGTTGCAGGCCAAGCTGCTCAAGATGCAGGAGACCGTGCGGCAGCTCAAGAAGGAAAAGATTGGCTCTGACAAAGATCTCGAAGACAAAGATGACGACAGAGAGCTTATTTACGAAGACGGAAGTGATCTCAGAGATGACAAGGACGAGGATGCTGATGCTCTTGCAGTGTCGTCATCCATCTCGGCCGTGGATGACAAAGCTGCTTGGCTTATTGGTGCGTCTGTGTTCACATTTTACTTCTGCGGGTTGACTTAAAATGAAAAATTTGGCAACCTCTCAGTACTGGATTTTGGTAAATGCATAAGCAGAACGTTAGTCAGAGATGTGAAATTTCACTCTTAAATATTAGATGTTAGGATTAGTAAGTTGCTCCTGCACTCCTTTGATGAACGATTTTTTTAATGTCAAACTATACTTGAAATTTCTTCAGTTCGTGTATCTTGGTTCTCGCTCTCATGAAGCGAAGGTCGTTGAAATTTATGAAAGTCAAGTCACGACCTAGCCCATATGTGAAATTTTTGAGCTTTCCGGGCGACTTATTTTGATTGAGACGTTGGGGATGGTTTATGTATGCTATGTCATGAACCCGCCCTACCTGATACAGCAGCACCAACCTTCGAGAGCGGGATAGGTTGCTTGCGAAGAACAAAACGTTGTAAAGACAGGCTGCTTGCTTTTGTCTAACTGTCTTTACACTGTGCACGCCACTCACATGCACCAAAATTTGATTGCAGTTGCATATAGTACTCGTCGTTTTTTATTGTAAAAAGTTTGTTATTGGACACTTGAGTCAAAGAGCGGTTACTTTTATGTAGTAATTTAGATTAAAATTGATGGTTTGTACGGTTTTTTACTCTTTTATTTGATGAGCAATACGCGTGAAGTGCTAAGGGAATTATAGATTCCTTTTCATATCATTTATGTTTTGTCTATCATTAAATCTTTCGTTTTTATTCAAAAATCCATCTGCATAGTTGAAGTACTGTGGTATAGTTCATTAAATTACAGCAATCTAGGGAACTGTATTGCTTTCTTAGCTTTTTTGATTTAGTAGATTGCTTTTGAAAGACATTAATCTGGATAAACTTCAAGTTCTGTCTAACCTGTGCTCTTGTAATCGTCTCTTTGATAATATCTGTACGGTATCGCGATTTTGTGAAATATCTCGGCGGACATTTCCTTGTAATTTCCTGTACAACATGGTTTGCATCTTAAGAAATGTCTGTCTATGCAAATGACTCGGCACTGTAACATTTTAGGATGTTTGCAAACGCATGCTTCATTCATTTCTATACTGTCAATGTTTTTTCTTAATGAATAACGTTTTTTCCAGGTTTAACTTCAACATTCCTTCACATTCACCCGAAAGGAGCGTCTGTGGACTACATTTGGTCGTACATACAACAATTTGACAAGGAAATTAAGCCCATCGACGTGGAAGGCATGCTTAACCAGTGAGTGCATTTGAGTACAAATATCTGTGAAGTATCTGAACAAGGTTTTGATGAAAATTTTGACTAGAATTACGTGCGTCGTGGTTGAACACTTAATAAGGTCTAAAGTTGATTAGGTAGGTCTTACATTTGGTTAAACCGAATGAGTTTTTTGTTTATGACCGAACATCTTTCTTCCGTTCACTGCTATCCTCTTAATGATCACCTATTCTCTACTCCCCTCTTGTTTCATAAACTTCTTTCAATCTTACTGTTTCTATGCGAGGAGTGTGGAGAACACACCTTGTACATGGATTCCCTTTTCCATTAATCTCATACTAAATAGTGTTTTCTCCACTTGGGAATATCTTCGTGGTGATTAGGGAGGCTTGAACTAATAATTTAATCTAATCTGTTGGACGTCTTGCTCGAAATATTTAGAGTGAAACAAAATTTTGTTTTAATATACGACGTGGATACCCAAGTATTACAATTACGACGCTTCTCCTCACCATAAATAGATTTTATGTGCTCGTTAAGGACCCGGCGCTCTTAACGGAAACTTCACATGATCGTCCCCCTTCTCCGCCGTTGCAACCTGTATCATCGCAGCTTGCTGCAGTGAGTGACGCTGGACCCTACGTAAAATCTGACGAGACAAATTTAGTACTTCAGCCATATATACCACCTCGAAATCAAAGGCGACCTAGTTTTCGTATTGAAAACTCATCTGGACATCGCCGCCAACGTACCAACCAAAGATATCGCACAGATGTGCCCCTCTATGAGAATACACATCCAGATTATAAGAAATTTTACACCATCAACGCGGGTGATGGTTCTAACCTAGCAGAGATGGATGTAATTGTGGCAAATAGAGAACTTGAACGAAAAATTGGTGGTAAACCTTTGAAGATAACAGAGACGCGAACGGGCTCGCTCCTTGTGGAGGTTCGAAATGAACATCAGGCAAAAACTATCCCAAGAATCCAAACCCTTGCTGGGGTGAGCATCACTGTTGCTCCTCATGGAAGGTTGAATGAAACAAAGGGGACTATTTGGTATACAAATAAACCAAATTACGGAGATGAAACTCTACTCGAAGAACTTGCCAGAAGTGGAGTAAAATCTATCTACCGGACCAAAAGAAGACAGAACGGAGCTGAAATACCCACCTCGTTGTACATATTGACCTTCGATTCTACGCGCCTACCTGAGTCCGTGAGTATAGGCTGGACGCGGTGCCCGGTGAGGCAATATATACCCAAGCCGCGTAGATGTTTTAAGTGTCAAAGTTTTGGTCACGGTGCAAGTAGCTGCCGTAAACAAGAAGCTGTCTGTTTTCACTGCTCCCGAGCAGCACATAAACTCCCTTGCACTCTACCACCTAAGTGCTCCAACTGTGAGGGGCCCCACCCCGCCAGTGACCAGTCCTGCCCTATCTATAAATTGGAACAGGAAATAGTTTCTACACAAACTACTGAGCGCATAAGCTATGGTGAGGCAAAGCGGAAGGTTTCCGGTCGCTACGTGCGCCCTACGCATAGTTATTCATCGGCTGTGCGTCAGCCGCAATTACAGACAGCTGAGTCCGGCGGAACACGCATCAGCGAGGAGATACCGATGAGAGTCGGAGGCGAGTTTGCTCATGCCGTAACACAGACTAGTATAGCAACCCAGACTGACGCTCCAAATGAGGAACATAAAAGACCCCGAAGTTCTTACTCTAGATCCGAAAGACCAGAAAAGTCTTCCGATGGTGACTTACCACGCGCTGCCGGTACTGTGTCAGACCCTTCACCGTCCTGTGCGACTTTGGGTGATGTCTGTGTGGATGCCCGGAGCCATTTTGAAGCTGTGGCTGACCAACCTGGCTGCGATCAATCAATGCAGGTTTCGTCTGTTAGGGAGGAGGGAAAAAAGGAACAGGGCTCTCAGAGCCCGGGGTCAAAAGGAATGGATAAGGGACCTGAATCCCAGAGTAACACCTCCCCTGGAAATCCATCTACCGCAGTTGGTGCCCGAAAGCGCCTGCAAAGCGGCACTCCGTCTCCAATTGGAGGGATGACAGGGCAAGCCCCCAAAAAGCGTCCCACCTTTAAGCATATTGATAATTCAGATGACCCAACGGTTAAACCTCAAGGACTGGAATGTATACCTGTCCAAGTGTCCAGTAAACCTAGAGAGGCTCGAGAGCGAGGACGCGAGGGAAGTAACATCGTGACCCATCGTGTTCGCTCTCTGGAACGTGTTGTTGTGGTACCTGAAAGTATAGCAACTAAAATGAGAAAGAAATTCCCTATGCCAGCAGATATGCCCTCAATGCCCCCGCCTAATGTGCAGCTGCTCCCTTGGAGCTCGAGGCAGGAGAGTGGCAAAAACCCAAAAGATAGTAAACAAACTTCAGAGAAAAAACTGACCCCAACTGAGAGATCTTCAAGCCGATAAACATAATGAGTCTTCTGCAATGGAACTGTCGAAGCTACCGCCGCAATTATGGTGATCTGAGGAGGTTGCTGCAAGAGCTTCAGCCGGGCTGTGTATGCCTCCAAGAGACAATGCTCGGAAGTCTGACACCTACACCACCGGCGAGTTACGTCGTAGAGACCTTCTCCCCTCTACCAAATCCGGTGCCAGGTACGGGCTTAGCTATTTTAGTGAGGTGGGATACGGGCTTCACAAGGCTTGGCCTGAACACTGCACTGCAGGCAATGGCGGTACGTCTTGGTATTGGCCCGCGCTTGCTCACAGTTTGTAATTTGTACCTACCTCCAGCTGATCCCATCACTACAGCAGATCTCCTGACCCTTTACGACCAGCTACCCCGACCAGCGCTCATATTGGGGGATTTTAATGGAAAACACATAGCTTGGGGCAATCCCTCCACCGACCAGCGTGGGAGGATCATTGATGGCCTATTCACAAACTCAGACGCATGCTTATTAAATACAGGATTGCCCACCCATTTCCATGTGCAGACGGGCGTGTCATCGGCTATAGACCTCAGCTTGTGCACCCCTGATGTTGTTGCTGATCTGCACTGGAATGTTTGTGATGATGTGTGCGGTAGTGATCATTTCCCTATAGAGATACGGTTCGAGGAAAATCGTCCGACTCCCACCGAAGCCAGCTTTATTTTGAGGCGAGCCGACTGGGGGAGCTTCGAAGCACTCACTCAAATGTGTGATGTTGACGAGACCAGGCCAGTGGAAGACTTATTGGAAGAGTTTGTGGGCTGCCTGCTGATCGCTGCTGGCGTCAGTATCCCTAAGTCGAGGAGGGGTGCCCTCCAGCACAGAGTTCCTTGGTGGACAGATGAATGCACCATCACCAATATTGAAAGAAAACATGCCCTGCGACGCTATCAGAGGACGAAAAGTATGGCAGACAAAATATCCTACAATAGAGCCAGAGCAAGAGCACTACACACAAAGAATGAAGCAAGAAAACGTTCGTGGCAAAAATATGTATCGTCCCTAAATGCTGAAACGCCCATGTCGAAGGTATGGCAGCGAGTGAAGAAGATGTCTGGGAAGCAGAGCTATAGCCCACCCTGCTTGGAGGTCAATGGTGAGAAAACCGCGGACTCACAGCGCGTTGCGGCAGCTCTAGCCCGGCACTTCGCTAACGTCAGTAGCGGTGATCATTATTCACCAGCTTTCTTGGCCTTTAAAAGACAGCAGGAGAGTCGAAGTCTGATTTTCAACACAGATGAAAATCTCCCCTATAACGAACCTATTACCATCTTAGAAATTTATAACGCTCTCAAGGAAACTAAAAACACCTCTCCTGGTCCAGACGGCATTCACTATAAAATGTTGAAGAAAATGCACCCTACAGCCCTGAAAGTGCTTTTAGCAATATATAACCAGATCTGGACCACACACCAGTACCCCGATGCCTGGCGTTTTGCCACTGTCCTAGCTTTTTTAAAACCCCGCAAACCTCCTACAAATCCTGGCAGCTATCGCCCTATCGCCCTCACGAGCTGTATCGGCAAGGTGCTTGAAAAGATAGTTAATGTTAGGCTGGTGAAGTTTTTGGAAGCTCGTGACCTCCTCTCGCCTGTACAGTACGGCTTTCGCAGAATGCGAGGTACTACGGACGCTTTAGTCCGTCTGCAGAACCACCTAGTTAAATGCAAACGTGAGTGCCGGCATACTATATGTGTGTTTTTTGACATGGCGAAAGCCTATGATACTGCCTGGAGGTACGGTATATTGCAAAACCTGCATCGTGATGGGCTGAGGGGAAATTATGGCTCTTTACCTGCAGCAATTCTTGAGCAGGAGGACTTTTCGAGTGAAAGTCGGCTCTTCGGAGTCTCCGTGTGAGACGCAGTCTGAAGGAGTCCCTCAGGGAAGCGTCATCAGCTGTACGCTTTTTGCTGTGGCTATTAATGGAATCACGACAGCTGTGCCGCCTGAGATCTGCTCGTCGCTATACGTTGACGATTTTATGGTGTACGCGTCTTCATACTTTCTGCCTGCTCTGGTTCGTAGAATTCAAAACGCTATAAATAATGTAAATGGTTGGGCATCGGAGCATGGGTTCACGTTCTCTACTGAGAAAACTATGGCTCTTCTTATTCCGGGAAACCACAAAATGCGTGACCCTCCACAACTTTTCCTGAAGGGCAGACCAATAGTCTACGCAGCAAATGCTAAATTTCTTGGTATGATTATCGATAGCAAACTTACGTGGAAACCTCACCTTCAGTCACTAAAAGCAGCGTCTATAATGAGATTAAATTTGCTAAAAAGCCTCTCAGGTCAAACGTGGGGCGCCGACCGTGTGACTCTCCTGCGGCTCTATAAGGCCCTCATCAGGTCTAAATTAGACTACGGTAGTGTAATATACCAGTATGCCAAAGAAAGTACTCTCTGTATGCTGGACCCAGTACACCACGCAGCCATTAGGCTCTGCACTGGAGCTTTTCGAAGCTCCCCCGTCACCAGTCTCTGCGTGGAAAGTGGGGAGCCCCCCCTCAAGCTTAGGCGTATGCAACTGTCATTACAGTACTTAGCCCGGCTACAGCAACTCCCTCTCTCTCCGACCTGGATAAGTTTTCGTACCGACGTGGATGAGCGTATACCCACTCCGTATAATTTGCCATCCTCCGTAGATTATGGTGCGCTTATGAATAACGTACGGTTCCCCCCCATGGAGGTCCTTCCCGCACGGGTTGCAGGTGCACCAACGTGGCGCATCCCAATAACTACTTTTTGTACAGGCTGCAAGATCCCTAAGAAGGACCTGCTGCCGGCCTCGGTTTTGAGGGGTATCTTCTTGGATCATGTACTGGCGGAGCACTCTGATCAACGTAAGATATATACAGATGGTTCTAAAACGAATCAATCTGTTGGCTGTGCTGCTGTGTCTGGCGACTATGTGCGTACTCGAAGGCTCCTGCAGGAAACTTCTGTTTTCTCGGCTGAACTACTTGCAGTTGTCGAGGCTCTAGACCTCGTGGCGCAAATACCCTACTATGATTTTGTAATTTTCACTGACTCGAAGAGTGTCTATGAAGCTGTCCAAGCATACCACAGCAATCACCCAATAATTAGTGACATTGTTGTCCGACTGTCACGCCTTGCCCGGAGCCCGAAGCATGTGCAAGTCTGCTGGGTGCCGGGCCATGTAGGGGTGGCCGGCAATGAGAGAGCTGATGCCGAGGCCCGGCGTGCTGCTGGATCTGATGACCTGCCGAACAACCCAGGTGTCCCCTGTAGGGATTACTACCCCATTATCAAGTCTACCGTGCGTGATGTGTGGCAACAATGCTGGGACATGGAATTGAATAATAAACTGAGAGTACTTAAGCCTATGGTGGGGGAATGGGCTTCAGCTGAATGTCGTAGCCGGCGTTTGGAGGTGATCCTATGTCGGCTGCGTATCGGGCATTGCCGACTTACCCACAGTCATCTAATGGAGCGTCGCCCACAGCCGCGCTGCAACTCCTGTCATGTACCACTAACGGTGCTGCATGTACTTGCCGAATGTCCAAACTTTGCTGCTGCTAGAAGAGAATCCTTCCCTCATCTTCGAGATGCGGACACTTCGTCGCTGCACATTGGGATGCTTCGTGAGCCCCTCCGTGCTCGTTTCAACCTCGGAGCGCTAGCGACCTTTCTTGCACGAAGCGATTTGATAGGTAAAATATAACGAGCTTTTATGCCCAGAAAACGGAAATCCGTGTGCACTCTGCAAGTGCAAACTCATGCCGAAGTTATAACTTGAGGAGAAGAAATGGCCGAGCGTACCGTGCTGCCACTCTTGTCTTTGTGAGGGGGTTCCAGCGTGGGTAAGACGCTCGGCCATAGTGTGGGCGGGTAGCTGGAGCCTCCGATTCGGGGTCCCAGCTGTTCTCGCACTCTTTACCCTGCTAAAATTTCAAAAATCTTTTTTGTTTTGTATCAACTCGCGGTGTATACCGATACGTTTTGCAGGTGCGACCTGTAGAATGGATCCTGCTTATTGAGTGAGAAATCGTAATGTGCTTATGCAAACAAATATAACTGTGTGTGTTGAGGCAATGGAAATTGAGTTGACCACCGAAATAATGTTCTTATAATACTACCTCGGAGGTGATGTAGAATTCAGGTATCTTTAAAACCATGAGACCTTCGGCGCGAAATAGTCAGAGCTACTGAAGCGCTAGTAAGCCTATGTTACTACTACTACTGTTCGTTAAGGAACTGATTGAACCTATCCAGTGGACCGTTTTTTGTTCTATTACAAATTTGTCTCACGAGGTTTCTTCTGCATGTGGGGCTAGGTCTCCAAAAGCCCATTTATTGTAAACTGAATTGACTGACCTGAGAAGCCTTTTTCCGTGAGTCCATTTTCTATTTACTTAACTGGCTTTGGTCCCAGAAGCCGCTCTTTTGACTTGATGTCTGAACGCTTCAAGAGATCATTTGCTGTATTCAGAACATAGTTGTCCTAGAAACCTTTTCCTCAAAATTCTCTTTTGCTGCATGTAGAACAGACTTGTTCCAGCTACGCATTTGTCATACACAGCATTGACTTCAGTTTCTTTTGCGCAGATTTCCTACAGTGTACAAGCAAATCACTACAGGCGTGGGGGCGTGTCTTGAACGCAAGTGGATCTTCACTGGCTTACGGGGCGACAAAACCGACCAGTTCTCTTGGTGAACATTGCCCCGTCATTACTTGTGTTCTATCTTCACTTTCAAGTGTTTCTATCGGGTATTGTTGTCAACGAACAGTGCCGTTATGGTTGTTGCCATTTTTGACCGGTTCGCGATCCTTTTTCAATGCTGGAGAATTTTTCGAATTGTTCACTTGTTTTGAATTATAAATGCTTTAGAGTGGCAAGTGAGAAACTTTTTCTGGTAGCTCTTGAGAAATTGCGAATCTGATGTAAAGGTTGTAAATTACAGAATAAACAGAATGATTAAGGGCTAAGCATCAGTCTTTTTTTAGTGTCTTTCGTTTCTTGTAATACGGCAATAGCTGTTCTGAAAATTTGTACGATTTATTTTGTATATAAAATACTGCTGGCATAAGTGTTCCATGGCTTATTTTGGTCAATGATGTAATTGATCGATGTGATTGATGAAAATACCGTCGATGGTGTTTGGATTTTTGAGCATTTCCGATTATGCTTTATATTGAGCTTATTATTGATATATTTGTCAGATAAATCACAAATTTCATCCTAGGCGTTCCACGAGCGACAAGTTCAGTGTCGCTGAGAGTTATTCAAATTGAAGTGACTGTGAGGATTTGCAAACACTTTACTGAAAACAAGGTCTAAAACTTTGACAATTGAACCTCAAAGTTTGTTTTTAATACTGCGTTTATTTATTTTGTAAAATTAGCGCTAGTGTGCATTATAACTTTTGTTTTTTAGCTTGGTGTGTTCAGTGATAGTTACAAACGAAAAAATAATTATTATTATCTGTTGTGGCATATTTTAAATTATTTTTTTTTGTCGTATGAAGCTAATGTTATTAATCTTCAGATGACGGGTCATTCGTGGCAAAACGCTGCTTCTTTCATTTCTTGTGCGGAATGATTTGTTTTTAAGTATAGAATTCTGAGACTCAACGTCTCAGAGCTAAAAGTTATGCCATCACTGTGTTATCCCCGAGTGTTTGGCTGGGGAGAAGAGCTGCTCTTATTGACAATTTCATTCAAGAGCTAATTTAGTTGAGGGGTAATCGTCAACGTTCTTTCTTAATTCAGGCATGAGTGATATTGTCCCATTGTTTACAAACGGTGGCGATGTAAGTACAGTTTGGTATCAAAATGTGTAGGTTGAGTAGTCAGCGAATGCATTTTTGCTGATATGTTGAACTTCGTGAGAGATTTCGTATTTAATTCGACATTGGCAATCGATATCTTTGTTATTTTTTAAAGCCTAGCATTTATTGCAGGTTTGTCTCAACTTACAGTAGGTACTTCAGTTGATTCAATTTTTATCATTTTTTATAGTGTCAGCAAAGAGCGTTGATCAATACTTCTATGTTAGTCTGATTGCAAGAGAGTTCTCTATTTTCAATTTAGTTCGAGTCGCATTCCGAAAGCATTTTACGTGCTAAGTGATCACCAATCAATTAATTATTTTCTCTTGTTTTCACGTGAATTAGTTCACTATTCAGTATTCACTGCGTTGTATAGCAGGTCTCGGCGAAATTTCTTTCGACTCGTGCTCTCATTTTTTCATTCTGTGATCGGAGACTTGAAGCGTTAATTGAACCTTAGTTTTCTTGATCTCCAGCTTGTTGAGAACTCTTCGCTATTACTGCACTGTTAGGGTGCTAAAATTTAAGTTGAACAACTCACCTGAAGTTTTTCTTAGAACAAATTAATGTTCAGTTTCCTGTACGTGTGACATAGGACGAAGAATCTGAGAAACTAGATTTTTTGAGGTTTCCTTATGTTAGCATTTTTCGATTGCGTTCAGGTTTCCAAACCTATTCCTGAACTTCAGTGTCTTGGTTATTTCTTCTCGTGGGGATGCAACTATTGTAGTAACGGGAATTAGCATTTCCATTAGGAATATGTGAGGTCTCGAGTTTAAGGTTAGGTAGGCCTTCTTTTTTGTTAAAATAGAATAGGCATTTTTCGTTTGTTAGTTTTTTTTCATTTTGGTTCACTGCTATCCTGTTTTTCAGCACCTACTACTTTCTTCTATGACTTTCATCTTGTTTCATGAATTTATTTCCCAACTTACTGTTTCTATGCACATTGTGCGTAGATTTTGCGTTCCCTTAACTCAACACTAAATGGTGCATTCCTCGCTTTGGAACGTCTTTGTTGCGGTTATGGAGGCTTAAGCTAAAATCTAATCCTGTATATTTTGCAATTAAGCGCGGCAATAGTTCCGTCTCGTTCTTCACCTTTTTGCGTAGATTTCTTCTGTAGAGGTCTGTCATGTTCCGAATTCTCAAGCCTGCAATTCACAAGTAGACGATTCCTTCAATAAGATTTTTTGATAGTCTATCTTATTTTTTCTTTGCTAGTGCTGGTGAGCTGGCAGGAAATGATAGCTTTTTAGGATATCGATTAAATGTATGGGTTAAATGACGCGAGATCATTTTCGAGCTTTGGAGTGGAATGTTTATCATTTCAAAGTATTTGCGAATCTTTTGTGGGCGTTAGTAATTATGGTTATTGGTAGAACGCTCTTCGTTTCTATTGAAAAGTGTTTTACGATCGTGTTTAAGGATATCTATTGCTTAGAAGTAGTTGATGGAAATGCGTCTTCACAATCAGCAACTAGAATTATGGCAGTGGTTATTATTTCATCTACAGAGGCACACTTAACTGTGCAGGATTTCACGAACTTCAACTCAAAGTCCTGAATTTCACCTCAGATGAGGTTATGAACCTGCTGCAATTGCACAATTCCTTTGCAGAGTGCCCTATGGGAGTGATTCATTACGGAGATGGGGGGACACGCTCAGGAGAAATTGATGCATAAATGAGCTTATTGCAATACTCGCGTTTTAAGGTTTGTGACCACATCTAGAGAAGGCGAGTTCTAGGTGTCTCAGATAATCTCTTTTCCATGATTGCATCTCTTCTTGTATCCCCCTCAGGGGGATACAACTATTGTGTCTATGGGAATTAGCGCTCCCAGGGGGACTATGTGAGGGCCTGAGCTAAAAGTTAGGTAGGCTTTCTTTTTGTTAAAATATAATAGGTTTTTGTTTTGTTACGGATCTTTTTTTCGGTTCACTGCTGTCCTGTTTTTCACCGCCTATTACTTTCTTCTTCAGCTTTTTCTTGTTTCATGATCTTCTTAGCTTTGTTTCTGTGCCTTTTATGCATAGATTCCGCGTTTCCTTAACTCCATACTAAATTGTGCCTTCTTCCTTCCTCTCTTTGGATAGCCTTTGTTGCGGATAGGGAGTCTCAAACTGACTAATAATCTAATCTGTTCTTGTATCGGGGCATTGATTCGAATTACATTCACCTTTTTTGTCTATTATCATCGAATAGAAATATTTTAATTCATTATCTTGAATTGTGGAGGTCTGTAACATTAGGACTATTTCAAGTAGATACGCAGTAGCCTCTGTGTTTGCATGTTCCTGTTGGAAAGTACATTTTCAGAGTGTTATGCGTGCACATGTGCACAGAGTGCACATTCCATGCTTTCCTTCAATATGATCTGGCAGACTTCATGTCGCTTACGAATGCATCTTCGGTGTGAATTTCCTAAGGAAATTTTTTAAATATTTCAAAATATTAGACATACTCCCGATTCAATTTCACTCGCCATTTCAGCATTACAAAACTAAAAAGTTAACTACGTGGCGTGTTCATGGTTTATGACTTCTACTACAGTTCGACTAGAGACAAAGCTATGATGAATCATACAACTGCAGGTAATGTCAGACACAGATAAACTTCCACTTATTTGGCTGAATTTAGGGAGATGTTTTGATGCATGCTTGACGCGGTCAAAAAAGAAATAAATCGCATCGACGTTATGAATTAGCAAGGCAAGATATTCTGTACTGGAACTGGCAAGCAAAACGCGTGCATTCGAATGTATAAATTAAATGTACTCCTAATAGTTATCAACTGTTCACAGTGAACTGGACAATAAAATTCACTTCATAGCCACAGTTTTACTAAAAAGGAAAGCATTTTCATCACGTGTCTATTCTACACTGCAACACAGGTAAAAAGGACTAGCTTTCGCAGATTGAGCAATCCAGTGAACAAACAGCCAGAAGCAGCTTTCCCGGAATGTTGCTGTACAACTTTCATCCCCTTCGACTCGGTCCTCTCATCATACGACGCAATAGTAACGAACACGACTGCTAGAGCCAGCATGCACCAGTTGTGTCATAGCAGTTAACTCCACAATAGCAATGCCCACCGCAACATTGCACAACTTTTTTCCACTTTTACTAGGCATATTCAATTAGGTAGCATTTTGAGGTTCTAGGTTGAAATTGAATCACAGTGCCGTCTTACCCTGACTGAATGCGACTATTCTGCTAAAATTGGCACGGGTAAACGTAACAAGTTTCAATCGGCGTTTATTCTGCCTAAACATAAGCGCAACTGAGTATCTTCATGAAACTTGAATGGCGACTACAAGAAGGTAAATTGAATAGTAAATTGCAAATTCTACTTTGCCGCAGCTGTGGCTGAGAAGCTTCGTTTTCCTCCCATTACTTGTACAAGTAAACTTTTGTCTCTGTACGCGGTGCTGTTGATAGAAATACGGTTTTAAAGCATAGCTAAGTTTCAACCCAATTCCATGCTTTCAAATGGAAGACTGCGGCCCTTACATCGCGCTCAAAGTTAAACCTTCTTTATTGAATGAGATCGACTAAAATTGGACAACTCAACTCATGTGCAAACAGCATGTGTAAGAGCCATCTTCTCTCATTTGATTGCATCGGAGTCGTCTTGCGATGACCTAACTTATTGAGAGTTACAAAATCATAGCAGTTACACCAAAAAATATGATCCAAAACCCTGTACTCTGAAATCAAGCAGAACCTCGTTACAACGTAGAATTAAGAAGCCTCGCCACCAATATTACAACTTACCGGATCAGTCAAAATGATCGTATTACCATTGAGATATCTTTATCGCTAATTCGCATTAATTGAGACTCCACCGGTTATTGATATTTCCCACAGCCAAGAGCAGTAATCTCATAAGTCCTTACACATTACATCAATTTTAGGTCAGGCTGACCAGCATATACAAAGTCTCAAGGTGTAAATGTGGTTCAGCCAGCTTAGTACTAACATTTCGTTACTATAGTATTTAGATTTACAGCAAAAATGGTCTTCACATTATTAACTTACAAGACCTCGCTTATTCGTCAAGTCATCAAGGCAAAATCATTTTTTAAAGCCCTAATAATATGAAAGAAGAATACCATACAGAAATGCAGAACTCTTTGCTCAAAGTTGGTAAGCGATGGAAAGTTACTAGTAAGCAAGGAACGGAGGTGTATACGTAATTAAAGTTTGGACTCAAGTCCGGCTACCTTCAGAAAGATCAGAAAAATGTGAGGAAAGGGCTTTAGAGGTAATGCAAGTCAGGGTTGTAGTAGTGGTAGTTGTAATGCTGCTGAATGGGATCCTCTTCCACAGCTTTCGCTGTGTCGGCGCTGGAGTTGCGGGGTTTGGTGAGGGGAAGGTTGTTCTTCTGGCAGTAGTCCTCCCAGCCACCAGAGTAATGGCGAGCCCTGGGCACGGTAAAAATTAGACATTTGTTAAAGAGTCAAAACCTTTCGCCACAAATTACTATGTCAATGACGTCGCTGTAACGGGACAACTTCACGCATCACAGAAGTCTCACGTCAGGAATAGCATAAAATAAATTTCTCAGATTTTTCTTTTATAGTAAAATCGTTGTTAGTTTCATGTTTCCACGAAACAATATTTTTGCACTGAATATTTACAGGTGCACTACACCTTTAGCTTCTGAAAATATCTACAAGAATCCGATCGGTTGGTGTTCCCAAATCGTGAGAAAATAGCACCTAAAAATTCTAGAAACACGTAGGATGGATAACGAGATAAATATTGAAGTTTATGGTTTGATTAGAAAAGTAAGCTGGCATCTCTATAACCACAACCATGGTCTTCCAAAGAGAGGAAGGAGGGAGCCATCAATTTGTATGAAGTTTAGAGAATGGAAAACCTTTACTCAAGGCGTGTTTCTACCAACCCCCTCAGCGCATGGAAACATTTAGTTCAGAAGGAAGGTTATGAAGCAATGTAGAAATCGAAAAATAATGCCAGAAGTGCTGAAAAAAGAAGAACAGCGAACAAAAACAAAAGCTGATTCATAACTAAACAAAAATTCAGTTCGTTTCAACAAAAAGAGCTTGCCTTATCATTAGCTTGGGACCTCATAACTTCTCTTGTGGAGCGCAAATTCTCACAAATAACATTATTCCCAGGAGAGATTTCAAGTTTAGGCTCGTCAGCAGTACCGTAGCTTGTAGTTCCGTCCGTATAACAAGCAAAGAAATATTCGACATACACAGGGAATTGTCCCGGCTAAACGTGTTATAGAATACTACAGTTAGTAAGTGCATTAAAAACATTACACTTGCCTATACCGTATATGTATATATTTACATATATATGTATATATTTTAATTGAGATTTTCTCCTTCTTCTAGTTTTCTATATGAAGTGAAATTGCTTTATGCATTTATAGGCTAATTCATGGAAAGGCGGCAAATCAGCGTTAAATTTTCAGTACTCCTGTTTGAATACAACAAACTAATCAAACGAGCAACCCAACTATTAGCAGGGATGAATACCGTATAACAGCATCCTTCATAGGCATGCAAACCATAACTAAGGAGATTAATTTCCGAGAATAACTATCGAACCAGTAACTCAAATTACTTCCCCTGGCAATCATTATTGTTGGGTAATACTGCAAAAAGGACGACCCTTCGCAATTCACCGAGTTCAGTTACCAGACGTATTAGTACTCAAATCTTTGCTCACAATGTTACCATTAAAATAAGAATAAAATTTCATTGAGAACATAGAAAATAAACTAACTACTTTCACGCTACTGAGCATTTGCTGTGGTCGGAGAAAATTCTCTTTCGACTCACTTTGTGTAGCCGAGCTTGTGAGCGGTTTCGACAGCGGCGCTGCTGGCGATCGGACCTCTTGCGTAGAAAATGATGGCTTTGTTGCCTTTCTGGGGCTTAGGGACGCCGTACTTCTGCTGCCACTCTTCGTCGGACAACTGGAAAGCACCTCGCAAGTTCCCAACTGAAAAAAACACAGAACATTAATGCTAATCAAATTTTAAGACGTGCAAAAACTGGTCACCTAAATTTTACAACACTAAAAAGATACCTTATTTTGAAAAAAATATGAACGGCAAGACTGAAAGAAAAACCAGGCCAATAAATTTTCATTTTTTGAGAACCACTAATTACGAATTCGACAGAAGTATTCTTATCGTCGTTGAACTAAAGCTCAGTGGGAATGAAGGCGAATCGCCAGGTATGGCACAAACCGTGGGTGTCACACGGCTGTGGCAGCTTACTCAATTGGCATTCCTTGCAAGCACAAGACTGAAATCAGCCAAGAAGCAAAAATAAAAATGCTCTTGTAAGAGGTCAGTGGCCGGGCTATCCGCGAAAGTATGAAAGGAAGAAGATTGGACTAAATAATAACTTAGGTAAGACCACAACTAAGATGTTTCAAGATGTGGAAGGATGAGAGCACCCTTCTGTACGGAGTTCAAGGAACGAAAAATATATGCGCAAGGTGTGTTTCCATCCAATATCCTATGCGCATAGAAACAGCGAGTTAGGGAAGGAAGTTCACGAGAGAAGATTAAAATTCAAGAAAGTAATAGGCTCAGAAAAAACAAGACAACACTGAGCCGAAATCAGGAAGGTTCTAAACAAACCTAACAAAAGTAATTTTTTTAACGTAAACGAATGTCTCAAACTCTCTCAGCTCTGAAGCTCGCATTTTTTTTCGACCGCCAATTCCCTTAGCTACAAAAATTATATCCCACTGAAAGCAAATCCCAAGGTCCAAAGTTCAATCATCTGGTCGAGTAAGTTATCTGTTACGCAACAAAATCACAAGAATTGGTAGTAACTAAAAAGGCAGACTGTGGCAATGCGTAAAAAGTTTCGAAGACGTCGAATTTGCAGCGAACGTGCTTATTGGCCGGCCGCATCCCAGCCCCTTTTAACGCAACGCTGCGGTTGGCTGGATAAGAGGGCGCCACCGTAAGCGTAAAAAGTGACCTTGAAAGCACTTGCCAGGTCTGCATTCCTAATTTCAGTCCCTCCCCCCCTCCACCCCTACCACTCCTATTAGTAGCAGTCAACTAAAAATGATTGGCTTACAGTTTTGGACTTGATTTTGCCTATCAAATATTTCTTGTTTTTCATTACGATTTCTCGGAGAGCGTTTATGATCAGTCTTCGGTGGGAAAAAATGCTCACTAACAGTACGTAGCGACACGTGTTTAGAAATAATTCTCTGAAACAATCAGGCAAAAATTGTTACAGCAATTCTCAAGTTCATTAATGTACGAGGCAAAAAAACTGTACCAGAATATATCAACCCAATCTCACGACGTTAGAGATACACCCAAAACTAAGAATTTATAGGCCTATAAAAAAAACGTACATAACCTGAACGAACAAAGAAGCAACTTTCACACATGGAATCAAAACTCCAGAGCAGAGCCAAATATTTTGAAGGCAGCAAAATGACGAGGTGAACTATGTTAAGCAATTAGAAGTAAGCAATAATGATAAGCATTTTTCAAATGGAAAATTTCAAACACGCGAGCAAAGTATAAGAAATTCCATGGACCATGCAACTCATATTGTATGGTCCGTGGGATTTCACTAGTCACTTGATACCCAAATTTTACGAAACTCATGACGTTTTACACTTCGTGAGAATAAATGCTAGTAATTCTTTCGACATCAAGCGAGATAAACATTTTCATTAATGAGTCTATAAATACAAGTAATATCTTAAACGATTCAAGAAAGCTCTGATTGACAGCTGTTGGAACATACACCAAACATAACTGAATGGCGGCATGGCGACAGACACTGGCAGTTTGCTACACCAGTGGTTAAAGGTTCTTCAGATACGAATTACATTCAATCGATGGACAAAGAACGAAAGAAACAAAACACCAACGTTGCTTTTCGGACTCGTATTTCGGTTCGAAAATTCGTTCTGACGGTCTTAAGAGTCTTTCTTTCCACGAACTATTGTTTTTTTTCTGTTGGCCTTGCGATTAAGTACAAATGGACTAAAAGGGTTATATATAACAAACAAAAATTGAGCATTCGAACCGACAGCGACATTTTACGACCAATGAGCAGGCAACAACGCCCCGTATAAGTGAATTACTTGAAAACTTGACGCAGATGATTAAAAGCCTTCTTCGAGAAGCTTCACAGTCAAGCATCAGCGTATCAAAATAATATGAAGTTTACAGAGGACTCTGCACATCCGACTGAGCACGAAGCCAAGTCACATGACCCACCACGAAGAGAGGCGTATGCGCCACAGGGCGATATGCTTGCCAAAGTTTTCTACGCATAAGCCCTTTTTATCTCAACACTTAGATAGAATGCTACAGATACGTCCGGCAATTGGGTCTGAGACGCAGAGGTGATAATCTCAAAAGAAAAGAAATGTTAGTATGTATGATTACAGATATTACCAAGAATTTAAAATTACACTATGAATCATTCAAATTCATAACTATTCTCGTCAGTTCTGTGACGAAATATCAATTCATAGTCCAAAAGACTTACTAAGTTCAGAATGTACTGAAACAAGAGCTCTAACGCGATAAACGCAACACGTGTCGTTCTGCCTTCATATGACACTATGCAGCTTTGAACATGCACAAATGCAAGGAAATACTCGAACGGAAATTAGTCACGCGATAAAATCTAAAAACTTCATTGCAACACTGGGTTGAAGAAGCGAGGCTCAGATTTTCTTCCCAAGCAAATATTATCAACAGCACGTTTATAATTCTGGAATGGCAAATATGATTTACAGAAAATTTAAAATCCTGGAATGACTACCTCAAATTCAACTTCAAACAGTGTAGACAATTCAAGGGATCACGAATCATGACAGTAACTAGAAGCATAGTGATAGGTTTAACGATCGCGCAGCAGCACGCCCCAAAAGAAACGAAGCGATAAAGGGCCCTAACACAGAGCAAACACTTTCCTAGCGAAGACTCAATCTGCTAACAGCAGCAGCGCCATAAGCGGCTCAGCACAACTGCAGTGCGGGACGGAAGAGCGCGCTTGGCCTTCACGTGGCATACCAGACGTTGGGGGACCGTCAAAACGAAGCTGCACGCACCTACACGGATGAACCGTAGACGAGCAAAAAAGCGGCAATTCAAGGCCTCCCATAAAATGAACAACGGGACACTAAAATGCCACTCGTACATATGATACATCATAACTCGCATAAGAAGCAACTGAATAACAGCGTTGCTCCATATCTACGTAACTGGAGAAAAAATTCTATGACTAGATTAGTAAATCAGATTAGATTAGTCGTTAGTTTTAGCCTCCCTACCCGCAGCAACAAATTCGATCCAAAGAGAGGAAGGAAGAAGGCACCATTTAGTATGGAGTAGAGGGAACGCGGAATCTATGCACAAAAGGCATAGAAACAGTAAGATGAGAAAGAAGTTCATGAAACAAGATCAAAGTTGAAGAAGAAAGTAGTAGGTTCTGAAAAAACAGGACAGCAGTGAACCGAACAAAGATGGTCCGTAACAAAACAAAAACCTTTATTTTAACAGAAAAGAAAGCCTACCTAACCTTAAGCTCAGGCCCTCACATTGTCCCCCTCACATTCCCATGGATACAATAGTCTAATCTTCCTCAGGGGAATTATTTCTTAGAAAAAACGGTTATGAACTTCAAAACAAAAAGCATGAAGAACTACAAATTGCACTTTTTGATTTTTTCAAAACTAAATTTCTTCGGCTTACGAACGTATTAAAACACAAACAAGCATCGAACAGGCATACACAACAGCCACCCCAGAGTAATTAAATCCGAAATTCTGGTATAGAAGTTGAATTATTATTATTATATAAGAAAGTTTTAGCCTCCCTTAACCACGACAAAGATGTTCCAAGAGAGGAAAGAGGAAGGCACCATTTAGTATGGAGTTGAGGGAACGCGGAATCTATGCACAAGGTGCACAGAAACAGTAAGCTAGGAAAGAAGTTCATGAAACAAGAAAAAAGTTGAAGAAGAAAGTAGTAGGTGCTGAAAAACAGGACAGCAGTGAACCGAAAAAAGATGGTCCGTAACGAAACAAAAACCTATTTTATTACAACAAAAAGGAAGCCTACCTAACCTTTAGCTCGGGCCCTCACATGGTTCCCCTGAGAGCGCTAATTCCCATAGATACAATAGTTGTATCCCCCTGAGGGGTATACAAGTTGAAGTTGAATACAAATGAAGCTCTCAGGATAGAGGGCTTTACCACGAGTGTAAAGTGTAATCCACACATCAGGGAAGGGCTGGGAAGTAGAGCAGCACACTGACGTACCTAGATCCTAAACACACGGAAGCGCTACAAGCTATGGGGCACTGGCAGAATATCCGAATTCTTAGATAAATGAGACGGTCAAGGTGAACTAGTATACTATCTGTGAAATTATTTGATAAACATGGTAACATAGTTCCCATAAACGCTCTGACAATGTTATAATTGGTTTGAAAAAAGTTTCTGCACTAAGTTAGTGTACAACAACAAAAATTGACGATAAGGAGATCGATGTACATAGCTGCATTAGGAGGCATGTCTTTCAGTACAAGCAATTCAGTAAAATAGATATTGTCTGAATATCTATCGACAATCCGAGGCAGGAGTTGGTGAATTGTGCGACTCATGGTCAGGTAATTTCGCAATTGCAAAACCATAATTGTTACTTTAAATGGTTCCAAGAAATAAACTAATAAAACCAATAAACTTCCTACTAAATATTCAACCCTAGGAGAACGCCAATACTAGCAGGTTTATCGAACATCAAGTTCAGCTCAACTAATCAACCATTAAAAGCAGTTAACACAATACACGCGATTTTGCCCCTTACACTAATTTTCAAATTAGAAAAAAAATTCCTACAATAACAAAAATTTATACTAAATTATCTTCAATGCAACTATCAGCGTTCTCAAATACAGAAACTCTATTAATTATTTGGTCGACATTTTTCCCGCGGCAGGAAGCAAGTTACCGAGAGGAAGAAAATTAGCCTGAAAATGTTCTTTTCCTTCGAAAAATTAGATTGCCGATTTGAACTGAAGGTTCACTCATATCTAAAATTGAACGAAGGCGCATGAACTTCTATAATACGCTTCACCATGGAAGTCATAAACGCAATACGAAAGTTATGCGATAGTACAGCGCTATCTTATCAAGGCAACGAGGTAATTTCGATAAGAGCAGGGAAACCACGATCTGATGGACGTGACACGGGGTTGAAGATACCCGTTTAAGGTTGACTGTGAACGTTCGTTGCAGACAATTAAAACGTGTTTATAACGTAGATCGAGAGGAAACAGAATTAAACGCTTTTACTGAATAAATGCCTAGTAAAAATGTACCAATTCACTGAAAAACTCAACTAAGATATCACACCTGCCATTAAGACTAGGTTTCGATAAAAAATACTTAACGATATAGTGTTTAATGCGACGAAGAACTTTTCAAAGCATTTGAGGACTTTATCCCATACGGATTACTTTACAGGAAAAATATAATTACTGTGTAAAATTAGCGATTTGACGGACAAAAATAATTTTGAAATGAAAAAGCAAGAGCAATGAACCTGTATTTTTGACATTCACTTCAAACGAGGCTCCCTTTTTCGAACGTCCTGAAAAGCTACCCTCGCTCTATTGTGGCATAATTAGGGCCCAGACAGGGACCTCAATACAGTGATTCTCTAGAGGATTTCATTTAATTCTCAGGACGATAGACCATGACGGATAGCCTGGCGCCAAGCGATTTAGAAAGTGGAACACGCCACCACTACCATCAGGGTATTGAGTCCGATACGCTGTAGCGTTCTGTAGTACCCATCCTTCATTGATCGCCGTATTTTAAACTGCGTTCAGTCTGCAATGACAATGGTTTAATTTTTAGCTTAATGGAATTAAAATGCAAGCTCAATGAAGAGCGTTTTACTTATACTCGTTTCGGTTTTCTTCATCACTAGAGAATCACGATTGCTCCGGTAAATTTGCCACGCCAATTTAAGGTAGGTTTAGCCTGTGATTTTCAGGTCTAAAGCGTGAAAGTCTGCTCAGGTGTGACACACGATAATCACATCGTAACAGCGACATTCAAATGGTTATGATATTGTTGAAAAAGTTTCATCATTTGTGATTTTTGCTAGACTCGAGCGATGATGAATTACGGAAGTGTCAACAGTGACAGTTCGATATCATCGATAAATAACAATAGACACGAGCACCATGCTACCAGCACTTTAAATTAGCTAGCCTTTTCATTGAAGGAAGGTAGAGACGGTAATAGCAAAAACACTGCTTTTGTACAATAAATGAACTCCAAGAACGTCGCTCATTAGTGTATCATCTAACACGACGCATCTACAGTGCCCAATAACCAAAATAGCAGAACTTCTAAGCAGAAACTATCGGAAACCCCTAGCTGAAGTCCTCCCAAACACAAGGCCTTATAAACACGCACTAGCCTCACAATACGTGAAAAATGAGTGGCAGCTGTGAGGTTTTCTGCACTGACTTTAACAAGGAAAAATGAATTGAATTCTTTAAGCCTACGGATGATGCCCTCAGTCTATATTCCAAAACAAGAAAAAAAAGCTAAGAAAGCCGAAAACATTCACGTTTAGACCATTCAACATGAAAACCATCTTCCCGGGGGCTCATATCAAAACCGCCGCAAATACACGAGAACGTAGTGCAGAAAGATAATGTACCGGAAGTAACAGCGAAACATTGTACTAGATTTATATGCACCGACAATAAGTGCTCGTAAAACAATTTGACAACGTCAATTTAAGTACAAACGCATGAACTTGAGAGAGATGAATTTACAAAAATGGAAGCGTGACTAAGAGAACTTCCACTTTCATATACGTTAATTTTCTGCGCAGGCCGTTAGTAGACCATCACATTTTGAAAAAATGGAACAAAACCAAATCACCATGGTTGGATAGCAATCACGCAACCGTGGTATTTCACAAGAATAGAAAAACAGCCAATATTGTGATAACAGAAAATGAAGATCAGCAAAAGAAGTCTTAGGGAGGAAACTTTTCTACTCGTTGAGCTTGCTCCCGACCCTCAAGTAAAGAAGTAGCTAAAATATACACATTTCATAACTAAATTGAACAATAACACAGTAATAAATAAAAAGATTCAAGACACACCAAACTGACTTCGGGCTTGAATTTCTATCCATGGGCGTACATCTTGAGCACGTTGGAGGACCTCGCTCTTTTAAAATGTTCACTGCCGCTGGAGGCACATGAGCGTCCAGCGGTTTCATGCTAAGTAAAGTTGTAAGCAGCAGAGGCTAAAAAACTACCTTACTCCTCGACCTTACGACCTTACTCACTCCTTTTCACACACTCCTCGGAAGTGTGAAAATGAGGATATTTGACCCCGTATGCTTACAGTTCTTCCAAAAAAAAAACGTGGAAATAACTGAAATGCTGTTCTTTCACACCAATACATAAATGAGCAATTTACATGGTGGTAAATAGGCAGTGAACGTGTTGACCTAAGATCACGTTACTCAACGCTCGAGAAGCTCGCCCTTTAACCTAAGATCACAGTACTCACGGGGGATGTGAAGCGAGCCGGGGATCTGTTCCTGGGAGAGGAGCTCAGCGGGCTGGCGCACGTCGATGAGAGTCACGTCCTGCAGACACAGCATCAGCGACAGCTCCTGCAGGTCAACCTCTAGGCGCCTGTTAACAGCGCGCGGCTTCTGCTGCTCTTGAAAGTGTGATGATCCCAAGTAGCTGGCGGTCGAGATGTGGCGACCGCCATGCCTGGCGGTGCCCGCCGCTGCTCAGCGTAACACCAACATTATTAACTCGAAGCTCATGAGAAAATAACATTAACTCAAATAACATCAACTAGTAACAAAATAACATACTTGAACATTCGAACATTATGAGTATGAGTTCGAATTATTCGAACTCATACTTGACGGATGTTCTCGAATGGTTGTTTTTGTCAGAAGTGCTGGGAAGTGAAAGATGACAATGACATGAGGGTAATGAATGCAAGTATTAGCCAGTCTAACATGTATAAAAAAATTTAGTAATCCACCAAAATCAGCACCGCAAAAATACAACAGTGAACAACGCTAGACATAACAGCAGAATGCTCTCACCGGGAGGGTTTTGATGACGAACATGACACGAAGAAGAAGCCCAAAAATAATACAAAAATATGTAGCGTAAATTATCAATACGAATTTAAAAAGCTCGCTGCATCAAGAAAAACCGACAATAATTAGAGAGCATACAGGGAAAAGGAAAACAACTTTTAGTTAATGGCAAATTTTTTATACGTAAAGAATCTACAATTCGATGAAGTTTAACCATGCCCATGATAACCCATCGGCATCAACATAAAATACTATGAAAAAACGAAAATTTTTCGTTAACATAACACTAAAAAAATTACAATGTAACACCTCAATTTAAAATACAACTAATATATATTTGGAACCATCAAAATATTCAGGCCATTCAAATACAAATGCGAAAATTTCGGGTCTCGCAAATAATTGGTAGAAAAACGCAATGACTCGCACGTGTAGAATTTCATCCGTTTTTTCTTTTAAGAGTATGCGTTGACCATTAAGAAAATAAAATAGCTGCAAAGAATACCAATCTTCTTCCAGCGGCCATAAAAACAAACCAGTGGGTCAAAGTCCGATGTCTTCGAAAGTTTAGGATCTCACTTCGTTAATGTTTGTAGGAAGTACGTCTCTTAGAATGCAAGAATAGATTATAAAATAGTCTAAGCCTACCTGTGTAAGTTTACCTACCCACATCAAATGCGTTCCCAAGAAAAGAAAGAAAAGCTCCATTTAGCATTGAATTGAAGAAACGGGAAATCGACGCACAGGTGTGATCCCACACTAAATTCTATGCGCATAGAAACGATAAGATTTTAAAAGTTAATGAAGCACAAGATAAAACATTGAAGATAAACGTAATAGGTGTTTAGAAAACGACTGAAGTGATCTGAAAATATTTGGTCTGCAGTAAATAATGAAAAACTTTGATTTCAACAAAAGGCCTACACAACCTTCAGTCTAGGACTTCGCACATTCTCCCTGGGAATGATGTCTACGGGAAAAATGGCTGTACTCATCTGAGGAGTTATAAACTTGGACATAGTTCATGGAAAGTATTCGGATTGAAGTGGAAAACCACACTTGCATCCCAATTAAAAGAATCTACCACAGAAATGAAAAATCAAGCAATATATCTTTGTACGCTGGCTAGCAAATTAACTTAAGCGTTCTACACGGCTCAATGGATGGAGGCTCTGCACGGCACTCTCCGTCGCCGACAGGCGCAGGGTAAACTGGCGCCAGTCCAGTCGACGGCATCAAGAAGTTTTTTCTCAAATATTCTAATATATATTCATTAACTTTCATACTGAAACACAGTCGGCAGTCGGCAGTCGTCACTTACCGGCAGATGAGATGCGAGGTATTTGAGATACGACCGACCGAATCATCTAAGTTGTGTGATATTCGTTATGGAAGCGAACTCCGATGTATGAGACAGTCTGATGCAATAACAGTTATCTTTGCAAAGATACTTAAACGCAAGTGAACTATTCGGCACAGTTCAAGAGAAGTGAATTCCTACTAACACCAGTGTATGCGTGAAAATAAATGAACCTTCAACGGAAGCTTCGTAGTTCAGTAACAGCACGTCACACACGCACGACTACTCGTAAGAGAATGAGAAGACTCGCCGAGTTGAGCCTCCTATACATATACGACACCTGCACCCCGCACCTCCCTGTCTGGGCGGTGGCGTACGACCGTGTACGTCACGTTCATGTGCGTGTGTTTACGAAGCTCCTTATATTCCTACTAAAAATAAAGTATGTACACATAAGACCTGCCTGCTTCACGTGCAAATGTGGTCTTCGTTGAAATTATAAGGCTCCCGCCTGAGAAGAGTTCACGTGAAAGCAGCAAGTGGCTATTACAGTGTAAAATATTAGCATAATATTTCATAGTAGTACTATCATTATAATCACGCTCAGACAAATGAACTGACTAAGTCGAAATGGGCTTTCAATAACTATATCACTCGGTAAACATTTGCAAAAAAAATAAATGATAATAAAATAACAGTTGAGCTTTGCTGCCGGAGGAATTTAAAGAAAAAACAATCCGGCCACCTCCAAGCATGGAGATAGAAAACCTTGTCAATTAGTACCCAGTTAGTTTAAAACTCCCTAGCCACAACAAAGGCAACTTTATATGTGCACAGAGAAGAGGCCGTTTAGCTAGGACTGTAGAAAACGGAAAATTTATGAAAAAGGTATGTTCTCATACTCATACAGGATACCCTGCACTTAAATCCAGAAAGTTATGACGAGGTAAAAAAATGAAGAGATAGTGAAGATGACAAACAAACAAGTTGAGTGGACACGAAAGGCAGAAGTTCCGAAGGTTCATCTTTAGTTGAGGTAACATAACAGTCTATCCCCCCCCTCCCTCTAGGGCCACTAGTTCCTATAGCACAGGAAAGACATGCCAAACTAACCTAATCCAAAACTATCCTATGCCCCCCAGGGGTTACGCGATTAAACAGCGTTGTTTTTATACGTGCCAAATAGATCAACCAGCTTTTCCCTCGTATCGTGGCAACTTGTTAAATGCTTCAGAACTGTCAGTAAACATTTCACAGCAAGCAAATAAATTGCAAATAAGTTAAAAGTTAGTTTAAGCCTCCCTAACCGCGACAAAAAAGAGCGTGAAGAGAGTAAGGAGGAAGGCACCATTTAGTATGGAGATAAGAGAATGGGGAATCTATGCAGAAAGGGCATAAAAACAGTATGTTGAGAAAGAATTTCACGAAAGAGAAGATAAAAGTTGAAAAAGTAGGTGCTAAAAAACAAGAAAGTGGAGGTCCTGGACATGAAAAAAAAAACATTTTATTTATTTCAACAAATGTTATGCCTCCCTAACTTTCAGCTCGGGCCCTCACACGTTTTCCCCTGGGTGAGCTAATTCCCATAGATACAAAAGTTGCATCTCTATGAGGAGTTTCACAGCGAACTTGTATCAGACAAAACTAGCAATTAATCAGCATTTTAATTTAATAGCAAACTATATACTGTATAATGATCACTCGAGCAGGTTAGTTTCATAGCCTATTATGCACAAGCGCAAAGGAATGAATAAATATTTTGCTAGTAAAAGTTGGTTGCTCTAAATGTAAACCTTTCAAAACTGTTATAACCTTCTTTTTCACAGCCAGGATGGTTAAGTAAAGCTGGTATTATTGAAAAGAAGAAGAGTTCATTTTTCATTTTTAATTAACTTTGCTGGACCTACGATTCAAAATGCTTGCCACGAGCTGTGGGACATTTGTCGATGCGGCCAGCGAAATTTCTATTATTATATGAGAAAGTTTTAGCCTCCCTTAACCACGACAAAGATATTCTAAGAGAGGAAAGAGGAAGGCACCATTTAGTATGGAGTTGAGGGAACGCGGAATCTATGCCCAAAGTGCACATAAACAGTAAGCTAGGAAAGAAGTTCATGAAACAAGAAAAAAGTTGAAGAAAGTAGTAGGGGCTGAAAATCAAGACAGCAGTGAACCGAAAAAAGATGGTCTAACAAAACCAAAACCTATTTTATTACAACAAAAATGACGCCTACCTAAACTTAAGCTCGGGCCCTCACATGGTTCCCCTGGGAGCGCTAATTCCCATAGATACAATAGTTGTATCCCCCTGAGGGGTATGTATATCACAATAAACTTGGATTGCTACTTTTGAAAGTTCCTCTGAATTATTTAATTAGATTTCAATCGGTACTCTAAGAAGAATTTTGAGTCCCGACGATGGATCTAATTTTCGTCATTTCTTTGATGATGAACTGGCGTTGTTGAAGAGTCAGTTGTGCCATGTTTGCTGATTACATTAATCTTCTCTCCTGCACCCTTGATATTTATGATTATTTGGAGGGTATACCAGATACGTAGGATAACGTTGAATTCTGTCCTTCTGGAAATTCTTGGTTATATTTTCCAATGTTATATATTTAAACAGGTATTGGAATTTAAAAGGCATACATTTTCAGCAACAGATTTCATACAACAGATTTCAACTGAATTATATTAATCTAAGGAAATTAAAAAAGTTCATAACAAATGTCACACCAGTCTAGCGCTCCCTGCGAAAAAAAATTGAACACTTTTAGCCCCCGAGGTTGAAAAGCACTGCACTCCGACGTATTTCCTATTGAGAGAGATTCACACTTATTCCCGCGTTACAAAAGCCTACACATTAATGTACCGTGGCGATGAACTTCATGGTTTAGTTTATTAGTTAGTTTAAGCCTCCCTATCCTCAACAATGAGATGTAAAGAGAGGAAGGAAGAAGGCACCATTTAGTATGGAGTTAAGGGAACGTGGAATCTATGCAGAAAGGGCACAGAAACAGAAAGCTAAGAAAGAAGTTCATGAAACAAGAAAAAGTTGAAGAAGAAAGTGGTAGGCGGTGAAAAACAGGACAGCAGTGAACCGAAAAAAAGATGGTCCGTAACACAACAAAACCTATTCTATTTTAACAAAAGAAAGCCTACCTAACCTTCAGCTCGGGCCCTCACATTGTCCTCCTGGGAGCGCTAGTTCCCATAGATACAATAATTGTATCCCGTTGAGGGGATGAACTTCATGGTTCAATTCATAAATTGTAGGATGACTTGCCAGTTCACAATAAATGCAAGCCCGTCCAGGTTTACCCAACGTACAAGCACACGCGAGGAAGATTAGCAATCCTATCTCACGCCTCAAGGTCCTGCAGTGCAAAGAAACTTGCGGTCAACTGTTGCCGTGGGCAATATGCTTGAGATCCGATAACATCTCAAGTGAGGATTCGTTGAGATTACTTGTAACTCTACACCATCAGATACAGCGAGGATTAAACTGAGGAACATTTAACAAAAAAGATGATAATATCAAAGATAACACTAACTTTACAAGTAAGAGAAGGGAGGCCGCGCCTAATAACCGGATTCAAAATTGGTGCATCGCGATACTGATCCTCCGTTGTCATAAAAACAGGACACTCGTATTGATTACACGCTTGGAGACGTGATCGGCAAGGGAAAAAAACAAAATCGTAAAACAAAGTACCAACTTGGCGAAGATCAAACACCGCAGCTGCGACGGAATCTTCAACAACTGCGCAGTTAGGGAACAACAGGAAAAACAGATGAAAAATTCATAATGAATACCACTAAACATTCATGATGAACATAGTCCACGACCAACTTGACAAACTCATGCTTAATCTCGAAACAACGCAAGACTTTGATGGAATTTCCCTTTGCCGAATTCTATAAAATCCGCTAGGAATTACAACAGATCATGACGCAGAGCGAAGTACGTCACGAGCAGCAGCTGTGACGCATAGTCGCCTAATTGGCATTTTAATTGGCTAAATTCATGAAATATAGCCTCTTTAAAATAAAATTTAAGCAGTTTGACTACTGAGCATTTGGCAACACAATAACTAGTGTGCTAAGAGCTATCATCAAATTTGAGCTGAGTAAAGTCCGAAGCTTGAAGGGTTTTGGCCAGAAATGGGCCACCCTGGCAACGCTCGCGATGACGAGGCGCGTAGCACCACAAGGCGGGGGAGACACGCACACGGCGCCAGTCGGCAGCTGAGGCAACGCGTACACGAGTGATGAGAAAGCACCAACGCACCTGTGTGTGCGTGCGCTGGAACACAGGTTAGGAAGCGCGCCGCATCTCTCGTTTGTTCAAGGTCAGGTGTAATATTTTGGTAACGCTTGCAACGGTGTCGGCTAACAGTAACGAACGCTTTGTCCAACACTTTGACAGCGATCCGACCCACCGGTTGTCATTGAGGGAATTTTGGTAATGCTGCTGACCTACCAGCAGGCAATCTTAAATTCCATAAAAACTTAACGAAGGTACGATCTATTTAACGCTCGTTATTTTCAAAATTTATCTTTAAAATGAACATTAATTTGAGTTTAATACTGAACTTCCATTTAAACCATTGAAGTAAACGTGTTAAGTGATTTAGTATCGTGTTCTCTGCACGAATAGCATGTTTCTGAAATTAATGCGCGTATAAGCTGCTAAATAAATAGCTGTTCCGCGGATATTAGTTCAGACAGATACGACACTTTCCTGGCATGTAATCAGCTCATTTTAACGAAAAGAGTTGGATACATTTGGCTCATCCGGAAAAACAAAGTAACTATAACGGCGTTTGTTCGTATTATTTGAATCAGTAATTTCAAACGATCAAAAAATATCGACTATATTATTCATATCAGTTCAAACCTCCTTTAACTACAAGAAAGGCGTCCTGAAGAGAAAAAGGAGGAAAGAATCAATAATAATAGAATTAAATAAAACGGAGAATCCAGGTACAAGATGTGTCTCCACATCTTGAGTATAGAACAGCATGATTAAAAAACAATGTTCATAAAAGAAAATAACTGAAGTAAAACATGCCGACAAAATAAAATAAACCGAAAGATGGTTAGCAACAGTTTTTTTTCAAAACAAGGAGTTTACCTAGCCTTCAGTTGCGACCTCGTACTTTCCCCCCGGCAGCGCTCGCTAGCTTGCACAGAAACAATAGCTGTATCCCCATGAAAACAGCAATGAAAAATTAATACTCTTAATCGAACGAAATCTTGCAGCTGATCTGTTTTGATGTTTTCCTTCAAACTGGATGGAGCACTGGGTCATATGCCTTCTAACGTATTACAACATCATTAGAGAAGTTTACAAATTTCTCGAAAAATCGAGAAATATATACAGATATTTTTCAGGTGATGCATTAAGTTGCATCATTATAAAATAATTTTTAATATACGTCACACGCTGAAAATACTAATCTAGGCCTAATGTCGAACACCGTAGATGAGTCTCATTGTATAACAAGCTTAAGTGTAGCTCACAGTGAAGCAGTAATGCACACCTGCTCCTACCAATATTTACCGTAATCGAAGAAAACTTGTGCCGAATATCGTGTAAGAAACAAATAAAACTTTGTAAGTTCTACTAAGCGCGGTGATCTTGCTCCATCACGCTTATCGTTAACTGCAGGTCGGTGCTACAAAAAAGTGTTTCCATTTAAATAAAGCACTCTACATTCAACCTGTTAGATCTTGACGTATTTACTGATGTTAACTTTAAAGCTCTTTTCACACAGAGCATGAAATCACGCTGCGTGTAAAAAATCACACAGCGTGATTTCACGCCAAACCTAAGCGGACATAGATAATGTACACTTCTATTCACACGCGACAGGTTTTCACGCAGCGTGAAAGTTCATGCCTGATGCCGAGCGTGTGTCTTCTAAAAACGCAACGTGAAATTTCACGCAAAAGTTTAGCTTTCAATGGTGCTCAAGTCTACCTTGCACACTGTGCGTGTTTTCACGCCGCCTCGCAGTGCGGTTCAGACAGAGTGATTGGAAGTAAAAGAAAGTAAAAGTTTTCTCATACTAAAAAAGTTTTATTATTATTATTGCTATTATTACAACCTACTTATCAAGATCAAAATACTTTACCTGAGGATTAAAGCCAGTTTTTCAATAGCAGGTACAGCATTCCTAATCTGCGTGTTGTTGTGGGTTAATTTGCCATGGACGTATGACAGCAATTCGTCAAAACTTTCGGCAGACATACGAAAGTAATTGAAAAATTTGGCTTCATCTTCCCTTAATTTTGCAAATAGTGTGGCAAATTCTCCTACTTGCGGCCTTAAACTGACTATCTTATGTACCCAACACCGCCTTCTTCTCTTCCTTTGCTGTCTTTTATACATCAAATGTATAAGGAGAGCTTTCTTTACTTCACTCTGAGCAGCCATTATTACCCAGTCCACAAACACTCGTGAACACTCTCGGAGAACAGCAATGAAACGCTGATAGAATCAAGCGTAAAAAAATGCCTCGTGTGAACGATTGAGCGTGAAATCCTGTTGCGTGATTTCTACACGCAACGTGATTTCACGCTCTGGGTGAAAGCACCTTAAATCAGAGGAGTACTTGAGAGCCTAAAATCATAGATAACATGATAATGAGTAAATAAGATACCACCTAAGACAAATACGTAATTATTGAGAGATATAATTTAGATATAAGAAGATACCACACTAGATCGAAGATATTCGTGCGTTTATTAATCATTATATATCCTAGTAATTGGATGTCATGGTTTCACTCCGTACGCCGGAGTCATCAGACAGCTTTATCAGAGAAAATAAGTACGAAAAACAAATATTGAGAAACGGAAACTTTGCGAAAATGAGTTCGACTAGCTGTTAAGAAACTTGATTCACTGAGCCATTCGGTTCCTCAGCGAAGTAAATGGCGGCATTCGATATGCGGCACGACATCTAGCGAGTGTCGTGTACTCGGGAGGTCAAAAAGAACGTTGTGTTCGTCGGCTGCTGTGCCAACGTCTGGGCAACACATGAGTGAGGCGGCGGACAGAATGTTTTCTTGTAGGTATAGTGAGCACCCTGCCACATTGCACATGCACTAAAAACAAGGCCTAAACTGTGGGGATATATTTGTATTATTAGAAACGAGAAAGGCACGTGGTTAGAACTTCCACAAACGCGTAGAGGGGAGTGGACTAGGTGTTGTAGAACATTGCAATGAAACAACGATCCAAAAAAACTGCAAATCAATTTCAAGAGATGCTTTTTGCCCTCATTAGGAAACGATAAAAACCATATCACGCATCAGCTACCTAACTACACAAAGCGGAAAAAAATTTAGCCCCATCCTAAACCCTAATATCGACAGGCTCGCCTCAAATATCTGAAGTGCGTAACTGATGGGAAGTAATAAGACTCACTCGAGCAATGCTATGTTATCTTTAATAAAGGAATGGTGATTATTTTTATGAGAAAGTTTACCAGGTATGCCAAATATTCTAAATATTTTTTTGGAACTTGAATTTCAAACCTCGCGGCAGTAAAATTATCCGAGAAAGTCGCGTTTCATGTATCAAGTCCACAAAACAAATGACCCGTAGGTGAACCTTTTATTTCAAGCCTCCCTAACCGCAACAGAAGCGTACCAAAGAGAGGAAGACCCCATTTTATGTGGAGTTAATGGAACGTGTAGTCTATTCACACAAGGTGCACAGAAACAGGAAGTTGAACCGAAAAACAAGGCGAAAGTTGAAGAAAGTAGTTGGTGAAAAACAGGAAAGCAGTGAACCAGAAAAAGATAGTCCATAATAAAACAAAAAACCTGTTCTATTTCAGCAATAAGAAAGGCCTACTTAACCTTTAGTTTGGAACCTAGCAGATTCCCCCGGGAACGCTAATTCCGATAGATACAACAGTTTTATCCCAATGAGAGGCCGGAACGCTAATTCCGATAGATACAACAGTTTTATCCCCATGAGAGGCCGGAACGCTAATTCCGATAAATACAACAGTTGTATCCCCATGAGATGCCAGGTGAACAGTAGCTGAGTTATAGCGCAGGTCATAACTTGACGAACACCGACAGTCGCCAAGGTATGAAGCTCAGTACACCACAGTGGCTTAAGAAACAGTCAGCAACCCACACACAAAAATACGTAAAACCTAAGTGCCAAGTTCAACACATCATGACAAGATAGGAATGCTAGATATTTATATAGACTAATGAGAAGAAACACAGGTATCTTGTAAAAGAGGGAATACAAAATTCATCGATGCTTTTTGGAATTTATGAAATGAAATTTAATATTAATAGGTAAACAAAAGATTAAATTAGAGAAAAGTTGGTTTAAGCTTTGCTAACCATAACAAAAGTGTTTGTAGAAGACAAAAGAGAAAGGCACCATTCAGTACGAGATACCGATGAACCAAAATCTACACACAAAGAGTAGCCCCTCTCCTGTGCAGAGACAGCAATATTGAAAGAACTTTACGAAGCACAAAAAAGAAGAAAATAGTTACTGGGAAAAAAACATCTGCAAGTAAAAAAAAGATAGTCCAAAACTGGTCAAAAGAAAATATCCTATTTCAACAACAGGATAGTTATTCTAACCTCTAGCTTGGGACCTCACATTTTCCCTACAGGAGTACTCAGAAATAGATGTCCTCCTCTGCTGCAAGGATAGGCAAACAAGAAGTTTAAAGTTAGATTTCCAACATTTATGGCATGTAACTGCAGGAACTGAAAAAATATTGAAACTTTTGAATTTGAACTAGTATGTGGTCTTGCACACACATAATTTTCATGTTGTCTTAGAGATGTAAGATATTATTGGTAACTTTTAAATTTCCAAGAATTGATTTATAATATTTTTTCAGTGAAAGAATAAGCAGCAAACAAAGAACAAAACAATTGAATAAAATATCTATTTCAATCTGAAAATAGAATTAAGGATCAATTTTTAACACTTAAGATTTATTTGGTAGTAATTTCATAATAGTTTCATAGCACTGACTTGGGCTTATAATTTACAACAAAAATCATGACTATTTTTGTGATAATCAACTATAAGTAATACTTTGAACAATTTCTTGACCTCAACAATATTTTCTTATGCTTAAACATTACATGCCAAGTTCTAATAAATTTTGCTGGACATATCAACTCACTGACCAGGATGTCTAGAACTTGACAAGGAAACAAAATCTGGGCATAACGTATAAAAAACTCCCATGTAAAGAAGCAGATCAGAGCTCTGATTACATGGATGGACTAAAACACCAAATGAGTAACATTGAGCGCATAATTTAAAGATAATTTTAGACGCAGATCATGTGACTGAGCAGCACATGTAAGATGATATATGACTAGAACAAGTAAAAACCAGATATGAACAGACAAGGGGAAGTGAAGGGCATGTCAATAGAATGTAATTCATAAAAATTTACGAAGGAAATAATGAAGAAAACTTTATTTATTAGTAAATTAGAATTTGATAAAAGGATTTACTGAAAGAATCAAGATATTCATCACCCATTCTTAAAGAACATCACACAAATTACAACTAATTATATCAAAACCACGCGAATAGATTAGAAGATGGACAAATAATTGCAGCGGTTAGAGCTTCAACCACAAATGAAGCCATATCAGTTAGGGTTGGGAAAAGAAAGTAGTCCTGCTGCTGCTGATACAGATCCACTAATTCATGATAGGCTGCTGACTGAAAAAAGCTTCTGTATCAGTGTTTGACGTATTATTCATGGAAATAGTAGTTGATGTTACTTTGATCAGGAAGAAGATTACAATGTATAGGATGTACAATATTGATGGACGCACAACGGGAGATTCCAATTACTCAAAACACTTTAGCACTGCCAATGAATTTTAATTAATTGTTAACCTTTGTTTTCTGTGTGAAGTATTTCAGTTTACACATGCACAGTATACGCAATAACATGCACAGCACAGCCAATACGAGCTTCCCTTTTAATGAATTACAAAATCTTTATGGGAGGACAAATTTCAGCATAATGAACATTTTATAAAATGGCTCTAAATTTTTTTCATCCAAGAAGAGCATTTTTACCCCTTTCTGCTTATCCCAAAGGTTAAATTAGTTACTAGCTCAAAACGATACTGTACCTCAAATTTTGGCCATATAACCAATTAAAAATCAAAAGCTTTCAACAAATACATACAAGGATCATAATAAGAAATTAAATAAAAAAGGCCCCCTTAGCCTTAAGAGAGCTAACAACTCATATCTCTGTAAATAGGATATCTTCATATAAGCAGACAGTTATCCTGAGCTTTGTCATTGATTCAAGGTAACACTCTGCAGAGGAGCAAGCTGAGCTGAACACTGCTAATATACATGGATTTATCACACAAGTATAGCAATGCATCAAATCCTTCTTGTAATGAGATGAAAACCAAGTCGATTGTACTTGCACTTTATATGGCATTGCCAATTTATTCAGCTATCAGAAAAATACAAATAATGCAGCTAATACAGAAGTAATCAGTATCAGTCATAAATTGTAATATGCAACTTGCTATGCATAGACAGTAAAGTGACGTTAATTACCAATAATTTTATTCCATATTTCTTGATAAGTACTTTCTTTCTTCATCTCCAACCTAATTTAAGTTTACCTAATTGAACTAATTCATAGATCGAACAAAGTTAAAACTCAAGTCAAGAGCTAATGTAGCTAATGTTCACAGTGAAAATCCCATGGTATGAATTTTAATAACTCACTGAAACTAATTTTTGTTAGGAGGAATCTAAATTTTTCAATGAATTGATCTCTTTTCGAATATCCTGATATGTTTGTTCAAAATTAATTTTCACTGACTATATATGTATGTATTTAGCAACCTAATGGACATATCAAGTGCCACATCAAGTTTAAAATTTCTAAATAACTTTGCACGCTAATTTGTACTTAGGAATCCTAACCTGTTGGCTGATATCTTTTCTTTTGACTTGCTCCATTACTTCTGATAACACAGCGTTTTCTTGAGAGGATTTACCTTTAGACATAATCTATCAGTTCTATGAAGATTAGATTATTATTTAGTTTAAGCCTCCCTATCCTCAACAAATGAGATCCAAAGAGAGGCAGGAAGACGGCACCATTCAGTATGGAGTTAAGGGAATGTGGAATTTATGCAGAAAGGGCACAGAAACAGTAAGATGAGAAAGAAGTTCATGAAACAAGATCAAAGTTGAAGAAGAAAGTAGTAGGTTGAAAAACAGGACAGCAGTGAACCGAAAAGAGATGGTCCATAACAAAATAAAAACCTGTGTTATTTTAACAAAAAGCAAACCCACCTAACCTTTAGCTTGGGCCCTCACATTGTCCCCCTGGGGGTGCTAATTCCCATAAATACAATAGTTGTATCCCCCTGAGGGGATAAGTTCTATGAAATACTCAAATGTATTAAATGATGCTCAACAATATACAAGCATCCTTATCATTCCAAATGTTACAATCACAATCAAAAATTTGATTGCTGTTTCAAGCCTACCTAATTAAAACAAGGTGATTCCAAGAGAGGAAGGCACCATTTATCATGAAATTAAGAGGCAGAGAAGTCATGAACAAAGTGTGTCTCTAAATCCTGCACATAACTTGATACATTGCATATTTCCCTTGGGAACACCAACCACAATATGACCACATTTTATTTAGTTCCTCGTAAACCATTGTTTCTTTGTAATTAATAACTTAAGGACACCGTCTGGGTAGAAATCAGGATATGTGTTGATTTTCTGTTTTTATATGCATATTATAGAGGATTTTTTTGCGCTTCCATTGGTACATTTCCGTTTACGTCTACTCCGAATAGTGCGCCCACCAGAGGGGGGAAAGCGATGGGGGTGGCGTGACCTTGACCCTCATTATTGGGGGTCAATTGAGCATGTTTCTCTGCAGCAATGGCATTATAGTTCGTTAATGGGCTACTCAGAGTGCTTCCATTATTCAAACGAAACATTCTAACGCTGAATGAACATTTTTTATAAAATTTTGACAATTTCAGAATTTAGCTGTTCTGCTGTATCTATGATAACGCAGCAGGAGACCGTCTTGATAGAAATCGGGATATGTGTTGATTTTCTGTTTTTATATGCATCTTATTGAGGATTTTTCTTGCGCTTCCATTGGTACTTTCCGTTTACGTCTACTCCGAATAGTGCGCCCACCAGAGGGGGGGAAAGCGATGGGGGTGGAGTGACCTTGAACCCTCCCCCCCTCATTATTGGGGGTCAATTGAGCGTGTTTATCTGCGGGAATGGCATTATAGTTTGTTAATGGGCTACTCAGAGTGCTTCCATTATTCAAACGAAACATTATAACGCTGAGTAAATATTTTTTTATAATATTTGACAATTTCAGAATTTAGCTGCTATGCCGTATCTAGGATACCGCAGCTTTCATTCATAGCTCGATGACAGCTGCAGTATCATAGCTACAGCTATGGCGAGCACACCAATCCAAAGGGCTCGAAAAGAGCTATAAAACAAATGATTTGACGTAACAAAAAAACATTTTGGTTGAAAAAAATGAAAAAATAAAAAAGTGGTTGTTTTGAAGAATTACACGTATTGTCTTTTGTTGTATATTTTTTCCCAGAGTTACAGAGCTACAGCAATGTAAATTATATCAATCAAAAGGGCTTGAAAAGAGCTACAAATGCTCAAGAGTTCATTGTAGAAAATTTAGTAGTTCAGTAGATAAAAAGAAAAACATTTTTTTTTTGTGAAAAACACGTTTTTCTGGAAATATGATAATTGGTTTCTCAAATGTATCTTCTTCCACAATTTTAGAGCTACAAGAATGGTTTATATACCATTCGATAGGTGTATCCAAGGGGTTACAGCAAGGTGTATCCATCCGGGGTTACATTTTTTGATACATCTATTATTTTGAAAATTACACGACATGAGAAAAAATATAAAAAGGTCACATTTAAAAAAAAGTTTTCAAAATCCACAAAAAAGTTATCAAAATTTGTAGCCCCTTATGGTTATATAGGCATATAAGCAATCTAAAAACGAAGTTCTGGTTCTGTAACTTCAAAATAGTAGAAGATAGATTTAAAAAAAAAACTATTTTATCATATTTTTCAAAAAACAAAAAAAAATCCAGTGCAGATACAAAAATTTTGTCGAAATAACAAATGATCTTTGCATCATTTCACACCTACTGTAAAAATTCCAGAGAAATCCATCCATAAATGACGGACTTTTTCTCTTGCCCAGACGGTATCCTTAATAAACAGTATGGGATGCACAGCTCTATAAAACGAGTCTTTGTAATGCATGGAATGTATCTAATTTACAAATGTGATATTCAAATGAAATTGGTCAAAGTTGCAGGCTTACTACTGCCTATAATGAGTGAGCATGAGAAACTTTATCCCTCAGACTGTCCAAAAGCAAATAGCTGCTAATTATATTGTGAGCTATCTCAATGCTGCTATGTTACTTGGTACATGCTGCCATATATGAATATAATACAAGCATAATCATTCAATGTATGAAAATTGGCCTAGAATTTTAGAGCTTTGAAAATTCTATCACCTTAAAAAAAAATTCTTTTCTGATAGATCATTTCATGCCCAATAATTTTTACTAATTATTTTATCTGTATATCTTAGAATTCAGTTATAGTGTTCAACTTTTGAATAGCATCTTTGCTTCTTGTCATACTTTATTGGAATGTATTCCTCAAATGACTTTTGTGCATAGTGCTGACTTGCCAGTCATGAAGATTAATTACTTGCATTTGAAAAAACTTAAATCCTATTATTAACCAAACATTGTACAGTACCTAAAACCTTGATCCTACATCTTGGCATTTTAATTTTTTGAGTCATTTCATGATGGTGATATCATGATAATCAAAACTTAAAATATAGATCTCTTGTTCAATGAAATTGATAAGACAAGAAATATTTCACATTTCAAATAATTGTTTCTTTTGAAACTAACATAGCAAATTAAATTTTTGCATATGTTGTCATTGGAAATGCTAGAAATTTAAAAATATCCAGTACATCATTTTGAAGGTATTTCTGAAAGAACAGTAATCTATTTCCCACTTTTCAATGCCTAAACCATAATTTAATAAAAAAAAGTATTTTTTCTATGCACTTTCCTTCTGAAATGATTATATTACAAGTTTTAGCGGAAGTTTAGCTTCATCTTTCATGCCGAGTGCGCTTGAATAAACAGCTACTCGTCAATTTTTTAACTTTTGTTGCTAGAATCATGGTAATAACATCAAAATGAACAACTTTTCTTCTATACACTTTTTTTGTCAAATGAGTATTTAATGAGGTATAGCGGTAGGTTTGGTTTTGTCTTTGATGACTCCACTGCAGTGTTGCCATATCACACAATCGATGAATTTCCTTCTGCTTCAAACACTGGAGTTGCGGTAAGTCACTTACCGCTATAACTAATAAAATAATCATTTCAGATGGAAACTGCATAGAAGAAAACTTGTTTATTTTGATCTAATTACCTGTGTTTAGGCATAAAAAATTACAATATCAATTATTGTTCTTTCCTTCAGATTTACCATTTTGAATTCTAAATGTAGCTTTTTAAGAAGTTTGCTGTTATTTCTAAATATATAAATCTGTATGAGCTCTAAAAACATTTAATACTAAAATACATGAATTAAGAAAGACCCATTTATCATCAAAAAATCATAGGAGTAAAATATTTTTTCTAAAAGTAAAATTACAATACAGATGAAAGAACCGAAGAAATTTTGATGACATTTATGTCCCATAAAATATAAACTCTAGAAGAAGCATTATACTTCCTTTTTCTTAAATGTTATAAGCAAAATATATTTCAAAGTTATAAATGCACATTTGTTTTTTAATTTCAAAACTGAAGCAGAATGCCAATCCAGAATGGGTAAACCAAATCCAATGAGATGCAGCAGTAACATTTTCAAATCAAAATTAGCTATTATTCAGATTTAGGTAAAAAAAATTATGAACTATAACGAATTCAAAACTGTTGCATCTGGTCCAAAAGAAAATAGTCAATATGCAGTTTACCCCATTCATGGAAATTAAAAATTCCATTGCTAAGAATCCCTAAAGGAACACATTTAAGGAGATCGTCCCAGGCCCCTGCCACTCAGGTGGTCATTTTTCATGTTTTTGTTGGAAAAGGACCCTTAGGTGGTGGACTATTCGGTCCTAAAATTTTATGGCGCTACGGACAGTAGATCCCCCCCCCCCCAGGGGGAGGTAAGGGGACCAAAATCTTTAATTTTGAGCCCATTTCAACCCTATATAGAAAGAGAACAAATGGGAAGTGGAAAAAAGCCCGTGAGAGTTTGTTAGAAATGTTCCAAGGATTCTAAAACTGTGTTTTTGTTCTAGCATCAAAACTTGATGAGTCCCATATTGAAATATCAATACCTAAAAACTAATGTTATGTACTTTGCTACATAACTGCGCACCATGAAATTACCCACGATGACGGTTACATCGACTGGTAACGGTTCACGGCAAAGGACGGTTGGATGCACGCCCTGACTCCAAGACCTCTGATAAAGGATCTGCAAATTCAGCAAAAACCTCAGCAGAAAGCTACGCTGTATGGCTCGGCGACCGTTGGAAAGTTAACGGCTTCCCAGCAACAACGGCAGGCAGCAAGAGTAGAGAAAATGTTCTAGCAGCAGCGGCAGCAACAGCAGCAGAATTGCTGCTAACGGTTTTCGAGAGCTGCGGCTGGCGTAGTCACTACATAAGATTGTACTGAGTTAGGAATCATCATTCCTGTACGCGTAGTCATCTGAGAAGGGTCTTATCTGTGCCGCTTTCCTAGTATTCTGAATTAGAATTCAGTCATGGCACGCTGAGCCTTGTTACTGTATAAACTTATTCTTGTGACTCCTTACTTCAGAACGACAAATTAAACATAACGTAAACAAGACCCCTTCTTATATATCATCACAAATACTTCCTCCAAAGTTGCGTAAGACTGCGATCCTATTTACCATATATTTGTTTGCTGGTTTCAATTATCTTTTGTTATATTGGTGTTATCAAACTTAAACAGTAAATGTATGGCCATGCATAATGAGTGTTTTAAAACCTGCTATAGACATGCCTCAATTTGAATGTCGATCATGAAATTATCCTGAAAAAGACGAACATCAATTTATTTTAACAAGAAAGAAACGACCATCATAACACTAATATGTCAATTTTTTTCAAAATCTAAGGCCTAAATCAAAAAAATTGATGGAATAAAATGCGTTTCTTTTCAAATGTTATATATCATAGTAAAATTTCATGAGAATCAGACTGAAAATAAAAAATTTCACATTTTTGAAAAAATGAAAAAATGTTATTTTTTTGGTTTGGAAATCACAATTCACACAGTGAATATGAAGTTATGTATGGAAATTATCAAAATGAAAATGAAACTGCATTCAATTACATAAATTGTTAATTATACTACACTTCAACAAAAATTGTTTTTTGCTTATACCCAACACTTCTAACTTTCAACATTCAAAATGGGACTAGTCCTCGAGTTTTGATGCTAGAACAACACCAAAGATAGTTTTAGAAATCTTGGAACATTTCTAACAAACTCTCAAGGGCTTTTTATCAAATTCAAATTTTTTGAAAAAATATATAGCTCTAAACCCCAAAAAATTACTGTAGTTTTTAATAATTTTAAAAAATTTGAGAAAAATAGAAAAAATTTGAATTTGAAAAAAAACATGTGAGAGTTTGTTAGAAATGTTTCAAGAATTCTAAAACTCTCTTTGGTTTTGTTCAAGCATCAAAACTCGAGGACTAGTCCCATTTTGAAATATCTATAAAATGTACAAAAAAAACTAATTTCTCTTGAAAAAAAAACTAAGGCCTAAATCGAAAAAATGACGAGTAAAAAAGGTTTGCTTTCACAAAATACATATAATGGCCAATTTTCAAACGAATCTGACGAAAAAAGTTCAAAAAGTGGGACGATCTCCTAAAAACGTTTTACATGAATGACATTCGGCTGGCTGATGCATTTTTTTCGAGTTATTCAACTCAGAAATTTTCTTCCATAGCAGTTCCAGTCAGTTGCACGCTTGAGCTGGAACTGTTGGCGTAAGTTTGGGTACTTTGTAATTTATAATTAGCAGACCCTGAACCCACTTCTAGGATGTTTTAGTTAATAACACAATAAAGGTTATCACACTAGAATATGAGCGGGACTGGAATAGTGAAACTAAAATTTACGGTATTCACTCCTACAGTTTTGCTGATGTTCTACAGTGGCCGCCATATTGAAACTGATGTCAACTGCAGATTGATTTCAGTGTTCACTACCAAAGTCTTGCTAACATTTTTGGGAGATTACCTTTATTGTATTACCTGAAACATCCGATAAGTGGGTTCAGGCTCTGCAGGCTCCACGGGGTTGGCTAATGGTATTTGTGAAGGGAGGACAATCATAGATTTACCAATTTTCGCTGCCCAAACATAGTTAATTAGAAAATAAACAATTTTTCTTCCATGCACTTTCGAGGGCCAAAGAGTATTTAACGAGTCATAGCAGTAGGCTTAGTTTGGGTAGAGTACTTTTGGGTACTTTGTAATTCATTATTTGCCGGCCCCACGGAGCCTGAACCCACTTCTAGGATCTTTTAGTTAATGATACATTAGAAATTATCACCCAAAAATAATGAGTTATAGCGGTATGTTAACTTTTGTCTTAGATGGTCTGAATGCGCTCAATCATTCGAGCGCGTCGGAAGGGAGAGTCCATTGTAGTGTTGCCATCAGACGCGCTCGATGAATTACTTCCCGCTTCAAACACTAGAGTGCGGCAAGTAATTTACCGCTGTAATTTGTTAAATGCTCATTTGCTCCCATAAGTGCATAAAAGAAAAATTGTTTATTTCGATCTAATCAACTATGTTTAGGCAGAAAAAATTAGAAAATTGATTGTCTTTTTCTTCACATTTACCAGGCTAACAATAAATTACAAAGTACCCAAGCGAACTCAACATGCTTTCTCGAGAATTCGAAATTTGAATAACTCAAAAATAATGCATCAGCAAGCAGAATTTCACTCGGGTAAAGCATTTTTAACTGCATTTCTTTAGTGTTTCTTTAGAACGGAATTTTCAATTTCTGTGAGTGCTTCAAACTGCATATTGACCTGTTTATTTGGCAGAAGACTGGCAAATGTTACTTTCAGATTGAAAATACTTATAGTGTGAATGAAGAAAATTCAAACTTTCCATAGGTAAGTAATTTTTTATCTTCCCTATATCAAAATATGGTTAATGTGTAGCGTTGGTCGGTAATCGATTTTCCATTTTTCGGTGTCTAATCGTAGTTATTTAGAGCGAAATAAACAAGCTTTCTTCTATGCATTTTCCGTCGTAAATGAACATGTTAAAAGTTATAGCGGTAAATCACTTACCGCAACTCCAGTGTTCAAAGCAGAAAGAATTTCATCGATCCCGTGGTAGGGCAACGCTGCAATGAAGTCTCGCTTCTAGCCCGATCGTCATTCAAGACAAAACCAAACCTACCGCTATACTTAGTGATGCAAAAAAAAATTATTTTATTTGATGGCAGCTTTTTTGCAGAAAAAGTGTTTTCTATGTGTTTTTTTTTGTTGTTTTTTGCACATACTCAAATTTTGTTATGCATATATCTGTTTATTCTTGATCACATAAAATACATCAACATACATGTTCTTTAGTCATGATTTTTTGTAATAAAAACATCAAAAGGAAACCATACTGTTAAAGTGCGGCAGATAACCCCCAATTACCTAAAGAAGTCTAAGAGGAACAGCAGGAGACACAGAACTTTATTGATGAAGTCATAATTCAGAGCTTACTATCTCAACCATGATTTTACTTTTGTGACCAAAAGATCAGACATAGTAGAGATAGTAATCTGTGAATTTTGACTATCTATATAAGTTCTGTGGCTCCTGCTGTTCCTCTTAAGACTCCTCTTGGTAATTCTGGGTTATCTGCCACCACTTATACTGTATGGTTTCCTTTTGATGTTTTTATTACAAAAAATCACAACTAAAGAACATTGATATTAATGTATTTTATGTGGCCAACAACCTGTGCTGTTTTTTTAAAAAAAAAGTTTTTTTTTACTAAAAATCATTACTAAGAAACTGGATATTAATATATTTTATATGACCAAAAAATTAAAAATCAAAAATCATGATTTTTTAAAAAATCATATTAGAAAAAAAATCATTTGTAAAACATGGATATTAATATATTTTATGCAACCATAAAACCATGCTGATTTTTTTCACATTTTAAGTCAATATGCAGTTTAATGCGCTCACGGAAATTAAAAATTCCATTCTGAGGGATCACAAAAGAACACATTAAAAACCTTTTATGTGAATGACATTCTGCTAGCTGATGCATTATTTTCGAGTTATTCAACTTCAAAATTTTTGTCTTTCATAGCAGTTCAAGTCAGTTGTGCGCTTGAGCTGGAGCTGTTCAAGTATGTTCGGGTACTTGTAATTTATTATTAGCAACCCTGCGGAGCCTGAACCCACTTCTAGGATGTTTTAGTTAATAACAATAAACTTGATCACCCAAAAATACTAGCGGGCTGGGGAAGTGAATACTTGAATCTACAGTATTCACTCCTACGCTTTTGCTAATGTTCTACGGTGGCCGCCATATTAAAACTGATGTCAACTGCACATTAATTTTAGTGTTCAATACCCCAGTCCCACTAATATTTTTGGGGGTAGTAACCTGTATTGTGTTATTAGCTAAAACATCCCAGAAGTGGGTTCAGGCTCCGCAGGGTCGGCCAATGACAAATTACCAAGTACCTAAGCGAACTCTAACAGCTCAAGCGTGCAACACAACAGCTATGGGAGACGAAAATTCAAAACTTGAATAACATAAATAATGCATCTGCAAGCAGAAGATTCTCGTAAAACATTTATAAATGTGTTCCTAGTGATTCTTTGGTGAGGAATTATTAATTTCTGTGTGCGCATATTACTGCATATTGACCATTTTTTATACAAAAAAGCATGTCTAAAAAATATGGACATTAATATATTTAATTTGACCAATAAGTCATCTTTTTTCAAACACGTTTTATTACAAAAAGTCATTAACATTCATTTTATGGTCATAACTTCTGTGAAGAAAATGGATTTTAATATATTTTAAGTGACCACAAAAACCATAATTTTTTATAAAAAAATTCATGCAAAAAAATCATACCTATAAAACATGGATATTGATATATTTCATATAACCAAAAAACCATGAAATTTTCAAAATATTTTCTCACAAAAAAAATTATTAGTATCTATTTTTGTCATTTTTTTGTAAAAAATGAATATTTTCTACAAAAAGCATGGTTTTTGATCACATAAAATATATTAATATACATATTTTTAACCATGATTTTTGTGTAAAAAAGATGATTTGAAAAAAAACGCATGGTTATATTTGGTCAAATAAAATACATTGACATCCATGATTTTTAATAATGATTTTTCTATAAAAAAACTTTCTTTCAAAGAAGCAGCATTGGATTTTTTGATCACATAAAATATATATTTTTCAATCATGAATTTCTGTAAAAAAATCATGTTTTTTTAAAAAACAAGCATACTTTTATGGACACAAAAGATAACAGTACCCATGTTTTTTCAGTCATGAATTTTTTGTAGAAAAACATGTTTTAAAAAAAGCATGGTTTTTTGGTCCCATAAAATATAATATCTAAGTTTTTCAAGACATGATTTTTCTCTAACAAAAACAGCATTTTTTGTCACATAAATATAATTAATATCCATATTTTTTAGTGATGTTTTTTTTTGTAAAAATAACATGTTTTCAGAAAAACAGAACGTTTTTTTGGTCACATCTCTATCAATGACCATAAATAAAGATATATTATTACAGCACACTATTTGGGAAGTTGAAAGTGATTCAAATGCATTGTAAAATAAATGAAATATCAAAACATGAAACAGAAAATAAAAAATTCCATAAAGCCATAGAAAACCATGAATTAAGAAGTATGCTATTTTATCTTATAATTTGACATGAAAACAAATAATGTAAAGTGTTTTTTTTCCATGCTGAGTTATTTTCAAACAAAATATAAAATAAATATATCAACATTTTTACAGCCATGTTTTTTAAAAAAAAACAGTACACTTTTTTTGAGTCGCATCTCTAGCTATACCTCGTTAAATACTCATTTGAGAAAAAAAGTGTACAGAAGAAGAGTTGTTCATTTGATGTTATTACCATGATTCAATTAACAAAAGTTAAAAAATCGATGAGCTCTTTATTTGAGCGCATTCGTCATCAAAGACGGAACTAAACCTACCGCCATAACTCAAATACTCATTTCATCCGGAAAGTGCATAGAAGAGAAATTGTTTAGTTAGATTTAATTACCTATTTCTAGGCACTAAAAAGTGGAAAATTGATTACTGACCAACGCTACACATTTACCCAAAATATTGTGATATTCTTTCTTAATGATTAGTCAACATTATGACTAAGAAAATAAGGTAAATGTGGAGGAGAGGAGACAATAATCAATTTTCGACTTTTTGGTATCTAAACATTGCTAATTAGATGTAAGTAGAGATGTGACTCAAAAAAAAAAACCATGCAGTTTTTTTAAAAAACACTTTTTTTACAAAAAACTGTGGCCAAAAAAACGTGGATATTTTGTTTTTTTTAAATATATTGTCTGAAAATAACTCGGCAAGAAAAATAACCACAATAAATTATTTGTTTTCATGTCAGATTACAAAATAAAACAGCCTACTTCTTAATTGATGGTTTTCCATGGTTTTATGAAATTTTTCATTTTCTGCGGTTTCATGCTTTGATATTTCATTTATTTTACAATACATGTGAATGATCTTTTTTTACTTTTCCTCAACTCCCAAAATTGTATGTTATAATAACATATCTTTACTTATGGTCATTGATAGAGATGTGACTAAAAAACCATGCTGTTTTAAAAAAAAAACATGTTATTTATACAAAATTATGAATAAAAACCATGGATATTAATATATTTAAGTGACCTAAAAATCCAATGCTGTTTTTTTTTAAAACATTGTTTTTTAACAGAAAAATCTTGACTAAAAATACATGGCTATTATATTTTATAGGACCAAAAAAAGTTTTTTTTAAAAAAACATTTTAAAAAAATCATGACTATAAAAACAGGGATATAAATATCAGGAAAGTTATTTTTCTTAAATCGAATTGTCTTTAGAAACTTATAAACAAAGAATGCTGTTAATATTGAAATCATGTTCAGAATCTATTCACTCCATAAAACCTTTCGGAGACCAGCTCCATCCTCAGTCATTCAGTAAAATTTGGTGAAATGGACAATGAATTTTCACTGTTCCTTTGAAAAACATTTGACTGAATGACTTACTGAAGATGGAGCTAGTCTCCGAAAGGTTTTACATACAGAGTGCATAGATTTTTTGTGGATAATTTATTCTAAGACCTGTATGAAGTCCTCCCAAAGTGGGGGAAACAACTGAATGATGATTTTAAAGGTTGAATCGAAGAATTTATCAACTGACAAGGAAGATGTTCCTCTTATTAAAGGGTCACCAGTGCTCCGGGTAGAGCACACTTAATTGCTAAATGAATGAATGACGGCCTCTGACTCAGAAGGAGTTCGGGGTATTCGGACGCAATATTTCACGCGTCTAACAATCAACAACAAAAATTTACCACAAGCCAACACCGGAAGGAAAATGAGAGAATAGTTTCACTCGCCCGGTAGGGAATTTATTGAAGAGGAGGCTGAACGCCGACGTGCGAGGCCGGACTCCAGTTGCGAGACTTCTTGGGGAGAGTCCGAGGAGGTTGGAGGACTTCAGACGATTCGTTCAGCTCAGGCTGGTGGAAGCCTGTGCTGGAGCGTGAAGTCTATGATGGTGTAAGTGTGGAGGTTCCGACACTAAGTGATTGGTGATTTGAGTACTGAGTATGGGATTTGTTACCGGTTGGGAAAACTCGGTAAAAATGGGACTCTCAACCCAATGGTAGTCACTACTGGAGGTTTTAGCGGCTTAGCTGCAGGGATGCAGGCCGTCCAGTTTCATAAATTAAATTGGAGGGGACTTTTGGAGGAGACTCGGAGGCGAGAACTTGGAGGTTAAAACTTGGAGGTTAAAACTTGGAGGAGGTAAGCTCCTTAAATTAAGAAGTTAGAGTTTGGTTTCATACGTGTTTGTGAGTGCGTGGGTGTGTTGTCCAGTCGATCAATTGCCCGCTCTGGGCCCAAGCGCTAGGGGGATCGGTAAGAGAATGACCACTCGGCCTGTGACGCCGGCCTTATATGCGCTTTGAGCGGACGAGCGTTTCCGGAATTTTCCGGATGTGGATGAACTTGCGATATGGTTCTAGGTAAAAACGCCGCTCTTTCTTGTCTAAGTATTTCTTTGGTCAAATTTTAATAGATTTAAGGGTAATGTTGAATGACAATAGTGATCTAAAATCGTAATAATGATTGCGTTAGCTTTATTTAATTTTTAGAAGGTAGTTTTATTAATTTATGAAATTTAGACTGAAGTGTGGCAGAAGCGTTCACCACATCTACCCCCCAACGCATGTAGACCGAAAGGTCTGGTAACAGTGAAGCTGTTACTTGTAAGACGCTCGAGGGAGTTAAAAGAAGGAATTCCCAAAAGAAAGCTTGACAGAGGAAAATAGATGAAAACAGTGGAAGGTTAACTGTGGAACTATGAAAGTTTCAGCTCGGATCCCGAACTGGGACCATAAAAAATCTGTGAGGTTAGCATCACTGGGCATACGGTGCCAGAGTATCTGCCGAAATGGAGGCGCCCGAAAAACCTGATTCCGACTGCGTTCTTTGAACGGTGTAACGGGGAATCTAGAATTGGTCGACTTCCACGACTTTAGAACTCAAAGCGAACTAAGACGTACGAATTCGCTGGCTCGACAGGTGTTGACCTGATGCGAAGTCGCAGTATAGGTTTTTATAGTATGCCATAGTACAAAATCAGTTCCTTCCCTCCCAAAACACATATGCCGGTTACAGCGGCAATTGTGCGACGTGAGTCGTTTGTACCGCCTCCCTAGGCAACGTGCGTGCTCCTCAGGCGTCCCCAAGGCTACAAGCACGCCGACCAGACGGCGACACAAAAATTGGGAGATCGGGAAAGACTCAGTCAAGTGATGGTGAAATATTTGCGCTGAGCATTCCGACCCGTATGGGATACGGATAACTATTAAAGGACAACCGGTCTGCAGACGGCCGTTCTTTCATATCCGTAAATTGCTCAGGATGGCAAGGTAGTGTTTCACACACAGACATTTTGTTTACTTTTGTGCTTCAGTAGCAATGGTGCTGCAGTAGCAATGGAAAATGCGAAGGTAATTAGTTAGGAGCTTCAGTAGCAATGGAAGTTATCCTAAAAGGTCTCCTGTTGTGTTGCTTCAGTAGCAATGGAAATGCATGAAGAGTTTTGTAAAAAGGTGGCTTCAGTAGCAATTGAAAACATGAAGAGTTTGTTAGAATAGGCTGCAGTAGCAATAACTTATTATTAGGGAAGAGTTTTAGAGAGGAAAAACTATGTTTGATTACTGAGAATTAGAGGAAACGGATGGAAAGGAACACTACCTCCTCCAAAGTTCAACATGCAACAGCTGCAACAGCCTCGACATGCGCTCAAAAACCTCCAAATGATGGCTGCGGCAATTCAGTTGTTGGATCATTTATCAACTCTGGTATGAATTCTGGTCACCAGTATGAAGTCCTCCCAAAGTGGGGGAAACAACTGAATGATGATTTTAAAGGTTGAATCGAAGAATTTATCAACTGACAAGGAAGATGTTCCTCTTATTAAAGGGTCACCAGTGCTCCGGGTAGAGCACACTTAATTGCTAAATGAATGAATGACGGCCTCTGACTCAGAAGGAGTTCGGGGTATTCGGACGCAATATTTCACGCGTCTAACAATCAACAACAAAAATTTACCACAAGCCAACACCGGAAGGAAAATGAGAGAATAGTTTCACTCGCCCGGTAGGGAATTTATTGAAGAGGAGGCTGAACGCCGACGTGCGAGGCCGGACTCCAGTTGCGAGACTTCTTGGGGAGAGTCCGAGGAGGTTGGAGGACTTCAGACGATTCGTTCAGCTCAGGCTGGTGGAAGCCTGTGCTGGAGCGTGAAGTCTATGATGGTGTAAGTGTGGAGGTTCCGACACTAAGTGATTGGTGATTTGAGTACTGAGTATGGGATTTGTTACCGGTTGGGAAAACTCGGTAAAAATGGGACTCTCAACCCAATGGTAGTCACTACTGGAGGTTTTAGCGGCTTAGCTGCAGGGATGCAGGCCGTCCAGTTTCATAAATTAAATTGGAGGGGACTTTTGGAGGAGACTCGGAGGCGAGAACTTGGAGGTTAAAACTTGGAGGTTAAAACTTGGAGGAGGTAAGCTCCTTAAATTAAGAAGTTAGAGTTTGGTTTCATACGTGTTTGTGAGTGCGTGGGTGTGTTGTCCAGTCGATCAATTGCCCGCTCTGGGCCCAAGCGCTAGGGGGATCGGTAAGAGAATGACCACTCGGCCTGTGACGCCGGCCTTATATGCGCTTTGAGCGGACGAGCGTTTCCGGAATTTTCCGGATGTGGATGAACTTGCGATATGGTTCTAGGTAAAAACGCCGCTCTTTCTTGTCTAAGTATTTCTTTGGTCAAATTTTAATAGATTCAAGGGTAATGTTGAATGACAATAGTGATCTAAAATCGTAATAATGATTGCGTTAGCTTTATTTAATTTTTAGAAGGTAGTTTTATTAATTTATGAAATTTAGACTGAAGTGTGGCAGAAGCGTTCACCACACCTGGTACAGTTCTAATGGATATTAATATATCTTATGTGACCAAAAAATCCATGCTGTTTTTGAATGTTTTTGTTATAAAAAAGTCATGACTAAAAAACACTGATATTAATATACTTTATTTCACCATAAACAACCATGCTGTTTTTTTGAAAAAACATCTTTTTTACAGAAAAATCATGATTAAAAAATGTGGATATTAATATATATTATGAGCCCAAAAAAAAAACCTGCTGGTTTTTTTTAAATCATGTTTTCTTTACCAAAAAAATCATGACTAAAAAACATGGATATTAATGACTTTTTGGAAAAAAACATGGTTTTTAAGGTCATGTTTTTTTATTCGTCAGATAAAATTTAATAACACTCATGTTTTTTTAAGAATCTTTTTTTCAAAAAGCATGGTTTTTTGGTCTCCTAAAATAAATTAATATCCATGTTTTTTTACAGATTAGATTAGTCATTAGTTTTAGCCTCCCTACCCAGTAACTAATGCGATCCAAAGAGAGGAAGAAAGATTATGAAACAAGATCAAAGTCAAAGAAGACAGTAGTAGGTGCTGAAAAACAGGACAGCAGTGAACCGCAAAAAAGGTGGTCCTCAACATAAAAACAATTTATTTCAACAAAACGGAGGCCTAACTAACTCTCAGCTTGGGCCCTCACATTGTCCCCCTGGGAGCGATAGTTCCCTTAGATACAATAATTGTATCCCCCTGAGGTTTTTTTTTTTTTACAAAGAAGTCGTGACCATAAAATGAATAATAATATTTTAATGAAAAAAACATGTTTTAAAAAAAACAATGATTTTTTTGGTAACAAAATGTTAATATCCATGATTTTAAGGCAATTTTTTATAAAAAATACATAAAATAAAACAGCATGGTTTTTTGGTTGCGAAAAATATATTCATATCCAGGTTTTCTTATACACCATTGTTCGTAAAAAAACATTTTTAAAAAACAGCATGGGGTTTTTTAGGTATCATATATATATTCATGTTTTTTTAGTCATAATTTTTTTAGTACAAAAATATTTTTTTGGTCTCATATATATATATATATTCATTTATTTTCAGTCATGATTTTTTAGTAAAAAACATTTTTTTTAAAAACTGCATGGGGCTTTTTAGGTCACATAAAATATATTGCTTTTTAGTCATGATTTTTTGTAAAAAAACAGCATGGTTATATTTGGTACCAGAAAATATATTAATATTCATTTTCATTAGTCAGAATTTTTTTGTAAAAAAACATGTTTTAAAAAAACAGCTTATTTTTTTGGTCAACTAAAATATATTAATATCTATGGTTTTTAGTCATTTTTTTTGTAATGAAAACATAGAAAAAAAACCATACAGTAAAAGTTGTGGCAGATAACCCACAATTACCTAAAGAAGTCTAAGAGGTACAGCAGGAGCCACAGAACTTACCACAGAACTTATATTGATGGAGTCAAAATTCAGAGCTTATTATCTCTGCAAATTATGATTTTTTTGGTCATATGAAAATAAAATCAGACATAGTAGAGATAGTAAGCTCTGAATTTTGACTCCATCAATATAAGTTCTGTGGCTCCTGCTGTTCCTCTTAGATGCCTCTAGGTAATTGTGGATTATCTGCCACCACTTTTACTGTATGGTTTCTTTTTGATGTTTTATAACAATAAAATGACTAAAAAACATGGATATTAATATATTTTAGGTGTCCCAAAAAAAAACCAGACATAAACTTGACAAAATTAAGGTGTGCAAAAAAAAAACAAAAAAAAAAAAAACATAAAAAACACGTTTTTTTTGCATAAAAAACCGCAATCAAATAAAACCGTTTTTTCTGCACCACTAGATGTAAGTAAACGATTCATTCTGCTAAATGTGTAGTGTTTGGTAAGAATCGATTTTGACAAGTTTACAGGTCCTTAACATTGTTAATTGGGTTAAAATAAACAAGTTTTCTTCTATGCACTTTCCGTTGCAAATGAGTATTTGATGAGTAATAGCTGTAGGTTTTGTTTTGTCTATGATGACGAATGCGCTCGAATAAAGAGCTACTAATCAATTTATGAATTTTTGTTGCTTGAATCATGGCAATAACATTGAAATAAACTACTTTTCTTCTATACACTTTTGCGGCAAATAAGTATTTTAGGATTTAGAGCGGTAGGTCTTATTTTGGTAAATGTGTAGCATTGGTCAGTAATAGATTTTTGAGTTTTCAGTGCCTAAACGTAGTTAATTAGATCGAAATAAACAAGTTTTCTTCTATGCACTTTCCGTCGTAAATGAGTATTTAACGAGTAATGGCGGTAAGTTTAGTTTTGTCTTTGATGACGAATGCGCTCGAATAAACAGCTACTTATCTATTTTCAAATTTTTGTTGCTTGAATCATGGCAATAACATAAAAAAAAAAAAACTTTTCTTCTCTACACTTTTTTCGCCAAATGAGTATTTAACGAGGTATAGCGGTAGGTTTGGTTTCGTCTTTGATGACGATCGGGCTAAAAGCGAGACGGCATTGCAGTGTTGCCGTCCGACGTGCTGTTTGAATTAGTTCCCGCTTCAAACACTGGAGTTGCGGCCAGTAATTTACCGCTATAACTTCTATAATATTCATTTACGATGGAAAGTGCATAGAAGAAAACCTGTTTATTTCAATCTAATTAACTACAATTAGACACCTAAATATGGAAAATCGATTACTGACCAACGCTACACATTTACCTTTATTTTTTGCGCGACTGAGCTGTTAGAGTACGTTTGAATACTTTGTAATTTATTATTAGCTCACCCCGCGCAGCTTGCGGAGCCTGAACTCACTTCTAGGATCTTTTATTTAATAACAATAGAAATTATCAATCAAAAATAACGAATTATAGCGGTATGTTAACTTTTGTCGTTGATGGCGGGAACCGCTCCAGCATTCGAGCGTGTCAGATCAGAGCGTCCATGATAGTGTTGCCAGACGTGCGGTCGATAAATTACTTGCCACTTCAAACACTAGAGTTGCCGTAACTAATTACCCGCTATAACTCGTAAACTACTCATTTGCAACGGACAGTGCATAGAAGAAAACTTGTTTATTTTGATCTAATGAACTATGTTTTGGCACAAAAAATTCAAAAGTCGATTCGTGCCAAACGCTAGACATTACCATTTTTCTCTATGCACTTTCCATCTGAAATGAATATTGGTAAATCTGAAGGATATGTCAGTTATCAATTTCACTTTTTGGTGCCTGAACCTAATTAATTGAATCAAAATAAACAAGTTTTCTTCTATGCACTTTCCGTCTCAAATGAGTATTTTACGATATATAGCGGTAAGTTTAGTTTCATCTTTGATGACGAATGCGCTCGAATAAACAGCTACTCATCAACTTTCAAATTTTTGTTGCTTGAATTATGGTAATAACATCAAAATGAACAACTTTTCTTCTATACACTTTTTTTGTCAAATGAGTATTTAATGAGGTATAGCGGTAGGTTTTGTCTTTGATGACGATCGCGCTGGAAGCAAGTGCGCATTGCAGTGTTGCTGTCTGACGTGCTCCTTGAATTACTTGTTGCTTCAAGCACTGGAGTTGCAGTAAGTCATTTACCGCTATAACTAATAAAATACTCATTCGAGACGGAGAGTGCATAGAAGAAAATTTGTTTATTTTGATTTAATAAACTATGCTTAGGTATCAAAATTTACAAAATCAATAACTGACATATCCTTCAGATTTACCTGAATATTTAAGGAGTTATGGCGGTAGGTTTGGTTTGGGTACTTTTTAATTTAATATTTGCCAGGCCTGCAGAGCCTGAACCTATTACAAGGATTTTTTAGTTAATAACACAATAGAAATGATCAACCAAAACTAACAAATTACGAGGCCTGTCGAAAAAGTATCCGACCTTTGGCCAGAAAAAATACTTCAACAACCTGACGGGGTTGGGACCCTAATCCCCTTCAAAGTAGGCTCCTTGTGCTTCCACACACTTAGCCCACCGATCCTTCCACTGCCGGAAACACCTCTGGAAGTCTTCTTTTGGAATGGTGTTCAGCTCTGTCGTCGCGTTTTGCATTATCTCTTCTCTACTCTCAAAACGGGATCCTTTCAGTGGTGTCTTCAATTTTGGAAACAACCAGAAGTCGCAAGGAGCCAGGTCTGGAGAGTAGGGAGGTTGGCGAACGGTCGTAATTCCAGGTTTGGCCAAGAAATTGCGGATCAAATGGGATGAATGTGCGGGCGCGTTGTCGTGATGCAAGTGCCAGTTGTTCGCAGTCCACATGTCTGGTCTTTTGCGCCGAACTGCATCACGAAGTCGCCGGAGACACCCATAGCATCTTCCCCAAACACCTGCTGAATCTTACGAATTGTTTCAATTTGAGAATCACCAAGCTTTTGACAAAATTTGATGCAGTGTCTTTGCTCAATTCGTTCAGTCATCTTGCAAGAAAACTAAATCCGACAAACACTTAGAACAGCACCTTACTTGGCGACCACCAGCCAGTGACTGGCCCAAGTGAATGCGGTGAAAAAATTCAAGCATGCGCATTAAGATTCCTCCTTCCACCTTGCACAGTGGCGCCGCCTTAGAATCACTACTTTGCGCGGGAAAAATTAAGGTCGGATACTTTTTCGACAGGCCTCGTATAGCGGTATGTTCATTTTGTCTTAAATGGCAGGAATGATAGAGCGTGTCAGAAGGAAGAGTTCATTGTAGTGTTGCCTTCCAACGCACAAATATGATCCTCTCCACCTTTAGCAAAAATAATAAAGTTTAAATAACTTTACTTTGATAGAAGCTTCACTTGTGCCTCATAAACAAATGATGAAAAAAGCCTACCTTCGACTGATTGATCTAAAATAATTGAATGAAGGCATAAAAAATTCAAACATGATCCTGAACATACATATTTTCAACGTTTTACCTTACAAACATTGTTAAATATTGAAGACTTATAAGCACTATCATTAAACAAACACTACGTTGTCACAAGTCATGCTAAGTTGTACAGTACCTACTACACAAACCCAGTTAAGGAAACCATCCCACTTGTTCAACTTTTTTAGTCCGATTCGTTTGAAAGTTGGCCAGTATATGTATTTTGTAAAAGTAAACCTTTTTTACTCGTGTCATTTTTTCGATTTAGGCCTTACTTTTTTTCTGACGAAAAATGTGTTTTTGGTATATTTTTATTGAAATTTCAGATTGGAACTCCTCCTTCAGTTTTGATGCTAGAACAAAAACAAAGAGTTTTAGAACCCTTGGAACATTTCTAACAAACACTCATTCAGTTTTTTTCAAATTCAAATTTTTTCTATTTTTTCAAAAAATTTTTAAAATTTCAAAAATCAGCAACAATTTTTTGGGTTTAGAGCTATATATTTTTTCAAAGAATTCGAATTTGAAAAAATCCGAACGAGCGTTTGTTAGAAACGTTTCAAGGATTCTAAAACTGTCTTTGGATTTGTTCTAGCATCAAAACACGAGAACTAGTCCCAGGATGAATGTTGAAAATTCAAAGTGTTGGGTATAAGCAAAAAATAAAATTTTGTGTTGAAGTGTAATATAATGAACAATTGATGTAATTGAATGCAGTTTTAATTTTTATTTCGATACTTTCCATACATAACTTCATATTCAAACTGTGAATTTTGATTTCATAAAAAAAAAATTATAAAAATTTTTACTCATCAAAAAAAATAATTTTTTTCTTTTTTCAGTCTGATTCTTATGAAATTTGACTATGATATGTAACCTTTGAAAAGAAACACAATTGATTCTATTCATTTTTTTGATTCAGGCCTTAGATTTTGCAAAAATTTGACATATTGGTTTTTAGGTATTGATATTTCACTAATATTGATATTTCAAAATAGGACTCCTTCAGTTTTGATGCTAGAACAAAAAAAAATGCAGTTTTAGAATCCCTGGAACATTTCTACCACACTCACGTTCGGCTTTTTCTCCATTTCCCATTTGTTCTCTTTTTATATGGGGTCAAAATCGGGAAAAATGGAAAATTTTGGGTGCTTTTCACTTATATTGATATTTCAAAATGTAACTCCTCCTTCAGTTTTGATGCTAGAACAAAAGCAAAGACAGTTATAGAATCCTTGGAACATTTCTAACAAACTCACATTTAGCTTTTTTTCGATTTCCTATTTGTTCTCTTTTTATGTGGCATCAAAATCGGAAAAATTGAAAAAGTTTGGTCGCCTTAACCCCCCCCCCCCGGGGGGGGGGGGAAATTATTGTCCGTAGCGCCATAAAATTTTAGGAACGAATAGTCTACCACCTAAGGGTCCTTTTACAACAAAAACATGCAAAATGACCATGGAATCGACAGAATCTGGCAAGGGCCTGGGATGGTATCCTTAAGGAGATCATCCCGGGTTGAGACCTTTTTTCTTCCGATTCGTTTGAAAATTGGCCAGAATATGTCTTTTGTGAAAGTAAACCTTTTTAACTAGTGTCATTTTTTTGATTTAGGCCTTATTTTTTATTTTTTTTTGACAAAAAATGTGTTTTTTGTATACTTTTAATATTTCAGATTAAAACTTCTCGTTCAGTTTTCATGCTAGAACAAAAACAAAGACAGTTTTAGAACCCTTGGAACATTTCTAACAAACTCAAATTTGCCTTTTTTTCAAATTCAAATTTTGGTAAATCTGAAGGAGATGACAGTTGTTGATTTTGCAAATTGTAATGGCTAAACATGGTTAACGACACCAAAATAAACAAGTTTTCTTCTATGCACTTTTCGTCTCAAGTGAGTATTTTATTAGTTATAGCGGTAAATGACTTACCGCAACTCCAGTCTTTGAAGCGGAAAGAAATTCTTTGATCGAGTGGTATGGCAATACTGTGTAACGCCAAGAGTAGGTGTGAAGTCCGAAGGTTAGTGACAACGCTGGTAACTGCGACGATTTACTAGTAGAGGTGTTGTACAGGGGAGGAACACAAACCAAATGCAACTCTAGAAGTCTCCACACGCTCTTTTATACTGTCAAATTGCTGACTAAGCGTGCGCATTGCGGCAGAACCGCACCCAGGCGTTGCATTAGCATACGTACGAACACATGTACAGACAAAGTGCGCACACATACCTTCCCCCCATACATGGTTGATCACAAACCACAAAAATGAATGAATCAAAGGGAAGAATCGTAACTTAAAAAGCAACACAGTAAGCTAAAGGCATCCTAATTAGGAAAACCAAAAAAAATAAAAATAACCCTTTCGTGGCAAAAACAACTGCCAGTAACAGGAAAAACAAACTCGTCCAGTTAAATTCGACAAAAAGCATCGCAAAGAAAAACCGCAAACACCCCCATCACCAAAAAAAACATGGGAAGAGGCGCTGCTCAAGACATGTATATAATGCAAAAAAAAAAAATTTTTTCGCACACAAATAGTGCAACATCAAAAAAAAAATTTTCTGGCAACAGAAAACCTTAAAACAATGCACCTCGGCAGGTGTCGTACTAAAAAAAAAAAAAATCCGCTAACATGAACACCAGCCATGAAAAACACAATTAACTCTAACATTGTTTTGTGTTAAACAGTTGAAATGATAACGCAGTAAAAATGAAAGAAAATCGCATCGTTGAAACAACAACTAAAAAGTTTTTAATCAAACACAAATAAGAAATTGGGCATGCAGATACCTCGACAAATAAAAATCATTCTTGCCATAAAATTTAAATAAATCAATACATTCGTTAAGGATAATAATAACACGCATGAAATTAAATACACAATGCCTTTAAAATTTTAAGTGAACAACGTATTCGCATAAATTGAGTTATCGATAAACCAAAATGAAACAAATCATAATTATATACCGGAACACTGCATCGATTCGAGCATTTTCGCGAACATGGTTTAAATGAAATACGTAAAACACAAGCTCGGAAAATACCAACTTAATATTAATTCATGAGTAAATATTAAAACATCCGCTTACATCTCTGGTGAAAGAGTAACACCGAGCAAAACACGAGTTCTTCGACAAGGCAATTTCGGAAAATTTTATAAGAATCAAAACTATTGCCTCGTAGGTAACGAAAAATAATACAGAAAAGTTGAGTTGATATTAAATAAAGCATCATTAAAGTTTTCACCAAAAAGAAACATTCAAAATATCGTCTGCGTTACCGTAGACTTAAAAATAGAAGTTAGATAATCTTATAGCCAAACATCGCACAAATTAGAACAGAACTTTTCCACTATTAGTTAAAACAATAATCGAAATAAACAGAGTACCGTTGACTCGTAAAACTTAATTCTATCGGTAACATAATGGTATAGCACGTGGATTAAGATATAAGATAATACGTAACAAAATCGAAGACACACTAGTTTAGAACATCAAGCATGAATATGAAAATCGGGTTTCGCACCCTGCAAAATAAAAGGAAAATCACTAAGCCGTTCAAATTATCGTAATCCAATAGTAATAAAACGTGAACAAAGTCCATAATTCTTGAACGAGCCTGAATTATATTATGACCACATTTCAAGTTACTAAATTTATTAAACCACGTTTTCAACACTATGTCCATGGTAAAGTATAAAGTATTAACACCATATTAAATCTTCAAAGTAAGTTACTGTTTTGAAATCACTGCGCGCGAAGATGAATTTCAGTAAACTCTTGACTGCGCGCGAAGGTAAATTTCAGTAGTCTCTTTGCTGCGTGCAAAGCTCTGCTGCCGCCAAGGCCATCGATGTTTGTTGACAAGCGCTCTGGCACCAGGCTGTCGTACACCAACGCGATGCCATGTACATGTACCATGTTACCCTGTTACAGATGTTGTGTTACCGCTCGCACCAGTGCGAACTGAAATTGGAGAAAACACGAAGATTAGCATGGCTAAAGCGCAGAATTTAGTACATCAATGCTTGAATAAAGTAAAATGAGAAACACCTTTAGTGTCACAGAGATCCATTACCGAGTCTTACTATATATTTAGTTAATGACGGGTAAACTTCCTTAATAAATCAATAATTATAATGACAAACAAAAAGTAGCTTCCTCATTACCATCCAAGAATTTTCCCGTAACACAAATGCTAACTAATAAAAATGACTAAATTTTGCATTTACATTTAATCTTCGTTACAGACATTCAAATTTCTCATTAAACAAAATACATCAGTAATCTTATCTCGCAAATGTGGAATTCAAAACTGAAAAACTGTTAATTCACCGTTTCTATCGTGAACAAAGCTGGGGCATATTCAGCCTCGATGCACAAGGAAAAAGAAAATTAAATTTCGTCAATATCAGCAATGATCCTTGCCACGACAGATCACAATCCATAATCACGTACTGCTTTTGCACAAGAAAATTACGTTTTATTATACTGTACTTGTTGAACTGGTACACTGTGAACGGTTACTTTACTTTTCGTTAATGCCTTAAACAACAAGGTTAAATACTAAAGCATACACGAGGTTAAACATGAAGCATAAGCAAATACAACAGAAAGAATGATTGAACACGTAAGGACACACTTTTCAAAGTGATATCACGATTTGATGTCAAGGTAAAAATTAATATTGACGTTAATTACTCTAAATTTTAATCGTTCAATCAGTTGATGACTGTCCCGTGGAAACTTTGGGAGACTTGACGATAACTTTTACATTCTGTCACGTTTGAATAATAAATTACACAACATAAAACTTTACTGAGTATGAAATTCGGGTACGCTTGCAAAAACGACTGTATTAGGCACTAGATCGTAAACGTCCTCAAAAAATTAAGAACAGCCACTCTCTTCAAAAAATAACGAAGAGATGAATGAAATTTTGCTCCTACTTTTAATTAGTTTCCACTATTCAATTATATGTCAATTCTTCAAAACACATCCTATTCATGACTATCCACCAGTCATATTCATATCCATGCCTTCGTACCTTGGCTACCAACTGTTGCTAAACAGAGCCACAGGAAGTAAGGCGCCTCTCTGTCTGGCGTATGAGTCAGCGTTTGCATGTCGTCTAGTGCTCTTTTTTCTCCGAGTTCAATGTCTCGGTGCAGCTGCGTGCAGCTCTGCACACTCTACACTCTGTACACTCTATTACTAGTTACTCTTAACTTAGTACCTCACCACCACGCGTGGTTAATTAATGGGCGTCTAACGCCTCTCATTACTTCTCTTGTATGTTACTTCTGTTCGCCAGCACAATGACAACCGCAATCTACAATGCTACTCTGATCATCATGGTATCAATGGCATTAATTCCTAGTTCATCAACACGAATATCGTTACAACAATGCCTCGGTTCTACAGATACTACCCCAACGTCTTTACCAGAGATGGCATTGAAACTTTCACCACAAACACTGTCGACCCTGGGTAGATTCGCATTACCGGGAACATCGCAAACATTCGCTTCTCTAAAGCTTACTCACTTAATTGTCTGCGCGAATTCATTTCTACTTCAATACTTTGACCTCGCTGATAGAATTACCTGGTACTAATTTGCCTTTTCCCAGATAGCCCCACAGCATTTCTGTCTCGGGGTTATTCGCTGCCCCACAGCACTTCTGTCTCGGGGTTTTTTCACTGCCCCACAGCACCGCCATTTTCGAGGCTCTCTCTACCGTAGCAAATATTACTCTTTACGCCTCCTCTGGGCAACCACGTCTGTCATCAGACACTCTGCAGTATTTACGGTATTCAAAAATACTTCATTCTTACTTTAACCGTGCTATCCGTGCGCATCAGGTATCATCAGAATATCATCCACGATATTTTACCTCACTCGGAAGAGTATCTTTACTCCTTCCTACTTATATTTATCCTTAATTCTCGAAGTCACATAACACTTCTCAGCACATTAAAAGCCACAAAATATTTCATCATTATTTTCTCATCATAACGTCATATTTCATCGTTATTATTTCTCGCTAGGCTTAATCCTCAGCCTGCTCTGTACTAGTCGAAAACTATCTTTCAATTCCTGTTCTAATTTTACTATAATCTAACGCTAGAAAGTTGATTTTTACAAAGGTCTTCAGCATCACCTTTGGGCAAATTGGAATGCAGTTCCCCCCTCCATCATCCTACCAGACGCAACCAGCAAAAAAATAAATCTCACATGACCTACATGTTGTACAGACCACAGAAGGCATTTAAGTATACTTATGTCTCTTTCGCCAATATTTCCACGCTAGAAAAATATTCGTGGTAGACATTGTACTCGCTACAGATGCGCTGGTTAATGTAATTTCAGGCATAGTTACGTTACTAGTTTCGTGTCGAGGTATTACACAAAAACATAACTGCTCAACTGAGCTTAACGATTCCTCAAGAGCAAATTTATTCAACTAAACCAATACAAAATTAATTGAAACACTTATAGCAACACATCGAGAAATAGCGCCACTCACTTTAAAAAATAGCACTCGTAACCCTTGAAAACAGCTCATGGCAAGGGGCATTGAACACACTCTGCTCACTGCAAGTACAGCCTAGCTCTGTTTGACCTTGACGCCCGCACGTACTGGCTGACGCGCACGCTGCACGCCGCCTCCCTCACTCGCAATGAATAGTTAGCTGCAACGGCACTGTTACAATTATCACAATTAACTGCTGCTTTACTTATCTTAAATTGTAGTTAGAGTTGTCGCACGATGTCGTGATCTCTGCCATCGTTGTAGGCGATGCACCGTCACTGCTCCGCCCGTAGCACGAAGTTGACGTAACTGTAGTCGGCTGAATCACCTCGTAGTTGAAGGTTTCAGCTCCGTAGCCGACCTCACCGTTGATCTCTGAAGCTCTCCGTCCGTCGATGCTGTCCTTATAGTCGATATCTCGTTGCTCTGCAGTCTCTGCAGATAATCTTCGTAGAATGTATATTTCTTCTCTTCACCAGACGATCTTCCTGGAGTTCTCTCGAATTCTCTGTAGTTATCACCGTCGTCTTGATTTGCTGAAGTCACTCGACCCTCTTCTCAAACTTATTTAGGTTTCTCGTCGAATACTTTATCTTCTTTTCGTCTCAAATATATCTTCGCGAATTCGTGGGTCCGTCACTTGTCTCGCCACCAGTGTAACGCCAAGAGTAGGTGTGAAGTCCGAAGGTTAGTGACAACGCTGGTAACTGCGACGATTTACTTGTAGAGGTGTTGTACAGGGGAGGAACACAAACCAAATGCGACTCTAGAAGTCTCCACACGCTCTTTTATACTGTCAAATTGCTGACTAAGCGTGCGCATTGCGGCAGAACCGCACCCAGGCGTTGCATTAGCATACGTACGAACACATGTACAGACAAAGTGCGCACACAACTGCAATGGCGTCTCGCTTTCAGCGCTCTGTCTTGAAAGACGAAACCAAACCTACCGTATACCTCGTCAAATACTCATTTGACGAAAAAAGTGTATAGAAGAAAAGTTGTCTATTTCGACGTTATTACCATGTTTCAAGCAACAAAAATTTGAAAATCTATGAGTAGCTGTTTATTCGAGCGCATTCGTCATCAATGACGAAACTAAACTCACCGCTATAAATCGTAAAATACTCATTTGAGACGAAAAGTGCATAGAAGAAAACTTGTTTATTTCGATTCAATTAATTAGGTTCAGGCACCAAAAAGTGGAAAATCGACAACTGTCATCTCCTTCAGATTTACCCAAATTTTTTCTATTTTTTCAAAATTTTTTGAAATTTCAAAAATCAGCAACTATTTTGTTTTTAGAGCTATATATTTCTTCAAAGAATTTTAATTAGAAAAAAAAGGCGAATTTGAGTTTGTTAGAAATGTTTCAAGGATTCTAAAACTGTCTTTGGATTTGTTCTAGCATCAAAACTCGAGAACTAGTTCCCCGATGAATGTTGAAAATTAGAAGTGTTGGGTATAAGCAAAAAACAAAATTGTTTGTTGAAGTGAAATATAATGAACAATTGATGTAATAGAAGGCAGTTTTAATTTTTCTTTTGATAATTTCCATACATAACTTCATATTCAAACTCTGAATTGTGATTTCAAAAAAAATAAAAGTTTCATTTTTTTCCAACAAAATGAAATTTTCTATTTTCAGTCTGATTCTCATAAAATTTGACCATGATATGTAACCTTTGAAAAGAAACACAATTGATTCCATCCATTTTTTTGATTGAGGCCTTAGATTTTGCAAAAATTTGACATTGGTTTTTCAGGTATTCATATTTCACTAATATTGATATTTCATAATGGAACTCCTTCAGTTTTGATGCTAGAACACAAGCAAAGACAGTTTTAGAATCCTTGAAAGATTTTTAACAAACTCAAATTCGGATTTTTTTTCATTTCCCATTTGTTCTCTCTTTTTATAAGGAGTCAAAGTCGGGAAAAAATGGAAAATTTTGGGTGCTTTTCATTTATATTGATATTTCAAAATGGAACTCCTCCTTCAGTTTTGATGCTAGTTAGAACAAAAGCAATGAAAGTTTTAGAATTTTTGGAACATTTCTAACAAACTCAAGTTGAGTTTTTTTTCCCATTTCCCATTTGTTCTCTTTTTATGTTAGGTCAAATTTGGGAAAAAGTGAAAGAGTTTTGGTTCCCTCACCCCCCCCCCCCGTGGGGGGGGGGGGGGAATTATTCTCCGTGGCGCCATAAAATTTTAGGAACAAATAGTCTGTCAATATTGAATATAATGTTGTCAACAAATTTCGGTAAATGTAAAGGACTTGACCATAATCGATTTTACACTTTTTGATCAACAAAGATTGTTGATCAGACCAAAATAAACAATTTTTCTTCAATGCACTTTCCGGCGGAAATGAGTATTTTAAAAGTTATGGCGTTAAATGAGTTACCGGAACTCCTGTGTGCATCACCCTATTACAAACGTAAAGAGGTTGGGTCGTGAGGGGTAGCCACAGTTCTTTTAGTTTTATAGTTTTCCCTAAAAGAACTGTTGCTACCCCTCACGACCCAACCTCTTTACGTTTGTAATAGGGGGTTTGCTCTTCGTCGGCTTGGTTGGCGCGCGGGAATGCCTGTTTACTTTTACGTCGGACCGCGCGGTGTATTTTTCCCCGCCTCAAACACTGGAGTTACGGTAACTCATTTAATGCCATAACTTTTAAAATACTTATTTCCGCCGGAAAGTGCATAGAAGAAAACTTGTTTATTTTGGTCTCATCAACAATCTTTATTGATCAAAGAGTGAAAACTCGATTATGGTCAAGTCCATTACATTTACCCAAATTTCATAATTTCGTAGGGACAGATGGGTAATACAGTCGATTATATGACGTTTTACAGGAATGACATTCCGCCCGGCGATGCGTTATTTTTGAATTATTCAACTTTGAAGCTGGCTTGTGCGCGGCATGGAAGCATGGGGGCTAGCGTAATTTAATTAATAACGAAAGCTAACCTCCTATTACAAACGTAAAGAGGTTGGGTTGTGAGGGGTAGGCACAGTTCTTCTAGTGAAAATTATAAATAAAGGTTTCGAGTGACGTTTGTTTACATCGACAGCAAGGTGGCTGCCGCCATGGCGCCAACCGGCTGTAGATGGCGGCAGCCATCTTCGAGTCGATGTAAACGAACGTCACTAGAAAGCTTTATTTATAATTTTCACTAAAAGAACTGTTGCTACCCCTCACGACCCAACCTCTTTACGTTTGTAATAGGGGTTAGCTTCCATTTTCATTGCTAAAACAATGACCGTTTTTGCGTTAAAAGGGCCATTCAGGAGCGCCGTTCGTATAACTTCAAACTTAAATAACTCAAAAACTAAGCATTTCCGGGCACATTGTCATTCGTGTAAAATGTTTTAAAATCGACTATATTACCCATCTATACCTACGAAATTATGAAATTCGTTGACATCATTATATTCAATATTGACCGAAAAGTCTACCACCTAAGGGTCCTTTTACAACAAAAACATGCAAAATGACCATGGAATCGACATAATCTGGCCTGGGCCTGGGATGATCTCCTTAAGGCTGGCATACTCACCAATATTTTTGACGCCAAAAGCAGAAAGTTGAATGCCCAGCCTACACGACAAACGAAATGCCATTACAATGTTGATTGCAGTTTTATGTTCAAGTCAAAGAAATGAATTCTTTTCGCACCACTGCAAGAATTGAACAGCGCGGCACACTACACTTCACGCGAATCGAACCCAGTGACCGACGACCTTGAACTACGGTTCTCGAAGTGGATATTGACGGAAGAAAATAAGTTTTTACACAAACTACTCAAAATTCAAAAGCGCCATTTACTTTCTATCTTAAATAAAAACTTTTTGAAAAATAAAACCATTATAATTATAAAAACACCACCAATTAATTATAACCCTGCAATGTTCAAAAGTGAAATCATTTTTATTTTAGAATAATGTTATATTCATCTTTAATTATATTTTGAGCTTATGTGGTAAAATATATAAAGTTACAATTAAAAACCTAATTATTTTTCCTTGTTTTTACTTAGTTGAAAATTATTTTATTTATTATTCAAGAACATAGATAATTCTTTATCATTAGGATATTAATGCCACGGAGTGCCGTTTATAATTACCAACCAACCAATTGACTAACTGTTTACAATTTGGCTTCTATCTGCTTCTATTTCATGTAAATGAGACATTAGACAATACCAACTACCACCTTGAGTACCATTTATACCAATATATTATTTCCATATTTTTCCCTGATGATATTCCACATTCCTATATGTTAGGATTTATGAAGTTCTCCCAAAGTGGGGAAATCAAATGAATTTGATTTTTAAAGGTTGAATATCGAGGAATTTATCGATTTCACAAGGAGATGTTCTTTTACAAAGGCGGGTCACCAGTGCTCCTGGTAGAGCACACTTAATAGCTAAATGAATGGATTACGGCCTCTGACTCAGAAGGAGTTAGGCGGTATTCGGACGCAATATTTCAAGCGTCTACAATCAACAACAAAATTACCACAAGCCAACACCGGGGAAAATGAGAGAATAGTTTCACTCGCCGGTATGGGATTTATTGAGGAGAAGGTTGCACTCCGAAGTGCGAGGCTTGATTCTTGTTCGAGAGACGATCTTGGTGAGAGTCCGAGGAGGTTGCGGGACATCAGACGATTCGTTCAGCTCAGGCTTGTGAGGCGCGTGCTGGAGTGTGAAATCGATGATGTGTAAGTGTGGGAGGTTCCGACACTAAGTGAGTAGTGAATTGAGTGCTGAGTAGGGAATTTGTTACCGGTTGGGAAACTCGGTAAGAAATGGGGACTCTCGCCCAAATGGTCTCAACTGGAGATTTTAGCGGCTTAGCTGCAGGGATGTATGAACTTAGTTGCACTCCCAAATTGGGGAACTAATTGAGTTTGAATTTTCAAAGGCGTAATAGCGAGGAATTTCTCAAGTAACTAGGAGGGGTATTCTTAATCTTTAAGGGCCACCAGTGCTCGGTGTAGAGCACACTTAATTGATAACAAATGCAGGCATCTGACTCAGAAGGGTTTCTATTTGGGTGATTCGAGTTGCCTTCCTGGCATCTATTTTTTTTCACTTGCACTATTGCCTATTGCAGGATAATGACGGAACTGGATAATCTCGCCTCGGTTTTTTTATTTGACGACTCTGGGCGCCGTGACTACGGCCGCAGTATGGGGGTCCACTTCTTGAGGAAGGAGATCCGGGTCCAGTGAGTAGCCGCACTTCAGCAGGTGCCGCGGCTCGAGGGAATCCGGTGTGGATCCCGGCGAGAGTGGATTTGTTAGTGTAATATTCCGCAGGTGCGGTAACAGTTGATTATATGAGTATACGAAGGAGGTAGTTTATTTTCTGCTATTGCCTTGAGGCTTGGGTGGTTGCTAGGTAGCCGTGTGGCTTAGTTGAAATGAGAGCCGTGTAGCTTAGTTGAATTGAGAGCCGTGAGGCTTAGTTGAATTGAGAGGGATGTTGATTGAATGTTGAGGTGATTGTTCGTGTGTCGGCCTCCCAGGATCTTCTGTACGGGAGATTGGTTTGGGTTACTTGTTCAAGCATGATAACACGAGGAGAGACAGTCGCTACGCAAGCCAGGCTGCGAGCTTTACTGCTGAATTACAGGGTTGCCTCAAATAGAGGATTATATATGCGGGTGCCTCGGCCCAATTCTGGCGCCTAAACAAGGGCGAGGCAGTCGCAACAATAAGTACTCGTATGGACAATCATGAATCTCCCTACATGCCCTTAATTTCCCAACTAGTATTCTCCGGGTACTATTAATCGTGACGCGTCGTGTACGATCATCTCCGGATTGGAGTGCAAGATTGATACATGAGATAAGGATATTACTGGGTAGGCAATGTGAGTTAGTTTGTCTTCATTAACATTAAAGGCTTCTGCCGCCCAATAATCTACGTTTTGACTGCTATTTACAATGAGTATCTTAAGAGTTGGCAGTGTTTAATTCGAACGTTTACGCTAAGCCGCCGTCGCGGGCCGGCTGTATTGGTCATAACTAAGGCTAGAATTGTCATAAAGATTACTTGACTTAAGCTAGGAATTGTGCCAGAGAGTGCACGTGCAGTCTAATTATTGTTATTATTTATTATTATATGAGAACTCCCTGGTCGCCTTGGCTTGAACGTGATAGGTGTCCTACGAGAGGAGAGAGGAAGGCACCATTTGAAAAAGTGTAGAGGGAACGCGGAATCTATGCACAAAGTGCCCAGAATTGGTAGATGAGGAGGAGGATAAGAGCACAAGAGGGATTTAGAGAACATTGATCATGAGGATACAGATTAGAATAGTATAAGGCATCCTATGAGTTACAACGACAACAACCACTGGAGGTAGCCGCCATTGCCAAGAGGTCAAAGGAACAAGTAGCTACAGTTGAGGGCGACCAATTACTGGTTACACTAAATTTAACCCCCAAATCAGATAGTTGGATGATTTCTGGATTAGAATTTCCAGGAGTTGGGAATTTAGAATATTCGGAGATTTTCCGAGGTAAGCATAATTACCCTACTTTAGCTAACTCCAGTGACATTCCAAATTCCAAAAGATGCTTCGACAGAAGAAAATAGATGAAAATAGTGGAAGGTTAACTGTGGAACTATGAAAGTTTCAGCTCGGATCCCGAACTGGGACCATAAAAAAATCTGTGAGGTTAGCATCACTGGGCATACGGTGCCAGAGTATCCGCCGAAATGGAGGCGCCCGAATTACCTGATTCCGACTGCGTTCTTTGAACGGTGTAACGGGGAATCTAGAATTGGTCGACTTCCACGACTTAGGAACCTCAATCAACTAAGACAAGTACGAATTCGTTGGCTCGACAGGTGTTGACCTGAGGCGAAATCGCAGTCTGGGTTTGTGACATTATGCCCTCAAGAAAAATATAAAAGATCAGTTCCTTACTTTCCCAAAACACATATGCCGGTTAAATACAGCAAATGTGCGACGTAAGTCGTTTGTACAGCCTCCCTAGGCAACGTGCGTGCTCCTCAGGCGTCCCCAAGGCTACAAGCACACCGACCAGACGGCGATACAAAAATTGGGAGATCGGGTAAGAGCTTGGTATTTGGGATACGGAGGAACTTACAAAAGACCAACGGTGCACACCCGGCAGTCCCTTGCAACGATCGCAGCGTTGAAATTTATGTTTGGGGAACATATTTGAAAAAAAATAAGTCAATTGCTCAGAATCACAAGTTGGTGTTTCGTACACGTTATTTAATTTGGTGCTTCAGTAGCAATGGAAATTGCGAAGGTTATTAGTAAAAAGCTTCAGTAGCAATGGAAAAATAATCCTAGAAGGTCTCCTATGGTTTGCTTCAGTAGCAATGGAAATGCATGAAGAGTTTTGTATAAGGTGGCTTCAGTAGCAATGGAAAAAAACATGAAGAATTTGTTAGAATAGGCTGCAGTAGCAATAACTTATTATTAGGGAAGAGTTTTAAAGAGGAAAACTATGTTTGATTACAGAGAATTAGAGGAAAAGGATGGAAAGGAACACTACCTCCTCCAAGGTTCAACATGTAACAGCTGCAAACAGCCTCGACATGCGCTCAAAAACCTCCAGATGATGGCTGCGGCAATTCAATTGTATGATTATTTATCTAGCTCTGGTACGAAATCTGGTCACCAGTATGAAGTTCTCACAATGGGGGAAATCAATTGAATTTGATTTTTAAAGGTTGAATATCGAGGAATTTATCGATTTCACAAGGAGATGTTCTTTTACAAAGCCGGGTCACCAGTGCTCCTGGTAGAGCACATTTAATAGCTAAATGAATGGATTACGGCCTCTGACTCAGAAGGAGTTAGGCGGTATTCGGACGCAATATTTCAAGCGTCTACAATCAACAACAAAATTACCACAAGCCAACACCGGGGAAAATGAGAGAATAGTTTCACTCGCCGGTATGGGATTTATTGAGGAGAAGGTTGCACTCCGAAGTGCGAGGCTTGATTCTTGTTCGAGAGACGATCTTGGTGAGATTCCGAGGAGGTTGCGGGACATCAGACGATTCGTTCAGCTCAGGCTTGTGAGGCGCGTGCTGGAGTGTGAAATCGATGATGTGTAAGTGTGGGAGGTTCCGACACTAAGTGAGTAGTGAATTGAGTGCTGAGTAGGGAATTTGTTACCGGTTGGGAAACTCGGTAAGAAATGGGGACTCTCGCCCAAATGGTCTCAACTGGAGATTTTAGCGGCTTAGCTGCAGGGATGCAGGCCTTCCAGTATAGTGAAATTTGAACAGGAGGAACAACAGGGAGAAGAACTCGGAGGAGTGAACCAGGAGGGTGAACCCGGAGGAGGTAAGCTCCTTAAATTACGAGATTAGGGTTTGGTTCCATACGTGTTTGTGAGTACATGAATGTGTGGTCCAGTAGATCCTGTCAGGGGACATCGTGCTGGATTATTTTGAACAAAAAACGAGTCCATTCATACACATGTGCAAGACTGCGCAAACTGCAACATTAACAGGATAAACCATGGCAGAAGTCTGGTGGTGATAAAAATCAGTCCGCAACTCTAGCGCCCGAGTCGCAGCCCGAATCATCTTAACACCAGAATCAGTGTTCCAGGCCAACTGGTCACAAGCTCCATCCTGACATTACAAGCAGCAACACAACTGAGTTTAAATGAACTACAGCCAAAATAATAGCTAAAGCACTGAGGTAATTAGATAATTAATGTACTAAAATATAGGTATGAGAAAAGGTGAAGTCTCTATACTCTATTATTCAGATGAGCAAGAATTGCAGCAGAAGTTACATAAAAAGGAGCAGCACATAAACAGACACGAAAGTCACATCAACTAAGCTGAGAACAAAGTTACAGTGGTTTAAAAAAGGCTCAATTAATTCATGGAAAAATATTGAAACATAAGAACACTGCTTCTATTCCTAAAAGACATGTCATATGTGGTTAGGTATTTATAAGGAACAATTATTTATGTAAATTGACTTGAAATGAGTACTACAGAAAATACAAACGCGATTTGCTGCAATATCCTATTTTATTTCTTAAGATTTTTGGACTTTAAACGTTGAGTGTTGAACGTGAAAAGAATTTCATACTTGTTTGAATCACGACTAAATTACACAATGCACGACAGTAAATAAAATAACTAAAATTCTAGCTACTGTACTGCCAATAGTTAATTGAATTATAAGGCTAACAGGACTGGTAAAAACACCAGTGCGAAACCGTGTAAAAGACACATTCAAATTGGGATCTGATGCTAAAGTGAATATGCAAGTTTGCACGGCTAAATTAATTCAGGGAAAAACACTGACGAAATGGCGCAGTGAACTTGAATCTTGTGCCTAACTACACCGGCACAGATAAACACAGTGAATGTTCCTAAGACACAATAACGAGCGCTCCCTAACAAGGAACAAGTTAAGACACAACACAGGAAAGTTAAGACAAAATACAATTAACTCTAACACTTGATACTTACAAATGCCCGCTCTGGGCCCAAGCACTATTCAGGAGGATCTGTACGAGAATGACGACTCTGCCTGAAAAGTCGGCCTTATATGCTCTTTTGAGCGGAAGCTTGCGAAATAGTTCTGCGCGAATGTTTCCAACGGAAGTGACTGACGGAAACGTGATCGGCAAATATTTTCGAAACGCATTTTTGGTAAAATTTTGGGTTTAATCGAATTAATTTGGTTTTGTAAAATTATAAAAATAATTACATTTGTATAATTTAATTTTAGGATGTTAGTTTTTAATATTTTATGAAATTAGGCTGAAGTGTGGCTGAGGGCGATCACTACAGATTTTTGACCGTGGGGTATAGCCAGTCCTAAGCAACCTCGATAAGCATTTGTAATAGACCATGAGAAAGGATAATAAGCACTCAGGAACTCAGCTTTTCGTTGGTAGTTTTATTCTTGAGGAGAGCCGAAAAAGGATTACCAAATCTTGCTCTTTCTGAAGGACTCGGCTGACGATGGTTCGCAGTCCTGGCAGGCGGTAGGCTCCTGGAAAAATGCTGAAGTCGACCGCGTGTGTGTGTGTGGTTTAAAAATGATTTTAACCCAATTTTATAAAACTTGGAAACGACCCGAGGCGATTGTTAAGGTCAATTTAATTGAGTTGAGACCAGACAAGTAGACTCAAGTTTTTGGGGCAATTCCGATGAGTCAAGTAGTGTTAAGGCCCAAGCAAGCGATAAAGGCGATAAAGGCAAATGACCCACCAAATCTAGGTGTACAGAGTCGAACTTGTGACCTGTGAATGCATCACAACTCTGCAGCGCTGCACGATTATGTTTCACCACTTTACTACTCTGACATGCATGGCAATTTTGCACAATTTGCTTGACCTCCTTACGCATCGCTGGCCAGACGTAACGATCAGAAATCAAACGCAATGTACGGTTAATACCAGGACGAGAGAGAGAATGATAGTGGAGAACAGCTACTCTGCGGAGAGTCGCAGGAAGATAAAAACGCGAAAGTCGCTCAGCATCACGGTACACGCAGTCAACCAAGGTCAATTTCAGAGAGGAAGTGTTAGAAGGCTTGAGAAGGTCCTGAAGTTCAGGATCCTCCTTCTGCGCGTTTTCAATGTTGCCGAAAATGATTTCACCACTGGTTTGGACAGTGTTGATGCGGGATAGACAATCAGCGACAGTATTGTCCAACCCTTTTATGAAGCGGATGTCAGTGGTGAATTGGCTAATGAAGGAAAGATGTCGAGCTTCTCTTGGGGAATGTCTTTCAGAAGGCATCTTAATCGCTGAGGTCAAAGGTTTGTGATCTGTGTAGATCACGAACTCCCTTGCCTCTAGAGCATAGCGAAAGTGTCTCACAAACAGATAGATAGCAAGAAGTTCCCTACCGAACGCACTATAAGCACGCTCAGTAGGCGACAGCTTTTTGGAAAAGAAAGCAAGAGGAGAGATGTTAGTACCTACTTGTTGTTGCAAAACAGCACCTACAGCTGTACTCGAGGCGTCCACTACGGGACTAAAATCAGCATTAGCAATAGGGTAGGATAATTCAGTCGCGGAAGCTAACTTGTGCTTTATTTCCTCAAAAGCTTTGCGCGCTTCTTCCGTCTATTTTACCTCAATAGATTTGCCTTTTCGTTTCGGTTCGAGCAAGTCAGACAAGGGGGTTAAAGTTTGAGCACAGTTGCGTATGAAGCGATGATAGAAGTTAACAGAACCTAGGAACCTTCTTAGTTCCTTCTGGGTCTGTGGAAGAGGAAAGTTTTTGATCACTTCTACTTTGGAAGGCAAAGGTTTTAGACCTAGGCTAGAGATTTCATGACCTAAGTAAATCAGTGATGGCTTTCCGAGCTCACATTTTGCAGGATTTACGAGGAGTCCATTGTCGGACAATCTTTGAAAAAAGACCCTAAGATGGCCTTTGTGCAACTCCGGGGTTGTGGATGCCACTAGGATGTCGTCTAAATAGACATAAGCGAAAGTGAGGTCAGAGAAAATTTCAGCCATGTGCCTTTGGAACGTCTGAGGAGCATTCCTCAAGCCGTATGACATTTTTAGAAATTCAAAGAGACCGAACGGAGTGATTACCGCGGTCTTAGCGATAGCACTCTCATCAAGTGGAATTTGATGAAAGGCATGCTGGAGATCTATCTTTGAGAAAATTTGAGCTCCCTCTAAATTTGCACTGAAATCATGCAAGTAAGGAATAGGGTAGCGATCAGGTAGAGTAACGGCATTCAATCTGCGGAAATCCCCGCACGGTCTGAATTCACCGTTAGCCTTGGGTACTAGCAAAAGAGGGCTAGCCCAAGGACTTTTGGAGCTGCGGATAATGCCATTTTCGAGCATCCTAGCGAATTCTTTCTTGGCTAAAGCCAATCGATCAGGTGGTAGTCGCCTTGCTCGGGAATAGACGGGCGGACCAGTCGTCTCTATGAAGTGCTTTGTGCATGTCTGCATGTTCTTAGAAGCTAAGTTAGGGTTTGTTAATGCAGGGAAATTTTTAAGTACCTGCTCGAACATGCACTCCTCCTTGAAAGCTATGGAGAATGAATGCAAGACATTAACTCTAGTTATGCTACAAGCGGGAATTGAGATCTGTGTCTCCTCGTCCCTAATTCTACGGTTTTTAACATCTACACGTATGCCAAACTTCGCTAAGAAATCCGCGCCAATTATGGGCTCTTGGACTTCCGCGATCAAGAATGTGAGAAGAAAGTTTCGCCTCAATCCCAGACTGCACTCTAATACTCTTTCACCGTAACAAGGAATTGGCGTGCCGTTTGCGGCGCGTAATGTCGCCAACAATGGGTGGTTTTTGTCTTTCCCCGTGGCTGGGATAATTGACACACTGGAGCCAGTGTCTATTAAAAATCGGTATTTGGTGACGGGATCGAGAATCTGTAGTAAGCGAGTAGTCTGGGAATGAGGCAACGCAGTACTCGCTACTATGCGTCGCTGTTGGCGTTTCCCGAAGTCATTTCGGTATAACGAGGGCAAAAGCGTGAAGCACACTTGCGCGCTTGGTCACCAAATTTCTGGTGATACCAGCACAAATTACTACTGGCATCACGAGAGCGCGACCTAAAGCGGCGGTCTTGATTTGACCTATCATAAGATCTACCTCTATCAAAGCGTTGAGGAGGAGGAAAAGGATGATAGTTGGAGGGATAGTCATAGGGATAGTCGTAGGCATTTTGGTGGCTTTGGAATCTCCCTGGGCCTTGCTGAATGTGAGCCACACTCTGACCTAAATTGCAATTCTGTAAAGCTTGCTTTATCTCAGCGATGTCTTGCTGCATCTTATCTATTGTGGCTGAGGATTGATTCTGAGTATTTGCGGGGCTAAAGTTTGCAGCTGCTGCATTCAAGGAAGCAACTTGCGGTGCTTGTGACAAATTAATGTTGCGCATCACCGTCTCAGTGGACTCTGCAAGCTTCTCCAAAGATTGATCAGGGCCTGCTAGCGATAGAAATGGACGCACATTGTGAGGAAGCTTAGTCATGAAAACTTCCTTCAGAAATCCCTCAGCTACGGCAACACCCGTAGCGAGTTTGCGCAGCTCTTTAACCAACGAAGTGGGAGAGAAAGAGACAGAGACAGATGGAATTGCTGAGGCGTCTACAAGGCTTCTGAATTTCTCCGCATCGGACATCTGAAGCTTTGCTAGAATTTTGCCTTTCAAGATTCCGTAAGGATTTGCAGCTGGAGGGTTTTCTAGCAGGTTATTGGAGTCATTTAATAATTTCGTGGGGGCGGCGGAAACGAGGGCATAAAACTTGTCAGTTTCATCCCTTATTTTGTGATATCTAAACATGGCTTCAACCTGTTGGAACCAGGTGTGAGCATCCCCTGGAATGAAGGGGGGGAGCCTAAGGGGTTTTGTGGGGGCTCGATCTTCATTATCTGATTCAGTCATGCTAGCAGCTTTCTTTCAATTTGCGTAATCAACGCCTATGACTTGGAATTAAAGGTGACAAGGGTTTGCGTTATTTCTTTACCTACACAATCATTCAAATTAAGTTGAAACGGAAAGAAGGAAATATAAAATTAGGAAAGGAGAATTTATGCGGTATGCGGCTATTAGCGTAGGCACAAAAATAAAGCAGGTGAGAAAAATTATTTTTCTACCTACTCAATCGATCAATAACGTTGAAAAAGAACGGAAAGAAAGAAAAATGGAACGAGAATTTTTTTACGGTAGTCAGAATATGCGTAAAGCACGAAAATAAGAGAAAAATATTTTTCCTACCTATTAAGGCACATGAAACAAAAGGACAGGATATCGCTGGAAAAAAAAATTTTGTTAGAGCTGCTCAGAGAACGATTAGCACAGTGACATCTATAGAAACTTCTCAAAGACTACGACATGGGAATTTTATCACTACAATGATATGCCAAAATTAACCTCTCTCACAATCTCCCAAACACTTATCGAGTTGAATAGTTTACAAGTTTCAAAGAAAGTTTTGGGGTTATTTTAACTGGGGTCACCAGTGTTAGGATTTTTGGCCGTGGGGTATAGCCAGTCCTAAGCAACCTCGATAAGCATTTGTAATAGACCATGAGAAAGGATAATAAGCACTCAGGAACTCAGCTTTTCGTTGGTAGTTTTATTCTTGAGGAGAGCCGAAAAAGGATTGCCAAATCTTGCTCTTTCTGAAGGACTCGGCTGACGATGGTTCGCAGTCCTGGCAGGCGGTAGGCTCCTGGAGAAATGCTGAAGTCGACCGCGTGTGTGTGTGTGGTTTAAAAATGATTTTAACCCAATTTTATAAAACTTGGAAACGACCCGAGGCGATTGTTAAGGTCAATTTAATTGAGTTGAGACCAGACAAGTAGACTCAAGTTTTTGGGGCAATTCCGATGAGTCAAGTAGTGTTAAGGCCCAAGCAAGCGAGACAAACAAAACGGAAGGCCAAGGCAAGTATAGACTGGTAAGATGAGGCCAGCTAAGGTCGGGCCAGTTCAAGTAAAACCAGTTCAGTGAAAAACCAGTTAAGTGAAGACTAAATCCAACAAAGTCAATCCCACTAAGGCCCAGGGAGTGCTGGTGTGTTGGCGTTGGTGATGACGATGAGGTCTGCAAAAAGACGAACGCTGGATGAACAGTCCAAGGAGACATCACGGAAAATTCTAGTGCTGACAGTCTTCAACATCGACATGATAAACGCCCAGACGCAACTCCGAGAAATCCTACAGATCAGACACGAGCTATCTTTAGGGATTCTCATTTTTGGCAAAGCTCAAGGAGAAGGGACAGATTCTTTTGTAACTGGCAACTTGTTCACAAATGCCTTCGGCTTTAATCTCAGAGCATGCGGTTTAAGACTTTCCGGTAATGACAATCGTTATTCATTACCGAAACTACATGCAAGTAAACACAAGATCTACGGAATATCATGAAAATATCAAGAGACTGCAACTTTTGCAAGAATCTGCAGGACAGCAATATAGGAGGTTAAATTGGTGGAGTTTTTGGAAAAACACGTGATTTCCTAACACACGATTCATGAAACCGCGAAAAGACATAACACGGCTAAAATTGCGTAATATTGAGAATTAACGCTTGTTCAGTGCTCTAGAAACATCCCTATCTCCGTACAAGAATCAACAGAGAAAAGGAATCCTACTTTCATTGCTATAAATCCTACTGAAAATCACGGATAAATATCATTTGCAATTAATAAAAATTCAGGAATAATATCCACAATAAAAAAAGAAACACTAAACGTTTTGCTTGCACAGAAAGGAAATATGCGCAAAAAAACGAAAGCATGAAAATCAGTGCGACGATTAACCCGGCGGTTTTTACGCGTCGCCATTGGCGATAAACCACCGGCATATATCGTACGTATTCGTGAAGGCATATGCTAGTAGGTATTTTGTCACATAAAAAATAAGCAGAAGTGCATTAAATTTTGATAATGATTTATATTGAAATATGTGCGATTAAACGCGATTTAAGGAGTGTGAAATTAAAGAAAAGGAAACTAAAAGAAACTTTAGCAAGCATGTGCATGAATAATTTGCGTACTCTATTAGTTCGTACGAAATTATTGAAAAGTCATTCCCACTTATTACACGTCACACATTTAAGAAAAACTACTACTAGTATGTTTGTAAAGAATCTTATTCGAAAATGCGTAAGATACGATTTTTGAATCGCAAAATCCTACACGCGACGGCAATCTGTGCGTCGCCATTTTTAAGAACAAGGAACCGGCACAAAGACGCCAGCGGCTCTGTCGTGCTCTAACGAGCATTTTATGATCGAATTTCAATCTCGACATGAACGCTGCAAGTGTATGACTTTCAGTAAGGGAAAGACGTAGTTGAGTATTTAGTATAAATTACTGACACACGAAATGCACATGGCGTAAAAATTCACGCTAAGTCATGTTGAGGAATCCTCTGAATGAGAACATGCTACATCACAATTCCTACGCATAATTACGTATCTTAATACCAGCACTGTCACTATTTATACTCACTGAACACGACGAAAGGAACACGATAATTTTCTAACACATTTTTACTCACGAGAATTTGCTGTAACACCGCTAGAGTAAGACGCCAATATATGAGTGTGCGCTTTTGAAAAGGGACGCGCCTTGCGCAGTATTGCCACCAGAGGGCTCCTCTCTCGAAAAATGTCGAGTGTTATTTTATTGTTTCATGCATTTACACAAAAACTTCAATGATTACGAATTAGAAGTAGAAAATAATTAATAATAAATTATAGTAAGATTTTTAATGCTAATAATTAATTTATTTAAGTGCGAATGGGAAAATTTATAAGTCTTAAGCTTTTGTAGCGATTGCTACATATATTAGGCCCTATAGCTTCAAAACTTACTGCGTTCTCTAAAAATATTAATCTATTTTCATTCAAGAAAAAGGAGAGAAAGGGATTCTTCTAGCCCCCCCATATCTCAAAGAACTATGATTTTTCTTCATTCTACTCCTTTTTATCTGCTACTCGGTTTTCTTTCGGCATTTTGCGTTTGATGGTCGGGGTAGACTTTACTATGAAGTTCTCCCAAAGTGGGGAAAACAACTGAATTTGATTTTTAAAGGTTGAATATCGAGGAATTTATCGATTTCACAAGGAAGATGTTCTTTTGATAAAGGCGGGTCACCAGTGCTCGGGTAGAGCACATTTAATTGCAAAATGAATGACTTACGGCCACTGACTCAGAAGGAGTTAGGCGGTATTCGGACGCAATATTTCAAGCGTCTACAATCAACAACAAAACCACCATTACAGCCAAAATCAGAAGGGAATGAGGGAAGAGACTAGCCTTTATGGGATTTATTGAGGAGAAGGTTGAACGCTGAAGTGCGAGGCTTGACTCTTGTTCGCGAGAGTCCTTGGGGAGAGTCCGAGGAGGTTGCAGGACTTCAGACGATTTCGTTCAGCTCAGGCTTGTGAAGCTCGTGCTGGAGTGTGAAGTCGATGATGGTGTAAGTGTGGGAGGTTCCGACACTAAGTGAGTGGTGAATTGAGTGCTGAGTATGGGATTTGTTACCGGTTGGGAAAACTCGGTAAGAATGGGACTCTCGACCCAATGGTAGTCACGACTGGAGGTTTTAGCGGCTTAGCTGCAGGGATGCAGGCCTTCCAGTTTCATAAGTAAAATAGGAGGGGAAACTTGGAGCATAAACTCGGAGAGTGAGCCAGGAGGGTGAACCCGGAGGAGGTAAGCTCCTTAAATTAAGAGGTTAGGGTTTAGTTTCATACGTGTTTGTGAGTGCATGAATGTGTGGTCCAGTCGATCAATTGCCCCTCTGGGGCCCAAAACTACAATCGGAAGAAGACACAACGTGAATGACCAGTCTGTCTGGTGCTGACTATCGAGAGCTTGCAAAATGGTTCTGCGCGAATGTTTCCAACGGAAGTGACGCACGGAAACGTGATCGGCAAATATTTTCGAAACACAGTTTTGGTAAAATTTTGGGTTTAATCGAATTAATTTGGGCTTGTAAAATTATAAAAAAATAATTACATTTGTATAATTTAATTTTAGGATGTTAGTTTTTTAATATTTTATGAAATTAGGCTGAAGTGCGGCTGAGGGTTCACTACATTACGATAATGCCCAGCCACCAAAACGTATATAATCTCGAGAAGTACGTTCAAGAGCACGATAACGAGAGGGGAATGTTGACAATTTTTGGGACTCAGCTTATAGATCTTTATTGGAAGAAGCCGGGAGGACCGATGCGTTCTTGGTTCTGAAGAGCTTGACTGAGATGGTGCAGTCCGGGCAGGCGAAAGGCTCCGGCGAGTGAAGAAGTTGACAGGGTGTGCGTGTGTGTGTTTTGTGGAAGTCACTTTCAGAGTGCTGGCAAATTAGCAAACCAGAGAAATCAGTGGGATTTCAGAATAAGTTCCAAATCTGCTTAATTTGAGCAGATGAATGAAAATCAATTTGACCCGTGATTGATGTTGGTAAATCGATCTTAATTGGTTTTGAAATTTAAGATCATTACACGCTGAAGACAAGTGTCCGTGTTGGGAAGCAGTTTAATATTTATCCCGTAATTAGATAATATACCAGGCTGAAAACAGCTCGAAACCGAGGTGAATGCAAGGTAAGTAAAGCCCAGGTAAAAGTCCAGCTCACGTCAGAACTAGGGCAAGTAGATAGTGAAAAACCCAAGACTGAGTTAAATGTGAAGCTCAAGGCCCAGGGATAATGTGTTGTGGCGTTTTTTGACGTCGAAGAATCTGGAATATTCGAAGACGCTGAATGATACATTCCCGGAGAGGCACCAAGAAAACCCACAACAACTGTTCTCCCTAGCATTGCAACGGTAAATTCCCATCACGGAGAAACCCTGAGCTTTCATACAGATTTAACTCGAGCTATTTATTGCTCTTTTTGTTGAGCTCATGAAAAATAAGGATAGATTTAACAAGCTGGCAATAGCTCTTTCTCTACTGCTCTTGTTTTAAAAATATAAGCATGACATTTACAAGAATTTTGATGAGGTCATAATTGCTATTCATATTATGAAAACTACATGTGATTCAAGCGCACGATCGGCGATCCAATTTAAGCACACGATCAATAATAATACGAATGAATCTTAATGTATCCCGTAATTTATAATATGCCCGTACGAAAACCAACAGGCAGTCCTACACTGTTCACATGCCAATTATACTGAAGACACTGTGAGTATATACTTGCAGTGGAAAAAAAATATTTGAATATATATATAGTGCAATCTTGAACATAAAAATGAACATGACACACACCATTCACGCTACGCCATCCTTGAGAACACTTCAGAATATGCCATGCAATTCGCACGAAATATCTACGAACTATTTTTACATCTTTAAATAACACAGCACTGGTAAAAACCACTTATAACTTAAACACGATGAAAGAAAAAAAACATAATCTTCTACGCAAGTTTTGCTCTAAATTAAACACTTATTTTCACTTACGAGACGCTGACCACACGAGCTAACACACACGTAAGAAGTGACGGTCCAACAATGGCGTCGGCTGCGATATTGCCATCACAACGGCTTAAAACTCGAAACTGTCGATAATTATTTTTATTTTTGTGCTTTTACACAAAAACTTCAAAGATTACTAATTATAAGTAGAAAATTATTAATAATAATGTGAAGTAAGAATTTTAATGCCAATAATTACGCTCTTTAAATGTTAATGAGAAATTCACTGAATTTATACATTTTGTAGCTAATGCTACAGGCATTTGACATGGGAATTACACTACCCATGAACAATTGGTTTTGCAATACTAATGATGTTATTGTTAAGACATTTCCAGAACCAATGTTGTAAAATTTCATGCATCAGCTGTATTGGATGTACAAAATCTGTTTTTATTGTATAATTTCTTCCGCACTTATAAAAATATTCCAATGCAGAATAAAATAAATTCATTTTAGAATGTTATAAAGAACTCGTAAATTAAAACAAATATAGCATTCTTCACCACCTCATCACCTGCTATTGATTATACCGGCTTCCTTCTCGAGTGTGCGCAATCATTGCGGGCTGTGAAGTTCTACCTTTAACGCGGTGGAAGAGCGGAGCTCCGGCACTACCGGTCCGTAAGGGTGGTCTTTGCAGAGGATTCAGGGACTCTCCGATTGCCGAGGTAGTTAAACCATTTATGGTTTTAGCTCTCTGGAGCCCGAGCCCTCTTACTTACAACTTCTTGAACTACGTATTAGTAGTACTTCGCAATTTAGGAGGGAGACCCTTGAGGGTGGTATCTACGTCTTCATCTTCAAGTTCCACATTACGGAATCCACGGGCGGAAATCACTCCTCTTCCTCTTTTATTTATAAAGTTTTGCGAATGGCGCCCAACGTGGGGCAATAAACTATTTTTCTTCCTTTTCCTTTTCTCGTAGATGCATAACTATAGACCTGTCCTAAAATAGCTATAGACCTGTCCAATGTTGGATTCTTGTATTATTTAGGAAGATAGACAGGAGTAGATATTTCATGAAAGTATCCATTTCATTAGGAGACCATTACTCAGCTATTTCAAACAGAAATTCATGAACAACTTTAACAATTTAAGTTAAATTTCTATTTGATAAATTTATTTGAAATTTCCAAAATGAATAAATGATAGATAATACTCTAGTAGGTTTTCATATACGAGTCGGACAGAAAAGTCTCACTCCCTTCTTCACCCATGCCCCAGGTTATTTTGGTGAACGGGCAGGTCAATAATTTCTTAGCTAATAGAGATATTTGAAGTGTTACGGTGCTTCTCAATGACCATTAACGTTAGAATTTGAACGAGTGATGCATAAGATAACAATAATGACATGAAGGGAAAACCAAGTAGCTCGGCGATTGTGTGTCAATGAATTTCTTGAGTTGTAAAAAGCATTATAGTGACGTCTGTCATACATTATCCCCTGCGTTTAGAAGCAGTACTATCGGTACGTTAAACGTAGTTGGAGGCGAGACCTCGGTTGGTGGTAAGTTCTCATATTTAATGAACTTGGATTGGGGACAACAGCGGCGTCGTTGATGATGCCTGATCTTGAATTCGAGCGTTAGCTGCAAAGTGAGATAGTGAGAATGTGCCACAGCTACGGCACACATCACATTGCTGAAGTGCTACGCGAGGAGACTTAATAATGTGGAGAGCGTTGACGTCAGCAGTGGGTTCCAGAACTTTGAGGTGGAGTGAAAAAACGTTCTTCGTTTAAGCGCTAATGAAGGAGCGTCTGGTTGTAGTAGAGCAGGCTAAGAGCTCGTGTGCACGAGCACTGATGCTTAAGCTCTTCGCGAGAGAGCACAGATGGAGTGCTCTGCGAAGGTGCACTTGCATATGAGTGCTGGGGGAGGATTTCCTTGCTCCGTAAGCAAAGACAAGCAGTTGGCGCCAACAGGGGGCGACGAAGTTGTGAGCGCTCACTTCGCTCGTGCTTCAGACTTTCAAGTTGGGGCTGCGAGTCAAAAAAAGTAAGGTAGGAGTTGCCCTCGCTATGCCAGGTGGAGAGCCAAAGTTTCGGATGGATCGTGTTACTTGTCTTTGAGTCTGTGCCACATGCTAAATATCTCTTTTTACTTTCTGGCTTTGATACTGCAGAATTGTGAGAAACTTGTCTCGTATCTGTTTATTGCAACAGTACAGAGCTTGACAAATTGAAACAAAAACCTGGTGATGAATAAACGATTTTCATTCTAATCAAGCCAGATACATATCTCGTACATTTTTTTTACATGCTTTATAACTAACACCAGGACACAATTATGGTTACCCCCCGGTCAAGCCGATGCCCATTTCCGATACCTGGGGAAAGTGGGGAATTGTGGCTGAGTTCTCCCTTGCCTCAACGGGGAGAATCACTGGGCGACATTGCCGAGATTCGAACTGCCGAGACTTTCTCGTGAAGGGCGCGTTCTTAACCACTCGGCCACGGTAGAACAAAACATTACAAGGATGATAAATGAGAAAGACAAAATAAATAATGCGAATACGATGGCTCAGTATTGGAGTTTATTTCACACGAACTCATAAAGACATAAAAGAAGTTACTCATAAATTTGATCTGACTCCAGAAATGAAACTTTTTAACTAATTAGTAATTACTAAAGCGCAGTAAACGTTTTCTTTAGAGACAATGTCCAAGCGCTGGGAACTACCTGACAAAAATAATTAGGCGGCGTATGAAATTATGACTATCACATTGACTGGTTGACAAATCTTACAATATACAGACATGGCCTATAGAAAAATAGTGAGGAAAGAATATTAGGGAAATCAAATGAATGCAGAGATTACCTGTTCTTTCTCAGGAGAGACGTCGGAACGACAATGCAAATGAAATGTACGAAACGTTATATATATGGGCGAAAAAGAATAAATTTTTGAAAGCGGGACTTTGTGTAGACAGGCGTTCGGACTGGCGGTCAGACTGGCAAAAATTTGAAGGAGCAATGAATATGTATTTATTCTTCCCAATCATTTTTCAGCGCAAGAAAATAAAATACTGGCTAACCCTAAAATATATTTTTTCGTTATTTGTTTAAGGAAATACATTTAGGCAAACTTGTCGCAACTCCAGCCTTGCTTCCCATTTTACGTCCCTTGCAAGTTCATTAATATCTTGCAATCGGGGACTAGGTCGTTAATTTACCCTAAACTGACCTAAAGATATGACAAGCGGGCAATGGTTAAAGTTCTTCACCTTCCTGGCAGCAAAAGTTAATATCGAACAACCATAAAGTGTTCGTTTGTTTGTTGCGAGCTTATCCGAAGCCACTGCTGCGGATTCGAAGCGTCCTTGAAGTCGTAGCTCTCGCGGGCCTGCCACTTGAATGAGAGTTCATCTACGAGGTCGGATGCACGTGAGCCTTGCGTGCGACGACTTCTACCGGCCCTGCATCTGGGTATCTAAACCCCCGGATAGCCGGCTAACAGTGGAGAATGTTCCCTGAACAATTTTTTCGAAGCTTCAGGTGAGCACTCTTCTATTATTGTCAAGCTTGTCATTATCTTATTTATCTCGGTTCAGAAGAGACTATGTTAAATGCCAGGTAAAACTGGAAGTTGACGCTTCTTGCCGGTAAGCGTGACATAGTTCTTTTATTCGAAGAAATGGATTATTTATCGTCGAACTTTTATTCGAAGAAATTGATTATCCACTTCGAAATTTTCTTTAACGAAGAATTTCTTAAATTAAAATTCTTCTATTCACTTAAAGATTCAATTCCTTATCTTCAAATTCCTTTATACGAGGAATTCCTTAATTTAAAATTCTTTCGTTCATTTGAAGATTGAATTTAACTTCTTATGAAAAGCAGTTCTGGCTTACGCAATTAGTTCGCCGGCTGCTTAGCAAGGCTGGAGAAGCTTCAGGGAAAGTCCTGGTGGCTACATCTATTTTTCCTCTCTCTAAAATTAATTATCCTAATTTGAATTAACTGTCATTCATAATAATAAAAAGAAGTTTAAATAAATTTTCCTTAATTTGGAAAATTTTGCTGTTGGCCGTGCTGTCCGGGCTTAGTGCCGGTGTGGCTCTCATCTCACTAGAATTAAGGTGTATTTTTGTATTTTTGTGTAAAGTACCATTTTCGTGTTGCTAGCTCCTTGTGCTTTTAGGGGCTAGTGTATTGTTTACCTTACATGAAGTTTCATTTTTTCTCGTTGAACTTTTGTGCTTGTATGTAAGTGGAAAAATTAAATAATATTTAAAGCAAAAATTTAAATTAAATTTTTGTGAAAAGTCTAATTGTGTAAACGTTCTAATGTGATAAAATTTAATTGTGAGGGATGTAACATCTCTGTATATTTCTGTGTCATTTGTATTTTTTTCTATATTTAAATATGAGGATGTAAACCTAACCTGTCCACTTTTAAAAGTGCAGACCTTTATGATTAGCTGAAATTTTTTCTAATAAGCCTATTAACTTTTTACTTATTACCATTTTTTGCAATCATGACCGAAACTTATAACGCCTCAGCCCTTAGCATGAAAATGCGGGGAGTAAAATGTAGTATAACCGCGTTGCGCAAAAAAGTGCTCGCTCCTGGTTGTGTACCTTCTCTCCTAAGGGAGGCTATTCCTCAGTTGAGTGGCCTTCTAAAGGATTTTCGCCGTCTTTCCTCTATTCTGCCTTCTGACATTGAAGAAATTTCAGACGAGGAGCTAGTTAGACGAGCAGAATACGAAATCCAAATTGTTGAATTAATAGCTGAATTAAAAAATTCAGTTTTCCCGGCACCGGTATCAAACTCTAATGATACCGCGCCTCCTTCTGAGGCTAGTAAGGTTTCTGTTGCGGAGGTGCCATTGAATATTTTTAGAGCTCCTCAGTTAACTTTGAGAAAGTTCAGTGATAATGAACACTGTCCTTTTTCTTTTCTTCATTTTCAAGAATCTTTTCTAAACGCTCTTCAAGCTTATCCAAATATGAGCGAAGTGCAGAAATTTATATTTTTAAAAAATCAATTACAGGGAAGAGCTCTTAGCCTTGTTGAGGGACTTCCTAATGAGAATAGTTTCCAAGCTGATTGGGATTTGCTCAAGCGAGATTTCTTAAATGCTAATAAACTCATTTCCCTTGCTCTGGATGAATTAATCAATCCTCCCAGTGTTCTAAGCTTAGTAGAAATAGGTACTTTTCTTTCTAAAGTTAAGTTTCGTCTACTTGAGCTCTTTAAGCTTGGTGTAGATTTCTGTAGCGAGAAATCGGACAATCTTTTGTTTTCCGCCATAATTAAAACCAAGCTCCCTGACTTTTTCTTGTTAGAACTTCTTCGTTATTGCAAAGCTAGTTTCTTCTCACTAGAGATGTTTGAGAACGCACATCATGTACTGTCTCTTTTAGAAACTAAATCTAAACCCAAAAAAATTCTCTCCCTTCGCAATGATAGGGTGGAGGAAAAGACTCGAGCCGAAACTAAATTTAAATCTCCTCCTGAGTCTTCTAACCTTCCTAGTGTAAAAGTGTGCCGGTTTTGTAAGCAGACCGGTCACACGTCCTTTTCTTGCCGTAAATTTGATACTCACGCAAAACGCGTGAAGCAAGTAGGCGAGTTGCAATTGTGTTCCGTGTGTCTTAGTCACAATCACTTAGCTAAGTCTTGCCCTGCAAAAAGCAGAGGCTTGCCTTTTAATTGTTCGCTTTGCAAGGCTAATACTCATGTTAGTCCGTTATGTCCCAAGTTCGTAAGTTTTTCCTCTCTAGCCGCCACCTCTTCCTGACGGTTAAAGGCACGTTTTCGAATGTGCCCTGTTATCGCTCTTTCAACTAAAATTAACAATCTATCTAAACGTGTAAATTTCGTGATTGACACCGGGAGTCAACAAACGTTGATTGACCTGGATACGGTTAGTCCTAACTGTACTACCGATGATTTGCAAGAACTTACTGTAAACACGGTAGGTGCCTCTGTCCCGTTACGGGGCAAGCACATTAACGTCGAGCTCGTACTTCCTGACTGTGAGAAGCATGAGCTTGATGTTTTTGCGATGCAGAATTTGAACCTGCAGATGGGGATGAAGGGTTTGCAATCTAAACTCGAGCTGCTTAAAACTAAGCTACCTCTTTCAACTTCCTTTCCTGAAGTCGTTGATGACAGTATTCAAATCAACGGTATTTTTTTTGTTGATGCTCTTCAAGCTTTTCGTGTGCTTGAGTTGCAACACGTCGCAGGCTATAAAGTTATGCGCGTGGCTAACGGTTTCTTACCCTTCGGGGAACTAAAATGTTATAAATCCTCTTTGGTTCCTGTCGTGGCTTCGGCCGCTAAAAAACAAGACGGTGGCTCGCCTTGTTCTGTTGTTCAGCCTGTAATTTCTTCCCCTTCTGTTTCACCTGAAATTTCTTCTTCCTCTGCTGTTCCGCCTAAAGTTTCTTCTTCCTTTGCTGTTGCAAATAAACAAAAAACAAAACAAAAAAAAATAAATATAAAGCTAATCGTTCTCATGGTGTGTTGGAGGCATTTTTTGAACCTCCCAAGGTATGTTCTTCAGCATTAGATGGTGCTGAATGTGATGTGCAAGCTGGTCTTGATAGACTGCTAGACTTAGAATTAATAGGAGTACCTGCTAAGGAAACAGAGTATGACAAAGAATTGGAAGACTTCAAGAGTAGCGTAGTTTATGCCGAAGGCCGCTGTGGTGTCCACTTGCCTTGGAACCGTAATTTATAAGCGAAAGTTCCTCATAATTTCGGATTAGCGCGATATCTCGCTCAGAAGGTTGCTGCTTCTAACTCTCGCAGGGGGATAGAGCAACAGTATAACGATGTCTTTCTGGAACAACTCGAGCTTGGTATTATTGAGCCTCTTTCTCTCGAAACTTTAGATGTGCGTGAGCACAAGTGGATACCACATAGGCCTGTCGTGCGGGAACACGTTACTACTTCTAAGATACGCCCTGTTTTCAATTGTTCACTAAAGCGAGGTAAATTGCCTAGTCTGAATGAGGCCTCCTATGTAGGTCCTAACCTCATGAACGATTTACTTGGTCTCTTAGTGTATTTTCGGTCTAATTCCATTGTTGTGCTGTCAGACATTTTCAAAGCGTTCCTTCAAGTAAAGTTAGCCAAGACATTTGACCGAAATCAATTTAGTTTTGTGCTCTTTCAAGATGGTGAATTTAAATATTTCCGATATACAACATTGTTGTTCGGTTTTGTCGCTTCCCCGTATATTCTTAATTTTCTTCTAAAACTCCATGCTAAAACTATCAGTGATTTGGTGGTTAGAGACGTAATGGCAAACAAGCTGTACGTGGACAACCTAATATTCACAACCAATAGTCCCGAGCTTGCGCTTGACACTTTTCAACGCGCTAACAAAGCATTTAAAGAGAGTGGCTTTCCTTTGCGTCAATGGCAGTCTAATAACTCTAATCTTTTGTCTCAAATTGATCCTTCTCTTTGTAGCTCCAGTGCGCACTCCAGAGTACTGGGTTATAACTTTAATTCTTCTTCTGATTCTCTTTCCATATCTGTAAAAAGTTTGAATCCTTCCTGTAAGACTCGTAGGAGTATGCTGTCGGAAATTGCTTCTCTGTATGACCCTTTAGGGATCCTATTACCATTCTCTGTTAGAGGCAAACTCATTTTGCGTAAGTTAACACCGTTGAGACTAGGCTGGGATCAAGACGTTCCAGATGATATCTGTAAAGAATGGCGTAACTTTTGTCAGGAGTTTTCTGAATTGCATGAATTTGAGTTCCCTAGGATGAATCTTGTTGAAACTGAAAAAATTGACCTTGTAATTTTTTGTGACGCTAGTGCGAGAGCTTTTGGAACCTGCATGTACGGTGTCCAAAAAGAGCGCAGCTCGCTCATTTTCTCTAAAGTCAAGGTTTCGCCTCCTAGGCAAAGAACTCTTCCTTCTCACGAACTTCTGGCTGTGTATCTTGCTTATCAGTGTCTTGTTTCTCTAATGTGTGACGTTAACTTCCCTTATGCAATCTCAAGTATAACTTTCCTTACCGATTCCCAGGTTACCCTGGCTTGGTTATTGAGTGGTAAGCCTCCACGAAAGAATGTATTCGTTAGTAATAGAATTAAGGATATAGACAGCATGCGCCAGACGTTGGAAGGTAAAACCTCAGCTTCTTTTCATTATGAATACGTACCTACCATGTTTAACATGGCTGACTTGTTAACTCGAGGTATTAAAGTAACTAAGTTTTTCGAGAATAAAACTGTATGGTTGGCAGGTCCTGACTGGATTCGAGAAGGTAAGGACCTGTGGCCCAAGGGACACCTGGGTTGCATTCCCCATCAATTTGTTTCCTCTGCATGTATTAATGTCAATATTGTTCCTCCGTGTGAAGCTCCTATTTTGGAGATTGAACGCTTCTCCTCCTATCCTAAATTACTAGGCACGATGGAGAAAGTATTTAAAGCCGTCGCTATTTTTCGACGTGCAGATTTGGGCAATGCAAAATTGCGAGCATTCATTTTTCTTATTTCTTCTATGCAAAGTAAATACTTTGCAGGCGAGCTCGAGGCCTTGAAAAATAAAAGTCCTCGGCCGCCTCTATTAGTTAGAACCTTTAATCTTTTCCTTGATTCGCACGGTCTAATTCGATCTAACAGTCGTATTGCAAACGCTGAAGAATTGGATTATAACACTCGCAACCCCATTTTACTGTCTAGTTCTTCTCACTTGACCAATTTGTTAATTTTGCATACTCATAAACTTCTTAACCATCAAGGGCTCGATATCACCGTTCAAAAGCTTAAGCTGGACGGGTATGTCTTGCCTCGCTGTAAGCGTACTGTTCGCGGCGTATTGGCATAATGCACTGTATGCAAGAAGCTAAACGCTAAAGCATTTTCTTATCCTGACCCTCCTGCTCTACCTGACTCTCGTACTAATTTCTCTGTTGGGTATAGGAGAAAAATTCCAAGCACAATACCCCACTCCACCCAGGTGTCTGAAATGGGTACCGGTCTCGACCGGGGGAAAGCGTCATGGCGTCCTGGCGTTAGTTATAAGGCATTTGAAAATCCAATGTACAAGGTGATGTGTATCAGGCTTGATTGGAAATAAAGCATCCGTAGATGCCTTCATTATTATTAATTTCGTAAGGTCTTTTGCCACAACAGGCATGGACTTCTCTGCCCACTTTTGGGTATTAGACCCTTTTGGCCACAAACAAAAGGTTTATTTACTATTATTCACGTGCTTTCAAACTAGAGCTATACATATCGAACTTCTTCCCTCCATGACTCTGGAGGAATTTTGTCTTGCCTTCATTCGTTTTACAAACAAAAAGGGCATTCCTAACACTGTATATTCTGACAATGCTAGAACTTTCACCGCCGCTCCCGATCTTCTATCGGAAGTGTTAACTTCCTCTTTGTATGAAGAGCGGTTTCGCCCTTTTAATATAAAGTTCAAAACTATCCCTATCTACAGTCCTCAATTTGGCGCGATTTGGGAACGTCTGTTTAAGTCCATAAAGGACTGCGTGTATAAACTTTTTGGTCGCAGCACTTATTCTTATTCTTCTTTCCTCACTGTCATTTCTGATATTTCTCTCAACCTTAATCGGCGTCCCCTCTCTTACACTGAGATGGGGGACACGATCTTACCTATAATGCCTATTCAATTCCTTCAACTTTATCCTACATCTAATTCTTTAATTCTGTCCGATGAGCTCCCGGACTTGGAGACCGACGATGTTGAACATCGCGAACATTTGCTCTCGCTTTTGGAGAGACGCGATGTCATGGTCGCCAAGTTCCGGGAGCTCTGGTATACTCAGTATTTAATTTCTTTGCGAGGTCCATATCCTCTGAAATCTTTACCCTTCAACAACAAGCTATTATCTGTGGGTCAAGTGGTACTTGTAAAACACCCTATAAAACCCAGACCGTTTTGGGCCTTGGCTCGCATCAGTGCTTTGCTCCCTGGTCGCGATGGCAAGGTTCGTGTTGTACGAGTTATAAGGGCTGATAACACTGAAAGCGCCATCAAAGTCTCGCTACTATACCCGATGGAGTTAGCTGTCACCGATCCTACTCCAGAGGAGGTGGGGGATAGCGCAGACGGGAGTAGTTCAGGCGAAGAATTATACCCTCGTTTCGAACCTCCCGCGAGGTTTGAAACTCAACGTGGTGGTTCTACCTCCGAACACCCTAGAATTCAGCATCTTAATACTTCTTCTTCTGATACGGATTCTTCGGCCTTTTCCGAAGAACCCGTAGTTACTTCTGCTGACCGTCCTCAAAGGCAAGCGGCGCGTCAGCAACGTAGCAAATTAAATTATCTAATTAAGAAAGGGCATTTATGAACCCTTTCAACCTATGTGTAATGCGCAAAAAAAATTATTGTTAGTCCTATCCAGTTGTGCTGGAAGGACGTTTGCATGTACTCGTGTGTATTTCCCGGAATTTTCGATGAAAACTCCGTGCCTTCTTTTGCCGGGATTGTGTCGCAACTCCAGCCTTGCTTCCCATTTTACGTCCCTTGCAAGTTCATTAATATCTTGCAATCAGGGACTAGATCGTTAATTTACCCTAAACTGACCTAAAGATATGACAAGCGGGCAATGGTTGGAGTGCTTCACATTCCTGGCAGCAAAAGTTAATATCGAACAACCATAAAGTGTTCGTTTGTTTGTTGCGAGCTTATCCGAAGCCACTGCTGCGGATTCGAAGCGTCCTTGAAGTCGCAGCTCTCGCGGGCCTGCCACTTGAGTGAGAGTTCATCTACGAGGTCGGATGCACGTGAGCCTTGCGTGCGACGACTTCTACCGGCCCTGCATCTGGGTATCTAAACCCCCGGATAGCCGGCTAACAGTGGAGAATGTTCCCTGAACAATTTCTTCGAAGCTTCAGGTGAGCACTCTTCTATTATTGTCAAGCTTGTCATTATCTTATTTATCTCGGTTCAGAAGAGACTATGTTAAATGCCAGGTAAAACTGGAAGTTGACGCTTCTTGCCGGTAAGCGTGACAAACTAATTTTATTTATTTGTATGATTTAAGATTGAAAAATTTTACTGAGGCGGAATATTCTTTAGCTCGTATGAACACAAGCAAAACTTCGATCCACACATTCTTCCAAGCTTTAAATTAAGATTTTTTTCGAAAAAAACAAACACAGACGGTTTGTGGAAATTCTAGCCATTGCTCAAAGACGAGATCCTCGGCGGGCTTAGTAAGGCATTATTAATGGCCTTCCGCAGTAAGAGGTCTTAGGATGCTGTTTAATTAATTAACCTAAAAGACAATAAAACAAGTAATTAACGAATAGCAGAGCAGTGGTGGGGGTTCCTCACATCTTCGGTTGCAAGCGTTTATCCAAACTTCTAACGTACGCCTGCGCTTTTTTCTTCCGAGTCCTAAGCCAATACAGCGGACTCGGATGAAAGCCGATGTACGCGGTCTTTTCGGACTGCCACGTCATACAGCTTCCAACCGCGGCCTCAAGTGCACCTAAATCTTGTGCCTCGCTGGTCACCGGTCATCTTTCCTCGCTACCTTGGACCCTTGGGTTCTTGGACAGCCGGCTACATTGAGAAGTGTTCACCTGAACAAATATTTTCGAAGGTGAGAACCCCCTTTTATTGCCATGCTCTGATTGTTTAAATGATTACTTGAGGCGTTGCCGACCCCTTTCGTGTGTCAGGCATTTATGTGAATTCTGTGCCCCTTTACTATTGGGGACTTTGTTGCCGCCTTGTAGCCGGGAGGCATCACAGGTTACAAGACTATAATATTAATATTATCGTTTCAACGTGGGGTACTCCTAAAATAAATACAAATAGAAATTTTTTTGGACGGTAGGTATTGTGGTTTTTTTTTGTCACCACATCTTAAGGGAAAAAGTGTTTTTAGGGGAAAAAGTAAAAAATGGAATTGTTTTATGCATACTGAATTGATTTTCTGGACAGTATGAATGTATTTTCCTTATGAGAAGGTATCCTTATTGATTTATAATTATTTTGTTACTTGTGGGTCACCACAGTCACCCTTTTTTAGGTTTACTAAAAGGTAAAAAATACAGCTTTTGCATCTGAAATGTTCTGCCCCAGAAATTCAATATGGCCTGACAAAAAATCAAAATTAATAATAATTTCTTTTAGCTAACCAAACTTACCCTAACCTTAATATCAAAAGGAAACCATAAATTAAAAATGGCGACAGATAACCCACAAGTACCACGGTAATTTTTAGCATCAATCGGTATCACAATAACATATTTGGGACTCCCATATAACTGTCGTTTTTTTCGTTCACGGAGGATAAGTTACGCTAGGGCAGGATCGAATAGCGATGATTAAGTTACGAACGAGGAAACGATCTTAACATAAAACCGTTGGCAATTTTAGTGTACATAAGTGCAGTTATGGTATAGGTAATTAGAACATCACGTTAAATTTCACAGTATTCGGCCAATATAACAGCTGATGTAAGTTGACAACAGCTAAGTGAAAAACCATCAGAAAAGAAATGTAAAACTTCGAATGCATACATTCCCGTGATATATGATGGATGGCCATTGTTTGAAAATTTTCACTCGAATCACTGCCCGGTTTGAAATACATTTTTCGGAATACAACTCTGTTCACAGTTTAAGCATCAGCCTTCTAACTCGGCAGAAATAAGTTAACGCGTTGTTATTCTAAGTTTCTTTTATTGTCATTGACGAGTATGCTCGTCTAAAAATAAACTTTCAAACACAAGCTGTAATGACAAACTTACTGTATATGTCGATTCTGAGCCATCTAAATCCCTTCTACTTGTTCGAGTATTATTGTCAAATCGTCTTAAAATACTTTTTGAAAAAAGAGGTTAAACTGAGCAGTTGCAGAGAAAGTTAATCATTAATTGCTGAGCAATTGTCGAACGTGCGAAGTGGAAAATAAAATATTTGAGGTGCATTGTTGGATTAGGCGAAAAAAATTTGGTCCACTGATAGGATTTTCTATTTCATAGTGTGCGCGAGCATCAAATATCAGTCATAAACATGGTTCTTTTGAAGTCGTTTCAAATGTGGGATAACTCAGGGAGTGAAATTTATAATATTCGGAAACTTAATGAACTATTTTTCAAACTTATTTAAAAACGTTTCTAAAAAATGTCACAACAGGAGAAAATTCAGACCCAAAACGCGACCTTCAGAGGTCAACAGTGCCGCTAGGAGCACATTCTGCTGAGAATAGGATGCATTAAGAAGAGAATCTGCTCGCTGATTTCAATTACTGCAGGCCTTCAAAACATGCAAAGCAATTCCTTCCTCAAGCACTGGAGCGCACTTCTGAATTGAAGTACTCCTTGTAGCTGTTAAAACTTGTATATCGCGTTTATCTAGGCACAACACTCGTTGATACAAGGTGAATGTGTACATTGGCGATTTCATTTGCAATTCCCGGATTTTTATTTCTTATTGGACCATTTTATTCGCTTATATGGTTCTGACAAGTAATTTTCAGGATGACCTCCCAATTGAAATTCTGAGCCTTTTACAGATCGTTTTCAGGCAGTTATAAGCCAAGAGTTTAGTCGTTTTCGAGCAGTAAATTAGCCTTTTTCGGAGCAAATGTCTAGTATTTTTAGCCCATTTAAACGGCTATTTCTGGGCATCGAAAAGGCTAATGCAACGGCCATTTTGGGCTTCTCTACTACCTGAACGAGGCTATTCACGACCATTTTTGGCTTTTCCATTGCTTGAACTAGCCTCGTCCTGGCCTTTTTGGGCTTCCTTACTGCTTGATCAAGGCTAATACCGGCCCTTTTGGGCTTCCTTACTGCTTGATCAAGGCTAATACCGGCCCTTTTGGGCTTCCTTACTGCTTGATCAAGGCTAATACCGGCCCTTTTGGGCTTCCTTACGCCCGGCCTTAAAAACAAAAAGACATATGGAATCAAAAGTCCCAAATTGAAACATTATACCAATGAAAATTAAAATTTTCATTTATTAACGAAATAAATATGAAAATTACTTAGTATTGATTTACACCAGTGGCATAATGGAGCAGATCAGATCGCTCCAACATCAGATTTTCTATACGATGTAAAGAATTTGTAAGGCCGGGTCTTGTGGCTGCTTCGCCTAGTGAGTTCCGATTTGAGGCGAGTGAAGCAGCGGCCTTATACTTTTACACTTCTCCGGCTGTAGGTATCGGTGATACGCGGCGGAGAAGTGGGAACTTTCTCTTAATTTAATTTACATTGGGATATATTAAGATTACTGAACATAGAAGGACTAGAATCGAGGTTTGAGGGGTAACTAGGGTAAAGCACTACAAGTTGAATGCTCAGCGATGAAGTAGTGAGACAGAGAGAATTAAAAGAAAATTATCTAGTATCTAGATACTTTTGGAGAAGTATCTAGTATCTAGATACATTTTGAAGTATCTATGACCAGCTCTGGATATCTACATGAGCATAATATTTTTTTAACTACTAAACCGAAATTTATAGTAATAATTAATTGATGAAACTAATCGAAACTAACTTTGGCCACCCTTACCTAATCTAACATAACTAAGTTAGGTTAGTTGAAATTCATTTAGTTCTTTACATTTACTGAAGTAATACGATTTGTACAACATTTACGATTACGAGTCTTTTTACAATCTATTACGCGTCCAAATAGAGGTCGTCGAAAAGGCTTGAAAACGACTTTAAACGACCCGAATGAGCCCGCAAACAGCCATTGACTAGACCTATAAAAGGCCAGTTGAATGAAGAGCCCTTTTCAAGCCCTAATAGGCCAAGTATAGGTAGGAGTCGGTTTGAAGTCGTGATTTTTGGCCCTTTTGGGCCGTTTTCGACCTTTTACGACTAATTTACTACCTGAAAAGGGCGATAATTTTCAATTGGGCTTGAAGGATCTCTTCAATGACCAAACTTACCGTTCCTTTGAACTGTCTTTGGAAACTATTTCACCTACAATCGATATTTTCAAGGGTTTCATAATGCTGCAATGCCGCCTAAGTGCGCAGTAAAATGGTAATGTGACGTTTGAATGGACTGACAGGGTATTTGTATCACTTACAATTTTATTATTTAAAATTCAGTATAATAAACGCTACTATTAACTATGAAATAATAAGCAGCATCATCTGAGTGCAGCTTCTGCTTGATAATTAAAATGTTCATACTCGAAGTCACAAAAAATCAATGAGCGAAAGCAATGATCAGAAGCAAACAAATGGAAAGAAAATATAGTATCGTAATCCACAGACTGTTATTGAGTGTCATTTTTCATACCGTGAAGGGATAGATAATTAATCAATCCATTGGAAATTTAGACTCGAAGGGGAAGTTAAAACATAGGCACACAGTAGTGTATTTCGAATCAGGCATAAACTGTGGGTGAAATACTTCCCGTCAGTGAATGAAAAAATCATCTGTATCGTGCATAAAGACCGTTGTGATATTTTATATCTATATTTTTCCGTTACGCCTCCTTTTCTGCCTAACCGTGCTGAAAATCGTAGCAGTACTACTGTACTTCTTGCGCAGTATCAATGATGTGACTCGCATGTGGCTATGAACAGACGCCGAGATCATGCGTGCTTTTACAGCAGTTTTCTATTACCAAGCCAGGAGTGCTACTGCTGTGATCCCGGCTGTGAACTCCACTGAGCAGCACTGAACTACAATGGGCGGCAAGAGGTCACTATTTATTACTACAAATATTTGTTTTAAGTTATGCGATATCTCTAGTTTAGTGTGTTTTTTCTATACTAAAGGGTTGCTGCTACAACCGATTCATTACGACGATAACAGTTCTACTGGCGTAATGTTTAATCAGAAACGGCTCTAATGATGTTTAATCCGAAATCTAATGATGTTTAGTTCGAAATGGCTCTTATGTCCAACATTCTTGTTCTTCCCTACCTCCGTCCTGTGTGGGAGACGCTCGAGGTACTCTCCTGGAGACGTGATGAATCGTGGGAATCAGGTGAGCTAATCTATTTCTTTCTCATTTCGGATCTACCACCATTGACTTATTCATGTCTGTTTGAGCCGTCTTGCTTTTGGTTCCGGTTAAACTCTTCTGTTCTTCTCCCAATTTTAGGAGACTGAACGAGCACGAGGTGGAGTCATGAGAGTAACCTTTCTTGCTCGCATCCTTGCGGTATACTTGACCTTGGATGCTGAGGTGCCTCGGTCACGCCTCCCGTGAGCTGGTTGAGAACTTTGTCGTCAAACGCTGTAGCTTCTTCTGCACTGCGGCTCGACAGAGTCCACAGAGCCTAGGTAGAGACCCTGTTGCTTCGTTCACCTTCAGCGTAGAGCACTCGTGTTTGTGTTAAGTGTGGCTTACAGTAATGTCGCGTAAGTGAGCTGTCATCTTATGTTTTTTCATTAGCTATCAATAACGGAAATTATTATTTTGGCTCCACATCTTTAATTGAAAGTTTTTGTTGTGTTCTTGTTTACATCGTACATATAATTTAATATATTGTTCAATTTAATCTTGTTATCCAGTCCTACTTACCTTTGAGTGCTGACTTGCAGAATTGAAGGAGCGTAGTGAGGCTAACTGAGCTCGGGTTACCTCTTGAATAGACACACTGGCTTTAGTTACTCTTGATTTAACATCTCGAGGTGTTGGTTTTTGAACCTTCGCTCTCACTTACTGAGCTGAACTGTAGAATAACATTAGATTCACTGCATCGATTTTTAACTGAGTAGATCCCTATTGTTGGTAGTCGAAATAGAGAAAATCAAATTTTGCGTCAGCAACGACAGCGGTAGAAATCGTTCATTGATTTAATGTTACGCTCCTGTTATGCTCAGCGGTATCCATAACTCTGAGGCATCCTACACGTTGATCATGAGAGAATTTCAATTTGTTTTCGTGCTCTGCGACTCACCATTTCATTGAAACTCTCACCCAAGAATAGGATTTACTTGGGAAAAAGTAAACTACTTATTGAACGAGACACAAAGAAAAGCTGCAAGAAGAACATAACATAGAATGAGACCCAACACCTATGACAGGATCAGCTGGGGTAAAGTGGAACTGATGAGCGCACTAATATGACGAAAAGCGAGGTGACAGATTGTTAGGAACATATGAAAATTGAGAAAAAGAAAATAAATGAAAATGATATATCTTAGTTTAGCATTTCCAAAAACTCCTTAAACCAATCCAAATATACTGAAGAGAGATTAGAGTAAAATTTAACACAGAGATGCATAAAAATAAAAATTCCTTGCATAGAAGGAAAAATATTATGAAATTTCTAGTGCATAGGTAGAATTGCAAATGATTGCATCATTTACGTCCTGAAAGAATAAGTTCAGCAATTAATCTACAGCATTCGTGTGGAAATTATTAATTATTCAAATGCGGACGCGAGATTTTGCCCAGAGGTGGGCAAGTTGTTTCGAAACTTAAGTGTGTATGGGCACAATTTCCTAATTGTGAGTCGTTATATGAAAGCATTACTGCCTGATTATGTTTGATTCTCTCATCTGATGATTTAGAATAAAGCGCAACAGTGTACCTGAGCGCTGCACCTGCGTAACGACAATAAAACAGTGATAAAATAAAATCCCCCGAAGGAAATTGTTCCCTAATTAGCGTAACGAGTTTTCTGGCCGTAGTAACGGCAGAAATAAGGTAATATTGAAAAAAAATGATACGCTGAATGTATCCAGAATTTATTCGATTTGCATCATAGGTTGGACAACACGTTGGGGACGCTTGGAAAACGATTTTAAAGAGTTACATTGAACTTTTTGAACATTTTGACCCAATCGGAAGTGAGTTTTGCTTACAGAGCATCCAACCTCAGATGATTCGTTCCTGACGCCTTTCTGTCGAGAGGATACGGATCCGGTGATGAAAGAGGCCATCCATCGCTTGAAAGTAAGGGGGAACATTAGATGTCAACAACTCTTGTGTTTTCTTTGCTCCATGAGAATGTAAATAAAAAGGGATTTTAAAATTCATTTTGAAATGAACAGTAGCAATTTTGGATTTATTTTAGGCCATGATGATAATGATTCCCTTGGAATCATGTTTTTATATTTTTTGGATTGATTTTGATCATTGAGTAAAAAATTATGGAATGTCTTGTTCAATGACGGCTGCCCACACAATCACTGAAGCCGTGCCTCGTCTTTGAGTGATCACCTGGCAGCAATACCAACAAACTAAAATCGATGGTTTCAAGGGTTCTATTTTTGTAGTATGTCAAATTACTCCTCATGGCTGAAGACGATGTTAAGGAGAGGCCTTGATGGATGCGAAAAGTAGAATTTCGGTTTTTACTAGGTATTGACATTATTCGTTCCATTATTTTTCGAATATTCAGACATTTGACTTCCCTTAAAACTTCCTCGTTTCAAAAATGAGGGACGGAAGCCGTCTAAGTTTGTTAAAAATTCCGTTAAATTACTCAAACATATTAATAAAACTACGGGCTCTGTTCTGTTGAACATAATAATAAGTAACTAATTCACTCAAATAGTGCCTGAATTTGATACAATTTGGCAAGAAAACCAAAACTGTATGGTAATTGAAATGAAGATTTAGTTCAAAGGGATTGACAAATACTCTACGGTAATTGAAACGAAGATTTAAATACTGAGGAATTGACAAATTCTACGGTAACTGAAACGAAGATTTAGTTACTACTGTATTGACAAAAACTCAACGGTAATTCAAACTAATACCCAATTAGCGTTTGAGAAGTAAACTCTCCAGTAATTGTGAAAAAATTTATTCACTGAGAGCGGATTTCAACTTTTATGGACTCCAACCATCGCCCTCTTAAATATTTTTCAACTAAAGCTCTAAACAACTCCAGTAAAATGAGAATAAGGATACAAAACGAGAACATAAATTCTTTTAAGCCCTTCATTTATCTTTTTGGAGTATACGTTTGTAATTAAACATAAGTTATGTGTAATGAAGTGCGTTTAAATAGCTCTGGGTGCAAGCATGATACCCCTATGTGACCCATTAACACTATGTATTCGATTAGGTGATCTGTCTTAATATAGAAAACAGCTTGCTGAAATGGTTTTCAAATATACGATCTCCGATGGGATAGTGAAGTCCATCTGAGTCTTCAGCGTCAACTACACACACACACACACACACACCCGAGTTTTGAATATTACCCAAGCTTTCGATGGTAGTCTTATGAAAATATCGTGAAACTGGAAAGAGAAGTTGTAAATAGTAGCATAAAAATCCACAAAATTGCTTTAGACGTTACAGTTGTCCTGTTAAAATAATTTTGTTTTATAAGAGAAGTAAAATTGATTACCAAACAATTATTACTCAGCTACGAAGTAATTAGTAGAGTACCTGACGTTCAAAACTGGAGAAGCGCTCTGTAATGTTTCAGAATTTTTGCACGTGTGATTCAAATTCTTTACTCCTTTAAATTAACTCAAAAAATATGAAAATGTGCCTCGTAATCCATTATGTAATTGACAAACTTATTTGATTTTTTTTTTGCATAAACAATAAAATGATGACAAACAATTTTGCTCAGCCAAAATTTTCCCTTTTGAAGATGATGTGTTGACACCTTAGATGAGGTGTTGACACCTCTTAATAGTTAAATAGTTAAAAACTTTAATTCAAGAGGTGTTGACACCTTAGAGGTCGTCACCAAGAGATGCGCGGAAACTACTTCGCGAGGTGAAGATGAACGCAAAAGTTGTAATAAAATAGTTAAAAACTTGGTTACGAAGGTTATCAAAGCAAGTACTCCTAAAATTCATCGTTATTTAACTGAATAAGAATGGTTTGTGTTGACATTGGCCACGACGGACGCTTCTTCACAACGTAACATCATCTACCAGGCGTCTAGAGTACTGCTAATTTAATTCTTTAGAGAACGGTAATTGCATTTGAAAATGATCACTGTAGAGTGTTGGAACAAGAATTGAGTTATTTGGAGAAATTTAAGCTGGTATGGGCAAAGAAGGTCGAACTTTCCTCCACCAGAACAGAGTGTCAACTGTTAAACGGGGCAAAGGTTGCCTGACATTTTGGGGCTGCTCACGTAGGACTCGTAATTTATAAGCAATTCCAATCAAAGGACTACTGATGAACACTTCGAAATATTGAATAAAAAGTTCAAGCTGTCGGAGCCAAATTATGGGTTCATCGAGTTGTTTCCACTTTAGCTAGACAGTGACCAAAATATTCATCTAAATGTGTCACTGCATGGTTACGAAGAAAAAAATTACAGTTTTACCCTAGGATGTGCCCTAACAAGAAAAGAAACCGGTTAAAATTCTGAACCAAGAAATGACAGCTCAAATACGTAATTTGACTCGGAGAATTAGGCAAAAATTAGAATATGCAGCTTTGGAAAAACACAATGGATCCCACCATCAAAGAGTCTAATTTATTAAAAAACACACAAAAAGGGCAGTAACATTGAAGAATGTGTTAATAGCGTCTCTCTTTCATATGCTAGGTTGTCACTAATTGTGAAAGAACAAATAAGAAATCAATTTTAGCCTTAAGTGGTTTATTGTTACAGTTGGCGGTCGTTAGATTACTGTCATTATCTGGTCCACTGTCGCTAGGTAAATAGTAACTTTATGGTATGGTTGGGAGGTGTTAGGTAGGTTACCTTCGGATATAAGATAGGTGAAGTTAGGTTACGGCAAGATAGGTCGGGTCAAGATAGAACCGGCTAGGTCGGAATCACTTATTTTAAGATTTTTTTTCTCTGAACCTACCGTCAATTGATGATTTTTCTGAATTTATTTAATCAAATCAATTGTTCTAAAGTTGATATCTTTAGTAAAGGTGGTTGAACGAAATTTCAAATTTTCCCTAAACCATGTGCAATACTGCAAATGAATTTAATGAATGTAATAAAGCAAATACAATACTGCAAATGAATTTAATGAATGTAATAAAGCAAATACAATACTGCAAATGAATACAATATATGAATGATCGTAATAAAAAATTAGATAATAAAAATACATCGTTATCTACTCGATGGTGCAAAAACATGCATCATTTCATGAAAGTTTTAGCGCTGAATTTTGCATTCTCGGTGTCTACGTCGGCAGTTCACAGCCCGAGCAGGCGCGTCCTGTGTGTGACCTGAATTCCAGAATTTTTCATTTGCGCTCAGGATTGTGAACTGTCAACCGGGGATGGATTCTCCTCTCCGTTTCGCGCTCCCTTGATTCTCTTCAGAAGATTCTTCTCTTCTTTGAAAGATTCTGAGTCGTTTAGAGTTGGTCGTGTGTTCGCCCCCCCCCCCCCCCTGGATTTAAACTCGTTCGTATATCACATCCTTACTGTCAGCTTTCCTTCGAGCGTTATTACTGCATGTTGCTTCTGGTGGTGCTCTGTATTTCTGCAGGTGCTTACAGTTTTTGGTTTGTTGACTGTCGTATAAAATCTACTGATGTTATTTGCAGCTCGTCAACACTCTATCTCTAAATTTTCAGCTTAGGGAAATTCATAGGAAGTTTATAACTGTTCTTTTTAGATCGTTAACTCAACCCAGCTCATTTTCACCATCTAATGCACGCATAATAACGGTTCTCTAGTTTTGTAGCGGTTGTTCACTGTTCGGTAAATGTCCATCACTAGCATTTTAGTGTAGCGATAACCAAAGGTACATAGTTTAGTGCTGTTCATATAACGTTCGTATTTGTTCAGTTTGCAGAGCACACTTGTTGACCCAACATCGGTGTCTATTGCAAGTTCTCTGCTGAGCGTTGCAGACTGCACCAGCTCAGTCATTAGTGAAGATCACTTCAATAGAAGCAAAATAAGTTTGAGTGAATGAGAGTGTAAACGGATTCCAGCAAAATAATCTTTCTCAAATTGTTCCTAATAGTGAAAGAATACATGATAAAAATGGGAACCAATGAGTAAATGAACAATTAAACAGCAAATGATTTGAAATTTAATCCTGTGAAAATGTAATTGATCCATTAAACGTGGTTTGTAACTTTTCAAATGTTCTGTCGTCGCACTGTCATTTTATGTCTAGGGCTAGAGTGCAGCTTTCTAACTTCCGAAGTAAATTTTTGCAAATATTTTCTAGCCTTTGAGCGGCTGTTTGATAGATTCTCTAATTTTAAAATTAATTCTTTTATTCACTATGAATCTTTTAACAGCACATTAAAAAAACTATTGCTCTTTAATTTTACGACAAGTTTACCCTTAGTGTAATATCGCTGCAATGTTCAGACGAAATAATTTTTCGGTTCGTAAAAAGTTGAGTTCTGATGAATCAATTTAGGTTATTGAGCCCGGCATATGAAACGGGGTAGTTTCACCTAACAAACAGAATGATATCTCGTAAGTGAAATTAATCTTAAGCGACTGGGAAAGTTCGAAAAATAATTAATCGACAAAAACAAAACTAAAACTAAAAAAATCAAGAACAATTCCAGACTTAAGGAAGACAAAGATTTGGGGATTGCAACTAATGAATTTTACAACTATTTCTGTTCAGTTGGCTCTGACCTCGGAGTTCTATAAGGGTTACCTGAGCTGCAAGAGCAAGGTGTGCCAGTGAGACCCAGTCTGCCCGCTTACGGTTCTTACACATCCAATCTCTCACGGCCAGCCTCTGTACAGTTTGGGGTCTAAATTATCGTCTTTTTGTGGTGGGGAATTTACCATGATCATCTCGCATGAATTTCTGCACGATTTGTTTAGTTCAGTACTAGCTTTATAGCTATATAATTATTTAGCTGCATAATCAGATAATACAGCTGCATAACATAATTAAGTTTCTATACAAGTATATCATTGAGCTAAAAAATCATTTTATCATTCATTATTGACAATTTTAATACAGATAATTTGTTTATGTGCAGTTTCAACTCAGAACCTACGTATACTAATATTCCTTTAAACGAAGCAATTGATATTTCTAGACAACGTAAGCTTTACGAATTGAGTTAGACTTCGATTGTTACGATTGCTGGAAATCGTGATAAGGGTACATTTTTCTATTCAGTAAAAAAACTTACCTGCAAATTACAACTTATAGCCAACTCTTTCTTAGCTTTCTTTAAAAAGTATGGTTTTAACCACTGTATAGCAGCATTCAAGTCCATATTTCACCGAAACCATTTGGATGACACGTTTTTTCTGAGGTGGAGACCAATCGATTTTTTATATTACATTCATCATCATCATTCAAGAACCAAATTCACAAAATAAGTAGAACAAAACACCCACGTAACTTTCTTACATGGTCTTGTTAAAAATTGAATTCGAAACTGATACTGCTGTTTACTGGAAGCCATCTTTCACTGGTCTTGCTTCGAAATACTCGGGCTGCATAAGCAAAAAATATATTAGATCATGCATAGCCAGTTTACTACAGTGGGCGTATGGTGTATATAGCACTCATAAAAATTTTCACCGTGAAGTGGAATATGTATATATACAGACTATTGGCTTAGTACATGTTTCCAAACCTTTTCATCGATAATACTTAGAAAAATATTAAATGAAGAAGTCTATCTACCTGCTATAACCTCTTGAGTAGCAAAGCAAGGATTATACGCTGAACTCCTCTTTCTTGGTTATTTCAAAACCGATGTGATGAAATATCGTCCTTGTTTTTCTCATAAAGTTTGAGCCAATGAGGGAGTATTGGTCCATTACCACCCGAATGCACCTCGCGCTTAACTTCATTTTAACCATCAAGTTTCACGCAGAAATCAGCGCACGGTTGGTTTCCCTGCAACCTGATTCATTTATTTACGCTGATGCACGACACCGCGCCGCCTCACCTATACCCCAGATTCTTGCCTCGGTTATGCGTCTTCCAGCACGCGCTCCGTCTGGGCCTGATAACATATTAGGTTATTTTTACAAAGCCCTTTAGGACATTCTAAGCTTTTCTCGTGGCTGCAATATTAGGGCTTGCCAACAGAAAATTATGCAAATTTTGATGATGAAGGGCCTAAAGGGCGCTCGAGAGACGGCACAAAAAACACTCCAGCCTCCGAGCCGAGCTTCGCTGGATGTTGCCGCTCAGATGAATTCAAATTATGCTCGGCATTGCATGCGGAAATTTGTTTTCTAATAGCATCGAAATTAGCTCTCAGTTCGATGATCAAATTTTCCTTCACATTCCTGGATTGAGTTGCGGTATTCGGATTATAGACCCGATTTCCATCTTTCCGTAAGTTGGAATTCATTGAGGGGCGGATTAATATTCTGAGACTTAAGTTTATAGATTGGTTTGATAAATCTAAGGTATGGATTTTTAACTGTCGGATTAATTTTCTGAGCTTATGGATCTATTGCTTGACGGGATATTTTCCCCAGACATTGATTTATCGAATAAAGGATTATTAATCCGAAGGATTTATTTTGGGAGAATTTTCCCAGATTTAGACATATTTACATAGAGGTTTAAAATATTTTCAGCTACGGGTTTCTTCAATGGAGAGATATATTTCTGAGGCATGGATTGATAGACTGGCGTTATATCTTGAGAGCTTCGAAATAATAGAGTTTTGGAATAATATCTGGAGGTTGAATAAATATTCGGTGGTGGTAAATATTCTGTTTCGTTCATTGAATGCTGGTAAATTTTGGAATTGTCCTTAAAAGTGTCAGACAGTGTCTTTATGGTGTGTATTCTTTACATAACTTGAAAATACTCCGAGGCCCTCTGGGATAAAATAGGACGCAATTATTTACAGGCCTTTTATTGATGGAAAAATAAGCATGTTTGGCTTCGGCACCATTGTTTATTTTTTGAGAATTTTGCTATCAAATGTGAGCTTTAAAATGCTCTAATTTAAAATCTAGTTCTGCAATAGAGAAAATTTTAAGTTTTACCCTCGCCGTTAGTAAATTTCTCGTGTAGCTAAGGAGTGCTTTCAATTGAATAACTTGAGGTAGAGCTATAATGGGTCGAAAGTAAAACGGAAAACGCGTCGGAAAATAACTTGAAGTAGAGCTATAATGGGTCGAAAGTAAAACGGAAAACGCGTCGGAAAATAACTTGAAGTAGAGCTATAATGGGTCGAAAGTAAAACGGAAAACGCGTCGGAAAATAACTTGAAGTAGAGCTATAATGGGTCGAAAGTAAAACGGAAAACGCGTCGGAAAATAACTTGAGGTAGAGCTATAATGGGTCGAAAGTAAAACGGAAAACGCGTCGGAAAATAACTTGAAGTAGAGCTATAATGGGTCGAAAGTAAAACGGAAAAAGCGTCGGAAAATAACTTGAAGTAGAGCTATAATGGGTCGAAAGTAAAACGGAAAACGCGTCGGAAAATAACTTGAAGTAGAGCTATAATGGGTCGAAAGTAAAACGGAAAACGCGTCGGAAAATAACTTGAAGTAGAGCTATAATGGGTCGAAAGTAAAACGGAAAACGCGTCGGAAAATAACTTGAGGTAGAGCTATAATGGGTCGAAAGTAAAACGGAAAACGCGTCGGAAAATAACTTGAAGTAGAGCTATAATGGGTCGAAAGTAAAACGGAAAAAGCGTCGGAAAATAACTTGAAGTAGAGCTATAATGGGTCGAAAGTAAAACGGAAAAAGCGTCGGAAAATAACTTGAGGTAGAGCTATAATGGGTCGAAAGTAAAACGGAAAAAGCGTCGGAAAATAACTTGAAGTAGAGCTATAATGGGTCGAAAGTAAAACGGAAAAGCGTCGGAAAATAACTTGAAGTAGAGCTATAATGGGTCGAAAGTAAAACGGAAAAGCGTCGGAAAATAACTTGAGGTAGAGCTATAATGGGTCGAAAGTAAAACGGAAAACGCGTCGGAAAATAACTTGAGGTAGAGCTATAATGGGTCGAAAGTAAAACGGAAAACGCGTCGGAAAATAACTTGAAGTAGAGCTATAATGGGTCGAAAGTAAAACGGAAAACGCGTCGGAAAATAACTTGAAGTAGAGCTATAATGGGTCGAAAGTAAAACGGAAAACGCGTCGGAAAATAACTTGAAGTAGAGCTATAATGGGTCGAAAGTAAAACGGAAAACGCGTCGGAAAATAACTTGAAGTAGAGCTATAATGGGTCGAAATTAAAACGGAAAAAGCGTCGGGAAATTCGGATGTGAGAGTGTTTCATTGATAAACGTCACATGTGCGAGATTAAGAATTAAAGTATTATCACTCGTATTGAAATTGTAGGTTTTGCTGGCACGTCCTTGTCAGTTATGTAGTTTTTGTTAAATTGTATGGGATGGAAAGTAAATTTAGGAATTATAAATATACTCGTAAATTGCGTGCAAATATTTTGCCAACATTGATGAAATTAGAGACAAAATTAAGGACTATAAGTTTTTCTACTCTTCAATCATTACTGAATATTTTACAGACTTATGTAAGACAGAAAGTAAGATTTAATGCGATAAATCCAGTCAAGTTCAAAGTTTTGACATCTTTAAATTTGAGGCAAGATCGAACAGTTAAAAAAAATTCAAAATTCAGCATACACTGGTGAAGTTTTGCGAAATGAGCTGTCTGTATAGTGCTCTTATTCTCAAAACAAGATTCTTTGAGCAGGCGAATGTTTTCATGATAGCCTACGGCTTGGTTGTAGATGAGTAGGTTATCATGAAAACCTTCGGTCATGCTCCGCAACAGTGTTGTATCATGGTAACCAAAGGCTTCGCTTTAAAGCTTTTTCATTTCATGAGAACATACGACATGAATTAAAACAGTAGGTTAACGTGAAAACCTAAGGCTTGGCTTCAGCGGAGTAGCTTATCATAATATACATACGACATGAATTAAAACAGTAGGTTAACGTGAAAACCTAAGGCTTGGCTTCAGCGGAGTAGCTTATCATAATATACATACGACATAAATTAAAACAGTAGGTCAACGTGAAAACCTAAGGCTTGGCTTCAGCGGAGTAGCTTATCATAATATACATACGACATGAATTAAAACAGTAGGTTAACGTGAAAACCTAAGGCTTGGCTTCAGCGGAGTAGCTTATCATAATATACATACGACATGAATTAAAACAGTAGGTTAACGTGAAAACCTAAGGCTTGGCTTCAGCGGAGTAGCTTATCATAATATACATACGACATGAATTAAAACAGTAGGTTAACGTGAAAACCTAAGGCTTGGCTTCAGCGGAGTAGCTTATCATAATATACATACGACATGAATTAAAACAGTAGGTTAACGTGAAAACCTAAGGCTTGGCTTCAGCGGAGTGGCTTATCATAATATACATACGACATGAATTAAAACAGTAGGTTAACGTGAAAACCTAAGGCTTGGCTTCAGCGGAGTAGCTTATCATAATATACATACGACATGAATTAAAACAGTAGGTTAACGTGAAAACCTAAGGCTTGGCTTCAGCGGAGTAGCTTATCATAATATACATACGACATGAATTAAAACAGTAAGTTAACGTGAAAACCTAAGGCTTGGCTTCAGCGGAGTAGGTTATCATAATATACATGCGACTTGCATTAAAACAGTAAGTTAACGTGAAAACCTAAGGCTTGGCTTCAGCGGAGTAGGTTATCATAATATACATGTGACTTGCATTAAAACAGTAAGTTAACGTGAAAACCTAAGGCTTGTTTTCAGCGGAGTAGGTAATCATAATATGCATGCGACTTGCATTAAAACAGAAGGTTAACACAAAAACAGCATTTACTTAGGCGTGCAAGTAAGCGCACACTTCCCACACAGACAGGCAGGGCGAGGGAAAGGCGACAGCAAGCCAGGGACAATTTCGACCGCTCCGGCCAGAATGAGAGCTGAGAAAAAATGACTCGAATTCCTTCCTGAAGAAGAGTTGTGCCTTTCCTTGGAGTATTTAAAAGCACTCTCAAAAACTTTCCGTTCTTCTGTTGAACTTCATTTGAGCTCCTTTCAAAAATACGTTCCATCATCAGCCCCGGAAATGGGTGCTGATTTTTTTGCTCCGAGTTCTCAGAATTAGTGAAAAGCTCGTCCACTTTTTGTGAATGAAATCTTAATAACTTTTTAAGAAATTGTGCGGTATTGCTAACGAAGCTGTTGCTGGTTTGATGTACGAATAAGATGGCATGTTTTTAGCGGAAATTGGGCCTGAAATTGGCAAAAGATCCCAGGCCCGAAAATCCTGCTTAAAATGTTTCGGAACACTAATGAGGCTCCTCTGGAATATAGATAAGGGTCTCGATATTTTAATTCTAAAAAATTCGCTATACGTGCGTGTGAATTAGAAGTCCATGCCATATTTTTAACGGGAAAAGTCTGTGCAGGACTTATTTTATTCCTGTATGAAAATTACTTACATAATATTTATGCGAAGCTGTACCTTTTTCTCAAGCATTCATTGTGCAGGCTAAGATTTCATTACTCTGTTATGAAATGTTCTATTAGGTTTTCTGATCGAAATATAGTCGTAGATTTTCACTCTTGAGCGAAAACATTTTGTTTTTAATCCTGCAGTTTAAAATGAGGAAAATTTAGAACTCAACGACTTCTATCGTTTGAGTTTTCGAAAAAAATACACAGAAAATGCAACATATTTCAGCTCTGACGTTCCTTTAGAATCAAATAGAAGCGCAAAGATTCCAATTTACCGCCTATTTTTCCACTAAACACTTACCGAAGACACGTTAAAAACATCAAACATTAGGCTTAGAGCGCGACACTGCGCTCACCCAAAGAAAATCTGTTTTCTCCATGAATGCTCCGAAATTAGGACCAGAATTTCGAACTATGCAAACTGAACGCGAAAGAGCAACTCGGCGCGTGTCATGTTTGGCAGAAGCAAACATGCGCTGCAGCGCATGTTTGCAGTCGTCACATTCACTATTCATCAAACTCTGCACTGGATCGTTGCTGAATCTTTTGCTCGGACAGGAAACGCCTCGCAATCTTCCAACTGTCGAGCGGCTCACAGACAAACACGAGGCAGTTACACGTGAAAATTCTCGCTGCACTCATGTTTAAAATGCGTTTAGGACGCGCCGTTAAGTTGAACGGGCGCACAACACTGCAGTGATTGGGTGCATTTGCAGGCAGGAGTGCAAATTGAGTTCAGGTCAAAAGAAAGAGGTATCTTCCCTCTGGCTTGAGGTCTTTGAAATTTTCTTATCTAGTTTTGTGAAACCAGGAGATCATAAATACAAATTAAGCTTCGAGTAATATATTCAAACTAGTATCTTAGCTTATTTAAAAGTTTGAAGTGAATGTAAGTTTTTGACTTTGTGGTGAATATAAGGTTAAAGAACATCCTAAGCATTTAAATATTATACATTTAACTTCGATTTTTTCAGGCTGGAAATTCAAAACAAAGGGATGCATCGACAATTACTACTAACGAATGCTTCTTTTCCATTTCACTGATGATGCACTTTTTTACACAAGATCTGTGAACCTCATTGACGCCGTGTACAGAATGTGAGTTTTAATGGTAAAAATTAGGTCATATCCACTAGTGAACATATTATTACCGCATTTTTGAAAAATTAACCTCGAGCTACTTACGTCCTGTCCACATTCTGTAAAAATAATCATAAAATATTTAAATTATAAGAATTACGAGTAAATGAACTCGTTCAAGTACCTGGGAGTAATTCTGGATGACAGGTTCTCATTTAAGGACCATTTCAAGTTGGTGACGAAATTATTCAGTAGATTCGGGGAATATTTGATTTCGTTTCCAGGTTGTTAAATTGGAAAAGATTTAGTACGCAGCATTTCCCCCACCACAAAATTTAAACACTAAATAATTGGGAGGGAGCACTGCAGCTGCCATGTCATTGAAATACAAGCTGTCGGTAATAATTTTTAGGAATTTTGTCACGTGTTCGAAAAGGAAATATATTGCGGAGCGGTTAACTATATAGTTGACTGCTGTACCAAACTCAATGTATTCCCATTTGAATATGTTCATCAGTATGCAGTGCTTTCTCTCATTCCTAAAGTTTTCTTCAAGAAAGATGACGTTTACTCGCATTTTTACTAGCAACTTTACACAGGAAAATTTCACGAGACTTGCAACACTCCTTCTTACGTACAAAGAATTAGAACGAAAGTAGATCGTTGTTCCAAAGATTTAACAATACAATTCCGTGCCTACATATGTAAAAACCGATAGGAAAGATTTCGCTTTCAAACTATTGCTCAACAAGTGTGTGCTTCATGAACTGAATATTGTTGTAAATGTTTATTCTAATCGGAAGTATGTAAATTACACGTGAGGCTAAAGAAAATGTGATTGTAGGCATCCGCGATTAAAAAAATTGAAGTTAAGTGACGTTACGCTAAAAGTAAAATGAAAAGAGATACTAGAACACTTGCATGTGAGAAGTGTTCATTGATAAGCGTCAAGTGAGTGTGATTAGGAATGTGTACGATAAAATATGAAAATCACAACCTCTCAGGGTCATCACTAGTGTTAAATTGCGCTTTTGTAGACAGGTCTTTAGCGATGAATATTTTGCACGCTTTTGTGGGATGGAAAGTAAATTCTTGGGTTGTAAATTCAGTCAAAAATTCATAAATTTGATTATTGCGGTAATAACATTACTTGTCTTCTTGATTTTTTTCCTGAGATTTTTAACAAATAATCAATGAAAATGGATTACTTTTTATGTCCGGTCGATCTAAGGTGTACGATTGAAAATAACAGAGCAACTTCCGGCTTTTATTTATAAGAACGTTTCTTATATGATTACTTACTCTAGGCTTTTACACGTGTTCCAGAATTTTAACAGAATATTTAAGTTCAAGTTTACATAATATTACTGAAGGCTCTACACATCTTCGTTTGACATCACCCGCCTTAATTATTCTTTACCACTATTTAACTGAGCACAAAATCAACGAGAGCACGTTCAGGTTGAAACAATAGTCGTTAGTTCATAATTTTGTTTTCCGCTGGTCGACTTCGCAGTGAAACAGGTATCAGCGATTGGCAGTACAATGAAAGGACACAGTGAAGGCTACAGTAGCTTCAGAGAATGGTGAAATGCTACAGAGAATGTCTATAGAGAACGGCTGCCGGCTGAAAATAATATGAGGTTCGTTCTGCAAATAAATGAAATATATTTGAGCAAAATAATGTAATTAATTTCTCAGTTCCTACGCTCGTAAGAAATCCCAACATTATAAATCATTTTAGAATATTCAAAGTCAGAGTTAAAAGCAAATATAACAGTACAAGAACCTAGCGAATAATCACAAAAATGTAGTCACAGTCTAACAAACAACTCAGGCAAAAGCTAACATTCAAATGATCCGTGCGCATCACGGACACATGTGTTCTGCTTCTTAATCTAAGTCAAAATTAAGAACTGCGGCAACAAATACTATTATTTGTAACAAATTAGTTAAGTTTGTAATATAATCCTTAATTGTCAAAGAGAACATTTGTGACTATTAAAACATTTGTTGAAGCATCACAAAACATAAAAATTTGTTAAAGTTTCACAGATGCTCGAGTTGAGCGATCAGCCAGCAGGCACGCAGCATTGCGGAGGGTAGAGCTTCATGTAGTTTTACTCTACTGAAATAGTACATTTATGCATAGCAGACGATTGAATGTAAAGATGGAAATCAAAGTTGTTTTCATAGGTTCTATCTAGTTCAATATTTGTTATTTTTTGATGGGTATTTTCTTTCGGATACGTTCTGTTTTAATTTCCCTGCTGAATGATACATTGCCATGATTTTTGGAGTGTTAGAAAAATAAATTTGCTCGTGTTAATCATGTGGTAGAGAATTCAAAAATAATTCATGATATTAAATAAAGTTTTGCGTGCTCCTCACAAAAGAATTGTAGACATTATAGTAAAGGTGTCTAAATAGAAGCTCTAGTCGTAGTTTTTGCTGATATCGCTTTCAGAAATATTTCTATAAAATAGGAAGAGTTTTGAAGACACATTTCCTTTCTCCTCTAAACTCATTCCTACAAACTCGAGTGAAATTCAATTAAAAGTATTTGTCTCTGCAGCTTGTAAACAATTTGTTTTTCAAGCGAAGTGCTACATTTCGAAAACACCGTCATCAGAGGGCCAAAATTTTGACGAGCGAGGCAATGCGACGCAGCTCGGCACACTCGCAATATTCGGGCGCGCAATGCGCTCCGTCCTGCCCGGCGGCCGTCAGCAATTGCAGGCTTTACGGCCGACCTGGACACGAAAATGGCAAGCATCTTTATGGTTATGGCACGAAAATATACGCTCCACCATACTTGAAGAAGAATGATGTTCCGATGTAGGCAGTTCCGGAAATTTTCTAGCGTTTTTGAGGCCGAAAAAATTTGTTAAAGAGCGGTTTGACGTTCTGAAGCCCACAGGAAGACCTCGAGGAATTTACGAGCATAATTCGTGTACCCGCGTGTAGTTTCTTCATGGCGTGCGTGGTGCGGCGCTAAAACTTACTTACTCGAGACAAAATAATGAGCATTTTTGGGGAATTAGGTTAAACGAACTTACTTTGAATCTGAACAACACACGTCACGCTAAAAATCGTAGCAAAAATTGAGGGCAAAATTCTGTAAAATAAGGCAAAAATATTGTGTGAAAGAGAACGCTCTCCACTTACACACTGTCAAACAATTGGGATTTTGTTTTTCTGTAGTAAGTCACGAACGTTTGAGTTGCTTACGGTTTCTTAAATGAGCATTTTACATCATTCCCTGAAAAGGTCGACTAATTTTACTTCAATTTTTATTTTTAATTTATTGCAATTATTTTATAAAATTGAAGGAGGGAATATCTTGGTGTTCAGGAGTTTTTATGTGGAATGGGAGCCCAAATGTAAGAACGTTAAGCGGGGAGTTAAAATCAAGCGTATACAATATTTGCTGGGTATTGTCTCTTGCTGGTCGAAACTGTTCTGTAGTGGAAGTGTCGTATCACCAGCGAGGGTTACATTTTACCAATCGTTATATACCATTCTCGACCCGGCAAGTTTCTCTAAAGTGGATCACACTAAAGTATCTCTCTGTTGATTGTTTGACTAATGTTTTTTTAATAAAGTACGTTTCCCAAAGGTTAGTTTCAATAAACTGTTTCTCTTGGAATGATTCGCTTGGATATATTTCTCTTGGGTATACAGGTATCTCACCAGAGTATGTCTCACCATAAACTTCTTCTGACAAGATTCTGTCTCAATATGTCATGCCTTCGTAAGACGTATCTTACTACAAGGCGCAGACAAGTGTTGGAAGCGAGCTTCAATAAAGTGAAAAAATTACTGAGGTCGCAGTAGATCTGGACGTACTCGTAAGTTCGTGCAAAAATGCTCACTCGTAAATGCACTCGGAATTATACCATTTAAGACAGTTTCCACTTGCCGATCAGCTGTAAATTTTGGTAAGAACAAAACACGGCAATAAGTTGCTCACTGTTATTGTTTGTATCAGTGAACGTTGAAAATTTATCGAAATTTACGAAAAGCATTAAAAAGAGGCTCTAAAAGTTTCGGGTTAGAATATTCTGACTAGCTTTTTCTATTTATAGAGAAATTATCCACGAAGCTATGAGATGTTATGTAAATACTCCTCGAGAATATTTTAAAGAATGTATAATTTATTTGATTCCTAAACTATTTCACTTAAAATTTTCGGAGCGAAAGAGCTCACTTATAGTGTTTTATTTGGAGATCTAGGGAGAATGACAGGCGACGATTAGTGCCTCCCTGTAAATGTTGTAACTCATTGAAGTTTGAAAAAATGGAAAGGATTTTCGTCTTTTCTGTACTCTAAAAGTGTGAAGCAATTTGTTCAAATTTTTATCAGCGGCTCATCCTACTGATTAAGAATTGTTACATGGATTTGCAATGATAAGTCAAAACGTAGTCGGCTCAAGCTAAACTAGTCAAATTAATGTTATCAAATTTGCAATTAAACGTGAAAAAGTAAAATGATTTCTCAATTTCCCAGTTATGCTTTTTTCTAGTGATTAAAAACGAGGACTTTTCCTTATTACCTAAATCATTTTGAATTTATCCCAGAGCGCTTAACTGAAGTTTTTTTCAAGCTTAAGAAAATTAAGATGACGACTGGCTCGCATTTTCGTTACGTGCCAATAAACAATGGCGATAGATAAACGACAAAAAACAAATAAAAGACGATAGAATTCAATTATTCCCATTTATTTTGAGTCAGGCCGAGCTGTTGGAGGTTGGTCCGAATCAGCATAGTCCTGATCTGACGTTCAAATCCTCGATTTGTTGAAGATCCGCCTGTTGTCCGGACGTCTGATGTATTTTTGGCTGACATGGCACCGTCTAAGATTTCAGGAAGCTCGTCTTAGATTCTAAAATTTCTGAACGCTCATGTTAGGATCTAAGATTTTATTATGATAAGGTTAGAATCTAAGATTACAGGGCTCTTGAGGTAGGATCTAAAATTTCAGGGCTCTCTTGAGTTAGGATCCAAGGTTCTAGGGTACTCGGGTCTCAACTTCTGTATAGGGTCTAAAATTCCAGAGCGCTCACGTTAGGATCTTAGACTCCAGAGTACTCGTGTACGATTCTAAAATTCTGGGACGTTCAAGTAAGGATCTAAGATTCTAGGATGATTGTGTTAGGATTTGAGGTTCCAAGGCGCTCCTGTTAGACTTCTAAAATTCCAGAACACTAACTGTATATCAGGGGCTAAATAACTCAAGTTGTGGTTTAACACGTTCCCTGCGTATCCGAGGCTGTCAACGGTTGGTTTGCTTAGGTTGTAAGCAGCAGAATATGGAAATCTACTTTTCTGCTCAAATACATTTTTATCCTTACTTAGAATTATAAAAATGCAATTGCACGATGCATTTCACCTCGTGTGATTACAATTATTTTTTTAAAAAGGTCGCGAAACAGATGAAATGTCATTCATTTATACCGGTAGGTAAATGAACAATTTACCTACTGCATGGTACACATATGGCCCAATTCGCCGGGAATGTGTTCAAATTTGTTTCTGTGCTTTACTTTAACTTCGCTGAAATTCCAATGCAGTCAGGACGTTTGAAATCTGCTCACTAGTTTTATGACACGGTAGCCGTCAGGTCAATATAAAAAACTTTTCTGTCTTTTCACAACTAAGGAAATTTCGAGCGCAATTGATACAGATTGAACTCCTAGCCGAGGAAAATTTGCCAAAAAAATTCAGAAGTCGTCTAAGTACAGTGTCTGATACTGGATGAATGACTTTAACGTTAGAAGACAACACATTTGTAAGTAAAGTGTATATCACCCAAACCAGTCACCTCATGTGGAAAATTAATGCAAATTTAATATTTTAAGCTCGTATCATTTGCTTCATCTTCTATACTGATCTAAGTACAATGATTTATGTGAAGTAGATGATATTTTTTCGAGAAAATTATCGTTTTTTAGCAACAAAACTTTTTAGGGAAAAAATTATGTTCAAAATCATATTTAGTGTTCGTCAGTGAAGGCTTTTCTGTATAATATATACGACACACCTATGAAATTAGACTTGGTTTTTTTCGGTCTGAATTGGAAAGTTCTTTCAAATATTTCCCAACTGTAAGTTGGAGTACTCAAGTATCGAGTGTTTCGTTGGTGAGAAATTCTTGAACGATGATAGAAATTTATTATGTGAACGCAGTAGAAAGTTTTGGACATTTCACTTATAATGTTGTTGTTAAATTCAGCACCGCTTTTATTTTTATCGAGATGAATTATAAATACTTTTTGAAAAAGTAATCAAGACCTGCTCAGCACTCTTACCAGTAAAAATTTCGAGATTACCCACCTAATTATTTGTTTGTAATTATTGAGTGTATTTTGTACGCCGAACCGTCATACGCTGAGCGGAAGCAATTTTTCTTGAACTAACTTTCCAAAGCGCAGCAGTGAAAGAAGCGAACGGCACCTACAGGTATCACAGCAGCCACCCAGGTCCGTCTGTTAAGTTGATGTATGCAGGAACCGTGATTTATTCATGGGCATTTCATTTCTCCAAGTGAAGAAAGCTCTCGACTGAGAACGTAATTCCGGAAAAAGATCAGGAAGATTTGGTCTGCAGATGTTGGAGTGAGGATCGCCGGAGCTGGTCATGTCCGGCATTTGATGAGTCAGCAGGCCGCGCTTAAAATATGCAGCTGCCCAGACCGGCGACCTGCGCGAGACGCCGACGTTTTGCTGCTCTCAACCAGGATTTTCCAGCAATTTACGTCAACGGAGCGGTGCAGCTGGTCATATAACTTCTCCTTAATCGATTTGGCTACAGTACTTGCCACTTCTCTAGAAAAAACATTACTGTTTAAAATAAAGTTTAATTACTGTGGAGTTGCCATTGGTTGAGAAGTTAAATTTTACTGGAAAAATTCATATATGAGGATTTTACATCGCTTAGCCAAGTCGCGCTTAAAAATATTTACTCAGCCAACCACTCATCTACGACGAACGTACATGGTTTAAAAATTCGACCCCAGGTCTTTTCGCCTTCCTTCGGACATTGGCCTCTTGCCCGCGCATTCATGTATAGTTTTCGCGTCCGTATGGGAGGGACGTTTCGTAAAAACTGTGAAACATAATCAATTTGTAATTGTACGTTTTATATAGCTCTTAATACAAATAAAAATTGCGGCTGTAAATGGCTTAGTATGTATGATAAGGATGAGACTCAGACTTGTTAGTTAATAACAGTTTTATAATTAATCAAGTTTAGCGTGCAGTGAAACATAATATGGCAAAAGGGGCTAGAGTTTTTCTACCTTAATAATTAATGAATTAAGTTAGCGTTCAGTGAGACGTTAACATGGCTAAGTAAGTATGCTTAAAGCTTTTCTCTATAACGAATCTTTTTCGTCTCATTCATTATTTCTTTTATAAAAGCCTAGATTGATCGATATTTCACCGCTAAAAACGTTCGTTAGATATATGAACTGTAAAGTTACTGTCACGAGACATAGTCCTGCCCCTCATTAATTTGCATTAATGAGGAGATTGGAATTCTCGGAAGTTAGGAATTAGAATAGCTCCATGAAATCTAGAAAATACATGAGGAAAAACACAAGAAAATACAGGCAATGAAACACAATTGACATGGAAATTCACACACCTAAGTAGTCACCTTTGATTAAAACAAATGTTGAGGTACTCACCGGGATGACGAGACCCACTTACACCTGCGCGGTTTCTGTGCGCATCTGTGTCGACGAGAGAGGCTGCTTGCCATGTAGGGGTATTTTATACACACTATATATTTCGCATAATTTTTATGATTGCCGCAGTTAGTTATACAACACGTTTATGAGGCTAACATACAATAGACATATCATAAGAATAGTGCAAATACCAATGCCTCAAACATACTACCATTTACAACACACTATCCCAACTAACTGAATTGTAAACTGTGCACGTGGAATAATTTTCATGACAATGCTGTCGTAATTTTAGATTGGCCGGCCAGTCTCCTTTTTAAGTTAACTGCACACCGAATACATGATAATTGAGATCTATTCTATCATTGTATTTTCCAACAGCACAGCTCTCCTATATTATCACGTTTCCAACAGTACAGGACATGGTCATTCGTTCCGATCACAGGCGCTTTCGCGCAAGCACAGCTTCAGTTCAAATTCCCTGGATATCATCAGATCAGAAAATGTTCCTTTAACGACTGCATTCAGAGCTTCCCGTTGATTTTTCTATGACTAAATAGAACGAAACCGCCTTCCTGCAAAGAACAATTCATCACCTCGTTACTTTTAATCTCACAAATTACGATCACTCAAAATATTTTAATCTTTTCTTCAATGAATGCCATTAAATTTCTATCACATTTGTTTCAAATGTATTTCCTCCGAAGAAAAACTACATCGCTCATGAAGCAAAAATAACTCTTACCCTCCCAGCGATGTTGAACTTAATGTTCCCTCTATGACTACCACGGTCTGGTGGGATATTCTTTAACCATTTGCACAATAGATCGGAGAATTTTAATTATTGATTCAATTTATTTAATAAGCTTAACTTCATATATATGCAAACATATTTCGACGCCCGCTATATTTTCACGTATTTTTCAGAGTGTGATATTTTCAGTCAGCACTTGATTATGACGCACCTTTTCGGATGGTTTGCGAAAAACTACTAAGCTTTTGTCCCTATTGATGCCTAGAGTATTTTTCAGGGCTGTCCTCTAATCTCATATATGACCAATCGTACTTCTCCGAACTTCAGAAGTGCACGCCTACAACCCTTCTAATTGGCGGTGCTGAAACAGGCCTTCTTCCTATTTGCTGTTAAAATGCTGTGACAAGAGCGCTGTTTCCTCCGCCTTCTGCGGACCTTGTTTTTCTTTTCGCTACAACCGCTCGTTCTCAGGCTCCCCAAGTTCAAGTGTCGCGCCATATATATCTGTCAACCTCTGTGGCTGGAGTCCTAAACCGTTGGGACAAACGCTTTTCGGTTCAAGGGTTTGTGATTGAATTTCGCCCTATGTTGTCCAGCCGAAGCCTCTCAAGTTCCTCGACCACAAAATTCTGCTGAGCCCACAGCACATCGCTCACACAATACACCTAACTCATGTCCGACAACAAACCCTCAGGCATGCACATGTTGAAGCAACCCGTACTGTTGGAATACGAAATTTTCTATGTATACTAAGATAAAAACGAATTTTCATAAATTGCCACAAATACATACCAGAAAGAATCAAAACGCGAAGCAATACACGATTTAGCAAGACACACTTTAGTCATGAAAAAAAACACAATTAAGTCATAACACAACCTAAAAAAACAGTCAAAAATGCGCAAGATTAAAATGTTTCCCTAACATTACATATTAAATTTAATATCAGGAAGTTCAAGAAGGGAGTTGTTTTATTAAAAAAAATTCGATTGGTGAGCCCAATGCACTCAATTTCGAAAGAAATTTTAAACGTCAACTTGGAATCTGCCGTACATGAATTGTTGAGCCCATACAATATTTACTGGTCTAAGACCAAACTTTTCAGAGCAAAACTATTGCAAGACAATGTCTGTCTAAGCTAACTGTTTGACTTTTTAATTTTACTCACATGCTTGAAGGGAAATTTACTCTGGAACATAAATTTTTAATGAGAAATTCTAAATCAAAACAAGGATTATACTTTGCTAACTTATTTCCGCTAACCCTCATCAGGGCCGCGGTCGAGTTCCGCGAAGTAGAGCTAACACTAGCATGTGCCGTCACTTAGGAGGTCAATGCGTGGATCCTTGAATTATCACTAGTGTATCCTGCGCTGAACAAGTCATGTATATGTCATATGTATAAATGAAATTCTACGTACAGGGTTAAAGAAGTCAAAGTTCCAATTCTTGGAGATCTTAATTAAAAATAGGAAGACTAATGACACAACGCTTAGACTCATTTTGTACTAATTTTGTACTAATTGGTTGATAAAATCGATAAAAGTGAACGTTTCGACCAACTAGCAGTGGTCATTCTCAACACTGTAAAAGTAAAGATTACAAATCAGACATCATTCAGAAAATCACAATGCTAAAAACAAACATGAAATTAGAAACATTAGGCCGAGGAAGTAACCCAATAGAACTCAGAATATTAGAATCTCTTTTCATTTATAGACTAAAGCCAAATCTCAATGATATGCAGTCTGCCTATCCCCTACAAATAGTTTGTTAGCAAATGTTTCTAATTTCATGTTTGTTTTTACCATTGTGATTTTCTGAATGATGTCTGATTTGTAATCTTTACTTTTACAGTGTTGAGAATGACCACTGCTAGTTGGTCGAAACGTTCACTTTTATCGATTTTATCAACCAATTAGGACAAAATTAGTACAAAATGAGTCTAAGCGTTGTGTCATTAGTCTTCCTATTTTTAATTACGTACAGGGTGTTTCAGAACATGAGGCACAAAATTGCACACCGGAAAAAAATGGCTAAATAGGCACTTTTTCTGCTATGAAATTTTCTAGAAAATTTAGGTTTTTGAGATATTAGTTGCTTATTATTTTAGCACATTTCTTGCGAAGTGACCCACTGGTGGTCACTTAGGTGATTTTTATGGTGCTGCTGACCCACCTGCAGTCACTAACTCATTTTTTATAAATAAACGTATTTAATGAAAGCTTAATGAAGGCCCGATCCAGCTCATGTTTGGTATTTCCAATGCTGATTACCACAATTGACTATAAATTTGGATTGAATATTGAACTTCAGTTCAACTCATTGCAGTTAACGTGTTAAAGGATGACATTGTGTCGCTAGATAACCAGGTTATGACATTTGCACAGTATCTGAATGAAGAAAGGTGTGTTTTGTCTATCTTTCAGAAAGACAACTGCCGGCTGCATGTGGTTTGTCATCAATAGGCACGACAGTCATTCGAATATGTCAGGCATTTGGACTGACCAGCTAAGTCCCCAGACAAGCACAACAGAAAGTTTGTGCGACCAGCAGGAGCGATCAGTTAGACGCCATGAAGATCGTCCACGTACTACAGCCGCACTAAGAGATGCGCAGAAAAATGAAATACATCCAGCGCACCCTTCCATGCCTTAAGCGGCCCATAGACGATCAATTTCATTGTCAATATAATTGACAATGATGAATATTGACAATTTAATTTATCGCCTGTAGGCTTGTTTGACGACCGTCAATTAATTGACTCAATGTATTGAAGCAATCAAATCAGTTTGATTTTTATTGATGGTTCGTCAATATTTCATTCTTAGCTCTGAAAGTCGTAGTGTATAAACCTGGGAATACTTGGAATTTCATTTTTGTGTACACGTAGATCTGATACTTCTTGCATATTTGAGGACGCTGCTACAAGTATACAATACTTTTTGTGTTTTATTATTAAACTGCATTATTTGAATGTATTCAAGTTATTTTATTTATTATTGTTAACCTACTTGTTTGAATTATCTTGATAAGTAAACACTTGGTACTTTTCAGTACTTGGTACTTTTTATGGAGTGACCAGATTCAATAGTACATCGAATGTTGTAGTGTAAAATCAAAGAGAATTCTTGAAATCTTCTAGTTCATGTGCACGTAATTCCTCGAGCAATGCGTCTGTTCCGAATATTCTACCACGTTCCCTGAGCCAGTTTTTTCCCATCTCTCGCGTTTACGCGGGGATTTTCTGGGAGATGAAAGTGCCAAGGCGAGCGCTACAAAGTTAATTTCTTCGTCGACCATCACGTAAGGCGTCCGCACAGCAAATGACTGGTTTTCATCAACTATATTGATCTCCACATTTCAGAATGATGACTTTGATTCTTTGGCAGAGAAGAAAGAATATTTCCTGAAATGACATTGATTGACGCCGTTTGTGGGCAGCAAAAAATCTCATCAATATATTGCGTCAATGATATTGACAATTAAATTGACCGTCTATGGGCCGCATAAAGAAGAACAATTCGTACTATATTACAAATGGGACAATAGTTCGGGAACTAAAAAAATCAAATCCAAATAAATTTACTCATTCGGCTTAGAATCAATACCAATACAGGAAAACAGCAATGAAGTGAATAATTTAACAGATTCTTGCTCAGAGGACCAGAAGCCCTGCGGGTTCATAATTGAAGGCGCAAGTACTCCTGGCACACTCCCCGCCTACCCAGCCTGGGCCATCTATATGGCTCCGAGCAGCTCCTTCACGTGTACGGGTCCCTCCGGACAGGCAGGCAACAGAGGCGGTGAAGACGCTCAAGCGCGCAAAACAATAGTAACCACCACGATATACTACAGGTAGTGATGTACCGATACCATTTTTTCGGCCGACACCGATACCGATACTCATTTTTTGGCCGATACTGATACTCCGATACTTGGAAATACCGATACTTTGACCGATACTTCTACCGATACTGATACTTTTACAATCATCTAACCCAGTGGTTCTCACACTTTTTCTGATCAAGTACCAATTGGAGGTCCCGTATAGTCGCCGCGTACCACCTGGTTCCAGAGAAACTAAATTCGATCAGATATCACTTCATTTCCATAATAATTGTACGAGTAGAACGCCCAAATCAAGCAAGAAAATAACAACTCAGTGCGAGGGGTGTATTTTCTTCTTCTCAGTAAACATTTTTGTGAAGTAAAAAATCACTAAATAAAAATTGTTCATGACCCCGAAAGTGTTCGCGTACCACCGGGAAGGCCCTCGCGTTCCACTAGTGGTACGCGTACCACAGTTTGGGAACCACTGATCTAACCTAATAATACACGTTGTGTGTTAATTTATATATTTGTTTGGTGTCCGCTTCTTAATAAACAAAGGATGTCTGAGTTTGCGGTATCATGGATACCGAACTCCTCAGTGTAACATTGAAAGATCGTCTCTACACGCATTGATATGTTTGAAATTTTATCAGGATAGGTTAGTATAGGATAGGTTAGGATAGGATAGGTTAGGATAGCATGAGTTAGATAATGTTGACGGAATTTTTTCACGGGACCCATCTAGCTTAACGATGACATTATCCTTGGAATTTCCACGGGTCATGCTGCTACCTAATAATACCCTTGTCCTTGGTTTGTTTGTTTGGTGTCTGTTTCTTCCATTTCTCTGTCACGCTCATAAGGATAGTTATAATGACCGTATCTGTGATACGAGTTTCACCACTGCGCAAGTACAATAATATTTTTTAGCACGGGGACTGTTAAGATGGATATACTGTATTTGTTTGTCATCTACATCTTTAAAATTCGTTCATGAAATGTAATGAATCCCATTTTTGGCGGGCCGTGCACACTAGTATTAAAATAAAACCGTTATAAGCCCTACATGGAGGGTTATAATAAAGTTATTTGCTAAAATATCTAATAATTTAACAATGTTGACAATAAAGTTTTCGATTATGAATAATAAAACTGCTCTTGCTATGTTAACTATATTGTTGAGAAAAAATAACCAAATGAATTCCATTCGATAGATATGTGTTTCTAATCGTATTGCAACGTAATGTTGACTAGCTATAATAGCAATTGGTTCCAAAAGTGGACCAAGGCAATAATTTCTACACAAATGGTTCTAATTTTCGTGTTTTTCACACCAAATACATACTTTGGCGAAAAGAAAAGATTAATATTCGATAAGCCCCGAAACCAAAAATATCCGCAAATACGCAACCAACTATAAGAGGAGGAATTTAAACGAGGAAAATTCTAAATTCCAAGGAACTTGATCATATTTATTAGGAATTCGTTTCGGAGTCCAGATCCATCTTCAGTTCGTAAAAGTACAAATCATTATGTCTGCAATAAAAGAAAAAAAACAAAAATGTTGGATACAGTCATTAAAAGAAATCACGAAAAGAAAAAGGAAATTAAAACATGTCCCTGAAAAAATAAAATAATCAAGATTGCAAGATTACGTACTGCGGAGTGTGAGGGGTGTGCTAGTTGGTTCCCCGTACAGAAGCTTCGACCCCGATATTCGGACATTCTGATATAAAAATTTCGTGACGTCATGCCGACGTACGATTATGTGCACTGCACACAACTGTACAACAGTAAGAATAAATCAGAGAGGCTCGCATCTCCATCGGAAGCATATCCTTATACCGGAAAAAAAAGGGTCAATATTGAATATAATGTTGTCAACGAATTTCATAATTTCGTAGGTATAGATGGGTAATATAGTCGATTTTAAGACGTTTTACACGAATGACAATGTGCCCGGAAATGCTTAGTTTTCGCGTTATTTAAGTTTGAAGTTATACGAACGGCGCTCCTGAATGACCCTTTTAACGCAAAAACAGTCATTGTTTTAGCTATGAAAATGGAAGCTAACCCCTATTACAAACGTAAAGAGGTTGGGTCGTGAGGGGTAGCAACAGTTCTTTTAGTGAAAATTATAAATAAAGCTTTCCAGTGACGTTTGTTTACATCGACTCGAAGATGGCTGCCGCCATGTTCAGCCGGTTGGCGCCATGGCGGCAGCCACCTTGGCGTCGATGTAAACAAACGTCACTCGAAACCTTTATTTATAATTTTCACTAAAAGAACTGTTCCTACCCCTCACGACCCAACCTCTTTACGTTTGTAATAGGGGGGTTAGCTTTCGTTATTAATTTAATTACGCTAGCCCCGCGTGCTTCCATGGCGCGCGCAAGCCAGCTTCAAAGTTGAATAATTCGAAAATAACGCATCGCCGGGCAGAATGTCATTCGTGTAAAACGTCTTATAATCGACTGTATTACCCATCTATACCTACGAAATTATGAAATTCGTTGACAACATTATATTCAATATTGACCAAAAGAAGCAACCGTGAAATTATACAATTCCGGTACAAGAATACATTTTCGATAGAGAAGCAAGCCTCTCCGATTTATTCTTACTGTTGTACAGTTGTGTGCAGTGCACATCATCGTACGTCGGCATGACGTCACGAAATTTTTCTATCAGAATGGCCGAACATTGGGATCGAAGCTTCCGCATGGGGAACCAATTAGCACACCACTCACACTACGCGGTACGTAATCACACAGTAAACTGCAACGTACCGATATCCTCTTCGGACTTCAAAATCTTAAATTCGGCTTCAACTGCATGTGACCTTAGAATTTTAGAGTCGCAACATATTTTTAAACGAAAACCGGCCCTCAACAATACTGACAGCTCCTACCCATTGTAAACTGTAACTAGATAGTTAGCTTGACTATTTTATTTTTCTGGGACATGTTTTTATTTTATTTTTGTTTTCGTGATTTTCTTTAATGACTGTATCCCACATTTTTTCTTCTATTTCAGACATATTGATTTGTACTTTAACGAACTGATGATGGAGCTGGACTCCGAAACGTATTCGTAGCAAATATGATCAAGTTTCTTGGAATTTTACCCGTTTTTATATTCCTCATGTAGTTGCGATCAAAGCAATCAACTGACCTGTTCAGATGCATTCCACTATAAGATTTTTCGTGAATTTTTTAAACATCTTAACATAGATGAAAAATGCAAGATTCGTAATGAACGGCGATATAAATGATAAGTTAAACTAACTTATTGGCTTTGGAATATTTGACGATTTACAAGCTAAATTAAAGTATAATTTTCAGCTACATCTATATTAAATTCACAAACTTTTCAATGCACCTTCAACTTTATTGAATTGGTTTGGTTTTTGTTAGCCTGTCACACACTTCAAGAAATGGAAATTAGGTCAAACTATATAGGTTTTAGCCGTAAAAGCATAAAAATACAGGGTTTAACTATTACAGGGTTTAACTATTCATGCTACATAGCTTTCAGTTATGACCGTACGCGACTCATCGGTAATTAAAAGTAGTAAATTCAGTTAGCGGGCCTGATTAAACGCTATAATTCAACAGTTAGCTAATTAATTTACTAGGTATGAATAGGCTCTTTACTTGATTACTAGTACGCACGGCCCGTCATAAATGACGGGATTCACTAATTTTCTTGAACAAATTTTCCAGATGGGGTACCGAACAAATGTATCCATCCTAACAGCACCCGTGATAAAAAATATTCTTGTACTTGAACACTGGTGAAACTCGTATCACAGATACGGTCACTAGAACTCTCCTTATGGCGTGACAATGAAAATGGAAGAAGCGGACTCGAAACAAACCTAGGATATTATTATGAAGTAGCAAGACCCGTGGAAATTCTATGGACAATGTCCTAACCTAGCTTATCCTAATCTAAGCTAACCTATCCTATCCTAACAAAATCCATCCTGATGAAATGTGAAATATTCCAATGCATGAAAACGCCATCTTTCAATCACACTGAGGAATTCGGTATCCATGATACCGCAAACTCGGACAACTTATGTTAAGAAGCGGATTCCAAACAAATATATAAATGAACACACAACGGGTATTATTAGGTTACATACTTGTACTTTCATGATTTATGACCTGCATTTTTATGATAAAATACTTATTATAGGAAAGTATCGGCTAAGTATCGGCCGGATTTTGCCGATACCGATGCCACTAAAAATGACCGATACTGCCGATACCGATACATCGGTACATCAACGACAGGGTGATTAAAAGTGAGTGTGTGAGGAATAATGGACTAAAGCCCTCACACAATCGAGTTTAAGGAAAAAACGAGAAGTTTCGCCACGTTTTAATTAGAACTTTAAATAAACTGCAACGGCAGAGTAACAGACAATCCAATTGCGGTCATCGCCTTCGCAGCGAGACCTAATAAGGCCGCAGAGTACGTGTTTTAATCTTAGTAGAGATTTACATTTAAAATTTTAAAGATACGTTTATTACGTTAAAATAGGCGAAATCACCCAATTAAAATTGACAGCCAGAATAGACAAATTCCGCTCAACCACTCCGGCAAGGTCGAATGGAAAGCCAGCTCGGAAAGGTAGGTTCGGAGCTTGAGTCGAAGGATTAATTAGGTGACGGGAGACAGTTGCGTCAAAGTGGCAGGCCACCGTCACGCAGGGATCTAGGTCACAAAAGGTAGACTGCCGCGACTTCAAGAAATTCTCTTGAGTAATCTCAACACCCTAGAGCGGGACGCAAGGGCCGCCAACACTCAGCACCAGCTGGAGGACAATTCAGAAAGAAATGAATGAACAGCTCCAAAAACAAACTAAACGAATAAACGTACGTGATTAAATACAAATTTCATCAGTAGCCTAATTTCAAATATTTCAATTTTAATTACCTAAGTTCAATCCCTCAATGGAGCAGACAGATGACAATGAAGGGGAAGGACCGGAGCTGCGATGACAAGGAAGTACTGCAGGAAAGAATTTCCTTAGTATTAGAACAAGGACTAACGACCAATACCAAAAGCTGAAGAAACAAATCGACAAGTTTAAAGAATTACACGAAATACGATGAATAAGACTCATTTAACAATAAATAAACAGCAATACAAACCTGAGCTTATAAATGGCACTCAGTACAGGGACTTTTAGGCGAAAAATTAATTATTGAGAAATTTAAGTAGAAATCCGTGGTAGGAAAGTCTCCATAGCGTGAAAGATAGTAAGTATAGTAAAAGGTTCAAATGCTTTAGAAATAAGGTAAATGAGTACAGGTCGATACCAGGTCGCTTGCGCAACCAAGAAACTAGATGAACCGTACTCCTTCAAGTTAATATTTACTGTTACCGAAGTAACTGGTTAAAGGGCAACGGGCCAAGTTAATTGCCAAGGACACTTAAAAAATTTAAGCAAAAAGTAAGCAACTTAAATTAAAGAAAGAAACCATTCACACAAACAAAAATAATTAAAGAGATAACAGACACAGGAAGTATTGAAGAAACATGAATTGCCCAAGTTCTAGTCAAGTACAGCCTCCTCGATCACCGTCCCGTCTCAAGAGTTGGAGAACGCAGCGTATGCCACGACGCAGCCCTACGCTCCACAGAACTCCATCCAACGAAAGCCCCAAACAAGCCTTCGCCTAGCAAACACACCCAACCTTATACTGGCTGCATTAAAAAACAAAAACAAGGTAGATAAACTTTCACGGTAAGGATGTAAAGAGTTCAAAATATACTAAGTGGTTCAATAGAATAGTATTTTAGAGAGTTCAAAAGCATTCTAAGGAGTTCAAAAGCATTCTGCCAAAACCTCCTGCCACAATGACCCACTTCAGCTTCGATCCGACCGGAACAGCCAGAACCTCAGACTCAAAGAACAACGCTTACGACAGAGGCACACAAGCCGTACAACTTAATGGAATTATTTCCGACAAGTGACAATTTTGAATAGTACAAAATCTGGTGAACTAAACAAAAAACTAACATCACCAACGTTATTCTAGATCTAGAGAGGTTTTATTATTCCATATATATGATACCGGATGCGTAGAATATGTTGCTGTCTGTGTGTCTTTTAATACAACTCTACTTTGAAAATGGCTGCCCCTGCACACCAGAAGATCAGCTTCAGGAAAGATTCTCCCTTCTCTATACTGAAGAATTCAAATGCATCATTCGGGAATATGGAGGAGTCAAGTGCACTGCAGCAGTTAAGAGGGTTTTTGGAACAAACTTCTACTCGAAAAATCCTTGTAAGGTTCTAAACTAATAGGCATTTTAACGAGTCATCGACAGGTTCCTTGTGGAGAGCAAACCTTCCTATGTGGAGAGCTGGAAAGACGCTGGTGATGTTAAGTTTTTTCTTTAGTTCAATAGATTTTTTACTATTCCAAATTGTCACTAATGTTGATCACCCAGTAGCACAGCGCGCGAACCTGGGCCACCGTAGAAGTAACAAGGCAGGGTCAAACCAGTCTTTTTTATCGACCGTGTGGCAATGCTGACGTTATAACAACGAACCAACAGCAGCGCTCATATTGCATCTGACAACATTGCTAGCCCCAAATCAGGCACCGCTATTTGCCTAACGACATGTCGCAAAGGTGACGTCATAAAGTCTGTTTGAAATGAAGCTGTTCTATTGGCTACCCGAACAATAGGAGGTGTATTTTCCCCCATAGAAAAGACTCTACCTTGTTCCCTCTACCATGACCAGGGCCCAAATGTAACTGCATACGTCATTTGACGTTGCCTAACCGCGCTTGCACAGCTCTGCACATCCGATGAAGTGAACAGTGGCGGGTTAATGAGGAATCTGACGCTCAAACTTGTTGCGTACTGAGGTTAGCTGCGGTCGCGTCTTAACTGAAGTTCAGATTGCTAAATATGCTGGCGAGTGTCAGCCACAGATAACTAAATTTTACATTTAATTAAAATTTACATCGACACGTAGAATTTTGTATGCGAGATCAGTTGATGCAAGAGTGGTTTAATATCGACCAGATGTACGTGAGGACACTGGTGGGTTCAATGCCCTGCACAATTGCATCCTTTATTAATTCTCATGGTGGTCTAACATCAAATTATTAGCAGTTGACTATGTTATGTTTCGTCCGTGGATCTTGCATTCTAGTTCAAGCTCGATAGTCGAGTGAAGTTACTGCGGGCGAGGGGTTAGGTACTTCGTTTTATAATGTTTCTAATTTTTGTACTTCTCTAATTCTAAATTTTTTATTTTTTTTGCTACAACACTAATGATGGAATTAAAAAATAATATGAAACGCTTGTTAGTAAATATGGTTATTTTAACTTTAGTTCTGCGTTTCCCACTGAGTGATGTAATAACGTCACATGACGTAAAAATTTCATCTGACTTTAATAAAGATTTTCGCAAACATTCACGGTAAATTCTTGCTCCCTATGATCACTAAGCGTACACGTATCTCATAAATTTCTGTTACGCCTCTTGATAACATATTTTTGACAGGCTCTTCTGCCTTCTTTACAAGAACAGCAACTTCCGAACTGTGAGATCCTTATCCATTGTTTTTCATTACGGTGAATAGTATTTAAAACATTAGGCTATCACATTCAAATATCGATGAGTAGGTAAGTAGAACTTAAGATAAATGTATGCCTTACTCTTTTACTAGCAAATTTTATCCTTTAAAATATTATTGATTAACCAGAGAATATGGAGAATATGAACAACGTAACCATTAAATCTATTGCTAAAAATATTGCATATGAATAATGTTGTTTGATCAATTCTGGCACAGTTACACAGAAAAACAAACAGTAACTTTGTATTCCACATGACGTAATGAATATTAAAACACGTCATTCTCTCCTCACATCACCATGAGAATGGAAGTTGTAACAAATGGTATCTAAATAATTCAGGAATTCTAAAACAATTCAAATTAAAATGTAATGAAAATTATTTTGCTTCAAAATTTTTGAGCTGAGAAATTACATAAAACATTGCTCTATAGTTCCATTCTGTTTATTCGGTAACAATAACGAAAAAAAATGCAGGTAGAAAATTCAATATTTTGTCACGACACTAGAACCTTATACGAGGAAAAGATATGCAAGTCTTTTCAATAACTTTTCTTTGCTACCTTAGGTTAAAATATTACTAACCGTTCCACAACTTAACAACTGATCGATTGAACTATAGCTGGAACATATTTAAGAAAATTAGTCTTTCCTTCGTCACACAAAGGCTTTGGGTCTATGTATAACCTGAAAAACAGATCAAAAGGATTTAAATCAATCTTAAAGAGTTTTTATTGTATTTAGGGAAAATATTCAAAAACATTGCTGAACTAATATCTGCGATCCACTCAGACTTAATTAATCGTTCTTTTTTCTGAGACATTTTCCCAACCGATTTAAAAATTGCCCGAGTACCTTTCGTTTTTAACGATGAAGACAAAACCTGTGTTAACAATTATTGCCCTGTTTCTGTCCTACCAATTTTCAGTAAAATGTTAAGAAAGGTTTTCTTTGAGAAAGTAATCTCGTTCTTCGGAAAAACTTGTGATAAACACTATAGCTTCCGGTTCAAAAAATCGACACAGCAAGCCATTCTATATCATTTGCAATACCTTTATGCCAATGTAAACGAGGGAAATATTGTTTTCTGCGTGTTTCCAGACTTCTGCAATGCATTTGACAGTTTTGAAAGGAAAATTGTTTTTCGAAGCTTTAGATGAGTTGCTCTTTCGTCGTTTAAATAATGGTCGACAAATCGTTAATCATAAGTTGTAACTGAAAACTCTTTATAAGATTTACTTGATTTTATGCATAGCGTTTGACAAGGAGCTTGATCTTATGAGACCTCTACTGTTTTTATATTTTTCAAAGACATTGTTAAATGCACTCAATTTTGCAAATTCATCCATTTTTGTTGACGAGAGCTCTTTCTGTTCTACTAATCTAAATGCAGGGGAGTTCACTAATTGCCATTACAAGCTTATTGTCCATATATATATAAAATACGCAAATAGGATTAAATAAATCAGAAATAGACCAAGTAAATAGTTAACGTACAAGCATTTTATTCGATGGAGGTCTCATTGGCATTGATAACACTTTGACGCTTGAAAAACGACCTGCAGGAGTCTCCAATTACTAAATGGAGGATTTTGGTTCACTCTGTGATGAGCTTGGCATTCAGAGCAGTCCAGCTTCTATGTTGCGTTCCTGAGAAATTCCACACTCTCCAATGTGGACCTGATACTGTAATCAAGAGGATTCAGATCTGGTGTGGAAAAAGGTCACTTTTGCTTTTAAAATGATTTACGGAGCATTGGATACTACGACTTTGATTTTTTGTGCGCTCCATGAGAAGGCGCCGAGTCTTCCAGGAAAGATCATTCATGATTTTTCAATGTAATTCAGGCAAAGGGTTACAACGATTCATCTAGAATGAAGTTTGCGTAAATTTTTAACATTGTTTCCTTAATTGATAGAAAAATACATTTCCCAATTTCACTATGCCATAAATGTCGCCAGACTTTGACCAAAATCGATAGCTTTGAGGGTTTTATTTTTTGTTGTATGTCAAATTTCTCCTCACCGCTGGAGACGATGTCAGGAACAGACGGATGCAAGAGAGCAGAGTTCCAGCTCTTGCAAGGCTTTTGTCCACTGAACTCGAAGACAGGAGCTGTTTCTTTTGATGTTTGGTTTTCGTCTTTGTGAAGCATTATGAACATGTTCTCAATGACCACATCGGCCACTGTTGTAAGAATTCTGAACAATCTCTCGTTGTTCCTTCGAAGGATCTCACTGGTTGGTTTTACCAGCTTTGTTTTTCCTGAAGTGCACGGGTGACCTCGATGTGGATTATGCCTCGCTTCTCTGGCTTTTTAAATAGCTTTGACGTTCTGCAAACCAGCATTGTGTTTACTTCTTATGACTGAATCTGCGATGAAGACTTGTCTGCCTCATATAACTGTTCTCTAGAAATTCTTTTAGTCAAGTCTTCATTCATTGTGGCAAATGTTGTGCCTGAAAAACGTTCATACTAGTAAATGATCAGAAATGTTCAATTTTGCACGGTTGCGATGATATATTTTTATTTAAAAGTGAGTGCGACGGCAATCATGAATCATCCTGCATCATACAATGAGAAATGAAGCAAATGCTGAACTAAAAGAATCTCGTGAATCAAAACAAATGATGCTCTATCATTACAGCTGAATATATCTTATTCTTTTGATTCGCCTATGAGCAAAATGCATCTCTACTGCTCACTAAAATCGGGGATGGGCAGATTGAGGAAAGTAATTTGTTCAAATATTTAGGAATTTAATTGATGCAATTCTGAAAATCAAAATACATATCTAGCACAGAAAGTTGACACAAAAGTCTCAAATTCCATTAAAATTCTGAATAAAGTTCAAAGCATCTTGCTTGAAAAGCAACTAGAAATATTGCATAGGATACGAGTCTTTTCACTTATACTACCCGAAGTAGGAGTGTGGTACAAGGCTGGCAATACTATGATGAAGACGCTCATTATGCTGCAAGAGAGAGCTTTTAGCTCAAGAAGAAACTTGAAGTACAATGCCCTTACAAACGATTTGTTCAATGATTTAGAAATACTTAAACTTTCTGATCTGTATAAATTTTATGTGTACAGCTGAATGAAAATTATAAAATCTTATGAAGAACTTAAACAATAAAAAGCTATTCAATTTGACCATTACGATCATCCCTCTAAAAGCCAAAGAAAATTCGTCCTTCAATTTCTTGACCAAGACCAGACGTCAAAAGAATTACGCAGCTACGGCACAACTACAGTTACTTCAATAGAATTTGGAAGGCTTGGAACTCGACGTCTTTTAATATCTGAAAAAACATATGGTTAATGTTAAAAAAGCATAGGTATAATTTCTTGGGTACGTATAGCCCAGCTGCTGCAAAATAATGGTCGCCTTTTTAAAAGGCAGCTCCAAATACGTCAAATATTTAAATGACAGTGAAACTATTCCAATGGCATTCTGGCCCTTGCAGTTCTGGCTCAAACATGAACAAGTTGTAAAACAGTAGAGCATTCATGAGAAATTGTAAAGCATGCAGCTCGAACACGAACAAGTAGTAAAACAGTAGAGCATTCAGGAGATGTTGTAAAGAATGCATGCAATTCTGGCTCGAATCATGAACAGTATATTGAACAATAAAACATCATTTTCCATTACAGTAAGTTGAAAATTTGTTCGATCAGCCAAGTGCATGATTGAGATAGGCGCTTTAGATTAAATAAAACAGAATACAGTAGAATAACGTTATTATGGGATGTCCTATAGAGTTCACTGAACTTATTTCGCCCATTAAGTACGCATAATCATTCCATCATGTCTAATTGTCTATTATAACATTATAATAGATATAAGTATAGATTCTACTGTTGAGAAAATTGAAGGAAACAAGTTGTTCGAGTTGTTTAGGGCGTTCAAATTATTTTGGAAGCTAGGGCTTCCATAGCTGAAAATTTGTCCCAGTCTTTTATAACTGAAATCAAGCTTCACATCAATAGCATAACCGGGGTGAATCTTTACCTGTATAAGTTGACGTTCACAAACGATGTCGTATTTGAAGATAGACTGTAAATAGTTGCTTGCTGTGGTGCTGCAGGGGGTGGTTGATGAATCACCTTCAAATGCAGACTATTTAGCCATTTTATGGTTTAAAAATAAGTGATTAGAGCTATATTTTTGTTCGAACAGTGAACGTTCAATTTATTGACTTGGGAGTTAAGTTACTTGACTATGGAGCTTCCGTTTCTGGAACTTAATGCGACCTACTGCCTAAAGAGGGAAAAACTATTGTAAAGCTTATATGAATTTCACTATCTGAGGTCTTAGAGTTAAATGGAGTTTCAATTTCATGAAAAAATTTTGAGGAAAGTTTTTCAGTTTGGAATTTTAAAAAATAGAGGTTTGAAAAAGTCGTCTCTCAATGTCTCGTAAATTTTGTTCGATATCGTACACCTGAACGGCACAAAGTAAAAAAATATCTTATAGTCGCTTTTCTTAGGATAACAAAATATTCCGCAGACGAGGGCAGTTTTTCACGAGTAGATGGTGAGTCACTAATTTTCACATTATACATTAGAAGCCTCCTTCTTGGCATGATGAATCATCATCCGGCAATCGCATGAAACACAAAAATTCTACAATCGCTTGTCTTATCTAAAGAATGGCGAGTAAAACTGTTTGGCTCTCGTCAGAATGAACAACAAATTAGATTAAGGTCTTATTGTTATCGTTCCAGGAACCGAGAGAGATAAACACGCAGCCAATGCCGCCTCAGCAAGACGGAAAAACAAGTCACAAAAAAGGCTTCTTTTCATTTATTGAAGGCGAGGCACAACTGCTCTTCGTTTGGAGGCTGCTGGCGCTTGACGGTTTTCCCAATTGCTTTATTGATCTCTTATCGAAATAGAGAATTAATTTATTTTCTTCAGCCTCACAGTGAAGGCTTTGAACACAATTTCACGAGCTGCTAGCCAGTGAAATTAAAGTTTGATTGCCTTTTGTTAGCGCAAGTAGTGTGCAGGCTTTATGAAAGTGATTCTGCTTCCTTCAATATTTTATGCGTAAACGTCAGGAAAATCGAATGAATGAAAAAGATAGGAATAATTGCTTTAAACTTCACAATATTTCTACTGTAAACGCACTTTATACGCTTTCTGATGCACAATTAGTTTGTCCAGATGTGACCATTTAATGTTGTGCAGCCCTGATGCGTACAGGGCTAGAAAGCAAGAAAATGCAGGAAGAACTTCTGACCAGGAGAACATCTGACCAGGAGAACATTTGACCAGGAGAACATTTGACCAGGAGAACGTCTGACCAAGAGAACATTTGACCAGGGGAACATTTGACCAGGAGAACATTTGACCAGGAGAACATTTGAACAGGAGAACATTTGAACAGGAGAACATTTGACCAGGAGGACATTTGAACAGGAGAACATCTGACCAGGAGAACATCTGACCAAGAGAACGTTTGACCAGAAGAACATTTGACCAGAAGAACATTTGACCAGGAGAACATTTGACCAGGAGAACATTTGAACAGGAGAACATTTGAACAGGAGAACATTTGACCAGAAGAACATTTGAACAGGAGAACATCTGACCAGGAGAACATTTGACCAGGAGAACATCTGACCAAGAGAACATTTGACCAGGAGAACATTTGACCAGGAGAACATTTGACCAGGAGAACATTTGACCAGGAGAACATTTGAACAGGAGAACATTTGACCAGGAGAACATTTGACCAGGAGAACATTTGAACAGGAAAACATTTGACCAGGAAAACATTTGACCAGGAGAAAATTTGACCAGGAGAACATTCGACCAGGAGAACATTTGACCAAGAGAACATTTGACCAGGAAAACATTTGACCAGGAGAACATTTGACCAGGAGAACATTTGACCAGGAGAACATTTGACCAGGAGAACATTTGACCAGGAGAACATTTGACGAGGAGAATATCTGACCAGGAGAACATTTGACCAGGAGAACATTTGACCAGGAGAACATTTGACGAGGAGAACATCTGACCAGGGGAACATTTGGCCAAAAGAACATTAGTGAAAAATGTTCACCATTAAAGAAAGAGAGCTTTCCACTTCTTCGTCGAACTTCCTTAAATTCCTTGAGGGCTGTTGTTGTGAACACTCTAGCGTCTTTGTCATGAGTGCTTTAAGTTTGAACGTAAGATAAAGATCCCAGTAAAAGGGATTTCTAGTCTCCTCAGCTAGTGTTATCATAGCGTACGTACCTAGAGGCAAGATTTTCAAAAATTTCACATTATAGTAGCAGCACAGAAGGCAGCGTAAATATTTCTAAAAGGCCTTCGCTTCTAACTGCCCTGCTGCGGTGAAAATCCGGCACCTTATCATTGCTTCTGCGCGGAAAAATTGTTCACTCGCTGCCGCTTGTTTGACCCACAGCACCTCGCGTTGAGATCAACCATGCTATGTAAGGCTATTTCAGGTTGAGCAGAGCGTGAAATTTTCATGCAGAGGTGAGGGATGAAGGTTGATGCTATTTCGTGTGCCTGAAAATATTGGTGTAGCAAGTTACGTTCACCCATAGAACCGCTCATCGCGGTAGATAATAGAAAACCGTTATGGATTTGTGTGATAACTCAGTATGATTGAGCACAAATGAGGGAAAACTTTTTTTCAATTAGAGATTAAAGACGAGCTGTGTGCAAGAAAAACACCTGTTGAACGAGAGCGAAAACAACACGTCCTAGCGGCACTGTTGCTGTGCTTTGTGTGGACAGCGTGAGATCCTGAGAGTAAAGGTGGGGACATGCTACACTGCTACACTGCTGCACAGTGTGCAGGAGGTGGGGCATGCTACGCTGCTGCACAGTGTGCAGGAGGTGGGGACATGCTACGCTGCTGCACAGTGTACAGGAGGTGGGGACATGCTACACTGCTACACAGTGTGCAGGAGGTAGGGAAATGCTACACTGCTGCACAGTGTGCAGGAGGTAGGGACATGCTACACTGCTGCACATGTGCCGGAGGTGGGGACATGCTACACTGCTGCACAGTGTACAAGAGGTGGGGACATGCTACGCTGCTGCACAGTGTGCAGGAGGTGGGGACATGCTACACTGCTGCACAGTGTGCAGGAGGTGGGGACATGCTACACTGCTGCACAGTGTGCAGGAGGTGGGGACATGCTACGCTGCTGCACAGTGTGCAGGAGGTGGGGACATGCTACACTGCTGCACAGTGTGCAGGAGGTGGGGACATGCTACGCTGCTGCACAGTGTGCAGGAGGTGGGGATATGCTACACTGATGCACAGTGTACAGGAGGTGGGGACATGCTACACTGCTGCACAGTGTGCAGGAGGTGGGAACATGCTACACTGCTGCACAGTGTGCAAGAGGTGGGGACATGCTACACTGCTGCACAGTGTGCAGGAGGTGGGGACATGCTACGCTGCTGCACAGTGTGCAGGAGGTGGGGACATGCTACACTGATGCACAGTGTGTAGGAGGTGGGGACATGCTACACTGCTGCACAGTGTGCAGGAGGTGGGGACATGCTACACTGCTGCACAGTGTGCAGGCGGTGGGGACATGCTACATTGCTGCACAGTGTGCAGGAGGTGGGGACATGCTACACTGCTGCGCAGTGTGCAGGAGGTGGGAACATGCTACACTGCTGCACAGTGTGCAGGCGGTGGGGACATGCTACATTGCTGCACAGTGTGCAGGAGGTGGGGACATGCTACACTGCTGCACAGTGTGCAGGAGGTGGGGACATGCTACACTGCTGCACAGTGTGCAGGAGGTGGGGACATGCTACATTGCTGCACAGTGTGCAGGAGGTGGGGACATCCTACACTGCTGCACAGTGTGCAGGAGGTGGGGACATGCTACATTGCTGCACAGTGTGCAGAAGTCTTTGCGACCAATTTAAACGTTTTTTTTTGCAGAATAAGAAGTGCACCGGAAATTTTCGACTCTAATGCCGGAGAGAGATTGATTCTTATACGCACGCTGTAATATTTACTGGATCACATTGCATGAGGATTATTTAATTATATTACAAGGTGTCCCGGAAAGAATGCTGTGTAAAATTATAGTACCTTTGTAACTCATTAATCAATAAAAGATTATGAATCAGAATAGGTCTCATAAAGAATGCTGTGTAAAACACCTCTTGAACTCATGAATCAACAAAATGTAAATCAGATTATGAACCAGGGTTCAGTTTTTAAGAAAAACACTTACTAACGTAAACAAATATCCATCGCCTTCGCAACAGCTCATTGCTGATCTTTTCATAAAATGTTTTGAGCTACCATCGAGGTGTTGACGCTGCTGACCCTGACGCGCTCGAGGATTTTCTCTTCAAATGAGCAAATGTGTTGTGGCTCGGAAGTTTTCCAAGAGGTCTCCCTGTAAGAAAACGTGTTTGGCTCTCTAATGTGCGTTTTTTTAAGGTGTCCCTGTAAGAAAAAGTCGGGCACGGCTGGGCCAGTTCTAATTACCGTTCAAATTTTGGGGAAATTACCGTTTTAATTTAGGGGAGACCCTTCTTCGGAATTAATTGCTTCCCTCTTGGCGTAACTGTATATTATGTGCGGTATTGAGCCAAGCACGATTGCTGATCCAAAGAGAAAGAACTGAAAACAGTTTAGGAATATTAACTGCGGTATCGATCTTTTCCCTTTTATCTAAAGTTTGTATAAACATACTGAGCGACACATATAGAAGAAGATTTTCGTTAAATATAAACTTTTTATACGCATAAATAAATAACGTATCATATATAAAAATGCACAGCATAGAATTTTATTTTTCTCAGGATTTTGAATTAGAAAATTACTAATATATCATGTTTTTTTGGCCGTCCTGTTTAGAGTTGTTACACTCGCATCAACATTAGCCGTGTGGGGTCACCTTCTCAATGGAAACCTGCAGTGTTTAGACCGACGTGGAATTGCCAGTTTGTAGAAGAACAATTCTTTAAGCGTCTTTTAATTACAATTGATGTCGTCAGACTATTTGCTATCCTCAACTTCCCATTTTGTGTGTCATAAATTTCGAAGGTAAATTCATCTCTTTATTTTGTGTCGAGACTGATATAGTTCAAGATTATTTACCCGATTATTGCTTCACATTACTCATGTTCGCACAGCTCAATGGGGAATTTATCCCACTGTTCCATTGCTGCTGATAGTATTATTTACCGAGATTAGATTATTTACCAGCCATGGTTTTACACTGTCTGTATCGTAAAGTTCAATGGGGAATTTACCCCACTTTTTTCAATCGGGACTGATATTACCGCAGATTTTTTACCAGCCCTGGCTTCACATTGTTTATGTTCGCAAAGTTCAATGGCGAATTTATCCTTTAGAACGCCCCGGCCGAGGCCGAAAGTACGGCAGGAGGGGAAAAGTTCGATCATTCAATAATGGCGTTAACGCCCTCGTACACGGAAACTTGCAGGCTTTGGCTCTCGAGAGGAGGTAGCGAGGACACTTACGGCAATGGCCGGCTGTCCAAGAGGCCTCAACCGTCTTAAAATTAGAGCATAATCTTGTTAATGCCGAACCAACCGGTGCTTCAAGCCTCCCGATCTCTTATGAAAAGCTCGCGTGAAATTCCCTCAACAAGAGTTGAGTCTTTTACGGTTTGAAAAAGAAGAAAGAAAAAGAAAAACACTTTATTTGCTTAGAATGTCTTGTCTCAAACCAGATATGATTTATAAAACTTAAAGTTTTGTAATTTTTCAATGGACGTGAATAGTTTGCGGTAATATTGATCAAAATTGGTGCAATTTGAGTTAATTCAATTTGCTCTGTGAGGTCGAAGATTATGAAATGTACTTTTGTAAATAGTCCATGTTACATAAGTTTTATGAGGCCAGATTGGTGATTAGGTTTCTTTGAAAGATATTTTTTAGAGAGACCTACAAACAAGAAATGATTTAACGATGACGATAGATTTTAGGTGAGTGTGAAAAATAAAGAATAGGTTATTGTACATATGGCACACTTATTTCATTATTTCGATTTGTGTAACGTCAATGAATCCCAACCATTTAGTTTTCTGTGTATTTTTTGATCTTCGGTATTATCGGTAAAAAGAAATCGATAACGCATGCGTTATTTTTTCATCATGCTTCTGACTCCAGTGAGGACGAGTAGGATCAGTAGAACACTGTAGTCACGTGTATCAGTAACATTTAATTGTACATTCGCAATAAAACTTACCAGTCATATAAGGATGCACTCCAAGACCGCTAGGCGTCAGTGCAGGTGAGCACAAGTCAGCACAGCAACCTTCCCAACTCTCCAGACTGCACAAAAAACTCGCTAACTCTTGCTTTCATCCCCGTCAAAAACACCAAAGAACAACAGAATTTCTCAGGAATCTTTTTGCGTTACCACTGGAGGACAACACAGTCCAGGGAGAAGCTGTTCCATTTTTCCCTGTGATGCATCTTTTGATTCCCGGATAACATTTTTGAGCCGGAATTCTTGCTTGTTTCAGAAGTTTAATTTGTTTCCAGACATTCGGCTGGGAAGCTGTGAAGTATTCAGGTCTGTCGCCTGGTTAGAAAGAATCATGGAAAATGTAAGATATGAACTCTTAGTTCGAGGAGTTTCCAGTATTTTGTGAGACCTAATAATGATATCCTTCAACTCTCGGTATCAGAATTTAGGGATTTTCATAAATTGACAGCAATATTCCAATTTAATATTTTTTTTTCTCCGTTACACGTGGCTTAGGTCTGTTCAGCTCAAAATTTTTGGCTTGCATAGAAAATCTGGTTAGGTGAACTTCTTAAAAGAAAATGGAGTCTAAATTCTTTTCCTGAACCGGCTGAGATTCTTTATGTTCTTGATGTTTAAAGTTTAAGCTTCATCGACAGATGTCAGAAAAATAAGATTTTTGGGATCGTCAGTATACATAATAATCTTGAAGCGCGTAGCTTCAAGTTAGCGACAGTGAACAGTTTGTTGGGTCCGTGCAGTGCTTTCTAATTCTGGGGGGAAGCTCCCCAGGCAGAGGAAAAGAGAGTTTTCATGATCGTAAAATCAGGGCATTAGATCGAGTTGGCGTGCAAAAATTACGTGTAGAGTGTACTTGTTTTTCAGGTCATTTCCTGAATAGTGGGCAGAACGTTAATAACGTGTTCCACACCAGTGAATTATTCATTGGGAACAAAGAGATTGGAAGAAAAAATTGGTTCGATCTGATTCCTTACGAACATCTTGTTCGAGAAGTTATAGTTAAGCCGCCGGACTTTCTTATGAGGAAGTGCTTATAAAATTGAAACAAACAGGACGGATTAAGCCCTGAATTAACCTAATCAATTTCATTTTGAAATGCCCAAACAAATACCGGATATCAGAACTCTTCATGAAAACTGTTCGGTGGACCTTGACATCTAGACACCAAATTAACTGAGGCAAGAACTCTCAATTAAATAACTTATTAACCTCATTGGCCAGCAAACCAGGTAAGAACTATCAGTTTTACACCTTTTACCTTTTTTTGTTAGTATGTCACAATTGTCACATAAGAACTAGTAATCAAACAACGAATACTTCTACTTTCATCATCAAAATACCACATCCGCCGGCTGTCAAAGGATGCGCTGGAGAGAGTAGTCAGCACCGAAGAGAGTCGTCAGCACCGAAGAGAGTCGTCAGCTCTGAAGAGAGTCGTCAGCTCTGAAGAGAGTCGTCAGCGCTAAAGAGAGTCGTCAGCGCTGAAGTGAGTCGTCAGCGCTGAAGTGAGTCGTCAGCGCTGAAGAGAGTCGTCAGCGCTGAAGAGAGTCGTCAGCGCTGAAGAGAGTCGTCAGCGCTGAAGAGAGTCGTCAGCGCTGAAGAGAGTCGTCAGCGCTGAAGAGAGTCGTCAGCGCTAATGAGAGTCGTCAGCGCTAATGAGAGTCGTCACCGCTGAAGAGAGTCGTCAGCGCTGAAGAGAGTCGTCAGCGCTGAAGAGAGTCGTCAGCGCTGAAGAGAGTCGTCAGTGGTGAAGAGAGTCGTCAGCGTAAAGAGAGTCGTCAGCGGTGAAGAGAGTCGTCAACGCTGAAGAGAGTCGTCAGCGCTGAAGAGAGTCGCCAGCGCTGAAGAGAGTCGCCAGCGCTGAAGAGAGTCGCCAGCGCTGAAGAGAGTCATCAGCGGTGAAGAGAGTCGTCAACGGTGAAGAGAGTCGTCAACGGTGAAGAGAGTCGTCAACGGTGAAGAGAGTCGTCAACGGTGAAGAGAGTCGTCAAGGCAGAAGAGAGTTGTCTGCAGTGAAGAGAGTCGTCAGCGGTAAAGAGAGTCGTCAGCAGTGAAAAGAGTCGTCGGCGCTGAAGAGAGTCGTCAGCGCTGAAGAGAGTCGTCAGCGCTGAAGAGAGTCGTCAGCGCTGAAGAGAGTCGTCAGCGCTGAAGAGAGTCGTCAGCGCTGAAGAGAGTCGTCAGCGCTGAAGAGAGTCGTCAGCGCTGAAGAGAGTCGTCAGCGCTGAAGAGAGTCGTCAGCGCTGAAGAGAGTCGTCAGCGCTGAAGAGAGTCGTCAGCGCTGAAGAGAGTCGTCAGCGCTGAAGAGAGTCGTCAGCGCTGAAGAGAGTCGTCAGCGCTGAAGAGAGTCGTCAGCGCTGAAGAGAGTCGTCAGCGCTGAAGAGAGTCGTCAGCGCTGAAGAGAGTCGTCAGCGCTGAAGAGAGTCGTCAGCGCTGAAGTGTCTGAATTTTCACTTAGACGGGCGCTAAAGGATATCTGACACGCGGAAGGAAGGGGATGAAAAGAACAGAAATTTCAATTCACGCAGATTTTCACTCCGCATTTAGTTTATTATATTCCCAACAGGGCAAAAGGAAGCATCAAAACGGCTATGCCGTCAACAAGCCCCAAATTATTTAGGGTTTTCAATAATTTTATTCAAGACATAAACTCAGTTTAAAATTTACATTAAAAATGCCTCAGCTCGAGTCAAAGCGGGGCAGACAAGGAAGGTTAATTTTGAGTAGAGTAAGACGCATGGGGCGCTCCACAGCGCCTCAAGCAGACGCAGTTCACGATTAAAGACGGGGTGGGCGAAGCGAACTCAGCACTGCTTAAGATTGTGGGAAAGTATCCCGACCAAGAGAAGACAGAGGGTGTTCCCGCTGCAGGAAGAATTCGAGAGAAGAAAAATTAGCGATAACTTAATAAAACCGAATTGGGTCACTAATATGAAAATCAGATTGTTAACTATGCTCAGAAAATATCAAGTTAAGAATAAATTTTGAACTGTAACGGGGCACCACCAAGCCTTACGTACCTAAGGCAGAGCGGCCGACAAACTAAAGAAAAAACAAGCGGCCGCAAGGCCGAATGAAGACCATTGGGAAGAGAACGATACGATGGAGCGGTCGCCGCTTACTGAAAAAAATAAACAAACTAAACAATCTCAACATACGACCGACGAGAGGATATTGTAAATGAATCACGACAGAACAAACACAGAAGAACAAAGCTAGCACACACCTGAACTTAATTGTGGCTTCAGTGGAAAAAGTTTCCTTCAAGGCCCGAAAGAATTTAAGGGAAAATAGGTTAAGGTCATTGGACTTTTAATAAGATCAATTCACTTCGAATAGGACACCTAATCCAAACTTTAGTTAGAGTTTAGATCAATTTTTAGAGGTGAACCCATTCAATTAAGGCTTATAAAAAGCTTCAAGCGCGGCAAGCCGCCGGCAATGTTAGACGCAAGGGTGTCGTTAAGTAATTTAAATGCCAATGAAGACAAGCAAGAATTTTAACTGCGGCAAGAGAGCCAACGAAAATATAACGAAACGAAAATACGCCAGTCACACAAAATAAACATAGGATATGATATGAAAGAAGAGCAAGAACGGGCACCAAGGTCAGGATACTTCAACCCTCATAGCGCGAGGAATAGCCGGTAACCAGCAGGGTCGACGTGGCTCGGAGAGCACCAGCCAGCGCATCCACCGTCCGCCCAATCTCAGAGCAAAATGACGTCACAACGAGAGCGCATCTGCCACCTTTACGCCACCATGCACCACACTACTACTGAAAGTTATGATTTATTTCTTGAGGAAAAGTAGGGTTCAAATATTTTGGAAGATAATTAAAGACCAAATTAATTTAGAGCCGATGAGAAATTCACGTCATGGAAAAATTTCTCATAAAAGAGAGTCGTCAGCACTGAAGAGAGTCGTCAACGCTGAAGAGAGTCGTCAGCGGTGAAGATAATCGTCAGCGGTGAAGAGAGTCGCCAGCGGTGAAGAGAGTCGTCAGCGGTGAAGAGAGTTGTCAGCGCTAAAGAGAGTCGTCAGCGGTGAAGAGAGTCGTCAGCGGTGAAGAGAGTTGTCAGCGCTAAGGAGAGTCGTCAGCGCTGAAGAGAGTCGTCAGCGCTGGAGAGAGTCGTCAGCGCTAAGGAGAGTCGTCAGCGCTGAAGAGAGTCGTCAGCGCTGAAGAGAGTCGTCAGCAGTGAAGAGAGTCGTCAGCGGTGAAGAGAGTCGTCAGCACTGAAAAGAGTCGTCAGCGCTGAAGAGAGTCGTCAGCGCTGGAGAGAGTCGTCAGCGCTAAGGAGAGTCGTCAGCGCTGAAGAGAGTCGTCAGCGGTGAAGAGAGTCGTCAGCGGTGAAGAGAGTCGTCAGCGCTGAAAAGAGTCGTCAGCGCTGAAGAGAGTCGTCAGCGCTGAAGAGAGTCGTCAGCGGTGAAGAGAGTCGTCAGCGGCGAAGAGAGTTGTCAGCGCTAAGGAGAGTCGTCAGCGGTGAAGAGAGTCGTCAGCGCTAAAGAGAGTCGTCAGCGGTGAAGAGAGTCGTCAGCGGTGAAGAGAGTTGTCAGCGCTAAGGAGAGTCGTCAGCGCTGAAGAGAGTCGTCAGCGCTGGAGAGAGTCGTCAGCGCTAAGGAGAGTCGTTAGCGCTGAAGAGAGTTGTCAGCGGTGAAGAGAGTCGTCAGCGGTGAAGAGAGTCGTCAGCGCTGAAAAGAGTCGTCAGCGCTGAAGACAGTCGTCAGCGCTGAAGAGAGTCGTCAGCGGTGAAGAGAGTCGTCAGCGGTGAAGAGAGTTGTCAGTGCTAAGGAGAGTCGTCAGCGCTGAAGAGAGTCGTCAGCGCTGAAGAGAGTCGTCAGCGGTGAAGAGAGTCGCCAGCCCTGAAGAGAGTCGTCAGCGCTGAAGAGAGTCGTCAGCGCTGAAGAGAGTCGTCAGCGGTGAAGAGAGTCGTCAGCGGTGAAGAGAGAGTCAGTGCTGAAGAGAGTCGTCAGCGCTGAAGAGAGTCGTCAGCGGTGAAGAGAGAGTCAGCGCATCTTGAGGACATAGCGCTTTTCGTCCAGATGTTAAAGGTTTTACTTACACTCAGGGGTATATATTGGTGGTGTCTGTTTTCGTCAGTGTACCTTATGGAGCCAGCGTTCTTCAGTGGTCTCTTTTACTGCCCTCTACAAACGCAGCGTTGCTTATTGCATGATAGTGAGCTTTGATGTGTAGTTAGGTAGGGTTTATTCTTAGTTTTCTGTTTAGTGTGATGGAGGGCGACGTACCGTGCCACCGTCTTTCAATATGAGTATCTTCGTCTTTCATTCTTTATTCATATTTTATCTTTTAGTGTTTTTCTGTTCCGATATGAGTAAGCACTGAGCGTATGCAACATCACAATGGTGTCTTACGCAGTTAAAGTGTAAAAAACACCTTTCAATTGTAAAATACCTTTCAATTCACTAGGGCACATGTATGTTTTTCCTGGAGCGACATCGTTACCGATCCACGTCGGTCTTCCACAGACTGAAGCGAGTTTTGAATTTAATTCCGGAATTTATTTTTTCGAGTGATTTTACCGAATGGCAGCTCATGTGCTGCATTGTATTAAGCTGATAAATTTTCAGGGATTGCTTCAGCACACATTTTTGTTCTAAATACCTCAATGTTGATCTGAGCGTATTTATTCTTTTCTGGCTTTACGCCAACGAATTTTCGTCAGCATCAGATTCAATTTATGAAAAATGGGGATTTTTTTTGGAAAGCAAGCCGGAGCTGCGAAGCTTCAATGATTCCACAGCGCTATCTAAATAATTCTCAATTTTTATTTCCAAACGGTGGTGGGAAACCTCAAACTCGCTGCCACTGCTGAGGTAGAAATCTTTGCATCGCAGAACAACACGCATGAGTGGCTGGAAGCAAAGAACTGCAAAAATGATAAGCTGCCGTGCATTTCCTCGAGCTCAAACTTCAGCATCAAAGAAAAGGAGAAAGTTTGTATCCATTTGGTTTCTCGACAAAAGTTTTCCTAATGACGATTCTGACGCAACTTTTATTCTTTTTCAATCGAACTTCAAGGTGCGAGTTTGGAAAAGCGAGAAACTGCAGCAAAATTTTAGTTAATATTGTGAAAAAACAAGCAAATATGTATTTTTTGTGGTCATAGATGTATATATTTTATTCTTGACTTTCACCGTGCGTTGTTTCTTTCTGCATATCAAGCATTCTTGAGAGTTAGATTACATTAGACAAGTTAGTTTAAGCCTCGCTAACCACGACATAGGTATCCTGGAGAGAGGATGGAATAAGGTACAATCCATTATGGAGTTTAGGGAACAGGAAATCTATGCACAAAGTGTATTCCCACAAAATACCCTCTCTGCAGAAAAACAGCAATTAAGGAAAGAAGTTTATGAAACAAGGAGAAGTTCAAGAAGAAAGACAGAGATGCTCACAGAGTATAATATTCCCTCAAAAGTGTGAGAGTATTCAACCCTCGTTTACACAACGAACCCAACTCCCTCAATCTTCAAGATGGCACCTAACAAACGGCGCAGTACCATCAACAGCAGCAACAACAGCATCGAGTTTCAACCGAAGTTTGGTCAATACCCTGATGTGTCTAGCCTAACGAACGACGGTAAAGAAGTGGTTTCTGTCCTTATAAAATACTTCGATTCAGTGATGACAAAATTTAATAGTGATATTGTTAAAATGCAGAATGAAATAAGCCACCTTAAAACGCTATTTGAAACAAAAGAAGCGGAACACAAAAAAATTCTCGAAGAACAGAATGAGAAAATAGATAGCTTAACCTCCCGCCTCGAATGGTTGGAAAAAAATGATCAGCGCCGAGACATTGAAGACAAAAAATGTACTCTCATCATTTCTGGAAGGGAAATACCGCAATCTCACGCTGACGAAATCTGTAAGGATACAGTCTGCCAGCTCCTGAAGGACAAGATCAACATTGACCTCTCCGACACTGACATCACGTCAGCTACAAGAATGGGGAAAAAACCAGTAACTGGGAACGTAGATAAAAGAAACATTGCATTTGAACTAAAACATTATAACAAAAAACGTGAAATTCTCAACGCCTGCCTAGAAAAGAAACCAAAGTTCTTCTTCATAAATGAATACCTCATATCTTCACGAGCTAACACCATGTACATTCTGAGGATGGCCAAAAGGAAATTCCCGGATAAAATTGGAATCCCAAGAACACAGGATGGAAACATCTTCATATTTAACCCCGGAAACCAAGATTCAAGACGCCGCGAGATCAACACGCTAGATGACCTCGAGCAATACCTGATGCAACAACTAAATATGCCATCGAAGCAAGTCATGGGTGACTAGACTAGGTGATCCCCTAAATTAGATATGTCAGTTTCGTGTTAGTTTAACCTCAATTAGGTATCATGTCAGTTTACCCTCAACTTGATGTTAGTTTAACCTGAATCTATACAAATGTATAACAGATGTGTTTGTAAACATTTATGACAGCTGTGTGTGAACTTTTGAAACAACGCAATCAGCAATTTTTTACCTCCCAATGTTACTGTGAATTTTTTCATTTTTACCACTAAAGTTATTATTACGCGTAAACCATATTAACTGATTATATCATTGTCGTTATAATCCTTAAAACTTATTACCTGTTGTATGTGAACTTGTAAAAACGCCCTCATGTAGCAATCTGTTTACACCAATGTTGTGATATTGAACTCCAATATTATTCGCTCATGGACAGAGTTTATGTGTACTTACGTACTCGCACTAGATTTTTTTATACTCTATGCTCTCATACTTCATAAGCTAGTTTTTTAGACAGGAATATCCCTTAAAGCTTGACTCTGTATTTCGTTTTTAAGCTCTATAGTACCTACTTCTTACTGTTTACTAATTTTAAATGACTGATCACCCTGAGATATTCGAGGATATCGACCCAGATCTCAATCATTTGAACAGAATATATCTAAACCTAAACGACTCTCATGAGTGTAGGTATACTAATATATCAAAATTCAACGAAACTAGACGAATAACTGACCGATATTTCTCACTCCTGTGTTGGAATTGTAGGTCACTCTATCCAAAATTGGAAGAGATACAATGTACGATTACTGAACTTAAATATAACCTAGACGTGATTAGCTTCACCGAAAGCTGGCTAGATGACTCGACTAAAGACATGATTCGATTTGAAAATTATCATAGTTACCATTCGCTAAGAAAAAACCAGCGGGGCGGAGGCATCAGCACATATATATCTAACCACATAGACTCGAGAACTATAGCAAGTGCAACAATGAATCAGGATCATATAGAATCACTCTTCGTAGAACTGTCTAGAGATGGTAAACGCATTGTGCTTGGAACGGTGTATAGGCCTCCTACAGCGTGTCCTATCTCCTTCCTGAATGAGCTGAATCGTATTATTTCTCAGTTCAACAGGCCCTTATACAATGACATAATAATATGCGGTGACTTCAATTATGATCTACTGAAACATGAAAGCTATGAACCAATCGCTAATTTCCTAACAACCTTTCAGTCTCAATCCTTCCTTCCGGTCATTACAAAGCCTACACGAATAACCTCAGAGTGTGCTACGCTGATTGACAATATCTTTATGATAGACCCAAGTGATTTTCTTGCTGGAATAATTAATTCTGACTTATCAGATCACTTCGCAGTTTTTCTTATTAAGAAAAATGTCTATATTGCTTGCACCAAGGCACGGGCTGAAACTTACTCATATCGTAAAATAAACGAATCAAATCTTGAAGAAATGCGCACCGTTCTAGAAGAATCAATGCCTTCATTGCACATCTCTCAACAAAATAATAATGCTACGAGCATTGATGAAGCAGTAGTAAAGTTGACTGAAACTATAATGACCGCGTACAATCAGTGCTGCCCAATTGTAACTCGTACAGTTACCCCGAAAAATAAACAAAAGCCCTGGATTACAAGAGACATCGTGATAAATATAAAAAAACGTCAAGCGTACCTAGCCCTTCTTTACGAAGGGCGAATATCTAGAGAAACATATAACCGATTCAGAAACTATGTAACAAACCAGATAAGAACATCAAAAAAGAACTACTTTACGCTCAAGTTTACTCAATTCAAAACTGACGTTAAAAAGACTTGGCATCTCCTTAACTCTTGCTGTAAATCGAATAATGCCGATAAAAAGAAAATTCAATATGTTATTCAAGATAATGTAAAATACCACGAGAAGAAAGAAATTGCTAATCTCTTTAACAACTTCTTCGTAAACGTAGGGAAAACTATAGCTGATGGTATTCCAAGTGAACCTACTGATCACCTGGAATTTATGGATCATATTCGAGAACCCAACTCCTTTTTCTTTACGCCTACAAACTCCTCCGATGTAATTACGTGCATAAACAACATGAAAAATAAATCGAGTGGGTTACAAACGTTTTCGACAAAAGTTCTTAAAGTTATTGCTGACATAGTAGCCCCACTGATATCAAATATTATTAACCAGTCTCTCTTACTAGGCACTTTCTCGAACTCCCTCAAAGTTGCTAGAGTAACCCCTATCTTTAAAAGTGGTGAAAAAACCTGTGTAAACAATTATCGACCTACCTCCGTACTACCAATTATTAGCAAAGTATTCGAAAAGATTGTGTATAAAAAGTGTACTCTTATTTTGAACAAAAATCATTTCTTTACGATAAACAATCCGGCTTTCGCTCTAAAAAATCAACAACACAGGCTATATTAAATCATTTACAATTCCTCTATTCTAATATAGATGAAGGAAAGCCTGTCTTCTCTGTATTTCTTGACTTTCGAAAAGCATTCGATTGTGTGTACCATAAAATACTACTCTCGAAACTACACTGTTATGGCATTCGAGGGATTGCGCATGATTGGTTCAGATCAAACCTAACAAATCGGAAGCAATACGTTGTCATTGACGACGCAAAATCAGACCCACAGACAATTAGCCATGGAGTTCCACAAGGATCTGTTCTTGGACCTCTCCTGTTTTTGATTTTTATCAATGATATTGTAAAATCTACATCATTCTTCAAATTCATACTTTTTGCCGATGACAGTACGCTTTCTGCGGTCCATCCGAACCAAAATCCTGCTATAATTGCGAAGAGTATAAATAATGAACTTCATAAGGTTTCATCGTGGCTCAAAGCTAATAAAATAAGCCTTAATATTGATAAAACAAATTATATTACATTCTCATACAAGAAAGATGAATCTCTCCCATACATTAAAATTGGCGTAGGTGAAATCGAAGAAACCAACTCATGTAAGTTTCTGGGCATCATAATAGATAAACATCTGACCTTCAAAGAGCACATCACTCATATTAGTTCTAAATTATCAAAATCCATCGGAATCCTAAATAAAGTTAAAAATTTTCTGCCTGAAACAGCTTTACAAATGCTCTACCGAACGCTCATTTCTCCATACTTGCAATACGGAATAGAAGCATGGCACGGAACTGATAAAAATAAAACCAACAAAATTTTTACTCTGCAGAAAAGAGCTGTCAGAGCGGTAAAAAACCTAGAATATAATGCTCACACGAATGATTCTTTCAGAAATTTACAAATACTGAAACTTTCGGATCTCTACAAAAACTCCATCTGTAATTTCATTTACAAAACATTAAGAAATGATGGCGACAATAGTCTAAGACAATTATTGACTGCGCAAACTGGTCATCACGACCATTTAACCCGAAATAGAAGTAAATTAATGCTTCCTTACTTTTCAAAGGCCCGGTCGCAACACAGTATACTCTTCGTAACAAAAACTTGGAACTCTATACCTGCGGAGATCCGTAAATGTAATTCGTACAAAGTATTCAAAAGACATCTTGAGTCTCACTTCCTATCAGAATACTAGTCGTGTAAGATCACCATGTCAAATCTTGCCTCCTTCATGTAACTAATGATAATGTAATAATGTAACTTGCTTTTGGAAACATAACCGATCTTCAGTCTGCACTTGAATCGTTTTATCGAACATACTATACTGTTAAATATAGCCGATTTGACCTATATTGTAAAATACAGCATAAAATATCGAGTTAATTATCTCAATGATCAGTCTAATGCGAAACTAGGTTAAGTGAACTAGGTTAAACATTATTGTACACCTTAGAATAACGTGATGATAGGATGCCCTAGAAGTCGCTGAACTTGTTCGGGCCCACAGGTAGCTATACTCAAATTTGACCATTGTACAAGACTTAAGAAACATTCTACCTCTGTATCACCTGTGGTAAATAAATTGTAAAAAATTGTTTGTTTAAAATTGTTTAAACAAAAAGGATGGCTAACACCCGAAAAAAAGATGGTCTGTAACGTAACGCAAAACCTATTCTATTTCAACAAAAAGGAAGGCCAACTGAACTTCGTCTCGGGAACTCACATCTTCCCTTCTGGGAGCACCATTCTTGAAAGTGATAAGATATCATGTCAAAAAGTACACAAAGTGTGTTTCAAATTCAGGGTGACTCAAAAAAATATAATCACACTTTTACTGTCGCTAACTTGCTGGTTTTTGAATTGCGTATGTATTTAATTTATCAGCAGATGGCAAGAAATCAACTTAGCATGGAGAAAAGAAAGTTTGTCTGAAATGTTTTTGGAAGACCAAAAATGTAATTGAAATGCTCACACGATTCTGAACGTAATTCGTAAAACCACCACCAAGGCTCCTGGCCAGTGCTTGCATCAGAGGCAAATTTGAGGCAGATGGAACCGTCCAGAACGTCGACAAGAAACGTTCTGGACGACCACGGACATCTACGAGCTCTGGAAAATAAGAGCAGGTGCCGGAAACTCACCCTCGATCACCACAGAAATCTCTTTGACAAACTGCTCGGAAAACCCACATCTCAAAAGATTGAATCCATTGGTGTGGGTTTTAGCGCTGTCTGGACAGATAGGGTCATCGAATTGAACATTTGCGAACATGATTCTTCAATCACATTTGTCATCTGTATTCAAAGTCATCATATTTTACAATATGTTCATACATAATGTTTTCCTTTGTCATTTGAAGCATGAGTTTATTTTTTTGCGACACCGTTTTTATACAAATGACAAACACGATTGGAAAATACATTCCCTATACATTTTTCGGTCTTTCGCGTCAAAAGCGTTTGAGTCGCAGTGTTTGTACCTCAAGTCTTCAGAGCGCCACAGCGCAAAATGAACTCTTTAAAGCCGAAGAACCAATGCCCAAAATTTATTATTTATTTACGTAAAGTTTGCAGTTAAAAGAAAAGTGTGTTATTCTCTGATGGCACCAAGAATGGCATAGGAAAAATTGTTCTCACCCTAGTTGTTGAACAAATAGAAGTAACACCAGATAATGACTGTAGACTACAGGTTTGAAATGAGCTGGACGAGTGCACATTAATGTTCTAAATTGTCTAAATAAATGTTTGCAATCATAGGAGACCGAACGGTACTCAAAGCCAAGGTGTTAGTCAGTTGGTAAGTATGATTGTTGAACTCAAAATATTGACCCGTCATTGCTACGCGTAGTAATATCTTCAAAATTTATAATGATAAACCAGTAACCAACATTGTCATTTTAAATATTTAGCCTAAAAAAATGTTACCGCTTTATTTGCTGGTAGAGAAATTAGGCATTTAAGTCCTACATTTAGTATGAATTCGCATCTGACAAATACGTAAGAGATGCTTCAAAGTTCATAACTTACTTCGTAAAAAAGATTCGTTTTCTACCGAGTAAGTCACTTACGAAATGAAAAACTTTACCCTATTCTAAGTTGTGTAGAATGCACGAAGGAGAAATGGCTGGATTAAGGGCGTCTGGTTTATGAATTTCTTACCCAAAGAAATACTTGAGTATTATTACCTAAATATTATTAACTGAGCATTGTTACCCGAGTGTTATTACCTAAAGATTATTAATTGAGTATTGCTTCCTGAGTGTTATTACCTAAATACTATTAACTGAGCATTGTTACCTGAGTATTATTGATTGAATATTAATGCCGAGATATTTTTATCACAGTATTACTACTAGACAATCATTGCCTGTAATTATTCTTCAAATATTACATGCATGTTATCACTAGAATTTTTTTTAGAAAATCATTTTCTGAAAATTATTACATTATTAAAATATCCTGATTATTACAACCCCATTATTGTTATTATTCCTATGTATATTCACCTCAGTGTTATTGTACGAATATCATTAATAAAATATTATTACACAAAGATCATTACCCGAATAATTATTACCAGAATATTATTACCAGAATATTATTACCTAAATTATTATCACGTGAAAATCATTACGTGTAAATCATTACCAGAATATAATTACCTGAATATCATTACCTGTCTATCACTACCTGAATACCATTACCTGTCTATCACTACCTGAATACCATTACCTGTCTATCACTACCTGAATACCATTACCTGTCTATCACTACCTGAATATCATTACCTGTCTATCACTACCTGAATACCATTACCTGACTATCACTACCTGAATACCATTACCTGACTATCACTACCTGAATACCATTACCTGTCTATCACTACCTGAATACCATTGCCTGACTATCACTACCTGAATACCATTACCTGTTTATCACTACCTGAATACCATTACCTGACTATCACCACCTGAATACCATTACCTGACTATCACTACCTAAATACCATTACCTGTCTATCACAACCTGAATACCATTACCTGTCTATCACTACCTGAATACCATTACCTGTCTATCACTACCTGAATACCATTACCTGTCTATCACTACCTGAATACCATTACCTGTCTATCACTACCTGAATACCATTACCTGCCTATCACCACCTGAATACCATTACCTGTCTATCACCACCTGAATACCATTACCTGACTATCACTACCTGAATACTGTTACCTGACTATCACTACCTGAATACCATTACCTGTCTATCACTACCTGAATACCATTACCTGTCTATCACTACCTGAATACCATTACCTGTCTATCACTACCTGAATACCATTACCTGTCTATCACCACCTGAATACCATTACCTGCCTATCACCACCTGAATACCATTACCTGTCTATCACTACCTGAATACCATTACCTGACTATCACTACCTGAATACCATTACCTGTCTATCACTACCTGAATACCATTACCTGTCTATCACTACCTGAATACCATTACCTGTCTATCACTACCTGAATACCATTACCTGTCAATCACCACCTGAATACCATTACCTGACTATCACTACCTGAATACTGTTACCTGACTATCACTACCTGAATACCATTACCTGTCTATCACTACCTGAATACCATTACCTGTCTATCACTACATGAATAAAATTTCCTGTCTATCACTACCTGTATACCATTACCTGTCTATCACTACCTGAACACCATTACCTGACTATCACTACCTGAATACCATTACCTGTCTATCATCACCTGAATACCATTACCTGACTATCACTACCTGAATACCATTACCTGTCTATCATCACCTGAATACCATTATCTATCACTACCTGTATACCATTACCTGTCTATCATCACCTGAATACCATTACCTGACTATCACTACCTGAATACCATTACCTGTCTATCATCACCTGAATACCATTATCTGACTATCACTACCTGAATACCATTACCTGTCTATCATCACCTGAATACCATTATCTGACTATCACTACCTGAATACCATTACCTGTCTATCATCACCTGAATACCATTACCTGACTATCACTACCTGAATACCATTACCTGTCTATCATCACCTGAATACCATTACCTGACTATCACTACCTGAATACCATTACCTGTCTATCATCACCTGAATACCATTACCTGACTATCACTACCTGAATACCATTACCTGTCTATCATCACCTGAATACCATTACTTGACTATCACTACCTGAGTACCATTACCTGTCTATCATCACCTGAATACCATTACCTGTCTATCACTACCTGAATACCATTACCTGACTATCACTACCTGAATACCATTACCTGTCTATCACTACCTGAATACCATTACCTGACTATCACTACCTGAATACCATTACCTGTCTATCACTACCTGAATACCATTACCTGTCCATCACTACCTGAATAAAATTTCCTGTCTATCACTACCTGAATACCATTACCTGTCTATCACTACCTGAATACCATTACCTGTCTATCATCACCTGAATACCATTACCTGACTATCACTACCTGAATACCATTACCTGTCTATCATCACCTGAATACCATTATCTGACTATCACTACCTGAATATTATTATCTGTCTATCATCACCTGAATACCATTACCTGACTATCACTACCTGAATACCATTACCTGTCTATCATCACCTGAATACCATTATCTGACTATCACTACCTGAATACCATTACCTGTCTATCATCACCTGAATACCATTACCTGACTATCACTACCTGAATACCATTACCTGTCTATCACTACCTGAATATCATTACCTGTCTATCACTACATGAATAAAATTACCTGTCTATCACTACCTGAATACCATTACCTGACTATCACTACCTGACTATCACTACCTGAATACCATTAGCTGTCTATCACTACCTGAATTCCATTACCTGTCTATCACTACCTGAATACCATTACCTGTCTATCACTACCTGAATACCATTACCTGTCTATCATCACCTGAATACCATTACCTGTCTATCACTACCTGAATACCATTACCTGTCTATCATCACCTGAATACCATTACCTGACTATCACTACCTGAATACCATTACCTGTCTATCATCACCTGAATACCATTACCTGACTATCACTACCTGAATACCATTACCTGTCTATCATCACCTGAATACCATTACCTGACTATCACTACCTGAGTACCATTACCTGTCTATCATCACCTGAATACCATTACCTGTCTATCACTACCTGAATACCATTACCTGACTATCACTACCTGAATACCATTACCTGTCTATCACTACCTGAATACCATTACCTGACTATCACTACCTGAATACCATTACCTGTCTATCACTACCTGAATACCATTACCTGTCCATCACTACCTGAATAAAATTTCCTGTCTATCACTACCTGAATACCATTACCTGTCTATCACTACCTGAATACCATTACCTGTCTATCATCACCTGAATACCATTACCTGACTATCACTACCTGAATACCATTACCTGTCTATCATCACCTGAATACCATTATCTGACTATCACTACCTGAATATTATTACCTGTCTATCATCACCTGAATACCATTACCTGACTATCACTACCTGAATACCATTACCTGTCTATCATCACCTGAATACCATTATCTGACTATCACTACCTGAATACCATTACCTGTCTATCATCACCTGAATACCATTACGTGACTATCACTACCTGAATACCATTACCTGTCTATCACTACCTGAATATCATTACCTGTCTATCACTACATGAATAAAATTACCTGTCTATCACTACCTGAATACCATTACCTGACTATCACTACCTGACTATCACTACCTGAATACCATTAGCTGTCTATCACTACCTGAATTCCATTACCTGTCTATCACTACCTGAATACCATTACCTGTCTATCACTACCTGAATACCATTACCTGTCTATCATCACCTGAATACCATTACCTGTCTATCACTACCTGAATACCATTACCTGTCTATCATCACCTGAATACCATTACCTGACTATCACTACCTGAATACCATTACCTGTCTATCATCACCTGAATACCATTATCTGACTATCACTACCTGAATACCATTACCTGTCTATCATCACCTGAATACCATTACCTGACTATCACTACCTGAATACCATTACCTGTCTATCATCACCTGAATACCATTACCTGACTATCACTACCTGAATACCATTACCATACTATACCAACCTCACAACACTACCACCTCAGCACCTGAGCGTCATGGTGCAGCTGATCCATCATGTGTGCAGCAGAGCGCTGAGCAAAAGATCTGTGTGTGTGTGTGAGTGTGTTTGGTCAATATTTGGGTGTAGCACTCACTGGTTGCCATTGCAGGACTCGTGTTATGTTGCACTGGATGTGAGGCTGCTCGCATTTGTGTTCGTATTAATGATGTGTGTGTATTTTTCATAGATGTTTCATAGAGAATAGGAATTGTGTTTTATTTCGAGGAGAAAAAGATGTCTTTGAATCGAATGCAGTCTCTTGCGTTACAAACAATGAGATTTAGGTTACAGTATATGTTCACGTTACGTTAGAGTTAGTTAAGTTATGATTTTGACGGCCACTCAAAGGCCTGTGAATATAAACGAGATCGAATTTCAAGACCTATTGAAAATTATGACGGATAAAGGCGCTTTTAGCTCGCTACTTAAAAACGTAGTAGAAAGAATAAAACAATTTTTTTCGTGAAATAACAGTCTTACAGTTCCAATCAAATTTCTTAAATGTTCCAATCATGTGCGGCAATTTAACTATTATAATGCAAGGTGAAGCAATCAATCCTGGCTTTTAAGGCTTCTACAGCCCTTTCGAAAGTGCAGGACTGACTGCCGCACTTCGCATCTGCGTGCATTCGCTCATAAATTTACAGCCTGATTCATATACATTTCAGACCTACGCGTGAAAATTGCCCTCTGGATTTCTCATTTCATCGGCATAAGTAAGGGTTCCCTGATTAACACATCAAGTGTAGCGGGTTAAACTGAAGTTCAATATTCAATCCAAATTTGAGTTTATTTCAGAGATAAATTTAGAAAATAACCAACGTTAAATAGATCGCGCCTTCGTTTCATTAAGAATTCATCGAAATTGAGGTAGTGATTGCTGGTCGGTCAGTGGCATTATGAAAATCCCCTCAGTGACCACCGGTGGGTCACGTTGCAGTTAAAGCATTAACGTAATATATTTGAAAGGACCCGTGACAGATGTGCGCGGAAACATTTGAGCAGTAACGCATGTGTGGCAGCAACGTCCAATACGTAAGCCACGGAGAACAAGCGCAGGAAAGCTGCTTCCTCTACGTAATGAGGCTCCGGTGGGGAGATATTCTTTAAAAATTCCTAAGACAGCAACAAAAACACAACTGCTCACGAATTTTGCCGAAGCAGTCCGAGTAGAGCCTTATATTTTGCAGGACCGGTGTTTGCAAAGCTCATTTAATGACGTCCAAAACTTTTGAATTTGTTTCTCCGATTCTGGAGGGGAGGAGTTTGTGCGGGAACATTTTTGAATTTATTTATTCGGGCTCGGGACGCCAAAATACAAGTTTCTTCCTGTTGCTCTTCTGGACTTCCGTAAACAGGAGAGAGCGGCGGCCAGCGCGGCTGTTGCAGCTGTTGGTGTGAGGGGTGGAGGCTGTTGCAGTACTGACGGCTGTTGCAGCTGTTGCTGTGAGGGGTGGAGGCTGTTGCAGTACTGACGGCTGTTGCAGCTGTTGCTGTGAGGGGTGGAGGCTGTTGCAGTAACTGACGGCTGATGCAGCTGTTGGTTGTTGGTGTGAGGGGTGGAGGCTGTTGCAGTACTGACGGCTGTTGCAGCTGTTGCTGTGAGGGGTGGAGGCTGTTGCAGTAACTGACGGCTGTTGCAGCTGTTGCTGTGAGGGGTGGAGGCTGTTGCAGTAACTGACGACTGATGCAGATGTTGGTTGTTGGTGTGAGGGGTGGAGGCTGTTGCAGTACTGACGGCTGTTGCAGCTGTTGCTGTGAGGGGTGGAGGCTGTTGCAGTAACTGACGGCTGTTGCAGCTGTTGCTGTGAGGGGTGGAGGCTGTTGCAGTAACTGACGGCTGTTGCAGCTGTTGCTGTGAGGGGTGGAGGCTGTTGCAGTACTGACGGCTGTTGCAGCTGTTGCTGTGAGGGGTGGAGGCTGTTGCAGTAACTGACGGCTGATGCAGCTGATAGTGTGAGGGGTAAAGGCTGTTGCAGTAACTGACGGCTGTTGCAGCTGTTAGTGTGAGGGGTTGAGACTGTTGCAGTAACTGACGGCTGTTGCGGTAAATGACGGCTGTTGCAGTACCTGACGGCTGTTGCAGTAACTGACGGCTGTTGCAGTAACTGACGGCTGTTGCAGATGTTAGTGTGAGGGGTGGTGGGTATTGCAGTAACTGACGACTGTTGCAGTAACTGACGGCTGTTGCAGTAACTGACGGCTTTTGCAGTAACTGACGGCTGTTGCAGTAACTGACAGCTGTTACAGTAACTGATGGCTGTTGCAGCTGTTAGTGTGAGGGGTGGAGGCTGTTGCAGTAACTGACAGCTCTTGCAGTTACTCAGGGCTGTTGCAGCTGTTAGTGTGAGGGGTGGAGGCTGTTGCAGTAATTGACGGCTGTTGCAGCAGTTACTGCGACTGGTAGAGGCTGTTGCAGTAATTGACGGCTGTTGCAGCAGTTACTGCGACTGGTAGAGGCTATTGCGGTAACTGACGGCTGTTGCAGCAGTTACTGCGACTGGTAGAGGCTATTGCGGTAACTGACGGCTGTTGCAGCAGTTACTGCGACTGGTAGATGCTTTTGCAGTAACTGACGGCTGTTGCAGCAGTTACTGCGACTGGTAGAGGCTATTGCGGTAACTGACGGCTGTTGCAGCAGTTACTGCGACTGGTAGAGGCTGTTGCGGTAACTGACGGCTGTTGCAGCAGTTACTGCGACTGGTAGAGGCTATTGCGGTAACTGACGGCTGTTGCAGCAGTTACTGCGACTGGTAGAGGCTATTGCGGTAACTGACGGCTGTTGCAGCAGTTACTGCGACTGGTAGAGGCTATTGCGGTAACTGACGGCTGTTGCAGCAGTTACTGCGACTGGTGGAGGCTATTGCAGTAACTGACGGCTGTTGCAGCAGTTACTGCGACTGGTAGAGGCTATTGCGGTAACTGACGGCTGTTGCAGCAGTTACTGCGACTGGTAGATGCTTTTGCAGTAACTGATGGCTGTTGCAGCAGTTACTGCGACTGGTAGAGGCTATTGCGGTAACTGACAGCTGTTGCAGCAGTTACTGCGACTGGTAGAGGCTATTGCAGTAACTGACGGCTGTTGCAGCAGTTACTGCGACTGGTAGATTCTTTTGCAGTAACTGACGGCTGTTGCAGCAGTTACTGCGACTGGTAGAGGCTTTTGCAGTAACTGACGGCTGTTGCAGCAGTTACTGCGACTGGTAGAGGCTTGTGCAGTAACTGACGGCTGTTGCAGCAGTTACTGCGACTGGTAGAGGCTATTGCGGTGAGTGACGGCTGTTGCAGCAGTTACTGCGACTGGTAGAGGCTATTGCAGTAACTGACGGCTGTTGCAGCAGTTACTGCGACTGGTAGAGGCTTGTGCAGTAACTGACGGCTGTTGCAGCAGTTACTGCGACTGGTAGAGGCTTGTGCAGTAACTGACGGCTGTTGCAGCAGTTACTGTGACTGGTAGAGGCTTGTGCAGTAACTGACGGCTGTTGCAGCAGTTACTGCGACTGGTAGAGGCTTTTGCAGGAACTGACGGCTGTTGCAGCAGTTACTGCGACTGGTAGAGGCTTGTGCAGTAACTGACGGCTGTTGCAGCAGTTACTGCGACTGGTAGAGGCTTGTGCAGTAACTGACGGCTGTTGCAGCAGTTACTGCGACTGGTAGAGGCTTGTGCAGTAACTGACGGCTGTTGCAGCAGTTACTGCGACTGGTAGAGGCTTTTGCAGTAACTGACGGCTGTTGCAGCAGTTACTGCGACTGGTAGAGGCTTGTGCAGTAACTGACGGCTGTTGCAGCAGTTACTGCGACTGGTAGAGGCTTGTGCAGTAACTGACGGCTGTTGCAGCAGTTACTGCGACTGGTAGAGGCTATTGCGGTGAGTGACGGCTGTTGCAGCAGTTACTGCGACTGGTAGAGGCTATTGCAGTAACTGACGGCTGTTGCAGCAGTTACTGCGACTGGTAGAGGCTTGTGCAGTAACTGACGGCTGTTGCAGCAGTTACTGCGACTGGTAGAGGCTTGTGCAGTAACTGACGGCTGTTGCAGCAGTTACTGCGACTGGTAGAGGCTTGTGCAGTAACTGACGGCTGTTGCAGCAGTTACTGCGACTGGTAGAGGCTTTTGCAGTAACTGACGGCTGTTGCAGCAGTTACTGCGACTGGTAGAGGCTTGTGCAGTAACTGACGGCTGTTGCAGCAGTTACTGCGACTGGTAGAGGCTTGTGCAGTAACTGACGGCTGTTGCAGCAGTTACTGCGACTGGTAGAGGCTTGTGCAGTAACTGACGGCTGTTGCAGCAGTTACTGCGACTGGTAGAGGCTTTTGCAGTAACTGACGGCTGTTGCAGCAGTTACTGCGACTGGTAGAGGCTTTAGCAGTAACTGACGGCTGTTGCAGCAGTTACTGCGACTGGTAGAGGCTTTAGCAGTAACTGACGGCTGTTGCAGCAGTTACTGCGACTGGTAGAGGCTTTAGCAGTAACTGACGGCTGTTGCAGCAGTTACTGCGACTGGTAGAGGCTTTTGCAGTAACTGACGGCTGTTGCAGCAGTTACTGCGACTGGTAGAGGCTTTAGCAGTAACTGATGGCTGTTGCAGCAGTTACTGCGACTGGTAGAGGCTTTAGCAGTAACTGACGGCTGTTGCAGCAGTTACTGCGACTGGTAGAGGCTTGTGCAGTAACTGACGGCTGTTGCAGCAGTTACTGCAACTGGTAGAGGCTTTAGCAGTAACTGACGGCTGTTGCAGCAGTTACTGCAACTGGTAGAGGCTGCTACTGGAGTGTCCACGCTATCGAGATGCATCTTGCAGCGCAGCAATAAAGTCAGCATAAATTCTCGAAAATGATATGCAAGAGCTGATGACTTTCGTCTGAATGAAAAGAGAGCTCGAGTGCCTTGAACGTGTGTGTGTGTGTGTGTGTGTGTGAGTCTACAGTGCTTGAAGAAGTGGCATTTCAGCGCAAATAATAGGGAGGGTAAGTGCTTAAAATCTGAAGCAGTTTCAAGAAGAGTAATAAGATTGATAGTTATCTTGAACACACGTGTGCGAGAGATCGAGTGGAGACAGGTTTCACGTAAAGTTAAAATCAGTGAGACTGATCCCAAAAAGTGAGAGTATAAATAAATAATAATCAGTAAGACTGAGCCTGAGCCTGATTGTTTAAACTCTCGCGAAATAAAAACATCGCTGATAACTAATTCAGTCAGAACAAAGCAGTGAACCTTGAGGTTTGCAATAAAGGCAACACAAATTGATTGGCTGCAATAAGTGATAGACATGGAATTACTACTGTGAAGTCTACGAGAAAGAAAGACCACACTGAATTAGTTTCATTGATCTAGTAAAATCTTTGAGGCTGATATGAAAAATTAATCTAAAGTAATATACTACACTTTTAATGGGTAAATTTGACAGAGTTAGTATGACTTTCGCTGTAAAATTTGACCGAATACATTCAAGTATCGACTTGAAATGTGACGGAGGCGATGTGGCTGCTGACATGAACTTGATTGAGTGGATTTAATTCTTGATATGTAACTTATGAAACAACTTACAACTAGCTGGAATGGGAAAATTTTGTTAATTGATGTGACTGTCCGTGTGAAGCTTGGCCGAATGGATGCACGTGTTGATATAAAATGTGACTGGTTGAATACGACTGTTGACATGAGCTGAGAGAGCTGAAGTGACTGTTGACATGAGCTGAGAGAGCTGAAGTGACTGTTGACATGAGCTGAGAGAGCTGAAGTGACTGTTGACATGAGCTGAGAGAGCTGAAGTGACTGTTGACATGAGCTGAGAGAGCTGAAGTGACTGTTGACATGAGCTGAGAGAGCTGAAGTGACTGTTGACATGAACTGAGAGAGCTGAAGTGACTGTTGACATGAGCTGAGAGAGCTGAAGTGACTGTTGACATGAGCTGAGAGAGCTGAAGTGAATGTTGACATGAGCTGAGAGAGCTGAAGTGACTGTTGACATGAGCTGAGAGAGCTGAAGTGAATGTTGACATGAGCTGAGAGAGCTGAAGTGACTGTTGACATGAGCTGAGAGAGCTGAAGTGACTGTTGATATGAGCTGAGAGAGCTGAAGTGACTGTTGACATGAGCTGAGAGAGCTGAAGTGACTGTTGACATGAACTGAGAGAGCTGAAGTGACTGTTGACATGAGCTGAAAGAGCTGAAGTGACTGTTGACATGAGCTGAGAGAGCTGAAGTGACTGTTGACATGAACTGAGAGAGCTGAAGTGACTGTTGACATGAGCTGAGAGAGCTGAAGTGACTGTTGACATGAGCTGAGAGAGCTGAAGTGACTGTTGACATGAACTGAGAGAGCTGAAGTGACTGTTGACATGAGCTGAGAGAGCTGAAGTGACTGTTGACATGAGCTGAGAGAGCTGAAGTGACTGTTGACATGAGCTGAGAAAGCTGAAGTGACTGTTGACATGAGCTGCGAGAGCTGAAGTGACTGTTGACATGAGCTGAGAGAGCTGAAGTGACTGTTGACATGAGCTGAGAGAGCTGAAGTGACTGTTGACATGAGCTGCGAGAGCTGAAGTGACTGTTGACATGAGCTGAGAGAGCTGAAGTGACTGTTGACATGAGCTGAGAGAGCTGAAGTGACTGTTGACATGAGCTGAGAGAGCTGAAGTGACTGTTGACATGAGCTGCGAGAGCTGAAGTGACTGTTGACATGAGCTGCGAGAGCTGAAGTGACTGTTGACATGAGCTGCGAGAGCTGAAGTGACTGTTGACATGAGCTGCGAGAGCTGAAGTAACTGTTGACATGAGCTGCGAGAGCTGAAGTGACTGTTGACATGAGCTGAGAGAGCTGAAGTGACTGTTGACATGAGCTGCGAGAGCTGAAGTAACTGTTGACATGAGCTGAGAGAGCTGAAGTGACTGTTGACATGAGCTGCGAGAGCTGAAGTGACTGTTGACATGAGCTGCGAGAGCTGAAGTGACTGTTGAAATGAACTCAACGAGCTAAACAGACAATTGACTTAAAACTCGACTGAGAGTATCTGACTTAGGACTTTACGCATCAAACATACGTAAGACTGTCCTTACTAATATAAACGGTACCTAGGTAGAAGCAACCATAAAGCACTTACGCTGCGTGGACAATCCTGCTGCAGCACAACGAAACAAAGGCCTCTGGTTGTCGGTGTCTTGCTTGATTTGTGTTTCTTCGCGCCTTGGCAAATTAAACATGCAGGATGTTATCGAACGCTTTCTATTATTTTGCAGGTGGGACAAAAAGAAAGGAGAATCAGTGGCTTTCATAAAACACATCATGAGCCCTCTGGTGTTTCTACATTGCCTTGCAGATCTAAAAAATCCAACGAACGTAGATTTTATATTTCTCTTCATTATTCCCAGCTTGAAAGATATCTTATCAGCTGAGGTATGCGTTTAATTTGAGGTATTCTGCAGCAGCAACGCAGCCGTTAATAACAACCAGCTTTGTGATTCTTGCATTAGGTTAACATCGGCATCTTTGAGATGCTTTATTTCCAATCAAGCCTGATACATATGATCTTAGCATTGGTTTTTCAAGTGTCTTATAACTAACACTATATATAGGACACCATGACGGTTCCCCCGTAAAGCCGGTACCCATTTCCGACACCTGGGTTGAGTGGGGTATTGTGCTTGAGCTTTCCCTTATACCCAACGGGGAAAATCTCCGTGCCAGCGCCGGGATACGAACCCGCGACTCCAACATACGAGCCCGATCCCCTAACCACTGTACCACGGAGAGCATTATACATGCTACTGTGTCGCGTTCAAATCAGTGACAGTCAGCCTCGTCGTTGACTGTTGAGGATAAGAGATTGGTTGCACACCGAGATCTCCCACAAAATAGAAGGATATTATCAAACGACGCTCTGAGGTCCATGACAGATCATTCACATTCCGATGCAACTGATGCAGCACGCTGGTGCGAAGCGAGAACAGGTGCCGATTTGCTGCGCTCTTTAATCAGAACATCATTCTTGTTTATTGACATTGCTGGTGTTCTACGTTTTGAGCATCTCGGATTCAAGCACATGAGATAACAAACTACAGTTAATCGCGTAGCAGACTGTTGACAACAGTTGCGTTACATCAAGCGTGAATGTGTTGTCCAGTACGCGTCTGAGATGTCAATTTCAGGTGTTGACATGTGTCGGTTTCACGATGCGTTGGGCCGCGTAGAGAGAGAGAGAGCAGTGGCACGTAAGTATGCGTCACAGTAGAGGAAGCAAGGTAAGTTCAAACCAGCCTTTTTTTCGTTGACTGTGTGGTTTTGCTGACGTCACGGCAACGAACCAATAGCAGCGCTCATATTGTGGTAGCACTGCTACCCCTAAATCTGGCTCAACTATTGACCTAACGACATGGCGTTTTGGTGACGTCATAAAATTTGTTTGAAATAAAGCCTTTCTATTGGCTAGCCGAACAATAGGAGGTGCATTTTCTCCCATAGAAATGACCCTACCTTGTTTCTGTACGGTGGTATGCGTCCTGTAACGGCAGCTCACCTGCGCGCGTTAAAAAATGCACGCGTGTTAAAAAATTCGTGTGTCGAGGCGTGTTGTTCTGAAATGAACTCTTGAGAAAAAGATGATGCGATTTTATTTACAAGGAACGAAAGTTAAATCCATTCGGAATCAACGGAGACAGGTTGTGAATAACACGAATTCGAGCATGCCTTTCTGTTTGATATATTTCCTGCCAGTGTACCTTCGTAAATTTAACAAAGTTAGTTATTTTTGGTGAATACATTCGCCCTACGCAACGCTCGGTTGATGGAGATTTATCAAATTAGAGCTTAAGTTAGTCATAAGCTGCTGCTTAAATGACTACAACGTTCACTCCACTTATTCGGTAATTAGCGATTCCAAAATTTTTGTGTTTAATGAAAAAGTTTATATTGAATGAAAACTTAGGGTATTGAAATTATATGCGTTAGAAATTGCATTATATTTACCCTCACTACTTAGTTTATTTTTTATGTGGATAAATTTCAATTATAGGCAGAAAAACTCAAAATAAATAGATTTTTACGAATGATAAAAGGCCAAAACTCCATAGTTTTCGAGTTATAAGGACTTAAAGAAACTTTAAAACTTGAAGTAAGATACTACATACGCACCAATGTTATCACTAGTCTTGATAGTTCCGACCCCACTACAGCAGGTTTTTGTTATTTTTACAATAGAAGCTGCAAGCATTTTACGGTTAGGAAAAATTTCTTCGGTTCAAGCTATTAAGCATTTAATTATGTTTGTGCGTTTTATCTGTTTAATGTAATAACTACTCAAGTTTATCATTGATGGCTCGGTGTTAATTTCTTAACGAACATTCTAATTGCAGATATTTTTCGTAACTGTAAAATACTTGCTGGTATTATGGTAAAATAACAAAAAACCGGCTTTAGTGGGGCCGGAACTATCAAGACTAGCGCTAACTTTGGCGAGCACAGAGTATTCTACTTTTAATTTTAAAGTTTATGTAATTCCTTATTACTCGAAAACTAAGGAGTTTTGAGCATTTTATCATTCGTGAAAATCGATTTATTTTGAGGTTTTCTACCCTTGATTGAAAAATGTCCGCACAAAAAAACACCCTGTATACTGTAACAATCAACTGAAGTTTTTTTTAGCTCAAACTACAACTTGTGACTTTCACAAGACATTCAACAATATCAGGGGCTTAAGTCTCGCTGAGCGTCGAAGCCGCTCAGCGAAAATGACAATATCGATTATAACTGGAATTTGATGCTGATTCCGAATATGCAATTTGTTTTGACCGCTCTCGATTTTTTCGATTTTTTTTAATTTTTTTTTGGAAAGGCGGCTAGCAACAACTGAGGTGGTGCCCAAAGAATGCCATTTCCGTATAGGTTGGGTGGAACCCGGCCCTATCCGGTACTCAGGTCTTCAAGGCACGGTCTGACCAGGTTGGGTCGAGAATGGCAAAGTTCGGATCATGAGGTGGTGCAGGCAAAAAAAAAAAACATTAAAAATGTATAAAAATTTAAAATTCAAAAAAATCACAAAAAATCAAAAAAGTAGAGAGCGGTCAAAACAAATTGCAGATTCGGAATCAGCATCAAATTCCAGTTATAATCGATATTTTCATTCTCGCTGAGCGGCTTCGCCGCTCAGCGAGACTTGTTCCATATCAGGTATAGCGCCATTTTAAACCCTCTTCCAGCCCGAAGACTGACTAAGATGAATGACTCTCATGCATTTACCTTCCCTACCGCAATTAATTTATTTTTTTCGGAAAAATAAAAACCGAACGGGAAGCACTGAGAGGCAAAACAATTTCCTATGCACCAAGAAAACAAATCCGCGCTGCTTTTCTCACGAAAGAAACGGCGAGAACAGCTCGAACCGGGGATGTTATGGAGCTTATTGAATCGCCTGTAATCATAGATCACCATTTATTAATCCCTGTTGAATGATCCACCTGTGATTAGCGCCCGGTAGACGTAAATCACAAGCTGAGCTTAACGAGAGACCGTGTCCGGGCGTTGGCGCGCTCTCGTGTAAACTTTAGTAGTAATGTGATGGGACTTTTTTTACCAATGTGATAAATGGGTATAATGTATGGCATTTTTGCCCTGCAGCAAGGATTTGATTTATTGTATTTCTGTAAGATTTTAAATGAGGTGTTATAAATGTAGGATACTTTTCACACGGCTTAGACGTGATACTTTCGCTGCTGGGGAACGTACAGTATATGATAATTTAGATGTGATTTAATATGTAAAATACATTGTCTAGATGTGGCATATCGAAAATGTTTTAATGCATTAGCTTTTGAGTTGACTATTTCTTAAAGGTAGACACGTTAACGAGGTATCGAAAAGGAATCGAATTGAACTTAGAAGTGTTATAGACTTCTTCTATTTTTACATCCTCCTCTGAAAATCATTTCATGTCAGGGACCAATTAGAGATTTTTACTTCAGCCGTTGAAACACAGAAGGAAATGTACTCACATTTCGTATATATATCAGACTAATTTTATGCGTTAATGATGCAATTACTCTCAGATTGCCCAGATTGTAACTCTCTAGGGTAATCTACTACCCGGTTCTCGGCACATTGAACAATATTTTATGACTATATTAAATATGTGCTGAAGTAATGGATTAACTCTAGGACGCTATTGAGTCTCTAAGTTACAAATTGACGAGATAACTAACTGATCAGGTTCAGAGAACAGGAGTTTGACTAAAGAACAATAGGGACTAGAGACAGAGAACAATAGTATGAAGCGCTAGATGCAAGATAACAAACTGATCAGGTTTAGGGCACAATTGATCGTGTGTCAAGCATTTAGAATATATAGTAATGGATTTAATCACAAATTTACTCTACAACACAGTTGACCATGATTAAAATTCAAGATTTCTAAGGTATTGAATGTTCAGGACAAAAATGTATTGTATAAAACCCATGACATTTTGGAGCGAATTTTTCTGCAGGTGCCTAGCGCTGGAAATCTAAAGCGATTCGAAAACATCCACTTGCTTTGAATCACATGATTTGAAAAAATATCGATTCCTTAAAATTTTGTGCAGAATATTCAGAGCGTGAATATCGCAGGAACAACGTTAGTTCAGTAATTTTATATCTTATGTTCAATTCACTGCATCGCGTTGAAAGAATCCTTCATTTATTTGCATTCCGTATATAAGATGAGCAAGAGTTAGGTTAATTTTTTTTTAATTTTCGATAAAACTCTGGAAAATATGCTTCTTCTTAAATTGACCAATGTTTGGTAAATTTGCTAAAATTTTCAAGTATTATCGTATATTATTCGGAATTGTCATTAGCTTCTCTTTATTCGAAGGAATATTCCTAAAGCAAACATAACTTTCGGAAGTTGGTCAATATTTTCATGAACTGCATAAACATTTTCATGGTTAACGTGGATTTACATTCATTGACAACTATTTAAATATTCATTTTAGAATTCCACTTGATAGCTCTCATTATTGGCTCAGTTTTGCACCGTGTTTTGATTAAAATTATATTTATCTCTGAAGGTGTGCAAATTCTTATACGTTATTCAATTTACTTTTAAGTCACATGCAAATGATGTTTCTAAGCAATTTTTTCACGTGAGATGAAAAAAGTTATTATAAGACAGCCCTCGCATTCTGGACACGCCCTCTGCAAAATTTGTGTGTCTGCTCGAGGATGAAATTTTCTAGAAAATCTAGCTACTCGAAGCTGCATAACTCGTTTTTGCTTATAATAGTTGCCTCTATTATTAGCACACTGATCTCACGTGCAACTGCCCGTTATTTGCGTAATTTGCTTTAATTATACCTCACTTTAATTAGACATACTGAAATAATTTGATGAATATTCGCACAAAACGAAGGTTGTAGGCCAATAGACAGACGTACTCGGGCCTGTAGGCATGAAGCGAAGCAATCAAAGAAGTGGCTTGACAGTTCATTCAAATTCTGCAATTGATGCAGCACGCTGGTGCGTACCGAGATCAGGTGCAGATTGCTGCGTTCTTTGATTAGTCTTACTTGTGTATGGGTTCTGTAACGAAGTCTTCCGCTCTCATCAATCTCCTCTGCCTGAATTCATACATTGTTTACATTGTGCAATGTTCAAGGAACAAAACATCAACAGCTGTGCAGAAGCTTCGTCTGACGATGCAGGAGGTATCAAGCTACGCTATGCTTTTAGAGAAACTTTTCTTTGCTTAGCGGCTTTCCACAATGATTCCAACACAAAAAATCTTGAACATTGGCATTGAATTTGATCAATATTTGTTCATTTCTTCGTTATTTATAGCATAGTTTGAAGCATATATACGTATACACGAGGCTACAAATCTATCAAAATAGTTTGAAAGTATCGCGTCTGTAAGCTAGTTCGCTAAGAATAACGAGAGGATAGATTTCCTCCTGGCATTTGCCTTTAAAATGAGTAGCAAAGATGGGGCTTTGAAAGACCAAATTTACATGGCAAGGCGGACATGGGCGCCGATGTTGTGAGATCCGTGCACCGCAAACGAGTTATTGCATTTATTGAATTTTTTTTGCTGTTTCTGTGCTTACGATACGTTAGAAATGGCTTTGCTATGACTTTGAGTCGTTTTATTATCTATATTGGTACATTTACTCTTCTTGAATTTGGTCTTGAATTTCGTAGTACGATCTGAATTTTAACGAATGAATTTAGACGCAAGACGAGTTTTGAGGTTTTAGGAAAGTTGCTTGTGAAGAAATTTCTAGCAATAAAATGAAAAACCTATGGAAATAAGTAAATAAAAGGGTAAACTCGCTTGAATGAGAAGGCAGTCATCGATGCAGCACAATCACACCTCAAACAACGCTACACAAGCATGCAAAAATATCTTTGTGACGCCATCACATCAAAATACTTGCTATTGCATAAAAGATACAGTAATAATGGGACTGGTTTCAGGGTGGTTTTTCAAATTGAAATAACTAATTCTTTAGAATAACCAAATTGTTTCAAGTTCTGACCCAAATGACGCACAGAAAGGTTTTGACTTCTCCGTCAGAGCTGCGCGGTCGTACATAAAGTTGAACAAATGAGGATGTGGTGGACAGTCGAGCGTTCTGACTGAGAAAACAGTCGCGTTGGATGCGTTGTTTTACTTAACATATTTGACCGATTTGAAGAAATGTTCTCACTCATTATCATTGATATATAAGGGATATATCTCGTACTTTCTTAAATTGAACAATTAATGATAACAACCAAGCGAGACTCATTAAAAACACCTAGAGAAGTTTTACGTCCAAGTGCACCACGAGGGTGCAAAGTTGCGCGTCTCGGTTAGCAGCGACCCCTACCCTCACGAAAGATAGCGTAAACATCTCAGAAAGATAAATACTTTAGATGAGGCATCAAAAAAGACTGAAACACTCTTGCAAGGAATCAGCAGCTCGGTTCACAGGCCTACGTTACGAGAGAGAGAAGTAAAGAATGGAAGATAGGGCCTGCCGAAGAACAAACATAAACCATCTGCAACAAATGGTTATTTTGTAACGAGTAGCTTGGGTTACCTGTAATAGCTTGGGTTACCTCTCAGAAGCGCTAGTCCGTCAAGGGACACTAAAGAGAGCAGACACTATCAACATTTAACACTTTGACTGCAACATGACTCAACGGTGGTCACAGAGGGGGTTTTCATAATGCTGCTGACTGACCTGCAGTCATTAACTCAGTTATTCTAAAATCTAAATACTTAAAGGGAGCTAAATGAAAACACTGTCCAGTTAATGTTTGATATTTTCAAAATTGTTTACTACAGTTAACTCTGAATTTGAATTGAATGTTGAACTTCAGTCTAACCCATCGCAGGAAACGTAATAAAGCAACACAGCGGGAACTCTGTGTTGCAACAACACGCTAGTGTCCGTACAAGTTTTAGATTTATACGCTTTTCAGGAGTACTAATATTTCTAATGATTAGAAGTATAACGCTGGGAATCCCACATATCCTAGATGCGCTGAAGGTATTCCACCTATAGCAGTATGCAACCTCTAGGGAGGCCTAACTCTTTCGTAACCAAAGAACACGTTACCACGTTGATAACAACCAAATATATACTTTATTCAGAGTCTCGTCTGTTCGTCCGTCCGTTCATCTGTCACAATTTGAAAACATTCGGTTCTTCGGAAAACATTAGGCCCGCTGCGCGATTCAACTGCTTTCTATATTACCACACAGGTGCGCTAGGGTGCGTGACCTGGGTTGCGTTTCATCTATTCACCTAAAAACTGAAGCGATTTAAATTGTGACGGAATATCGTCGTCCTGAATGCGGCAATTTTTGATCAGTCTTGACCAGACGCGAGCACTTGGTTATTTTTTTATCTCTAGCAGTCGAATGTAATCGTTTTGAGTTTTAAAATTAAGTGCGGATCTCATATACGCGATGCAGCAATAGAGTGGAATGAAAGCAACAGACTTTTTGACTTATTAATGGAACATCCCTTAGTGGAAACAACTGTTGCATCATGGAGATTAGCGCTAATATGATAAGATAATGTGAAGTCCCGAGTTCAAGTTTAGGATAGGCTTTCTTTTTGGTGAAATAAAATTGTTTTTTTTTGTTTAGGTATGGATCATCCATTTTCGATTCAGTGCTGTCCTGTTTTTCAGAACTTACTACTTTTTTCTTCATCTTTTGTCTTGTTTCATAACTTTCTTTCTCAACTTACTGTTTACATGCCCAGGGGTTCTTGCTTGGAAACACACCGTGTGCGTCGATTCCGCATTCCCTTAACTCTGAATGATATGGTGCTTTCATCCTTCCTTTCTTTGAACATCTTTGTTGCGAGGAGCTTTCCCTTTAACTCTATATGATATGGTGCTTTCATCCTTCCTCTCTTTGAACATCTTGGTTGCAGTGAGGGAGGCTGAAGATAACTTTTAGTTTAATTAATCTGTTCATAAGACAAAAACTATGAACGTTAGGACGTAATAATTTGTTTTCGTCTGAATGAAAATATTTGTAACTTTCCTTGTAACTTGGTTCGCAAGGAATTCACGGAAGACCACGACACTCTCTCCGTTTGATTGTGCAATGCAGAACTGCTGCTTCAACTGTGCTTGGTTCTTTTTTTTTAAAATGGTGGCACAACCGAAGCAGTTACTGATACCGAATAATGTTAACACGTTCCCCGCGTATTGGCCATATGTGAACCAGTAGGTAAATTGCTTGTTCGCGTACTCGGTATAAATGAATGACGTTTCATTTCTTTCGTAATTATTTTTTTAAATTACTGCATCATACAAGGGGAAATGTCGTCGTGCAATTGCATTCTCATATTTCTTAGGAAGGATAAAAATGTATTGGAGCAGTAAAGACGATTTCCCAATTTTGCTACTTATAACCTAACCAAGCTAACCGTTAACAACCGCGGAAACGCAGTGAACAAGTTAAGAGAGTTTCTTATTCCAGACCTTGAGAGACGGAACTTGTGCAATGAGTGGATTCAGCAAGATGGATCCACAGCCCGTACAGTAAGAGAAACATTTACAATGCTAAGAGGTTGCTTCCCACATCTTTTGAGTTTACGATTTGATAACATCGCTTGGCCCCCTCGTTCTCCAGATATGTCCCCATACTACCTTTTCTTGCATTTCTACCTTGAGTCACAAGTTCAAGAAACAACACCGACAAACTTGCATGAACTTAAAAATTACTTTCATTATGAAATAGCTCAACTCTCGCTTTATACACTTAGGTTCGTACTGGAAACAACAAAGTAAAATATCTAAAATTGTGAAAAATACTATGGTCATCAATAAAAGGATATAGTATTCAAAACATTGAATTAATAAACCAAAAAAATGCTTTAGTTTTAGAATAAAACCAGTTTCACAGTCTTAGCACTCAAAGTTTTCCATTTATCAACAAATTAAGGATATCATGTGCGTACTTTCCTGCAAAAAAGGAAGAAATATTCGATGTCGCAAAGATGAAACTATGTATAGCTAAATAATTCCTTTTCTTCGATGGCTTCTTTCATTGTATTGCCACTGATGAGACACTTGAGTTCAGTATTTTTCAACACTGTCTTACAAACTATTAATAATGAAACAGTTCAACTTCAAGTTACTGCCTGATCAATTATTTGTTAAGACAAAAAGATGACTAGCTGAGGTTGGATTTGGTTAGATTCGGATAGATTTGGTTACTATGGGAGAGGTTAGAATTTGTTAGAATAGTTAAGCATCGATTGGGATAGTTTAGTATAGGTAAGGTCAAGGGAAGTTAGGCTTGGTCATATTAGTATAGCTTAGGATAGGATACGTAGGAACGCTTTAGGTTATGTTGTTTTAACACCTTTCTTGCGATGGATTAAAGTGGAGTTCAATGTTCAATTCAAATTTAGAGTCAATAGTAGTGAGCAATTTTAAAAATAGCAAACATTAACTGGATCATGCCTTCATTCAACTTTCATTAAGTGCCTTGTAAAAATTGAAGTCTCCGCAGCTTAGTCAGCAGGATGTTGAAAATTCCCTACGCGACCAAGGGTGGGTCCCTTTACAGGGAATGTATTAAGGTAAGTTGAGGAATTTAATGTACATTATAATTTTGAATTTATTCATTGGTGAAAAATATTTCCGTTGTCACGGGTGCACTAAAACTAATCAATATACATGGGATATAAATTCTCTCTTGGGTTCATGTCTGGTGACTTAACTGGCCAATCTAAATGTCAGACATATACTAAACAACTTCCACGATAATTCATTAGTATTAGTTTCAGTATTTTGCATCGGTAATTGTTTCTTTAAAGAGAGGCAAATCAACAAGTTTTTATTCAGATATTGTACAAATGGCAAAAATTTGTTATCTAGCCGCTTTATGCAGTCATGTTGGTTCCATTTGATGAATACCTCAACCACAAGACCCACTTCTGAGTGATTGAAACAGCCCCAGAACATGACAGACCTGCAACCATTCAGGTCATGTCATGTCTTGTTTCGCCCATAATACCCAGGCTCAGTTGAAAGCTTCATGAGGTCTTCGATGAACACAGAAGCAGACATCTTAGCTACAGAGTGAGAATCATGATTCATCGAACCACATAGCTTTCCTCTACTCCTCTACAGTTCAATGTTCGCGTTCGTTTGCCCGTTTTAAACTAAAAGTCTTGTGGTCAGGAGTTGGCATCGGCAGTTTACAAGTCACTGTGTTCCATGTATCAATAGCATGTAGTTTTCTACGAGGGGTTCGTTCAAATATAGCTTAAGGGCCTTCATTAAAGTCTCTCAGTATTTCCAGCCTTGATAGAAAGCGATTCCTGTTAAAAGTTCGGAGCACACAGCATGTGAACCTTAATGGTTAGAATATTCTTTCACCCTTACTTAGCTTTGAAATTCAGTATGTATCGGGTTGTTTCCGTTTTTGGTAGACTCGCATTATAGGGCAGCATGAAACAATAGCAAGTTTGCCACTTTCTTTAGTTGATGAAACGCAGCACATTCAAGTAACATGTCCTTTGTTGTCATTGCGAGATGTTTTGCTTTTATCTCATCGTTGCATTGCAATTAAAATAATAGTTTGGAAGATGATTGAATGAAGCCAGCTCTTAATGAAGACTGATGGCTGTTGAGTGCTTGTATGTGACCTAAGCTTTTGCCACAGCTTCGAGCACCTGTTAATGATCTTGGTAATTATTTGGAACTCGAAAATCAAGAGGTAACTAAATTTTTCTCCGGAGGTCTTTTTAAGATACGTAAAATTAAAATACACGCCGAGGAATGGAGACGGTGCGTTTGAAATGCCCATTTTACGATCAAAATTCCCCAAAATGTGTCATGTAAACTATGTATGACCTTCCTGGTGGTCTACATGTAGTTTATTCTAAAATTCACCTCTTGAAAATTCGACGTATTTGCTAATGCACACAGGATTTGATTGAAGCCCATTAGCCAGAGTCTTCTTACACAGTAATATTGCACTGTTTGTTACTTTTTTGTTCCCTTGGTCTGTCAGTTCCTGCTCCTCCTACTCGTACGGGGGAAATTAGATGCCTGAATGGTACACCCATTACAACTGCAATTTGCAATTTATACGTAGAGATAGGGATTCATCGTAACAAATTTGGAGAGATCGAAACAACTAAAAAATTCGCGGTTTATTTGTCTCCTCCCAACAGTTTTCATGCTAGAATTATTACTAAAAAATAAAAGAATGTACATTTATCGGCAAAACAAGTCAACCAACTAAAGCCAAAACTAAAACACAACCAGTTTCACGGTTGCGTCTGCAATATGGAGCCTAGACCTCCGTCATTCATAAATTTATAACATTATAAATGTTATAATCGTTATAAAGGCATCCAAATTAGACAGCGAGTGAAGGCCCCTCGAACGTTCTTTTCTTCCCCCGTGCCTCGATCTCGGAAACATTCCTTTCTTTTTCCCCCATGTACCTCCATAATATTGTTGGTAAAAATTGCCCAACTCGAACGTTCTTTTCTTCCCCCGTGCCTCGATCTCGGATACATTCCTTTCTTTTTCCCTCGTGTACCTCCATAATATTGTTGGTAAAAATTGCCCACGCTGTTAGTGCAATCGGTATCATGCATACGATAATTACATAAAATATGTTGCGCTTAGTACTTCCCTTCCCTGCTTTACAAATCGAAAAGCAAGAAACGGTGCAATTTTCGAGTAGCCATCTGATCAACTGTCGTGAAGTAAGGAACAAATGCATACTTTCGTTGGATTGCGTTAAAATAAATGCGTAAGGTTGGATTAGTTTATAAATTTGATAACATTAATTCATCAGAGCACCACCGAGTCCCGATGGTTCAACGAAAATAATGCATTTAAGCATCAATCAGAACCAGCTGATGAAACACTAAAGTGAAATTATCATAATGACTCGAGGAGAATTGAAAGCTTCACGAACAGCGAGAAAATGATTGACTGAGGTGTTTATCAGCTTCAAAGAATCTGAGCGTATAGCGACGGCACAATTTTCTGTATCTTCACATCCACCGAAACGAGAAGCTTCTCGCTCGAATGATTAACGGAGAAAAAATTCAATGGCGAGGCTGAGTGCATTATGCATCCTCCGACACATCATCTTTCATGTCTATCGGCCGCTCGAGGCAGGCAGCTTTGGTTTCCAGGTCCCTGAGGTGCGCACAGAAGTGATAATGTTGTAGGCCTCGGACAATACGGCGGCGCTAGGAAGTCTCTCACCAAACCTATTGTAAAGCATCGAACCAATCTGGATATAAATCTGGATAAAACCAATAAGGTTGTGAAAAATCGAACCTATCAGGGTTGTGAAACAACGAATTAATCAGTTTAAAAATCAGGATAAAACTAATTCGGATTGATAAATATTGAACCAATCAGGATAGATGTCGGTAAATGAATATTAATTTAAAACAATTTAAACAATTTATTTACCACAGGTGATACAGAGATAAAATGTTTCTTAAGTCTAGTACAATGGTCAAATTTGAGTATAGCTACCTGTGGGCCCGAATAAGTTCAGTGACTTCTAGGGCATCCTACCATCAAGGTTAGTCTTAGGAGTACAATAATGTTTAACCTAATTCACTTAAACTAGAGACGCATTAGACTGATCAATGAGATAATTAACTCGAAATTAGACACTTCATTTCACAATATAGTTCATATGGACTTGATTTAACAGTATAGTCGACAAACGATTCATGAACAGACTGAAGATCGGCGAAATTAACCACGGCGAATTACATTATTAGGACCAGTTATGTAGGTGACAAGGTTTGACTCTGTGATCTTACACGACTAGTAATCTGATAGGAAGTGAGACTCAAGATTATTTTTGAATACCTTATAAGAATTACTTTCACGGATCTCCGCAGGTATTGAGTTCCAAGTTTTAGTTCCAACGAAGAGGATACTGTGTTGTGACCGAGCCTTTGAGTAATAAGGAAGCATGTATTTACTTCTATTTCGGGTTAAATGGTCGTGATGACCAGTTTGCGCAGTTAATAGTTGTTTTAGGCTATTGTCGCCATCATTTGTTAATGTTTTGTAAATGAAATTGCAAATGGAGATTTTGTAGAGATCCGAGAGCTTAAGTATTCGTAAATTTTTGAATGAGTCATTTGTGTGAGCATTATATTCTAGATTCTTTACCGCTCTTATGGTTTTTTTTTGCAGGGTAAAAATTTTGTTGGTTTTATTTTTATCAGTTCCGTACCATGCTTCTATTCCGTATTGCAAGTATGGTGAAATGAGCGTTCGGTAGAGCATTTGTAAGGCTGTTTCAGGCAGGAAATTTTTAACTTTATTTAGGATTCCGATAGATTTTGATAATTTAGAACTAATATGAGCGATGTGCTCTTTAAAGGTTAGATGTTTGTCTATTATGATGCCCAGGAATTTACTTGAGTGGGTTTCTTCGATTTCACCTTCGCCAATTTGAATGCGTGGGAGAGATATATTTTTCTTGTATGAGAATGTAATATATTTTGTTTTATCGATATTAAGGCTTATTTTATTAGCTTTAAGCCACAATGAAACCTTATGAAGTTCATTATTTATACGCTCCGCCATCCTAGCGGGATTTTGGTCTGGAAGGACCGCAGAAAGGGTACTGTCATCGGCAAAGAGTATGAATTTGAAGAATGATGTAGATTTAATGATATCATTGATAACAATTAGAAATAGGAGAGGCCCAAGGACAGATCCTTGTGGAACTCCATGGCTAATTGTCTGTGGGTCTGATTCTGCGTCGTCAATGACAACGTATTGTTTCCGATTTGCTAAGTACGATCTGAACCAATCATGGGCAGCCCCTCGAATGCCATAACAGTGTAGTTTCGAGAGTAATACGTTATGGTCCACACAATCGAATGCTTTTCGAAAGTCAAGAAATACGGAGAAAACAAGCTTTCCTTCATCTATATTAGAATAAAGGTATTGCAAATGATTTAATACCGCTTGTGTCGTAGATTTCTTAGAACGAAAACCGTATTGTTTGTCGTAGAGGAAAGATTTTTGTTCAAAATACGAATACACTTTTTTATACACAATTTTCTCGAATATTTTGCTAATAATTGGTAGTACAGAGATAGGTCTATAATTGTTAATGCAGTTTTTATCACCATTTTTAAAAATAGGGGTGACTCTCGCAACTTTGAAAGAGTTGGGGAAGATACCTTGAGAAAGGGATTGGTTGATAATATAAGATATGCACGGTGCTATTATATCAGCTATAGCCTTAAGAACTTTAGCCGAAAAATTTTTCAATCCACTTGATTTATTTTTCAAGTTGTTTATGCACGTAATTACATCGGAGGGATTAGTTGGCGTGAAAAAGAAAGAGTTAGGTTCACGGACATGGTCCATGTATTGCAAGTGGTCTCTGGGTTCACTGAAGACACTATCGGCTATATTTTTTCCTATGTTTACAAAAAAGTTGTTAAACACAGTTGCAATATCTTTTTTCTCGTGGTATTTTACATTTTCTTGAACGACGGACTCAATTGTTTTCGTAGTATTATTATTCGGTTTATAGCATGAATTAAGCAGGCGCCAAGTTTTTTTAATATCAGTTTTGTATTCAGTAAATTTGCGCGTGAAGTAGTCTCGTTTTGAGGTTCGTATTTGATTTGTCACATGATTCCTGAATCGGTTATACGTTACTTTAGATATTCGCCCTTCGTATAGTAAGGCTAGGTACGCTTGACGTTTCTTTATATTGATCACGATATCTTCAGTAATCCAGGGCTTATGTCTATTTTTCGGCGTAATTGTGCGGGTGATTAATTGTGCGGCGTAATTGTGCGGGTGATTAATAATTACATTTTACAAGGAAAAAAAAAACAGTTTTGGCTTCCATAGATAATGTTGTCTGTTCTGGTCAATATAAAGCATCATTAGATTTCATGTACATTCATTCCGTAACCTACGACATCCATTTTATCTGCTGATGACTGCATTTCATGACGTTTTCTCCAGCACAAACATAGATTTTTTAAACAAATCCATATTCATTTCATTGTATTTTCTTTTCAAAAAGGGCGTCATGAGCTTGGATCACTTGATTAAAATGTTTTTCTCCCCTTGGCAACTTGAGGTAACAGGTGCACTGGCATTCATACATGCGTGCATTTCCAGTTCCAGATTTGAATTCATTTGGGTGAATCTCACAAGTACCCTCCCGTACTCGCCGTAGCTAGGAATTCATTCATGGTCTGGTAATGCTAAATCCTCCCTTTCCATTAGTCTTGACATGCTTCAAACTTTCCCGAACTTCACCGAGGGAACTATCAACCTCACCACCCCACCCCCTTACTTTTAATTAAAACGACCCAATTTTCTCTTCAAGTGTAGACAAATGTGATTACCCTCCCAAAAGTGAGGAATCACTTCTATCTGTCGCGAAAATGACTGAAGTCTACATTTCAGGCATACTGCATTTGTGCACGCAACTTTTGGTAATACCCAGGTAAAAATTGCCGCCGACATCTCCACATACACTCGATACCAGAGCAATAAGGTCCGCGCAGCGCAATTCAGCGCAGTAGCGTTCGCACGAGTTAGATGGCGGCTAAAACCACACCGTGGCTGCGCAAAAAGCACCGTTTCAGGCAAAGTATTTGCTCTGCGGCCAGCTGTTGTAATAAAGTGGACATATTTGCGCAGCGGCGTCGCAGCGCCGGCGCTGCCAGCCCGGGGAATGATGTACCTGCGCCGATCACGGCGGTGATCTTTAATGCTGAAATTTTACACAATTTGTGTATTTTTATGCTTGTGTAGCAGCCTTGTCCCTTCGTTGTGCTGCTTCGCAGTGTGATGCGAATGGTGTTAACATAGTAATTATTTGTAATACTTGTTAGAGTATTATAGTTACGTCAGTAATGAAGAAGTTTCAGTGATCCACTTCTCGAGGCCGTAAAGTACACGAGAGATTGAAGAATATCGCATTGTTATCTTCAGCTGGCCATTTCTATATGTTTGATTTATGTTTCTGTTGAATTTACTAGCACAAATACAGACACAAATTTCTGGTTATTGAAATAAATAGGCGTTGTCTGTCTTTGCGCAGCAAAACACGCCGCATCTTTTACAGAGCAGAACGTATGTATTCAATTTATATTAGTAAAGAAAGAACAGTGTTTCCGCAAAATAATATTCATTGCACATTCTGCAGGAAATACGCTCAATTTGCTTCATACACAGATATGTTGCGCTAGTATCACTTATTATGCATAAAAGTACTATCTCCCATTTCTTTTGAAGCAACAGAATGAATATAATATTCATTATTGCACGTGAAATTAGTTTTAGAATTTCATTCATACTTTAATAAATTAGGAAAACGAGGGACCATTGCTTTACTTAACGTGAAATTAGGCTCACCGTATGAAACATTCCTCGTAAAAGCGCTGAGCGCGTTCTTCATTTTCCTCGGAACCATCAGCTGACGAGAATGTTTCATGGAAAAGAACGAAACTAAAGCTATAAAATCACGTCAAAGCGCAAACGCAGTTTTTCTAGGCTTCGATATCAAATGAAAGCCATTGCTGCAAGTCGCAACACCGCTGCAAAACACCGCGACCAACGACAGGCTGGCGCGCCGAAAAAAAAACAGTCGATTATAAGCTGGAATTTTAGAAAAAAGGCAGTTCTTTCGAGCCTTGCAAGAGGCAATATCGACCTTCATCACTTGTATTTATCCGCTGTCAAGCGTCCGTAACGAAGCAAATAGAAGGAAGCTACAAAGCATTCTCTTTCCACCCTGGGGACACCAAGGGACATTGGAAATGGAAGGACGTGGAGGCTCTCTAAACTGGCCGCGGCTTGGGCGCAATGGCTCGGAAAAACGACCCTCTCATGGGAGACAGACTTCTTTCATTCTTGCTTCGCAGTGCCGACACAGAAAAAGATACTTCTCTGAGCCAAGCACGTACTCGTTTTTGCGCGGCTTGTTAAGCTGTTCATGTGAGGGTGAAGTCAGCGTTACCGTATAGATGCAGTAAAGGACATCGTATGAATGCATTCTTAGCGAACGCGCTCGCTTATCTTCCAGACTGTAGCGCCAACGCTTTTCATAATCTTCCTCGGGAATTTTTTGGTCCTCCAAATACTTCTGGTTGGCTGCAAAGTTCGAAGGATAAAAAATGAGAAGCGCAAGAATGCTTTTAGTGAGTCAAGTTTTATAATCTTCTTTCCTCAAATCTTGAAAATAATGTTTATTGGTGCGTTTTCGATAGTTTTAACTATTTGATACGAATGTCAAGTTTGAATGGTCATGTTTTCCAACATTTAACCTTCTGGAATGAATAGAAAACACCATCAAGTACACAAAACGGTTCAAGAATATGAAACTTTTTCCGAGGAAAAACCATGGACTAAAATAGCGTAGTTATCTCCAATCCCCGCGTCGAGCTGTTCATTAGTGAAGAATCTGTGGAGGAAATAAATATTCCATTCACTGAAAGCGAGTGTTTAACAGAGAAGCCCACGCAAAAAAAACAATCTTTTTGCAACACCGTCTATGAAATTTCAGCTAAGGGGCCAACACGACGGGACCCAAAATTCTCCTGTACCCCAAACTGGTCGAGCAAAAATCCCGATAGAAGGCGATGAAGCCTGTCTCGGCAAACTCAAACTTTCAAGACTTGCTTGCCTAAAAATGCCAACTTCCTTGGTTCTAAATCAGGACTTTTGTCAGGCCACTCGGAGTTGGAGGGGCACTTGCGAGGACTAGTGACCTTAACAAAATATTCCTGGCCGTGAGAGGCTTATAAGGCGTACTCCATTAATAACGCAAAGTGCTTCCTTCTGTCCAGTGCAAAATATTTCTCCAGGACGCGCTTAGTGTCTGGTCAAGTCCGAGGAAATTTATCAGGGTGAGAAAAGTGGCCTGCAAGACGTTTGGCTGGGCTCTGAGCCGCTTACTGCACTCCCTCGTGTGTGGGGAGTGTGGGGTGTGTCTAGGGGAGTGGGTAGAGGAGTGTATGGAGGGAAGTGCATGAGAGAGTCTCTAAAGGATGAGAGATAGAGTGGGAAAGGATTGTATTAAAAGTGTATGGGAGTGTGGGGGAGTGTCAGCAGGAGTACGTTCTGGAGTGAGTGCAAGAGTGTGTGTGTGAGGAGGAGTGTGTGGGGAATCTGAGCAGGAGTGTGTACAGGAGTGGGTGAAGGAGAGTGTGCACGAATATGAGGGTCAGTGCGTGGGTAGAGTGTAGGAGAGTGTGTATAGGAATGAGTGAAGGGGCGTGTACAGGAGTGTGAGACGGAGTGTGTGAGAGTAATGGGAGCCACGAAGAGTCAGGAGAAGCGAGAAAGGCGGATTTGAGGAGCAGTGTTGTGGCGTGATTGAATTTCGGTCGAAGAATACAGTTTAGAGAAGTGGGGCCGCGAGAATTCGCTATGAAAAGAAGGCTCCAGCGAAGAAGGTCCTGGAAGATTGTCCAGGGAAAGAATAGATCACAACAAAAGATTGAAGAAAACAAGTGGTAGTAAAGTAACCGATAGGGATGCGCCATAGAACTTAGGCTGAACAAAGGGAGCGTTGGAAACGAGAGCTGCTTCAAAATTTTTTGCTACCCTCAGCCATTGCATGACATTGATGCGAGAGACAGTTTCACAAATTGAGGTCAAGTTGCGGAGATGTTTAGAAAAGAGAACTCCCACCAGAAAAACCGTCGTAAACCTTTTATGAAGAGGCAGCATCAAAATTGTGGAATTGGCTATAAGAGCGCGGTTTGTTGCAGGGCGAATGAAGGTAAGTGGAGATGGAAAAATGTGGTTCCGCTCAGGGCCGGCATTCTTTTTAACTGTTGATGCATCTTGCCTGTGCAGGCTGCGTGGAATTTTTATACGAGAATCGGAAGAGGGAATAAAATTTTGGAAAAACGGAAGAGGAGAAGAGTTTCGCAATGGTCATTTGGCTTTGGAAAATTATTCCGTAAAAATAATGACGACAGATTCGCAGAATAAACAAAGATGAAAAAACGGTAACAAGAGTTTTCACTTACGTGTGGCAGGTTGCTGTAATTGGAAGGATGAAAGCCTGCTTTCGGATGTCGTCGGAGGTTTTACAAAACTGCCAAAGGTGAAAGAAAGGGAAGTTGTCAATATCGTATTGAAATATCACAGGAACTGTAAAGGCGTTTTAAGACAATAGTATAACCGTGACATGTGGCACGGCAACTTAAATTGTAGAGGCTCATATCGGAATATAAATCACTAAATATTATTGAACTGAAATTTTTACAGCAAACCTGAATATCCCCGTGAGTGATTAGACTTCATAAATTTATGAATCTTATGCATTTTAAAGACGAGACTGGCGATTTTGATCCCACAGTTTCAACGTGAATGTTCGAAATATAATACCTTCTGTCATCCGTTGCAAAATTCGCATAGAAAATTAAATACGAATCAGGCTTCCTAGATTTTAAACCTGAGGATCGAAACGTAGCTTTTTAGAGACGAACAATGGCATAGAATTGGATAGATTGACAGTGACTCAGTAAAAATGATTAGAAATTTTCTTTGTGATTCAACTCGCGAAGACCTGGAACGACTTCTGTCGCTATTCGAAACATTAGCCGAGCTTTGGTTCGAAAATTGTACTTGTCGCCAAATACGACGCCGTTACTTCGGTTCCGCTTCTTGTTAAAAATTCAATACTGCCAATGAATGGAACTCATAATTAGTTAAATTATAATCTTCCACGCGATCTTCATCGGTGAATTCGCTTATTCTCTGATGTGTTTTTTATTTTACTTTTCGGAAGAGAAGATTCTCAGTTTATTTTCGATCAAACCATCAGATTACAACGCTGCATGCTGAAATGAATATTATCATGACCGAAAAGATATGTGTATGATGAAGTAATATTTGGAGAGTCAAGAGGACTGGGTAACTTTCACTACCTAAAACTTATTAAAGATGTGATCGGGTCACTTACGCTGTATGTGAACTCGCATTTTCTTGATGAATAACAACGGTCTACCGATTACTTGATACAGGAAAATACGTATTCAATTAATTTCATTACCCTTTTAACAGGTATTGAGTTTTTTAATTTCAATGTATTCAATACACTTGCTAATTTATTCTGATTATTTACTCAAAACATCAATGCTGATAATTTCGGCAAACTAACGTTTAATGCTTGATAAGACATGCCTACATAGCAGTTGAATACGGCAAAACTTCCCTTAAAATCCATCACTATATTTGTTTGGGAAGTACTTGTGCCAGTCACACTGGAGGCGTTTGAAGTCATTGAGAGGAGTTCTCAATTTGTTGGTATCAATATGTTTTTTTACATTTATTCCTTTATTCCCCATAACATCTAATCTATCCATTCATTTTTGTATTAATTAAAAAATTGCTCAAAGGTTTTCAGAATCAGAGCAAGCTAAAGTGATGACTATGTTATTTTAGCCTTCGGATATCAATCGTTCAGATGTACGAGTATATGTGTAATTCGACGATTAAGCAACTTGTTTCATCTGGCGCAATTAGGGGTGGAAGCAATAGGTTTCTGTGCAGTGGTGTGGTGTGCCGCTGTCTGCCCACTTCAGTGCAGTGTGCCACTGTCTGCCCACTTCAGTGCAGTGTGCCGCTGTCTGCCTACTTCAGTGCAGTGTGCCACTGTCTGCCCACTTCAGTGCAGTGGTGTGCCGCTGTCTGCGCCCACTTCAGTGCAGTGTGCCGCTGTCTGCCCACTTCAGTGCAGTGTGCCACTGTCTGCCCACTTCAGTGCAGTGTGCCGCTGTCTGCCCACTTCAGTGCAGTGTGCCGCTGTCTGCCCACTTCAGTGCAGTGTGCCGCTGTCTGCCCACTTCAGTGCAGTGTGCCGCTGTCTGCCCACTTCAGTGCAGTGTGCCGCTGTCCGCCCACTTCAGTGCTGCCGGCAGCTTACATGATCAATGGCCGCGCCTCAAAAAGGATTTCCCGAGTCCCGCAAAAGTTTCGATATTGCGAGATTGATATGCAAGGCTTCCGGACGGGCGGGTGTCTGTCTTTGTGTGGTGCTGTGTGTGGTGCTGTGTGTGGTGCTGTGTGTGTGGTGCTGTGTGTGTGTTGCTGCTGTGTGTGGTGCTGTGTGTGGTGCTGTGTGTGTGGTGCTGTGTGTGTGTGTTGCTGCTGTGTGTGGTGCTGTGTGTGTGGTGCTGTGTGTGTGGTGCCGTGTGTGTGAGGTGCTGTGTGTGTGGTGCTGTGTGTGTGGTGCTGTGTGTGTGGTGCTGCTAGTTGTGTGTGGTGTTGTGTGTGTGGTGCTGCTGTGTGTGATGCTGTGTGTGGTGCCGTGTGTGTGTGGTGCTGTGTGTGTGTGTGGTGCTGTGTGTGGTGCTGCTGTGTGTGGTGCTGTGTGTGTGCTTCTGTGTGTGTGGTGCTGCTAGTTGGTGTGGTGTTGTGTTTGTGGTGCTGTGTGTGTGGTGCTGCTAGTTGTGTGTGGTGTTGTGTGTGTGGTGTTGTGTGTGTGGTGCTGTGTGTGTGGTGCTGTGTGTGTGGTGCTGTGTGTGGTGCTGTGTGTGTGGTGCTGTGTGTGTGGTACTGTGTGTGTGGTGCTGCTAGTTGTGTGTGGTGTTGTGTGTGTGGTGCTCTGTGTGTGGTGTTGTGTGTGTGGTGCTGTGTGTGTGTGGTGCTGCTAGTTGTGTGTGGTGTTGTGTGTGTGGTGCTGTGTGTGTGGTGCTGTGTGTGTGGTGCTGTGTGTGGTGCTGTGTGTGTGGTGCTGTGTGTGTGGTACTGTGTGTGTGGTACTGTGTGTGTGGTGCTGCTAGTTGTGTGTGGTGTTGTGTGTGTGGTGCTCTGTGTTTGATGCTGTGTGTGGTGCTGTGTGTGTGTGGTGCTGTGTGTGTGGTGCTGTCTGTGGGGTACTGTGTGTGTGGTGCTGCTAGTTGTGTATGGTGTTGTTTGTGTGGTGCTGTGTATGTGGTGTTGTGTGTGTGGCGCTGTGTGTGTGGTGCTGTGTGTGTGTGTGTGGTGCTGCTATTTGTGTGTGGTGCTGCTAGTTGCGTGTGGTGCTGCTTTGTGTGGTGCTGCTAGTTGTGTGTGGTGCTGCTAGTTGTGTGTGGTGCTGCTAGTTATGTGTGGTGCTGCTATTTGTGTGTGGTGCTGCTAGTTGTGTGTGGTGCTGCTAGTTGTGTGTGGTGCTGCTAGTTGTGTGTGGTGCTGCTAGTTGTGTGTGGTGCTGCTAGTTGTGTGTGGTGCTGCTAGTTGTGTGTGGTGCTGCTAGTTGTGTGTGGTGCTGCTAGTTGTGTGTGGTGCTGCTAGTTGTGTGTGGTGCTGCTAGTTGTGTGTGGTGCTGCTAGTTGTGTGTGGTGCTGCTAGTTATGTGTGGTGCTGCTATTTGTGTGTGGTGCTGCTAGTTGTGTGTGGTGCTGCTAGTCGTGTGTGGTGCTGCTAGTTTTGTGTGGTGCTGCTTTGTGTGGTGCTGCTAGTTGTGTGTGGTGCTGCTAGTTGTGTGTGGTGCTGTTAGTTGTGTGTGGTGCTGCTTTGTGTGATGCTGCTAGTTGTGTGTGGTGCTGCTAGTTGTGTGTGGTGCTGCTAGTTGTGTGTGGTGCTGCTAGTTGTGTGTGGTGCTGCTTTGTGTGGTGCTGCTAGTTATGTGTGGTGCTGCTATTTGTGTGTGGTGCTGCTTTGTGTGGTGCTGCTAGTTGTGTGTGGTGCTGCTAGTTGTGTGTGGTGCTGCTAGTTGTGTGTGGTGCTGCTAGTTGTGTGTGGTGCTGCTAGTTGTGTGTGGTGCTGCTAGTTGTGTGTGGTGCTGCTAGTTGTGTGCGGTGCTAGTTGTGTGTGGTGCTGCTAGTTGTGTGTGGTGCTGCTAGTTGTGTGTGGTGCTGCTTTGTGTGGTGCTGCTAGTTATGTGTGGTGCTGCTAGTTATGTGTGGTGCTGCTAGTTGTGTGTGGTGCTGCTAGTTGTGTGTGGTGCTGCTTTGTGTGGTGCTGCTAGTTATGTGTGGTGCTGCTAGTTGTGTGTGGTGCTGCTAGTTGTGTGTGGTGCTGCTAGTTATGTGTGGTGCTGCTAGTTGTGTGTGGTGCTGCTTTGTGTGGTGCTGCTAGTTGTGTGTGGTGCTGCTAGTTGTGTGTGGTGCTGCTTTGTGTGGTGCTGCTAGTTATGTGTGGTGCTGCTAGTTGTGTGTGGTGCTGCTAGTTGTGTGTGGTGCTGCTAGTTATGTGTGGTGCTGCTAGTTGTGTGTGGTGCTGCTTTGTGTGGTGCTGCTAGTTGTGTGTGGTGCTGCTAGTTATGTGTGGTGCTGCTAGTTGTGTGTGGTGCTGCTAGTTGTGTGTGGTGCTGCTTTGTGTGGTGCTGCTAGTTATGTGTGGTGCTGCTAGTTATGTGTGGTGCTGCTAGTTGTGTGTGGTGCTGCTAGTTGTGTGTGGTGCTGCTTTGTGTGGTGCTGCTAGTTATGTGTGGTGCTGCTAGTTGTGTGTGGTGCTGCTAGTTGTGTGTGGTGCTGCTAGTTATGTGTGGTGCTGCTAGTTGTGTGTGGTGCTGCTTTGTGTGGTGCTGCTAGTTGTGTGTGGTGCTGCTAGTTGTGTGTGGTGCTGCTTTGTGTGGTGCTGCTAGTTATGTGTGGTGCTGCTATTTGTGTGTGGATCTGCTAGTTGTGTGTGGTGCTGCTAGTTGTGTGTGGTGCTGCTTTGTGTGGTGCTGCTATTTGTGTGTGGTGCTGCTAGTTGTGTGTGGTGCTGCTAGTTGTGTGTGGTGCTGCTAGTTGTGTGTGGTGCTAGTTGTGTGTGGTGCTGCTATTTGTGTGTGGTGCTGCTTTGTGTGGTGCTGCTTTGTGTGGTGCTGCTTTGTGTGTGGTGCTGCTAGTTGTGTGTGGTGCTGCTAGTTATGTGTGGTGCTAGTTGTGTGTGGTGCTGCTAGTTGTGTGTGGTGCTGCTAGTTGTGTGTGGTGCTGCTTTGTGTGGTGCTGCTTTGTGTGTGGTGCTGCTAGTTGTGTGTGGTGCTGCTATTTGTGTGTGGTGCTGCTAGTTGTGTGTGGTGCTGCTAGTTGTGTGTGGTGCTGCTAGTTGTGTGTGGTGCTGCTAGTTGTGTGTGGTGCTGCTAGTTGTGTGTGGTGCTGCTTTGTGTGGTGCTGCTAGTTATGTGTGGTGCTGCTATTTGTGTGTGGTGCTGCTATTTGTGTGTGGTGCTGCTAGTTGTGTGTGGTACTGCTGGTTGTGTGTGGTATCATTGCAACAGAGTTTATCAACTTGACATTTATGGTTTCCATGATTGCTAACAGGCTTAAAGTCTATGAAATTAATCCATGATGGGGAATGTTGTCCCGTGATTCGTTCGGGCTTTTATAAAATTCAGCAAGATGATGCAGGGTAACAGTGAACGTTGCGTCTTAATGAAACTTTGTTTATTTCAAATGGCAACCTCATAAAAAAAATTAAAATAAAGCTTAAAGAAGCTATTGTCCATTGTTTGGACAATATGAAGAAATGTTGAGAATGAAATGTTGCGTATCGTTTCGCAATAAAATTTAGCTTTGTTTTGCTAGGACAGGATTTTTAGCTTTCGATATCGGAAAAAAACATTTTCGTTGGTAAATTAAATTGCCTTTTATATGTGTTCCCAGTATAAACCTCTCTTTAAACTTTTAGAAAATGGTTATGTAATACTCGGGTGAATGAAAATTTTAGGATGAATGTGTTGAAAACTTGAAAACGAAGAAAATAACTGAACACGAATAAATTTGTAGTTAAAACACAAATGTATTGAATAATTGAAAACGAACGAATGAAATAAATTAACATGAATAAGTGAAGTGTTGGAATACAAATGAATTAAATAGCTCAATAACAAATTCAACTACCAAATACAAATGAATATATAACTGAACCTGAACAAGTTGAACTAGTAAATACGAATGAATAAATAACAACACGAACAAGTTGAACTAGTAAATACGAATGAATAAATAACAACAAGAACACGTTGAATTATTAAATACGAATGAATAAATAACAACATGACCGAGTTGATCTATTAAATACTAATGAACAAATAACTGAACATGACCGAGTTGAAGTATTAAACACGAACGAATGTATTAATCAGACGCCACCGTTCTAAGAAAGCGATGTTGGCATTCCAGCATTGCCTGCAAGAGGGTACAGGGAGGGCCAGATTTCCCTCGGGACGCCCTCGTCTGAGGGCAGCGAATTATTACCCGTCGTGCCCTATAAAGTTCCGGCCGGATCGACGGAGCTATTTTGTCCAATAGAAATTGTTCTCGTATCCCTGATGTGACGCAGCTATGTTGAGTAATTGGATATTTTCGGGCCAGAGTTTCTTTATTTCTGAGAGGCTAAATACGTAATTCCAGAATAAATGATTGGATTTATGTTCTTGATAAGCGAAGATTTGCGGTTGCTTGATGCCTTCAGTATGCACAATCTGGGCAGCGTATCGGTGATGCAATGGAGAATTGTTTGCGCAAGACGGATGTTTCAGATCTTTCTCCGTTTCGTTTAATTCGGGAAAGTTGATCCTGATAATAATAAAAGAGAAAATTTAAGTAGAACATCCTTCAGTTTAACTCAACAATTTGACGGAGATGTATGACCACTAATGCATTCATTTACGTCTCTTGAATTCAAGAAGCTCGTGTGTGAGCACATGCGAAACTTTACATTGTGCGGTTGTGTGTGCTTGTTTCTAGATACTGTATATTAGGAAGTGTACAGGGTATGCATTACACACACGAATGAAGAATACGCATTTACAACCTATCTCTTGAGGAACTGATTGCCATTTCTTGTTTCATCATGCTCGTAGCAATATAATTTTGGCTTTGAGAAAATCATCCGTTGTCGCCAGCTCCCGAATACTTTTCAGGTTTTCAATTCTGCCTGTTAATTGGACCTCCTCTAATGTGCTTTAACCTCTCAAGTGAGTTATTTGAGTTCAATTAGGAAGAAATACAGAATTCAATTTAACCTGCGTTCATATGAATAGCGGACCGAGGTTTGTCCGGCAAGTGGCAACCGCCATCTTTAATTTTATCAGCTTACACACACCATGCTCGAGCGAGCTTTTGGTGCAATGGGATGTACTTCAGCAATGCTATTTACTTATATTTTACGAGTTTTAGGTGCACTGGAATGTGCTCCGAAATATCATCTAGCTATTGGTGTGGTGGGTTGTATTTCGAAATGTTATTTACTCACTTTATGTAAGCCTTTGGTGCGGTGTTCATTACGAGGGTACGTGTGAGTTTTTCTTGTGTTTGAAAGGGGGTTAGGATCTAGGTTTCTATTGGAGTATGTTTTTTTATTTAATATCTTTTATGTGTTCTAAATTTGACTTTTATTATGCTTTAGCTCTGAAGATGGACTTCGAATATTGTGGAACGTTTGACGGCCCTCAGCAATGCTATTTGCAAATTCCGTAGCAGCATCTTTCTCCGAAAAAACTATAATTGATAAACTGTTCTCAGTTTCAAAACGAATGGACGCAAATCTAGTGATCACTAGTACCGTATTGCATATGGTCGATCAGTATTATGCAAATATAGAGCAAATAATAAGTTTAGCATGGAATAAAAACAGCACACGCATTCAATTCGTTCTTAGAAGAAATCTAAAAGCTCGGTTTAATAGCGTTGGAAGAGACAGCAGAACAATGTCACTCGAGCTGCAGGGCAGGCTCCTCTCAACATTGTTGACACATCCAATCTAAAAAGCGTGACAGTCTCGCACTCGTAGCTGTCTTCAGATCGCTTCACGTATTTCAATCGTGAACAGGACAGGAAATTCCTCGGCGGATCTCATTTGTTTCAGAATCAGGTTTTGACAGGACTCTCTACTGCTCGCGACGGCGTTATTTTGACACTGCACGCATGTGTGCGTAGCTAGTCTTGTACCAGTTACTGAAATCGAAATATCCGCAATGTTCCTGCGTGCGTTTTGTGTTTTGGAGACAAGTAGCCAACATTCAGGAATTTTCCATATAACCGGCCGTATACTGACCTTGCCTTCTCATTCAGCAGTTTGAGATCATTGTCAGCATTTGAATCATCGTTAAAAAAACTAATTTCTCTACTCTCTGTATGGCGAATAATGAGCAAGATCTTCGTATTTTGGAGTCACTATTCATATCCGCCCATAAGCCTAACTTAAATGCAAACTTAAGTGCAGTGAAACTGTACATTGCATCAACCTGCTGGTATATTTACGTGTGTGCGTATGCGTGTGTGTGTGTGTGTGTGCGTATGCGTGTGTGTGTGTGTGTGCGTGTGTCTGTGAGGATGTTTCCGTGAGTAAATGTGTGGTTGTGCGTGCTTGTGCGTGGTTGTGTAAATAAGTGAGGGTACGTGTCGGTTCTAGTATTCTTTGAATGAGGGTTAGGATCTAGGTTTCTATTGTTTATTTTATTTGAATGTTTTTTTCTGTGTGTTCTAAATTTGACCTTTTATGCTTTAGCTCTGAAGATGGACTTCTGATATTGTGAAACGTATGCAATAAGCAATGTGCATTTTAACTTTGGTTCTCCATTGATGTGTAAACATTATTTTTACATGTAAATTCTTTAAAAAATAAGACCATAGCGAAACGTTGCAGTGAGGTAAACAAAGGGATGAAATTTTTCCTAAGCAATGCTCGTAAAATAAATGAACAAATCATCTTTCTATGATAATTTTTAGCCAGCATCATCCGAAAACAAACCATTAATTTGCAAAAGAGTCAACTAGCAGCACCAACTTATGCCAACAAACGTGAACAAATACATAGGTATGCAATTATGCAGACTTCATGCATTTCTGCCGAGTTGTTCTCATCAAGTAAGACTCGACAACTGTGCATGGAGCATATCAAGATTTCTTTATTCCCTTGTGGTGTCTACTTACACAGCTCATCCAGGTGTTTCAACTTTCGTCTTCATTTCGAGCCTCTACATTTTCTAGCCATAACTCCAGCTCTACCCACATCAGCGCAATAATACTCTAGTCGAGAGACTATAAGCTGGCAAGTCTAAAAAACGTCAACATGACAACTTCGCAGCCAATGCTATACCTATCGTATTGAAAATTTTGGATCGTTATCTTGTTGAAAAACGGATATCTTACATAAAGTTATTCTTGCTTAGGAGTAAATCGTTCTCTGAAGTGTGTCTCAACGTGTGTCATTGTCTGAAGTGTGTCTCCGTGTGTGTCGTTGTCTGAAGTGTGTCTCCCCATGTGTGTGTCGTTGTCTGAAGTGTGTCTCCATTTGTGTCGTTGTCTGAAGTGTGTCTCCATGTGTGTGTCGTTGTCTGAAGTGTGTCTCCATGTGTGTGTCGTTGTCTGAAGTGTGTCTCCGTGTGTGTGTCGTTGTCTGAAGTGTGTCTCCAAGTGTTTGTCGTTGTCTGAAGTGTGTCTCCATTTGTGTCGTTGTTTGAAGTGTGTGTCCATGTGTGTCGTTGTCTGAAGTGTGTCTCCATGTGTTTGTCGTTCTCTGAAGTGTGTCTCCATTTGTGTCGTTGTCTGAAGTGTGTCTCCGTGTGTGTATCGTTGTTTGAAGTGTGTCTCCATGTGTGTATCGTTGTTTGAAGTGTGTCTCCTTGTGTGTCGTTGTCTGAAGTGTGTCTCCGTGTGTGTCGTTGTCTGAAGTGTGTCTCCATGTGTGTATCTTTGTCTGAAGTGTGTCGCCGTGTGTGTGTCGTTGTCTCAAGTGTGTCTATATGTGTGTCGTTGTCTGAAGTGTGTCTCCATGTGTGTCGTTGTCTGAAGTGTGTCTCCGTGTGTGTCGTTGTCTCAAGTGTGTCTCCATGTGTATCGTTGTCTGAAGTGTGTCTCCATGTGTGTATCTTTGTCTGAAGTGTGTCGCCGTGTGTGTGTCGTTGTCTGAAGTGTGTCTCCATGTGTTTGTCGTTGTCTGAAGTGTGTCTCCATTTGTATCGTTGTTTGAAGTGTGTCTCCGTGTGTGCCGTTGTCTGAAGTGTGTCTCCATTTGTGTCGTTGTCTGAAGTGTGTCTCCGTGTGTGTCGTTGTCTGAAGTGTGTCTCCGTGTGTGTCGTTGTCTGAAGTGTGTCTCCGTGTGTGTCGTTGTCTGAAGTGTGTCTCCGTGTGTGCCGTTGTCTGAAGTGTGTCTCCGTGTGTGTCGTTGTCTGAAGTGTGTCTCCGTGTGTGCCGTTGTCTGAAGTGTGTCTCCATTTGTGTCGTTGTCTGAAGTGTGTCTCCGTGTGTGCCGTTGTCTGAAGTGTGTCTCAACGTGTGTCGTTGTCTGAAGTGTGTCTCCATTTGTGTCGTTGTCTGAAGTGTGTCTCCGTGTGTGCCGTTGTCTGAAGTGTGTCTCCATTTGTGTCGTTGTCTGAAGTGTGTCTCCGTGTGTGTCGTTGTCTGAAGTGTGTCTCCGTGTGTGCCGTTGTCTGAAGTGTGTCTCAACGTGTGTCGTTGTCTGAAGTGTGTCTCCATTTGTGTCGTTGTCTGAAGTGTGTCTCCGTGTGTGCCGTTGTCTGAAGTGTGTCTCCATTTGTGTCGTTGTCTGAAGTGTGTCTCCGTGTGTTTGTCGTTGTCTGAAGTGTGTCTCCATTTGTATCGTTGTTTGAAGTGTGTCTCCATGTGTGTCGTTGTCTGAAGTGTGTCTCCATTTGTGTCGTTGTCTGAAGTGTGTCTCCGTGTGTGCCGTTGTCTGAAGTGTGTCTCCATGTGGGTCGTTGTCTGAAGTGTGTCTCCGTGTGTGCCGTTGTCTGAAGTGTGTCTCCATTTGTATCGTTGTTTGAAGTGTGTCTCCATGTGTTTGTCGTTGTCTGAAGTGTGTCTCCATTTAGTATCGTTGTTTGAAGTGTGTCTCCGTGTGTGTCGTTGTCTGAAGTGTGTCTCCATTTGTGTCGTTGTCTGAAGTGTGTCTCCGTGTGTGCCGTTGTATGAAGTGTGTCTCCATTTGTGTCGTTGTCTGAAGTGTGTCTCCGTGTGTGTCGTTGTCTGAAGTGTGTCTCCATTTGTGTCGTTGTCTGAAGTGTGTCTCCATGTGTGTTGTTGTCTGAAGTGTGTCTCCATGTGTGTCGTTGTCTGAAGTGTGTCTCCATGTGTGTCGTTGTCTGAAGTGTGTCTCCGTGTGTGTAGTTGTCTGAAGTGTGTCTCCGTGTGTGTCGTTGTCTGAAGTGTGTCTCCGTGTGTGTCGTTGTTTGAAGTGTGTCTCCGTGTGTGCCGTTGTCTGAAGTGTGTCTCCATTTGTGTCGTTGTCTGAAGTGTGTCTCCGTGTGTGTCGTTGTCTGAAGTGTGTCTCCGTGTGTGTCGTTGTCTGAAGTGTGTCTCCGTGTGTGTCGTTGTCTGAAGTGTGTCTCCGTGTGTGCCGTTGTCTGAAGTGTGTCTCCGTGTGTGTCGTTGTCTGAAGTGTGTCTCCGTGTGTGCCGTTGTCTGAAGTGTGTCTCCATTTGTGTCGTTGTCTGAAGTGTGTCTCCGTGTGTGCCGTTGTCTGAAGTGTGTCTCAACGTGTGTCGTTGTCTGAAGTGTGTCTCCATTTGTGTCGTTGTCTGAAGTGTGTCTCCGTGTGTGCCGTTGTCTGAAGTGTGTCTCCATTTGTGTCGTTGTCTGAAGTGTGTCTCCGTGTGTGTCGTTGTCTGAAGTGTGTCTCCGTGTGTGCCGTTGTCTGAAGTGTGTCTCAACGTGTGTCGTTGTCTGAAGTGTGTCTCCATTTGTGTCGTTGTCTGAAGTGTGTCTCCGTGTGTGCCGTTGTCTGAAGTGTGTCTCCATTTGTGTCGTTGTCTGAAGTGTGTCTCCGTGTGTTTGTCGTTGTCTGAAGTGTGTCTCCATTTGTATCGTTGTTTGAAGTGTGTCTCCATGTGTGTCGTTGTCTGAAGTGTGTCTCCATTTGTGTCGTTGTCTGAAGTGTGTCTCCGTGTGTGCCGTTGTCTGAAGTGTGTCTCCATGTGGGTCGTTGTCTGAAGTGTGTCTCCGTGTGTGCCGTTGTCTGAAGTGTGTCTCCATTTGTATCGTTGTTTGAAGTGTGTCTCCATGTGTTTGTCGTTGTCTGAAGTGTGTCTCCATTTAGTATCGTTGTTTGAAGTGTGTCTCCGTGTGTGTCGTTGTCTGAAGTGTGTCTCCATTTGTGTCGTTGTCTGAAGTGTGTCTCCGTGTGTGCCGTTGTATGAAGTGTGTCTCCATTTGTGTCGTTGTCTGAAGTGTGTCTCCGTGTGTGTCGTTGTCTGAAGTGTGTCTCCATTTGTGTCGTTGTCTGAAGTGTGTCTCCATGTGTGTTGTTGTCTGAAGTGTGTCTCCATGTGTGTCGTTGTCTGAAGTGTGTCTCCATGTGTGTCGTTGTCTGAAGTGTGTCTCCGTGTGTGTAGTTGTCTGAAGTGTGTCTCCGTGTGTGTCGTTGTCTGAAGTGTGTCTCCGTGTGTGTCGTTGTCTGAAGTGTGTCTCCGTGTGTGTCGTTGTCTGAAGTGTGTCTCCGTGTGTGTCGTTGTCTGAAGTGTGTCTCCGTGTGTGTCGTTGTCTGAAGTGTGTCTCCGTGTGTGTCGTTGTCTGAAGTGTGTCTCCGTGTGTGTCGTTGTCTGAAGTGTGTCTCCGTGTGTGTAGTTGTCTGAAGTGTGTCTCCATATGTGTCGTTGTCTGAAGTGTGTCTCCGTGTGTGTCGTTGTCTCAAATGTGTCTCCATGTGTGTGTCGTTGTCTGAAGTGTGTCTCCGTGTGTGTAGTTGTCTGAAGTGTGTCTCCGTGTGTGTAGTTGTATGAAGTGTGTCTCCATATGTGTCGTTGTCTGAAGTGTGTCTCCGTGTGTGTAGTTGTCTGAAGTGTGTTTCCGTGTGTGTCGTTGTCTGAAGTGTGTCTCCGTGTGTGTAGTTGTCTGAAGTGTGTCTCCGTGTGTGTAGTTGTCTGAAGTGTGTCTCCGTGTGTGTCGTTGTCTGAAGTGTGTTTCCGTGTGTGTAGTTGTCTGAAGTGTGTCTCCGTGTGTGTAGTTGTCTGAAGTGTGTCTCCATGTGTGTAGTTGTCTGAAGTGTGTCTCCGTGTGTGTAGTTGTCTGAAGTGTGTCTCCATATGTGTCGTTGTCTGAAGTGTGTCTCCGTGTGTGTCGTTGTCTGAAGTGTGTTTCCGTGTGTGTAGTTGTCTGAAGTGTGTCTCCATGTGTGTCGTTGTCTGAAGTGTGTCTCCGTGTGTGTAGTTGTCTGAAGTGTGTCTCCATATGTGTCGTTGTCTGAAGTGTGTCTCCGTGTGTGTAGTTGTCTGAAGTGTGTCTCGGTGTGTGTAGTTGTCTGAAGTGTGTCTCCGTGTGTGTAGTTGTCTGAAGTGTGTCTCCGTGTGTGTAGTTGTCTGAAGTGTGTCTCCATGTGTGTCGTTGTCTGAAGTGTGTCTCCGTGTGTGTAGTTGTCTGAAGTGTGTCTCCGTGTGTGTAGTTGTCTGAAGTGTGTCTCCGTGTGTGTAGTTGTCTGAAGTGTGTCTCCATATGTGTCGTTGTCTGAAGTGTGTCTCCGTGTGTGTCGTTGTCTGAAAGGTGTTTCCGTGTGTGTAGTTGTCTGAAGTGTGTCTCCATGTGTGTCGTTATATGAAGTGTGTCTCCGTGTGTGTAGTTGTCTGAAGTGTGTCTCCGTGTGTGTAGTTGTCTGAAGTGTGTCTCCATGTGTGTCGTTATCTGAAGTGTGTCTCCGTGTGTGTCGTTGTCTGAAGTGTGTCTCCGTGTGTGTAGTTGTCTGAAGTGTGTCTCCATGTGTGTCGTTGTCTGAAGTGTGTCTCCGTGTGTGTAGTTGTCTGAAGTGTGTCTCCGTGTGTGTCGTTGTCTGAAGTGTGTCTCCATGTGTGTCGTTATCTGAAGTGTGTCTCCGTGTGTGTAGTTGTCTGAAGTGTGTCTCCGTGTGTGTAGTTGTCTGAAGTGTGTCTCCATGTGTGTCGTTGTCTGAAGTGTGTCTCCGTGTGTGTGTCGTTGTCTGAAGTGTGTCTCCGTGTGTGTGTCGTTGTCTGAAGTGTGTCTCCGTGTGTGTGTCGTTGTCTGAAGTGTGTCTCTGTGTGTGTGTCGTTGTCTGAAGTATGTCTCCATGTGTGTGTAGTTGTCTGAAGTGTGTCTCCGTGTGTGTAGTTGTCTGAAGTGTGTCTCCGTGTGTGTAGTTGTCTGAAGTGTGTCTCCATGTGTGTCGTTGTCTGAAGTGTGTCTCCCTGTGTGTCGTTGTCTGAAGTGTGTCTCCCTGTGTCGTAGTCTGAAGTGTGTCTCTATGTGTGTCGTTGTCTGAAATGTGTCTCCCTGTGTCGTAGTCTGAAGTTTGTCTCCGTGTGTGTAGTTGTCTGAAGTGTGTCTCCGTGTGTGTAGTTGTCTGAAGTGTATCTCCGTGTGTGTAGTTGTCTGATGTGTGTCTCCATGTGTGTCGTTATCTGAAGTGTGTCTCTGTGTGTGTGTGTAGTTGTCTGAAGTGTGTCTCCATGTGTATCGTTGTCTGAAGTGTGTCTTCATTTGTATCGTTCTCTGAAGTGTGTCTCCATGTGTGTGTCGTTGTCTGAAGTGTGTCTCCATGTGTGTCGTTATCTGAAGTGTGTCTCCGTGTGTGTCGTTGTCTGAAGTGTGTCTCCGTGTGTGTAGTTGTCTGAAGAGCGTCTCCGTGTGTGTCGTTGTCTGAAGTGTGTCTCCGTGTGTGTAGTTGTCTGAAGTGTGTCTCCGTGTGTGTAGTTGTCTGAAGTGTGTCTCCATGTGTGTCGTTATCTGAAGTGTGTCTCTGTGTGTGTGTGTAGTTGTCTGAAGTGTGTCTCCATGTGTATCGTTGTCTGAAGTGTGTCTTCATTTGTATCGTTCTCTGAAGTGTGTGTCCATGTGTGTCGTTATCTGAAGTGTGTCTCCATGTGTGTGTCGTTGTCTGAAGTGTGTCTCCATGTGTGTCGTTGTCTGAAGTGTGTCTCCATGTGTGTGTCGTTGTCTGAAGTGTGTCTCCGTGTGTGTGTAGTTGTCTGAAGTGTGTCTCCATGTGTGTCGTTGTCTGAAGTGTGTCTCCGTGTGAGTGTCGTTGTCTGAAGTGTGTCTCTGTGTGTGTGTCGTTGTCTGAAGTGTGTCTCTATGTGTGTCGTTGTCTGAAGTGTGTCTCCGTGTGTGTCGTTGTCTGAAGTGTGTCTCCGTGTGTGTCGTTGTCTGAAGTGTGTCTCCGTGTGTGTAGTTGTCTGAAGTGTGTCTCCATATGTGTCGTTGTCTGAAGTGTGTCTCCGTGTGTGTCGTTGTCTCAAATGTGTCTCCATGTGTGTGTCGTTGTCTGAAGTGTGTCTCCGTGTGTGTAGTTGTCTGAAGTGTGTCTCCGTGTGTGTAGTTGTATGAAGTGTGTCTCCATATGTGTCGTTGTCTGAAGTGTGTCTCCGTGTGTGTAGTTGTCTGAAGTGTGTTTCCGTGTGTGTCGTTGTCTGAAGTGTGTCTCCGTGTGTGTAGTTGTCTGAAGTGTGTCTCCGTGTGTGTAGTTGTCTGAAGTGTGTCTCCGTGTGTGTCGTTGTCTGAAGTGTGTTTCCGTGTGTGTAGTTGTCTGAAGTGTGTCTCCGTGTGTGTAGTTGTCTGAAGTGTGTCTCCATGTGTGTAGTTGTCTGAAGTGTGTCTCCGTGTGTGTAGTTGTCTGAAGTGTGTCTCCATATGTGTCGTTGTCTGAAGTGTGTCTCCGTGTGTGTCGTTGTCTGAAGTGTGTTTCCGTGTGTGTAGTTGTCTGAAGTGTGTCTCCATGTGTGTCGTTGTCTGAAGTGTGTCTCCGTGTGTGTAGTTGTCTGAAGTGTGTCTCCATATGTGTCGTTGTCTGAAGTGTGTCTCCGTGTGTGTAGTTGTCTGAAGTGTGTCTCGGTGTGTGTAGTTGTCTGAAGTGTGTCTCCGTGTGTGTAGTTGTCTGAAGTGTGTCTCCGTGTGTGTAGTTGTCTGAAGTGTGTCTCCATGTGTGTCGTTGTCTGAAGTGTGTCTCCGTGTGTGTAGTTGTCTGAAGTGTGTCTCCGTGTGTGTAGTTGTCTGAAGTGTGTCTCCGTGTGTGTAGTTGTCTGAAGTGTGTCTCCATATGTGTCGTTGTCTGAAGTGTGTCTCCGTGTGTGTCGTTGTCTGAAAGGTGTTTCCGTGTGTGTAGTTGTCTGAAGTGTGTCTCCATGTGTGTCGTTATATGAAGTGTGTCTCCGTGTGTGTAGTTGTCTGAAGTGTGTCTCCGTGTGTGTAGTTGTCTGAAGTGTGTCTCCATGTGTGTCGTTATCTGAAGTGTGTCTCCGTGTGTGTCGTTGTCTGAAGTGTGTCTCCGTGTGTGTAGTTGTCTGAAGTGTGTCTCCATGTGTGTCGTTGTCTGAAGTGTGTCTCCGTGTGTGTAGTTGTCTGAAGTGTGTCTCCGTGTGTGTCGTTGTCTGAAGTGTGTCTCCATGTGTGTCGTTATCTGAAGTGTGTCTCCGTGTGTGTAGTTGTCTGAAGTGTGTCTCCGTGTGTGTAGTTGTCTGAAGTGTGTCTCCATGTGTGTCGTTGTCTGAAGTGTGTCTCCATGTGTGTCGTTCTCTGAAGTGTGTCTCCATGTGTGTGTCGTTGTCTGAAGTGTGTCTCCGTGTGTGTGTCGTTGTCTGAAGTGTGTCTCCGTGTGTGTGTCGTTGTCTGAAGTGTGTCTCCGTGTGTGTGTCGTTGTCTGAAGTGTGTCTCTGTGTGTGTGTCGTTGTCTGAAGTATGTCTCCATGTGTGTGTAGTTGTCTGAAGTGTGTCTCCGTGTGTGTAGTTGTCTGAAGTGTGTCTCCGTGTGTGTAGTTGTCTGAAGTGTGTCTCCATGTGTGTCGTTGTCTGAAGTGTGTCTCCCTGTGTGTCGTTGTCTGAAGTGTGTCTCCCTGTGTCGTAGTCTGAAGTGTGTCTCTATGTGTGTCGTTGTCTGAAATGTGTCTCCCTGTGTCGTAGTCTGAAGTTTGTCTCCGTGTGTGTAGTTGTCTGAAGTGTGTCTCCGTGTGTGTAGTTGTCTGAAGTGTATCTCCGTGTGTGTAGTTGTCTGATGTGTGTCTCCATGTGTGTCGTTATCTGAAGTGTGTCTCTGTGTGTGTGTGTAGTTGTCTGAAGTGTGTCTCCATGTGTATCGTTGTCTGAAGTGTGTCTTCATTTGTATCGTTCTCTGAAGTGTGTCTCCATGTGTGTGTCGTTGTCTGAAGTGTGTCTCCATGTGTGTCGTTATCTGAAGTGTGTCTCCGTGTGTGTCGTTGTCTGAAGTGTGTCTCCGTGTGTGTAGTTGTCTGAAGAGCGTCTCCGTGTGTGTCGTTGTCTGAAGTGTGTCTCCGTGTGTGTAGTTGTCTGAAGTGTGTCTCCGTGTGTGTAGTTGTCTGAAGTGTGTCTCCATGTGTGTCGTTATCTGAAGTGTGTCTCTGTGTGTGTGTGTAGTTGTCTGAAGTGTGTCTCCATGTGTATCGTTGTCTGAAGTGTGTCTTCATTTGTATCGTTCTCTGAAGTGTGTGTCCATGTGTGTCGTTATCTGAAGTGTGTCTCCATGTGTGTGTCGTTGTCTGAAGTGTGTCTCCATGTGTGTCGTTGTCTGAAGTGTGTCTCCATGTGTGTGTCGTTGTCTGAAGTGTGTCTCCGTGTGTGTGTAGTTGTCTGAAGTGTGTCTCCATGTGTGTCGTTGTCTGAAGTGTGTCTCCGTGTGAGTGTCGTTGTCTGAAGTGTGTCTCTGTGTGTGTGTCGTTGTCTGAAGTGTGTCTCTATGTGTGTCGTTGTCTGAAGTGTGTCTCCATGTGTGTGTCGTCTGAAGTGTGTTTCCATGTGTGTGTCGTTGTCTGAAGTGTGTCTCCATGTGTGTGTCGTTGTCCGAAGTGTGTCTCCATGTGTGTCGTTGTCTGAAGTGTGTCTCCATGTGTGTGTCGTTGTCTGAAGTGTGTCTCCATGTGTGTGTCGTCTGAAGTGTGTCTCCATGTGTGTGTCGTTGTCTGAAGTGTGTCTCCATGTGTGTGTCGTCTGAAGTGTGTCTCCATGTGTGTGTCGTTGTCTGAAGTGTGTCTCCATGTGTGTGTCGTTGTCTGAAGTGTGTCTCCATGTGTGTGTCGTTGTCTGAAGTGCGTCTCCGTGTGTGTCGTTGTCTGAAGTGTGTCTCCGTGTGTGTGTCGTTGTCTGAAGTGTGTCTCCATGTGTGTAGTTGTCTGAAGTGTGTCTCCATGTGTGTGTCGTTGTCTGAAGTGTGTCTCCATGTGTGTGTCGTTGTCTGAAGTGTGTCTCCATGTGTGTAGTTGTCTGAAGTGCGTCTCCGTGTGTGTCGTTGTCTGAAGTGTGTCTCCATGTGTGTCGTTGTTTGAAGTGTGTCTCCGTGTGTGTAGTTGTCTGAAGTGTGTCTCCATGTGTGTCGTTGTTTGAAGTGTGTCTCCGTGTGTGTAGTTGTCTGAAGTGTGTCTCCATGTGTGTCGTTATCTGAAGTGTGTCTCTGTGTGTGTGTAGTTGTCTGAAGTGTGTCTCCATGTGTATCGTTGTCTGAAGTGTGTCTTCATTTGTATCGTTCTCTGAAGTGTGTCTCCATGTGTGTCGTTATCTGAAGTGTGTCTCTGTGTGTGTGTGTCGTTGTCTCAAGTGCGTCTCCATGTGTATCGTTGTCTGAAGTGTGTCTCCATGTGTGTGTCGTTGTCTGAAGTGTGTCTCCGTGTGTGTGTAGTTGTCTGAAGTGTGTCTCCATGTGTGTCGTTGTCTGAAGTGTGTCTCCGTGTGTGTCGTTGCCTGAAGTGTGTCTCCATGTGTGTGTCGTTGTCTGAAGTGTGTCTCCGTGTGTGTGTAGTTGTCTGAAGTGTGTCTCCATGTGTGTGTCGTTGTCTGAAGTGTGTCTCCGTGTGTGTGTAGTTGTCTGAAGTGTGTCTCCATGTGTGTGTCGTTGTCTGAAGTGTGTCTCCGTGTGTGTGTAGTTGTCTGAAGTGTGTCTCCATGTGTGTCGTTGTCTCAAGTGCGTCTCCATGTGTATCGTTGTCTGAAGTGTGTCTCCATGTGTGTGTCGTTGTCTGAAGTGTGTCTCCGTGTGAGTGTCGTTGTCTGAAGTGTGTCTCTGTGTGTGTGTCGTTGTCTGAAGTGTGTCTCTATGTGTGTCGTTGTCTGAAGTGTGTCTCCATGTGTGTGTCGTCTGAAGTGTGTCTCCATGTGTGTGTCGTTGTCTGAAGTGTGTCGCCGTGTGTGTGTCGTTGTCTCAAGTGTGTCTATATGTGTGTCGTTGTCTGAAGTGTGTCTCCATGTGTGTCGTTGTCTGAAGTGTGTCTCCGTGTGTGTCGTTGTCTCAAGTGTGTCTCCATGTGTATCGTTGTCTGAAGTGTGTCTCCATGTGTGTATCTTTGTCTGAAGTGTGTCGCCGTGTGTGTGTCGTTGTCTGAAGTGTGTCTCCATGTGTTTGTCGTTGTCTGAAGTGTGTCTCCATTTGTATCGTTGTTTGAAGTGTGTCTCCGTGTGTGCCGTTGTCTGAAGTGTGTCTCCATTTGTGTCGTTGTCTGAAATGTGTCTCCGTGTGTGTCGTTGTCTGAAGTGTGTCTCCGTGTGTGTCGTTGTCTGAAGTGTGTCTCCGTGTGTGTCGTTGTCTGAAGTGTGTCTCCGTGTGTGCCGTTGTCTGAAGTGTGTCTCCGTGTGTGTCGTTGTCTGAAGTGTGTCTCCGTGTGTGCCGTTGTCTGAAGTGTGTCTCCATTTGTGTCGTTGTCTGAAGTGTGTCTCCGTGTGTGCCGTTGTCTGAAGTGTGTCTCAACGTGTGTCGTTGTCTGAAGTGTGTCTCCATTTGTGTCGTTGTCTGAAGTGTGTCTCCGTGTGTGCCGTTGTCTGAAGTGTGTCTCCATTTGTGTCGTTGTCTGAAGTGTGTCTCCGTGTGTGTCGTTGTCTGAAGTGTGTCTCCGTGTCTGCCGTTGTCTGAAGTGTGTCTCAACGTGTGTCGTTGTCTGAAGTGTGTCTCCATTTGTGTCGTTGTCTGAAGTGTGTCTCCGTGTGTGCCGTTGTCTGAAGTGTGTCTCCATTTGTGTCGTTGTCTGAAGTGTGTCTCCGTGTGTTTGTCGTTGTCTGAAGTGTGTCTCCATTTGTATCGTTGTTTGAAGTGTGTCTCCATGTGTGTCGTTGTCTGAAGTGTGTCTCCATTTGTGTCGTTGTCTGAAGTGTGTCTCCGTGTGTGCCGTTGTCTGAAGTGTGTCTCCATGTGGGTCGTTGTCTGAAGTGTGTCTCCGTGTGTGCCGTTGTCTGAAGTGTGTCTCCATTTGTATCGTTGTTTGAAGTGTGTCTCCATGTGTTTGTCGTTGTCTGAAGTGTGTCTCCATTTAGTATCGTTGTTTGAAGTGTGTCTCCGTGTGTGTCGTTGTCTGAAGTGTGTCTCCATTTGTGTCGTTGTCTGAAGTGTGTCTCCGTGTGTGCCGTTGTATGAAGTGTGTCTCCATTTGTGTCGTTGTCTGAAGTGTGTCTCCGTGTGTGTCGTTGTCTGAAGTGTGTCTCCATTTGTGTCGTTGTCTGAAGTGTGTCTCCATGTGTGTCGTTGTCTGAAGTGTGTCTCCATGTGTGTCGTTGTCTGAAGTGTGTCTCCGTGTGTGTCGTTGTCTGAAGTGTGTCTCCGTGTGTGTCGTTGTCTGAAGTGTGTCTCCGTGTGTGTCGTTGTCTGAAGTGTGTCTCCGTGTGTGTCGTTGTCTCAAATGTGTCTCCATGTGTGTGTCGTTGTCTGAAGTGTGTCTCCGTGTGTGTAGTTGTCTGAAGTGTGTTTCCGTGTGTGTAGTTGTATGAAGTGTGTCTCCATATGTGTCGTTGTCTGAAGTGTGTCTCCGTGTGTGTAGTTGTCTGAAGTGTGTTTCCGTGTGTGTCGTTGTCTGAAGTGTGTCTCCGTGTGTAGTTGTCTGAAGTGTGTCTCCGTGTGTGTAGTTGTCTGAAGTGTGTCTCCGTGTGTGTCGTTGTCTGAAGTGTGTTTCCGTGTGTGTAGTTGTCTGAAGTGTGTCTCCGTGTGTGTAGTTGTCTGAAGTGTGTCTCCATGTGTGTAGTTGTCTGAAGTGTGTCTCCGTGTGTGTAGTTGTCTGAAGTGTGTCTCCATATGTGTCGTTGTCTGAAGTGTGTCTCCGTGTGTGTCGTTGTCTGAAGTGTGTTTCCGTGTGTGTAGTTGTCTGAAGTGTGTCTCCATGTGTGTCGTTGTCTGAAGTGTGTCTCCGTGTGTGTAGTTGTCTGAAGTGTGTCTCCATATGTGTCGTTGTCTGAAGTGTGTCTCCGTGTGTGTAGTTGTCTGAAGTGTGTCTCGGTGTGTGTAGTTGTCTGAAGTGTGTCTCCGTGTGTGTAGTTGTCTGAAGTGTGTCTCCGTGTGTGTAGTTGTCTGAAGTGTGTCTCCATGTGTGTCGTTGTCTGAAGTGTGTCTCCGTGTGTGTAGTTGTCTGAAGTGTGTCTCCGTGTGTGTAGTTGTCTGAAGTGTGTCTCCGTGTGTGTAGTTGTCTGAAGTGTGTCTCCATATGTGTCGTTGTCTGAAGTGTGTCTCCGTGTGTGTCGTTGTCTGAAGTGTGTTTCCGTGTGTGTAGTTGTCTGAAGTGTGTCTCCATGTGTGTCGTTATCTGAAGTGTGTCTCCGTGTGTGTAGTTGTCTGAAGTGTGTCTCCGTGTGTGTAGTTGTCTGAAGTGTGTCTCCATGTGTGTCGTTATCTGAAGTGTGTCTCCGTGTGTGTCGTTGTCTGAAGTGTGTCTCCGTGTGTGTAGTTGTCTGAAGTGTGTCTCCATGTGTGTCGTTGTCTGAAGTGTGTCTCCGTGTGTGTAGTTGTCTGAAGTGTGTCTCCGTGTGTGTCGTTGTCTGAAGTGTGTCTCCATGTGTGTCGTTATCTGAAGTGTGTCTCCGTGTGTGTAGTTGTCTGAAGTGTGTCTCCGTGTGTGTAGTTGTCTGAAGTGTGTCTCCATGTGTGTCGTTGTCTGAAGTGTGTCTCCATGTGTGTCGTTCTCTGAAGTGTGTCTCCATGTGTGTGTCGTTGTCTGAAGTGTGTCTCCGTGTGTGTGTCGTTGTCTGAAGTGTGTCTCCGTGTGTGTGTCGTTGTCTGAAGTGTGTCTCCGTGTGTGTGTCGTTGTCTGAAGTGTGTCTCTGTGTGTGTGTCGTTGTCTGAAGTATGTCTCCATGTGTGTGTAGTTGTCTGAAGTGTGTCTCCGTGTGTGTAGTTGTCTGAAGTGTGTCTCCGTGTGTGTAGTTGTCTGAAGTGTGTCTCCATGTGTGTCGTTGTCTGAAGTGTGTCTCCCTGTGTGTCGTTGTCTGAAGTGTGTCTCCCTGTGTCGTAGTCTGAAGTGTGTCTCTATGTGTGTCGTTGTCTGAAATGTGTCTCCCTGTGTCGTAGTCTGAAGTTTGTCTCCGTGTGTGTAGTTGTCTGAAGTGTGTCTCCGTGTGTGTAGTTGTCTGAAGTGTGTCTCCGTGTGTGTAGTTGTCTGAAGTGTGTCTCCATGTGTGTCGTTATCTGAAGTGTGTCTCTGTGTGTGTGTGTAGTTGTCTGAAGTGTGTCTCCATGTGTATCGTTGTCTGAAGTGTGTCTTCATTTGTATCGTTCTCTGAAGTGTGTCTCCATGTGTGTGTCGTTGTCTGAAGTGTGTCTCCATGTGTGTCGTTATCTGAAGTGTGTCTCCGTGTGTGTCGTTGTCTGAAGTGTGTCTCCGTGTGTGTAGTTGTCTGAAGAGCGTCTCCGTGTGTGTCGTTGTCTGAAGTGTGTCTCCGTGTGTGTAGTTGTCTGAAGTGTGTCTCCGTGTGTGTAGTTGTCTGAAGTGTGTCTCCATGTGTGTCGTTATCTGAAGTGTGTCTCTGTGTGTGTGTGTAGTTGTCTGAAGTGTGTCTCCATGTGTATCGTTGTCTGAAGTGTGTCTTCATTTGTATCGTTCTCTGAAGTGTGTCTCCATGTGTGTCGTTATCTGAAGTGTGTCTCCATGTGTTTGTCGTTGTCTGAAGTGTGTCTCCATGTGTGTCGTTGTCTGAAGTGTGTCTCCATGTGTGTGTCGTTGTCTGAAGTGTGTCTCCGTGTGTGTGTAGTTGTCTGAAGTGTGTCTCCATGTGTGTCGTTGTCTGAAGTGTGTCTCCGTGTGAGTGTCGTTGTCTGAAGTGTGTCTCTGTGTGTGTGTCGTTGTCTGAAGTGTGTCTCTATGTGTGTCGTTGTCTGAAGTGTGTCTCCATGTGTGTGTCGTCTGAAGTGTGTCTCCATGTGTGTGTCGTTGTCTGAAGTGTGTCTCCATGTGTGTGTCGTTGTCCGAAGTGTGTCTCCATGTGTGTCGTTGTCTGAAGTGTGTCTCCATGTGTGTGTCGTTGTCTGAAGTGTGTCTCCATGTGTGTGTCGTCTGAAGTGTGTCTCCATGTGTGTGTCGTTGTCTGAAGTGTGTCTCCATGTGTGTGTCGTTGTCTGAAGTGTGTCTCCATGTGTGTGTCGTTGTCTGAAGTGCGTCTCCGTGTGTGTCGTTGTCTGAAGTGTGTCTCCGTGTGTGTGTCGTTGTCTGAAGTGTGTCTCCATATGTGTAGTTGTCTGAAGTGTGTCTCCATGTGTGTGTCGTTGTCTGAAGTGTGTCTCCATGTGTGTGTCGTTGTCTGAAGTGTGTCTCCATGTGTGTAGTTGTCTGAAGTGCGTCTCCGTGTGTGTCGTTGTCTGAAGTGTGTCTCCGTGTGTGTGTCGTTGTCTGAAGTGTGTCTCCATGTGTGTGTCGTTGTCTGAAGTGTGTCTCCATGTGTGTGTCGTTGTCTGAAGTGTGTCTCCGTGTGTGTAGTTGTCTGAAGTGTGTCTCCGTGTGTGTAGTTGTCTGAAGTGTGTCTCCATGTGTGTCGTTGTTTGAAGTGTGTCTCCGTGTGTGTAGTTGTCTGAAGTGTGTCTCCATGTGTGTCGTTGTTTGAAGTGTGTCTCCGTGTGTGTAGTTGTCTGAAGTGTGTCTCCATGTGTGTCGTTATCTGAAGTGTGTCTCTGTGTGTGTGTAGTTGTCTGAAGTGTGTCTCCATGTGTATCGTTGTCTGAAGTGTGTCTTCATTTGTATCGTTCTCTGAAGTGTGTCTCCATGTGTGTCGTTATCTGAAGTGTGTCTCTGTGTGTGTGTGTCGTTGTCTCAAGTGCGTCTCCATGTGTATCGTTGTCTGAAGTGTGTCTCCATGTGTGTGTCGTTGTCTGAAGTGTGTCTCCGTGTGTGTGTAGTTGTCTGAAGTGTGTCTCCATGTGTGTCGTTGTCTGAAGTGTGTCTCCGTGTGTGTCGTTGTCTGAAGTGTGTCTCCATGTGTGTGTCGTTGTCTGAAGTGTGTCTCCGTGTGTGTGTAGTTGTCTGAAGTGTGTCTCCATGTGTGTGTCGTTGTCTGAAGTGTGTCTCCGTGTGTGTGTAGTTGTCTGAAGTGTGTCTCCATGTGTGTGTGTCGTTGTCTGAAGTGTGTCTCCGTGTGTGTGTAGTTGTCTGAAGTGTGTCTCCATGTGTGTCGTTGTCTCAAGTGCGTCTCCATGTGTATCGTTGTCTGAAGTGTGTCTCCATGTGTGTGTCGTTGTCTGAAGTGTGTCTCCGTGTGAGTGTCGTTGTCTGAAGTGTGTCTCTGTGTGTGTGTCGTTGTCTGAAGTGTGTCTCTATGTGTGTCGTTGTCTGAAGTGTGTCTCCATGTGTGTGTCGTCTGAAGTGTGTCTCCATGTGTGTGTCGTTGTCTGAAGTGTGTCTCCATGTGTGTGTCGTTGTCTGAAGTGTGTCTCCATGTGTGTCATTGTCTGAAGTGTGTCTCCATGTGTGTGTCGTTGTCTGAAGTGTGTCTCCGTGTGTGTGTCGTTGTCTGAAGTGTGTCTCCGTGTGTGTGTCGTTGTCTGAAGTGAGGCTCCATGTGTGTATCGTTGTCTGAAGTGTGTCTCCATGTGTGTGTCGTTGTCTGATGTGTGTCTCCATGTGTGTGTCGTTGTCTGAAGTGTGTCTCCGTGTGTGTGTCGTTGTCTGAAGTGTGTCTCCGTGTGTGTGTCGTTGTCTGAAGTGAGGCTCCATGTGTGTATCGTTGTCTGAAGTGTGTCTCCGTGTCTCAGCGGGACTGGAGGCTCCTTCAAAATCGAATAGTAAATCGAATAGCTGGGTTTGTAAATCAAATACCAGCTGGGTTGCGGATAAGCTTCACTCAGTCCGTACTATAACATAATACTTTCCTAGAAATTATAATATATCTCTCCCAGAGAATATGATTTATGTCTTTAGTACAGGACTGCAGTGATTCTAATCAGAGATCAATGATATCTTCATTGGTCTTCTTTCACATACCGAAGCGCATTTCCAACATTTTACCCTGTAATAATTTTATTTCATCAAGATTTTTAAATTGTCTGAATGAAGTGGACTTCTTAAAGGAAGTTTGTGTTTCTATTTCTCAACGGTTCTGTTCCACGAAGATATAACTGTGAGTACCGATGAATTTCAGCGTTAGAGGTTCTCAATTTAATTTTTTTAACAACTACAGCGACTTCTAAGTTTGCTCGAGATAAACATCTTAGGTTTCGATCGGACAAACGAGCAGGTAATGGGAACGGTTATTTGCCTTGTTAAGTAGTTATTTTCTTAGCTAATAACAAGCGGTCATTTGCCTTGTTCATCATGACAGTTCCTCATTGCATCTTTCAACGTGCGTGTAAAAGGCCCTGAAGTTGCAGCAATTGATCGGCTGAAGTGTTCTATTGCATGTTACAGAGATATATGTCTTTTCCTTTGTGTGATGGTTTTTTTTAACTTGCCTGAGAAATTATGAAACAAATAAATGTAGATTACCCTTAATGCGAATGAGACAACTTTACGATTTTTGAATGGAGTAATTGCTGATTAATAATTAATAGGAAATTACATTTGCAGAAAATTTTCTTTTCCAGAAAATGACGGATAAATGTTCGATCGTTTGAAGTTTCAGAAATATAACTGTAGCACTCGCTTAGAGCTAAATTCTGTTTGTATCAGGTCTTCGGTACCATGAATTTAGCATTACTTTAACTCTGCAGCAGGAGATTACTCTCGGCATTCTGCAAGCAAGGCGAGCTGAATACCACGACTGAGAGCAGAGCTGACTACAAGGCATTTGCAGCGCAACACTGACGGTGATTCAGTGCGTCATCCACCATCTTCTCGAGCAAAAAAGCCACCGAAAATAAATGAATGGCAGCAAGCAATTACTGAGCGGCAGTTGATGCAATGGTGCCGTGACTCTGCAATTACTGCTGGTCCATTTGCTACACATTGTGGCTCGAGGCAGGCAGTCTTTACTGCCATTACTGCCATTGCACGCAAGACAATGCGGCGCTGAAAGCCCTGCACGACTGCCGCTAAATTGCTTCAAATAACGCAATCCCGCGCCTGGCGAGTCGCAGTCTCCTGTATCGGTGCACTAAATAACGGCCTGCGCTGTTCCGAGTGATAAGCTCACTGTTCTTCCAATTGAAACTCGCCGCTTGGATTTGTTGTGTGAATTGTCCTTCACAGTTGAAGGCTTTTCCTTTTATTCGGAGGCTTTTCTTCCGCATTAAAATATCGGATGAGGTTCTGACACAAAAAAGGATATTTGTAGTTTCAAGAGTACGTTGTGAGGTCGAGATCGATGAAATTTGGAGGGTTTGTAGTTCTACTCAAAAATGATTACCAAACGTCTGTTTGACGAATAAAGATAATTATTTTTCTCACACATTAATAGTGAAGGAGCAGAGACGTTACGGTCGGAATGGGAAGAATAATTATTTTCAATGCGTATGATTTAACAGGGAGCCCAGAATTTATTACAGCTCGAATTACTGAAAATAAGGAACTTTATTACGAGTTATATACGAGGGTGCTGATATTTTATTACGACTAGAAGTATTAAAAATAAATATCGTTATCGTTCATTATTCGTGAGGGAGTTGAGATTTAGTCACGGTGGGAGTGACGCTATCCAGCGCCCTTTGCGTGAACGCTGCCCTGACCTACAACGGTGTATATAGCGGCTCCGCTCGTCTGATCAGACGTAGCCTTGTGTCATGAAATGATCAATTGTAACATTTCGCTCAACTGTAAGCGACTTGCGCGTTATAATGAACTCCGTTGAAGTTAATCCTCGTCTAGGCATTCGTCACAACAAACAGTCCTACTTCACTCCGCGCAGCCGTCGAGTGGACGGATGTGATTTTTGCCCGTAGCTCACAGATACATCTATTTTTTCACAGATCAATGGTTTCTTCACGAGTCTTTTTCAACATACCAAAGCGCTTCACATTATTTTTACCATAATCATTTCACGTCACTGAAATTTTCAAACTTTCTGAATCGAGTGGGCTTCATAAAATAAGCTTCAGTCTCCTTGAGTGTATTTTAATCAACTTGGGTATGTTTCTACCTGACTAGGTGCAGTTTAGTTGACATGTGCGTATCTCAGCTCAAATGCGGGCGCCGCAGCTCATTTGGTTAATTAAACCCACCAGTGAACAGTTCAGTTCACTTGAGTAAGTTATAATTTACTTGAGTTCGCTTCAGCTTGCTTGGGCACGTTGCGGCGCACTTCGGTTTGTTGCAGCGCTCATGGGGGGCACTTCAGCTCGCCTGGAGACGTTTCAGCTCACTAAGGCAACAATGTTCTAGATTTCATGATCAGGATTGCTAAATCATGCTTCAGGAAGCATTTGAGCACACTGAGGCGCATTACAGCTCACAAGGATAGATTTCAGTTCGCCACGATATAGTTCATCTCGCTTGATTACATGCAGCTAACTAAGGTTTTTTTTTCGTCCACCCGACTATTCTCAAGTGAGTGAGAAATCGGAGAATGTAATGGCTCGGTAGGTCATTTTGTACGAAGCAGAATTATATATTTCTTGTTATTACGAAATCATTGAACGTCGTATTTATAAACAGGAAAAAATCGTCGTAAATAAAAGATGAATTTCAGAAAAGGGAATGATGTTTCAAGTAGTAGTAATATCTGTGATAAAATGTCGACTAATTTTACACGGGATTTTCAAATAACTTCATTTCATTCGAAGTTGGCCTTACACGGATCAGAAGATCCTGTCTACATTACCGAGCTCGTGCATGTGCTACACAAAAGTGGTATGAGATGTGCCAAACTGCCTGATGATATGCAAATGCGCGCTGTCGGATTTGCCCCACAGAATGGCCGGCGGCACCAAATTCTGCAGTTAGCGAGCAGCAGTCCACAGTTCCTAGAGGTCTCTCTCGCCTCAACGAAGTGTGGGGCAGTGCGGTCAGTAGTGCTTATTACTTCCGCAGTGTATAAAAAATCATATTTTTCTGTCACTTTGATCACAACGTAGATGAATTTTTAAATGCAGAAGACAAAAATCTTACAAAATCGATGCTTTTTTAGCAGTCTGTCGAAGATCATGAAAAGCCTTCGCACGACGCACTTGTCCAAAATCACTTTGGAAGTTATTGCCTCTAGAAACCCACATCTAGATCTTTAAATCGTTGGTCCTTTTTTAATGCACATTTCAAAGAACTCTAATCAACTTTTTTGGCTGGCCAAGCTTTCCATCAATAAACCGCCGACGTAGTGCACTCCAATTCGTAGCTCCATGCCTACCAATTCATCTTTTATGCCTCATGTAGATGGAGTGACTTCTCATTTTCAGCTTCCAAATATTGCAGAGCGTTCGATCCTTTCATGCACAATGAATGAGAAGGCTCACAAAGCCCGGCATAAACTTCACTGAAGCTTTGTATTAATTCATAAGTTTAAAAACATGTCGAATGAAAGCTCGCTGCCCATGATAAAATACTCAATTTTCAAATTTTCCTAAATAAGTATTATTTTTTAACAGTGAAACCAGATCTGAGTTTAAATTATTGTACCTGAATGTGATGCAGAATTCTGATAATATGGGCCACCTTCTTCTTTGTCTCTGTTTACCGCTGTTTAGAAAGGAGCTCATTGAGCACTTCTTCGTGAGAGCAGACTCGATTCGCTTCGTTTAAACGCAGCGCGTGAGCGCACCTGGGATTTCCAGTTCAAGGCTTTGAAATAAGTCGACCTGGCCGTGCCTGCTCAATGAAACCGTGCGAACGAAGGCAATTTGGCGCACCTCAGCAGCACGGGTCGGCTCATGAATGTTTTATGCGAATGCATTGCGAAGAGCGCATTTGCTCCCCAGTAAAGCAGCGATAATGCACCGTTCCACCGGCCTCATGAATCTAAATCGATTTCTTTAAAAAAATCATGAAATATTTTGTACTGTTAGTATAAAAATAATGAAGATATTGTGGCGCTAGAGAAGTGGGAATTTTTGGATATGAGGGTGTCCGATCGTAGGTCAGTAAAAGTGGCTCTTCCCAGGCCGAGTTTAGAGAGCGACTTCTTGATCGAGAGGTGTGGGCTCTCTCTGAGATGGAGTTAGTGAAACTGTCAAGGGCTTCAGAATTAATCCTCCACGACAAGCTTTCTGTAATTATAGTTAGAGTTAATAAGCTTTACAATGCACGAGATCCTTCCTCGCATACGCGTTACCTGGATTGAGCCAACAAAGAATGAATGAATGAGTCCCTCTCAATACGATCCTGGATTTAGTCCCATGAGCGGATTGTACTGCGACTAACTTTGACACAGCTGGTCAAAAGTTGCTCTCACTTATTTAAGAAAAAATTCACAAAAATTTAGATGCGATACAAGATTCCAAAGGTGTCGGAGGATTTTTCGACCACATGCATTCTCCGATCGTATAGCTTTAACTAAAGTTTTCTCTAATACTAATCCTTCGAGCTCAACCGTTAAATGCATCTGGCTTAAATTTTCTTCCTTGTCACCCTTTACCGCATTATGTTTTAAATTTTTTTATTCGTGTTCATTAGTGTTCTTTATGAACCGAAAATCATACTCATTTTTCCGATACTGTAACTTACCACGTTTTCCTGAGAAGTCGCAACGCCTCAAAGTACTGATTATTCTAATCAGTGTATTTGATAGTATGTGAACGGTTCATGATGATGACGTGGTTGCTGACTGTCACTAAAATAGTGGAGAAAACTTAGTGCTAGAAATATGGTGACGGCAGAGCAGCAAGGTAGTCAATACGAGTAAGATAACGCAAATAAAATAGTGGTAGTGGTTGTGATGAAGTTGACAGTTGACACTGAACTAGAGAGTGAAATGTAGAGTTGGTAGAGTAGAAGAACCTATGATTTGGACGATTGGAGTTATGAAGGTACATGGAATGAGGAGGTGACGAGTGATGGATATTGTTGAACGACAGTCCCACTCGGCTGCTGAGAAGTGGCGTGATTGATGTACTGAAGTGAGATTGTTGGGTGACTATCTGCCGGTGATTTGCGTCAGTGTTAGTTTTTGGTGTAGGTGGTAGAGTTGCTCAGTGATGTTGAAGTAAATAGCTGATGGTGCGTGATGATTAGAAGGTCTTGGTTGTAAAAATCAAAATAAAAATTATTTTCCAAGTTCTTGACGAAGAATTTGTGTTTTCCTCGATGCTGATACGCTTTCCGCTGTAGGTTTTATGATGAACCTAGTTACATGATATTTCACCTTAACTTTCACCTTAACTTTCCTTTCCTCGGCACGGAACTGATAAAAATAAAACCAATAAAATTTTTACTCTGCAAAAAAGAGCCATCAGAGCTGTAAAGAATCTAGCATATAATGCTCACACAAATGATTCATTCAAAAATTTACAAATACTTAAACTTTCGGATCTCTACAAAATCTCCATTTGCAATTTCATTTACAAAACATTATCAATTGATGGCGACAATAGCCTAAAACAATTATTAACTGCGAAAACTGGTCATCACGACCATTTAACCCGAAATAGAAGTAAATTTATGCTTCCTTATTATTCAAAGGCCCGGTCGCAACACAGTATCCTCTTCGTTGGAACTAAAACTTGGAACTCAATACCTGCGGAGATCCGTGATAGTAATTCTTACAAGGTATTCAAAAGAAATCTTGAGTCTCACTTCCTATCGAAATATTAGTCGTGTAAGATCACCAAGTCAAAATCTTGTCTCCTACATGACTGTTTCCAATAATGTAATATGCCATGGGTAATATCGCCGATATTCAATCTACTGTTAAATCGTTTATCGAGTGTACTGTTAATACAGTCCATATGACCTATGTTGTAAAATGAAATATCTGATATCGAGTAAATTATCTCACTGATCAGTCTAATGCGAAACTAGGTTAAATGATTTAAGTTAAACAGTATTGTTAACCTTAGAATAACGTGATGGTAGGATGCTCCAGAAGTCACTGAACTTATTCGGGCCCACAGGTAGCTATATTCAAACTTGTCCATTGTACTAGACTTAAGAAACATTCTACCTCTGTATCTCCTGTGGTAAATAAATTGTTTGGTAAATTAAATTGTTTGTTTAAATTGTAAATTGCAAAATGAAGCTATTTACCAACAGGCTATGCTTCTTAACGCTACGAGCGTGAAACTATAAAGTGTGCTGAGTTTAAAAAAGAAAAATCAAATCATTCCAGAGGCGATTCTTGCATCTTGGAGTAGTGATCTTACTTTTACCCTCCTAAAACAGTTTTAAACCATTTAGTAGAGAGTTTAAGTGTGGGATGAGCGCCCGTGTTATGCAGCGTTGCGAGCTTGACTGCTATTTGCATTTTTCTATGATAATTCTTCCGATGCCGATACAAAACAAGAGATATGCAATTCATACGTTGAACATACAACTCTGAAACTAAGCATATCTTCAGCAACAAGTAGCTCAACTCAGAACGAGCTACGCCCATACTACTCCAGGTCTCTCGACAGACTTTGCCACACCGTCGCGAGCACTCTTACGCTTTCTCCTTCGACCAACTGCCTGCCGACATCTCTTCGAAGCCATTAGGTGAATTCGTAATCCTCTTCTCTACTTATATTATCAAGATTCTTATTTCATTTTCGCAAACATTTCTCTCTTTGTTTTTGAATAATTACGATTGCGAACAAAATATGTTTTTACAAGCCTGGAGCTCCAAATTTGAAGCTGCTGCATTTCCCTCACGGGGATTGGCGTGTTTACCTCAAATTGACTCCCTGCCTGAGCTGCCAAGCGATCTCATCGATATTGGTTTTGTGAGAAAGCTAACCTGAAAAAATAGAACATTTCTTCAACGCCCAGCAGCAGCAGCCCAGTGCGTGCTCTGCCACTCGATATACTGGCTAGCAGCAACACTCGCCAGTCAAGTCTCGGCTGCGATTTATCGCACCTACATGAGAGGGGGACTTCTGTATGTCTACGTACGAGAGCAAGACTTTTAATGTGAAATTTGTATAAAAACTTAACTCCTGATGTAAGTCGCGTGTGCAAATTTTAATTCGAATGAGATTTCCGTTTCAGAACCTAACTGAATAAGACTTCTGTTTGTGAATCTGGGTCAGAATATGACATTTGTATGAGAACATGGCGTTTGTATCACCATCTCCGAAGAGAGTATAATTTCAGGAATGAATTAATTCTACAAATATGACTATTAACGTAATATGTGAGTTGAAGTCATATCATGAGAGTATGACTATGACTTCAGTATCAGAATAACATTACAGGATTTTCATAAGAACAGGAGCCTGGTATATAATCTACAGCACACCCTGCTCGTCCTCCTTGTTAACTACAGTCTTTGGCTGGCCGCTCAAAAAAAATGTGGGCAGCAAGTACTTTTATTTGCCTTTGGTTTTTTTGAGGCTGCCATGCGTTCGTTACGATCGACAAGGAGAGTGTACTGAATTCTGTGACGCATGATGTCTGCGCAGAAGAGTTCTTTAGTGGAGTTTTCTGTTTTATACTGCGGCTTGGAATAGAAGATGGCTTTAAGTATTTGTGATCGATTACGTTGATTATTAAATTCAAATCAAAGTTAAAGATTTCACTTTCATGCACTCTCGTCTCAAAAAAGGACAATTATATTTTGAATGAATTTCGAGAAAAATGACTTTGTAAAAAACTCGACTTGGTTTGCGTTTTTTGATTTTAATTTTGCAGGCGTTAGTCAGCTTGAGGTAACTGTTGGTTTGGTTTGGTTAGGACATGTAAGTTTGGTTAGGTTAGTTCAAGAACATTTAACTCAAATTTAAATGTCCACCCTAGTAATTAAAGCTCGGCAACCGTCCACCTCCGGTTGTTACCGCTAAAAATCAATATCTACATTACATAAGATATTGAATAACTCTAAAAAATTAGGTATCTCAAAGAGTGTTTCCAATTTTGTCAAATTCGGATAGTGTAAATGCCTTAATGCAAAAATACAAAAACATTGTATAAGTTCCGGTGAACAGTTAAATTTGAAGGACCTATGAAGAATGTGTAGGGAGTTTGTTGAGGCAATATTGGGATAAGGTCTATAATTTGCGTAAAATTGCTGGCTGAGCTAAAATACATGGGAAAATTGTGCTAAATGCGATGTAAGAGTTGTGTGTTTTTGTGTTTATTATAGCTGCTAATATAACTTCAACGAGTTTGAGCCACAATATTATATTAAATATAGCTGTTTAAATGAGACTCCATTTTTCTTCTGCATTTCGTACACGCGCGATAGGCCTTCGTATGAATGAATTTAGATTAATTTATAAAGATGGTAATTGAAAGGGAAGTTTACAGTCACTGCGGAGTCTAGTAATCCAGTTAACAAAAGATAAAATGAATGAGAAAAGGTAAAATGAATTTTTAGTGCACAATGGTACTTCAAAATTATTTGAAAACCAACGCACTATTGTATGTAATTACATCAACAGTTCATCAACTGGTACGACTAATTTAGGTGCACTTTTGCCGTTTACGGGTGGTATGGCGCATGCTCTGGGTATTTGTTGTTAAGTCTACGGTATTTCTAACGAAAGTTTTACTTTCTCAGACCTGCTGGAAATTTTACAGATTCACTAAGAACGCAAAGAAATTTAACAAATTTCATAAATTTCAAAGTATTCATTTGAACAGAAATTTTCTCAATTTCAAACACGAATTACCGGGTATAATTTTTTTATATTTATCATTGCCAGTTACAAACATTTTGAGATTACTTTATCATATAACAGTCATTCTCATAGGAGCGTGTCTGAAACTGAAGCAGATAAATATTCTTCTTAACTAACGTTGAACACCATTAAGTATAGTTAAAAAAAAACAGCCAGCCCCAGCGTCTATTTCACGCTGCGCAATGGGCTTTAAAAATGAATTCAAGGTACTTTCGGTGTTGATGTGTGTACAGTATGTAATGAGGAAAAGTGTTGAACAGAGTTAAGTCACCGTCCTTTTAAGTCGTTCGCATCCTCAGCTTCGAAGTAAATAGTGGCGGCGAAGAAGCCGGTAAAATGTCGATTGAGTAATATGAGAAGCTACGTATCAAAGAAAGCTAAGGAAGCTCAAATAGCCAAATGCAGTTACTTAAAATCTAATTGTACATGATAATTCTAACAATTAAGCGTATTTAAATCCCTAAATGGAAATAATGGTACAAAGCAATTTTTTGTGAAAAGATACTTCAAAATCGAAACTGTGAGCTCCAAATTCAAGACGCTTGATAACATCTGACACATTTTAATTCTCGAGCTGTGGACATGTGGTGAAGAAATGTTCGGATAAAGGTTGCAAGCTGAGCATCGAATTTATTGAAGGAAATTATTTTTTTTCTCAAATAACGAAAACCTCTTTTGTGTAGGAAAATATGAATTGCATTACATCTAACAGTGTAGGCAGTGTGTGCTAAATAATACATAATGAAGACAAGGTACGTGAAATTTAGGATAAACATTCGTAGAGACCACATAAATCGAAATTTTAGTCTAAACTTTACCAAGAAAACATTTGAATGTGCAAAATTTTTGTACCAAAAATTCAAAATAATGACAATTTTTACACTAAGAACTGATGATATTCAATAGATTTAGATGTATACTTTACTCCGAAAATGGATGCCAAACAGGTAGATCTTTCTGCGATGACATTACCTTCGAAAGTTGTGAAGAAGCGCCTATAAATAGCAACAGCTAAGCAAATATTGTACAGATATGAGTCATCGCAAATGGCTCAATGAGCGACTACCATGATTACAATTTATAAAACCTTTTAGATCTAATGATAGGGTACATGGTACGAGAAGTGCTGAACAAAAAGATTTTACCTTCCTTCTACGATCACCGGTTCGCAGAACGTCAAATCAATTTTGTATTGAGAAGCAGGAATTTCGCTGTGTAACATATCGTAATTACTCCTCGCTTGAAATATTTCAAAGAAAATTATTCGTCGTATGGGACGAAGTTCAAAGCACTGACAACACCGGTGATGTCAATTTACAAGTATGACATTCAATGTCATTTTCGTATCAACTCGTTATGAATGTGTACGTAACACAAAGAGCGAAATCAAAGTAAGTTAAATGGGTAACAGATGAAATGAAAATAAGAAGGAAAAAAAGAACGAGCACACACGGAATTCGTCGAATAGTATTCTCTGGATACGGAAAATAGTTGCTAAAACAAAGCAAAACTACTTTTACAGAGAGTTTTTAACATTCAAATGAAATTCAAATTACCATAAATGTTACATTGTATGAAGCTTCCAACAGCAAAAAAATTTAAACAACCCTTGAAAATAGTGAATGATTTCAATATTTTCTTCGCAAAGGTTGATGAAAAAGTTTATGATGAAACATCTAAGTTCATTCCAAACAAACGTAAAGTTGTAAATTCAAACAATGTTTCATTTCCCAATCCCAGATGAAAATGGAGGACAAAGCCAGTTGATACTTAACAAATAATTAAAATTTTGTAATCAATGAAAAATGTGAAAACAGTTGGACATAGCATTAGCCATCATCATATGAAAGACCCCATCCGTGTTACTGCATCACTGATTTCTTTGATAATAAATACATGAATTTCTTGATTAGCAAAATTTTCCACGATTGAACCATTGCACAAATCAGGTGACATCAATACTGCACAGAATTACAAACTAATGTGCCTCGTGCATGTTATCTTTAAAATATTACACAAAAGAATAACAAATCAGCTCTCTTCTCATATCAATAAATCACGTCTCCATCAAAATCAATATCCTTAAATAAAGAACACAAGTACTCGAAGCTCTTCGCTTACCATTACAGAAAAAACGACGACAGACACCGAAAGAATTGTGACTTTCTTGCAGCTGCTTGATCTCTGTCCAGCGTTCGATAGCGTTGAGCGACAAAGACGTTCACAGAAAATATATAACTTTTGAATAGACACACTGTGGTTTGAGATCTACTTACTAAACAACTCTCATGCAGTGTGTTTAAGGAGCAAAAGTCCCCATTTATTCTCTACAACTTAGGCGTTTCTCAAAATCCATTCAAGTCAATCAATTGAATTGAAATTATATTATAGCAAACCTCATTTGAATGAAATCAGTCTGCTTACCTGTTGCAAATTGTTTCGTGTTTTTATTTTTTATCCACTTGTTTCTTTGTGCTACTGACATTGTATGGGATATTTTCTTAATGGTTATTTTAGAACCTTTGTTGATAACGACTCTAGGGTTGAAACGTTCAATTGTAACGATCAACATTCCAAGTAAAATCTTCTCATTTAAAGCCTTGATTCTGTTTCCATTTCCTTTTTTTTGGGCACGAAACGTTAGTTTCAAATTTCTGAATTGTAGACTCTTTAACTTTTATGGTTTATGCATATAATCTTTTATTTCCACTTACTATACTTTCGGCAGCACTGTTTACTTTAGCAGAATCACTGAACTTTCCCTTCATTGTGAAATGGAACTATTTTCTTTGAGGCCTGCATGTAACGTCAACGTTACACTTTTTTGATTTGTGAGCTGTAATTATAAGTCTTTTCAAACTTGGATTAGAACATGTGTGTGAAGTTGCTTATTTTGTCTCTCAATTAATCGTTTATTCAACCATATATAAATTGTCTACTTCTAATGGATTGTTCATAAATTCAATACATTTACTTAATGACATATTTAGAAATTGTTGTTTGTGATGCATTTTAAGTATCATGTTTTTTCTTAGAAATAAATTGTGTTTTGTCCTACATTACATAGATTGCAAGGATCTGCCCCTATCATCCATTCTACCTACAACAACAACGGCGTTAGCGCACTGCTTTTCTACTGATGATTTTGCTACGGGAAAAATGTCTGCTATTTTTTACTGTTAAGCGAACCCGTTATAAAAAATGAATTCGAAGACAACGTAACCAAGAATAATTATGACTAGTACCGCTTAATTCTAAAGCCCTAAATTCTTGCATCGCGGATAATTTTTATTTCTTTTATCCTACTACGACAGTTTTAAACCACTTAGTACTTTCCAAAGAGTTTTAGTGTGTGAAAAGCGCTCGTGTAATGGAATGTTGCGAGCTTCGCTGCAACTTGATTTTTCCTATATTAATCCTTCAGATACCAATACGAAACAAGGGATATACAGTTTATACACTGAATATACAGCTCTGAAACTAAGCACATCTACAACAACAAATTGCTCAACCTTGATACTCAAGAGCTACCTACGACCAGGTGATCTCTATAAGGTTGTTTTCAATTTCAACTCCGTAAATCATTCTCCTGATGTCAGACTTCCAATCGCCTTTGAATTTTAATTTTGGATGCTTGCCTTCAGGATATTTTTTTCAAGTGTGGCTTCATATAAAATGGCGCTTATTTATATCGATAACCAGGTCCCGATAACCTCAAATTTCTGTGTTCTTTGCATTGGATTGCAAATAAACATTATTATGGCATCAAACAATTCGGAATATTTTTAGCAGTTTTGAAAAAGGGTGATCTCTCATTGAAAAAGTTGATGACACCTAATATAGTAGTACAGCTGCTTATGTTTACAAGCCCGACAAAGGTAGCGGTGCTATTTCGGTGAACCTCTCACAGTCTCATAAAAAATAGGGAACACTGATATCTGATACTGCAAAATTTTGTGAGGTAAATGAGTCGCTCAGCAAAACCATTTTGAGAGCTGAAGGCAAAATCAACATTTATTTAGGCTAAATTAATGAGCTAGCACTCATTGCAGATTAGGTCTTCAATAAATCATTCGTTATTTGTTCGAGTCCTGGTTTTATTGACTCGTATGAGTTACTTGAAGTCCACAAGCCAGATTTGGTTTCCAAACACCACTTCAAACCCATTCTCGCGGCCTATTAAACCGCCAGTTTTAAAGTAGTGATATTTTTGATACCGCAATTTAGTCATTCAAATGCAAAGAAATTCACCATCAACTGTGCTGCGTCCTTCTTTGAGAAACTGAAACACTCCAATGATGTTTAGGACTTTAGGTGCGGAAAATTTCTTCACTTTCAGAACCTTTTGTTGCAACTATTAGCATCTGACTCGATTCGTAGTTTTTTAACCCTGACGACACCGTTCTCGGTTTAAGAGGTAAGCTTATCAAATCTATCTTAGAATGATCTGTGTTAAATTCAACCTTCACACGAACTGGGAATTTTAGGAGCAAATTCAAGAGATCGCATGAGGAAATGTTCTGGATTGGATTTGCTATTATTTTGTGTTTCCATAAAAAATATGGCTAGCTGACTGATCTCCCGTGTTCAGGCTGTTTTTTTATTATTGAGATGTTGACACTTCCCTGCTGTCGAGATACCCAGCCTCTCCAATCAAAATTGGGCCTAATGAGATGGGCCTAATGTAGGTCAACCATCCCAAAATTGAATCCTGTCGATACAAAGAACCTATACTATTATTCGTGCATATGTCCCTGGTATATAAACACCGCAGCGTACAGTGTATGTCTTTGAACGTGGGCATGTCGTCTTATAATTTACACGCCGGGATTGTTGAGCACAAAAGAAAAACTTTTCGCTCTAGAGCCTCCTAGCGTATCCACTTCATTTTTTTCATTCGTGTTCACGGCAAGCTGTGCAATACTCCGGTGTCTGGGACAGACTTCAAAGCTATTGGCCTAGTCACTGGTGACAGAGACTTTGTCTGAGAATCTTAGAACATCTTTAAAGAGAAGCCTGTGTTGAATAAAACAGGCAGCTCGTACCATTTTCAAACACTGAATAGATATTTGTGTTCTGTGTTTTTGTTGTGTCGTTTAAGTGGTTGATTTTTGTTGAGTATTTTTTGATCTTTAAAAAAGTCTTCAATCTGAGCAAGTTACACATAGAATGTACTATACACTGTATAACTTGTTTCATCTTCATCTGAAAGATGAAAATAGAAACATTGAAGAATTAGTTAAGCCTTTAACCATGAATTATACAAACGCTTGTCACGCACTTTTTTGGTTCAAGTAATCAGACAGGAATTCTACTCCATTTATGTGGACTTACGTGATGTTCGTGCTCAGGTGAACTTAGGTTACCAGAGATTTCGTTCACTGTGTCAAATTTTGCTACTGAGGGTTCAAAGAGGCAATACGATACTCGTGCCGTCATTTTTAGCGGTCCGAGTTAATTAGTGATAAATCAACCCTGACAAATTTCCGACATATTTTTTGGTCTACCAAACGCAACTTCTAACACAATGTTTGTATCTTGTTGACGTTGAACATTATCCTCATGGTACCTTTAGTTTCTAACGTAGTTTTATTTACTGGCATGCATTTTCCTTTCATGCACGCACTTTTGGAATATCAAACTGTGTGGAACAGAGGAGCCGATGACGTGAGTGTTATATGAAGACTGGAGCACAAAGAACGTCCTGCGTTATCAAGTTACCCTGCAGTGCAGATCGGATGCGTACATCGCAGTCGACGGAGTTTCAGGGATGAAAGGCGTCCATAGAGCAGTTCATGTCAACACCACTTGTGTTATGAAGGGAAATTTATTTTGTGCCGAAAGGAATGGCCTTTGAAGCTAACACTGATCTGAAACTGACTGGACGGAGGTATCTGTTCATAATATGGCTTTGTACTCGTATTTAGAAAGAATGTTTTTTTTAAAAATAAGACTGCTATGGCGCTACAGCACTAGTTCAAATGCTTTGTACTTCAGAGGAAAAGTATGACTGTTTCGAAAAACATGTTTTATTACTACTAACACTGAAGAACCAGGAAATTGTAATGAATGTTGCGTTGTGCAAATTGACACCTGCAAATAAAATTCTTAATTATTAGAATTTTGCTATTTCATGGTGAAGAATCAACTGTTCTATGCCAACATCACACACTTATGTAAGAAAATGCGTCACGAGTACTGCTGTGAATTTTATTTTTCCAGTGACGCAATGGCATAGCGGTACTGTCTGAGTGATAGAAGATGTGTGTTCGAACCCGCATTTATGCTTTACTTTGTCGGAGTGAGCAGCGCCTCTGGTGATGTAGAACGCGAAGGTAGTGGGTGAGAGAGTTCACCGGGAAACCTTCCTAATCATATAGCTTGCATTTTAACCCCTCTTCTTAAACTTAAAAACTAAAAAAAAATATCGCGTCCGCTAACATTATGCGACAACAACAACAACAACAACAACAAAAAAGCGACCAATAAAAGCGTATTATAGCAATACGATAATAGCGTTTTAATTCGCATTTAAAGCCTCTTTCATGCGAGAAGACTCCATAAAATGAGAAATAAAGGTTCTGAAAATTTCTTAACTGACCCAAATTGCTCGACATAGCGTCAACAGCGATGTTGTCGTACAGTAGGAGACTGGTGCCTCCTCTTGGCGATGTCCTGAAGAGTTGTAGCGCTCTGAGGACATGACAAGAAAGCAGAGGAAGACCCTATTTTGTCAGACCGTAACCCGATTAGATTCCTTTTAAAGAGAAACAACTCGTCTCAATTCATGCGCTCCTGAAACTGAGGCCATTGTTTTGCTAGCTCTGTAAAGCAACTTGAAATTGATTAAAACGTTCGTAATTTGACGTTAGATATCGTGTGTGTTTAGGAGACTGTTTCAAAGACGAGCGAGTTGGATAATTTCTGTCATGAAATCGAGCTGTTTGTGAAATAATTACAACCCTAAAAATTGTCATCAAAGACATACGATAGAGTGAATCACACGTGCATTAGTAATATTTTATATATATTCATTAGGGACAGCCAATATATATATTTTTCATCAATCTGTTACTTTTATTTCACGACAATTACACAGAGCGAAAGCGAACCTACTTCGATCTAAAATGGGCTGAATTTGACATAAGTTGGCTGAAAATCACGAAGGTGAGTTAAAAAAATGATCTAAATTACATAAATGAGTTAAAAATGACATAAATTATTTTAAAATTATAAAAATGAATTTAAAATGATAAAAATCACTTTAAAATGATAAAAATGAATTTTAAATTATAAAAATGAATTTAAAATTATGGAAATGCATTTAACATTATATAAGTGAATTGAAAATGTAAAAATATGGTGCCTCGTGGTAACGACACAGTGGTTGATCGTGAAATTTCACTGTTCCCTTTACCAATTTTACTGATCTCGTTGAGAATGAGCCTAGTGCTCGAAACGTTCGAACTAAATGTTTTTAAAATACTTCTTTCCTGTATCATTCCTTTTAAGATTGCTACGCAAACGTGATGTACCTAATGATAAATTTCTCTCTTTGAGAGTTCAATTCACCTGAGACAAATTTTTTCAATTTTCATAGTGCGTATATTCCTGGTTTTTTATTTGTGTCGTACTTGGAATATTATCTATGAATAAACTTCAACAGTGAATTTGGAAGCAAGAAAAGGTTTCACTTAGGCTGTCTCTGCTAACAAAATTTTGAGGTACGTACAAACTATTGAAGCAATTCAAACAGGATATCCTAGTACTAAGAGCTTTTATTTAGGTTCATATCCACCTATTAAGATACGATTAGTGCAATAAAATCAGTGACATAGGTGGCATTTTACAAAATATTTGTTTTTCATGCGGTAAACAGAATGATTTAACAATGAATTTAGCGGCCGGTTGCAAAAGGGAAAAATTATTTTCTTCAAACTCAAATGGTAGCATGAAAAATTATTGTACATCGTGTTCACACTTTTTTATGCATGCAAAGTTTTTTCACAAACTGAGAGTCATGTCGGCTGTTTTTCATTGCGCATTGCGACATGACTTCACTCATAAAGGCTCGAAACCTGGAGAACTCCAAGCTGCAACTCCAAATAATCTGGAGTGGGTCGTAGATGTCCAGTTTGAATTAGATTAGCTCGTGTTAAATGAGTTCACAATTGTTTTCCCGTCGATTGTTATCTTGAATTCACAGCACTGATACATGTGTTGCTTCGTCTCAAATGATCATGTGAATGATGTGAAGTGTGTGAACAGCAATTCGAATTAATAGAGTTTAGAGCAAAAATCTTTTTTACTGTAGTGGACACTGTTACCGTAATACACGAACTATATTCAAGGACGGCATTTTCAACGCAGATCGATCTAGAACTACAGCATTTACAGAAATGAGCTTCAAGGCATACACTTAACTCATTCCAAACAAACCAATTCATTTGCTGTTGCACGCAGATTTTCTGCTCACATCACAATCACACCCTAACGCGGGGGCTTCAAAAGGACTAACCTCGACTAAAAACCCCACGTGACGCTGATTTCCATGGAAATACTCAACTTCTGGCGGGAATAGAACCAATAACGTCTCCCGAATGGAGATCGCCAACTTCTACAAAGCGAAATAAATATTTTGTCTAACTAGTTCTCATGGGAAGGGAGAGGCGCGGGGCGAGCAGGCTGACGGGGGGCACTCAAACAAGAAGCTGCTCATCGCTCTCCCGTATGTCAACATCGTCATATCGTCCACGTGTTGACACTCGACTCGGGACAACGCACGTCACAGAAAGAGTCATGGCGATTGTCTCCTTCCTTCCTTCGCAGCGTTGCGAAGTGGCGGGGATTTGGGCGCTCATGCGAGGCGTGTGTGGGGCGAGCAGAGCATCCATCTCAGAGACGCAGCAATGCCTATTTGCCGCCTGCAAATTGTGTATCTTTGTGTGTGTGTGCAGTCACAGTTTGCTAATCTCTTTCGTTCCTTGACATATTCTTTTTTATTTTTAAAAATAACGTTTCAGAAGAGAGAGAGAGCATGCTTTGCTTAAATGAGTTTCAGGGCAAATAAAACTGCTAAACATTATACGCATGCGTGCTATCACGTGTACCCACTGCTCTTATGAACAATTTATTGCAGCTTTGAGAGTTTTTGAGCTTTCATGAAAATTTTAGCGCTATCATATGACTTTCAGTGTTATCGTGAACATGTTTAGTGCAACCACATAAGTGTTAGTGATATCATAAAGGTTCTAGGGCCGTTTATATGAGTTTAATCATTATCATGAAGTTTTCTGTGCTTTTAACACGTTAACTAGGTTACCGCAGTTGTTTAAGTTATTTTTTGTTGCAGTAGAGTTTAAAAAATGACTTAACTACCCGAAAAAATGTCTACCTTATCAAAGAAGTGTAAAAAATGCAATAACACGATGATATTATATTCGTATGCTGAAATCTGTTTAGGAAAAATATGTTGAAATAAGTGAAATGCTGCTCATTACCATCGATACGTATATATGAAATTTAACGAGGGGCACACATACGTCCCAATACGCAGTCAACGTGTTAAACGTGCTCTAAAACTGTCCTGAAAGACGTTGTAAAAAAAATTTTTCGTTACTACCCGTAGAGGTACGTTATCAGGGAGGAAGTGTTGTTAACATAACAGGAGGTTTAGTGCAATGATTTGACCGCGATCAGAGTGCAGTCAAATACGGCTGTAAAATATAGTTCGAACGTTAAGTTCCAGGGGCTACGATTTTATCTGCGGGATCATGTGTCGAACAACTTCGTGCATTATCGAGCCGCCGGCACATTTCTTCGTATCTAGGTCACCAAGCAAAATTTTACGAGTTTATAAACCAACAACCCATAAAATATTTCCAGCTAGCCTTTGTGTGTGCATGACATCAATGCTCCCGTTTATTATTCATTGACGTTGTTACAACATTGCCTTCTTTCTCTCACACACAATCACCTGCCAATACTCAATTGCAAGCCAGCCATCCTCTGAGTGTGAATGTACGTCTGCGTTCATTGGCTAGAGTTGTGTTCCAATCAGCGTGCAGCTGAAGTGGGTACAGCTGGTGTGGGTACTGCTGGTGTGGGTACAGCTGATGTGGGTACAGCTGGTGTGGGTACAGCTGATGTGGGTACAGCTGGTGTGGGTACAGCTGGTGTGGGTACAGCTGGTGTGGGTACAGCTGATGTGGGTACAGCTGGTGTGGGTACAGCTGGTGTGGGTACAGCTGGTGTGGGTACAGCTGGTGTGGGTACAGCTGATGTGGGTACAGCTGGTGTGGGTACAGCTGGTGTGGGTACAGCTGGTGTGGGTACAGCTGATGTGGGTACAGCTGGTGTGGGTACAGCTGGTGTGGGTACAGCTGGTGTGGGTACAGCTGGTGTGGGTACAGCTGATGTGGGTACAGCTGGTGTGGGTACAGCTGGTGTGGGTACAGCTGGTGTGGGTACAGCTGGTGTGAGTACTGCTGGTGTGGGTACAGCTGGTGTGGGTACAGCTGGTGTGGGTACAGCTGATGTGGGTACAGCTGGTGTGGGTACAGCTGGTGTGGGTACAGCTGGTGTGGGTACAGCTGGTGTGGGTACTGCTGGTGTGGGTACAGCTGGTGTGGGTACAGCTGATGTGGGTACAGCTGGTGTGGGTACAGCTGGTGTGGGTACAGCTGGTGTGGGTACAGCTGGTGTGGGTACAGCTGATGTGGGTACAGCTGGTGTGAGTACAGCTGATGTGGGTACAGCTGGTGTGGGTACAGCTGGTGTGGGTACAGCTGGTGTGGGTACAGCTGGTGTGGGTACAGCTGATGTGGGTACAGCTGGTGTGGGTACAGCTGGTGTGGGTACAGCTGGTGTGGGTACAGCTGGTGTGGGTACAGCTGGTGTGGGTACAGCTGGTGTGGGTACAACTGATATGGATACAGCACTCGGGTAAAGCTGACGTGGGTACATGGGGACCTGGGTACAGCTTCATACTCAAAGTTCGGCATGGAAATTTACAGAATTATTTGCTGCGAGGATAACACTCCTGCGAAACATTTGACAACTCACTGCCATGACACGATATCGACAAAGAGTTCGACGGTTCATCTGCTCTCCATGCTATTCCTTCCCTTTTAGAACCCTCGCGTTCTCCGCAACTGTGTCTTCGTTCTCGTGCGCCGCTCTCTGGCTGCGCGTGTTGTGGCCTCGAGGCATAATTTTCTCGGATGAGCTTTGCTGCGATTCAATCAGGTACGATGAGAGATTTGGTGCGGCCTGAGGTGACGTTGCTGCCACTGAGGAATCGACGCAATTTGGGAGGATGTCATGGGTCGGTGCGCTGAAAATAAGCAGCAATCTCGCATTTTTTGTGTGCATGCGCTGCCAGACTTTGCTGTCGTGAGTGGCAGACACTCCTGCAGTGCAGGATGTTGCCAGACTCTGCTGTGGTGAGTGGCAGACACTCCTAAAGTGCAGGATGTTGCCAGACTCTGCTGTGGTGAGTGGCAGACACTCCTAAAGTGCAGGATGTTGCCAGACTCTACTGCGGTAAGTGGCGGACATTCCTAAAGTGCAGGATGTTGCCAGACTCTGCTGCAATAAGTGGCAGACACTCCTGCAGTGCAGGATGTTGCCAGACTCTGTTGTGATGAGTGGCACACGGCTAAGGTACAGGATGCAGACATTTTGAAGAATCTGCAGGAATGAGTGGTAGACTCTGCTGGGTGCAGGTGCTGACATCCTGCAGACTCGGCTCCGGTGAGAGGCAGACACTCAGAAGATGAAGAGCGACTCGACAGCTGTAGCGACTGGCAAACGGGACGAGGCAGAAGAAAAAATAGCAGACAGCTTCGGTGTATGACTAAGGCTGACGCTACAGAGGGCCGCTTGAATGAGAGAATAAATCATTAGAAAAGGCTACTGAACGCTGTTAAGCAGCTTGCTTAACGCACTCTAGGAAAGAAAAAAATCATTCACGATACAACTGATAAATATAAGATGTGATGCATTGGTTTTACAAAATATCCATCATAAAGATCGTTAGTGAGCCAGTATACGATAATACATATCACAATAGCCATATAATGGGTTAAACAAACAATTGATAATAAATGTAACAATACATTTCCTTTGTTAGGTCGTTGCAAAAATGATGAGTATTGTTTGAACCAAATCGAACTTATCGATTCGACACTGCTACCAGTTGTGACTAAAAATGAAATTGACGTGTGAACTGAGTAGCCACGAACTTGCCCAAGCGGAAGCTGAACCTGATACCGTTTTGTAGACTTTGAAGCTGTTGAAAATGATGACCTTTGAAGCGATAGGGAATTGTAAACTTTGAACCTGCTTAGAGATACTTGTTCTGAAGTTGAGGTGGACTTGCAGATTCAGAAACAGGGTTACCCCATCGAAATTTGAAGTGTAATTGAATTTTTGGGCGTAAAAAAATCTATTTTCGTATAGACAGTTTAAACTTGATAAATGTACGAGGAAATCTGCCAAAAGAAGTGATAGTAACATTATTCATCCAGTTAGAGATTACAGTAGATTAAATGTTAGTTTAAGCCTCCCAAATCGCAACAGAAGTATGCAGTAGCATGGCTTTTCAATTGGGTAATTCTCGGAATTGTGTTGTATTTATGTGTGTGTAGTTTTTGTGGACATTGGAACTAGCGTTTGTAGCGATAAGTTTTTCTTTGCTTATATATCATAATTCTTTGAGAATTTTTGAAAACCTACTATCTATATGAGCTATCAACTCCAGTTTTTGATTTTCAAAAGCTTTAAATTCAAAACTCATCGAACGTTTTGGCAGAGCAGTAATTTCGTCCGTTTGAAGCCATGCAACCACTCGTTCACATATACACTTTTGGATAAAAAATAGACGCAGGATAAAACATACAAGTTCAAACTTTTTCTTTTAAACCTTTTAACTTTAAGAACGAAGAACTTGAAACTGCATGATCTTTCCGGTTTTTCTTCCGTGGTTATTACTAGATGATGCATCGTCGGCCTAGACCAAGACTTGGTGCAGATAATTCCATGACCTTTTACCAATAACTTGATGCAATCCAAAAATTTCATTATTAATTTGATCAGATATAATCTCCCAGTGCCACTTGAATGGAAAGCACCCCAGAACAACACAGAACCATCAGCATGCGTGACTGTTCAGGGAAGAAAGCCTCAAATTTCTTTCGCTAAATGCTTCTTGACATTAAAAAGCACGAAAAGCTCGGCATTTTTTTATCGCTCTCACAAGTATTCTTTCTTGTATAATCGAGTTTTGAAGACACGTAATCGTGCAGTGTAGTGTCGCTGTTTTCTGGCGATATTAGGTTCGTATTAGTAGGAAGCTATAACTTCAATTCGCCTAGCAGCAAACCAGGCAGGACAAGAGAAACGAACAGCAGGACTACTAATATTGTACTGATCTTGTAGTTCACACAGCTTGCTCTTAAGTCTAGTTCGAAACAATGAGCTTCCGCCCCATCCGGTGCTCGTAAACGCCAGGCGACCATCGGCTCTTCCGGCGGATGCCCTATCGATTACATGTGACCGTGCCGAGCGAGACTCATAAATCTCATCCGCCGGAACCAGTGCTTCACTATACAACAACTTCCCTCCCTTTAGATGAATGTATGATAAAGGGAAGGAGGAACTCAACAACCTATTCGTATTACAGATTTGGTTATTCTACCTGATCTACGAGGTTCATTTTGCCCAGGTGAGCAGCGAACAGGCTGAAAGGCAGGAGTCTCTGCTGCCCCACTCCCGGTAGATTCCAAACTACTGTGCAACAGCTGATTTGAATGTCTCTTCCAGATTACATTTAATGCTAGTATTTGAACATGATAGATATTAACAGCAATTTTACTGACAATAATTCCCTTCAACCACTTGGGACCATTTCTTAAATTCAGAGCGAGAACATGATCACCGACATCAAATTGAGTTACATACATAGGCTTAGACCTGGACACAGAAAATTTAGGATGAACTCTATCTTTGGAAGTAACAAATTTACGATTGTTCAGCGCTACAGAGGGAGCAATTTTTGTAACACCATGCGGAATACAATGCGTTTGAAATAATGCTTTTGATAGACGGGATTTGAACGATTCGGAAGAAGAGAGTTTTTTCAACAAGTCTTTAATGACTCCCACCCCCCTCTCAGCTTGACCATCCCAATTGAAAATTATCGCCCTTTTCAGGTAGTAAATTAGTCGTAAAAGGTCGAAAACGGCCCAAAAGGGCCAAAAATCACGACTTCAAACCGACTCCTACCTATACTTGGCCTATTAGGGCTTGAAAAGGGCTCTTCATTCAACTGGCCTTTTTTAGGTCTAGTCAATGGCTGTTTGCGGGCTCATTCGGGTCGTTTAAAGTCGTTTTCAAGCCTTTTCGACGACCTCTATTTGGACGCGTAATAGATTGTAAAAAGACTCGTAATCGTAAATGTTGTACAAGTCGTATTACTTCAGTAAATGTAAAGAACTAAATGAATTTCAACTAACCTAACTTAGTTAAGTTAGATTAGGTAAGGTTCGTTAAACATCTTCAACAATACTATAAATAATTAATCCAGTCAACATGAAACTAGGATAGAAAAGCTAACTGCTGAGCATAACATCAAATTGGCACTTTATTAATGCATTATATAAATTAAATATGAATGATAGCTTATAACTGTTGGAACACTTGGGTTGTCGAACGCTGAGCATTCAACTTGTAATGCTTTACCCTAGTTACCCCTCAAACCTCGATTCTAGTCCTTCTATGTTCAGTAATCTTAATATATCCCAATGTGAATTTATTTTAGAAAAAGTTCCCACTTCTCCGCCGCTTATAATCAATACCTACAGCCGGAGAAGTATAAACGTAAGTCCGTTGCTTCACTCGCCTCAAATCGGAACTCACTAGGCGAAGCAGCCACAAGACCCGGCCTTACAAACTCTTTATATCGTATAAAAAATCTGATGTTGGAGCTCTTTGAGGTCGTTGCAAGGCCCACTATAAGTCGTACGGAAGCCTAATAAGGCCGGTATTAGCCTTGATCAAGCAGTAAGGAAGCCCAAAAGGGCCGGTATTAGCCTTGATCAAGCAGTAAGGAAGCCCAAAATGGCCGTTGCATTAGCCGTTTCGATGCCCAGAAATAGCCGTTTAAAAGGGCTTAAAATAAGTAGACATTTGCTCCAAAAAAGGCTAATTTACTGCTTGAAAACGACTAAACTCTTGGCTTATAACTGCCTGAAAACGATCTGCAAAAGGCTCAGAATTTCAATTGGGATTGCTTGCTGGAGAGTAGGGCGGAGGTGTGAGGTGCTCAATGCCGTTGGAAATAAGAAAATCTTTAAAGTCTTGAGATGAAAAGTTAGAAGCATTGTCACTTACGAGCACATCACACAACCCGTTTCTGCTGAAAATCATTCTCAACGCATCGACAGTATCTGACACACTCGTGGATGGTACCACTTCACATTCAATATATTTAGATAATGCATCTACAGCAATGAAAACAATTTTATTCTCATAGAAAAAGTGATCGACATGAATGCGTTCAAAAGGACGAGAAGGAGTGGGCCATTCTACATTTCTAGACTTAGGTTTTGCTCGATTTAATTGACATTGGGGACAACATTTTACGATGTCTTCAATAGTTTTGTCCATTCCGGGAAACCAAATAACAGATCTGGCCAACGATTTCATGCCACAAATGCCAGGATGTCTATCATAAAATGTTTCAAGGACTAAACTACGCAGTGACTTGGGAATAAAAACCCGTTCTTTATAAAGTATGCAACCTTTCATGATGGTCATCTGAGGTAGCAGGTTCTTAAATTTAGACAAATTGGGATCAGGTTTAAGAGGCATGCCAAACTTTATGTATTGTTTAAGTTGGCATAGTTCGCTATCCATATCAGTATGAGTTTTTATATTTTCACACGTGACAGGAGTTTTATCAAGAGTGTTCACAGCAAAAATAATTTCGTACGGTTCTAGCTCCCTTACAGTCGTAGGTAGTGGCAGTCTACTGAGACAATCGCTATTTACGTTACATTTACCTTTCGAATATCTGAAAACATAGTCAAACTGTGAAAGTCTGAGAGCCCATCTTTGAATTCGAGCAGAACAGTTGAGAGGTACACCCTTGTTATGTGCAAAAAGTTTACAAAGAGGTTTTTGATCATTATGGATAATGAACTTAGCACCAAGTAGAAATTTTTTTAATTTCTCCACGCCAAAAACCACACTAAGGCTCTCTCTTTCAATGTTTGAGTAGTTTTGTTCTGCATTATTTAGAGATTTCGAAGCAAATTGAACCGGACACCAATCATGAGAAGGACTAACGCGTTGCATGAGTATGGCAGCAACTCCATAACCCGAACTATCCGTTTCAAGAAGAGTTTCATGGTTGGGATCAAACAAATTTAGAGGTTTATGCGAACGAAAGATGTCCTTGATTTTCTGGACACTTTCATCCTGTTCTGGAGTCCACCGGAACTGTACATTTTTCTTAAGCAGCGAATACAGAGGATGCATGACATTAGAAAAGTTGGGTACAAAACGACTATAGAAGTTACACAATCCGATGAACGCTTGCAACTGTTTGAGGTTTTTAGGAACAGGAGCATTGAGAATAGCTTCTACTTTATCAGAGTTAGGGTGAACACCCTTGTTATCGAAAACGTACCCTAGATAAGACACACGATCAGTTAGAAAGGCACATTTAGACAGATTTAAGCGAATTCCAGCGTTTTTTAGGACAGACAGGACCTTGTCAAGAACTTCCAAATGAGCATCATATGAAGAAGTCAAAATGAGGAGGTCATCCTGGTACACAATGATGTTATCGATGCCAGAAAGAGTCCTATTCATGAATGCTTGAAAAATGCCGGGGCTTGCACGTAGACCATAGGGTAAGTAATTGTACATAAATAGACCTTCAGAGGTGTTAATGGTCGTAACTTTCTCTTTGATTCTTCGTCCAACGGAATTTGCAAAAACGCGTTAGACAAATCAATTTTTGAGAAAAACTTAGCGTCTCCGACTTGAGAAATGACATCATCAATAACAGGTAGTACAGATTGAACTGGATTCAGAAAATTATTAATGGAGGCTGAAAAATCTCCACAGATTCTCACACTGCCGTCAGACTTTAGAACATTAACGGTAGGAGATGCCCATTGGCTATCATACACTTTGGTGATTTTGCCCATACTCTGCAAGCGTTCCAGTTCGGTTTTGACAGAGTCTCTTAGTCTTACAGGAACCGGGCGTGCTTTACAAAATACGGGAACTGCATTAGGCAACACATCAAGATGGACTGTTATACTAACGTTAGACTGTGAATCAGATGATAAATATTCGTCATATTTTAACGACAAACTTTTCGGCAAACTATGACAATCCGTTTTATTTATGGAGTCGTATTTATCAGGAATGACAATGTTTACGTTTAGTTTAGAACAAATATCTCGCCCAAGTAAGTTGATTCTATCATCTTCCACAATGAGAAACTTATGATTAAAACTCACATCTTTGTACATGACAGTTACTGAAGCTTGACCAAGGAGGTTTACCGAGACACCACTGTACCCGAGAATTTTGCTGCATGTAGGATTTACCACAGCACCAACTTTGAGTGCATCTCTTTTACGTATAGTTGACACGGCACTGCCGTTATCCAACAGGAATTCAACAGGTTTACTATTTAAGTTGCATGCAATCATAGTGGGCTCTTTAGTGACGGGAATTACAGTAGTGTTTACTCTAAAAAATAAGAATTATTTGGGGAATAATCAGAACATTCATGTAGATGATTACCGTCACCACTTTCGTTCCCAGGTTTTTGCAAAACAGCTTCGTTCTTCTTCTGTAGAGGCATCCGTGAATTCTTCATTAACACGTCTTCTCTTCCGACGTTGACACAGCAACCGCTTCTTCCCGACTGCACTGTGTAAGTGCGAACTGCGTCAAATTCTCCTCGTGTAGGTCCCCTTCGTGTAAGCTTAGCGGGAGGAGGCCGAGCTGCAGTTGTAGATTTGCAAACCTTAGAAATGTGGCCTAATTTTCCACATGTGTGACTTTTCAATTTCAAAGCATATCAATTCTTTGCAAGATGCTTTTGCTTAGTTCCGCAGCGAATGCATATGTAGTTCGGCGGGAGTTTTTCTGTAGTGAAATACGATGAAGATGAATCCTCCCGAATAATATCTTGAGCGTCGGAGCTTAATTGTTCGATAAGTTTTGCGTGTTCAACGCATTCGTTGAAGGACTTGCTATCGCACTTCTGTAGAACCGCGCTGAGAATTTGCGCTGAGTGTAGCCCAGCCACGAAGGCATCTCTTAATAAACGATCACGACAGCAATTACCATAATTGCATGCAGATGCTAAGTCATTTAATGTTTTAGCATGACTTTCTATGGATTCATTAGCACCTTGTTTTCTATTTAGAAATGTAACCGATGCACCGACGATGGATTTTTTGATTTCAAATTGCTGTGTTAATTTTTCTGCAAGTTCCTCATATGTAGCCTCAGTGAGTAACGTAGGTTTAATTCTTCGTTGTAGATCAGTAATTATGTTTACGGGCAATGCTTTAATTAAGATGCTAGCTTTTTTACCGTCATTATTTCCTGCTTTCTGAAGAGCGTCTGCACTTTGGACTTTCCAGCGCTCTAAGAATTCACTCACTGTTTCCACTTCAACGTCGAACGGAGGACAGCTGACTGTAGAATACGCCATCTTAATTTCAGAGCACTTTTAAAGTTCAAATTCACTTCGCAAGTTCGAAGCCTCGTCGTCAATTGTAGTGTCGCTGTTTTCTGGCGAAATTAGGTTCGTATTAGTAGGAAGCTATAACTTCAATTCGCCTAGCAGCGAACCAGGCAGGACAAGAGAAACGAACAGCAGGACTACTAATATTGTACTGATCTTGTAGTTCACACAGCTTGCTCTTAAGTCTAGTTCGAAACAATGAGCTTCCGCCCCATCCGGTGCTCGTAAACGCCAGGCGACCATCGGCTCTTCCGGCGGATGCCCTATCGATTACATGTGACCGTGCCGAGCGAGACTCATAAATCTCATCCGCCGGAACCAGTGCTTCACTATACAACTAGCTTTTTACCGTCATTGGCTGCTTTTGAAGAGGTGTTTGTCTAGGTCGATGCTAAGAGATCCTATCTTGTCCCTTCGCATATTGTACGAGTGCTCACGCTGGTTCCGGGAGTATTTAAGATTTTAGAATTCTCATTCACCTCATCTCTTGGCTTTATGTCGATCTCATGTCGCAATTTTTTCACAGTCCTCGGTAAAGGCTTCTGTAGCGTTTCACGCTCGAGTGAAGTTCCTTCTAAGAAAAACTGATTAAATTTTATCTCAACAAATTGAACTGAAAATTGGGGGACGATGAAACGTTTGGAATATTCTCATAACTTTTTCAGATATGTGAAGGTCAGGGCTAAGCTTTTTAGCTTATCCCATCGTGGAGTTAGCATGTGGACGACAAAGCATAACAATTCTTATCACGTTATAATCTTTGAATTTTCCTATCTTTTTCTACGTTTGAATGTTCAAGATCGATTTACACTGTTACAGAAATAGCTTATATTCGATATTATTCATGATTTTTGCAGTTAAAACGATTTTCTCAATTGTGTATGCTAGTTTGTCTGTAAGCGTTTTGCAAAATTTGCTGGTTATATGTTTCCATGCGACCGATTTTTTCTAAATTAAGTTTTATTTTCTTATTCACGGACTTATAAACACACGGTGAACAAAAGAGTGTACAAGTACCAGATTTTGAGAAATATGTAAAATTGTTAATTATTGATAAACGTATAAACAATTTAGTTCCTAACTCTATACGCTATATTGCCTTTCGTTTATTGGTAGGAGTTTTGAAGACATCGAAGCAAATGAAGCGGGATAGAAATGCAAGTCAGACTTATTCATATATCAATAAACTCAAATTTTATCATTGAGCTTAGATTTTATAGCAAATCAACCAGGTACCATGAATAGTTGAGCTCACTTCACTTCGTGCAGGTAAAATTTGGAGACACCTGGGGACTGGCGGATGAAGTTCAAATCCTAGGATGTAGTGATGTTACGAGTTAGCCCCCATTTCACCAATTATGTGGCACTAAAAATTATGTGGTACTACACACATTGTTAAAAATACTGGGTACCTGTTTTAGAATATGAGGAAAAGCCGTCTACACTTCGAGCTTGCAGTCCTCTACCTTCCGCACGTTATGATATCGAACTGTAATCATGAATTTGAATTGTAATTATGAAGTTAAATTTTAATTATGTAGTTGAATTGTATAATGAAATTGAATTGTAATTATGTAACTAAATTTTATTTATGAAGTTGAATTGTAATTATGAAGTTGAATTACAATTATGATATTGAATTGTAATTATGAAGTTGAAATGCAATCATAAAGATGAGTTGTAGTTATGTAATTCTAATTGTTTACTTGATTCGTTACTATGAAGTTGAATGAAATGAGGTTGTGAGAATAGGACTTCAATTAAGAAAGAAGAATTTGGTTATGATCATCAGTGTTGTAAATCATCGCGGTGTAGGAAGAATTTCACAGAACAGTAGTTGTTTCGTATTTGCCTGTTCATGAAATTGTGGGAAACATGAAAATTACATTTTTTCTCCTTAGTTACAGAAAATAAACCTTAATAACAAATTAATAGCAGAATACCTATTTTATTGAGAAGGACAGCGTGACATTTTCATATCATTATGTTTCTGAATTGTGATCAAGCTCAAAAATTACGCCAGAATTTTTTCTTTTAGGTATAATTAGAAATTGATAACCAACCCAAGTTTCACGCCCAGTATCAATTTAAGACCTCTTTAAGCACTTCTGTATGCCCTGAGCACTTCATTGCTTTCATTCTCATATTCTGTCCCATATAAAAAAATTCCAATCCTCAGTGTACGCAGTGGCCGTATACGAAGTGGCGGACTGGCTGGATAGCCGGAGCACTGCAATTCTTGATTATCATCCTTCCAATTCCCATGCAGCTCAACTTTCATCCAGCCTTGGTTACTATCCTAAAGTTGGTTACTATCCTGAACTTGTTTACTATCCTGAACTTCGTTACTATCCTGAACTTGGTTACTTTCCTGAAGTTGGTTACTATCCTGAAGTAGGTTACTATCCTAAAGTTGGTTACTATCCTGATCTTGTTTACTATACTGAACTTGGTTACTATCCTGAACTTGTTTACTATCCTGAACTTGGTTACTATTCTGAAGTTGGTTACTATCCTGAAGTAGGTTACTATCCTAAAGTTGGTTACTATCCTGATCTTGTTTACTATACTGAACTTGGTTACTATCCTGAACTTGTTTACTATCCTGAACTTGGTTACTATTCTGAAGTTGGTTACTATCCTGAAGTAGGTTTCTATCCTAAAGTTGGTTACTATCCTGATCTTGTTTACTATACTGAACTTGGTTACTATCCTGAACTTGTTTACTATCCTGAACTTGGTTACTATTCTGAAGTTGGTTACTATCCTGAAGTAGGTTACTATCCTAAAGTTGGTTACTATCCTGATCTTGTTTACTATACTGAACTTGGTTACTATCCTGAACTTGTTTACTATCCTGAACTTGGTTACTATTCTGAAGTTGGTTACTATCCTGAAGTTGGTTACTATTCTGAACTTGTTTACTATCCTGAACTTAGTTACTATCCTGAAGTTGGTTACTATCCTGAAGTTGGTTACTATCCTGAAGTTGGTTACTATCCTGAACTTGTTTACTATCCTGAACTTCGTTACTATCCTGAAGTTGGTTACTATCCTGACCTTTCATCAAGCCTTGGTTACTATCCTGAATTTCGTTACTATCCTGAAGTTGGTTACTATCCTGAACTTGTTTACTATCCTGAACTTGTTTACTATCCTGAACTTCGTCACTATCCTGAACTTGTTTACTATCCTGAACTTCGTTACTATCCTGAAGTTGGTTACTATCCTGAAGTTGGTTACTATCCTGACCTTTTATCAAGCCTTGGTTACTATCCTGAAGTTCCAAGTCTGGCTCGTCAATTTTTAAAGACCTGAAATTCAATGTCAATTCAATTCAGGACCTTTTATCAAATTTCAATTCAATTTAATATTTGAAATCGAATTTCAGTTCAATTCAACACCTAATGTCCAATTTCAATTTAATTCAAGACATAAAATTAAGTTTATATCCTATTTAAGGCCTGAAATTCAAATCAATCCTTAAACACAATGGCTTTGCATTTTTCAATTTTTCCTGAAAGTGAATTGAAGAACTCATAAAATTTTATTGCGGACGTTTACTACTTTACCCGACAGTCAGTCACAAGGCATTGCTGATACTGAAAGAGTGAGTTCAAAACTTGGGTCACTGTAAGTTATTACCTCAACAGAGAAAACTGTCTTATTTGAACTCATTTTTATTATTGTTAAGCCCTATGGGGCCAGTTCTTCTTATTGGAAAGCGTAACATATCTAGTACCTTTGTTTAACAAGTTGATTGCGATGTAAGCTGCCGTATGCACAGAGTAAATTTTCGTAATGCTGCTGACCGACCAGTAGTCACATATTAAATTTTTATTAATATTTCATTAAAGCTAAATGAAGGCCCGATCCAGCTAATGTTTTCCATTTGAATAATTCCAAACTATAATTGACTTTAAATTTGAATTGATTATAGAACTTCAGTTTGACTCATCGCTGTCAACGTTTAAAGTTCTTTCATTTGTTTTCGCATTATTGAACCACCTGAAAAGTTAGGAAAATCTGCAGCACCTTCAACACTTTCCGTGCAGGCCATCACATTCTCTACAAGTTTCACTTGATGAAGTTCGGTGAATACTTTCGGAATACTCATGAGTAATAAGAATATATGTCCGTACTTCCTTGCTCAGCTTCTTGATTGAATCCACGAGAGTTGTTTCGTCATCTTGCAAGGTGCGGTATGGGGCACATTCCCTAAAGAAGACTTAACTATGCCGAGCTCTTCTACCACGCCTGCCACACAACGCAATAGGGGGAGAGCGCGATTCCTGGCATTTTTGCCAAACTGGCCATTTTCTCGCGGAATTCATCTGGTTTGAATTTTTTGTCCAATAAAATTTGACTGTGAAGAGAACTCAGCATGTGGCAATCTTGCACGGCTGCTAGATGCTGGGTGCTTATTATGATCAAATATTATTTTAAAATAACCTGTGCGTTAAGATTCTGGCCGGAAAAAGTCCTTTGACCAGAGGAGAGCCAGGCTAAAAGGCCTTCGAGGCCAAGAGAGGCGGTGGTTCACTCGCTGTGAGAGACTACAGCGCGCGATCATACATACACTCTCGAGTATGTGCAGTGAAATGACTTTCCTCACGTGAGGTAAACTGCAGCATCGAATAATTTCATAGAACTAAAATCAGCGAAAAATAATAATTTTAGTAGGAAAATAAAGTGTTTTCGTTTCCGATGAGTCGGAGACAGAGATGAGCTTTAAATACTTTCAATGCATTTAACACTTTGACTGCGACTACTAAATATGAGGCTCAACACAAAACTCAAATTTAATGTCAATTGTAGTAAGCTATTCAGAAAATACAACATGAACTGGATCGTGCCTTCACTTAGCTTTGATTAGATATTTATGAAAATTGAGTTCGAAACTACTGGCCGGTCAGCAGCATTATGAAAATTACCTCCGTGCACCACCGGTGGCGCACGTCGCAGTCAAAGTGTTAAATACTAATATTATACACTTTCAATATATTTAAATACTAATATTAAATACATCACTCAAATATACTTAAATACTAATGCGGAATACATAGCTCAAATGTATTTAAATACTAAATACATGAAATGTATTTAAATACGAAATACATAAAATGCATTTATAGTAAATGCCAAAAACTCAATACATGAAATGTATTCAAATACTTTAGCAAAAAATTCTCTCTAACAACACCATTTTTATATAAAAAAATCAAGATACCTGTGCTTTAATAGGCCTTGAGACATAATACATTCAGAGTATTAATCTCTGCGGCACGTAAGTGTGTCTGCGTTTTGTATTGTCGTACGGGACACTAGCTTCACACCATTTCAAACGCCACTATGATAGTGAGCAACAGGATTAACTATTATCATTGTCTAAAAATTTAGTTCGACCACTGCAGCATATAAATCACATGAAAAAAGAATGAAAGAAGTACAGAAAGTATCATTTCACTTCCCAGGATCTTTGTCTAATTTAATTTTAAAAACAAACTTTAATTCAGTTCCAGAACATCCTGTCTGTATGATCCTGCATTATTTTCATAAATAGACGAGTGACGTTGTGTGAAAGAATTTGATTAAATAAAGTATATCAATGGAAACATAATTTAGATACAGTCTTTTGAGATACATTCAATGAGGAGAATACGATCAAGGGGACTGTCTTTCACATATTTTTGGGATTGAACATGCCTGAGGGGAAGATAGGATTTTCAAGCTCCAGCCGCTCAGGAGGCGCGCTGATACTGTTTGTCCTCGTCAGCGCGCCTTGGGAGTTTAACATTTCTCGACGGGAATTCGATCGAGCTACCAGCCTCATCGCAACCAACGTTGGTTGCATGAGTCTGTTGTAGGTTTAGTTTCAGTATGTAAGGCGATCCCCAGTCTAACTTTTTCGTTGCCTGCATGCATGTTTTTCGTCACCCAAGTATTTAAATCGCTTAGGCGGCAAAAAACATGCATGCTCTTGCAAAAAAGTTTGACTCGGGACCTTATCCAGTCGTTTTCTTCTTCCGCACCTCTCGCGTGAAGGAGGCTTCAAAACGTAACCTTTAGCACAAATGTCTTCAATTCTTATTAGTTTGACCGCAGCGCGAGCCACCGGCGGCCACGGAGGGAATTTTCATGGTACAGTTGACCGACCAGGAGTCACAAACGCAATTTTCATAAATACGTAATTAATGCTAAATAAAAGCCCGATCCAGTTAATGTTTTAAATTTTTAAAATTACTTACTACCATTGAGTTTAAATTTGAGTTGAATATTGAATTTCAGTGGAACCGATTGCAGTCAAAGTGAGAGTTCTTTCATTTTTGTCTTTCTAAAATGCTCCCTGCTCTGGCTAAAACTCCTTTGCAATGGCTGTGAAGTTTCAAACTATTGACTTGATCTAGTTACCTGAAAAGCTAAAAAACTAACAGAAACAAAGTTATAATTTTTCCCATCCATGTCCTTGAAAATAGGGGAATTTCATGTACCTTTATTCTAAAAATTTAATTTTTAACTTAAGTGAAACTCATATCAGATGAAGCATTCACACTTTTAAACAAAGTGTGGGCTTTTAAACAAAGTGTAACGCCCAGCTTTGGCTCTGATAGTACTGATAGTATATCATATTGACGAGTACAAAAGGCATGTACAAATTTAACTCCTGCTAAACTATGAATTTTCATTTGGGACTCACACGCTTGGCCACACACCACGCACTCACATTTGAGCTTATCGCCACATTCTTCTTTTATTTTAAAACATTTTCCATGAAAAACCGGGCTCACTGACGTCCGTTCTCCATCGCCGTACGATTGAAATGGATGAGGAGCGCGAAATAGAACTTTTAGAGACCATCATAACTATAGCTTTCTAACACGACGTGCATTAAAAAACGTCACAACCACTTCTCACGCAAACTCAACTGCTTTTCAGGCTGTGAGAGTGACGAAAGAGTCTTTGCGTTACAAATGCGTTCAAACGCGCTTCAAGTGCCGCACTTGGACGCTCAAACTCGTTTCAAGCGTCGTACATGGATGAAAAAAAAAAAAAATTTTAATGCATTCACATACATTGTATCTAAATACACGTTTTAAACGTATCTGTAAATGCATTTTTAATACAGAAATGTATTAAAACCCGTACACAATTAAAAAAAATGTACCGTGTTTAAATACTGACCCGCTGTTTGGAGAACATTTCAGCGCATGGAATTCAAATAAGCGAGCTGCATGCGTCCTCTGATGAATTTTGAATCAAATATAGACTTGAAAACCAGTGTTGTATACTCGGTATGTATCTCAAGTATTCTATCAGTATAATGAAATTTAGAACCACAGTGCGTGGTGTAACTTTTTCACTACTTCGAGACTACACATCTCATCGGTCACTTGTAGTCAAAACTAACGTTTCCTTTTCCTACACTTCAAGTGAAATGAAGCTTAGTTACATTTGCATAACATTTGGCTAGGAACACAATGGAGCAATGCATTTACATTGGTTCAGTATGCAGCATTGAACGATTTATTGAACGCTAGTATATTTCACTGTTGCTGGTGGGGCGCCAGAAAAAGATCAATATCTAAGTCAACAGTCATTGTAAATAATTGAGTTACAAGGCTTTTATGCCAACCTTATATGAGTTACAAATGACTTACATGGTTTTTGTGCCAATCTGATATGAGTTACAAGGCATCTGTGCCAACCTGATATGAGTTACATATGAGTTACAAGGCTTTTGTGCCAGCGTGATACGAGTTACAAATGAGTTACGAGGCTTTAGTGCCAACCTGATGTCAGTTACATATGAGATAAATGGCTTTCGTGCCACCCTGATTACCAGAGAGTAACAAACTTTTGAGTAAAACACGTAAAATGATTTTGTGAACTCAAGTTGTTTATTTATAATTTGCTAAGCATGTGGGACAGCTTCGCTAATTCATGCATGTGGGACAGCTCAACAACAAGGAAGTTTAATTTTATTGTTTAAACTATGATCCTCTTCCTAAAAATTGTGACTGCGCAAATTGGACGTTCAGTCCTTAAATTTTTTTAAAGCACAATATTTATGGCGAGGTGAAGATTTATGGCGAGGTGAAGATTTATGGCGAGGTGAGGCTTTATGGCGAGGTGAAGGTTTATGGCTAGGTGAGGCTTTATGGCGAGGTGAAGGTTTATGGCGAGGTGAGGCTTTATGGCGAGGTGAGGCTTTATGGCGAGGTGAAGGTTTATGGCGAGGTGCACGTTTATGGCGAGGTGAGGCTTTATGGCGAGGTGAAGGTTTATGGCGAGGTGAGGCTTTATGGCGAGGTGAAGGCTTATGGCGAGGTGAAGGTTTATGGCGAAGTGAAGATTTATGGTGAAGTTAAGGTTTATGGCGAGGTGAGGCTTTATGGCGAGGTGAAGATTTATGGCGAGGTGAGGATTTATGGCGAGGTGAGGCTTTATGGCGAGATGAAGGTTTATGGCTAGGTGAGGCTTTATGGCGAGGTGAAGGTTTATGGCGAGGTGAGGCTTTATGGCGAGGTGCACGTTTATGGCGAGGTGAAGGTTTATGGCGAGGTGAGGCTTTATGGCGAGGTGAAGGTTTATGGCGAGGTGAGGCTTTATGGCGAGGTGAGGCTTTATGGCGAGGTGGAGGTTTATGGCGAGGTGAGGCTTTATGGCGAGGTGAGGCTTTATGGCGAGGTGAAGGTTTATGGCGAGGTGAGGATTTATGGCGAGGTGAGGCTTTATGGCGAGATGAAGGTTTATGGCTAGGTGAGGCTTTATGGCGAGGTGCACGTTTATGGCGAGGTGAGGATTTATGGCGAGGTGAGGCTTTATGGCGAGATGAAGGTTTATGGCTAGGTGAGGCTTTATGGCGAGGTGAAGGTTTATGGCGAGGTGAGGCTTTATGGCGAGGTGAGGCTTTATGGCGAGGTGAAAGTTTATGGCGAGGTGAGGCTTTATGGCGAGGTGCACGTTTATGGCGAGGTGAGGCTTTATGGCGAGGTGAAGGTTTATGGCGAGGTGAGGCTTTATGGCGAGGTGAAGGTTTATGGCGAGGTGAGGCTTTATGGCGAGGTGAGGCTTTATGGCGAGGTGAAGGTTTATATCGAGGTGAAGGTTTATGGCGAGGTGAGGCTTTATGGCGAGGTGAAGGTTATGGCGAGGTGAGGCTTTAAGGCGAGGTGCACGTTTATGGCGAGGTGAGGCTTTATGGCGAGGTGAAGGTTTATGGCGAGGTGAGGCTTTATGGCGAGGTGAAGGTTTATGGCGAGGTGAGGCTTTATGGCGAGGTGAGGCTTTATGGCGAGGTGAAAGTTTATGGCGAGGTGAGGCTTTAAGGCGAGGTGCACGTTTATGGCGAGGTGAGGCTTTATGGCGAGGTGAGGCTTTATGGCGAGGTGAAGGTTATGGCGAGGTGAGGCTTTATGGCGAGGTGAAGGTTTATGGCGAGGTGAGGCTTTATGGCGAGGTGAAGATTTATGGCGAGATGAAGGTTTATGGCGAGGTGGGGCTTAATGACGAGGTGAAGGTTTATGGCGAGGTGAGGCTTTATGGCGAGGTGAAGGTTTATGGCGAGGTGAAGATTTATGGCGAGGTGAAGATTTATGGCGAGGTGAAGGTTTATGGCGAGGTGAAGATTCATTGTGAAGTGAAAGTTTATGGCGAGGTGAAGATTTATGGCGAAGTGAAGGTTTATGGCGAGGTGAGGCTTGTAGGGGCGACAATATTTCTCCCCTGTCCGGTGTTCTTCAACTTGACTTGTATGTTACGTAAAGACAAGACGGTTTTCGAACCGTCTTTTTCACTCGCTGCGAGTGGGGATGGAGCCCTCTCCAGGCTCCCTCCTTGCTGTAATGTTTAGTTTAGATAATCGTAGCTTAGTTTGTTCAGAAAGTTTAATTGTATTTTCTTCTTTACAGTGCCGCACCCTAGATCCCTAGAGAACTAGATAATTATGCTGTACATTTGATAGGGTCTCTATTTCTAGCAAGTAAGTAATCCTGTGTTCCCTGATAGTCTGTGTTCCCTGATAGTCTGTGTTCCCTGATAGTCTGTGTTCCCTGATAGTCTGTGTTCCCTGATAGTCTGTGTTCCCTGATAGTCTGTGTTCCCTGATAGTCTGTGTTCCCTGATAGTCTGTGTTCCCTGATAGTCTGTGTTCCCTGATAGTCTGTGTTCCCTGATAGTCTGTGTTCCCTGATAGTCTGTGTTCTCTGATAGTAGTGTTCTCTGATAGTAGTGTTCTCTGATAGTAGTGTTCTCTGATAGTAGTGTTCTCTGATAGTAGTGTTCTCTGATAGTATGTGCTTTCCGATAGCACCAATAACGAATCATACCCGTTCGAATTTCCTCTCGCTCTCTCTTCTCATCTACGTTTTCGATAGGGTCTCGTTAACAATGTTACATTGACGGTGTATCCGTAGGCTGGACGTCCTCCTGGCCACGGTGGAGCTACGCTTGAGCCTGTTGTTGCTCCCTTTTATAGCACGTTGCTATAGCTCGCCTGCTGTTATACACCCGTCGTTCCTGCTACTGTCACGGCCTGGTCGCTTGCCGAGCTTCCGGCTATCTCACCCGTCTTGCGTTTGCCGTACCTCTGCATTTATCTTCCCGGCCAATGCTGCAGCCACTTGGTTACCGTCCTAATTACATTTAGATAAGTTTACTTTTTCGTGTTATCAATAAATTAAATGTTCCGCCGTGTATCATTTCCCGGGGATTTCGTTCAGTTGGGGGTCTAGGTTGCGTATCCCCACAATTAGAATTCTTGAGGGATCTTTCGTTGAACTTGGCCCCGACATTTTGGCGACCTTGCCAGGGGGATGCGCACCTTGATTTTTCCATACTGTCCGATCTAACCTCGGGTTTTGATTCACTTGGTACCCCAATGTTCATTGTTGGCGAGACAGCAGTGAGAGGTGAGTGGAAATTCTTAATGGCTGGTGTGAGCACGAGTAACTGGTAAAGTTGGATGTTCACGTATTGGCAGCAGGCACTGCAATACTTTATTACTTGTGAACATTCTGGAAAATTCCAATTGTACGTTCTTTCGTAAGATTACGTAACAAACCTGGGCGTCGTTCGACCAACCCTGTATTGACTGTTCAGTCACGTGTGTATGAAGCTTGATCAAGCTCTTCAGATTTTGTATCTTTATTCTCATTTTCTTATTTGTCTATGATGTCACTGGTTCCCACTATCGCCGAGCTCCGCGCTGAAGCGGCTGAGTTAGGATTGAGAGGTGACGCAGTAGTAGACTTTGTGTACAAGCAACAGGCTTTTTATAGGGATGAGAGAGCTTCTGAACGAGCCGCTCAAGTTGCTATCGCCGAGGAAAAGGATAGAGAGAGAGCTCATGAAGTTAGGTTATTAGAGTTACAAAATCGACCAGCTCCTGACGTAGATTACTCCGATGTTGCTCTACGGCCGAAGTTGCCGGTTCTTAAAGATGGTGAAGATATCACCGCATATCTAATTAGGTTTGAACGCGTGGCTTCTTTGCTCGGTGTTCAGGAAAGAACTTACGCAGTCAGATTAGGATCTCTGTTAGAAGGCAAGGCCTTGAAAATCTACGCGGCTTTGCCCCCTGACGTAACTGGTGATTACCAGAGGCTGAAAAAAGCCCTTCTTGACGGATTTAATAAAACGCCCGAAACCTACCGTGAGGAATTTCGTACTATGCGTATTGGTCCTGATGAGACCTACCAACAATTTGCCACTCAATTAGATAGGGTTCTCGATTTCTGGATAGAGTCCCGCGCCGTTTCAAAAGATTTTGAGAGTTTGAAGAAATTTTTCCTGGTAGATCAGTTACTCAGTTGCGTCCCTCCCCAATTAAGAGTTTTCATTAAGGAGCAAGATGCTCATAATATTGACGAGGTTGTTCGTATTGCTGATAACTGGTGCGTAGCTCATAAAGCTTACCCTAGAGAGAACGACCGGTCTGTCGGAAGTCCCCGTTTTGATCCTCCTCCAAGCGTAATTGGAGCTTCGCCTCCACCCTCCTCTCGAGCGAGTAGTACGAGGAACCAACCTGTCAAATGTTTCGTGTGTGGTGATCCAGGGCATGTGAAGCGCAACTGCCCCAAAAATCCTTTCTTGTATGCTAGTAGTAGCACCCGTAAATCAGAAAACGTTCAATTTTGTCTCGATGCTTGCACTAGACGTCCCTATTATAAAAGCGGTACCGTGAATGGAACTTTTGTCTCCTCAATTGTGAGAGATACAGGTTGTAGCTCTATCATCGTTTCGTCTGAATTACTTCCAGACACAGATGTGTCGAAGTGTAATACTGTTGAAGTCTCGGACTACTTAGGTAGGAAAGACACTTTTCCCTTGGTAAAGTGCTATATTCGTTGTCCCTATTATTGTGGTTGGGTGAATGCCATCAGAGCTCCCATGAAGTTCTGTTCCGTAATAATAGGAAATGTGGAAGGCGCTTCTAAGCTCCCAAGGGAACAATTAAAAACAGAGTCCGTGGGTGCCGCTAGCACGCGCGCCAGCTCTAAAATTGTGAAGCCTAATACTCGGCCCCTAATCCTTCCCGATGTTGGTCCCACTAACGTAAATCATGCCGAGTTTAAAAGATTGCATCAAACTTGCCCTGGTATGAACATAATTGGGGATCTAGCAAAATCTGGTGACAGCGTAACTATGAGGGATAGGAATGTGTTTAAATTTGAGCAGCGCCGTGATCCAATTTACCGCCGATGTGTATTTTCGAAGTCTGCTAGGCTTATTGGTGAAAATGTCCCTCGTTGTGCCGGTAGCTTGCCGAAAGGGTATATTAACCATGGCGCACGAGTCTCCTCTTGCAGGTCATTTTGGTCGCGGAATTTTTGGAACCCCCCCCCCCCCCCCCCCTGTAACTTATGCCAGCCGTAAGTTGGTAGACCGTGAGACTCGGTATTCTACGACATAGAATGTCTCGCAAATGTGTGGCGCGTGAATAAAAGTAAGTTCTACTTGTTGGGCTGTGTAATTTTGCACGAGGTTGACCTTGAACCTCTCTTGACATTACAAAAGTTGAGGGGCGACAATGCTCGTCTCAAGAGATGAGCGCTCAGCCTGCAATCGTACAGTTTTCGAATAGCTCATAGTCCAGGTACGAAGAACATTAGAGCAGATTTGCTTAGCCGTCTCTTGGGTCACGATTGAATAAACTGCTAGTTCCTCGAAGTGAACTCTAACTTCTAATCCTGTGTCGTAGCACGAATTTTAGGATTAAAGCCCTAATTTGAACGAATAATTTCTTCGATTGACTTGTACGTAGTTCTAAGATGTGAACATTGCTTCGACAGAAGCTTAAAATTAAGGTGAATTGTTTCTTTGATTCTAGTTGTATTAGAATCTTAAAAGGGGGAGTCGTGTAGGGGCGACAATATTTCTCCCCTGTCCGGTGTTCTTCAACTTGACTTGTATGTTACGTAAAGACAAGACGGTTTTCGAACCGTCTTTTTCACTCGCTGCGAGCGGGGATGGAGCCCTCTCCAGGCTCCCTCCTTGCTGTAATGTTTAGTTTAGATAATCGTAGCTTAGTTTGTTCAGAAAGTTTAATTGTATTTTCTTCTTTACAGTGCCGCACCCTAGATCCCTAGAGAACTAGATAATTATGCTGTACATTTGATAGGGTCTCTATTTCTAGCAAGTAAGTAATCCTGTGTTCCCTGATAGTCTGTGTTCCCTGATAGTCTGTGTTCCCTGATAGTCTGTGTTCCCTGATAGTCTGTGTTCCCTGATAGTCTGTGTTCCCTGATAGTCTGTGTTCCCTGATAGTCTGTGTTCCCTGATAGTCTGTGTTCCCTGATAGTCTGTGTTCTCTGATAGTAGTGTTCTCTGATAGTAGTGTTCTCTGATAGTAGTGTTCTCTGATAGTAGTGTTCTCTGATAGTAGTGTTCTCTGATAGTATGTGCTTTCCGATAGCACCAATAACGAATCATACCCGTTCGAATTTCCTCTCGCTCTCTCTTCTCATCTACGTTTTCGATAGGGTCTCGTTAACAATGTTACATTGACGGTGTATCCGTAGGCTGGACGTCCTCCTGGCCACGGTGGAGCTACGCTTGAGCCTGTTGTTGCTCCCTTTTATAGCACGTTGCTATAGCTCGCCTGCTGTTATACACCCGTCGTTCCTGCTACTGTCACGGCCTGGTCGCTTGCCGAGCTTCCGGCTATCTCACCCGTCTTGCGTTTGCCGTACCTCTGCATTTATCTTCCCGGCCAATGCTGCAGCCACTTGGTTACCGTCCTAATTACATTTAGATAAGTTTACTTTTTCGTGTTATCAATAAATTAAATGTTCCGCCGTGTATCATTTCCCGGGGATTTCGTTCAGTTGGGGGTCTAGGTTGCGTATCCCCACAATTAGAATTCTTGAGGGATCTTTCGTTGAACTTGGCCCCGACAAGGCTTTATGGCGAGGTGAAGGTTTATGGGGAGGTGAAGGTTTATGGCGAGGTGAAGGTTTATGGCGAGGTGAAGGTTTATGGCGAGGTGAAGGTTTATGGCGAGGTGAAGGTTTATGGCGAGGTGAAGGTTTATGGCGAGGTGAAGGTTTATGGCGAGGTGAGGCTTTATGGCGAGGTGAAAGTTTATGGCGAGGTGAAGGTTTATGGCGAGGTGAAGGTTTATGGCGAGGTGAAGATTTATGACGAGGTGAAGATTTATGACGAGGTGAAGGTTTATGGCGAGGTGAAGGTTTATGGCGAGGTGAAGGTTTATGGCGAGGTGAAGATTTATGGCGAGGTGAAGGTTTATGGCGAGGTGAAGGTTTATGGCGAGGTGAGGTTTTATGGCGAGGTGAAGGTTTATGGCGAGGTGAAGGTTTATGGCGAGGTGAAGGTTTATGGCGAGGTGAAGGTTTATGGCGAGGTGAAGATTTATGGCGAGGTGAAGGTTTATGGCGAGGTGAAGGTTTATGGCGAGGTGAAGGTTTATGGCGAGGTGAAGGTTTATGGCGAGGTGAAGGTTTATGGCGAGGTGAAGGTTTATGGCGAGGTGAGGCTTTATGGCGAGGTGAAGGTTTATGGCGAGGTGAAGGTTTATGGCGAGGTGAAGGTTTATGGCGAGGTGGAGATTTATGACGAGGTGAAGGTTTATGGCGAGGTGAAGGTTTATGGCTAGGTGAAGATTTATGGCGAGGTGAAGGTTTATGGCGAGGTGAAGGTTTATGGCGAGTTGAGGTTTTATGGTAAGGTGAGGTGAAGGTTTATGGCGAGGTGAAGGTTTATGGCGAGGTGAAGGTTTATGGCGAGGTGAAGGTTTATGGCGAGGTGAAGGTTTATGGCGAGGTGAAGGTTTATGGCGAGGTGAAGGTTTATGGCGAGGTGAAGGTTTATGGCGAGGAAAAGGTTTATGACGAGGTGAAGGTTTATGGCGAGGAGAAGGTTTATGGCGAGGTGAAGGTTCATTGCGAGGAGAAGCTTTATGGCGAGGTGAAGGTTTATGGTGAGGAGAAGGTTTATGGCGAGGAGAAGGTTTATGGCGAGGAGATGGTTCAGGGCGAGGTGAAGGCTTATGGCGAGGTGAAGGTTTATGGCGAGGTGAAGGTTTATGGCGAGGTTAAGGTTTATGGCGAGGTGAAGGTTTATGGCGAGGTGAAGGTTTATGGCGAGGTGAAGGTTTATGGCGAGGTGAAGGTTTATGGCGAGGTGAAGGTTTATGGCGAGGTGAAGGTTTATGGCGAGGTGAAGGTTTATGGCGAGGTGAAGGTTTATGGCGAGGAGAAGGTTTATGGCGAGGTGAAGGTTTATGGCGAGGAGAAGGTTTATGGCGAGGAGAAGGTTTATGGTGAAGTGAAGGTTTATGGCGAGGAGAAGGTTTATGACGAGGAGAAGGTTTATGGTGAAGTGAAGGTTTATGGCGAGGAAAAGGTTTATGGCGAGGAGAAGGTTTTTGGCGAGTAGAAGGTTTATGGCGAGGAGAAGGTTTATGGCGAGGTGAAGGTTTATGGCGAGGAGAAGGTTTATAGCGAGGAGAAGGTTTAATTATGGCAAGGTGAAGGTTTATGGCGAGGTGAAGGTTTATGGCGAGGTGAAGGTTTATTGCGAGGTGAAGGTTTATGGCGAAGTGAAGGTTTATTGCGAAGTGAAGGTTTATGGCGAAGTGAAGGTTTATGGCGAGGTGAAGGTTTATTGCGAGGTGAAGGTTTATGGCGAGGTGAGGCTTTATGGCGAGGTGAAGGTTTATGGCGAGGTGAAGGTTTATGGCGAGGTGAAGGTTTATGGCGAAGTGAAGGTTTATTGCGAAGTGAAGGTTTATGGCGAAGTGAAGGTTTATGGCGAGGTGAAGGTTTATTGCGAGGTGAAGGTTTATGGCGAGGTGAGGCTTTATGGCGAGGTGAAGGTTTATGGCGAGGTGAAGGTTTATGGCGAGGTGAAGGTTTATGGCGAGGTGAGTTTTTTACCGTACAATATTTATGGTAAGGTAAAGAGTTTGGAAACGTCGCTCAGGTCCACAATGTTGTTCTCTCATCATTAATTTTATATTTACTTAGTTTCCTTTTGTTGACAATTATGGGTATGTAAAATTATCTAAATTTAAACTGAATTTTGATCGTTGAGTACGTTAAACTACGCTAAGTATATTAAGTATTGTATCCCAGAATTCGAAACCAGCTAAAAAAAGCGGTTCTCACGTTCTGCTCTCAAGTAACACGGGAAGTTGAGTTTATATCTTTCTTCAGAAACCTAAAAACGGAAAAAATTCCTAGGAAATTAGTCACATTTACAAAAAAAATGTTAAAAAAATCATTTTGTCTCTGGCGAACAAAAATTCAAACACAGTGAGAATGACAGGCATTGAAAGCTATCACGAAAATTACAGCAAAATGATTCCTGGATAAATTTATTTTTAGTCAAAAAATCATGGCTGAGGGTTTCAGTGCAAATTTCTCATTGAAAGTTACAATTTCCACTGATATAAAGTATTTTGTACATGAGGCTTTCAAGAAAAAATCAGAAGTGGTTCCACAAGTATAATACTTGGCTGTTCATGATGGAATTTTTGGAGTGCATGTCATATTCTAAGTTTCAGATAGCTGCCACAGCTTTTTTGAAACGTTCATTCCCCCGTCAGTTTACTTGTATTCCAGGCTTCAGTGCCAATGTAGGTAAACGGATGGATCAATGTTCTGTAGAGGATTTTTAGCTTCTCATTTGATAGTGTGAGCTTGAGTGTGTGTGAAGTTGTGACAGGCTTTGATAACTCCGCGTGCGCACGCGAAAAAAATTTGTGCACTCTAATAATTGTCATAGACAATTTATTTTTCAAGCTACGAGGTCAGATTTCTGAGAAAAGTAAAGTTAAAATCCAATTTGCCGAATGGGTACACATCAAAGTCCAAAATGTTTTACAGGCTTGATTGAATGTTTAAATTGATTACTTCCAGCTTCGAGACACCTTTTGGAACAAATTACGACTAATTCCGTAGGCTGCATCGTGTTCCGTAATATTCATACCTGCTTCAAAAATAAAAACACATTTTGCACCAGCATAAACACCGTACTGTTCTCTACACGGCTGAATTTCACGACATTTTAATGTATAGTTAATTCAAATTATGACAAAAATCATCGAACGAGCTGCATAAAATGGCGTATTTATTTTTAAGCACTGACGAGCAGAAACGTTTTTTTGAGTAGCACTGGAAGCGACAGACTGTCGCTGCGCTACTGAGACAGGGGAGACGTGATTGTGGATCAAGCGATGTGCGCGGAAATCCATGTCGACATCCCATTGAATCACTACTTGCAGATGTACAGAATTAGCTGTGACCTGTTCTCAAGAATGTATCGATGATAAAAACCAGACGATAGGAAATCTATACTTTGGAACACTTACAAGATGTGCCCTTATTTTTGAAATTGAACTTTAACTTTAAATATCCAAAAACTCTAACCCTATAGGCTGGAAAATTAGTTAAGTAAGACAGTTCAAAGAATGCATACATATATACTTTGGTCAATGTGAAGTTTAATGCGATCACAGAAAATAATTATTTGATTCCAAAGAATCACTAAAGGAACACATTTAAAAATGTTTTACATGAATGACATTCTGCTCGCTGATGCGTTATTGTACAGTTATTTAACTGAGAAGTTATAGGAATGTCGCACATAACAGGCTTTCGCTCGCCAAAGGATAGGGTCGAGTGGGTGTTCCAACAATACGGGAATCTCGCCGAAGTTAATTTTTTAGAGTTATTGTTTTTGCGGAATTTAATGAATAACAAAAGCTAACTCCCTATTAAAAACGTAAAGAGGTTGGGTCGTTAGGGGTAGCCACAGTTCTTCTAGTGAAAATTATAAATATAAATAAAGGTTCTAACCCCCCCCCCCCCCCCATGACCTCCAAAATGGCGGCGACCATATCGGGTGCACGCCATGACAGTGTTGCCGTATGCGCGTTTGAATGAATTACTTCCCGCTTCAAACACTTGAGTTGTGGTAACTAATTTGGGTGGGCTAGAACCTTTATTTATAATTTTCAGTAAAAGAACTGTGGCTCCCCCTCACGACCCAACCTGTTTACGTTTGTAATAGGGGGTTAGCTTCCGTTATCAATTAAATTCTTCTTTGCGCGCTCGCTTCCTTTGGCGAAACTTCAAAGTTGAATTATTCGAAAATAACGCATCAGCGAGCAGAATGTCATTCCTATGAAACGTTCTGAAACGTGTTCTTTTAGTGATTCTTGGGATTGGAATTATTATTTTCCGTGATCGCATTAAACTTCACATTAACCTAAACTATTTGGAATCACCTTTCATTAATTGAAATGCACTTTGAAGGTTATAGTTTTAGTTGATATTGCGTCCAATTATTTGTAACAGTCAGTCTCTTGAATTTTTCATTGTAAATCAGAATGTTAGAGCCTAATGTTTTTTCTCATTAGCGCTGAGTCGTGTACATGGCGTAGTTGATATTTGCGCGAATTCTGTTTATTTCGAACTGGAGCTAAGTAGTTTTTGCTGCTTGGGTCATTTGCTTTGCGATGTTGGTGCTGTTTTGGGATGAACACTCAATGGAGTTGAGTTGTCACCAGCAGCAAGTATTGATTTAAGGAAAGTTGTAGGTCTAACAAAATCGTTCATGGAATGAGAAATTGCAGATGTCCAGGAATAGATCCTTGTGGACTCCATGGCTTTGTTTTGTAGCTCTGAATTTGAACTGTCAGTTTCTTCATGTTGTCTACCGTTTTAACTGAATGTGTGTAGTTTTTAAACCATTCACGAGGAAGACCTCTTACGCCAAAGAGGCGTAATTAGGACATAAGTTTCATTTGATTTACTCAGTCAAGTGCGTTTTCAAAATCGAAGTAGCTTTGGATGAAACAACAGTGCCGCAAAGAATGTTTTTCTCGCATTTTATGCTGCTTTCAAGATCATATTTCAACCTAATCCATGGTTTGTTTGCAGAACAGGCCCTGGCGGCGTATGTTGAGCTATAGACGGTAGTGTACTTTCGCTCGTGGTTTCCTAATAGAATTTGGCACGCGCAGTCACTCTCTGTTGCATCGGCGTTCTCAGCAACGCTTTGTTAAGAAAAATCGACCATCAAGATTTGAAGGGCACACGTCTGCATTCGAGAAATATAGTGAAGCTTTGAAATACGAGCCCTCGGTGAAGAGATTTGTCTGCGGAGAAGATTTATGCGCGCGAATGGCACTTTCGCAAAATTGGAGCGAGATGAAAGTCATAACATCTCTCGAGAATTAGGCCGCAGCTGCTCTGGCGGGGTCCTTCTCAACTTTTCCAGACTTCCGCGGGACTAAGCAAAATGTATTCAAGTTAGTCCAAATTAAAAATGTGCCAAATGCAGCCAACGTGTATGCTCCATCTTTAGAGTCAAGAACTAAGTTCCAGGTGGACCTTTAACCGAAATGAGTAGATAAGTCATCGTTTTTTCCGGTAGAGTAGCATTCTGATGATACCCTGCGTATCTGAACCTTCTACGAGCTCGTACATAGTTTTTCTTCTCCGACAGTTTTTTATGTAGCAACCTAAAGTGATGCAAGTTGCAACAGACCTGAATGAGTGCCAGAATGTTCTGGTGTGGGATTCCAGAGCTCTAAAATTTGAAGCTTTCACACTGTCGGCGTGCTGACGCAAACTTAGATGCGTTCGCTCAACTCTCCGTGAATTAATCACGTAGGAGAAAAAAGCATATCTATTATGTCTAGAGTTCTTGATAAAAAGGAGAAGAAAACTTGAATTTTTTTTATATAATTAGAGCTTTTTACTTTATAGTTACAAATGCCGTATAATTGGGACGTAAAAATACGTACAATCGTTTAGACTGTAGGGGCGAAGTGAAAAAGAATGATGAGGGAGATGGAGAGAGGTTAGAACCAAAAGGAAATTATGGGAGAAGGAGAAAAAAGGAGAAAGACGGGCAGGATAAAGAGGAAAGGATGTGGGAAAAAGAAGAGGAAAGATGGGAAGAAGGGAACAATTGAAAAAATGGGTGGCATCTTGAGCAAGAAGGGGATATGGATGGAGGAAAAGGGAGAAAGGAAGAGGGAAAGAAAAAGAAGAAGAGGGAGAAGGGAAGACAGAGAATTGGTGGAGCAGTAGGGGGGGCGAGAAGTGTTTCTAGCTTTGGTTGCGTTTTCCTTCTCAAGGCCCGCGTCTCTCGTGCGAGTGTTGGAGGTTATCGAAGAATTAGAGTTACGTCACGCAATTTAGCAATTAAGGGAAATTTGTGGAGTTACTCCTAATCTCAATCAAGTTGGCGTTCGATTTGATTCAGGGATAATATATTCGTGTTCGAATACTTTATTTTTAATATTTCCCCAAGCTTCGATGAGAATGAAGTAACACATTTTTTTCTGTGTTTTTTTTTCTGCATATACCTCTCGCTGAACTTATTTCCTTATCAATAGGTTTGGTTAGCCACGTCTTTACTTTTATTAATGTTTTTATTATTTTACTACAGGTTTAAATTCCAATTTTAATTACCATTCCAAAAATTATGCAGTTAGATGATTGAGTCACCTATCTGAACCAGGTGATCTGGTGGCGAGTTCATAATTTTTCGAAAATTTATCACAAGAGACTTCTTGCTAGGTTGTGGATATCAAACGGCAGTTGTTTGGTGTGTGGCGCATGACCGAGTGCAGTATTTAAGTCCTGAAAAACACGTTTATTTTTCATGTCTATGTTGTATTAAAAACCTGGAAACCTAAACACAACACATCAAAATGTTTAAATGCATTGAACCATTTCGAATAGTATTAAGGGCTTTACATTACGTGTCATTTTCGTTAGTCACTCATTATTCATTTTCAGCGTCCGCGACCACGAAAGTGATCTTGAAGAATTTAGGCTGCCAGGGATTATGATGTTGAGAGCCACAAATCTACGATTTTGACTTAACCCTTGAACGTCCACAGTTTTGTACTCATATTACCGTTATCACAACCACCATGATTAAACTGACACTAGCATCAGGTAGTCACCGATTGCGGGGTGAGGAAGAAACTGCCACTTGGCAGTGAAGTCCAAAGAATACATCAGGAAACTAATTTAACGAGAAATAGAATATATTGACGCTATTTTTGAAAGAGGACCATACAGTCCACTTGGGCGTTAAAGGGTTAACCCTTGAACGCTCAAAGCACCTTACTGTCTTTTTTTGAAAATCGCCTCATAATATATTGTATTTTTTTAATATTGTTTCCTGGCGTGTTCTTTGAAGCTCTCTGCCGAGTAGCTGTTCCTTCCTCGTCCTGATACCGGTGAGTGCCAGATGTCAGTACCAGTTTAATGACAGTGGTTGTAATAAAGGTAGTACGATTACAAAAAAGCTGATTGTAAATGGTCAAAACCACAAGAGGGAAAATGACAGAAAAAATGTCTATGGGTGAGAAACGATACCTCAAAACAAACCATTTGTCTGTTGAATTTCCTTCACCTTTTTAACATTACGCTGCGAGTGAAGGTGCATTCTTCAATTGAGTACAAAACCAACATTTAATAGGCACAAAACACAGCTACTTATGGTAAACAGTTGATGCCATTTGGGTCCTGCACCCCCTGGCTTATAAATATTTATCAAGCATTTATTGATATTTGTTGTTTATAATTCATGAGTAATGATAAGGAAAACTTTCCCCTTGCTCTCAGAACGCAAGATCGGGTGTTTGAACCCTGATGTCATTACGCTGAGATAGAAGGCTGTCGCACAGTTATGTGTTGACTTCAGATGTATAAATCAGTCAGCCTTGCCCACGTAACCGGTATTGCATCCTGGTAACAACTTTAGGACAATAGGAAAATTCCATTGAAAATAAGTTCAATCAACTTGACTGAAATATAATATTCTTCCTTTATGAGAACATGAAAGACGAGGGGGAAAACAGTCTCCAGTCAACACATGCAATAGGGGACGTAATAAGTCAATACAACCGACAAAGGGCAAATCAAACAAACAGAGACAAAGGGAGGTCGGCAGAAGCCGTAAAAAGCGTTTATTTGCGCACCATTTGGCTGCACAATGCTCCGCAGAGTCCTGTTTTCTGGCCACAAAGGAGCGCTCGAACAACAAGATTACGGCTTCATTAATTGGATCTGAAGCACGTGCGTCGAGGCGCCACCACCGCATGAGGAGATGCTGTGCAGATCATTCTTGTTACGCACCCCCTCGCTTGCATTCGATTCCCGCGATGTTCGCAGCATTTTGAAATTTTGGAGCCTTACTACAGAGTTTGTTTTTCTCATCGTAGATCGTCCTTGTTTGGCTCACAATGCTGCACGGCTGTAAATTAAGCTTATTCCTTTGTATTGCTCATATGGATGTACATCTCGTGGTAGATGAATCGTTCAAATCTATCAGTCTTTCGAAGTGCAACGACTCTCGAAGACTGTCGTGTGCTCGCGAAGACGGCTGGTTTGCATGCCTGGTAAATAGACTCCGCTGTAAAGATTACTATATAACTTCTGATTTTTTATTTCATTGATATTGTTGTTGAAGTTCATATTGACAGCGTGCTCGAATCTGAGTTACTGGGTCAGTCGTGGTTGACTAAGGGTGAGTATATTCAAAAACTGTAGCATAAGCAGTAAGTCATGTGATATCTTCAATGTGAAGTCCGTTGCGCACGACGGCACGCAAGGGACTCAACGTAGCGATTTTACGAGTATCTGTTTAAGTGACAATAATTTGAACAGAAAATCATATTTATTGGTAAGTGAAATTCTGAGATCAATGTTTCTACAAAAATATTATGCTATAACTGTCCTCCACTGTTTTCGTAACGAAAAAAACTGGAGGAAATTTTGGTGTGGTAAGAAAAATAGGAAAACCCATTTTCAAGTATACCTGTGTGTTGGGAATAGTTTATATTCGAAAAAAAAATAAATTGGAACCGATAATTCTTTCTATCGTAATGGTGCTGGCTGAACATAACCGACAGAACAAACTCGGCCCTCCCGTTGTGTGGGCTGTAGACTAGTCAGGCTCATTAGTGTGGCACCTTCAGGTACCTTGACGAGTGTTACTTTAAAGGAACAGTGGGTGTAGAGAATGAACAAATATAAGATCATATCAATTTTTAGAAATTGCTAATATTACTATGTAGGTAAGGAAACAAAATAACACTAAACAAAATAGCTAAGTAACAGTTAGAAAATAATGTTGCAAATACAGCCTTTAAGCCGTGTAACAACCTCTTCTTAATTTTACCGACTAAACGGCACACCTGTAAGCTCACCGAACAATCTGTGGCATTTAATCACCACTTTCATTAAGAAAACCCGACTTACTGCTCGAGGTATATAGCGACGCAAGACGGTGCTCGGCTGGTGGTGGAAGGTACGGGTGAGCAAGAGATCCCTGTGCATCGCAGTGTACAGTATATCTAACAGCATCATGAGTATCATTACATCAGTGTAATTTACTAATTTTTACAAGAGACCCATTTAGATTCGACGCATTGATTGGGAGAGGAGCAGCTACTGCAAGTTAGCGTATATTATATAAATTATATATTAATTAGATAATTTATTTATTTTTCGAGAGCCGTGAATTGAGTCATCGCGAGCCGGTGCCACAGCATTACGAGGGTCAAAGCCAGGCGTGGTTCACAAAATGAACCTTGACAAATATTTTTTAACGGTGACAGAGTGCGTGTGCCTGTTCTTTCTCCCACGAAGTTTTCAAATCCTGAAGACTCTACGGATTCTATGACCGAAGTACCAGCGTCATGCTTCTGGAAAACTGGTTAGTGTTTTTGAGACGCGGCCATACAAACGTGTCAACGAGCCAGGACTTTCAAGATTTTGTCGCTATGTTAAATTCAGCCTACTAATTTCGGTAAAATTTTTGATGAAAGTTCGTTAGAATTATTTGCCAAACAATTTGTGACTTCCACCTCATTCGCGGCTTCTGAAGTAGTCATCTCGAAAAATTCACATTCAAATATTGTTGAAGTTTTGCCCCCCGAAATATAATGTCGGGAAAATACTCTTAGAGTTTTCAAACAGCATCAAAGAATATAGATTTTCATCCTACATTTAAATTACCATTTTTCAATAAATTGAAGACCTGGTAGAGTGAGGGCGGAATGTCGAACTTCATCAGAAAACCAGAAAAGAATGGCTCTAACTTCTGAACTTTCAGCTCATGGACCTCAAAAGAAAATGAAATTACGGCAATGAAGAACTTTTCTCAAATTACAATATGGTGTCTGGCATTCGCTGACCTCCATTTGTGCAACTGGCGACGCGTTGGAGAGAAATATTTGACTTCAAATAAATACCTTATTTTATTCAATGTGACATCTTTGAAAATTAAATCTTGATACTTTAACAAACGTACTGTAGTGAGAACAGCTCTGTAACTTGCAGTAACATCAGCTCTGAGACCCCCCCCCCCTGCTATAACATCAGCTCTGTGACCTGCAGTAACATCAGCTCTGTGACTTGCAGTAACATCAGCTCTGTGACTTGCAGTAACATCAGCTCTGTGACCTGCAGTAACATCAGCTCTGTGACTTGCAGTAACATCAGCTCCGTGACCTGCAGTAACATCAGCTCTGTGACCTGCAGTAACAGTTGGTGGCAGAAATACAGTCGAAATAGTACGTTAACAGCTTTTTAGAAAGAATGTTTCCTTTCCTTATTGAACATTTGTCTTCTTTGTTTTGTTTCTCGATCACACTGAGCACAATATTCTGTGAGAGAAAACAAATCGATCGGAAGTTAATTTGAAATAGTTTGATAAATTGCAGTTTCGACTTTCGTCTTACTTCAAGAGTAATATTTAAAACGTACTCTTACTTCAGGTTAAGCATTTATGCCAGTAAGTGAGTATTTTTATCGTCCGTTGGCTAAATTTTTATTGGTGTTCAATATTCATTCACAACTTTAATTAATCGAAGAGTTTGCCATTTTTTCGTGATTTTGATCAAAAATTTGGATGTACAGAAAAAATGTTACTCAAATATAGATGAAATCAAACTGTCGATGATGCAGCAAAATGAAGTACACGTGCATCGCGCATTTATTGATGAATTAATCTTTTTGTACATTGTACAGAGTTTAGCATTGCAATATTGTCCTTTGCACTCCCGATCCCAATATCCTAATCCCTAATTTATTTGCTCCCGTTCTCCAAGCTGCGTCTGTATTCGTGAAACAAATATTCCAAGAAAGTCTGATCAGACCAAACTTGGCGTGAGTTTTGAAAGCAGCCCTCGTATAAAGATGTTGTTGTTGGAGGAGTTTGGCAAAACTTTTATTGAGCTGCCTGATGCAGTTCATCAAAACGGTCTCAGTATCGAAAAGCAGAAAGGCACGAAATAAAATGTTTTTCAGGTGTTGTAATTTGTTGCAGCAATTGCAGCATCCCGACAAGCGTCGGAAAACGAACACCAAGTCATATTTTCTTTTATTATATTTGTAATCATCCACGTCCATACCATCCTTGCTCGTGTACCAACCTAAGATTTTTCTTAGCTTCCCACTACATGGGTAGCTATGCACCCTCCTGCCTACCTGCTTTCCTACTTAACTAATCTCTTACTTGCCTACCTATTTACCCAACGCCTTTCCTGCCTACCTACTTTCCCAACCAATTACTGGCCAACCAACTAGCTCACCATCTACTTGCGTACTTATATATATAGCCTTTGACCTAACAACCAACTAGCTATCCACAATCATGCATACCTATTTACCTACCAACCAACTAGCTAACCACCTACCTGGCTACCTACAAAATCAGTCGCCTTCCTGCTTAATTATTTCGCAAACCACTCACTTTCCGCCTTCATAACTACCAGCCAATCTACAATTTAGTTTACTTATTTTACCTCACACGTTACACTAATGCAGTAACAAGCTCAGTCTTTAATCCACGACTGAAAAGAAGAGATACAAAGAGAGCTTACGTAGTGCTCTTTGCCTGGGAATAAAACATTCATTTCTGTGCAAAGTTTGAACCGAATCCCTTGCGTTTAGCCATCGCCAAATGCGCACATAAAAATCATTTTGACGCTCAAGAGCTTATCTCGAGAGCCGTGTTCCAGGTGATGCAGGCGGCCATCTGTCGAGGAGCATTTCGACCGAGAGCTTCACCCATCTTTGAGGATAGAAAACACGCGGCGGTGGTGGACTGAGACGAGAAGGGCACGCTGCCCAGCTCTCGGCATGCAACTCTGACACTTAAAACATGAACCGGAAGGGTGATTCTTGTCGCTACATTATAAGTTTACATTGGTCTCATTTTTAACGTATAAGTCCAATGAATACAAGTCCAATTCTTTGAAAGGCTCTTGAGAAGTAATCTCTGTTCTAAAGATGAATACTGTGAATGCGTTAAGCGAATGTGTTTTAAAAACTATGGTTCATCGGTGCATAAATGCTCAAGGAAACTAAGTAATAATGGCGTTTTAAGAGAGAAAATTCGATCGAGAGTTGAATATTCATTAAATTGATAGATTTATGATAGATTTATGATACCCTATTATAGTTATTTTATGAAATACACTGAGAAACGACAGTGTTGTATAAAAAAGCGATATTGTTTGAAAGAGACTCTTGAGAATGAGCTCATTTAAAAGTATAACTGTTTCATTTTTGTATAATTTTAAAAAATGCGTCACAATGTACTTTGATTTTTTCAGACGTATTCACAGCTATGGCCATGAAACATAAGTAAGAGGAGTGAGCATTTCTAAGTATACAGTACACAGGAACCAGCACTTTGTTGAACAAACTTTAACTTAAAGTTGGACCAGTGATGTAATAGCTTTTTACTCAATGACCGTGTGGTCAAAAATGGTTTGTTGAAGACTTTCAAGGAGTTTCGCTTGTGCGTAATATTAGGACTAAGATTTATACTTTTAAGGACAATTAAAGAGTTTGTGCCCAAAACACCGATGCATTCCGAAGAAGACCTCGTCGGTACTGAAGCCTCCGCAAGGACTCGTGAAACTCCTGGTGACTTTGATCGCGTTTGGCAATCATTGCACATGCTTTTGAACGCGAGTTGTAGTTTTTTTTGAAATACTTGGCCTAATTTAAAGTCTGTTTCATGTAATAATAATAATTAAACTGTGATTCTGTTTCTTGTGTTCATAGAAAAAATGCTCTCTTAATATCTACATTTCATTTCCAAGCCACTCTCAATGTGAGAATTTTTATCCAATACGTTTCAAATTTCAAGTCCGTGGAGCTCTTTAACTAAACAACTTTGACAACGCGGTTATTGAGTACAAAGTGTTTATTTCAAAGGTCCCAACCTTATGTTAAAGTTTGGTCAACAAAGTGCGGGTCACCCTATATAAGCATTTTCCCTGGTCTCTTCAATCGAATGGCGAGCGTCTCTACAGTACCTTGTAAGATTTGCTTTTTCAGACATGTTTATTCAGGCACACACAGTTTCTGCTACGCTTCTTTTCGTACCCAGTTTCAGCTACGCCTCTTTACGTACCCAGTTTCAGGTATGTTTCTTTACGTATCCAATTTCAAATGCGCCTCTTTACGTATCCAATTTCAAATACGCTTCTCTACGTACCCAGTTTCAGTTACGCCTCTTTTTGTCCTCAATTTCAAATATCTGTGAAATATTTACCAGGCTCTACGTATCCAATTTCAAGTATGCCTCCCACGTATCTAATTTCAAATACGCCTCTTTGTGTATCCAATTTGAAATACGCCTTTTTACGTATCCAATTTCAAGTACGCCTCTTTACGTATCCATTCTCAAATACGCCTCTCTACGTATCTAATTTCAAATACGCCTCTTTACGTATCTAATTCAAAATACGCCTCTTTTCGTATCCAATTTCAAATACGCCTCTTTACGTATCCATTCTCAAATACGCCTCTCTACGTATCTAATTTCAAATACGCCTCTTTACGTATCCAATTTGAAATACGCCTCTTAACGTATCCAATTTCAAGTACGCTTCTTTACGTATCCATTCTCAAATACGCCTCTCTACGCATCCAATTTCAAATACACCTCTTTACGTATCCATTCTCAAATACGCCTCTTTGCGTATCCAATTTCAAAGACGCCTCTTTACGTATCCAATTTCAAATGCGCCTCTTTACGTATCCATTCTCAAATACGCCTCTTTGCGTATTCAATTTCAAAGACGTCTCTTTATGTATCCAATTTCAAATACGCCTCTCTACATATCTAATTTCAAATACGCCTCTTTGCGTATTCAATTTCAAATACGCCTTTCTACGTATCCAATTTCAAATACGCCTCTTTACGTATCCATTCTCAAATACGCCTCTTTGCGTATCCAATTTCAAATACGCCTCTTTACGTATCCAATTTCAAATACGCCTCTTTACGTATCCATTCTCAAATACGCCTCTTTGCGTATCCAATTTCAAAGACGCCTCTTTACGTATCCAATTTCAAATACGCCTCTCTACATATCTAATTTCAAATACGCCTCTTTGCGTATTCAATTTCAAATACGCCTCTCTACATATCTAATTTCAAATACGCCTCTTTGCGTATCCAATTTCAAAAACGCCTCTTTACGTATCCAATTTCAAGTACGCCTCTTTACGTATCCAATTTCAAGTACGCCTCTCTACGTATCCAATTTCAAGTACGCCTTTTTACGTACCCAGTTTCAGGCCTGCCTCTGCACAGACAGGCAGACATATTTTCCGTCATAGTCTATTGTCAGGGTACAGGAATGCAGACCAATCATCGCTGTACAATCCAAGATCTAAAGTTACGAGTCGATTTGAGGGCTATTTCCAGAACGCATTGGCGATTAGCTTCAAATCTTTTATTAATGACCGATCGCGTCCTTTGTAGCGACCAGGCTTTGAAATGTCAAATTACCATGAAATGGCAGTCGAGTTACAGGAGAAGTCCTCAATGTGAGCCAAATGAAGAGCTGGAGCGATGAAGAGAAAGCTGATGACCTGCGACTGCTGCGACTCAACTGGCCAATTCTGTGCTGAGCGGTACGAGAAAGTTGAAACTTCAAACATAATCTTATGGCACTGTATTATTTGATCGCTTCTACTTGGGAATGTATTTTTAAAGTAGATTTGATCCCAATTGAAAGGTAACGTGAAGGTTTTTTGTAATTCTTTCTATTTTTATTTTTTTAGTTTACTCCGATTTCAACTGAAATTGCGTTGAGGAAACTAAATTCTTTCTGCCAAGCTTGATATCAAAAGTGTATTAATTGTATTAATTTCACTTCCTGAAATTTTCTTTATGGTTCTTAAATACTACAAATAAACGTCGGCATCTAAGGGTGCTTTATTTTTAATCAAACCTGATGCATATCACCTTGTTCACTGGTTTTTCAAATGCCTTATAACTAACGCCAGGACATCATGACGGTTTCCCCCCGGTCAAGACCGGTCCCCATTTCAGACACTTGGGTAGAGTGGGGTATTGTGCTTTGAGTTTTTCCCCTATACTCAACGGAGAAAATCGCCTCACAGCGTCGGGATTCGAACCCTCGACACCTTCACGGAAGGGCGGGTTGTTTAACCACACGGCTACTATGAGCACAGTAAAAAATAAGGGAAATATTTTTGAGTCAAAGCTATAACTTCCGTGAAGCACTAGTGAAGTACTTCAAGTTGCACTCAATTTTGCAGGAATAAATTACAACAATTATATAATGAGGTTGATTGGTTTCATGCTTATATAGGATGCTACTCGTAAGCATCCATCATAGTTTTTGCATAACAATATATTTATATATATACATATATGTGAATAGTTTCAAAAGAAAGAAAATTGACAATCATTTAATATATATTATAAGATTGTTATATATAATTTATACACTGTACCAATAAAGATATATTTACTTTGAAAACTCATTATTTTCCTTGCATATAACCTACATACGAGGACTATTCAGCACAAGTATTTAGCTCAACCAACTGGTGAGGTTGCAAGCATTGGGAAGTGGTACAAGATTGCCTCCATAAGTGCGGCACCTCAGTGTGTGGGATGCTTTGTCACGCTTTTTGGGCGACAGGATTTTGTAGGTGAGGCATTGCTCTTCATGCGGGGATTTGCTTGAAAACGAGGCTTAATAATACTTCATGAAATGTAATTTATACCTGCGCTGATAGTCAAATCTGCGATAATTTCAAATTGAATAATCACATATATTAATCCTACACTGGATAAATATGTTCGCATAGCAGGCCTGGACAAATATGAACTCCTAACGAGTAGTAACATGCTTTTTATAAAAGATTTTATTTCATAGTTCTATGTTACACTAGCAGGTATCAATCCATGCCCACAGATTTAAATAATAAACTTTTCCCAAAAATACACAAGGATAAGGCATTTTAAAAGTGCGCGCTATGTGCTTGGTATCCAGAAGCGTTTTCTGAAAGTTACCTAATTTTTTTCGAAACCCGTAGTGTTTCGGCATATGTACTAATTATTCTTTTGTAAAATTCTGTAAGAGAACTATGAATAATTTATAGAAATATTTTGAAAATTACTTAAGTGCTTTACTGAGAGCGAATCCCTTTTAAGCTGTGTGAAGTGCATAGTGCATCAGTTAATTCATTGGAGGAAGGACTAAACTTTGAGATGTTGATGAGAGAATTGCTTGTTTGCATACAATATAGTTTAAACTGAAGTGAAATGGTGTGTCGTTTACGTTTGTTGCAGATAATAGAATAGATGTTTGTCATTTGTTTAATTCGTCAATAGTTGAACGGATCCCCGCACTTCAGAAGGGCCCTGGAGTTTAATAAGGTGAGGCTACACACAATGCAGAATTTTCAAATGCAGCTGTGGGTGAACTTACTACAGCACGTAATTACTAATGTGAGGCTACACACAATGCAGAATTTCTAAACGCAGCTGTGGGTGAACTTACTACAGCACGTAATTACTAAGGTGAGGCTACACACAATGCAGAATTTTCAAACGCAGCTGTGGGTGAACTTACTACAGCACGTAATTACTAAGGTGAGGCTACACACAGGCAGAATTTCTAAACGCAGCTGTGGGTGAACTTACTACAGCACGTAATTACTAAGGTGAGGCTACATACAATGCAGAATTTTCAAACGCAGCTGTGGGTGAACTTACTACAGCACGTAATTACTAAGGTGAGGCTACACACAATGCAGAATTTCTAAACGCAGCTGTGGGTGAACTTACTACAGCACGTAATTCAGACTACCATGGTGCATCACAGTTCACAAAATAGGGAGAGATGATTTTTAAATCATTCTATTGCGTTGTTGTTTATGAATGAACAGCCTTGATTGGTCTGCCCATTTCTACTTCTCTATGAAAACTGGATACCTAAACATTATATAATGCTTATAAAAATTTTTTTTGACGTTAATTTATTATTATTGACTCAAGTTTCCTCCACTGCTATTGTAACACAAAAATACAGTGTGTATCTGTTAGAAATTTACAAAATTATAAAAGAAATCAATTTAATTTCGTAGAAAGTTGAAAAACGTCGTATTCAGAGTATGCGGAATGGCTAACGAAACATTTCGTGCATTTATCCTTCAAATTGAGGACGTACCCTCCCAGAGACAATAATCTTGAGATGATCCAGTCAGCAATATATTTTTCTACGTCTTCGTAATTGTTAAAGTGTAACTCGGGAAGAGTGTGAAACATCGCTAATTATACATACAGTAGACGGTATTCCGGAGCCAAGGTTGGTGAGTACGGCGCGGTCAGGACGAGAGTTCACAACCAAGACCACATCTGGCGTTCGGTAATATCTTTCGCTATGTAATGAGGCGTTGCCATGCAGCAAAATAATTTTTCCAGACCTTTTTGCCTATTCTGGATATTTTTCGATAGATGCAGGGTTTTACTGTACGAGCTAAGAAGTTTTCGTACCGGTAACTTGTTGGCTTATCCTCCTCACTCAGCAACACGCGGCCATGCCGAGAAGTCCAGTGCTATTATTCCTGAGGGTGATTTTAAAATAATTGATAGGTCATTCCATGATTTTGACCATAGGATTTTAGAATATTGGAACATTTTATAAGAAAAAATTAATTTCAAAGAACATGCTCAGCGCGAATCCCCTTCATATAGTTATTGCAAAGTTGTTTCTTTTTTTGTTTTGTTCGAATTGATTATCGATCTTGCTTTTATGTTTGCGTTGAATCGATTATATTTTATATTTTATAGAACTTATGATGGAGCCGGTTACCGAAACGTTTTCAAATTTTTTTAATAAAATGGCTTATATTATTAGCATTTTCTTCGCTTTTAAGCCTTTAGGAATTTCATTTTACTTTTTGATTCAAAGTCAATAGTCTACGTTTTTTATATGACCACTTTTCTGAGTTTCCAAAAGGACAATTTACCTCAGCTACATTTAGGCGTCAGGTTTAAAGTGTTCGAGGTACAAGAATCAAAATATGATCTGAACGATTATGGTTCTTTTTCAAGTATTTCAACTATAAAGCAATCTGACATCAAAATGAGAAGAAATTGTCCGTCAATCACATAGCAGATGAGGGATTTTGAAGTACAATCTATCAAACAAAGTTTGAAGAACTATGAACATTTGGGGAATAGAACTTATTCAATGGAATATTTATTCGATTAAAGCCTAGATTTCGACAGGATTTATTCGATATAAGTATTTTTTTTTCGATTTTTACCGTGTTTTTGTCGCAAAACTTAATTTCTCATGTATTCCCTCTCTAGGGACACTTGAATTAAAATTTGCATTCAGACACGCGTCGACTAAGTTGCCCTCACGCCTCAACAACTGTCTGGAATTCCTCACTCATGCGAGAGGTCAGCTGAGTTACCTCACCATCGTGCCTATTGACGCGGTCACCAGGAAGGTGTGAGAAGACTTCAATTCCAGCATTATGTAGAAACTAGTCCACTCCCCCTTATTTGAGATGAGAAAGAAGGCGAAATGAAAGAAAGACAGTAAGCAATAAAAAAATTCAATCTCTCGAGAGTTGATGCTGTCGAGTGAACACTGTCCGTCAAAAATGAATAATAATAATGTTCGACAAATCACATGACACACGTTCCTAGTTCCTAAGAATTCCCGTAATATTCATTCCTACTCGAATCTGATGTAATGATTAATACACTGAAAATTGTGGAGTTGATGAAGCTTGTATCACAGATACGCTCATCACACACTTTCGGCTGGCTTCGGACGGAAAGAAATACAGACAGACACCCCTATTATTATAGTATAGATTGAACGAGCGATAGTAACAATTATTTTAGCCCTTCATCGACCAACATCCTTTCTAAAGGACATTAGGAAATCCCTCACATCGTTCTTATATTGTAAATGTTTTGATTAAAAGTTCACCTTTACTGGGAATCAGATATTATAATTTAAGAGAAATGACCGTAATACTTCGTTCAAGAGCCAAAAAATTTTGTTGTTAAAGAGTTAATTTCCGTATCGTGGTGTTATTTGAACTCGTTACTCATTACCCATATTTTAATGAGTTAAATTATGTTATGAAAATTTTCACTGGCCGAACTACGCATTGATTTTTTATAATTTGAATGAAAATTTTTTCCTAACCGCGAAAAAACGAACTGAAATCCGACAAAGAGGAAAGTCGTATTTAAAAATATAACGCCTTAACAGATGGACGAGCAGCGACACCAACAATACTCATGATTGATTATTAGAATATTTGAATTATTGTTTACCAGTGTACACGACAGTCAAAAATGATGGAATTCTATAGTTTCCTTAAATAAGTTTCACGATATGGATGACAAACAAATGTATCCATCCTAATAGTATCCGTGATTAAAATATTCTTGTACTTGGTAAAATTCATTTCTTATAGAAGGCCATTAAGCATCATTTAAGTCTGTGAAAGAGAGACTGGCCAACCAACCAAGACGGACAACAATTTAATGTGTTCAATGACATTCCCATTGTAATAACATAAGGGAAATTATGCACAAAAAATGTATAAAATTGTTTATTTATTTAAAATTTGAGAAGATACCTGGCGTTTTATTATATAAGAGATGATTGTTTATATCCTCGTATGTTTATATTGTTTATTGATTGTTTATATCGATTGTTTATATCCATCAAGCGTTGACAGATTTTTATCTCACAGCTATTTATCGTGGCAGCAGATCTAAAACTTTATTTCACGCAGAGGTCTTCTATCACAGAGCTTATAAGTGCATATCAATTCAAGGAACCACGTTCAAGATTAATTTGTAAAATTGTTATGTGACGGCTCCCGTCCAAGAGTTGTCCTGCCATCCTACGCCGCGATCATTGACATCAGTGAACTTTTGTACGAACAAAAAAGTCAAATTTTCTATTTTGGGTGCAAATGGCACCACAAAACCATGTTCAATAAACATGGCTCTCGGTCTGGATGACATAACGTGTCTGTATCAAGGAACCTCGCCGCACTTGACAGAGGTTTTAATAAAAAAAGGCGCTAGCAAGCCGGCGATTTGCAGCATCGCCAGCATTATAACGCCGCCTGTATTGGCGCCCGCTCGTCCGCTGGGACGGACAGCTTCTTGAAAGTTGTTCGTAAGCCTCTCACGAATTTGGGGGCCAGTGAGCACCCTTTTAGGGATCCGAGAAGACGCTTACTGCCCCTTACTGGACCTAACTGATCGTAACGAGCAACATTCCAACTACGATTCGGGAATACGATGCCTTTGCTGCCGCTTCTGCCTTGGGGATTTGGTCTCCCCGCCGGCGAGGCTGCGAGCAAAAAATAAAGAAAGTTGATGTTCTGATAAAATATAACGCTAAGGGAACACAGAGGCTTGCGTTGCACATGTGTTGGAAATATCACGTCGGGGCGATGGTTATGGGAGCTCAGGCATCTTTTGACGTGAATTTAACGTGGAATTTTTTGTGATGAATTGAGGATTTGAGAGAAAAAAAGAAATATATTTTTTATTCATGAAGAGCAGATTTTAATTGAAGTATTTGATGCCCAGTTGGACCACTGCAGCGCTCAGATAACTTCTTTAATCGTCCAAAATATTCCGCATGCAGCTGGAAGTGCGCAAGTTTTCTATTAAAGCGAAGACGAGGAAAGTTTTTAATCGTTATTCCCATAATTGCGGACGTGGACGCTCTTAATTATGAATTAATTGGAGGGGTACAAGCGCAATGTGAGGGAGAACTGAGATAAAAAGAAGACTTATCGTGGCCATTCTTATTTTATCCCAACTTTAAAATACCCGATTCTTTACTTGCACTCTGTAATGATGGATATGAGATATTTCACGTATTTTCTTCAGTAATTACATTGAGTAAAATTTAACATATTTTCCAATAGTAGTACATGCAGAAATTCTTCTGTAATTATAAGGCGAACATATTCCAATGTTATTTTCAAATACTTTTTGAACCATGTATTGCATTCATGCTTAGCGTACTTCGTATAAATGCTTGTACACAGCAGGCCCATCTGACCACTGCGATGATATATATTCCACTACTGTACTATTGAACACTGAAATCCTTTCACATTCTCGCTATTTTTGCTCATTTGTATGCATGATGTGAGCAGAATGTGAGGCGATCCAACTGATAAAAGCATGAGATTAGATTTCTACTACTTCACTCTCTGTCATCACGTCTTCTTATCAAGTAAGCGTGGACTTTCATCAAAGAAAAATAAATTAAAAAAGATATCGAATTTCTGAGTTTGAAGATTGGTAAGCGGTTGAACTTCTGCTTCGTGTTCACAGGAAAATAGAAACAGAAAGTTGGAGAAATTTTTTTAGTGGGACTATTTTTTTGAGGAATGACATCTACGTTTTAGACGGAAAAATGACCATACGCATTTAAGGAGCTACGTTCATAGAGAGCCGAAGAAATCTCAAAGTAGAATAATTTCATTCAAACGGGTTTAACGTAATAAAACACTTTGTCTGCGACGTGAGTCACCGGTGGTCAGTGAGGGGATTTTCATACTGCTGCTCACCAACCAGTAGTCACAAACTCATCATTGATGAATACGCAATCAAAACTTAATGAATATACGATCCTTTTTATGTTTATTATTTCCGAAATTGAATTCTAAAATTGATCTTAATTTAAGTTGAATATTGAGCTTCAGCTAAGCCCGTCTCAGTCAGAGTGTTGAATAATTTATTTTTCCAAAACTGGCTGGAAGAATTCGGGTGAAAATCGAGTCGAAACAGCTAAAATTCCTAATTGGTTTAGCCCGAGGGATCGGCTTTTACCGCCCACTAACATTATCGAGTCCGTGTTTATGGCAGAATTTAGGACGCCAAGCGGCCGTTCCAAAACAGTCCGCTGACCCGTTACGCTATTTTTACTTCTTTACGAAACACGACGAAGTGTTCGTGATGTTCACATGTTGTCTTGCAGAATTGGGGGAGTGTAAGCGTTAGCTAGCTCACCAGTAAAACCAGCTTTAAGTTTATCTTGTAATAACGCACAGCGTATTTCTCAAACTTTGAATAAATTTATTGAACATTACGTCCTTTTTTTCGCTTTACATTGTTGCTGATACTCATACGCATGAGAGCAGTCAACTTTATTATCATTGAATTTTTATCCCGTGGCATTGATCGTTTTTTCATGTTTTTTCAAACAATCCATTACAATTTATATTTCGTGCGCCTAAATAACAATACTCAAACAGCTATTATATTTGATATATATATCATAATTTTAAATATTAATGTTTAAGGATGTTGTGCGTACGGGAATAATGAAAGAATCCCAAGACGATGCCACAATCCACCTGCCAAATTCCAGAGTTCTGATGACTTAGTTAATTATTGCTTGACGAATTGGTATCGTTCATGCTACAATTTATTCGTTCGATGGCGCAGAAGATCGCAATTAAAGAATTTTGGAATTAAATTAAATGAATAATTAATGAACACAATCAAAGGTGACTCGTTTATGACTCGCGTGAGTCATGGACTTGAAGTACGTTTGAGCGAAACGTTTTATAAACATAAAAAGAATTTTCCTCCCTAGCATTTAGATTTAGAATACTTTAAGCCCCAAATATCCGGAAAAAAATGCAGTGAAATTACAAATGTTTACAGAATTGTTCATATATTATCAACATTAAAAAATTGTGGTGGAAAATGAGAAGTCATCCTCTGAGAATAACAAATTTAATGCGATAAAAGTTGATAATGTTCGAGACATTTTATAAAAATATAGCAATACCACTAAAATGAGAGACCTTCTTGCGTACAAAGGAAAGGGAAATTGAGAAAGCTGCTTTCTGCATCCAATCTAGCAATGTTAACCTCGGTCTTTTGGAGAGGACGACTCGCAAATTTTGATCTGCTCGACAGGGCCGCGTCGACCTCGTAAGGTTTGCGCATAATCCAATAGGGCAAATACGTCACGGAGTTGAGGGCTGCGGTGATATAGCAGGCGAATTGTGAATCATCAGGCGAGTGGACTTTAGAAATAATCTAGATGGAACTCCGATTTTTAAGTAGCGTTCTTTGTACGTCATGGCCATTTGGTTCATTCATGTTCGTATTTTGTTGAAATAGGATCAAGATCATAAGACGGTGGTTAGACGCAATTTTTACAAAGTTTGGTTTCGTTTCTGGGATTTGCTTTGTAACAAATGTAATAGAGATTATTTAAAGCTATTTATAGTAAATTTTGGTCACACTTTTATAACCCATGAGCAATCTTTGTTTACTGAAAATAGAACTTTCATTTCGGTATTAAAAATGTAGCCAAGAGAACAATTTATCTAGTATATGTTACATTCTTCGACGAAGAAATTGGTCCAATAAAAATAATGATTATACCTGTACACTTGATTCCTTCGCTCGTGCGGCCGACGATCAAATTTCTTATCTTTCTTCGTTTATTCTTCGCCATTAAATAATTAATTTCCCCGACGTCAATGAAAACATCATCATCATAGGAGCAAAAAACTCTCCGAAATTCTCCATTAAGATTGTTTTTAAACACAGCGCATATCTCCAAATTAAAAAATATCATCGCGGCACCACCCCATAAGAAGTATGAAAACTGAATGGCAAAAGTCGCACGGAAAAACCCCGCATCTATGCTGTGAGGAAGTCGACGAAAGTCTTCTTTTATTATGACCTTCGGAGACGTTATATATCAAACAGTTGCGCCTTGACTCCTGCGGAAAAATTCAATTCTTCTTTAAAACGTTTTCGAAGCGAGGCAGATGGAAGAAAAGAGACTTTTCAACAGACTCGAAAACACGCTAAAATAATTCTTTTTCTATCGAAGGGGAACAAAATGAAGTTCAGGTCAATCTCGGAGCCCTGAGACTGCAGCACTTTCAAATAAAATAAGTTCAAAGGCATCTCATTAGGTCCTTCGAGAAGTACTCACTTTCCGTTAATTTAGGTAATGAAGATTGACAAGCTTTTCTATCACTTCATTGAGTTAGGGAAGGAAACTTCTAGAAAATTCACCAGCGGAACTTGCATTGAGTGAGATATGAAATTTCGAAAACCACCAGCCTCGGAAATGGTACCAATCAATAATACCAGCTTCCCTTCTACTGTGTTAAAACAATGGGAGTTCGCTGCAGCTTTCTACTGTTCATACCTTAAATTATCTGTTAGAATGAAGTATAGGTTCTAGAACAAGAGTTCTGAGCGAAACCAAACGAAGCATTTTTTAAACTGTTGCTCAGGAAGTCCATGGGAAGTTAATACCGTAATGTTACTCAGTCAGTAGATGCTCGCGCAGCCGTTACACGGAAATTCAGAGGTCATACCTGCTTTTATAAGGGTGAATGCAAGTGTCCTAAGATTCCGCTATTGCAGCGTAACAGTGTAGGATTCAGCTTTGATTACTCATTTGAGGCAGTAGAATTCAATCCTTTCTATACTGTCGAAGCTGCTGGCAGTTAGAGACTTAGCGGAGTTGGTTTGTGTGATTACATTCATTATATTTTTGTAAGACTTGAATTTGTAGCTCATGCTAGGCTTTGGTATAAAATTTACGATGTTTTAACCCTCACTTACACAGGTTCTTGGGCTTTCTGATAGAACGATATTTTATGTTTGTAGAATTTAGAAATGTAGAATTTTTACGGTCGATTTATTCTTTCTGATGCATCATCAATGTAATCATCATAGGAAACGATTCATAGTCAACTTTCCTTCCATTCTGATATTTCATTATTTTAATTATGGTAAAATTTCTCGGCAGATTTTAGTCCAGAAATCCATCAGAGTTTTCAAAAAAGGGCGAGAATGTCTTAGTCGGAGCGGTCCATCAACGTAATCATTGAAGAAAAAGTGTTTCTTAGTTCCTCGTTTTTTATCGAAGACGTTGTACCAATGAACAACAAAGGGACACGAGCAGACCTCATCTCTCTCACACAAGCCATCAAATATAAATGTTTCACCTCACACGTCTTCTCACAGAACTGCTCGGACGCGCACTCCACTTCTCGCTTCCTGCTCGCGAAAAGGAAGAACTTCAAAGAAATGAAGTCATTAGAAGGTCTTTGTTGAGCTCACGCTGGGTTCTGTGGCATATCAGAGTTTCCGTAATCCTATTGAGACTTTCTGGGAAATAAAAAACGCTTCGAAGAGCTACTGCAGCCCGACCAAGCGGCTCCGAGCAACCAATACTTCTTATTGCCGCAAATAACAGAGACGATCTCTAAGACTCCAGGCCCAGGACTAATGCCCCCGTCGCTTCCGATACAAAACTAACGAGTGCGGAACCAAGAGAAGATTTTGTATGCCTACTCCAGGGATGGTTTCAGCGCTGATTACAATCCTGAGAGACGGAAGAAGAAAATTTTGAGCTTTGGGTCTGTTATCGTAATTGTGGTTTTGGTGTACTCCTGGAGAGTTTCATTTGTTCATTTGGCTTCAATAGTTTATGAAGAAACTCACTTCTCGCGTGATGCATAGTCATTTAGAAAATGTGCGCTTGCTTAGTAGTACATTATCAAAAAACGATTCTTCATTTTGGGAAATATTCATTGTACAAGGAAATCTTTTTATTGCTTAATAATACATCATCAAATCACAAACAATATGCTGCTGTACAACAAGCTTTTTGTTTCAGAATTTGATCTGCAGACCTTTCATGAATAACTTCTAACTAGTGTTGGTAATGCTACATGGTTTTGATAACGGGTGGTTTTGGTGGAATAAGTCAGAAAAAATATATGTTGGAAACATTTATTATTCGTACTCACATAGGATATTTGGCTTGAATGTTACGCTTCAGCTGGACAACGAGCACATGAAATTTATTCGAAGCTTGGGAAAACATTTCTGCCTTTTTATAATGTTAAGAGTTAATTAGATGAAGTTATCAATAGTGCGAGTATCACATATCATCAATGCCCCTGTGAAGGTTTATTCAAAATCCAACTCTGAAGTCCATCAAAGAAAATTAAGCTTAGAACGTTTTACAACAGCAAAAAAGTTATTTAATGTGCTGATAAACAATTAAATATCATATCGAATATAACTACCGATCACGCTCCAAGTTACGTTGGCAAACTTCTTTCTCAAAGAGAAAATTTACCGCATGTAAGCGAGATGTGAAAGTGGGCGAATGTTCAATAGACAGAGGATCTTAGTATGTGAGGAATACATATCGCTGGAGCTAAAGCGCGGGCTGGAAAAGGACATGAGTGAAACGTAGGTTCGTGGCGTATTTTCGGATTGCGATTTGATTGTCAGATTTCTGTTTAGTGTTAAATTGAGTTTGGTTCTAAGAAAGGTGAGCGCTAGGTTTTCTCCATGACATCGGTAAAGAACGTTACACTTCACACGAGAAGGTCCAAGGTTCAGTTCCCCACATTTGTTCGGAAGCGGCTTTGTTGGGCAGATGGAAGGGCTCCAACATTCTCGTTCATTTTCAATTTTTTTTTTTGGAAAAAAAAGTAAAAGAATACAAATTAAATCTAGCTGAAAATACTCTGATTTTAGAATGAAATATCACCGTGAAATATGCCTAGCCAATAAAAAAAACGCGAAATTTTTACACCGAACAGGCTTATTCAGTATCATTTACTGGATCTTTGAAAACGACTAACGATTCCAAGATACGAGATTCATTGAGGTCGTTGTGGAACGAATAACATCAAACTCAAATAACTGCACAGGGAAGCTATACGTATGTATTTCTCTGCGTGGGAGCGGACTGCGGCATGAGAAGTTGTGGGGAGTTATTGCTTTAATCCTAAAATTCGTGCAGGCACACTGCGCAACTCGGATACTGAGGGCTTACTTAATTGAACCCACGTACTGAGATGTACTCTGTGCACACCTAGATTTATCTCATCGAAGACCGTATGGTTTTAGATATTTTGTCCTCGATCATAATTGCAATGTAGACTTACTCTATTTACATTGGCTCATATTATTTTGAAATTAACTCGCGTGAAATACTGCTACTCAAAAGGGCCCTTTTTGTTATTTTTATCGATTATCGGCTTGAAAATAGAAGTGCGAAAAGGAATTGCGCTCACTAAAGGTAGGTGAAGAAGACAGGTATAAAATTCATAGTTTTGAATGTTTTTAAGTCGGAATCTACTAGTCTTGGCGGATAATTATTACGACTTGTTTAAATACGTAGAATACCCCAAAATCTGGTCGCTTTTAAATAGCAAGAAATTGCAAGAAAAAATAGCAATTTCTAAGTTCTGTTTTCCAGAAGCTAACATTCACAGACCCATTAATGAATGTCTCGAGATGCATACATTTAGATTTAAAAGAAACAGCAGTAAAACATTGTTTTTAAGATCACGTTGTATGTAATTCATTAGAAATTTGATTTCGCATGAGACTTTTAACTCGTAATGAATTCCTTTTAAGACTAGTTGACTCTTGCAGTATGAATTTTCTCAGCAGTAAATTTTGACTCATCCAACCTTTACCTACCAATCGTATTCGATCTTCCGTTATTTGAAAACCAGTAGGAGAAAATAAAAACTCGACTCATTTTCGTTCAAATATTTTACGCAAATTTAAGTCTAAAAAGTATTCGCCATTATAAATATAAAGGGTTGCATTTTAATTAGAAAGATGAAATTCGAAAAGGAATGTTCGCTTCCATGATTCACAAATAAAGTTGAGCGCAATGTGGATCTGAGTACGTAGGCTCGACTGCGCGAGCTCTTCATATTCGTGTCTGGGAGTACGCCAGCTCGCTTTTTTGATTATGAGCACTTCTCCGCACTTTCTCATTCTGCTGTCTTTTCCCTCGCAAAGAAGTGCAGAAGTACCGTCAGAAGATTTCAAGTGTTTATTCTCCTACGTATAGGACCCCACAAATGTTTGCATCTTGGAATCGTTGTTTATTTTATAATATGAACTGTTTCAAATGAAGTTAATTCGGTCCTCCCCCAGCAATTAAAGCGATTTTTTGGTCTTGGCTTTGTTCACTGCTCACATTCCAATTTGATGTATTATCCCTTATTGAATGTGTTTCAATTCATATTTTTCCGCAATCTAAAATGACTGACACTTTTTTGCGAATCAGCATGTTTTAATTAGTGATCGTGATGAATCTAAAAGCGTTTTTTTCGCTTTTTCATTCATCATAAGAATTCGCAAAAGAAAAAAATCTACATCATTCCAACCGATTGCACTGTAGGTAGAAAATATTTCTGATTAATATTCGGAGACAAAAGATGGTCGAGTATAGTTGTTCTGATGATATTTTCGATCTCGTCGGGAAGATCGAGGAAACTTACTAATGAGGCATTGCCTGGCAGCGGATAAACAATACATATTGGGTGTTAAATACCGCCCCAGTGTCAATAAGAGCTGGAATTGCGCGATCAAGTCTATGGGACGGCCGTATCAACGTGTTGTGTTTATTAGCTGATGCAGCACACGCTTCAATCTCAGGAACCCAAGTTTTGCTGAGGGAGTGTGTCTCACAAGACGCTGTGCACGTGATTTGTAAGGGTAATTTGGCAAATGAATCGTGCTATTTATGAGCCTTGACTCGATTATAGTGCTATGTGACATGACGAGAAGAGTGTTGACTGACATGCCATGAATAGTGTTGATTGACATGCCATGAATAGTGTTGACTGACATGCCATGAATAGTGCTGATTGACATGCCATGAATGGTGTTGATTGACATGCCATGCATAGTGTTGATTGACATGCCATGAATAGTGTTGATTGACATGCCATGAATAGTGTTGATAGACATGCCATGAATAGTGTTGACTGACATGCCATGAATAGTGTTGATTGACATGCCATGAATAGTGTTGATTGACATGCCATGAATAGTGTTGATTGACATGCCATGAATAGTGTTGACTGACATGCCATGAATAGTGTTGATTGACATGTCATGAATAGTGTTGATTGACATGCCATGAATAGTGTTGATTGACATGCCATGAATAGTGTTGATTGACATGCCATGAATAGTGTTGACTGACATGCCATCAATAGTGTTGACTGACATGCCATGAATAGTGTTGATTGACATGCCATGAATAGTGTTGATTGACATGCCATGAATAGTGTTGATTGACATGCCATGAATAGTGTTGATTGACATGCCATGAATAGTGTTGATTGACATGCCATGAATAGTGTTGATTGACATGCCATGAATAGTGTTGATTGACATGCCATGAATAGTGTTGATTGACATGCCACGAATAGTGTTGATTGACATGCCATGAATAATGTTGATTGACATGCCATGAATAGTGTTGATTGACATGCCATGAATAGTGTTGATTGACATGCCATGAATAGTGTTGATTGACATGCCATGAATAGTGTTGATTGACATGCCATGAATAGTGTTGATTGACATGCCATGAATAGTGTTGATTGACATGCCATGAATAGTGTTGATTGACATGCCATGAATAGTGTTGATTGACATGCCATGAATAGTGTTGATTGACATGCCATGAATAGTGTTGATTGACATGCCATGAATAGTGTTGACTGACATGCCATGAATAGTGTTGATTGACATGCCATGAATAGTGTTGATTGACATGACATGAATAGTGTTGATTGACATGCCATGAATAGTGTTGATTGGCATGCCATGAATAGTGTTGATTGACATGCCATGAATAGCGTTGATTGACATGCCATGAATAGTGTTGATTGACATGCCATGAATAGTGTTGATTGACATGCCATGAATAGTGTTGATTGACATGCCATGAATAGTGTTGATTGACATGCCATGAATAGTGTTGATTGACACGACAGAATTGGTGTTATATGGCACACCATAAGTTGTGTGGCGTGGCATGTGTAGCGCTGTGTGGCGTGGCATGTGTAGCGCTGTGTGGCGTGGCATGTGTAGCGCTGTGTGGCGTGGCATGTGTAGCGCTGTGTGGCGTGGCATGTGTAGCGCTGTGTGGCGTGGCATGTGTAGCGCTGTGTGGCGTGGCATGTGTAGCGCTGTGTGGCGTGGCATGTGTAGCGCTGTGTGGCGTGGTATGTGTAGCGCTGTGTGGCGTGGCATGTGTAGCACTGTGTGGCGTGGCATGTGTAGCGCTGTGTGGCGTGGCATGTGTAGCGCTGTGTGGCGTGGCATGTGTAGCGCTGTGTGGCGTGGCATGTGTAGCGCTGTGTGGCGTTACATGTGTAGCGCTATGTGGCGTGGCATGTGTAGCGCTGTGTGGCGTGGCATGTGTAGCGCTGTGTGGCGTGGCATGTGTAGCGCTGTGTGGCGTGGCATGTGTAGCGCTGTGTGGCGTGGCATGTGTAGCGCTATGTGGCGTGGCGTGTGTAGCGCTATGTGGCGTGGCATGTGTAGCGCTATGTGGCGTGGCATGTGTAGCGCTATGTGGCGTGGCATGTGTAGCGCTGTGTGGCGTGGCATGTGTAGCGCTATGTGGCGTGGCATGTGTAGCGCTATGTGGCGTGGCATGTGTAGCGCTGTGTGGCGTGGCATGTGTAGCGCTATGTGGCGTGGCATGTGTAGCGCTATGTGGCGTGGCATGTGTAGCACTGTGTGGCGTGGCATGTGTAGCGCTATGTGGCGTGGCATGTGTAGCGCTATGTGGCGTGGCATGTGTAGCGCTATGTGGCGTGGCATGTGTAGCGCTGTGTGGCGTGGCATGTGTAGCGCTGTGTGGTGTGGCATGTGTAGCGCTGTGTGGCGTGGCATGTACAGCGCTGTGTGGGGTGGCATGTGTAGCGCTATGTGGCGTGGCATGTGTAGCGCTATGTGGCGTGGCATGTGTAGCGCTGTGTGGCGTGGCATGTGTAGCGCTGTGTGGCGTGGCATGTGTAGCGCTATGTGGCGTGGCATGTACAGCGCTGTGTGGCGTGGCATGTGTAGCGCTATGTGGCGTGGCATGTGTAGCGCTATGTGGCGTGGCATGTACAGCGCTGTGTGGCGTGGCATGTGTAGCGCTATGTGGCGTGGCATGTGTAGCGCTGTGTGGCGTGGCATGTGTAGCGCTGTGTGGCGTGGCATGTGTAGCGCTATGTGGCGTGGCATGTACAGCGCTGTGTGGCGTGGCATGTGTAGCGCTATGTGGCGTGGCATGTGTAGCGCTGTGTGGCGTGGCATGTACAGCGCTGTGTGGCGTGGCATGTGTAGCGCTATGTGGCGTGGCATGTGTAGCGCTATGTGGCGTGGCATGTGTAGCGCTATGTGGCGTGGCATGTGTAGCGCTGTGTGGCGTGGCATGTGTAGCGCTGTGTGGTGTGGCATGTGTAGCGCTGTGTGGCGTGGCATGTACAGCGCTGTGTGGCGTGGCATGTGTAGCGCTATGTGGCGTGGCATGTGTAGCGCCGTGTGGCGTGGCATAAGCAGTTCCGTAAGTCTACTTTAACTTTATTCACATGGTTGATTCGTCATGTAAGGCATTAACACATTTTGAACGAGGGCACGCGCATATATAATTTATATTTGAAAAACACTGTAATTAAAACGGTGCCCTAGAGCGGGATTTTTCAACAGAACTTTACTATGAGGAAAATCTTCTCGAGAATCTTTGTTTGCAATGAGTTGATCAGATTTCCGGTATTTATATATATAATTTATATATTTTTGTGTCTATACTCGCGCGAGCACATAAACATTTAATGAACAAATTTAAATTAACCATCTTACACTACACTTCTTTTCTTCCCTTCAGGTCAGTGTGCTAAAATCAGGTTCTCTTTTGAGAGATATTGTACGCTCTGCCTAATGTGAGGCGGATGTTTGGTCCTTACAGTTCTTTATTTGTAGTAATTAAATGCTTCCTTAGATTACCCGATTCTTACAGTTCTTTAGCTCATATAATTTTTAAGTTTTCATAATTCTCTGAATCATGTATTTCTCTAGTTCGTATAGTTGATTAGTTTTGTTGTTCTTTACCTCTTGTAGTTCTTTAGCTTTTGAGTGTATATAAATCGTCAGTTCATTTAGTTCTTTAGTTTTTATGGTACTAGAGTTCTTATACTTGGTTCTTATAGTTCATGAGCTCTTTAGTTCTTATCGCTCTTTAGGTCTCATAGGTTTTTAGTTGTCATAGTTCTTTAGTTCCCGTAGTTCTTCAATCTTTTAATTCTTTTGCATCTTAGTTGAAATAGTCCTTCAGTTTTGACAATTTTTTATATCTCATAGTTTTCATTTTTGATGGTTTTTATCACTTATAGGTCTTGCATTTGCATAATTCTTATAGTTCGTTAATTTTTATAGTTCTTGCAGTTTTTTAGCTCAAATTGGTTTCTAGTTGTAATAGTCCTTATACCTTATATTGTTCTTATAGTTGTCAGTTTATATAGTTTTCATAGATTTCTAGTTTTTGTAGTTATAAAGTGGTTGTAATGTTTTTATTTTTTATCGGTCTTTAGTCTCAGTTCTTTGGTTTAAATAGTTTTTCCGTTCTTGTACAGAGTTTTTAGTTTTCCAGTTTTTATAGTTCTTTAGTTCATAAGTTTTTTTCACTTTTCAGTATACTTAAGTTCTTAAAGATCCTGAATTGTTGTGTTATTATTGTTCTTGTGTTATTATTGTTCTTCAGTTTTCATAACTCTTTAGTTCTTAAAATTATTTAGTTCTTATTTTCTTTCAGTTTCAATATTTATTTTGGCTATTTGGTTCATATTGTTTTATAGTTAAGATAGTTCTATAATGCCTACGGTTATAAAGTTCATGAAGTTTTTTAGCTCCGGTGGTTCTTTAGTTCGTATTGTTCATGAAGTTCTTCGAGTTCTTCAGTTTATATTGTTTCAATATTTCTTTATTTCTTAATGTTGTTTAATTCTTCAGTTTCTAGAGTTCTTCAAATCTTTAGTTCTTCAGGTATGATATATCGATAACTAATATTATGTTAATTTCATGTCGTTCCCTAGTTCTTAAAGTTTTTTTGTTCCTTTGATTTCTTATTTTTCCCAGCTCTTTAGTTCGAACGGTTCTTCAATTCTTATGGTTCTCCAGTTCCTTTAATTCTTTAACTTTCATAAGAAAAATTTCTCGGCTTCTTACACATTTCAAAACAGTGTACGCCGTGTTTGGCCTAGAAATATTTTACAGAATAATTCCGCAGCTAATATTTCTTTCACATCATTTTACTGAGTTCCGAAAGAATTTAATGGAATGAGGCTTCACTTAATTAGAAAAGCCGTTTATTACGGTCGTTAAACCCAGACACATTATAAAATGAGGAACATTTCGCGGTTGTGAAACTTCGGCTCGGATGTATCTCTATTTTGCTTCGGCAAGCAGGGAGGGAATTTTTTAATCTTGAGTTTGCAAAGGAAGATTGCGGTTGTTTCATTTCCCCTCGCGAGTTTTCCTTATCGCGACGGGGGTGGAGAAATGGGAGCTCCGAAGGTCAAACACATATGCGAACATGTCTGGGGTTTTTGGAAACGCATCTAGGGCCCTTGGGAACACATCTAGGGCCCTTGGGAACACATCTAGGGCCCTTGGGAACACATCTGGGGCCCTTGGGAACACATCTAGGGCCCTTGGGAGCACATCTGGGGCCCTTGGGAGCACATCTGGGGCCCTTGGGAACACATCTGGGGCCCTTGGGAGCACATCTGGGGCCCTTGGGAACACATCTGAGCCCTTGGGAGCACATCTGGGGCCCTTGGGAACACATCTAGGGCCCTTGGGAGCACATCTGGGGCCCTTGGGAGCACATCTGGGGCCCTTGGGAACACATCTAGGGCCCTTGGGAACACATCTGGGGCCCTTGGGAACACATCTAGGGCCCTTGGGAGCACATCTGGGGCCCTTGGGAACACATCTGGGGCCCTTGGGAACATATCTAGGGCCCTTGGGAACACATCTGGGGCCCTTGGGAACACATCTGGGGCCCTTGGGAACACATCTGGGGCTCTTGGGAACACATCTAGGGCCCTTGGGAACACATCTGGGGCCCTTGGGAACACATCTGGGGCCCTTGGGAGCACATCTGGGGCCCTTGGGAACACATCTAGGGCCCTTGGGAACACATCTGGGGCCCTTGGGAACACATCTGGGGCCCTTGGGAACACATCTAGGGCCCTTGGGAACACATCTGGGGCCCTTGGGAACACATCTGGGGCCCTTGGGAGCACATCTGGGGCCCTTGGGAACACATCTGGGGCCCTTGGGAACACATCTAGGGCCCTTGGGAACACATCTAGGGCCCTTGGGAACACATCTAGGGCCCTTGGGAACACATCTAGGGCCCTTGGGAGCACATCTGGGGCCCTTGGGAACACATCTGGGGCCCTTGGGAACTCATCTTAGGTGCTTGGGAATATATCTATGGCCCTTGGGAACACATCTGGGGCTCATGGGAACACATCTGGGGCCCTTGGGAATACATCTAGGGCCCTTGGGAACACATCTGGGGCCTTTGGGAACACATCTTAGGTGCTTGGGAATATATCTATGGCCCTTGGGAACACATCTGGGGCTCATGGGAACACATCTGGGGCCCTTGGGAACACATCTGGGGCCCTTGGGAACACATCTGGGGCCCTTGGAAACACATCTGGGGCTCATGGGAACACATCTAAGGCCCTTGGGAACACATCTGGGGCCCTTGGGAACACATCTGGGGCCCTCGGGAATACATCTGGGGCCCTTGGGAATACATCTGGGGCCCTTGGGAACACATCTAGGGCTCTTGGGAACACATCTAGGGCCCTTGGGAACACATCTGGGGCTTTTGGGAATACATCTGGGGCCCTTGGGAACACAACTTAGGTGCTTGGGAATACATCTAGGGCCCTTGGGAACACATCTGGGGCCCTTGGGAACACATATGGGGCCCTTGGGAACACATATTAGGTGCTTGGGAATATATCTATGGCCCTTGGGAATACATATGGGGCCTTTGGGAACACATCTAGGTGCTTGGGAATATATCTATGGCCCATGAGAATACATATGGGGCCCTTGGGAGCACATCTTAGGTGCTTGGGAACACATCTAGGACCTTGGGAATACATCTGGGGCCCTTGGGAACACATCTTAGGTGCTTGGGAATATATCTATGGCCCTTGGGAATACATATGGGGCCCTTGGGAACACATCTTAGGTGCATGGGAACACATCTAGGACCTTGGGAACACATCTAGGACCTTAGGAACACATCTGGGGCTGGGCTTTAAGCAGGATTTACGTCTTCGCAACAGTGCAGCTTGCAGCGTAGTCTTTTTTAGTAGACCTAGCTCCACACACTCTTGCATTCGTTCACCTATGAAAATAGGCTGCTAGAGTGCCAGCGATGTTGATGGGTGAGCAAGTGGTGCAACCAAGTAGATCTGGAAGTCCTTGTAACGCTACCACCATTTAAATTGTTAGCAAATTCTGTCGTGTTCCATGAACGAACAATAATTAATCGTTTTTAGCTCACCGATTCTATTATTTTCAGTGTTTCATGCACGGGGCACAACAAATACTACCAGATTTGCATTGGAAAACGAAAATGAGTTCAAGGAGTAAAACAGAACTCTAGAGTGACGAATTGTGTTAGGAAACAAGTGCTGCTCCTAATAAAAACGAGTCTCCCTAATGCACGTTCTTTTGATTCATTTTCTTGCTCAGACACTCGTCGTAAAGAAAATTCTTTCAGAACGTTCTTTAAATCCAATTTTTCTTATTCTCAAACCCCCATTATCATCCAAGTATTTTACCTGTAAGAAATGCTCTAAAGTCCTAACAATTAAACAATTTTCTCTGCTAAACTTCAACACCGTCAATGACGCAAATGCCCCCAGCTGTTCATTGAAGTCAGACTTGTTCGAAAGTTTCGAGAGGATGAATTTTTCAGACAAGTTTTCAAAACTCCTAATTATGTTTGCAGAACGAACAGCCATCGGAATTTTAATGAACTACCCACATTGGTAATCAATTTTCAAGACGATGACTCAGTAATCTTGACAGTTTTTTTCGGGTAGGAACTCGAGGAAGAAATCCAATCATGTCATCGACAGAATTTGAACTTTGCTCTTGACCGGGAAACGCGCTCATTTAATTATCCAGTCATGTTAGCGGAAAGGACCTAGTTAATTTAACCTACTGATCCATTAATATTATTGCAGAAATGTCATGCAAATGGCGTTCGGGGTGATTCACGCCGCTGAACTGAAAAGTTATACTGAAGTTCAAATTCAAGGAAAATGCTCTGAAAACTTTTAAGAATTGGGTGTTGTTGCAAGACTACTTTGAAGGAGCAATGTTGTAGGATCACATGGAATTGAACAAGAACGTTTAATGAGTGATCCCCTGAGTATTAAAACAACACACAATTCAGGAAAAGATGACAAATACGAGAAAATCTACGGGGAGAAAGAAAATTGACCAAAGAGTATAAAATCTTTGGGATGTGATAAAAAATTGACTTGCAATGAAAATATCACCGAACTTTGTATAAATAACTAGATATGAGAAAATCAACGCGATGTGATAAAAAATAACAAGAAAAGAAGAAATAATAAGCTTATGAGAAAATGTGACTCAGACCTGAAAGTTAGGATCTTGAAATTGCGAATGAAGAAAATAATCCGCAATATTTCCGATCGTCAGCTGATCAGTGAAGAATAAAATTTATATCAAAATAGCTGATTTGGCAAAAAATGTTTACAGTCAGAAATAAATATCTTCTCATTTTCTTAAACTTCTTAGGAGGTATTTAATTCTTCCATTGAAAATTTACATACCTTCGCAGAAGCATACTATGGCCCACGTTACAGTAATATATATGTGAAATACATTTTACTGCGCTTGTGAGTTTATTCCTCAATGTTTTTTTTTCAGTATCAATGATTCAGAGTACAAACAGTTCATCATTTCATGGCAAAAATACTGCTTGAATTCACTCTACTATATCATTTATCCACGTCACAATACTTCTTCTATTTCTACTACTTGATCACTGGCCAGTTTCACAATACTGCTAATATTTCCACCCCTTAATCATTGGTCAGCATCACAATACTCACTGACTGCATTTATTCTGCTGAATCACATTATTCTTTACGTTTGAGCTCTAACGATGCTGAATTTAACGGTGTCTTCAATATTTTAATTGAGACCACGAAAGCACATCGACACAACGCAACTCTGAAGACTTTCGAGACAGATTTGATTCGAAAGTCCTTTAGTAATGCAAACACCGGTCTCGTACCTAAAGTTTCAACGGACTTGATAAAATCTCCTACCCGAAACATTTCCTGCAATCTCATTAGATTGAAAACAAATAAAAAAGAGAATTTTACTAGAACTTGCCTTTAAAAGCGTTGGTTTTAAGAATGAATAATGTACGTTGTTCACGTTAGGATTGCAATCTCTAAGAAGGACATTATGAAGGCAGACAACACTTGCATCACAAGCTAGACGCATACTTGAACCTCTTTGTTGCTGAAATTAAGAGCTGAGCAGCGAAATATATGACATTTTAAAGTTAATGACGCCAATGTTTTTTTTCTCTTTTTTTCAGAGAAAGCTTGATAATTTTACTTGTGAGTCTTCCTCCCAGGAACACGCGTGAAGTTTTGTTTTGAGGGTGTCAGGACAAAATCTAGCCCTAAGTTCGCATTGCCTACTTGGGCGATGGACCGTTAATGAACCGTATCATTTAGGGTTTTCATGAATAATTTTTTTTCTAGTATTGCGAAGCAAGGATAAACAATCTCTAGAGTTGTTGATATTTAATAGAACAAAAATAAAAATTTAAATCAAGGATTAGAGAAAGAGGATAACGACGAGTGGCAAATAATCAATTATACAAACACAGAGTTGCTCTACTTAAACAGAACCACATTAAGTTATATTATATGATGAACGTGAACTACACTGAATGAAAGACTACACTGAATACACCGAGACTGAGCTGTACTAAACTGACAGGGCAATTGGTGCTCGAAAGACCTGTAATGAAACAAAACTGACATTGAAACTGGTGACAAGACAATGGCATTTAGCATAATTCAAGGTATGGACAAATAAATTAAGATTATCGACATCAATTGAAACTCACCAATGACGGGGCAGAAGGATAGCGCAATACTAGAAGCGGCCTAGCGGTTGAACCAAGAAATAAACTAAGGAAAAGAATCCTATTTAAGAGGACCGGATCCGTCTACCGACAGAGGTGTTGCGAATAGGGGACAAGGATGACTAGAAGATAGTTGTAGCTCCTGCAGTCAGACGTAAAAAAAATTCGTTAGGTCAACTCACTTAGTTAAGTACTCTCTGCCATAAGTTGCAGATAATTAGGTAATATCCAGTCGCTGATATCGTCCATAAGTTCGAGCAATAAATAATATTTAATATCTGCTGTTTTCCATAAATTACGGGTATTAAATGGAGTTCAATCCCTGAAATCTTCAATAATCGTACTGCATTCAGTCATTGCTGCTTCTCGTCAGCTGAAGTTTTTTCCGAAAAAGTATATTTCCCATAATGATTGCAAATTTCTTTTTTAAGGCCAATGATTCATGATGATTTTTTTCTACTATCTCAAAATGTATGTCTCTCTCCAGTTACAGTTTGATAATTTTTTTCACTGAAAGAGACAGACCTCACTTCGAATTTAAGTCCATAAGAATGAGATTAACCCAATAGCGAACGACGAAATTAATCTAATTGCGGGTAACCCAAGTCATAAATTTCTTTTTCTTTTCTTTTCTTTTTTCTTTTTAGTCATAAATTTCTTAAAAATTTTGTACTTGCCATGAGATATTTCGTGCTCGAGCCAGGTTACTAATTCAATTTTCTAAATTCGAGTTAGGTACTAAAAACTAAAAATATTGTTTTCAATAAAACAATGAAAACAATCACTATTATAAAAGTAGCCGCGTCCGTCCGTCCGTCTGTGTGACCCCCTTTCTAATCGATAGCTGTGATAGCAACAAGGATAAAGCTTAAGAAATACAAGAAATTATTCTATTGCATTATTTTTCTGTGGCGATTTTATTCCCTTTCACTTGGATTATGGTATCCAGAATACGCAATCGGCATATTTTTACAAATAGAAATTTTCTTTGAAGCTTTCTCTGTTGAAATTCATCATGTTGCTTTGATATTTTTAATTGATGATACGAAAAGAAATGTTTTAAATTCGTTTGACCAGTAACCTGGCTACCACTTAGTATAAAGCCCAAGATTTTGGAACTTGAGTTTTCGTTTTCGAAATTGTGATTTTCTTAAAAAGCTCCGAAGAGATAATAGACGACTTTTCAGAATAAAATTCCGGCAAAAGAGGCCAACATGGATAGAGAAATGTGTCCAACCGCAAGGGAGAAGTAGCAAGACTTCGACAGCAAGAAAAACGCCGAAGACGATCGGATGAACAACGCGAAATGGCGAGAAGAAGCAAAGCTGCTCGCCAACGAGAAGCTAGAGCTAAATTGACCCTTGAACGGCGTTTGGAAATTCTACGGAATAATGCAGAGCAGCCCCGAGTAGCTAGACAGAGCTTAACACATGAAAGAAGCAAGGAAATTCTTCGGCATAACGCTGGACAACACCGAGTGGCACGAGAGAATGTAACTCAAGAAAGAAGGGATGAAATTCTTCAGATTAATGCCGACCAGCACGTGTGCACTATATAGTAGCTATAATGAATACATACATCAGCTAACCAAACCTTAAGGAAAAATATGACGCATGAAAAATCTCAGATATCAGATCTTATACTTTTTTATTGATTTCGTTCTGATAAAACATTTCAAATTTTTCACAAAGATGCTGCCATCGTTAGTCTGATTAGTTCCTGAGATGCTATAGTCGTGTTGCACTGCTAAAATAGGACAGCGTAAAAGAAACAAAAGATATAAGGGACACGTCAATTATTTACACCTTGAAATTGTTTGACGTTTTATTTTACGGACATAACACATTATTTTGCTGAATTCACTGTCAAACCATTTGATTGAATGTTTGAGTAGACGAGAGGTAAACCCGTATTGCTACTAATTTGAGCAGACTAAATTTTCGTTTAGGATGTAGCTAAATAATTCTCTCGAACAGAACATTCTTTAACATTTCCCGGAGCCCCTCGCTACCGTTTGCCCTCGAGAACTTGTTGGACTACTTTTAACTGGGAGTCCCTGAGCTGCCTCCAACTCCGCCGTACTTTCCAGACTTGCTGGTGAAGTGTTACTCCGAGGCGGGAACACCGTCGTCGTAGATCCGCAGTCGGCCGTCGGCACCGCTTTTGTTTTCGACAATAGTACAAAAAAAATACTCGCTCTGAATTTCTGGAAGCCCTTTTTACCTTTTCTTTTTATTCATTAGGGATGCAATTGGAGTTCTTTTTCGTGTTGCAAATTAGAAAGAGAGAACGGAGGCTCCAAATGAGTTTCTTTGAAGTTCCCCCGAAAGAGTCGGATGTTCTCTCCAGCATTACGTTCTGCTTGCGACCAAGAAAATCAAGCTCATTCTTGTGCTTAAGTATTCTTTGGGCAATGTTTGATGTTCTGGCACTTTCGTAGATTGAAAGGTGTTGCGGATTCGATAAAAATGCAGAGCCTTTTAATTTGATTCATTGTGTTCAAGGGTCAATGAATTGAAATGTTTTTCCAGGAGTATCAGCAAGTCAATGCAAAACATTTGTTCCTAATTCTCATTTATTTCAGGTGGACTCATTTCATTTTGTGAGCGCGGCATCATAGCCGAGTGTGTACAGAAAGTGCACGACGCCGAAAGGAAATATCCAACTTTCTATGTTAATTTTAATTAAATGGAACGATTCAAGCGTGAAATTGTTCTCTAAGTTTCCGGCAGCGAGATCGTAAAAGCCAAATTAAATGAATGTTTTGTAACCATTACCGCCACCTTAGTGTTCGCTCTCATGCTGGACAGAACTATTAATGCTCGTAAGAGTGGAGAGGTCAATGCTGATTTCTTCTTTTTATCAGGAATTAGCCTTTCAGACGAGGATGTTGGTAGAAGTAAAGGCTTTTGAGAACAATTTCTACGGTCTTCGTGTTGCAATTTTGCAGAACCACATAGCTTTTGTTCTCGTAGGCCAAAGTTGTAAATTGTAAGTCGAAAGATGTGTTCACCGCCTCAAACCAATATTTTTTAACAATACCGTCTGCGTTGAGATCATTTAAATTTTTCTATTTCAAGAGAACTGAGTTTTGATATTATCAGGCACACTATTGGCGAGTAACTATAGTTCAGGGACTGAATTTTCAGACAATTTACGTCGGTGTAGAGGTACAGCTATGCAGCTTAATTTCCTTCGGTAGACTTAGTTAAACTAATTAAACATAATAATGCATAATTATGTATCATTTATTCATAAATTTAGATATTATTATTATTTATCTAAACTTAGAAACATTTGGGCCATCATTCGATCATTCATTCATTGAGGAAACGAGCATTTTCATTGCGATACTTTCTTCATTTTCAAAAATGCCTGCAATCTGTTTCAAACAAACGCGGTCGGTGAAATATTTGCTTTGGGGCCGTTGTTTCTGACACAAATAAAATTTTCTTGAAGTAGGACCATGAAACTCTGGTGAGCACAAAAGCAATCGTTGGATCCTCGTTAGAGGCATAAAGCTGCCACCTCAAACATCTAATTGCGCCTTGCTGCACATTTTATAGCTTTGCTTTGTGATAATTGCCTGCTCGTTTAAAAATAACAGCAAGCGAAGCATTGAACGCCGGGTTTGCTTTGTTTCTGTGCGCCCTTTGATTTATTTTGCCTTGTGGTGACTGTTGGAATTAGGAGCGGTCGGCTCGAGTGCAAGGTCGATCCCTCCCGCCCGCTGAGCGATGGATTTATACATGAAGAACGTGAATGACCTTAGGAGGTTTGTTATTCATTCCAGCAACGTCAATAAAACTTCGGGAATAAGAGCGCTGAGAAGCTCCTTTATGGAGTAGGAGAAACAAGCACTCGGGGTCAAGTTGAATTCACTGTCAAACCATTTGAATTCACCTCGCTTCTTTCATGTTTTAAGCTCTATCTAGCTACTCGGTGTTGCTCTGCATTATTCCGTAGAATTTCCAAACGCCGTTCAAGGGTCAATTGACAAGTACGAATGTACTTGTACGAATTGTCTTCCATCCGGTTCGAAGGACCATAGCAAATAAAATGGGGGTCGCAGTGTAAAGGATCAAGAAGCCGGAACTTTGCGCTTGGCGGCAAATGGTACGAGTTGGGGGGCAGGCTACACGAGCAGCCACCTCACTGCCCAGGCCCGCCGCTCGCCGTTCCCTCCTTGATTCTCCAAGCACTGGAAGACAAGTACAAGACAATTCTGTACGAATTTCTAGCCTTAGTTCGGCGAGCTGCCTTGTTTATTTTCTTCTGCCAGCTCGCCTATTAGATTTAAGCTAGATTTAAGAACATCAGGTTTGTAAAATTATTTTCATGATTTAAAGGGCAGGATGTAGGGAACAAATTCTTGGCCCGGCAGTTTCCGTTCTTCTTAGCGACTGACGATCGATAAGAAGTATACTTAAGCGTGCATTAGCACCGAATAATCAGACTTTTCACAGACCTCCAATCTGGCACCACCATCGGCGTAAACTGCTCATTTAAAGCCATATCCTACGTAATCTACGGGGAGCACCATAGGTGTTATTTACCTGCTGGAGGCGCTCGACTTCGACGCTGGTCCACTTACCAGACTGGGGACAGGCGGACGTAAATCCACTACCAGGGGATCTACATCTCGTGGCGTTATGCCTTGAGGTGAGGAAGCTTGCCGGACTTGCCAAACCCCTAAAGTTTCCGAACCCCTGCCATTTATATCATGGAGATTTCCTTTAGGACTCGAACCATTATCACGCATTATTCTGAGCAATATATTGATGGATCGCGTTTGATGGTGGCTCATCAAACAAACTAAAATTAATTACGTAAATTATTTTTCAGGCAATTAAGGATCAAGTACCTGTATGTTCACTCTCATTCTTTACTTCCAGTGCTTGGAGACTCAAGGAGGGAACGGCGAGCGGCGGGCCTGGGCAGTGAGGTGGCTGCTCGTGTAGCCTGCCCCCCAACTCGTACCATTTGCCGCCAAGCGCAAAGTTCCGGCTCGATTTATAGTTCTTGGATTGTGGATTGAGTTGGAACGGCGAGCGGCGGGCCTGGGGGGTGAGGTGCTCGTGTAGCCTGCCCCCAACTCGTACCATTGCCGCCAAGCGCAAAGCTTCCGCACAATTTAAAATTCTTGATAACTTGCTCGCAGAAGCAAATAGATTTCTGAAACGGTACTTTTTCTTGATCCTTTACACTGCGATCCCTATTTATTTTCTAAGAAGGGGAAGCAATTTTAGATACGAATAATGAACGTTTTTATAACAAATAAAATAACCAAGTATTTATACAGCAGTTTTATACCAGAGCATCATAGTTGAATAAGCGTATGAAATAAAAATCGCCGATGCAAAGTGAACAACACATTCTTTATTTCAATTTAGAAGAGGGAAGGTTTTCTTAAAAATTAAAAACTACACCTTATTAACATCTATTTCTTTACAACATTGTAATTTTTTTACGGCTGCAATCATTCAATTTCTGTCGTTATCCCTTGATGATTTTGTGGGTTTTGCAAATATCTCATTCGAGTCTTTTCGGAAGCCTTCGTTTGTTTTCAAGCGTTCTCGACTTGATTTAGGTTTTCAAATAACGCCACAAATTTACGAATTCGCTAAGTCTGCAGACTGACTTTGCCATTTCAATGTATGAGTATTGCTTACAGCTGAGCATCTCTTCAAAAGTTTCAGTATGAGAAGAATTTGATCCTTTGTAACTTGAGCTTGAGAATTTCATTTTGCCATCGAGAGCTGAGTGGTGAAGAGTTTTCAATATAGGATATGTGGTCCATGATTCTCAGGTTATAAATGACCAGTGACTATAAAAGAGTAAATGACATGAATAACCTCATACTCTGTATTCTTCCGAAGAACTTGCAGAAATACCTTGAAGGTTACTTTTGGACCTTAAATTCTGTTATTTTCTGTGTGTAAATTATTTGCGCCCTAAAATATACAGAAATATGAGTGTAAAATTTAACTTGCAACCCGGATTTTCAATTGTCCATGCATTGTGATTTTATTCATTAGGCGTTTGCACTAAAACATTGAAAGACTTCTAAGCTTTTTGATTCGTTGGAAAAATGTTAAATAAGTCCATTTTCTGCGCACGGAAATTTTTTTGCCCACCCAATTTCTGACACAATATTCTGCGTTTGTAGTATTAAGAATACTATTTTTAAATGTGTTTCATTGCTGCCAAAAAGAGAATATGCAAGGATGCGAAATACTTGCTTATTGTTTCACCGTCACAGATTTTCCTTGAACACCCGAATCATAAAATACCTAAAACCTGCACTACATGGTCATGAAGCTATAAGATAGCACTTCAACGCATTCTGGAAGACTTGCTATAATTATTCAATGTAATTTATACAAAGAAATGTTACAGCACCACCCACACAGCGCTGATCATTCTCTCCTTATAGCTTCTTAACTTTCAAAAAGCCAATTTGAAAGTCCCGTGGCCCCGCAAAATTCTACCCTGGCTTCAAACTTCTATTTGTGCGATTGTTGCAGAGGTAAAAACATCACTTCCAAAACGGGAAATAAGATGGAACATATTACTTCCACTCACTTAGAAATGTTTCGAAATACTGCGAAACTTTGTCTCTCATCCATGTGTTCTCCAAGCATGCAACAAATTAGCAAGTTGTTTTCACTTGAGGCGAGGGTTTCTTGAACGTACTCTCTTCTATATGAGTTTTGATTTTCGGAATAGCATTGAAAATATTGAGACTTTTTTTGTCTCTCCTCTCAAATCCTGTCAATGTTTGCTTTCTACAGCACCGATCGTTCTGCAGGTCTCGGTCAAAATATATATTTTGACATTCATGACGAAATTTTGTTTTTCACATTTCATCAAGGTATATCTATCTTAACTCCACATTCCCGCGCACAACGTGTGTTTACCTCCCGGAAGAGAGTTTGAAAAATTCAGTACACTTGACGATCCCATGTCGAGAACCTCAATCTGCAGAGCGATGTCTGATGGCCGAGTTGTTTTTAGCGAAGTCCGTCATTTGTCTCACTTGAAGTGCAGTCACGCGGTGACGCGGAGAGCCTCCAACCTCCCACACAGGCTCAGGATCAGCGCCACTTTTTGCCTGGACCACTACGTGTTAGATTTCTGAAACTGTGCAGGGAACTGAAAACATCAGCGGTTTAATGAAATGCTGGTGTGTGCGGAGTTTGCAGGGTGTAGATGTTATCATTGTAGTCTCCTAGTTCATTTTAAAGCATGGCTTTTAAAAAATGGCAATTTTTGGAGATAAATTGTATTTATCAACTGAGTTCAAAATTGTCTGGAGTGCTACTAGTCGTTGAGAAAGTCTGCCGTTGGTGAGAATTCGTGGGGTTTCTCAGAATGAACACATGTAGTTGCCTACAGTATCCTCAGTTCTCCAGAATATACGTAGTATAGTAGTCCAAAATATCCCAAGTTGTTCAGTGTTGTTTGCAGTTCCCCAGGATGTCCGTGGTTGTGTTCAATAGCTTTTAATTGAGCGTAAGATTTTGTTAGACATACTTTGCTCAAGCGCCAGTTTATATTTTAATTAATCATGGCTACATTGCCTAATTGTGACACCATAATAAAGAGCAGGTGGCACGTACCCAACACATCCTCAGGAATCAAAATAAACTACGTGACTGACACCGGTGAATTTTGTGAGGTGTTAAGAAATGCTTAGCTTATCCAATCGAATCAAGTTGCATCCCTGGCGAGGAAGGAAGAAATTTTTTAGACGTTTGATTTGAAAGTGGCGAGCCAATGCTCACTGTTGGAATAATATTTGAATGGTACAAGAAAGAGGAAAATAATTTAAATAATCAGTGAACTCACATTGAAACTATGTTCAACCCTATATAAGCGTCGATTTGCGTATAATCAATTTTCAGTTTTAATATTGTTAGTGTTGCTGCCAGCGATTTGGTGTTTAAAAAACGAATCTTTAGGTGCCAATGTTTTTCATTTCTCCATTCAAAATGTTAATGCCGCACTTTTTCATATGAACTAAAAACTAAATGTCGTTGCAATTCTTTTAGGTTTCATTGTGAGTGCTTTCGACGAAAGAACTAATGAAATTCTATGTTAGGACTTGAATTTTTTTTTAAATGCTCAGGTATTCGCCTAAAAACAAAATACTTCATGGGAGAAGTTTCGACTAAAAGAAAATAATCAATATACCTGAATATGGGATTGCACATTCATTTTAAAGACGATGCTCTCATGCAACGACCATAAAATGTGCTCAATAATGACCATAATTTTAATTAGAGCAGTTGATGATACAATTAATTGGCCAAAACTTTCATTCGGATTCGAAAATATTTGAGCAGATTGAGCTGAATTCCATTTAAAGAATTCAAACTGAACTACCACAAGTTCATTTGAATCTATAGTCTAATTTTATACGCGTAATTGTATTTCAATTGCGATACCATCTTTAATTTGTGAGAGTTAGGCAGGAATAATTAAGACCATCCCATTATTGTGTTCTTAGTGGTAATGCTTTCTTTAACAAAAAAGATGGTGTGAATTCAAAAACAATTTATGCTATTATTATCAACTCAAAATTATACGGTAACATTTCACCAAAGTTGGAAAGCAACTTCATCGTCTGAGCATGCCGATTTCATTTTACATCTTGTGGAAACGTGCGAATGGCATTTATCAATATTCACTTTGGCTATTACAGGTAAGGGCATCAAGATTTTCTCACAAAAAACAATTTTTTAATTACATAACTTTTCGTATGTTTTCCTCTGATAGAGTCCATGTTACCAACATTTTCCCAGCCATTAAAAATTTTATTTTTTATTCATCTTCAAAGTGAGGCGCAGCACTCGACATGGAACGTTCTACCTCCCACGCGATGGAAAATCTCGCACTCTGGAGTTCCTGGCTTGATGCTCGAGCCAGCACTCGGTCATCAATCTTGCTTCGGTTGTCGACAGGAGATGCCGCTCGGCTATGCCTCGCTATTTGCTCCCCTGTGTCACTAGAAACCAGCACAAAAATATAGGGACAGACTTGATGTCATTCGTCCTTCATGTATCTCGCACTCAAAGTCAGCTCAAGGCAAGAGACTTCGGGTTATTTGTACTACCCGTGCTGAGGTCCGAAGACCGGCGCGAAGAATCCTTGGATGGGCTGAATGTTTTCACTCTCTGTAACTTGACTTCGTTGTTGAGTCAGAGAAACCATGCCAGGTGTGTACTTTAAGTCATCCGGGAATCCCATGCTTCGGTCTCGAAACCGGCACAAAGAAACTAGGATGGACTTGATGTCATCCGTCTTTCTCGCACCTCGACGCTGAGGCTGGTGGAAAGAAATCCGAGATAACCTCGTCGCTCTTCTCTTCAATTGTTTAGCGTGATACTGGCGCTGTACAGTTGACCTTCCTACCGAACATTGGTAGAGCAATTGTCGCAGAATAGCATTTCCCGTAGAAGAAATGTCTTTAGCGGATGTCGAAGAAAATTGAAAGCTCGTACTGATGGTAGCTCGCGGGGAGTCAATCCTCGTAGTGGAACATTAATATGCGCTCCAGGCTCTATTACAGCTGCAACTGCCGTACAAGTCTCAATTTGAAATGTCAAATTGTTCGCACATGGCAGCTTAGCAAAATTTTGAGAATGTAAACCATACAAATGGTGCCGTATTTATCGATTTTTAATGCACACATTCTTCAACTATTTCATGTTTGTCTTTAAAGAATATCAGCGCTAGTAAGCTTAGTTTTAAAAATAAAAGAAATGCTTCTCTTCAGTTGTAAATAATAATTACTACTAATCTGAGGGTATTCAATTAACTTACTGAATCAATTATTTATTTACATAGATATCACGATAATAAAATCCTTGATAAGAATTTCTTAACCTACATAACCAAAATTGAAAGAACTCCGAGAACTATTTTCAACTCGTAATATGAAATTAATCCCATACGATGAAGGACTTCAAAATAAGCCACCTTGTGTTGAGTTTTGGAAGTAAATGAAAAATTGTTTTAGAAGAAACATATTCGTCTGTACACTGGTTTTCAGCTCCGTTTTCAACGCACAGGCATCCCGTTCACTATTGGAGAATACATGTGAAATTTCGCCAACGCAAAATCACATCTCATACTTGTCTCCCATTAGAGGACACTGCATGTAAAGTTTTGACAATGCACAATCGTACCTCAGGACACAGCCTTAGAGTTATCGACGGATTATTTCGAGCAAAAATTATCTTTCTGGTGTAACTGGCTGTCGGGTTGAAGCGTTCATCGTTACATATTCCTGGATTTTATAACTATTACCTCACCTTATATCGAAAACATAAGACTTCATACAGGGGAAAAAAAGAAAACCTGATCAAAAGGTATGAAGTTTCAACTTAGTAATTCATGGTTCCCCATTATTTCACAATGAAAATTGGTGATATAAAGCCTTTTTTGTTCTTTCCTTTATGTCGAAGGTTAGAATGTTTGTGAAGGCTACACGGAAACTTTGCTCTTGCTTAAAGGAACATAAGGGTTCCACAACATACTGCATGTAGGTGCACTTACGCTGCAAGGCTAACAAATCGAATTGTGCCGAAATATATTGTTTTTAAGCATATGAAGAAATATTTTTAGTAATAAATGGCCATGAAGTTATCGTGTTGGTCACAGAATAACTGCAATGGCATTCAGTTCTCGGGAGCCGCTTGCTGGAATGCATTCCTTTAGGGTCATCTCGTTGGTTTTCTGATTTTAGGAGGTAAGTAAATGATAGCTTTCAACCGTTGTAAAAAAATTTATGGAAAACATTTTTTCTCTGTAAATAGAAATCGAAAGTATTTTCGTTAATGTTAAACCACAAAACGAACAATAATTAATAATGAAGACTATCTCAATAAATATAAATATATTAATTATTCTATGATACAACATTTAAACAATTTTAAACAATTCAAACAATTTATTTACCACAGGAGATACAGAGGTAGAATGCCTGTGAACGGAACGAGATGAACATGGAATCCCCATGCGAAAAATTTTGTCAGGCATCGTGTTACGTCTTTGGTACATGAAACCAGTGGGTAAGCAATTAAAAAATATTTTATAGAATATAATCGACGGCCTTGGAGAAGTTTTCATGCGACTGATTTAGGATTTTGAAATATCAGAAAGCAATATAAGAGTGACAATACATTACTGACAGCATATTATCATCAAGTTACTCAAGAATTGCCTATGGATAAAAATTCAAGCTGAAGAGTCTTTAATGTAGGATAAGAATCCTGAATATTTTTACAACGATAACGTGACTTCGAAAGAACCAAGAGAATTTCTTCACCCATTGCTAGTCCCTCCCTCGTGTTCTTTCTTTGTTCCGTTCTTCTCATCCTCTTTTCATCTTCCAACATTTTTCTTTCCCTCTATTTCTTCCTCTCTTTTGCTCTCATCTCTCTTCGCTCCCCCTCTTTCTCCTTTTCTCCCATTCTTTCTTCTTCCCTCCCTCTCTGTCTACCCCACTCTCCTCCCTCACTCCACCTCCCCAGAACGAGATGAACGGACGGATTAATGACAAACGTCATGGCTGAGAGCGCTCTATTAGGCTCTAATGAAGACATGATGCAGGATATGATGCTCGGTCTTAACATGAGGCGGCGAACTCCATACGCCAGCGCAGGAGCGAGCGCTGCACGGAGACCCGTTCATGTGCACTGCAAAATGCTGCTGGTGTCTCTCTTCCCGATTGCCGTCTGGTATCCACTACGATGAAGTTCAAAGGACTCCTTGCAAACGTTGACCTAGAATTTGGCTACGCTCTGCGTCTTTTAACGAGACGTTTTCACAGAGTATGTCCTAGCGTTTTCAAGGCGAATCAACTTTTGAATGAGTTTTTGGGGTGAATGGATATAGATATTCTAACGATGAGAAATATTATCAAAATTTTAGGTGGAAGTCCTGAGCTTTGCATGAGTTCTTGGGGCAGAAAAATTGCCTGTTGAATTAAATACTGAATTTCGTGCCTTGATTTTCGAATTGAATGAAAACTACTGAATTTTTCAAAATGCTTTGAAAAGAAAACAGACCCACAAATGCTCGAAGTTGAGTTATTTTTTAATTTTCATATAACGAAAAATCAGATTGAAAATAGGCAGATTAGATTGAATTGATTCGAAAAGTACTGCAGTGAAGTTGATAAGCTAAGGTATTCCAAAAATAAAATTATTCATGCTCTCTTGTGTAAAATGGCTACTCATTTTGACTTACTGAATCAGTAATTGATTTACATAGGGATCACGATTGTAAGATTGTAGTTATAAGAATTTCTGAACCCATCATCACCGAAATTGGAGGAACTCTGATAATTATTTTCAGCTTGTAATATGAAATTTATCTCAGAGGAAGAAGGACTGCGGAATAAGTCACCTTGCTCACACGAGGGGAAGAATATTTGTTCGGGGCAGCTACTGTCGTAGTAGTCGTATGACTAAATTTTAGAAAAACTTGTCCAAATTTATAAAAAGGAAACATAGCACATCATTATACAGTATTCGAAAGGAAATTAGATTCTATAATCAATCAAAAATATTGTGAATGTTGCGAAAGAAAGTGAAAGTTTTCGACAAAAATGAGAGCTTTCTGATAAGTTTCAGCTGCTGTATCATGGCACACCGTATCATGTTTAATAATTATTGTTTAAACATTGTAATTTTCGTTAGTGTACGCATATACTTCAATTTTTCAACGTACAGGATTTCATGAAATCCCAATATCGTTCTGATAAAGAGCGAGCTAACATGCCATATTTGCTGCAAAATGTATTCGCCGAGAATTGATTTGCTCATTAAATGCGAACGATTGGTTAAGAATTTGGTATATTTCTGAATAGTAACAAAGCTTTTGTTTATTGAGCATCAGGACTGCATAAAATACAGAGCCTATCAAAGACATAGGCTTTGAGGAAGTGTTCTCTCATTGAGTCACGTCGACCTGCTAGACTACGTCGATTAGATTACATTATAAGTTAGTTTAAGCTCCCTAACCGCATCAAATGTGCTCCAACGGTATGATGGATGATAGTACCATTTAGTGAGGAATTAAGGAGAGGGGAATCTGTGTACAAGGTGTGTTCTCACGCAAGATCCCTAGCGCATACAACACGCCGGTATAAAATGAATCGTTAAAAAATGCACTATTTTAAGAAAACCTGGAGTTTTGGTATAGAAACAGCAAGTGAAGAAGAAAGTTTATGAAACAATAAAGTTGAAGAAGAAAGAAATCGGTGCTGAAAAATAAGGCAGCAGGGAACTTAGAAAAGAGGTTCTGTACCAAAGCGAAAACCCTATTCTATTTAGAAAAAAAGTCCCATGTAACCTTTAGCTCGGGCACTCTTACTTCCCCCTTATGAGCGCTAGTCCCCATAGAAACAATAGCTGTTCCCCCTAAGGAGGGCTCCGTCTATCCGTTGTGTGCTGCTGTGCCTGTTTAAATTTTATAATTGTAAAACACCACAAAACATGAGAAATTTATTTCCTGCCGAAGCTTTTGGCTAGATTGGTTAAGCCTTATTTAGCCAAAAGCCGAAGCTTTTGGCTAAATAAGGCCCAATGTATTTTTAGCAAAAATCTATCCACTTAATTTGTTTCGATCCTCACGAGGGAACGAATGTATGTTTTGGAATACGTACATTTCGAATGTCTGTGGGTATCTGATGAACGGAATAAATACTTTTCTATTGTTGCTTAGTACAAGCTTTTTTATAGATGTTCAATTTTCACGGAAATAAAAAATTATTCAAATTCGTTTTTTAATATTCAGTGTTTGTTTAATTGTCAACTGCACCTTGAGAAATTTTATTCAGTGGTTAGAGACTTCTCGAGTTAGTTGCATTGAATAAGACAAAAAAATGTACTGAAAAATGTAGCGTGGTCGTTTGCTTTCCAAGTGAACTGAGACAAAATACTACAAAATTATTGTTCATTAATTTTACAGGGACTAAAATACCAGTCGGCAATACTGTCAGCCTCTTAATAAATTTCACTCTGTCTCAGAATGCAAACAGCGTTCCACACAATCTACGCTTTTAGAGACGTGTTATTATTCTTGTAAAATTAATTTTTTTTGTGTAGTTTACAAGCGTTTTACTGTAAGGTGTGCGATTTTGCTTTCGCAAAATTCGCAAACCTTCCTCTCAAAACGCATAAACATCTTTTATGAAAATATATTTTCTTTACAGCATATGCATGGACTACAACATGCATGATATGAAATTTACGAGGTGTGTTCAGTTTCAAGGGTCGTAAGTTATCACAATAACAAAACATAATTTTCTTCACGTGATCATGTCATCACCACCACATTTGCAACTCGCCATCCACCAAACTTCAGCTAACCAAATATTTAGAAGGTATCATACTTGGACCATGACTTTTCTGAACTTCAGTGCGCTTTCACTTCATGTCAGCTTTGGTATCGCAGAACAAGTTACAGAGCTCATCAGTTCGTCGCGAAGCTTTCACTGGAGCAGCCTGACTTTCTTTTGAGTTGTCTACGGAGCCTCGCTCATCAATGAGCTCAATCTCAGCAACCAGCTGCTCCGCGCTACGCCTTCTTCACTCCCGCCTCTATAAGCCGGGACGTGGTTGGTCAAGGCCGAGTTCTCGCCGGTAATCTCATTGGCTGCCTTCAAAAAAGAGATTTCTTCATGAAGAAATCTACTTACTTCCAAGTCGAGGGCTTTTTAGCGTCGTGCCAGACCTCGGTTTCTGCTGCTGCAGCTCTAACTTCGGCTTCCTGTTTGGTAAAGTCTTTAGTTTCTTTGAATTTTGCGTTAAGCATCATTCGACCGAGACCTTGTATTTTTCAGCATCTCTTCTTTTAAGGGCTGACGGTTTTTTCATCATTAACACAGAATTAAATTTGTACATAATTTTAAATACTTTTAAGAATCACTGTTTCAAAAATACATAAAAATAATTGCCATAAACTAGCGAGGAGAATGTAAATTTCTTCCCTATTCTACCGCTCCTGCTCGCATATCTGTGTCATATTAATTTGTTTGTGTAGTACAAAACGGAATGAAGTTATAACTCACATCCCTTGGAAGCATGGCTAACGTTGACGCAACACACGAACAACTTTGTCGGAGTTTATGAACAGCGTTTTCTCAGCTTTAGTAGAACTTCGTCTCTGCTTAAAAACAATGCTAAATTTGCCGTCTGTGGTTAGTTAATTTTTTTAGTATTATTGAAAGCGTCCGATCATAGTATATTACATTGAAATCGTTGAAATTATTTTGAACACTTCGCTGATGAAATGAATTCATAGTTTAAACCTGATCAATTAATTTTTAAATAGGAATTGGCATTGTTTGGGATTAAATGACATCAATTTGAAATGTTTCTAGTGCGATTTTTTCATTCTAAATGTTTCATTTCATTTTTAATGATCCATAGCTCGGGCGTGGGGAGTGTGATGCTCTGATGCAATCTGCATGCTTTCTTTAATATTTTTTATTCACGTAGTAAACGAGAGGAATGAGTGTGCCTTTCAAAACTTGAGGTGACTATGGGGAATAATTTGAGCTCATCGAGGATGGAGATGCGTCAGTGAAAGGACGGAAGAATTATTCAAATGAATAATAGCTGAAAGAATGCAGACCAACTTTTTAATTCCATGGCGGGTGGACGCAAGTGGAGACTAAACATCCTTTTTCATTCCGAAGAAGAGAGAAAAAATGACGAATAGCCCGCAATGTCAATTTCACTTTGAAATATTTCAGGAAAACGTATCAGAATAATTGAGATAAGTGTCTACCATAGCTCCAGGAATATTCGTTTAAATGAAACATGTTCCAGATAGCAGAGCTATAACGCTCAAAATTTGAGATAGACTATACTGAGCGGGATTAATTTTTCTAGAATATTAAGATAAACGTTACAGTATTCATACAATTTACGCAGTTAAAAAGGTTTCTTCAAATTTATTAACAATGATATTGATGACACAATGTAATTTTCATTGAGATTGTTTTTCTGGCAAGCACCCGTGGAGGAAAAACATATTCAAAAAATTGCATTTTCAGATCCGTACACATCAATATTTCATGGAGGCGTAATATAAAATTTACAGACAACATTGTGGCCAGGTGAATTTAGTACATAGTGCAACCGTACACCAAACTTGGATAGCGCTATGCTGAACACAAACACAATTGCACCCTACACTAATACCTGTTGCAATATGTAAACATTATATCACAGGCATACATCACACTGTTACGGCTGTACATTTTACATAGTTCATACGTACATCCAATTATGACCGGCTCCACTTATTAATGTGTAAAGTTATGCTCCAAACTATGTCTGGTTGTATTAAGTACATACTACATCAATGCTCCAACATTTATCGAGCGTTATCTGGTGCATAGTTAAAACAATTCCCCAAATAATAACTAGCCGCACCTGGTCCACGTACGTTACCTCAATGTATAAAAAAATAACTAATTGGACTTAGTAAGTACGCAGAACAATTATACACTGAACTATGACTGATTATATATAGTACATAGTACAACTATGCACTAAACTATGAATGAATGTATTTTGTAGATAGTATAACCATGCGCCTTACTATGATCGATACGGTACAGATACCCTCCACTGTTGAAATGAACTCCACTTCGGCTACACTGTACGCAAACGCCAGAGAGGACGACTGAATTAATTGAAAACATGTATTCCAAATGAAAAAATTAACTTGCGAGAAAATATTCTCATGAAAAGGAGGGTAAGGCCTGAGTCTTGCACATATAATGGGAAACCTTGTTAAATTCAAAGTAATATCCGTAAAAAAACCTTGAACAAAAAAAGACACTCGCGTCTGAACCGACTGATGCAGCGTAGCTACATGGATAAAACGATGCAGGTTTTTAAATCTTACAGGTTTTTAGGAGTCTATGTCAAGCGATTAACTACTGAGGGAAATGATTCAATGTATCACGCGCAATGTTTTATTCATCTGAAATGAGCGAGAGAAGGTCGTGGTCGAGCACAAAACCGCGGCCGCTGTAGAAAGAACACGGAAAAAATACGACAATAAATATCAACAGTGGCAACCAAGGAAACGAAAGACTTGATTTAATTAAACAAAACATTATAAATTTCCATAATGAAAGAGTGTTTTCTCGTTTAACGAATGGGACAAATTACTGATAATCAAGAAGGAAACGGCTGCAACTGATGCAGTGTAGAGTACACAATACTTGTGCTAAATATTAATTTATTATATGCACAGTACTTGGTAGTACGTTTTCCAGATCAGGATAAGTGTCGAGTATTCAAATAATTTATTCAGTCAGTGAGACTTGTCAGTTTCATCGCCTCGACCTCTACTGCGGTTCTTGACACTTGTACAAACGAACATATCGAGCTGTTAACAACCAACGAACTTGTAAGAAACTGCCCAATAAATGCCATCGAATTGCTAATATCAACCAACGTTGTAGTAAGTTTTATTTCCACACTTGAAGTGTCTTGGCGTCGAGAGCTCTGTATTTGTGACAAGTTCATGCCCTAACATTTTATAAGAGGGATATTCAATAGGTAATGCATTCAATGTTCTGTCATCGCTTACAAAATTGTTATCATACGTTCATCAATTCCTCATAGCGAGAGAATTGCCACACCTTCTTTCCCCTCACTCCCTCCTGTTCCCATTTACCCCTCAGCCTTTGCTCCCTCCTCCTCCTTCTTCCTCCCATTTGCCCCTAACCCTTTGATCCCTCCTCCTCCAATTTGCCCCTCACTCCCTCCTCCTCCCATTTGCCCCTCACCCCTCGCTCTCTCCTCCCATTTCCCCCCCCCCCACCCCTCGCTCCCCCTCCTCCTCCCATTTTCCCCCTCACCCCTGGCTCCCCCGCCACTCCCACTATCTCCCCTCAAGGAGGCGTTACCCTCCGGAGGAGAGCGCAAGCGAGTCCGAGGGGGCCACTACATATTGCCTGGCTTTGATCAAGCTTTCTTGCGTGACCTGAAGTGACAGCTTTTGGGTTCCAGAAAACATGGATCTTTTACTGCTTATTTTAGGGGACGCTCTCAGTATCGCATCGGCGCTGCCTAGCTTCTAGCTTCTCAGAAGATGTTTGCTCTTCAAGAGCCATGACGAAATGCTGTCAACGCACAGGACATGTTTTTCATGCGGTTGCATCAAGAGAGATGCTCTCCGAATCGCAGCAGTGAAGTCATATTCATATGTCAGCTTTTGTAAAGTTTAAGATTTGTCTCGTTCACAATCCAACGAATAAAAATTCAAGTAAAAAGTTAGATAAACATTAAAAATTCGAGATTAAAACGTCACAGCTTAGCTCAGTGCTACGAATTATTTAGAATGCGTGATTTGGGCTGCTGTAAAATGGTAAGCCCATAAAAAATATTTTAGGTTTTTAAATTTTTACTTCTTTACTTAAACGCGTCCTTATCGGATTTCAAATCTTCATTCGGTAAGACACGATGCAGTGATTAGAATATAGAACAAAGAATTTTTGGAAAAGGCTATTACCACCAGTGTCCAGGCATGCATGGCGTGTCCGGGGAAGCAGAAGCGCTTGTTTCCCTATGTATGATAGAAAGGATGTTTTATTCCAATCATGCCTTATACTTATCATCTTGTATATTGGTTTTTTAATAACCTTATCACTAACACCAGGATGCAATGACGATTACCCCCGGTCAAGCCAGTCCCCATTTCCGACACTTGGGTAGAGTGGGGAATTGTGGCTGAGTTTTCCCTTTTCCCAACGGGGAGAATCACCGGGCGGCACTAGCGGGATTCAAACTACCGACACATTCCCGTGAAGGTCGAGCGCTCTTAATCACTCGGTCACGGTAAACACACAAGTCTATAATAGTCCCTCTAATCTGGTAAGCTGGTGTATTTAGAATCAGTAGACCATTTAATTGGCATGTACATGTTCATTCGCACACCTGCTCAAGTGCACTGGTGATGATTAGGATAGGTTCATGCCGTAACAATTTATGAGGGATGTTTAATAATTAATGGGTCCGCTTTTCAGTCATCGCTTATCAAATAGTTATCATACAATGTAAGAGTAATGTACAATGTAAAAGTAATTACGCTGAAAAATACACTATAGTCTCGTTCATATGAACTTTTCTTCTCTTCCGTTGAAAAATACACTACATTCTCGTTCATATGAACTTTTCTTCTCCTCAGCTGAAAAATACACTACAGTCTCGTTCACATGAACCTTTCTTCTCTTCTGTTAAAAAATACGCTACATTCTCGTTCATATGAACTTTTTTTCTCTTCCGTTGAAAAATACACTACATTCTCGTTCATATGAACTTTTCTTCTCTACCGTTGAAAAATACACTACATTCTCGTTCATTTGAACTTTTCTTCTCTTCCGTTGAAAAATACACTACATTCTCGTTCATATGAACTTTTCTTCTCTTCCGTTGAAAAGTACACTACATTCTCGTTCATATGAACTTTTCTTCTCTTCTGTTGAAAAATACACTACATTCTCGTTCATATGAACTTTTCTTCTCTTCCGTTGAAAAATACACTACATTCTCGTTCATATGAACTTTTCTTCTCTTCCGTTGAAAAATACACTACATTCTCGTTCACATGAACCTTTCTTCTCTTCCGTTGAAAAATACACTACATTCTCGTTCATGTGAACTTTTCTTCTCTTCCGTTGAAAAATACACTACATTCTCGTTCACATGAACCATTCTTCTCTTCCGTTGAAAAATACACTAGTCTCGTTCACAGGAACCATTCTTCTCTTCCGTTGAAAAATACACTACATTCTCGTTCATATGAACTTTTCTTCTCTTCCGTTGAAAAATACACTACATTCTCGTTCATATGAACTTTTCTTCTCTTCCGTTGAAAAATACACTTCAGTCTCGTTCACATGAACCTTTCTTCTCTTCCGTTGAAAAATACACTTCAGTCTCGTTCACATGAACCATTCTCCACATACGTTGAAAAATACACAACAGTCTCGTTCATATGAGGCATTCTTCGCTCACAACGAAGAACACACTGCATCCTCGTCCCCATGAAGCATCTCCGCCTCCCGTGACCGATACTAAACATTCCAGCGGCGACGCCGAGCATCGGAGAGAAGCTTCTTCAGAGGAAGCCTTGCGAGTAAACATGTTGTCTCGTGGTATCAGAAATGCTGCTCGCTTTATAGCCTTCGTGAATTGAATACCAGCGCACAAATTCCCTGCAGATCGAGGAGTTAAAGTCACGACCAGGGAAATAGGGCTGGTGATTGTTTTCAGATTTTTATGTTCCTTCAAGTTATAAAATATGTAACGCTCGCTCCCTTGCGTCAGGATTTCTTTGGCGTTCAACAAGCCCCGTTTGGTATTTTTTAAGTCAGAAGTTTTAGCACTGTCCAAATATTCTGTAGATTCTTCTTCATTTCGAGCCTGCTATCTTGGAAATATTTATCAATAGATTACGAAATATTGGTGTGCTCGCTCTGCAACATTCCAAACTTTTCCGATAAAAACGCACGCAGCTGTGTAGTCTTAAAACATTCGTAACAAGCGTCATTGTGCAAAAAATTCTAATAGAATATGGCGACAGAAACGATTTAGTGGCCCACTCTCAGGTTGTCCTTAAGTCCCGTGCAGGCAGACACCCATTAATCACGCACAGGCACCAAAGGAACACGTTCACAGTTATCAATTTTCACGCACGAGCCCTAGTGCGTTCATTTTAGCACCATCTAAACGCGGCCGTAGCAGAAAGTGGGGTGCCATGACTTGACATTTTTTCTCGCATCATTTTATCAATGATTACTGTGTCAAGATTATTTGATTTTTCATAAAAATGAACATCTGGCTGCTTAATACGTCAGTTCCAGTATCTATTTTATTGAAGTGAGGTATGTAAATACGCTTTGTTCAGTGAAATAACGGAAAATTATCCTTTTGATTCTAAAACCGATTCACATGATCGCTAATATGAGTGTTTCTTTCGGACGCTGAGCCCCCAATGCATGGAAAATTAACGCATGGAAATGGAAAGGGGGACAATTCATCTTCTGATGAACAACAGATGACCAACAGACAATTGAATACCTGCGTGACCCAGGATGTCAGAGCGAGCCTGTTCTGTGACTGTAAAAAGCGATACATTCGATGGGTGCTTGTGAACTACACATTCAATCCGTCATGACGAAGAACCAAACTCTTTTCGTTTCTTCAACAAGAAAGAAATTAAGAAAAAAACATTTTACGCAGATGAATAAAAAAAGAGGAAGGAAAGAGAGGAGTGGATTACCTTCGGACCCAATAATGACTAATGAGAATTATATAAGTCTAAGAAGGGAAAGTCAGGTGAAAATAGAATTCGCTTACATTATTTTCAAAATGTAGACATGAGGTCTCCTCTTTTGCGTTCAACTCGAGATATATAAACGGTTGCTAGAAAACATAGCGCACCTTCCATGCAAAACGAAGCTTGAGACATAGTCAACATAGTCCCATCATCTAATGACAGGGTTAATTTGAATGCTAGCATCTAGTAGAACGTTGTTAATAAAACACAATCAAACATTAGAAGCTCTGTATATTCCTAAACCAAAGCCCCCTCTAAATGCAAATATTAACCTATTCCCCATCAAGGAGTTCATTACTTTGAACTGTTCCGTAAACTAATGGAACATTCTTATGACTCCACGATTTTTTGGAGTTCTTTGGCGATGTTTGTATAAGTTGAATAAACTTGGCGAACATTTTCAACATTCTTACTTATGTGAGTTGTGTTAGCTGATATAAAGCTTTGTAAAGTTGTTATATTTCTTCAGCGTAAATGTTATTTTTGCAGTATATCAGCCTGATGACGTCAGAACGTCACATTTTATACATTGGTAGAGTTTGGTTTCGTAGAACCGAGTAGCGACTCACTATTATTTTGAGAGCTTGAACGACTTAGTTTACCATTGGTAACATGTTAGAACTTTAAGTGCACTTTCTTAAAACATGCGTAATAAAATATATTGAGAATGTTTTCATCTCAGAGTTTTCTGTTCTATGACTGAAATTTCCTGTTCCGACATCAGCATGAATAGCACCACCGCACAGATAGATTTAACTCACAAAATCTCTTGTTATTATTGTTGGTTATTGCTTACCATAATAACTAACTATTATGATAACTATGATATTTAGCTACTCACTATATTTATTATCATTGGTTCACTCGAATTCGGTGTTCACACAAATCCTGGCCGCCACTCATAATCTTTGTATGAATGAGTCTGTCAATAATTACTTAGTTTATGATGCTTAATTTCAAGAACTGAGAAAAGATCTTTTTTCAGGGAATTGTTTCCCCAAATGTATGCCTGCTGAAAGAAGTGGTGTTGCTGCCTGGTCCGCTCTTTATCGCTGTAATTCATTCGGTACGTCCGGGTAAAAATTTTGTCATACTTTGTTTATGGAGAGAATTCACCTTTGCAATATGAAACTTCGTTAGGAAGGTGAAAATATTTTCATGAATTTCATACTGGTCCTCAAATTTCCAAGTTCAGGAGCAGTTATGGAAAATAGTTTAGACATATTCGCTGGTTGAGTACATTCTATACTACACTGTCCCTTGCATAGATTTCCTTGACTGTCCCATGACGCAAGTTTGTATTTACTTGTGGCTAATTAGTAAACTTTTGAGATGAAAAGCTGATATGTAAATAAAATATTCCAAATTCTTGTTCAGAAATTTTGCATAAAAATTTCAATGCATCCCTGCCAACTTTCAAACCTGTCCTTCACCAAATTTGCTCTTTAATAACTTGTTTGTTATTCAATTACTAAATCTAATGTGCCTTTCGTAATGGGTTACGAACCGAGGGTTTGCCCCTGCTTTCTTCAAGCTTAAAGATAAAGAAAAAGATTTGTCTGCTTCAAGCACCGGTGGTAGCGCATCAAACAGAAGCTAGAAGGACCTTAAGGGCAATGCCCAGCCTACTCACGCCTAACTTGTAGCATTTTGTTTCTGTACTAGGCTGTTGTCTAGTAATACGAGTGCTTTGGAACCACCATCATCATCATCACTTTGATAAGTACAGCAGCTTCGCAATCGTGATGGAGTGAGCTAGCTCCGACCGGGGCCCCCGCCTCGTCTTCGCCACTCAACGCAGCCTGGAGACGGCAGCACACCGCACCACAGCACAGCTCTACTGCCCAGCTTTGCCTTAGGTACGTCGCCCTAAACGAAAGGCACTTGTTAGGGTGATTGAGGCAAAGTACAACTTCATTCGTGAATTAGGGGCTATTTCGCTCTAATTCGTTCAAATTTAAAATCTCTTGACTTATGCCTATACAATGAGCAAATTTGTTTATTCTCTTCTGAATTTTCTATTTCTTTATTCTATGAAATTTCAGTGGAAGAGTGTTCATGAACTTTTAACGACCATTTCTTACAGAGCGACAAACTTCTTATAGCGCTCTGGAAAAATGCTCATGTAATTTTACTATTCCAGGTTGTAGTCGTGAGAGGAGCAGGCCCAGACGGGGGTGCACCCATGTGCCTATTTCACCCTGTTTCACGGGCGAAGTCGGGTCGCACTAATTTCCACCGGGCACCAGCAGTCCAGCTTAAAGTTGACAAAATTATTGTAACGGCTAAACCGTGTGTTCCTACGGTTAAATTAAACTTTAGAGTTAGCTCTGCCCAGTTATTTATTCCCCGTCTGTAAGGTTTTGCTCAATTCTACTTAAATTTCATATTGCACTCAATAGCACAGCTGCAGTACATAAACCAGTAACAGAGTCATATTACACTAAATAACTATTGCAATGCATGAAACTACCTTGCTGCTAGAAAATCATTTAGAAAGGAAGAACGCAACCGTAGTACACTATTCAGCTCGGCCGTACACTCTTATTTTTACCTTAATATAACGACTACAGTACATGATAAAGCTTTGGTTTGCGACTTGAAGCATAGGAATTTTCAGAGAAAGCAATGTGTTGCAGCCAAAGCAGGAAAATGTTCGTTAGCAGAAAAATGGGCCGTCCACTCGATAATGAGAAGCAAATATGTACGGAGCAGCCTGGACTGGAGGGCTGGTGTCGTCAGAGACATCCACGACTAAGGCGTATGTGCGAGCCATTTACGACGTCGTCTTGGTGTAGCTAGCAGCGTAAGTTTTTTGTAGACTAGGCTAAACTACGTCTACTCTTCAGAGAAAAATATTCATGTATGAGATTTTCAATAATATTTAATCATTTAGAATTTGATGACCAAAGTCTGGAGATATGATGTGCCAAATTTTAGTCAGAAAAATAGCTAGTAGCTTAGCCGAGTACACAGAAGAGCTTGCGATACTGGCTGCTCTGCTTTACATAAACGAGAATGATTTGAGAATCAGTCCTTGAAGATCAAAAGGTGAAAAATGAAAGTTTGATGTCTGTTGAGATTGTTTGTCCCCTCGTTACGACTAGCGTTGCAGTCACCGTGAAGTTGATCAACCCAAATCGAGGCTCAAGATACAGTGGATGAAAATTATACGCCTCAAATTGTTATGAAACCAAAGTGACTTTTATCTCCAACAGCGGCTGTTCACTAGCTATAGGTTCTTGTTTTGTTCGAAATGTTAGCTATGTGTTTTTGGTTCCAAACAAGAAATTCCAGCTAACGGGCAATTTAATGAAAGCAAATCAAACGATGAATTTCATTCCCAGAACTAAATGTGTAGTTCTTTTCCCATAAGTCTTGAACGACTTTTTTTAGATAAAAAACAGACTCTTTCTTTAGAACTTTGAAAAAGTTTTTTTTTAACGTACAGATTCCTAACTGAGATGCTAAACTCAATTTTCTTGTGAACTAAAAACACAGATTCTTCCTCAGAAGCTTAAAATAGTTTTCATTTTCAGAATAGCCCACAGCATTTTTATAGAAAGCGAATGCAGTGTGATTGCCTCGATGCATATATATATATATATATTATATATAGCATTATATATAGCATATATATAGCATTTTTATAGAAAGCGAATGCAAATTGTGATTGCCTCGATGCATAGAAATGTACTCGTATTTGTGGATGTTTACGTATTAGGTGTATGTATGTGCGTAGTTATGTGTGCATGTATATGTGCATATATTTACATGTATATTTTCACATATGTGTGTACTAAACTGACAACTAGCATTTTATCTAGAGGTTATGATCTTTTTTCTGTTCACTCTCAACTTGTAACATTACCTAACTCGTCATCTTTTTATTATTGTAAAGTATCCCGAAAAAAACAATAAATTCGTTGTGTGATCATCCATTTGTACTTACAAATAATGCTTATCAACTAATAACCGCTGTGTTACAAATTTCTAATTAGAAATAAAATAACTTGTAATTTTCGTGGTCCTCATGCTTATATTTATATTTTTTTCATGCTTCCTTGAAATGACATTTTTAAACATCTGCTGAAACAAGTAATTTCTAATATTACATCCTGGTGTCACGAATTTCAAAGCTTTATGTCATGTACATGTAAACTGTCAAAAGTGTTTTCACCCCACAATGAAAATGCATTGTCCGTGATATTGTGTTGTCTCTTATAATTATTATTACATGTATCATCATATAGATTAAGCAACAGTAGGATGATATTACCCTCAATCATTTCTCTTCGACTAGTGACATGTGTAATACAATACTCATGTGTGTGTATCATCTAAGTGTATTAACCTTAAGATATTTAAAAACCAATGATGGTACTTTTGTACAATCTCTATTGGAAATGAAGGGTTTTTCGTTTTTTTTTTCTTTCTTACATTTGGGCTAGAAATGAGGCTTTTGCCTACAAAAAGTCAGAAAAGTTTTTAGTGGACTGAGATTTTTCCCCAAGTGGTTGTAAATTGTGTCACGTGAACTGAAGTTTACAACTAGAAAACATTTAATTTGTTTTCTTCCTTCCCACGCGTAAACTTGCGAGCTGTGTTGCATCACAGACTGTTTCCTTACTCAACTCATAAATAATAGCAATACAGACTGCTTTTGTAAGGATTTTGTTGTGAAAACATACGTATAAGAAGAGAAAGGCTAAGAATTTTGCGTGAGATGAACGCCCAATACAAGAATTGTGGCCATGAAGAAAGACCAAATTTAGTTTAGCTTAGAAAAATGTTAAAATCAAGAATTTTTCCTAATAATGGGCTGAATTGAAGAATTTTGCCCGCTTAAAAAAGAAATTTGAGAATTTCACTTCGAAAATCCAACAAGTGTAAGAATTTTTCCCCGGAAAAGAAATTTAAAACAATTTTGCCAAATGAAAAGCTCGAATTCGAGAATTTTACCAGAAAAACGCAACATTGAAGAATATTGGCCTGAAAACTCATCTTAAAGAATTTAACCTTCGAACAAATTTCAGGTATCTTTCTGGAAAAAAGTCAGAAAAAATAATTTTGTGAAGAAACAAGGACAGTCAGCTACTTTGCCCCACCGGCCCGGGCAGTGTGAGGCGACTCTCACCAAGTGGACACGCTGCACTCCGCGCCACCGGAGCGTCTCCAGTAACACAAACACTCGCGCGTGCTGGACGCCCCTGCAAACTGCCAAACTATGGACCAGCTGTCAAATTCAAGCTGCTCTGATTCCGACGTCGCAAACTTGCGTCAACTTCAGATGAAGTTTAACTTCCGACGTCAAGAAAAAGTGGGTGGTTTCTTAGTAATAACTTGTTTCATTCAAGCTAGTAGTCGATGTTCTACTACCCGCGTTTGTAAGTGAAATTTTTTCAAAGTAAATTACTAGGACATTTGATTGAAGAGTGTTCAGTTATTCTGAGTTATTGTATGTTGTGTAGAGAAATATCAAGTTTGGTGGACATGAAAACTTTATATGTTACCTAAGTTGATTCAACTTAATTACACAGCACTATAGGTGTCCCCCAGGGAGATTCCACTATTGTACTTTATGGGAATTAGCGCTCCCAGGAGGAAGATATAAGGCTACTTTCCCAATCCCCCCCGCCCCCCGGAGGTTTTATGGCCCTTCATTTGTTCAAATAAAACTTATTTTCTCTTGGTTTTGTTGCGCACTGCCTTATTCGGTTTCCTCATGTCCTTTTTCAGTTACAAATTACTTTTTCTTCAACTTTTATCATGTCTCATAGACTTTTTCTAACTTGCTGCTTCTATGCGCAAGGAACTCCGTGTGAGAACACACTTGTGCGTAGATTTTTCGTTCTCTAGTTCGATGAGAAAAGGATCCTTCTTCCCTTTTTCTTAACAAAACGCTTTATGTGGTTTGGAAGGCTGGAATTAACTCATCATCTAGTCTAAACATTACGGGGGTTAACATTATTAGCAGTTCCGTTTCGTAAATTTTATATTCGTTCTTTTTGCTTCACTCATATTCTGAAAGTTCCGTAATATTTTGATTTTTCCTAGTACGTAATAATAAGTACTTAAAAAAATTTTTGTTTTATGAAAAATGACATAGACTATTTCCACCATTTGGCTTGCGTTGTTTAATATAATTTTTATAAATACAGGCTGAGGCCACGCACTGATTCTCACAAATTCTATCAAGTTGGAACAACCTGTTTTAACTACGACTACGAACTTCTATTCTGTTTCAATTCGAAATGATGAAGAATAGTGGCATTCCTGTATTGATCTCGGCCGTATTATCGGTTCCTAACAAAGCGGAACATCAATTTGGAATATCTGTCCGGTAATTGTTGTAGAGGGCAGAACGATACGCAGAATAAGTGAACGATTTCAATGTCAGAACCATGGTGGAGCGGGCTCACCTCGTCACAAATGTGGATGGTGCAACATCTGCGATAGTAGTGACTCGTGTTGCTAAAAGTGACTCTCGGAGAAAACCCGGCGTCCATCGACAAAGTAGAGAACTAGGAAATTTTTTGAGTGTTCTGACATTTTTTCCTTGAATTCATTTTCTGATATGATTTTTATCAAGGCTGTGCGCCGTGAACCGCAGAAAATGAAATTACGCCGCTGTATAACCACTATCATGTCATCAATATTTGCAATAAATGACAAAAACATCCAATGTTTGCCAGACACTGTCGAGAACGACGAAATATTTTTTGTGGTCAGATGTGGCAGAACTTTCTTTCAGAGCGATTGGAGGACCAAAGTGAGGCGACAATCTAATGAGGTAATGGATTGCTTTAGCACCATCTCCACCGAGCATGCATCTGGAGGCAGTTCAAAAACTCGGGGTCGTTACTGGAAAAACTTGCATCTAAGATTCATCACAACAAAAAAAGTGAGACCGCAGGAAAATTGGCAAACTAACATGATGACACGTTTCAATTCCAGAAGAGTTTTATTTTCCGTACGGTTGTGGAAGATTTTAGAACAGCAATGCTCGTATCTACATCGAAAAAATTATGCAAGGTTAGGTCACGAGATCATTTGGTCACCATAACCTTCACATCTGAACCACATTGAAAATTTATTGGATGTGGTCCGAAGGAATGTGCGTGCCTCTCTGCCACGTTTTCAGCACTGAACCTATTGAGAAACGTATCTTGAATGCTATTGAAAATTATAAATGAAAGGGTACAGACAGTGGTAAAAAAATGCCACGGAAGTAGACGATGAAATTCGAGCCAAAATTAGATTAATTAATTATCGATGAATTTCTAACCAGAGAGTTTTTTCCTCGCAGTGCATGATAAACACTTAACGCCCATTCACGTTTATTTCTTTTATATTTCCTTCCGTTTTTTTATATAGCTTCTTTTCAGAAAGAGTTTTATATCGAGGAGTGTTTTTGGCTTTTTGCAGTTTAATTATTCATTATTTGTTTCGTCACAGAATATCTACCAAAAAAGGATAGACGATTCGAAACGTTTATTTTAATTGATTGATGCCCTTTCACATCGTACTAAAATGACATAAAGTTTAATGGTTTTCTGCTTCACTTTTTGTAGTAACCTACTTCTACCACAATGATAACTTAATCATCCAATGTTAGAAAATTATTTTTTCCTACATAACAAACATCAACGAACATTTTTTCTGACCCTGAATAGACAAAGCTAACCAACAACTTGTATTTACAGTCAGCGTGCAGTCAATGCGCACTAAGCAATATCTCAGAGCCACAAAATAAAATCAGATCTTGGAATACCAAAAATGCAATTAAAGACTTGGTTTGGTTCACGATTGCTTCATGGTCGCTATTTGAAAGCTCTCTACGCAATTCAGGTCAACTAACCTAATCTAGGCGCTGATCTCGGGACTTTTAAAAAGCAATCTAAAGCTAATGCAATCAGCGGCGGAATACGGTCTCATGCGCCTGCGTTGCGCCAGAAAGTCTAGGTGAATACAGCCGACAATTACTTGGAAAGCGGGTGGGCGATGACAGCTTATTTCTGCACTGAACTTCGATGCTCATCTTAAGAATTGACTCGTTTGCATTATTATTTGAGTGAGCTTACACATGCCTGAACTAAGTGAAACGTATTGTCTTCGAGAGAAGTAAAATTTTTTATTTCTTTTGTCTTTCTTTCTGAAAGCTGATGTAGATTCAGCAGCTCTGTTCCGACGTTTTCAAAGACTTACAAACTGTGTTGATAATTTTTGCTACAGCGTACAAGTGTCTGAATTATTCTTCAATAGACCAGCAGTTACGGTAAAATATTGATTGTGCTGTGAACAGTTGAAACACAGCGCTGCTTTGTACTTATCAGATTTGCTATATTAATTACAGTATCCGCTCAAGTACGCAAGGGGTCCAAAATCAGGGTCAGGTAGTATGTAATTGAGACAAAATATTTCATGATGAACTGGCGAGATGAAGTACAGTCGACACTCGCGCCAAAAGTTGGATGCACTTTTTCCATAAGACGCGAAAAAATAAACAAACATATTGATGATTATGTCTGTTGTAACTACCAAATTAAACTCTCCCTAAAAGTTTCTTTCAACAAATGTCGCTGATTTAACTGTGATTTTTCATAGCTTTCACTATCTGAGTTGCAGCACTCGCAATGTTGTATAAGCCCCGACAGCAATTCCCTTATGTCACATTCAGTGCAGGGATACCAAATTAAGTAAACACACATGGTCAAGATGACTCGAAAACTATCAAATTAGCATAAGGCTTTAATATTGTCAACGTTGCATTGTTCAGATATTATTAGAAAACGATTGGATTGCTTTTAGCTCGAACTACAGCTTTCATTATACCTAGCATTGATTCTTTTAGATTCTGGATCCTACGCAGCAGTAATTTTGGTTATAATTGAAGTAACCTGTTATAGAATGCAGGCAATGCTGAATGAAGGGATGATAAATCACGTAGGTGCCTCTCAAGCTCGTCCCATAAATTGTCAACGTGGTTAAAATCAGGAGATTGTGATCGTCAGTCCATGTGCTCAAATATTTCCTCATTCAAAATAAATAAATCTTGAACATTTTTAGCTCTTTGAAAACGAGCATTGTCGTCCTAAATGATTTCGTTGGCATCAGGAAAAAAACTCCGAGGATGAATGAATGCGTTAAAAAATTATGATACTTGCAAATAGTCCTGGGTGTTCATTTTGTAACTGCAAAGATTGGTAGATTCATGTCCATCCGAGCAAAAACAGCCCCAAAGCATTTCACATGCATGCCTTCAGATGCCTGAACAGCTCGGACGATGCCAGGTGGACTCGTAGCTTCATGTGACTGTCACCATACCCTAACACGAGCATCGTTGTGAAAAAAAAGGTGAACCTGGACTTATCGAACCACATCACATGCTTCCAATCTTCAACAATCCTAGCTCGATATTCTAAAGGTCATAAAAATAGTTGTACCCGATTTGCTGGGGACAAAAATGGTTTTCTGTCGGATTTGCATTTATCTGAACTTACTTTCTTCAACTCTCGATGCATAGTCCAATGAGAAATTCTTTTTGGACTATCACAAAGCTGGCTAGTTATCTTTCCTGTTGGTGAACGCTGATTTATCTACAATAATCTCTTCACAGAGCGTATGGCTTTGTCTATTTTCAGGCCTATTCACACAAACGAAGTACAATTGGGCACAAGCTGAAAAATAATTTCACCCTAACGAAATTCAACACTACACAAACGAAAATTCAATTCAAACAAGCAAAAAATCAATTTCACACATTTCTGTTTATAATGTATTTTATTCCGCCACTATATCTAGTCGCTTTTGCTCAGTTAATTCAAAATTATTTCAAAATTAAATGAATTATACATTAGTTAAGATCGGATCATGGAGTGCCAAGTTGAAAACTGTGACATAGAAATTGACATTCTGCTTTATTAGTATAGATACCGAAGCCTTCTTTCTTTGAAATAAAAGCAACGGGTTCTCGAAAACTAATGAGGTTTTATAAATGACAATATTTTTGCACATATAATAATGACTAAGCATATACATGGATTACATGTTAAAAAAAGTAAAAAAAACATATATATAAATATTTCTTCCGTAATTGATGATTTCCATATATTATATACATATATATAATGTAGATAATTAAAAGCGTGGAATCTTATGTAAGACTTTAACAGTATTTCTTGAGGAGAAAAGAAACTACGCGGAAAAAAGTACATATATAGCCGCAGTTCTGTCCCACATGGACACAGCAGCACGACCTTTTATGTCCTGGGTAGTTTTACTTCGTAGCCTTTTGGCTTTTCCGTGTCTCATCGAATTGGTTGGCGCAGGGCTCGGTTGCCTCCGCAGGTGTTGCACATGCTTGCACTTCCGTCGGCGGGTCTGTGTCGCTGCGCCATAAGTATTGATTTAATTTATTTAGTATTTTGCATATTAAGTAGTGTTAACATACTGTGAATCCCTTTTTAGACCAATGTTTATGACCTGTTTATTGTAACAATAAACTAAGTGCTACCAATCGTGTTTGATGAACACTGTAGAACGCAACGCAACAGTTCGTAGAGCATGGGAGATGCGAAGTCGTACGACCTGGCAAAATTCTGACTTCGACATTCTCCCCGTGTAGGTGGGAATTACACCCGACGCTCTCCTCTGGCATTATGAGTACAAATATTGATAATGACAGCCATCTGTCATTATCATAAAAATGCGATTCACTTAACGTAACTTTATAAAGAATAATCCCTATATAAATATAAAAAGGTCAATATACAACATAAATGGATACTTCAAATCAATATTTCGCTTACACTGGGAAATTTCAATAAAAGGTCTTTTATTGAACGTAAGTTAAATTTAAAATTAATTCAACCAAGATCTTTTAAATCACCTTGGCGTATTACAACTGGATGAAATTTTCCTACACGGCTCGCAAATTTTGCAAGCATCCTTTCATATACTTCCCAACAGCCGCCGTAGTCGCAATTTCTTCAAGTATACACATGCGTTGTTCCGCTATGCCAATTTTTCAGAAGCTGTATTTCCAGGCTTTTACTTATCCTTTGGTGCACGTCCTGCGTAATGGTGCTCTTGAGAACACTCCAAATACGTTCTATTGGATTTAAAAAGAAAGAATACGGAACGAGGCAAAGAAATTGCACATTTCCGTGTTCTTCTGCAACCGACTCCACACGTGCATGGCCGGTAGCAAAGTAAATTATTGATGTTGGCTCCTCTGTCCCTCGAACAGTACATATCTCGATGAGTAGTTTTTAATCCATTCATCAAAAATTTCAAATTTGAAAGCTCCTGTCGTGTTGTGGAATGTAGCATTCCTGAATTAGTCATTGCTCATAATCAATGCAGATTCGCACCCTTGCTGCTTGGTAGAACTACTAATGATCTGGCTCCAATCTTAGATCTTCCTTCTTTTCAAAGACAATACAAGTAGAATTCGTTTCATCAATTCAAATTAATTTCCTTCCATTTGATCGGCCTTACAACAAACTTTCCAAGAATTACACTCTTTTAATTTTGTTATCAGGAGCATTGACATAGTAAATCATTGGACGCGTATTTTTAAAGGAAATCAGTTGACCTTCCAACCGATTCTTCACCGTCGGCCACACATTCAGATGCACTGAGTCTACCTTATCATTACAATTGTGGTGAGGTCCGCAAGAGTTGTTGACGGATGTTTCTCAATATGATCGACGATGCAGTTTATCATTTATTCTTTTCTTTTATTCTTTGGTCCTCCCCTTCTTCTTTGCCTCAGGTTACGCATTTCGTATTCAATCATAAGTTGTGCGAACATAAATCCACAAATTTTTACCAAGTTCTCTCCAATTTTTTCATTGAAGGCTTCTCAATTTTTTTGTCTGTCGCTTGCAAACATCGTGTTATATTTCATAAAGAGGTCATTCAGCTGTGATAAAATATTCAAAAGAATATAGAACAATAAAATTTTTTGGAACGGTGAGATATATTTGCGAAAGCTGTAACCGTGATGCATGCGAAATTAATTTTTCGTCCGTGTGAAATTGCCTGTTCGTTTGTGTGAAATTGAATTTCGTTCACGTGAAATAGACCTAAACATGACACAAAATGTTAGGCCTTCCATAATTTCAACGAGATGAACCAGGTTCGCAATTTTTTTTCAGCGTGCTTCTGTTCTCAGTATCGTTTTAATATTTATAGCAGCGACAGTACAGATGTCAGAAGTTAATTTTCCACTTCGATGAAGCCAAGTGAGGCGTCTTTCATCAAATGTTGACAGATTCTTTTTACAGGCCTCGATTTCTCTGATGTAAATTAAAGTTTAGAATTCCATATGCACTCAAAACCGGTTTTTACGACCTCATAAACGCTCATTAAATGTTACCATTTGTAGATTTATTGCTACTTATGAGCTCTGAAATAAAAAATGTCACATATTGTGAAAACATATTGTGCGACTTTTTTTGGCCGCTTGGTGTAATTTATTTGCGTTGTTTCTGAATAAAAAATCCCTGTTATACCTGATGTCAATCTTTAACATCTTTCACATTCGCCGTTAGTTATTTTCAAATAATGATACAGTTTTACTTTTTTGCGCTTTTTGTGATAGGCTAGTTTCAAATGAATAGCGCTTTTTCGATTTGTTTGTTTGTAATTACCCGAATAGCAGCACAGGCAAATTCTCAAAGCGTGTGGACAGCAATATTACTTGAAAAACCGTTTATCTGTTCAAATATTCTTCACGCCTTCGTCATTCTGTTACTTCTTCCTATAAGTACCCAAAAATCTATGTATCATTTTCACCATCCCACCCCATGAACTTCCCCATTTACATCATCGCCATTCTGTTACTTCTTCCCCTAAGTACACAAAAATGTAAGCAGCATTTCCACCATCCCGCCCCTTAAATTTGCCCATTTCCGCCACGGTGACCGCCGCAGCGCCGGCATGTCTGCCTGCCGTCAGGGCACCACCTCCATCACCCGGATTCCGTTTTCTGATGAAAGGATCCCGAGCTTCCACTGAGTCATTAATTAAGGAGACTTAGTTATTAATTATTCTTTGGCTATTATCTAGAAAGGGTGTTCCATTATGAGCGAAGTTAAATGGAAAGCCTTCTCTGAAGAGTGGCTTTGCTTCATTATACTTTACGCTCAGCCTTCTGGCAAAAAATTTCCTTTTGAAGTCGAACGGCCTTTGAAGAGGCTCGATATGCGAAGGAGTAGGGCAAAATACCCAGAGGCTATTGGGGAGCCATTTTAATATGAGCTGGATGGCCGAAATATATTTTTGAGGAATATTTAAACTTTTGAAACCGTGCTTTCGTGAAGTTGCTCCTAGAAGGAAAAAAGTAACCTCACGTATAGTCCACGACGTAACAGTTCAATACAACACAGTAATAATATATATTTAGATGCTTTGGAAAGAGCTGAGAAGTTCATGGATTGTGCGAGATTTAAAGAACGGAATGCATGCCTGTTGAAGACTTTTGATCTTCAACTGTGTATCACAAAAACAGAATATAACTGCACTTCTTTACAAGACACATATTATTGTGAAAATATAATTCATGGAGAAGGTATGGAAACAATGTTATGCCTGTTTTCCTATCTAAATTACCGGTTATTCTTTCTGTAGTACCTAATATGCAGATCATGCTCCCTCTAATACCTAAGATGCAAGTCTTGCTTCACCCACAGTAACCTCCTACGAACTTCGTAGCAGCGTTTCCAGCACCAAGCTTCACAAATTGACCTTCAATAACGTGAGTGTGGCCCCTAAATTCTCAATAATAATTGAAAAGTTACCTCAAGCTGTCAGAGTTTAATGAAGAGCTCATTTGTTGGTCTCATCTCGGCCTAAAGGGCAATAAATTTACCCCCTAACTAACTGAAGTTCGGGCGTCGGCGCTGCGAATTAAGGACGACGTGCCGTGACCGTCGCGCCCTGACAGCTGCCTCCCTCCCAGGTGGGAGGGAGGCAGCGGTGTCCTGTGCTGAGGTCGTGTCTCAAGTGGGCACTTTTTGCGGTGTCGGTGGTTCATTTTGTGATGTTCTTGGTTCATCACTTCATCTGAAGCTCTATTTAACTTTCTCAAAAGCTCACTGGATGTAATGTCTAGTGCCGAGCTTGTAGTTGTTTCATGTGTGGACATTTTGCGGGGTCGGTGGTTCATTTCATTTCTTGGTTCATCACTTCACTTGAAGCTCGATTCAAATTTCTCAAAGGCTCGCTGGATGTAATGTTCATTGTAGAACTTGTGGTCGGGGCTCAAGTGTGAAACGTTCACGGTGTCGGTGATTGATTTCGTGATGTTCTTGATTCATGATTTAATCCGTGGTTTGGTCTATCTGTCTTCAGTAATCGCTTGATATAGCGGATGTTTTGGTTATGTTTGCAACGAGTAAGGTAATATTTGGAAAGCGACAGTGGAGCACAATTATTATACGTAGAAACAGTGTTTCATATACTGAGTAAATAAAGTGAGATTTGTGCAGCCTCATATCTTAACAGTGTATGCATTTTTTGACGCAGCCGAGAGCTGTACTTTCCAAAAGTCGGGTGAGTGAGCAACAGTACGTAAGTTTCGTCATAGATAAGTAAAGTGAATGCCAACACTCCAGTCGTTTTTCTTCAATCACAACATAGCAATTAGAACAGCCAACTGAAACAGGCTATATTTAGTTTCACTAAAGCAGAGAGCCTCTTAAACGTGAGGAGGCTGTGTGTTCGCTACATTCGAACGAATTCAGGCCAATTTGTCAATAAAAAACTTCAACCGGAAGGTAAACGTTCGAGTAAGACTAAATTCTAAGATCTTAATAACGGAGATCTACTTTTAAACTTAAATTTCACCCATTACTGTTCATTACATAACACGCCCTTTATTAACTTGTTTGTAACAGAGTATAAAACCTCTCATTAAGCATTTCCTTTTCATCGTTAGATGGTTATGAAGGAAACATAGTTCCTGCAGTGTAATGATGGAAAAATTTTCAAAGAGAATTCATTTTATATATGGCACAGTCATTGTGTTTTTACTAGTGCTTGGTGTCTTATAGTAGTGACTTTTGATTCTTGGGAACATCGAGATTGAGCAACTGATGAAATGAATTGTCCATGAAAAATGAGCTACTTTTACCCACACTCATAAGACGATCTCCCTCTACAAATGTCTAGTTCCTAACTCTGGTTGGTAAAATTGTCCCTTGAGTTCACTAAGCGCCCGGTCCATATGAAAAGAGGCTTGTCGAGGGTTCAGAGTGAGGGCGTATGGAAAAGAAGTAACAGGAAGCGAGAACAAGCTCCTATCTCAAAACGCTAAGACCTTAATTGACGTCAGCTGTGTACGCCTTTTGGTGGCCATGTTCAGTGAGTTTACAAGACACAGCAACTAGCATAGCTTTCAGTTTCAAGAAAGAACAACGACGAATGGCAAACCTTGTGAAAAGACCAAGCAAGATTGCGACTCGAAAATTTTTGGAGATTGATATCAACTACAGAACATAATCTGGTAAAAAGGATATTGAAAAACTTTAGCTTTCGTTCATAAGATGTAAAGGTTCGCATGTTAAAACATTAATATTTGAGCATATTTTATGGAGCAGTAATTTTTTTCCTTCTTTCGACCATGGGCTCTGCTGAGATGGCAGTGTTGATGTAGTGATTTCAGTGTTGCAGAATTGCTTAATTATAGATTGGAAGTTCCAAACCTGCCTCACTTGTGTCACTGTTGAATGTTTCTTGAAAACATAATACCGCACCGAATCCAGCTTGAGAGACACCTATATAAATTTGCCGTTGAGATTGAAAGCGTTATTCCTTCACTCAAATATTCATAAGCCTGTGAGTGAGACCAGCAAGCACCGTTTGCAGTTAGTTCTCTCTCAAATTTCCGTTACTAAACTTCGCACTCAACCTGCGCAGTTTCGTGACAACCAACATCCACCAGTGTACTAGTTAACATGTTACTCTTATTGCTATAATCATACCGCTTTCATTGAGTGTAACTCCCAACCTTACCAGAACTAACATCCTAGGGTGAGTGCACAAAGGGTCGCGGTAAAAGCCCCTGCTGCGTTTGGCCAGCGGTGTTTGCTTTACTTATTGCAGCTCATCAAAGAAGCTTTCTTGGCGTGGCAAAGTGAATTTGACCTCTGTTTAATCTGGCTCATTCAAGTGCTGCACAATGCCCAGCGCGGCTCTTTCAACAAATTTCTAAAGAGCTCGTTGTGTGCTAAATGTGCGCGGTGTGCAAGACTTGTGCAAAATGACATCAACGAGAATATTCAGCAATGCGCCCATTGTATGCTAGCTTAATGAGAACAACCCAGGGCAAATTCTGCCCCCGGGCTTCGGATGACTGAAATTTTTTTTTTCAGAAATCGGTTCCTTAGGTGATGGGCCATTGTGCCCTAAAATGTTATGGCCCGACGGAGGCTAGAACCCCCCCCCCACCAGGGGGTCCAAAGGGGGTCTGAAGGCAGCCAAATTCATAATTTTTTTTTTCAGAAATATTTTCATAAATATTTTCAAATGTTGCAATTTTCTACCACACTTTTGTTAAAAATGCTTCAACGATTCGAAAACTGTCTTTGATTTTGTTCTAGCATAAAAACTCAATGACTTCTATTCTTTTGAAATAGCCATAAAAATGTACCAAAAAACTAACATTCTGTATATAAAAAAATAAGGCCTAAATCGAAAAATTAACACGAATAAAATATGTTTTTTTTCACCAAATACAAATACTAGCCAAATTTCAAACGAATCGGATCGAAATTTAAAAATCGCTCGGTTGTTCCCCCCTTAAATAAGCATGCAAGGGTGGGATATCAGTTTTTCTAGCCAACTGACGACAATGACAAATAATAATGAAGAATGTCAAAGAATGGAAATGCACTGGGATTTGATTTAGATTTATACTCCTCGATTCTACTTTAACTTCAACATCAGAGCTATATACTTGACACTGTAGTGCTCTACCCTAGTTACCCCTAAAATCTCATTTCTAGTCATGCAACTGTTCAGCAATACTAATATGTCCCAATGTAAATTTAATCAAAAAATAAGTTCCAACTCCTCCACTGCGTATCATGGTTGCGGAGTCGGAGGAATAAATTTGCGACTCCGACTCCGACTCCACCTTTCCAGAATTTGGCGACTCCGACTCCGACTCCGACTCCACCTTTCCAGAATTTGGCGACTCCGACTCCGACTCCGACTCCACCTTTTCAGAATTTGGCGACTCCGACTCCGACTCCATTTTTCCAGAATTTGGCGACTCCAACACCGACTCCGCCTATTCACAATTTTGTGACTCCAACTTCACCTATTCAAAATATATAAGATGAATATTTTATTTCTTAACTAGTGTACACGGACCGTCAAAAATGACAAGATTCAATACCTTTCTCCAACAAATTTTCGTTTGAGTGGAGTTTCCGTGCTCTCAGCTTATTCCAAAGGTAACTTAATTTTCTTATTAGAGTAATAAACACTCAGAACACAGTATTTTTGAGCCGCAAGAGAAGTTGTTATAGCCATTCGTGTCGTATCCAAGATACAGAAATTCTGCATTACTGAAAGCAACTGCGAAATTGTGTGTGTATATTGTAATATGCAATACAGTACATTGTAATACAGTAGTTTAGTTTATTAGTTTATTAGTTAGTTTAAGCCTCCCTATCCTCAACAAATGAGATGTAAAGAGAGGAAGGAAGAAGGCACCATTTAGTATGGAGCTAAGGGAACGTGGAATCTATGCAGAAAGGGCACAGAAACAGAAAGCTAAGAAAGAAGTTCATGAAACAAGAAAAAGTTGAAGAAGAAAGTAGTAGGCGGTGAAAAACAGGACAGCAGTGAACCGAAAAAAGATGGTCCGTAACACAACAAAAACCTATTCTATTTCAACAAAAAGAAAGCCTACCTAACCTTTAGCTCGGGCCCTCACATTGTCCCCCTGGGAGCGCTAATTCCCATAGATACAATAGTTGTATCCCCCTGAGGGGTGTAATACAGTATATTGTAATGTACAGTACAGCATATTGCAATATACAATACCCCGCCGAACTCGGTATTCACAAACAAACTTGAGTATATAAGGCTCTGGATCGCTCTAATTGTTTTGAAAATGACTTATTATAGAGCCCTTGCACAACGAAAATGAGTGTATTAATTGACCGTGAACTGAAACCAAGACCGCCAGTGCTAATTTCTTCCTATCAATTATTCTTAACAGCGTGACACAAAACGTATAAATAAACACACGACAGTCATTCTTAGTAGTAAACGGTTGCAGGTGTTGAAACCTGTGCATGTGTTCGTTATATTCTTTATTAGCGAAAGACTTTTAAATTGACTACAGATTGTTAATAATCAAGATACTAGTGTACAAATTGGTCAAAAATGACGGGATTCAATGGTATCGTTTTAAAAAAATCTCAAGATAAAAATGGCCAACAAATATATCCATCCTAATAGCACCCGCGATTAAAATACAGTATTCGCGTACTTTTGCACTGGTAAAACTCGTATCACAGATATGGTCATTAAGCATCTTTGAGAACGTCACAGACGCACACAACAACCAAGCAAGCAACAACTGTGCATTATAATTTAAATTATTGTTCGCAAGAAGTTTTAAAAAAAATTGCCATACCTTTGAAGCATTTAAATGCGATAAGCCGCATTTTCTTGACAGTAGATTCGATTTTCACGCAATGTTTTTTACTTATAAACACAAGTGAGCAGATGCCAGGTTTTTCATAATATTTCAATGGTATTTAGGATACTGTCCAAGCAAGCAGATTCCCATTGTAATGACATAGGGGAAATTACGCACGAGAACATACTGTATACTTATTTATAAATTGACGGACCCCTGGCTTTTTATAATACCGGGTGTCCCATTAAAATGTCCCCGATTTTTATCTAATTATATCTCAGCTTTAAATTAACATATTTGAACTGACTTTTTTCACAATGTAGTAAATTTTGTTTCCTTTTCGATTAAATAAAATTTTTGAAAATCGGTTGAATAACCACTTTACAATGTTCAATTTACTGAAAGGGGTAGAAAAAATAATTTTTCAGAGGAAAAATTTTTAAAATAATATTGATATTCTTCCTTATTTTGTACTTTCCATAAAACTGAACAAACAAATATTTTAAAGAGTAACAAATCATTACCTTGAATAACGTTCAAATAAATAAAGTAATTTAGTATCCTTCGACATACCCTACATTTCTCTCCAGGCAAGTATTACTTCTTGCCACCATTGAACGAAGAGTTTTACCCATTATTCTACCGTTTTCTATCAGTTCTTGAAACACTATTATTGAGAACACTTAAAACCTCTCAGAGGGTTTAAATACTTGGTGGTATGTAGGATACATCGTTATGAAATTATTCTTAACGGTAGGTATTGAGGAATGAAGAAGAACACCAGTGTTGTTTTTAAAACTTTCCCTTTGAACAATTTTTCTACCCCTTTCTGTAAATTGATCATCTTAAAGTGGTTATTCAACTGATTTTCAAAAACTTAAATTATTTGAAAAGGAAACAAAATTGATTAAATTGTAAATAAAAGACAATTAAAATATGTTAATTTAAAGCGGAGATATAATCAATTTAAATGTCCGGGACATTTTTGTGAGACACACAGTATAGTATTGATTGTTTTTATACTGTAAAAGGTCAAGTGTCTCCTTTAAACAAATAAATAAATAGGTTTAGCTATTTCGTGAGCGTAATTTCTCCTATGTTAATACAATGGAGTTTTAGGGTTTAAAACTTAAGGGCGACTGTTCGAACATTTATTTCAAATACAGAAGAACTTCAAGGGAACGACAGCATGTCGTTTCCCGAGATGCGCAAAAAGAGAAACCGTACCCAAGTTAGGCGTATCTTGAGGATTCCAACAGTACGCATAGCAGCGTCCTCTATAATATTTTTATTACTAAATTCCTTTAAAATGTAGACCGAAAATCTTCTTTAACGTAAGGTTAGTTTTTAAAACGAAACTCGCTAAAAATAGAAGACATCCAATGGACGCGGCCGGTCATCAGCACGGTACTCCGATAGGAAATTTTAGAGGCATTCTGAGTAAAGAGATACAGAGTTTTAAGATGTCTGGTCGCCGACTAGCTGAATATCGTATCTTATTGCAAGATTGCATATAGCACTAAGATTTTAAAAATTATTTGACAATTAATTACCTTGAATAATAAGTGCCTATTCAAGAGGCTGCAAGAGCCGGGTCGAGGAGTTCAAGTTGCAGAAAGAGACTGCTTTTTACGCAAGAGAAATAAGTTAGAGTTACCAGACCCACTTTTATTAAAAGGACGACATGCTGCCCAAGCAGAGCAAGCTCAAAGATAATTTAATGAGTGAACGCCAAAGTGTCACAAGTAATGTTAATTAAAGCTATTTAAGGTTAATGCAGGTCTGCTAGAAGCGCAAACATGCTCAATTATAGAAAGTTAAATTTAAACACAAAAAACGAAAAGAAAAGATGAAGCTGCTAAACAAAAAACAAAGAACAAAAATATCTAATTCCAACAGCTTCAAATTCTTGTCTGTGAACTAAGAGAGACCAACTGAAGAAAACTTTTTCTTCCACAAAGCCACCATCAAAAATACGGAAGATTATCAACGGGAAATTTCATTGAACAAATAAAATTGGCTGTTCGTCTTTGTTGGTTGGTCTGTCTCCCTTTCACGCTCTCAAAGATGCAATGACAGTATCTGTGATGCGAGTTTCACCATTGCACAAGTACTAGAATATTTTAATCGCGGGTGCTATTAGGATGGAATTATTTCTTTATGATCCACATCTGGAAGATTTCTATACAGACAATATCGAATCCCGTCATTTATGACGAGTCGTGTACAGAATTATGTATACTGAGTGTTTCAGAACACGAGGTACAAAATTGCACATCAAGTAGAAAATGGCCAAATAAAGGTTAAAGGTAAACATCGGCATCTTTGGGATGCTTTATTTCCAATCAAGCCTGATACATATGACCCTAGCATTTGTTTTTCAAATGTCTTATAACTAACCCTATATATAGGACACCATGACGGTTCCCCCGTAAAGCCGGTACCCATTTCCGACACCTGGGTTGAGTGGGGTATTATGCTTGAGCTTTCCCTTATACCCAACGGGGAAAATCTCCGCGCCAACGCCGGGATACAAACCCGCGACTCCAACATACGAGCCCGATCCCTTAACCACTGTACCACGGAGAACACACTAAACACTTTTTGTCCTATGAAATTTTCCCCCAAAAAATCGGGGTTGGGAGGTATTAGCTGTTTATTGTTTTTAAGGACAAAATTTGATGGCACAATTTCTCGCGATATTTATTCTGAATTTACTTTAAAAGAATTGTTCAAAATGTGTTCCACCTACATCTATGCACTTTTCGAATGTTAGCCTTACCGGCTGCCAGATATTAGGAAACACGTCTGGCATTAAGGTATCTCACCTGCAGCCACTGCAATTCTGTCCACAAAAACTTCCTCAGACTCAATGAGTGTAGCATAGACAAGGCTCTTCACGTGTCCCCAAAAATTGAAATCGAGTTGAGTCATGTCAGGAGATCTAGGAGAACATGCAACTAGAACATTTCACCCGATCAACGTAAATTCAAAATAAATATTGCGAGTAATTTAGTTATTAAATTTCATCCTTTAAAACAATAAACGGCTAATATCTCAATGTCTCTTTCTTCGGAAAATTTCATAGAAGAAAAAGTTTTTATTTGGAAATATTCCACGTGGTGTGCAATTTTTTGCCTCTTATTCTGAATCTGAAACAACCTGTATATTACTGACAAGTGTTTTCTGAGTAGGTAATGTAGGCACTGTCTTCACTGAGAAGCATAGATATGTATATATCAACAGTTTTTTATAACCAAGTGTGCACTAATTCAGTGAAATTATGATAGCTAATTCAATGACTATGCTTCAAATCCCCAAAATTATGATATACGTGTACATAAGGTAGGCCAGATTTGCAGACTGCCTTTTCTTCTCTCTACCTACACTATGCAGGGTAACAATGCAGAAAAGGTGTTATATTATTGCTTAACTCTATGTTACATTTCGGCTAGAATAGGCAAAAGTTGTTCTGCTTTCGTCGCAGGGGCCTGACATTTTCGAAACGTTTTTTTACGAATAAAAGTCATTTTTAGCTTCTCTGCGTGTAATATGATACTATCTCATATTTTCGTCTAACATTTTACTTTGTATTTGACACTTTGTTATTTTAATAAGCGCCCATGTTCTTCTCATTTCGTGTTTTTTGAAGCAATTTGAAACGTTTCCAGCAAGAGAATTTGTCCTATCGCATAAATGCAACAGCCATTGCAGCTGAGATAGAGCATTACTTTCAGGTATAATATGTGTGTGACTGTTAGTGAAGTTTTTGCTAGTGTGTGTAATTATTTTCATTGCAGCTCGTTTACATTGTATTTAAATCTTTTCGAGTGTCTCAATGCCGATATTGATAACCTTACAACATTTTCAAATATTCCTTAACAAGAAATAATTAATTATATAATGCTACAAAACCAACACTATTTCAGTTTTTGAAATTGTATCAACATAATTATAAAATTCTCCATTTCAGCGTATGGTTACTTAGAAACTGGTGAGTGATACGACGATAAAAATTAAACATGATGATGATATAGTGAAATACAATATAACTCTGAAAGAACCAAACAACATTCAAGGAATAACTTTGGATATGAGCAGAAATTTTTATTATTAATACATGTTAACTTGACCTAAAGACAAGAAAGCCATATCAATTTTGATAACATAACCTGAAAACTAGAAGTCTTTGTGTACCAGACCATAGCTTCAGGTTTTGGCAAAGACTACTCATTGGCAATGAATCATAACCTAAAGACTAGAAAAATTTATGATCACAACATAACTTTAAGTTTCTGCAAAGACTAGTCTTTATCAATCAATGCATCATTAAGAGCGTACAGAGTTACCACTCCTTATGTGAGTACAATGTATTGCATCAGCTGAAATGTTCTACAAGTAACTTGCATCACATTTACTTCTATTTTCCAGCTCCTATGTATTAATTGAAGGAGAAATGAATAAAACAGAAATATACAGAATGAATTTGCGATGCTTTCAATTACTAATTCCTGCTTTTAACTACAAAATGTACATTAATGCTGGGAACAAAAATTATACTTAGCACTCGTAGGTTTCTCATATATATATATCTGTGCAAACCCTCAATGACTAGATAACATGACGGTATTAGGTCATAGGTATAAATACGCTGTTTCAAACTTAGAACAAAATAATCAACAAAAACATTGCGTATTTTTTAGATTTTTCAGCAAATTATTCTAACTCTGTTTTGTTTACTCTTGGATTTAAAGAATTATAAATAATTTTTAGCAAAAATTAGAATCGAAGACACCAAAAAATAGCGACTCCAACCACGACTCTACCACATCCGAATGAACGACTCCGACTCCGACTCCGACTCCACCACATTCGGAAAAGCGACTCCGACTCCGACTCCATCACACTTCAGAGTAGCGACTCCGACTCCGACTCCGACTCCACCACACTTCAGCGAAGCGACTCCGACTCCGACTCCGACTCCACCCTAAAACATCCGACTCCGGCGACTCCGACTCCCGACTCCGACTCCGACTCCGCAACCCTGCTGCGTATCACCGATACCAACCGCGGGAGGAGTATTAAGTAAGGCCGCTGCTTCACTCGACTCAAAAACGGAACTCAACAGGCGAAGCAGCCACATCACCTGGCCTTCAAGTAGTGACCCTAGAAATGAAATCCATCGGCGGAAGAAGCAACAACATCATGGCCTTACAAATTGGTGACCCCAGAGTGACACCCAATGGCTGAAGCAGCAGCAACAACACTATCATGGCCTTACAACAAGGTTAGGTTAGGTTAACATCGGCATCTTTGGGATGCTTTATTTCCAATCAAGCCTGATACATATGATCTTAGCATTGGTTTTTCAAATGTCTTACAACTAACCCTATATATAGGACACCATGACGGTTCCCCCGTAAAGCCGGTACCCATTTCCGACACCTGGGTTGAGTGGGGTATTGTGCAGGAGCTTTCCCTTATACCCAACGGGGAAAATCTCTGCGCCAGCGCCGGGATACGAACCCGCGACTTCCAGCATGCAAGTCCGATCCCTTAACCGCTGTGCCACAGAGCAACACCATCAAAGCAATTTTTCAAATCAAGATTAGATCTCTATATCACTGTCAGATCATATCATCAACATTATAGTACTTTAGCTAGATGCTGTACTACATAAAAATTTCCAAGAAGCATGCTAGTGACAGACTCTTGCTGCAGAGGGTATGTGACTTTATCGCTTCTTTCTTGGGCCGAGTTTACTATGGTGAACGATACTGAATACTTGTGTACTGAACGATACTGAGTACTCGTAAAATGAACGATACTGAATACTCGCGTTCTGAACGATACTGAATACTCGAATACTGAACGATACTGAATACTCGTAAAATGAACGATACTGAATACTCGTATACTGAACAATACTGATACTTGTATACTGAACGATACTGAACACTCGTATACTGAACGATACTGAATACTAGTATAATGAAAGATACTGAATACTCGTATAATGAACGATACTGAATACTCGTATAATGAACGACACTGAATACTCGTAAAATGAACGATACTGAATACTCGTATACTGAACGATACTGATACTTGTATACTGAACGATACTGAACACTCGTATACTGAACGATACTGAATACTCGTATACTGAACGATACTGAATACTCGTATAATGAACGATACTGAATACTCGTATAATGAACGATAGTGAATACTCGTATAATGAACGATACTGAATACTCGTATAATGAACGATACTGATACTTGTATACTGAACGATACTGAATACTCGTATACTGAACGATACTGAATACTCGTATAATGAACGATACTGAATACTCGTATAATGAACGATACTGAATACTCGTATACTGAACGATACTGGATACTCGTATAATGAACGATACTTGATACTCGTATAATGAACGATACTGAATACTCGTACACTGAACGATACTGAATACTCGTATAATGAACGATACTGAATACTCGTATAATGAACGATACTGGATACTCGTATAATGAACGCTACTGGATACTCGTATAATGAACGATACTGAATACTCGTATAATGAACGATACTGAATACTCGTATAATGAACGATACTGAATACTCGTATAATGAACGATACTGGATACTCGTATAATGAACGATACTGAATACTCGTATAATGAACGATACTGAATACTCGTATAATGAACGATACTGGATACTCGTATAATGAACGATACTGAATACTCGTATAATGAACGATACTGAATACTCGTATAATGAACGATACTGGATACTCGTATAATGAACGATACTGAATACTCGTATAATGAACGATACTGGATACTCGTATAATGAACGATACTGAATACTCGTATAATGAACGATACTGGATACTCGTATAATGAACGATACTGAATACTCGTATAATGAACGATACTGGATACTCGTATAATGAACGATACTGAATACTCGTATAATGAACGATACTGAATACTCGTATAATGAACGATACTGGATACTCGTATAATGAACGATACTGAATACTCGTATAATGAACGATACTGAATACTCGTATAATGAACGATACTGAATACTCGTATAATGAACGATACTGAATACTCGTATAATGAACGATACTGGATACTCGTATAATGAACGATACTGAATACTCGTATAATGAACGATACTGAATACTCGTATAATGAACGATACTGAATACTCGTATACTGAATCTTACTGCCCTCAACTCATGCAGGCATGGCCTCCATTAACACCACACTATCCTGCCAATAAAAGTTTAAGCGGAAGTTCATGTGCCTTTCAAACCTTAAACTTAAAACTGATTTTCGTCGATACTAAAAATAATGCGAAAATTATCGTTCACACGAGAATCTAGGAGAATTTTTTTATAATTGAACGGTGATAATATCATGTGGATACTATGTAGATTAACCATTGAGAGGTATTGTTAAGATGATATTGTGGTAAAACATATCAGATGAGCTATGCGGAAATAAAACATTTCATTTTGTTCATTTGATTAACGGTCGAAGTTTTTATGTCACAATATCCTCACTGCATGCCAGGTATCCATGTTACAATATCCTCACTGCATGCCAGGTATCCATGTTACAATATCCTCACTGCATGCCAGGTATCCATGTTACAATATCCTCACTGCATGCCAGGTATCCATGTTACAATATCCTCACTGCATGCCAGGTATCCATGTTACAATATCCTCACTGCATGCCAGGTATCCATGTTACAATATCCTCACTGCATGCCAGGTATCCATGTTACAATATCCTCACTGCATGCCAGGTATCCATGTTACAATATCCTCACTGCATGCCAGGTATCCATGTTACAATATCCTCACTGCATGCCACGTATCCATGTTACAATATCCTCACTGCATGCCAGGTATCCATGTTAAAATATCCTCACTGCATGCCAGGTATCCATGTTACAATATCCTCACTGCATGCCAGGTATCCATGTTACAATATCCTCACTGCATGCCAGGTATCCATGTTACAATATCCTCACTGCATGCCAGGTATCCATGTTACAATATCCTCACTGCATGCCAGGTATCCATGTTACAATATCCTCACTGCATGCCAGGTATCCATGTTACAATATCCTCACTGCATGCCAGGTATCCATGTTACAATATCCTCACTGCATGCCAGGTATCCATGTTACAATACCCTCATTGCATGCCAGGTATCCATGTTACAACATCCTTAAATCATGCCAGGTATCCATGTTACAATATCCTCACTGCATGCCAGGTATCCATGTTACAATACCCTCATTGCATGCCAGGTATCCATGTTACAATACCCTCATTGCATGCCAGGTATCCATGTTACAATATCCTCACTGCATGCCAGGTATCCATGTTACAATATCCTCACTGCATGCCAGGTATCCATGTTACAATATCTTCACTGCATGCCAGGTATCCATGTTACAATATCCTCACTGCATGCCAGGTATCCATGTTACAATATCCTCACTGCATGCCAGGTATCCATGTTACAATATCCTCATTGCATGCCAGGTTTCCATGTTACAATATCCTCACTGCATGCCAGGTTTCCATGTTACAATATCCTCACTGCATGCCAGCTATCCATGTTACAATATCCTCACTGCATGCCAGGTATCCATGTTACAATATCCTCACTGCATGCTAGGTATCCATGTTACAATATCCTCACTGCATGCCAGGTATCCATGTTACAATATCCTCACTGCATGCCAGGTATCCATGTTACAATATCCTCATTGCATGCCAGGTATCCATGTTACAATATCCTCACTGCATGCCAGGTATCCATGTTACAATATCCTCATTGCATGCCAGGTTTAGATGTCACAATATCCTCACTGCATGCCAGGTATCCATGTTACAATATCCTCAATGCATGCCAGGTATCCATGTTACAATATCCTCACTGCATGCCAGGTATCCATGTTACAATATCCTCATTGCATGCCAGGTATCCATGTTACAATATCCTCACTGCATGCCAGGTATCCATGTTACAATATCCTCATTGCATGCCAGGTTTAGATGTCACAATATCCTCACTGCATGCCAGGTATCCATGTTACAGTATCCTCAATGCATGCCAGGTATCCATGTTACAATATCCTCACTGCATGCCAGGTTTCCATGTCACAATATCCTCATTGCATGCCAGGTATCCATGTTACAATATCCTCACTGCATGCCAGGTATCCATGTTACAATACCCTCATTGCATGCCAGGTATTCATGTTACAATATCCTCAATGCATGCCAGGTATCCATGTTACAATATCCTCACTGCATGCCAGGTATCCGTGTTACAATATCCTCACTGCATGCCAGGTATCCTTGTTACAATATCCTCAATGCATGCCAGGTATCCATGTTACAATATCCTCATTGCATGCCAGGTATCCATGTTACAATATCCTCACTGCATGCCAGGTATCCATGTTACAATACCCTCATTGCATGCCAGGTATTCATGTTACAATATCCTCACTGCATGCCAGGTATCCGTGTTACAATATCCTCACTGCATGCCAGGTATCCATGTTACAATATCCTCATTGCATGCCAGGTATCCATGTTACAATATCCTCATTGCATGCCAGGTATCCATGTTACAATATCCTCATTGCATGCCAGGTATCCATGTTACAATATCCTCACTGCATGCCAGGTATCCGTGTTACAATATCCTCACTGCATGCCAGGTATCCGTGTTACAATATCCTCATTGCATGCCAGGTTTCCATGTCACAATATCCTCATTGCATGCCAGGTATCCATGTTACAATATCCTCATTGCATGCCAGGTATCCATGTTACAATATCCTCACTGCATGCCAGGTATTCATGTTACAATATCCTCACTGCATGCCAGGTATCCGTGTTACAATATCCTCATTGCATGCCAGGTATCCATGTTACAATATCATCATTGCATGCCAGGTATCCATGTTACAATATCGTCAATGCACGGCGAATCATAAGCGCTGTTTCTTTTCATTTTTTTTTTGACGCCAGAAATAAAAGCGTCAAAGACTTGAATTTTCAAGAGTTTCACGCGATGGCTTTGATTTAATTAGTTTGCTCATTATCCCGCTGCTTTTTAGATCTATTCACACTATAATTTCACAGACTTGCTCCTCTTCGCTCTTACCTCTCGATAAATTTCACTGAATAGTACTGCAGTCCACGTGTACTCAATTGCGTTTGAAAATAAATTTCTGTCGGAAATCTGCGCAATGAGTAAAAACGGCAAAAATCATTGATCAATAATTTGACATATTTTTGGCGTCTGTGCGTGCGTAGAGTTATTGTTGTTAAGAATCAGTCTTTCATTGAGGAAATTTTTTCAAATTTGCCAGAATGATGTTTTCCAATTTTTTTTTAAATTTTCGAGACCTTCGTGAATAAAATTAGATTTTATTTTGTGGTGAGTCTGAGCCTCATTATTTAATGTTTCTGAGTCTTACTTTGTGGTTACTTTCGGGTATATCTTGCGGTGAGTCTGGAGTTTATTTCGTGGTAAGGCTGGGGTTTATTTGTAGTGAGTTGGGGGTTAATTTTGTGGTGAGTTTGGGGGTTATTTTGTGGTGACTTTGGGGGTTATTTTGTGGTGAGTTTAGGGGTTATTTTGTGGTGAGTTTGGGGTTCATTTTTGGTGAGTCTGAGGTTTGTTTTGTGGAGAGTCTGGGGTTTATTTTGTGGTGAGTCTGTTGCTCAATTTATGGTTGGTCTGTTGCTCAGTTTATGGTTGGTCTGTTGCTCAATTTATGGTTGGTCTGTTGCTCAATTTATGGTTGGTATGTTGCTCAATTTATGGTTGGTCTGTTGCTCAATTTATGGTTGGTCTGTTGCTCAATTTATGGTTGGTCTGTTGCTCAATTTATGGTTGGTATGTTGCTCAATTTATGGTTGGTCTGTTGCTCAATTTATGGTTGGTCTGTTGCTCAATTTATGGTTGGTCTGTTGCTCAGTTTATGGTTGGTCTGTTGCTCAATTTATGGTTGGTATGTTGCTCAATTTATGGTTGGTCTGTTGCTCAGTTTATGGTTGGTCTGTTGCTCAGTTTATGGTTGGTCTGTTGCTCAATTTATGGTTGGTCTGTTGCTCAGTTTATGGTTGGTCTGTTGCTCAGTTTATGGTTGGTCTGTTGCTCAATTTATGGTTGGTCTGTTGCTCAGTTTATGGTTGGTCTGTTGCTCAATTTATGGTTGGTATGTTGCTCAGTTTATGGTTGGTCTGTTGCTCAGTTTATGGTTGGTCTGTTGCTCAGTTTATGGTTGGTCTGTTGCTCAATTAATGGTTGGTCTGTTGCTCAGTTTATGGTTGGTCTGTTGCTCAGTTTATGGTTGGTCTGTTGCTCAATTTATGGTTGGTCTGTTGCTCAGTTTATGGTTGGTCTGTTGCTCAGTTTATGGTTGGTCTGTTGCTCAATTTATGGTTGGTATGTTGCTCAGTTTATGGTTGGTCTGTTGCTCAATTTATGGTTGGTCTGTTGCTCAGTTTATGGTTGGTCTGTTGCTCAGTTTATGGTTGGTCTGTTGCTCAGTTTATGGTTGGTCTGTTGCTCAATTTATGGTTGGTATGTTGCTCAGTTTATGGTTGGTCTGTTGCTCAATTTATGGTTGGTCTGTTGCTCAGTTTATGGTTGGTCTGTTGCTCAATTTATGGTTGGTCTGTTGCTCAGTTTATGGTTGGTCTGTTGCTCAGTTTATGGTTGGTCTGTTGCTCAGTTTATGGTTGGTCTGTTGTTCAATTTATGGTTGGTCTGTTGCTCAGTTTATGGTTGATCTGTTGCTCAATTTATGGTTGGTCTGTTGCTCAGTTTATGGTTGGTCTGTTGCTCAATTTATGGTTATTCTGTTGCTCAGTTTATGGTTGGTCTGTTGCTCAATTTATGGTTGGTCTGTTGCTCAGTTTATGGTTGGTCTGTTGCTCAGTTTATGGCAGGGTTGCGGAGTCGGAGTCGGAGTCGGGAGTCGGAGTCGCCGGAGTCGGATGTTTTAGGGTGGAGTCGGAGTCGGAGTCGGAGTCGCTTCTCTGAAGTGTGGTGGAGTCGGAGTCGGAGTCGGAGTCGCTACTCTGAAGTGTGATGGAGTCGGAGTCGGAGTCGGAGTCGCTTTTCCGAATGCGGTGGAGTCGGAGTCGGAGTCGGAGTCGTTCATTCGGATGTGGTAGAGTCGTGGTTGGAGTCGCTATTTTTTGGTGTCTTCGATTCTAATTTTTGCTAAAAATTATCTATAATTCTTTAAAACTAAAAGTAAACCACAACAGAGTTAGAATGCTTTGCTGAAAAATCTAAAAAATACGCAATGTTTTTGTTGATTGTTTTGTTCTAAGTATGAAACAGCGTATTTATTCCTATCACCTAATACGGTCATGTTATCTAGTCATTGAGGGTTTGCACAGATATATATATATGAGAAACCTACGAGTGCTAAGTATAATTTTTGTTCCCAGCATTAATGTACATTTTGTAGTTAAAAGCAGGAATTAGTAATTGAAAGCATCGCAAATTCATTCTGTATATTTCTGTTTTGTTCATTTTTTCTTCAATTAATACATAAGAACTGGAAAATAGTAGTAAATGTGTTGCAAGTTACTTGTAGAACATTTCAGCTGATGCAATACATTGTACTCACATAAAGAGTGGTAACTCTGTATGCTCAAAATGTTGCATTAATTGATAATGATCTTAAACATTTCTAGTCTTTAGGTTATGATTCATTGCCAATGAGTAGTCTTTGCTGAAACCTGAAGCTATGGTCTAGTGCACAAAGGCTTCTAGTTTTCAAGTCATGTTATCAAAATTGATATGGCTTCCGTGTTTTTAAGTCAAGTTAACATGTATTAACAATGAAAATTTCTGCTCATTTCTCAAATTATTCCTTGAATGTAATTTGGTTCTTTCAGAGTTATATTGAATATCACTATATCATCATCATGTTTAATTTTTATCTTCGTATCACTCCCCAGTTTCTAAGCAAGTATACGCTGAAATGGAGAATTTTATAATTATGTTGATACATTTTTAAAAACTGAAATAGTATTCGTTTTGTAGCATTATATAATTAATTAATTCTGGTAAAGGAAGATTTGGAAATGTTGTAAGGTTATCTATATCGGCATTGAGACACTTGAAAAAATTAAAATACTATGTAAACGAGCTGCAATGAAAATAATTACACACACCAGCAAAAACTTCACTTACAGTCACACACACATTGTAACTGAAAACAATGCACTATCTCAGCTGCAATGGTTTTTGCATTTATGCGATAGCACAAATTCTCTTGCTGGAAACGTTTCAAATTGCTCCAAAAAACACGAAATGAGAAGAACCTGGGCGTTTATTAAAATAACAAAGTGTCCAATACAAAGTAAAAAGTTAGACGAAAATAAGAGATAGTATCATAATACACGCAAAGAAGCTAGAAGTGACTTTTATTCGTAAAAAGAACTTTCCGAAAACGTCCTGCCCCTGCAATGAAAGCAGAACAACTTTTGCTTATTATAGCCGAAATGTAACATAGTGTTGAGCAATAATATGACACCTTTTCTGCATTGTTACCCTGCATAGTGTAGATACAAAGAAGAAAAGGCAGTGTGCAAATTTGGCCTACCTAATCTACACGTATATCATAATTTTGGGGATTTGAAGCATAGTCATTGAATTAACTATTATAATTTCACTGAATTAGTGTATACTTAGTAATAAAAAACTGTTGATACATATCTATGCTTCTCAGTGTAGACAATGCCAATATTACCTACTCAGAAAACACTTGTCAGTAATATACAGGGTGTTTCAGATTCAGAATAAGAGGCAAAAAATTGCACACCAAGTAGAAGATATCCAAATAAAAACTTTTTCTTCTATATAATTTTCCAAAGAAAGAGACATTGAGATATTAGCAGTTTATTGTTAACGGGTGAAATTTATTGAATAAACTACTCGCAATATTTATTTTGAATTTACGTTGATCGGGCGAAATGTGCTAGTTGCATGACCTCCTAGATCTCCTGACATGACTCCACTCGATTTCAATTTTTGGGGACACATGAAGAGCCTTGTTTATGCTACACCCTTTATGCTTGAGTCTGAGGAAGATCTTGTGGCCAGAATTGCAGTGGCTGCAGGTGAGGTACCTAAATGCCAGACGTGTTTCCTAATATCCGGCAGTCGGTAAGGGTAACATTCGAAAAGTGCATTGATGTAGGTTTAACACATTTTAAACAATTATTTAAAGTGAATTCAAAATAAAAATTACGAATAATTGTGCCATTAAATTTCATCATTGAAAACAATAAACAGCTAATATCTTTCGACCCCGATTTTTGGGGGAAAATTTCATGGAATTAAAAGTGTTTTTTTCGCCATTGTCTACTTGGTGTGCAATTTTGTACCTCGTGTTCTGAAACACTCAGTATATAAAATTGTGTACTCGACCCGTGATAAATGATGGGATTTAATATTGTCTTTATACGAATTCTCCAGATGTGGATCATCAAGAAATATATCCAACCCAATAGTACCCGCGATTAAAATATTCTAGTACTAGTGCACTGATGAAACTCGCATCACAGATACAGTCATTTAGCATCTTTAAGAGCGTGAAAAGGAGACAAACCAACCAACAAAGACGGACAGCCAATTTGTTTGTTCAATGAAATTTCCTGTTGAAAACCTTCCGCATTTATGATGCCGGCTTTGTGGAAGAAAAAGTTTCCTTCAGATGGCCTGTCATAGTTGACAGAAAAGAATTTGAAACTGTTGAAAGTAGTTTTTCTTTTCTTCGTCTTTTTGTTTTGAAGCTACATCTTTTCATTTCGTTTTTGTTTAAATTTAACTTTCTATAATTAAGCATGTTTGAGCTTCTACCAGACCTGCATTAACCTAAAATCACTTAAATTAACATTACTCGTGACGCACTGGCGTTCACTCATTAAATTATCTTTGAGCTTGCTCTGCTTGGGCAGCATGTCGTCATTTTAATAAAAGTGGGTCTGGTACCTCTAACTTATTCCTCTTGCGTAAAAAGCAGTCTCTTTCTGCGACTTGAACTCCTCGACCCGGCTTTTGCAGCCTCTTGAATAGGCACTTATTATTCAAGGTAATTAATTGTCAATTAATTGTTAAAATCTTAGTGCTATATGCAATTTTACAATAAGATACGATGTTCACCTAGTCGGCGACAAGACATCTTGAAACACTGTATCTCTCTACTCAGAACGCCTCTAAATTTTTTTACCGGAGTAACGCGCTGCTGACCGGCCGCGTCCATTGGGTGTCTTCCATTTTTAGCGAGTATCGTTTTAAAAACTAACCTTACGTTAAAGACGATCTTCGGTCTCCATTTTAAAGGAATTTAATAATAAAAATATTACAGAGGACGCTGCTGAGCGCACTGTTGGAATCCTCAAGATCCCCCTAACTTGGGTACGGTTTCTCTTTTTGCGCATCTCGGGAATCGACTTGCTGTTGTTCCCTTGAAGTTCTTCTGTATTTGAAATGAATGTTCGAGCAGTTAATATTGCCCTTGAGTTTTAAATCCTAAAGCTCCATTGTACTAACATAGGAGAGATTTTGCTCACGAAATAGCTGAACCTATTTATTAATTTGTTCAAAGGAGACACTTGACTATTTATTGTATAAGAACAATCAATACTATACTGCGTGTCCCACAAAAATATCACGGACTTTTTAATTGATAATATCTCAGCTTTAAATTAACATATTTTAATGGTCTTTTATTTACAATTTAGTCAATTTTGTTTCCTTTCGAAATAATTTAAGTTTTTTAAAATCAGTTGAATAAACTTTAAGATGATCGATTTACTGAAAGGGGTAGAAAAATTGTTAAAAGGAAAAGTTTTAAAAACAAAACTGGTGTTCTTCTACATTCTTCAATACCTACTGTTAAGAATAATTTCATAACGATGTATCGTACATACAACTAAGTATTTAAACCCTCTGAGAGGTTTCGAGTTTCAAGTGTTCTCAATAATAGTGTTTCAAGGACTGATAGAAAACGGTGGAATAATGGGTAAAACTCTTCGTTCAATGGTGGCTAGAAGTAATACTTGCCTTGAGAGAAATGGAGGGTATGTCGTTGGATACTAAAATTATTTTATTTATTTAAACGTTATATAAGGTAATGATTTAAAATTTTTGTGTGTTCAGTTTTATGGAAACTACAAAATAACGAAGAATATCAATATTGTTTTATAAACTTTTCCTTTGAACAGTTAATTTTTCTACTCCATTCAGTAAATTGGACATTGTAAAGTGGTTATTCAACCTATTTTCAAAAAATTAAATTCCTCGAAAAGGAAACAAAATTTACTACATTGTGAAAAAAGGCAATTCAGATGTGTTAATTTCCAGCTGAGATATAATTAATTAAAAATCGAGGACATTTTTACAGGACACCCGATTTAATAAAAAGCCAGGTGTCCGTCAATGATAAGTATATGTTCTCGTGCGTAATTTCCCCTATCTCATTACAATGGGAATCTGCTTGCTTGGACAGTATCATAAATACCATCGAAATATGAAAAACCTGGCATCTGCCCACTTATATTTATAAGTAAAAAACATTGCGTGAAAATCGAATCAACTGTCAAGAAAATGCGGCTCATCGCATTTAAATTTCAAAGGCATTTAAATGCTTAAAAGGTATGGCAAATTTTTTATAACCTCTTGCGAACAATAATTTAAATTACAATTCAGATAGGTATTATGTTATACAATTTGCTTGGTTGTTGTGTGCGTCCCCTCAGGGGGATACAGGTATTGTATCTATGGGAATTAGCGCTCCCAGGGGTACTATGTGCGGGCCTGAGCTAAAAAATAGGTAGGCTTCCTTTTGTTGAAATAGAATAGGTTTTTGTTTTGTTACGGACCATCTTTTTTCGGTTCACTGCTGTCCTGTTTTCCAGCACCTACTACTTTCTTCTTCAATTTTTTCTTGTTTCATGAACTTCTTTCTTAGCTTCCTGTTTCTGTGCACCTTGTACATAGATTCCGCATTCCCTCAACTAAATGGGGCCTTCCTCCTTCCTCTCATAGAACGTCTTTGTCGTGCAATTAAGGGAGGCTAAAACTTTCTTATATAATATAATAACTAGCCGGTTACCTCCGGTAACCGGCTAAGCTTAAGCCGGTTCAACCCGAGTATCGGGTTGTCCGACTTGCCTAAAAATAAAAAAATAAAAAAAATAAAAAAAAAATAAAAAATAAGAAAAATAAAAAAAAATAAAAAATAAAAAAAAAAATAAAAAAAATAAAAAATATATAAAAAATAAAATGGAAAAAAAATAAATAAATAAAAAATAAATAAAAATTTTAAAAAAAAGTAAATAATCAAAAAATAAAGAAATAAAGAAGAAAAAAAATCAAAAAAAAAAAAAAAAATTATAAAAAAATTAAATAAATAGTTTTCTGCAAATATAGACACCAGTGGCTTCAATTTAATACCTCACTCGACCATGTAGACTCAGCCAATTTTCCAAACGGACTCGCACAAATTTTGAGTTTTGCTATTAAGTATATAGATAATGTTGTGTGCGTTTGTGACGTTTTTTAAAATGCTTAATGACCGTATCTGTGATACGAGTTTTACCTGTGCACAAGTACGAGAATACTGTATTTTAATCGCGGGTACTATTACAATGGATAAATTTGTCTGCCATTTTTATCTTGAGATTTTTTTAAAATGATACCATTAGATCCCGTCATTTTTGACCAATCATGTACACTAGTATCTTGATTATTAACAATCTGTAGTCAATTTAAAATTCGTTCGCTAATAAAGAATATAATGAACATATGCACAGGTTTCAACACCAGCAACCGTTTACTACTAAGAATGACTGTCGTGTGTTTATTTATACGTTTTGTCTCACCCTGTTAAGAATAATTGATAGGAAAAAATTAGCACTGGCCGTCTTGGTTCCAGTTCACTGTCAATTAATACACTCATTTTCGTTGTGCAATAGCTCTATAATAAGTCACTTTCATCACAATTAGAGCGATCCAGAGCCTTATATACTCGAGTTTGTATCGTGAATACCGAGTTCGGCGGGGGTATTGCATATTACAATATGCTATATTGTATATTACAATATACTGTATTGCAATGTACTGTATTGCATTTTAAAATATACATACACAAGTTCGCAGTTGCTTTCAGTAATCCTGAATTTCTGTATCTTGGATACGACACGTATCCAAGCTATAACTACTTCTCTTGCGGCTCAAAAATGCTGTGTTCTGAGTGTTTATTACTCTTATAAGAAAATTAAGTTACCTTTGGAATAAGCTGAGAGCATGGAAACTCCACTCAAACGAAAATTTGTTGAAGAAAGGTATTGAATCTTGTCATTTTTGACGGTCTGTGTACACTAGTTGAAAAATAAACTATTCATCTTATAAATTATGAATAGGTGAAGTTGGAGTCACAAAATTGTGAATAGGCGGAGTCGGTGTTGGAGTCGCCAAATTCTGGAGAAATGGAGTCGGAGTCGGAGTCGGAGTCGCCAAATTCTGAAAAGGTGGAGTCGGAGTCGGAGTCGGAGTCGCGCAATTCTGAAAAGGTGGAGTCGGAGTCGGAGTCGGAGTCGCCGAATTCTGAAAAGGTGGAGTCGGAGTCGGAGTCGGAGTCGCCAAATTCTGGAAAGGTGGAGTCGGAGTCGGAGTCGGAGTCGCAAATTTATTCCACCGACTCCACAACCCTGGTTTATGGTTGGTCTGTTGCTCAGTTTATGGTTGGTCTGTTGCTTAATTTATGGTTGGTCTGTTGCTCAATTTATGGTTGGTCTGTTGCTCAGTTTATGGTTGGTCTGTTGCTCAGTTTATGGTTGGGCTGCTGCTCAGTTTATGGTTGGTCTGTTGCTCAGTTTGTGGTTGGTCTGTTGCTCAGTTTATGGTTGGTCTGTTGCTCAGTTTGCGGTGAGTCTGAAGTTAAATCCATGCCGAGTCGAGAGCATATCAGCCCGCGATGAGTTTAAGGCTTAAAATCACCGTTAAGATTAAAATTAAAATTTTTGTCAGGGTTAATATCAGGGTTGCGGAGTCGGTGGAATAAATTTGCGACTCCGACTCCGACTCCGACTCCACCTTTCCAGAATTTGGCGACTCCGACTCCGACTCCGACTCCACCTTTTCAGAATTCGGCGACTCCGACTCCGACTCCGACTCCACCTTTTCAGAATTGCGCGACTCCGACTCCGACTCCGACTCCACCTTTTCAGAATTTGGCGACTCCGACTCCGACTCCGACTCCATTTCTCCAGAATTTGGCGACTCCAACACCGACTCCGCCTATTCACAATTTTGTGACTCCAACTTCACCTATTCATAATTTATAAGATGAATAGTTTATTTTTCAACTAGTGTACACAGACCGTCAAAAATGACAAGATTCAATACCTTTCTTCAACAAATTTTCGTTTGAGTGGAGTTTCCATGCTCTCAGCTTATTCCAAAGGTAACTTAATTTTCTTATAAGAGTAATAAACACTCAGAACACAGCATTTTTGAGCCGCAAGAGAAGTAGTTATAGCTTGGATACGTGTCGTATCCAAGATACAGAAATTCAGGATTACTGAAAGCAACTGCGAACTTGTGTATGTATATTTTAAAATGCAATACAGTACATTGCAATACAGTATATTGTAATATACAATATAGCATATTGTAATATGCAATACCCCCGCCGAACTCGGTATTCACGATACAAACTCGAGTATATAAGGCTCTGGATCGCTCTAATTGTGATGAAAGTGACTTATTATAGAGCTATTGCACAACGAAAATGAGTGTATTAATTGACAGTGAACTGGAACCAAGACGGCCAGTGCTAATTTTTTCCTATCAATTATTCTTAACAGGGTGAGACAAAACGTATAAATAAACACACGACAGTCATTCTTAGTAGTAAACGGTTGCTGGTGTTGAAACCTGTGCATATGTTCATTATATTCTTTATTAGCGAACGAATTTTAAATTGACTACAGATTGTTAATAATCAAGATACTAGTGTACATGATTGGTCAAAAATGACGGGATCTAATGGCATCATTTTAAAAAAATCTCAAGATAAAAATGGCAGACAAATTTATCCATTGTAATAGTACCCGCGATTAAAATACAGTATTCTCCTACTTGTGCACAGGTAAAACTCGTATCACAGATACGGTCATTAAGCATTTTAAAAAACGTCACAAACGCACACAACATTATCTATATACTTAATAGCAAAACTCAAAATTTGTGCGAGTCCGTTTGGAAAATTGGCTGAGTCTACATGGTCGAGTGAGGTATTAAATTGAAGCCACTGGTGTCTATATTTGCAGAAAACTATTTATTTAAATTTTTTTTAATTTTTTTTTTTTTTTTTTGATTTTTTTTCTTCTTTATTTCTTTATTTTTTGATTATTTACTTTTTTTTAAATTTTTATTTATTTTTTATTTATTTATTTTTTTTCCATTTTATTTTTTATATATTTTTTATTTTTTTTATTTTTTTTTTATTTTTTATTTTTTTTTATTTTTCTTATTTTTTATTTTTATTTTATTTTTTTTATTTTTTTATTTTTAGGCAAGTCGGACAACCCGATACTCGGGTTGAACCGGCTTAAGCTTAGCCGGTTACCGGAGGTAACCGGCTAGTTATTATATTATATAAGAAAGTTTTAGCCTCCCTTAATTGCACGACAAAGACGTTCTATGAGAGGAAGGAGGAAGGCCCCATTTAGTTGAGGGAATGCGGAATCTATGTACAAGGTGCACAGAAACAGGAAGCTAAGAAAGAAGTTCATGAAACAAGAAAAAATTGAAGAAGAAAGTAGTAGGTGCTGGAAAACAGGACAGCAGTGAACCGAAAAAGGATGGTCCGTAACAAAACAAAAACCTATTCTATTTCAACAAAAGGAAGCCTACCTATTTTTTAGCTCAGGCCCGCACATAGTACCCCTGGGAGCGCTAATTCCCATAGATACAATACCTGTATCCCCCTGAGGGGACGCACACAACAACCAAGCAAATTGTATAACATAATACCTATCTGAATTGTAATTTAAATTATTGTTCGCAAGAGGTTTTAAAAAATTTGCCATACCTTTTAAGCATTTAAATGCCTTTGAAATTTAAATGCGATGAGCCGCATTTTCTTGACAGTTGATTCGATTTTCACGCAATGTTTTTTACTTATAAATGTAAGTGGGCAGATGCCTGGTGTTTCATATTTCGATGGTATTTATGATACTGTCCAAGCAAGCAGATTCCCATTGTAATGAGATAGGGGAAATTACGCACGAGAACATATACTTATCATTGACGGACACCTGGCTTTTTATTAAATCGGGTGTCCTGTAAAAATGTCCTCGATTTTTAATTAATTATATCTCAGCTGGAAATTAACACATCTGAATTGCCTTTTTTCACAATGTAGTAAATTTTGTTTCCTTTTCGAGGAATTTAATTTTTTGAAAATAGGTTGAATAACCACTTTACAATGTCCAATTTACTGAATGGAGTAGAAAAATTAACTGTTCAAAGGAAAAGTTTATAAAACAATATTGATATTCTTCGTTATTTTGTAGTTTCCATAAAACTGAACACACAAAAATTTTAAATCATTACCTTATATAACGTTTAAATAAATAAAATACTTTTAGTATCCAACGACATACCCTCCATTTCTCTCAAGGCAAGTATTACTTCTAGCCACCATTGAACGAAGAGTTTTACCCATTATTCCACCGTTTTCTATCAGTCCTTGAAACACTATTATTGAGAACACTTGAAACTCGAAACCTCTCAGAGGGTTTAAATACTTAGTTGTATGTACGATACATCGTTATGAAATTATTCTTAACAGTAGGTATTGAAGAATGTAGAAGAACACCAGTTTTGTTTTTAAAACTTTTCCTTTTAACAATTTTTCTACCCCTTTCAGTAAATCGATCATCTTAAAGTTTATTCAACTGATTTTAAAAAACTTAAATTATTTCGAAAGGAAACAAAATTGACTATATTGTAAATAAAAGACCATTAAAATATGTTAATTTAAAGCTGAGATATTATCAATTAAAAAGTCCGTGATATTTTTGTGGGACACGCAGTATAGTATTGATTGTTCTTATACAATAAATAGTCAAGTGTCTCCTTTGAACAAATTAATAAATAGGTTCAGCTATTTCGTGAGCAAAATCTCTCCTATGTTAGTACAATGGAGTTTTAGGATTTAAAACTCAAGGGCAATATTAACTGCTCGAACATTCATTTCAAATACAGAAGAACTTCAAGGGAACAACAGCAAGTCGATTCCCGAGATGCGCAAAAAGAGAAACCGTACCCAAGTTAGGGGGATCTTGAGGATTCCAACAGTGCGCTCAGCAGCGTCCTCTGTAATATTTTTATTATTAAATTCCTTTAAAATGGAGACCGAAGATCGTCTTTAACGTAAGGTTAGTTTTTAAAACGATACTCGCTAAAAATGGAAGACACCCAATGGACGCGGCCGGTCAGCAGCGCGTTACTCCGGTAAAAAAATTTAGAGGCGTTCTGAGTAGAGAGATACAGTGTTTCAAGATGTCTTGTCGCCGACTAGGTGAACATCGTATCTTATTGTAAAATTGCATATAGCACTAAGATTTTAACAATTAATTGACAATTAATTACCTTGAATAATAAGTGCCTATTCAAGAGGCTGCAAAAGCCGGGTCGAGGAGTTCAAGTCGCAGAAAGAGACTGCTTTTTACGCAAGAGGAATAAGTTAGAGGTACCAGACCCACTTTCATTAAAATGACGACATGCTGCCCAAGCAGAGCAAGCTCAAAGATAATTTAATGAGTGAACGCCAGTGCGTCACGAGTAATGTTAATTTAAGTGATTTTAGGTTAATGCAGGTCTGGTAGAAGCTCAAACATGCTTAATTATAGAAAGTTAAATTTAAACAAAAACGAAATGAAAAGATGTAGCTTCAAAACAAAAAGACGAAGAAAAGAAAAACTACTTTCAACAGTTTCAAATTCTTTTCTGTCAACTATGACAGGCCATCTGAAGGAAACTTTTTCTTCCACAAAGCCGGCATCATAAATGCGGAAGGTTTTCAACAGGAAATTTCATTGAACAAACAAATTGGCTGTCCGTCTTTGTTGGTTGGTTTGTCTCCTTTTCACGCTCTTAAAGATGCTAAATGACTGTATCTGTGATGCGAGTTTCATCAGTGCACTAGTACTAGAATATTTTAATCGCGGGTACTATTGGGTTGGATATATTTCTTGATGATCCACATCTGGAGAATTCGTATAAAGACAATATTAAATCCCATCGTTTATCACGGGTCGAGTACACAATTTTATATACTGAGTGTTTCAGAACACGAGGTACAAAATTGCACACCAAGTAGACAATGGCGAAAAAAACACTTTTAATTCCATGAAATTTTCCCCCAAAAATCGGGGTCGAAAGATATTAGCTGTTTATTGTTTTCAATGATGAAATTTAATGGCACAATTATTCGTAATTTTTATTTTGAATTCACTTTAAATAATTGTTTAAAATGTGTTAAACCTACATCAATGCACTTTTCGAATGTTACCCTTACCGACTGCCGGATATTAGGAAACACGTCTGGCATTTAGGTACCTCACCTGCAGCCACTGCAATTCTGGCCACAAGATCTTCCTCAGACTCAAGCATAAAGGGTGTAGCATAAACAAGGCTCTTCATGTGTCCCCAAAAATTGAAATCGAGTGGAGTCATGTCAGGAGATCTAGGAGGTCATGCAACTAGCACATTTCGCCCGATCAACGTAAATTCAAAATAAATATTGCGAGTAGTTTATTCAATAAATTTCACCCGTTAACAATAAACTGCTAATATCTCAATGTCTCTTTCTTTGGAAAATTATATAGAAGAAAAAGTTTTTATTTGGATATATTCTACTTGGTGTGCAATTTTTTGCCTCTTATTCTGAATCTGAAACACCCTGTATATTACTGACAAGTGTTTTCTGAGTAGGTAATATTGGCATTGTCTACACTGAGAAGCATAGATATGTATCAACAGTTTTTTATTACTAAGTATACACTAATTCAGTGAAATTATAATAGTTAATTCAATGACTATGCTTCAAATCCCCAAAATTATGATATACGTGTAGATTAGGTAGGCCAAATTTGCACACTGCCTTTTCTTCTTTGTATCTACACTATGCAGGGTAACAATGCAGAAAAGGTGTCATATTATTGCTCAACACTATGTTACATTTCGGCTATAATAAGCAAAAGTTGTTCTGCTTTCATTGCAGGGGCAGGACGTTTTCGGAAAGTTCTTTTTACGAATAAAAGTCACTTCTAGCTTCTTTGCGTGTATTATGATACTATCTCTTATTTTCGTCTAACTTTTTACTTTGTATTGGACACTTTGTTATTTTAATAAACGCCCAGGTTCTTCTCATTTCGTGTTTTTTGGAGCAATTTGAAACGTTTCCAGCAAGAGAATTTGTGCTATCGCATAAATGCAAAAACCATTGCAGCTGAGATAGTGCATTGTTTTCAGTTACAATGTGTGTGTGACTGTAAGTGAAGTTTTTGCTGGTGTGTGTAATTATTTTCATTGCAGCTCGTTTACATAGTATTTTAATTTTTTCAAATGTCTCAATGCCGATATAGATAACCTTACAACATTTCCAAATCTTCCTTTACCAGAATTAATTAATTATATAATGCTACAAAACGAATACTATTTCAGTTTTTAAAAATGTATCAACATAATTATAAAATTCTCCATTTCAGCGTATACTTGCTTAGAAACTGGGGAGTGATACGAAGATAAAAATTAAACATGATGATGATATAGTGATATTCAATATAACTCTGAAAGAACCAAATTACATTCAAGGAATAATTTGAGAAATGAGCAGAAATTTTCATTGTTAATACATGTTAACTTGACTTAAAAACACGGAAGCCATATCAATTTTGATAACATGACTTGAAAACTAGAAGCCTTTGTGCACTAGACCATAGCTTCAGGTTTCAGCAAAGACTACTCATTGGCAATGAATCATAACCTAAAGACTAGAAATGTTTAAGATCATTATCAATTAATGCAACATTTTGAGCATACAGAGTTACCACTCTTTATGTGAGTACAATGTATTGCATCAGCTGAAATGTTCTACAAGTAACTTGCAACACATTTACTACTATTTTCCAGTTCTTATGTATTAATTGAAGAAAAAATGAACAAAACAGAAATATACAGAATGAATTTGCGATGCTTTCAATTACTAATTCCTGCTTTTAACTACAAAATGTACATTAATGCTGGGAACAAAAATTATACTTAGCACTCGTAGGTTTCTCATATATATATATCTGTGCAAACCCTCAATGACTAGATAACATGACCGTATTAGGTGATAGGAATAAATACGCTGTTTCATACTTAGAACAAAACAATCAACAAAAACATTGCGTATTTTTTAGATTTTTCAGCAAAGCATTCTAACTCTGTTGTGGTTTACTTTTAGTTTTAAAGAATTATAGATAATTTTTAGCAAAAATTAGAATCGAAGACACCAAAAAATAGCGACTCCAACCACGACTCTACCACATCCGAATGAACGACTCCGACTCCGACTCCGACTCCACCGCATTCGGAAAAGCGACTCCGACTCCGACTCCATCACACTTCAGAGTAGCGACTCCGACTCCGACTCCGACTCCACCACACTTCAGAGAAGCGACTCCGACTCCGACTCCGACTCCACCCTAAAACATCCGACTCCGGCGACTCCGACTCCCGACTCCGACTCCGACTCCGCAACCCTGGTTAATATTAAGTAGTGTTTCAAGTTTATGTTTACCATATGAGACACCAAATTTATGTTAAAGAGCAGGCCACAATAAAGAAATTATGTCATAGGTTTACAAGGGAGCTAATATTCCAGTTAGAGCTGAGGTTCGTATCAAGGCAGCTGTGTTGTGAGTCGTGTTCAGGAAGAAGAGCAGCGTTACCTTTATTGTTAGTTAAACATTGAATGAGTTTTACCAAAAATTTCATCATAAAACGGCTCTAGTAGCTTGAAACACCCAGAATAAAGAGATTTCTGTCTTGCGATTGAACTCATGGGAATAATTTACTAACAAATAGATTATATTATACATTAGAAAAATAGAAACTGCGTAGAGAAACTAGGGGGAGTCGCTACTTGTGAAGCTCAACCACGCATGTAGCGACATAAAAATTTTCTAAAATATTGCACTACAAGGTGCAATTGAGGCGCTCACAGACATTACATGATCCTCGTGAGAGGATGCAAATCAGCTTCCAGCTGTTCACAATCCCTCTCGTCTGCCAGCGATCAGATGCGTTCCGAATCCATTTTTGAAGTAATAATGAAACTGAGGAGCAGCAAAAGTAGGCCAAAGCCTCTTTGCTCGTAAGCGCTACCGAAGGCGAGGGGATCGTGAAACGAGGGCTGGTCTGCGTCTATTGGTTATTTTGCTGAGCCTGCGAGAGAAAAATTGAATTGGGGTGTAAAATTCGTCAAGTCCTTATTTCTCAACGGCTTTTTCTTCAATCATAAAATGTGAGGGCTAGTGGTGTTGGTAACCTGTGGGCATGGCATTTGAAACATTTGAGGTACGATTATTGAATGCATTGGCTTCACAGGTGTCGACCTGATAGAGTGCGTGGACTGTGCTTTGGTCCTTCTTATAAGTCGATGCGTCAACCCGTGGATTTCCCAGGCACCGTACTAAACACCTACAATGGTGAAATTTGGTACTTTTGTACTGATATTTATGTAAAATGTATGCGAATAGTTTTGTTATTTATTTAGCATTTTAAAACTCACGCATCAACTTCTCTGTGACTCTTGATGGGGCCGACATAAAATTTTCATCGTCTTGATTTCCTTTTGTGTTTATTTTCGCCAAGCTCACCTCGCACGCTAAAAGTTTAGTCACCATTGTATAAAATAACATTGAGAATTCATACAACATTGAATCCATGTATTTTCTGCCATTTTTTTAGATATTTGTGAATTACACTTTAGAAGTCACTTCCCGATGAGAAAACAAATGAGACGTACTTAAAATTTCACCGCCACTCAAGGAGCTCTAACTCTGCCTGTAGCAACCGAGCTCGACAGCGCAGGTGTAGGCGTGCGACGCAAATCTCCAGGCTGCGTCGTGGGCTCAGCAGGCCGTATGCTGTCGCTAAATGTACAGTATAAATGCTAGCTACAGCATAAATGATAGATACAGTATAAATGCTAGATTCAGTATAAATGAATACTAGATACAGTATAAATGAATACCAGATACTGTATAAATAAATACTAGATACTGTATTAATGATTCATCAGGTTGTAAGCTGCAACTAAATGTACAATATGAATGCTAGATACAGAATAAATGTATACCATATACAGAATAAATACTTCATCAGGTTGTGTGCTGTAGCTAAATGCACAGGTTACATGCTAGATATTGAAGCGTGCAGTCATGGTTGAAAGATGCACGCTGTAGAACGCTACCTGTGGTGAAATAACTCAGCTAAAGAGCGGAAATAACATGCTTTATTATTAAACTGCAATTTAGGTATATCAAACATTCGAACTATTTCATGCGAGAGTTTTCTTAAATCTAACCATAAAATTCCTGCTTTTTCTGTTCAAACAAAAATAATTGAGTGCGGTTTTAGATCTACAGCCTTTGATGCAAACTTTCGTGAGTATGTAAAGAAAAATTATTACAAAGCATTGTTCTACTGCCACACACTAAGTATTCACTAAATACTAGTTGTTTTCCTTGGAAAATTTAACCTGGGGCTCAAACTCTAGCTCACAAAAGAAGAGCTCAAAACTCAATTTTGGTACATCAGCTTGAAATAGTGAAAATAATTATTTTACAATATCTCATAATGATGATTGTAAAACCATGATGATAACTTGAAGCACTTTCTTCTTAGAAACCAATTATTTTTACTGGACGTCTTGCATAGGAATCTGTGTGTTAATTAAACATAAGTTACTCATCTGAGTTTCGTATACCTACCTTACGCAGTTATGTGTTAAAATCACACACATCCAAACCAGAAATGTGTCGGTCTCAGACACATCGATCCTAGCAAAAATGTGTCAACCTGCCATACACCCCAGCCAGAAGTGTGTCAGCCTGACACACACCCCTGCAGAAATGTATCAACCTGACACACACACCCCAGCCAGAAGTGTGTCAGCCTGCCACACACCCCGGCAAAAATGTGTCAGCCTGCCACACACCCCGGCAGAAATGTATCAGCCTGCCACACACACCGGCAGAAATGTGTCAGCCTGCCACACACCCCGGCAGAAATGTGTCAGCCTGCCACACACCCCGGCAGAAATGTATCAGCCTGCCACACGCCCCGGCAGAAATGTGTCAGCCTGCCACACGCCCCGGCAGAAATGTATCAGCCTGCCACACACCCCGGTAGAAATTTGTCAGCCTGCCACACACCCCGGCAGAAATGCGTCAGCCTGCCACACAACCCGGCAGAAATATGTCAGCCTGCCACACACCCTGGCCAGAAATGTATCAGCCTGCCACACACCCCATCAGAAATGTGTCAGCCTGCCACACACCCCGGCAGAAATGTGTCAGCCTGCCACACACCCCGGCAGAAATGTGTCAGCCTGCCACACACCCCGGCAGAAATGTATCAGCCTGCCACACACCCCAGCCAGAAGTGTGTCAGCCTGTCACACACCCTGGCCAGAAATGTATCAGCCTGCCACACACCCCATCAGAAATGTGTCAGCCTGCCACACACCCCGGCAGAAATGTGTCAGCCTGCCACACACCCCGGCAGAAATGTGTCAGCCTGCCACACACCCCGGCAGAAATGTATCAGCCTGCCACACACCCCAGCCAGAAGTGTGTCAGCCTGCAACACACCCCAGACAGAAATTTGTCAGTCTGACACACACACACATCCCGGCAGAAATCTATCAGCCCCACAACCACCGCCTCCTCTCGAGCTCCCGCCAATTTAGCCGCGATGTCCGCAGCCAAAGCCGCGCTTGTCACGCTGCAATCCTCAGTCAAGAGCAATCAGTAGAGCAAACAGAACCGTAAATTGCCTCTGGCTCTCATTCCTCGTGCGAGAAATATTTCATGACGTGGGAATTAAGAAGCAGATTCATGGGTGCATGGGAATTTGCCCAAATGGGAATCGCGTTGAATGGCTTCGTGGGTTATCCGGTGGGAAATTTGAGTGAGGTCTGAATAGACTTCCGCTTCTTTTGTTCGTAATTGGCCCATTATGGAGAGGCAAATGAAGCCAGGTAACCTTGGGCCATGTTCCTTTCAGGCAATTGAAGCACGGCCCTCGTTACTCAATGAAATAATCAGACTATGATGGTTCTTACTTGCCCTACAGAATTGCATAAGTTGGCAGGAAAACTGGGACGAGTACGATCTTAGAACGTAACTTACATACGATAAGGCCTTCTTGGCCGTCTGAGGGCTACTGTCTGCCCTGAGTCAGACTTGTGTTTGTTTGGCATTTTCGTTGTGTGCAATATTCAAGGGAATGTTGTGATCTAAGGTATTATTTATGGTTATTTTGGTGAGACAGAGAATAGTGGTTGGTCGTTTGTTAGCTCAGCAGCTGGAAACAGTATTTTGGGAGCGAAAAGTTTTAGTATTGACTTCATCATGCAAAGTTTATTCTATGTCTGTCATAAAATTCTCAGTTTTATTTAGTTAGAGAGGATACTTTGAATTTGCACTGTCTGAAAGACGCAAAACCGCTCCAAGTAAAAAATTTCCTTCCTTCACAAATTTCATAGATGCCGAAAAAAAAACGTTCAGCAGATCCTTTGTCAAAACGATTAGAACGATAATAGTCTAGTTCATGTAATGAGGCTGCTTTCAGCTTCCGTTTCAATCTGGTATTAGATTTTTATGCGGATGTCTTATTTCAAGGCTGTAGGAAAAAGGACTTCAATCAAAACGATGAACGTGTTATTATTTTTACAAGTTCGTTGTAGAAGTAAACCAGCATATATTGAAAAGGTCAACGTTTGCTGCAACTTGCCAGAGAAGCAGAAAACTTGCTCTTTAGTAGGTTTCCCTGTAAGTGCTGTTTCTAATGAACATGTTTGGAGGAATGTGGAGAGAAACTTGAGGCTCTCAGAAAATTTTTAGGAGTTCAAGAATTGATCAATATTTTTCATTCAGTGTTTCTTATGTTAACGGGTGCACACGGCACGTCAAAAATAACAGGATTAGTTATCGGACCAACTGAGCTTTAACATGGCTTTCACGTGATTTCCCATACTATTCTATGGCTGTCCTATATTTTCCTGACTCAAACGCTGATATTCTTTTCAACCTAATCTAACCTACCAATACACGTGATAATCATTCCGACTCCCAATCTGCTGGGTTAAGGCACCGAAAATTGTGGAGTTGATGAAGCTTGTATCACAGATACGCTCATCTCACACTTTCGGCTGGTGGGTGTGACACACGGACGGATGGACAGACGCGGCCCCTTTTATAACAGTGATATGTGTAAGCTGCGGCTTTTTTAAATATGTCGACTGCTGTAAGTCGTTACTTATTGTCTGTTCACCAGCGGCGGAACATTTTTTTAACCATTTAGAAAATTTACAGACATTCTTTAAAGTTTAATAAAACAACCAAAAAACCTTTGATGCTATTCCATTTGATTAACTTCGAGTAGCAATCGACTAAATTTATTTCGTATCGAACTTTAAATAAAAATAGGAGCTGAAAAACACGACCCTTTGTTTTTCTCTCGCAATGTATAACAGAAGAGCCACCAAATCATTTATTGCTCTTTTCATGTTTTAAAATCGTGCCGTTTTAGAGGAAATATGTACGGTGAACTCTAAGCAACGCTCACAACACAACACACTGGCAACACACTAACTCTAGGCAACGCTCACAACACAACACACTGGCAACACACAAACTCTAGGCAATGCTCACAACACAACACACTGGCAACACACAAACTCTAGGAAATGCTCACAACACAACACACTGGCAACACACAAACTCTAGGCAATGCTCACAACACAACACACTGGCAACACACAAACTCTAGGCAATGCTCACAACACAACACACTGGCAACACACAAACTCTAGGCAATGCTCACAACACAACACACTGGCAACACACAAACTCTAGGCAATGCTCACAACACAACACACTGGCAACACACAAACTCTAGGCAATGCTCGCAACACAACACACTGGCAACACACAAACTCTAGGCAATGCTCACAACACAACACACTGGCAACACACAAACTCTAGGCAATGCTCACAACACAACACACTGGCAACACACAAACTCTAGGCAATGCTCACAACACAACACAACACACTGGCAACACACTAACTCTAGGCAACGCTCACAACACAACACACTGGCAACACACAAACTCTAGGCAACGCTCACAACACAACACACTGGCAACACACAAACTCTAGGCAATGCTCACAACACAACACACTGGCAACACACAAACTCTAGGCATTGCTCACAACACAACACACTGGCAACACACAAACTCTAGGCAACGCTCACAACACAACACACTGGCAACACACAAACTCTAGGCAATGCTCACAACACAACACACTGGCAACACACAAACTCTAGGCAATGCTCACAACACAACACACTGGCAACACACTAACTCTAGGCAACGCTCACAACACAACACACTGGCAACACACAAACTCTAGGCAACGCTCACAACACAACACACTGGCAACACACAAACTCTAGGCAATGCTCACAACACAACACACTGGCAACACACAAACTCTAGGCAACGCTCACAACACAACACACTGGCAACACACAAACTCTAGGCAATGCTCACAACACAACACACTGGCAACACACAAACTCTAGGCAATGCTCACAACACAACACACTGGCAACACACTAACTCTAGGCAACGCTCACAACACAACACACTGGCAACACACTAACTCTAGGCAACGCTCACAACACAACACACTGGCAACACACAAACTCTAGGCAATGCTCACAACACAACACACTGGCAACACACAAACTCTAGGCAATGCTCACAACACAACACACTGGCAACATACAAACTCTAGGCAATGCTCACAACACAACACACCGCTGCGGGAACTTGCATTTTTCACTTCATAACCTCTAGATCAGCGGTTCTTAACCTGTGGGGAATTCCTCACTGGTGGGGAATAGCGGAGTCGCCAGTTGGGGTATTTTGTGCATTTGTTTGTTTCCACCCTCAAAAAATCGATAGTATTTCAAAATCTAATACATTACATCAAAATGTTGACTTATTTACCAAATCACAAGCATTTACAGTCTGTTTTAATAACAAAAACAGCCATAATGAGGTTTGTGTGCCATTTTTGGGTGAAAGTGACAACACTGCTGGGTTAGGAATCTCACTAAAAATGTAGATAAGGAAAAGGAAGTCGCTGTGGTGGGGAATGTCCCATTCCCCTCCGATCCTGCGGTGGGGAATGGAAAATTGGCTCACTAAAATATTGGGAATTGGGGAAAAAAGTTTAAGACCCACTGGTCTAGAGTGACAGCAGCGAGATGGTTTCGTGGTCAGGTGCTGAAACGTCTCTTGGAGGTCAGGTGCTGAAACGTCTCGTGGAGGTCAGGTGCTGAAACGTCTCGTGGAGGTCAGATGCTGAAACGTCTCGTGAAGGTCAGGTGCTGAAACGTCTCGTGGAGGTCAGGTGCTGAAACGTCTCGTGGAGGTCAGGTGCTGAAACGTCTCGTGGAGGTCAGGTGCTGAAACGTTTCGTGCAGGTCAGGTGCTGAAACGTCTCGTGGAGGTCAGGTGCTGAAACGTCTCGTGTAGGTCAGATGCAGAAACGTCTCGTGGAGGTCAGGTGCTGAAACGTCTCGTCGAGGTCAGGTGCTGAAACGTCTCGTGGAGGTCAGGTGCTGAAACCTCTCGTGCAGGTCAGGTGCTGAAACGTCTCGTGGAGGTCAGGTGCTGAACGTCTCGTGGAGGTCAGGTGCTGAAACGTCTCGTGTAGGTCAGATGCTGAAACGTCTCGTGGAGGTCAGGTGCTGAAACGTCTCGAGGAGGTCAGGTGCTGAAACGTCTCGTGGAGGTCAGGTGCTGAAACGTCTCGTGTAGGTCAGGTGCTGAAACGTCTCGTGGAGGTCAGGTGCTGAAACGTCTCTTGGAGGTCAGGTGCTGAAACGTCTCGTGAAGGTCAGGTGCTGAAACGTCTCGTGGAGGTCAGGTGCTGAAACGTCTCGTGGAGTTCAGGTGCTGAAACGTCTCGTGGAGGTCAGGTGCTGAAACGTCTCGTGGAGGTCAGGTGCTGAAACGTCTCGTGGAGGTCGGGTGCTGAAAGGTCTCGTGGAAGTCAGGTGCTGAAACGTCTCGTGGAGGTCAGGTGCTGAAACGTCTCGTGGAGGTCAGGTGCTGAAACGTCTCGTGGAGGTCAGGTGCTGAAACAAATGCGTGTTAGTACGCCTGAGTTCAGGATAAAAGGTTGCCAAAAATTTCACTGCCTGTCAAGACCAGTAACTTTGGTGCCAAATCCCCTCTTTAGCTGACCAAAAATAGCATGGGTTATGGTACTGAAGAGAAAGACCACAATCCTGAGATCGCCCTCGATTGTCCTCCAGAATCAATCTAAAATGCCGTACGAAGTACTTTTGTGGTGTGCGCTTTGTGAGCCTGGACCGAGCACATCTGTGCTCAGTATATACGAGCTACGGATAATCGGAGTGTCTCAGCAAAAGTTCTGTACGTGTAATTTTGCGTCAACGAAGATTCTTGAGCAATCAAAGTCCTAGCAGAGCTTCAATAGACTCCGAGTAACAAAATTAATTCCTCTCGTTGCGACGGGGAGCTGACAGACCCGAGTGAGGCCGTCATGCTCACCCAGTTGAGTAATTCTTCCAATATTCAGGTCAGGATCTGGGTTCATTCTTAACACAATAATCAAAGGCTTCGGAGACAGCGAGAATATTCATCATGAATTTTATCAGACTTGGGAGCTTAGAACTAAGGTTCATTAAATTTATTTAGTTGAGTGAACACAGTGAATAAGTGGAATTTGGAATGAACTGAGGGAATTCATTGAACTGATTTTTTTAAGAAACTATTTAAGTTTTAACACAATAATCAATGGCTTCGGAGACAGCGAGAATATTCATCATGAATTTTATCAGACTCGGGGGCTGAGAAATAAGGTTGATAAAATTTATATAGTTGAGTGAACTCGGTGAATAAGTGGAATTTGGAATGAACTGAGGGAATTCATTGAACTGATTTTTTTTAAGAAATTATTTAAATTAAATAAACGAAATGAGCCAAATGTATCAACTAGATTGGATAAACTGAATACATCAGACCAGCCATTCTCAACTTTTCCTCCATCATTTACCCCCTCTGCTTTATGTATTTCTCCATTTACCCCCACTCCCGTACAAAACACACACACACTTTCTTTGCATTCACTCTCTCTCTTATTTTACAACAGTAAATTTGATTGAATTTTTTTTAAAATTATCATACACTTCAGTTATTTACTCCCGACTACCTAATTTTTTTACCCCTTAAGGGTTAAATTTTCCCCTGGTTGAGAACTTTTGCATTAGGTGAATCGAAAGACCTCACTGGATTGAAGGCATTATGGAGTGCGCACGAGCACGACCAACGTGGGCGCTGAGCTTCCCTCCCTCTGTCAGAACTCGCTCAGTTGACAATCAAATGTGACTCTGAGGACTTAAAAAATTAAAAAGAACTTAAATGGATTCTGTACTGTAGTTAATTAGAAACTCAGGCTTGCATAAAAATGCCATTAAATTCGTGACAGTGATAATATTTATATATTAGCACACACACAGCCATTCAAAAATGACGGGATTCGATGGTTGTGTTCGATATGTTCTATTGGAACACATATCTTAAAGTACGGCATTTAATTGTATGAAAACGTATTAAAATCTGAATACTTGAACTGGAAGAGTGTGTCGAGCGTATCTGTTATTCACGCTGCCCTGCGTTCCAAATTTACGAAGAATAATCCTTCAGATGTGGTCAACAAACACATTGTGCTGAGTCTTAATACTTAATATTGCCTGTGAGTTAAATATCAAATTTATACCCTTAAGCTGGTGAAACCTGTATGACAGATACTCTCAAGTAATGTCACCTTTGCCACTCAAACGTTTTGATGGTTTCAGATAAATTTTTTTATTAAGAATATCTTTTCTGCCAGGCAGTTTAACCGCAACTGTTAGAGCACAAAAGAACTTAAAAAACATTTTGATGGAACGTTTCGAGTCTCAGCTCATTATCAGAAACAGTCTGCATAAAATGAAGTTAAACGACAGCGCCCCCCATACAGACTTTTTTCTTTATTATTGAACCTAGAACAATGAAATTGTGTGTACTGATAGGAAATTGAATTTGAAATCGTTTTTGCTTGGAGCAAAAGTTCGATTTTCTTGAAAAGAAAATGGGAAATCGAAGAAAACAAAATTGTAAGGTTTTTTTTCATAAATCTTCTCCTCCTACAGTTTTTGAGCTATAGTAATGGTTTTGGTATCATCAGATGCGGAAAAACACGGGCTTTTATGAAAGCTAAAATACATTCCAAAATTCTCTCTTGTTCATAAGTTATGACGTCATAAAGCTGCACATTTTCAAAAAGGGACATTTTTTCCAATTTTTACACTTTTTCATATTGAAAATGAAAATTTGAGGAAACAAATTTTAATTTCCATAAAAGCCCGTGTCTTCCCGCATCCAATGATACTAAAATCATCACTGTAGCTCAAAAACTGTAGGAGACGAAGCATTTTGAAACCTCAAAAACCATTGTTTACATTATAAGCAAAACAAAGAAACATAAACAATTCAAATAAATTTTTTTTTTAATTTTTGGTTCAAGTTAGACCCCTGAAATCATTATAGAGTAATCCAGAGACATAGGAGATGACATAGCAACTTTGCGCCGTGAAAAAGTGCCATAGGGGAGGTGTAACATGATAAAATACCACTTCCCCCTCCCCTCCCCCCCATCTTTTAAACCCCTGTAGCGGGCGAACTAGTGAACGTACGAGTCTCATTTTTTTACAGGATGTACCTGACCTCTTACACTTCTTATAGCAGCAAAAATCTCAGTTTCTCAAGAAATCTCAAAAACATAGATTCATAAGGGGGACGCTATCCTCAAACGGTTTCTCGCTATAAAGTGGCTCTGCGAGTATTTAAATTGGAGTCTAAATAAAATAACGGTATGGATTAAATCACCATATATAAAGGGGCCTACACTTGTTCAAAAAAAAGCGTCACAATTTTGCATCAAAATATTGATCCAAACTTTGATGCAAAATTTGACGTGTGTAGGACGTTTTGATGTCAAAAAAGATTTGAATCAAAATTTTGACGAATCAAATCCGTTTGATATTTTTTGACGAGTCGTCATATTTTTGATGCGTGTGTGGGCTCCTTATCAAAATTTTGATGAAACTTTTTAGTTCGCAGGCGACTGCCGAGGCGACAGGATCGCCATGGCTGGGAAGGAGGAGGTCGAAAATAAATTTTGATTGAAGCTTTAGTTATGCATCAGACGTAGCCAGCCATGTGGAGCACCAAGTCGAAGGATTATAGCAATCGTGCTAAGAAAGACGAGGCTTATGACATTCTACTACAGAAATGTCGTTACCATTTTACTTCCGCCCCATAAGAAGATATAAAGAAAAAATAACTAATCCGCGAACAAATTTTCGTAATGAACTTCGAAAAATGGACAATAGTGTTAAATCAGGTGCCGGGACTGAAGACCAGTACGAGTCACAGGCATGGTTCATGGAGGCTACGAGAGACCAGGAGGCGCCTGCCCAGTCTAGCAGCACCTTGTCCAACAGCGATGATAACGACACAAGCGATGAACAAGGAACATTTTAGATTAGCTTATAATATGTAATTTTATTTTTTTTTCAATTTATTATAGTCATACATATCGCCATTGAATATCCGTACCTTCTGTACAAACAGGATTGTTCGACAATTGGGACTTATTCTAGAAATATTGCAAAAATTTACCGATACAAATATATTTTTGTTCAATGAAATGTTATTTTTTAGCTTCATTTTTTAAAGATGACAAAGTTCATATTTGCCAATGCAGCTGACTATGAAACAAAGATATTGAAAGATATTATGAGAATTAATGCAAAATTTCACCCTCTCACGTTGAGTAGTGTAGATTATATGAAGCGAAAACATCCAACGTATAAATTTAAAAAAATGCAATAATTTAACGCAACTATACTAGGCCATCGAATGTTTTTATATTTGGAATGATCATTATTTTTGATGGGTAAATTCCTATTTGTTAGAGTTACCTTATTTATGACAAAACAATATTACACTGTTTGGAAAGGGATAAAATACAGCATATTAATTGACATATGTATATTTACTCTATATTTATTACAGTTTTGCTGATAAATAATGTGTTCCGCGTCTTAAATACAAGTCTTTTGAACATTCCCGACGTTTACAGGAGGTTTATCAGAGTCCAATGCGAACACTATGTAGTGCTATGGCCACTGATGCATCCGTATAAAGATTTCGATTATACTGAATTTTGACGGAAAAAACTAACTGAAAAAAACTGAATTATACTGAATTTTGATGTGTGGGCCTCTTAAGTCTCACTTTTAGTTATTACGCAACATAGTGAATTAAATGTGAACTATAGAAGGAAAAAAGTCCAGATCAATTCAAGTAAAATAAGATACGGTCATAGGTGCGGATTGCTAACCTAAATGAAATCTTGTCAACAAAAAAATTGAAATACTTACCTGCAAATCAAACCATCGCAAATTAGTAAAATGGAATAGATCGTCCCCTGGATGAATACGAATATTATTGTATTACTAGTATGCACGGGCCGTCAAAAATGACGGGATTCAATACCTTTCTTGAATGAAGTTTCCAGATGTGGATAACAAACAAATATTTCCATCCCAACAGTACCCGTGATAAAAATATTCTTGTACTTGTGCACTGGTGAAACTCATATCACAGATACAGTCATTATAACTGTCCTTATGAGTGTGACAGAGAAATAGAAGAGGCAGACTCCAAACAAATAAACCAAGGATATTATTAGGTAGTTGCAGGACCCGTTGAAATTCTACGTACAATGTCATTGTTAAGGCAGGTGGGCCCGTGAAAAAATACCATCAACATTACTTAACCTATGTTAACCTAGCCTATCCCAACCTAACATATCGTAACCTTTCCTATCATAACCTATTCTAACCGAACTTACCAAAACCGAACCTATCCTGATGAAATGTCAAACATATCAATGCCTGTAAAGCCATGCATCTATCAACGTTACACTAGGGAATTTGGTATCCATGATACCGCAAACTCAGACATCCTATGTTTCTTAGGGAGCGGACATCAAACAAATATACAAATAAATATATAAATAAACACATTATTAAACAAATAAACATGTGTTTAGTAAATAAACACATTGAACACATTATTAGGCTAGATGTACTTGAGATTATAAAAATTAAAGGGTAAAATTTTTACATATTATTTAGAGATGGTTTCAAGTCGAGTCTGTACGGTGATTTTAATGTGCGATGCTTATTGTGGTTCAAATTATGGTTTTCAATTTCAAGTGATTGTTACTGATGATTTGTTGACACGGACCTATACGATGTTGTTTTGCGTTGGAATGGGAATTTGCTCCTATCAGGCTGCCAAAAATTTCCGATAAAACAAAAATCATTCAGTTATCTAAACGACTGTACAGTGACTTCTACCGGCACGCTCAGCGACTCTCATGAATAGCGCTCGGTTTACTGCTAAGTGTAGCGACTGAATGTGAGATTTGTTTGGTGTTTAATTCGGCTTCATTATTGTATTTAGATCCCAATTTGAATGCCCGCATAGACTTTTAAATTCGTGACTTTTTATTTTATACTTTCTTACAAATAATGACTGAATATGAGCTGAGGCTTGAAACGTTTCTTTAAAATACTAGTGTACAACGCCTGTCAAAAATGACGGGATTCGATATTTTCCATACATAAATCTTCCAGATGTGGATGACCAACAAATACATCCATCCTTATAATACCCGAGGCTAAAATGTTCTTGCACTTGCGCACTGGTGAAACTCATATGACAGATACGGTCTTAAGCATACTTTTATGAACATGATAAAGAGACGGACCAACCAAGCAGGCAAGCAATAACTGTTTTAATTTTTGAAAATATTTGCTACATTTTTTCCTCGCGATAAGTTGCATTTTCTTGAACAAATTAAATTTTCAGTGCCGCAATAATTTTTCTTTGTAAACAAAAGTTTAGTTATGTTATCATTGGAATGTTTTTTATATCATTGGAATGGTACCTATGATGCCATTTAAATAGATATGAATTATCGGGAATTTTTCGGACAGGAGATACGTAACTAGACATATTAAGCATAAGATAATAGTGGGGATTTTTTAAAAGCTCTTCCCGATTACCGAAGGGAAAGGATCAAATTATACAGAATCTGTCCCACAAAAACCCGAACCGAGTATTTACTTTCCCTTATCAGTAATACCATCATAAGAATACCAGAACCATTTATTTCTAGTGTTAAAAATCCGTAAAAATTAACCTATCGAAAAAGTATTACTGATTATGAGGGTATTACTGATGCGGGAAAATAAATACTCGGTTCGGGTTTTTGTGGGACATACTGTATATCCGTACATATAAATTATATCTTCTTATATTGAACTGCCTGTTACATTTTGTATATTAATTTTCCAGTTATTAATAAAACCAATTATAATTATTATGTTTTTAAATATATTTGGACAGCAAAACCCAAAATATTAACCTACATCAGTTGAAAGTGAGTGAGGAGCGTATCGGTTACACAGGTTTCACTTCCTCTCGAAAATAAGTAGCGTTAAATCCTCTGCTGTTATGAAGTTAATTCCCCTTCGATTATAAAGGTAAATCCCCTTCTATTATTGTATTTTGAGTCAGTTTCTCTAGTATTCATGCAGGAAAATGGGAGAGGTACTGAAGCCTGCTGCGTATATAGACTCAATATATAGACACGTATAGAGACACAATTCTATTGTTCTCATAATGATGGAATAACGAGGTGTTGAGTAATAAAAAAATAATTAAATGACTTTAAAAGTGTCATCGAGCACGGAAGAATGCTGTCGAGTCAAAACAATAACAGCTGCCGTTTTGTGTTGCACTACAATAACACTCGTTGTGGGTTTAGAAATAATAGCCTATGTGCATTCATTCACCGTGATAACAGCTATTGTGAATTTATCTTTCAAAAATAAACGCCATGAATACATGAATACTTTTGCCTGTAACCATCATTTTTTTATGAAACAGTATGACGTGCTTGATTGACGTATCTGTCATACGGATTTCGCCAACGCACGAACACAAAAATCCTATTGTAGACTCGCATGTTATTATGATAGAAATGTTTGTTTCATGTCTACAACTCAGGGATTAATTAATCTATTCCGTAACAGGAGCCTAGTCTGTCCGTACGTTTGTCTGTCAAATTTACCTGCAGAAAGTGTGTGATGAGCGTATCTGTGATACAAGCTTCATCAACTCCACAATTTTCAGTGTATTAATCCATCAGATTCGGAGTCGGAATGAATATCACGTGTGTTGTTAGGTTAGGTTAGGTTGTGTAGAATATCAGCAGTTGAGACTTAGGGTACCCGCACACGAGTGACTTTTAATTGTCAGTTGTCACAACAAAATATTGTCACCATAAAATAATTGTCGCAACGAAAAGTTGTCAGTAAGGCACACCCGCACTCGAGCCACCGGATGGCGGCAACTATCGTCTAGTGTCACCATGGAAACTGTGGATGAGGCAGTGTCAGACCACTCTAGTCTGGAAGACACTAAAAAACCACGGCAGGATCGTCAAATAAAAAATGAAAATAAGCCATCCCACTACTGAGTTTATTAATCATAATAAAAATGTCAAACACAGATTCTCTATTTTCTTTAAAATAATGAATTTATAATTCAGATGTGAAATCGGTTGTTTCGCCCAGCCATTTTAGAATAGTTTGGTTGTTTCGCCTAACAGTTTATTTATGCACCATGCTGCCCCAAAACAAGTCACCTTTGTGAAAATCTGGAGTTAACAAAGCCAATATGGCAACCTGCGACCGGCTGGACGCTGGGTGGCGGCAACTAAGAGTAGCCCGTGTGCGAGCTCCCATTAGAAATAACGTTCTATATCGCCTGCAACAGTTGTCGACGACTAATGTGCAACAGTTGTCGACAACTTTTATTTATTATAATCCGTTCTGGGATTCGTACGTGGAAATGGTGCCGTCTTTAAAATTCTCCTCCTTTATTTTTCTCCATTTCTCAAATAGCGTCTTAAGAGTATGACATTCCTCCTGCATTCTTCGGAATTCGGTTGTTTGCGGCATCTCAAGGTTTTCTACTAATGTGGCCTCGTTAATCTCGTTTTCCTTTATTGGTTGCTCGTCCTCCTCTTCTTCTTCTGATTCGAGGTCTATAACATTTCCAATCCAATTTCCTCCCAGTGTAACAGAATTTCCTCCTAGTGAAATTGAATTTCATCATAGTGAAACTGAATTTCCTTCTAGTGAAATTGAATTTCCTCATAGTGAAACTGAATTTCCTCCTAGTGAAACTGAATTTCCTTCTAGTGAAATTGAATTTCCTCATAGTGAAACTGAATTTCCTCCCAGTGAAACTGAATTTCCTCATAGTGAAATTGAATTTCATCATAGTGAAACTGAATTTCCTCCCAGTGAAACTGAATTTCCTCATAGTGAAATTGAATTTCATCATAGTGAAATTGAATTTCCTCCTAGTGAAATTGAATTTCCTCCTAGTGAAACTGAATTTCCTTCTAGTGAAATTGAATTTCCTCATAGTGAAACTGAATTTCCTCCCAGTGAAACTGAATTTCCTCCTAGTGAAATTGAATTTCATCATAGTGAAACTGAATTTCCTCCTAGTGAAATTGAATTTCCTCATAGTGAAACTGAATTTCCTCCTAGTGAAATTGAATTTCCTCATAGTGAAACTTAATTTCCTCCCAGTGAAACTGAATTTCCTCCTAGTGAAATTGAATTTCATCATAGTGAAACTGAATTTCCTCCTAGTGAAATTGAATTTCCTCATAGTGAAACTGAATTTCCTCCAAGTGAAACTGAATTTCCTCCAAGTGAAACTGAATTTCCTCCTAGTGAAATTGAATTTCATCACAGTGAAACTGAATTTCCTCCTAGTGAAATTGAATTTCCTCATAGTGAAATTGAATTTCCTCATAGTGAAACTGAATTTCCTCCCAGTGAAACTGAATTTCCTCTTAGTGAAATTGAATTTCATCATAGTGAAACTGAATTTCCTCCTAGTGAAATTGAATTTCCTCATAGTGAAACTGAATTTCCTCCTAGTGAAATTGAATTTCCTCCTAGTGAAACTGAATTTCCTCCTAGTGAAATTGAATTTCCTCATAGTGAAACTGAATTTCCTCCCAGTGAAACTGAATTTCCTCCTAGTGAAATTGAATTTTCTCCTAGTGAAATTGAATTTCATCATAGTGAAACTGAATTTCCTCCTAGTGAAATTGAATTTCCTCATAGTGAAACTGAATTTACTCCCAGTGAAACTGAATTTCCTTCCAGTGGAACTGAATTTCCTCCCAGTGGAACTGAATTTCCTCCCAGTGAAATTGAATTTCCTCATAGTGAAATTGAATTTCCTCATAGTGAAATTGAATCTCCTCTTATTGAAACTATATAAATTTCCTCCTGGTGGAATTGAATTTCTACATGATGAAAGAAGTTGATATAGCACTTTTACAATCAGTTTACTTGGAAATATAACTGCACAGGAGACGTACTCTGCTTGTAACTATGATACCATTAGTGATATAATACAGGATTTCATCCGCTTTTATTATTCTGACGAAAAGTTGCCCCCTCCGAGATGAAGTACAAGAAGATCAGTGATAATGAAAGGAAAAGAATTTATGAAGCTTACATAAACGAGGAGGACTATAGAACAGTTGCAAACGCTATGGGGGTTAATTTGAAAACAGCATACGAATGGTTAAAGAAAAAACAAGAAACTCCAAAGAAGAAATGTGGCGGCATATCTAAGAAAACAAATGAAATTGTTGAACTGCTTACTTCTACCATTGAAAACAACGCCTCAACTACCTTGGCTGAACTGAAGACCATTATCAGCACCCGTTTCTAAATTAATGTTAGCATTAATACCGTGAAGAACTGGTTAGACTGTGAAATCTTCACAGTAAAACTTGTGCGTTCCCAAACGTGCAATATGAACACCCAAGAAAACAAGGATAAAAGAGCTACATACATGGACAACTTTTTCCAAGCGAAATCAGAAGGCCGTACTACAATGTGGGTTGATGAAACCAATTTCAATCTTTTTTGCAAGCGAAAGGAAGGCCGGTCAAAAATTGGGACAAGAGCATCGGTTGTGACACCAGTGAGCAAGGGTCAAATCTCCATTGCATTGGGGCAATGACATCAAGTAGAATGTCGTTGTCCTATCACCAGCAGTTCATGTACCCATTGCGCAGCGCTCTCTTCCCTTTCTTGCTCTCGTTCACGATTTTCTTGTTCTCGTTCTTCGCGGTCTTCCAATTCTCCTAGTCTCTTCTGAAAAAGTTCGATGTAACCTTCGTCCTCTGGTTGCAACCCACATGCAGTCACATATTCCACTGCTAGCTCGATAGCCGTCATTTTTGTCTTCTTCTTTCTTCCTTTCTGCAGCTTATTTTGGACTCATTAGCAGGCTTTATTTGATTGCGATCTCTCACGCTTGTTTACTTGAGGGTCACATTTTCTCTTGGAAAATTCCAATTCTGGCAGATATCAAATTTTTTTTCCACCTGAGGTTTTTGCAGGTTTGTTCGAGTCCCTGTTTCGGAAGCGCCAGATTGTCAGGGATGGGGTTTTTGATATGCCCCCAAACTCACTGAACTAGGGGAAGTGCGGACCGTTTAGCAGTCCTGGCCGTCATTAGATCAGCTCTTGCGGCTAATTTTTGAGAACTTCTGACCGTTGTATCACCTCTCCAGCCTTGTTTCGGCTGTAATAATTTTTAGATCACCGCTTGTCGACCGAAGTAAGGTTTTCAATAAGATACTCGTATGGGAGCGTTAGTTTAATTATCTTCACGAAGATTTCACATATAGAAGCGCAAATTACCACAGATTCAATTGGAGAATTCTCTCCAATCTTGTCAGCGCGAATCACCGGACAGATAAGGCGGCTGGTATTGTGGATACCTAGTCTTTATAACACCGATTTAAATATTTTTATTCTTTGACAAAATAAAATATGAATAGTGTACAACTATTGCATAAGTAGGATGTTTTGCTTGCTACTCAGAGATACCATAATCTGATACAATCTGTCGCGCCGAGTTTTTTCAGCGGTATTCTTGAGGAACTGCTGAACGTAAAGGATGATAGGGTTGCGAGAGTGGTAGCTGTTGAAAGTGACGTAAAAATACCTGTGTTTGGAGAAGTGAATAATAGTCGAATAAGAATTAAAGAAGTGAAAGGGGTTGAATATGATGAAAAATGGGAAAGCTCCAAGTATGGATGGCTGCACAGTTGAATGTCTAAAGAAAGGAGAAAGTGCGGCTATAGAATGGGTGTACCTGCTTAATATGTGTTTTGATGCTAGGAAAATGCCTGTAGATTGGAGTAGCGCGTGTGTAGTTCCGTTGTATAAGGGGAAGGGTGACAGGTATGAGTGCAGTAATTCCAGAGGTATAAGTCTACTGAGTGTCGTTGGGAAGCTGCAAGGAAGAGTTTTAATTGGAAAAGTGAGAGTGATGACGGATGGTGTGCTAACTGAAGAACGATGGGGTTTTAGAAGTGGTAGAGGTTGTGTAGATCAAATGTTTGCTGTGAGACAAGGTGAATGAGAAATAACTGGTGAATGGAAAAGATGTGCATAGGGCATTAATGGATCTGGAGAAGGCGTATGACAGGGTGGACTGTGAAACATTGTGGCAGGTTATGGGCTTGTATGGAGTGAATAAGGGACTGTTGAATGGGATCAAGAGTTTCTACATTGATTGCAGAGCAAGTGTGAGAGTAGGGGATGAGGTGACTGACTGGTTTCCAGTTGTGACAGGCGTGAGACAGGGATGTGTGATACCGACGTGCTAGATAAATTTGATTATGGATGGTGTAGTGAGAAAAGTGAATGCGAGAGTGTTAGAAAAGGTGCGCAGTTGGTGGGATAAAATGATACGAATTGGGAAGTGTGTCAGCTGTTGTTTGCAAACGATACAGCGCTTGTAGCAGATTCAGAGGAAAATCTGCGGAGACAGGTTGCAGAGTTTGGTAGAGCGTACGAAAGGCGTAAGTTGAGAGTGAATGTAAATAAAAGCAAGGTGATGAGATATTCAAGAGGTGGAGTGTTTGGAACATCGGATGTGAGGATGAATGGTGAACTGTTAGAGGAGGTAGAGCATTTTATGTCCTTCGGGTCGGAAGTGGATGTGAATGATAGTATGGAAGTAAAAGTGAGATTACGAATGAGTGAAGGCTGCAAGACATTAGGTGCAATGAGGAAAGTTTTTCAATGCAGGAGTATGCGTATGAGTGCTAAGCGGGGACTGTTTGAAAGTTTAATCGTGCCAGTTTTGCTGCATGGAGCAGAGTCTTGGGGTTTGAGAGCAGCTGAGAAGAAGTGGCTAGATGTCTTTGAGATGAAGAGTTTGAGGAGTTTGGAGTAACAAAATGAGATAGGATTAGGACTAAGTTTGCTTGGGAGCAGACCGGTGTTGTCAAAAAGATGAGTAGGCGGGTGGTAGAAAGAGTGCTTGGATGGTTTTGGTGTGTTGAAAAAATGAATGTTGAGCGGCTGGTAAAAAAGATTGACCCGTCGGAGGCGAGTGGTATTAGAGAGCGAGGAAGGCCACGGATATGAGTTGGATAGATGGAGTGAAACGTGCATTGTATGAGAAGGGTCTGACTGTGGACGGGGCGAGAGATATGACTGCGGACAGAAGTGAGTGGAAGCAGTGAATAAGGATGTATTTATTTGACGCGGTGACTGGAAACCTGCCCGCATGTGATGGGGTATATTGTGTCCCGTCATGTGCAGGGGGAGGCTGAGCACAAATGAAGCGGTCGGGGTAAACCAGATATGGCTGTCGGGCCTGACTGTGGAAAAAAGTTGTGTTGGGCTGCTCTCGATCCAGGCAGGGCAGTTCTGGTGCGGCCTATGCTGCCTCTCTCGCCTCCTAGTGACTAAGGTTGAATGATTGTGGCTTGCTGTCGGCTACCCTCCCATAAGGAGGGAAAGGCTGGTATATGTATGTATGTATTCTTGAGAATCACCATGCAATAAACAGCTCAACTTCTAGGTAGCTAACTGGGGGGGCTGATTTTAAAAGATTTTAAGTCGTCGTAACGATACAGCTGGCAGCGTAAGTTCATCCAAGTCGACTGCAGCTTGGTAAATGCTGTGTACAGATCAACTGGCATCAGTGAAGTAGGAAATTCATGATTAAAGTAGAATACGCTATCCGCTAGGATTAATTTGGTAAGTTTAGATAGGCCAAGGTGGTAATGTTTGATAAAGGTTGGTTAGGTTGGTATAGTTAGGATAAGGATAGGTTAAGGTACGATTGGGTAAGTTAGGAGTTTAGGACAGGTTAGGTTGTGATAGGTTAGATTAGGAGGTTAAGATAGGTTGAGTTATTTATATTAAGAATATAACTTCAGTGGTATACGATTTAGGTCACAAAGGTTGGGAAAGTTAAAATGGATTAGTTTATTTTAGGTTAGGTAATAGTGTAGGGTACGCTGTAGTGTTTGAAGTTAAACGGTAAATTGAGATAAAATGTTTCAAACTACATTGCGATAGGTTAGGTTCGCCCGTTTAATTAAATTGAAAAGGCTTGAACATTTCGCAGGTACTGCAAGTATCTTAAATATTGTAATTGGTAATGAGTGTTAACTGGAACAAAGATTCATTTTTCACAGGTTAAAAGTTTAAAAAAACCTGTAGAAAAAATTCTAAAATTGAATCGTGCAATACCGCGAGAAAGTTCACCTTTGCAGTACTTTCTCTCGAGAGCAACACAATTTAGCTTCAGGCAAGGTGTGCTCAAAACATAACTCGAGGTGACCCTGAAGAAAATATCTAAACTACTAGAAACTCATGAAGACAACTGCCAGACTTCTACGCCAATCGTGAGAATAATTAGAGAAGGCATGCACTCTGACTCCTCAAGAGACAATGGAAGAGCGAACAAGCCTAAAGCACAACGCTGTTCCAGTTACATTCCTCCCAAATGCGCATGAGGGAGCCAGTAATGTCAAAGCACAGCATTGTTTGGTTGATATTCTTGTAAAGTAAACTACGGATTACGGGTTGAATAAAACTGGAGTTCGACGCTGTTTGAATAACATTCCTCCAAAATGCGGATGAGAGAGCCAGTAATATCAATGCACAGCGTTGTTTGGGTGATAATCTTTTAAAAATGGATGAGAGAGCGAGTGAAAGCAGAGGACAAAATTATTTGAGTGACATTCATGTCAAAAATAAAGAAGGACGGAGCGAGTGGAGCTGAAGTACGACTTTGGTTGCGGCAAATTTATGCAAAAACCCATGAAACTAAGACGTTACGCTGATTAGGTGGCATGGATGTATGAAAAATGGAATTTAAGCATGTTGAATTAAATTTAAAATAATAATTAATTAGCATTCGTGTCAGAAATTCACCTTGGACAGTGACCTTATTTTCATCAAGAGGTAGTGCTTAGTTTGACTCCTACAGCACTGAGCTCTAGTACTTTTGATTGAGAATTTTTAAATCTGGACAAAAGAATTGAGAACATATCACAGTACTGTTAGGAAGGGACATTTTTTATTAAAATCATGCTAAGGTGCAACAATTTGTTCATTCAGCTTTCAAATGCCTTGAACTAACAAAAACACGCATTGACTCATCCGTTCGAGCGAGCCGGTGACTATTCCCATTCTGGGCGAGGTAGGGAATTACGGCAAACTCTTTCCCTTTTCTCGACCGGACGAAATGCCAGGATCAACGAGGGTTTGAACCCTTACATCCAATACACGAGAGGCGAGTGTTTTTGAAAACGAGGCAATGGTGGCCATGAAAATGAAACAGCAAACAAATCTATATTATAAAAGGAGCCGCGCCCGTCCGTCCGTCCGTCCGTCCGTGTGTCACACCCACCAGCCGAAAGTGTGAGATGAGCGTATCTGTGATACAAGCATCAACCTCCACAATTATTTTCGGTGACTTAACCCAGCAGATTGGGAGTCAGTCACGTGTATTGGTAGGTTAGATTAAGTTGAATAGAATATCAGCGTTTGAGACTTGGGAAAGTATTGCAAACCATAGAATAGCATGGGAAATCATGGGAAAGCCATGTTAAAGCTCAGTTGGTCCTATATCTAATCCTGTCATTTTTTTGACGGGCCGTGTGCACTCGTCACTATAATAATAAGAGCCGCGTCCGTCCGTCCGTCCGTCCGTGTGACCCCCTCTTCTAATCGATAGCTGTGATAGCAACAAGGATATAGCTTAAAGAAATACAATAAATTATTCTATTGCATTATTTTTCTGCGGCGATTCAATTCCCTTTCACTTGCATTATGGTATCCAGAATACGCAATCGGCTTGTTTTTACAAATAGGAATTTTCTTTGGAGCTTTCTTTGCTGAAATTCATCATGTTGCTTTGATATTTTCAATTGATGATGCGAAAAGAAATGTTTTAAATTCGTTTGACCAGTAACCTGGCTACCACTTAGTATAAAGCCCAAGATTTTGGAACTTGAGTTACTGTTTTCGAAATTGTGATTTTCTTGAAAAGCTTCGAAGAGATAATAGACGACATTTCAGAATAAAATTCCGGCAAAAAAGGCAGACCTGAATAGAAACGTGTCCAACCGTAAGAGAGAAGCAGCAAGACTTCGACAGCAAGAAAGACGCGGAAGACTATTGGACGAACACCGCGAAATGGCAAAACGAAGCTTCGAATTTTGAAACTCTGGCGGCGTACAATGCTGCTTGATCAGAATCCGAATCAATACTCTTCACGAAAATCAAATCTCCCGGGAGCATTTTCATAAGAATGTTATTAAGATGGCCAACGTCCGCATTTTTATCTATCTAAATTGCGTAGGAAAAAATCCAGTGGTTATTTCCAAAATTGAAGTCAATATTTCCACAGACACAGTCAATCAATTCCTGCTTTGAATTCACAGTCAAATGTTGGTGTCTGTGTTCAATGGTGTCTGCAAATGGTCCAATTTCAACAGTTAGGTTAGGTTTTCCTTCTCATAGAGAATCATTAAGGCTAGAATTAAACCAATATTTATTTTCCATTGGTTACACTGGTAACGGCCATTGCACTATACCATTTACAAGTTGATTTGCTCCAAATGAATTTTGATTTGCTCCTCGTGAAAATAGAATTGCTCCAAGTGAATTTTGATTTGCTCCTCGTGAAAATAGATTGCTCCAAGTGAATTTTGATTTGATCCTAATGAAAATAGAATTGCTCCAAGTGAAATTTGATTTGCTCTTTTTCAATTTTAAATTATTACATATGTATTTTACTGGCTTTATAATGTTATTTGAAAGAATCTTAGCGAAATTTATTTTTAATTGTAAAGTAATTTTATTCCAATAATGCATACAAAGATGGAGTTTTTGCTGAGTATAATTTAAAAAAAAATACAGAATACAATTTTCGTTGTATAAACCATTACTCATTATCAAACCATTAGACAGAGGGGTCGTACCTCAGACACTTTGATCAAAGAAGCGTCACGGAGATACTGCCACGTTGCACACTTTTGCACATCACGTCGCACCTTGTGTAAACATGCTAACGTCATCAGCAATAAGTGTACACCTAAACTCCAAACATCTTCATCTCTCAGAAACCAAAACCTTCTATATATATATATATATATATATATATATATATATAGGTGAAGTATAATAAAACAAGTGCGTGAGACAGACAGAGAATAATAGAAGCTTTCAATAATGAAGAGGACTATAAGAAAGTTGCAAGCGCACTTGGAATAAATGTTAAGACTGCATACAGGTGGATGTAAAATAAGCAAGTCATATCTAAGAAGAAAGGAAGAAATAATTTAAGAAATGTCCCGAAATATTGAGGACACTGACAATAGCCATAGAAGAAAGTGCTTCGATTACTCTCTCATAACTTCGCAGAAAAATACAACAAGATCATGACGTTGTTCAAAGAGATCTTTAGAAATGTGTCCCCTCAGGGGGATACAGCTATTGTAGCTATGGGAATTAGTGCTCCCAGGAGAACCATGTGAGGGCTTGAGCTAAAGGTTAGGTAGGCTTCCTTTTTGTTGTAATAAAATAGGTTTTTGTTTTGTTACGGACCATCTTTTTTCGGTTCACTGCTGTCCTGTTTTTCAGCACATACTACTTTCTTCTTCAACTTTTTTCTTGTTTCATGAACTTCTTTCTTAGCTTACTGTTTCCGTGCACCTTGTGCATAGATTCCGCGTTCCCTCAACTCCATACTAAATAGTGCCTTCCTCTTTCCTCTCTTGAAACATCTTTGTCGTGATTAAGGGAGGCCAAAACTTTCTTATATAATAATGATAATAATAATATTAATAATAATGGAAATATGTTAATGAGGAAATAATTATCAAAACTTGTGCAAACGTTGTAATATATGCTTTACATTTCATTTTGTGATGTTTAGTTATGACGTTTCAGCAGTAATATTCTTTCGATAACATTACTGTTCTTCTTCATCAAAATGTATTTGTACACGAGTTATCAGAAAAATATATATTGGTTATTTGTTTTATTTTCAAACGCTTTCTATCAATTTATTGTCCAATTCCGCTCGGGATTGCGACCTGAACATGTTTAAGGATAATAATATTAATAATAATGAGGATAATAATAATAATAATAATGGTTTATTTGATTGGGTGTCACCTACCGGATGATCGTCGGTAGGAAATAACCCTTGGGTAATTGCTTATAGGGTTCCTTCGCTTATATGCCTTTTACTGATAGGGTAAATAATTCATGAAGTAATCAATGAATTAAGATTTTTGCAAAATTGATTGAAAGGTAATTAATTATTAATAACAATAAATAAAATTTCAATATTTACTAATTAATATTATTTAACCATGAGAGCACAGATTTGGCAATCAAGAAAGGTTCAGACCAAGGTCAACCCTGTGGTTAGGGTAATATATATATATATATATATAGTATTTTATATATTTTAAATGCACAAGCTGAAAAAAATATTACGTAACTTTGATATTGTAACTATAACAAACTAAAAATTATTTATATCGATAGCAATTTGACAAAGAGCAAATCAGATTTTACTTGGAGCAATTCTATTTTCACGAGGATCAAACCAAAATTCACTTGGAGCAATTCTATTTTCACGAGGATCAAATCAAAATTCACTTGGAGCAATTCTATTTTCACGAAGAGCAAATCAAAATTCACTTGGATCAATTCTATTTTCACAAAGAGCAAATTAAAATTCACTTGGAGCAATTCTATTTTCACAAAGAGCAAATCAAAATTCACTTGGAGCAATTCTATTTTCACGAGGATCAAATCAAAATTCACTTGGAGCAATTCTATTTTCACGAGAATCAAATCAAAATTCACTTGGAGCAATTCTATTTTCACTAAGAGCAAATCAAAATTCACTTGGATCAATTCTATTTTCACAAAGAGCAAATTAAAATTCACTTGAAGCAATTCTATTTTCACAAAGAGCAAATCAAAATTCACTTGGAGCAATTCTATTTTCACGAGGATCAAATCAAAATTCACTTGGATCAATTCTATTTTCACAAAGAGCAAATCAAAATTCTCTTGGAGCAATTCTATTTTCACAAAGAGCAAATCAAAATTCACTTGGAGCAATTCTATTTCCACGAGGAGCAAATCAAAATTCATTTGGAGCAAATCAACTTGTAAATGGTATAGTATGCATAAAACTAGAACGTTTATCTACCCCTGGTTGAGATTTTTGAAGGAATAGGTTCTGTACTCTAAACGCATGGTATAGCCGCACCCAAATTCATTCCGTAACCAACATGCTGTCTTATATCAAGTGAAAGCTTAATGAAGTGAAAAGAATTTCAATAACGGATTACCGAATTCCACGTAGAATGTACTGTAATGCATATGAATCAGACCGAACAAGGGAAAATGCAAATGGGCATCCGTGAAGGAGGAATATTCAGTTACAGCCCAGAGCAGGTCCCTTGCCAGAGTCTGCAGGGCAGCGAATAATGCAGGAGCCTCTCAAGTCCACATAAGAAGCCCTTGTATTTAAGGAAAAAACAGAATACATGGATTTTTCGCTAAGTCAATATAGATTACTGTTGCTAGAGTAACCTATAAAATGCGAGAGATAGCAATTTCATGCGAAGGTATTTTAAAACAGTCGAAGCACCCAAGACAAAAGCACGATTAATGAGTACTGAACATGTTGAAGGATCACCTCATAGAAAATGCTATTTTGCCGAAACAGAGCGCATCCTTAAAAATGATACTGTAAATAATTAACACCTCCATCTCCATTGACGTGGAGATGGAGAATTCCTTCTGCGTGGAGACACCAAATGTGCAGCATTGTCGGCAAATGTACGGCAAATTTACGGCACCATGGAGGAGGCATAGAAGCAGCTGCGGAAGAGGGACCAAGCAAGCGGTACTTCTGTAATGTGTGTTATACAGACGAGGTGAAGTATGTCGCTCAGTGAAACAGATCTGCTCCTTCATCAAACTACAGCACAGGATTGTCTAATGATTTACGTTGCCATGGTGGAGAAGCTGGCAGCGCAAGTGTGCTGTTAATGATGCAGTGACGACTGTTATTGTTATTGACCAACGCAAAACGACAGCCATTGTTATTCAGACGCGACAACATTCTTCGATGCTCGATGACGCTCCAAAATCATTCAAGGATTATTTTTATTACTCTACGCCGCATTATTCCTTCATTATGGGAACACTAAAATGGCTTAAAGAGTCAATATTCGGAACACTTACGCCGCCAGCTGTACCACTATGATGACGTAAATTGGTTGGAACTCACGTCCATGGTGTGGGTAAAGCAAAGGAAAACAACGAAAAGTGTTCTGGAGTTGCTAATTTCGTTAAATGATTATTATATTACAGAAATATATCAGCGCGAGGAAAAATTGCCAATTTTTTTAAGGCTTCTAAGTTGAATTAATCGCTCGTAAATTTTATTATCATGCTCTTCATTTTGACCCCAAGAATTATGAGAGTCCCTAATATTAAAATAGCAAGCTCGTGTTTTTCCTGAGAGGTTTCAGTGGGAGAAGTACAACTGAGAGTTCCATTTCTGATGTTGCGTGTGTTTGTCAGAATGTTTCCGTTTGCAAAGCCTGAAGAACTTTTCTTTTTTTTGAAAGCTTCTTGGGTAGCAGATCGGGGCTTTCAAAGCGAGAGCCTCTCCAAATACAGCGAGAGTGACCCGGGCTCTTCACTACAATGCACCTCAAATCCGCGATTGAAATTCTTTGTCAAATATTCGGGCTATTATGAACGGGAGGAAATTGGCGAAGGCTGGCGTCAGATCTCCGTGGACTTTTATGGCCTCGCCCACTGCGAAAGAATGGCAACGGGCTTTTCAAATTGCATTTCAGGCCAAAAATCCGCTCTAAAAACGAAAAGAGTTTGGCGAATTTTGCACGAGAGGAACACGATTTTATGGCCGCTACCGAAAAATCTCAATAGAATTATAGCGCAGAATGTAGAGATCGGAGCCGTCTCGTGTCTACGGGACCGAAAATTTCACGGGACAAGGTCTTCCAATATTTCGCTCTAAAATGGCAGGTGTATTCAGCGTATTATTATCATGGCATTTTTAAGTGTGTGTTACGACGAAGGCGGAAGTTAGCCTTCTGGTCATACCCACATCGTGTGAAATGCTGGGTGGTAAATTTTTCGCGAGGTAATAAAAACGTAGTAAAACAAGTAATTGTAGTAAATGTAGTAGAAAAAGATTATTAAATTTTTGATTTAAAAAAAACACCGAAAACGAGTGTTCGTTGAGTACTGATGGTGTGAATGGACCTAGCAATGACTGCGCTGAGCTAGCGCAAAAACAAGCAATTATTTCCTGGTTGGTGCGTGCGGTGGGACAAAAAGAACGTGACCGGACAAATTCTGCTACTTTCAAAGCTTCAAAATAGCTTTCCCACTATTTGTAGAAGCATTGAAACAGCTGTAAAAACAAACGCAGCAGCAACAGCAACGTCCTCTATAATATCTGCGGTAAACCATTACAAAAACAGCCACAAAGCTTTAGGTCTTCCTGTTTAGGAATCATAAACGAGGTCTCAATGAATTCAGCAGCAGTGTACAGTAATACTTGCAGCAAATGTGCCGTTGTAGCAGCAGATAAAGAGAGCTGCTAATGATGTGGCAGATTCACTAAATCAGCGTTTGTAGCAAGAGGTGAATGAGTTGCTAATGATGCAGCAGCTACAGCAAATCAGCAGCTGTAGCAGCAGAATAGAGCTTCTAATGATACAGCAGCTGCCGCAAATCAACAGCTGTAGCAGTTGCAGAAGAGAGCTGCTAATGATACAGCAGCTACAGCAAATCAGCAGCTGTAGCAACTGCGGAATAGAGCTGCTAACGCTGCAGCAGCTGTAGGCGGCAGCGTAAGACCGATGCCGGCGCTAGAGGCACTCGGCCTAATTACGAGGCTTCTTCGAAGAACCATCTATTTTAAAGCCTGTCGAAGCTTCGTTAATCCTCGAGAGCGGTTGAGCCAAATCATCCTTAAAGGCTGTAGAATGTTTCTCCGAGCCGCTCGCTTTTTGCTGCGTTATATTAGCCAGCCGTGCGCGGACAGCGAGCGCTGCTCTGCTGAGCAGGCGGACCGTTTGGCTTTCTTGCTGGTCCGTCCGAGACATCTTCCTCTCACAGGTGCAGGTCGGGGGAGAGGTCGGGATGGCGAATCATTTGAGCGCGGTGTTCATTTTTGCCACGTTTCAAAATGATGGGAGACCTAAAATGAATGTTAATCAATTATTTTCATTTTTGGTAACTCATTTATGAAAGTTTCAAGAACTGAGAAGCACAAGGAGCTTTTAACCTAAATTTATATCTGAGGTCTAATCGTAGCAGTTTGATGCGAGTTGTAGTACGGCAAGGCTCATCAGAAGCATGAGGGGGGCTAAATTGCGAGCATTTACCCAGTTTTACCATTGCATTCCTGCTACCTTCTAAATGTACAGAGCTAAGTCAAGGTCAAGCTGTACTAAGTATTGCAATGATCGAAGCAACCTTTAAAATATTTTTTAATATTAAAGATAAATGAGAGAACGAGAAACATTGTATATTACATTCCCTTATCAGAAAGGACGTTGCATGCGTTCGCTCATCATGACCTATTATTGCAATTTTTTACATTATCAGTCAATATGTCGCGCTTGAATTACAGGCTGATTCCAATTTCCTTCTTTTAAGTTCGTTTGAAGTGTTTTTTTCCCGTTGTGTGAATCGCTCGACGTAACCTAAGCTTACTGCAGTCATTTTCTTGTGTGGGCCGTTGATCGATTGCAGAATAACTTATTTGGTTGCTCATTTGTCGTATAAATCACAATATTGAGATGCTTATAAAACAAAGATTGAGAGATAGTTGCAGTTCTGTTCCCGACAAGCCGCCTTGTGGGCATTGGTTTCTAGAAGAGAAGCTATTTATCTACAAGGACCATAAAAAGTATGTTGATGACGAGCTGTTAAGATGGTGACGTGAAATTTTGAATACAGCATCCAATTTTGCAGCTCCGAAAATTACATAAAGTCGGTGTGTAGAAATACGCAGCACACGTGCAACTTTGCGTTGATAGTTGGCGCACAACATGTCGATATGGAACAAGGCAATTTATAGAGGGTGGAAAAAATGATGTACTCAGAGTATTTAAAAATAGAGCGTTAAAAGAAGTAGAGCGATAGAAAAGATGCGATAATTCCTAGATTCTCCTAAAAACGGTGCGTTTCTAAGAGAATCTAGGATACTCCCATGCCAGGGTCGAGAAATGGTGTTGAAAGGTAGAAAAATGGACACTTCCATTTCTTTAATGCTTCACCATTCTTGTGCGAAATGAGCTGATCTGATGTAAAATTAAAAAAGTAAAAGCTGTATTTCTGATCGGTAATGTCAATACGTTAATCATTCAAGGATATTATTTGTGAATCTTTTTCATAAAAGTGCTCGTTTACAAAAAGTGATTCTAAAAGCAATAGTTTTTTCTCAACATCGTCGACCGAAACATAAAGCCTCCGCTAAATCAGCTGATAATACCAGTGGCAATTGACACTGAAATTACGGAAGCTTGATCGCTCACCCACTGTGAGAGGGCAATGCTCTCGATACGCGAATATTAGCTCCGAGTCTATTTCGGTATCCATCATGTGGAGGTACATGCAACCTTAAAGAAAGTCGACGAAGATAAGGGATTTTTTCTGTTATGTTCAGCAGGGCTAACAATCAGTATCTAATCTAATACTAAGAACTAGCAGGACCCGTGGGAATTCCACGGACAATGTCATCGTTAAAGCTAGAGGATCCATGAAAAAATCCGGCAACATTACCTAACCTATGCTAACCTAACCTAAACTAACCTATCCTTACCTATCCTAATAAAATTTCAAACATGCATGTAAAGGCCATCAGTTAATATTAAAATGAGGAATTCGGTATCCATGATACCGCAGACTCTGGACGAAAGCGTAACGGACGGACGAACTAACTAAGGAAGGAAAAGCAAAATATTACACAGACAAGTAGAATATTATATAGATGACCCTCGTGTGTTTATATATTTATTTATATATTTTTTTTATTTAGATGTATCGGGTTTCGCTTTTAAGAATAGATGGGAAGAAAGTAGCCATGGCGGTCTTGGTTTCAGTTCACTGGTAAATTGATACACTCATTTTTGCTGTTAAAGTGCACTACTCGTATAATGAGTGACTTTAAAAAAAATAAGAGAGATCCAGAGCCTTATATACTAGAGTCCGTATCGGGGATACCGAGTTCGGCGGGGTATAGCATATTACAATATTCATACACAGGCTCGCAGTTGCTTTCAGTAATGCTTAAATTCTGTATCTAGGATATGACACGAATGGCTGTAATTACTTCTGTTGTATCTCAAAACTAGTGTTTTTTAAGTGTTTATTACCGTCACAAGTAAAATAAGTTACATTTGAAATAAACTTAAGCATGAAATCTCCACTCGAACGAAAAAAAATACTGAATCGAGAGCGAAAAGTAAGAGCGAGAGAAAGATTATATCTAAAACAACGAGCTGTGGTGAGGCAACAGAGACGTTCTTATATGTAATTTTACTTAAATCGTCCTAACAGAATTTACCATCAATTTTGATGACACGGTACACTAGTTCTGTTATTATACAGAAAACTGTGCGGTTCACGTAGGCTAAAGAACACGCTAATATGCACCATTGCATTGCAGTTGAAGTTGCGAATTCCAAGTAGGAAATTTGCTCATAAAGTCCTATCAAAGCATGCACTATGCAGTGCTTCATACATGGTGGTCCAAAACTAACTCTCTTTTAAGTCACTGATGCCAAGTCGACGCCAAGAGCACTATAAAAATGGTTAAGAGTTCGATTTAAATATTATAATTTCTTTGCTAAGCATGGGATATGATATTTTTAGGCGACCGTCATCCATTGTTCTCAGAAACACGTGTTCTTTCAATAGCGAACACAAATTCTGGAGCTTCATTGATAGTATAATGGAACAATTTTTTTTGCGTACAAAATTCCGGGATGCAAATAGCGATGAAAGAAGATCGTCAAAAAAAGTAGTATTAAAATTATGATTTCAAATTCGAGGAATTGAGATCCATAACGCACAAAGCACGCTACAGCACAGTGCGTACAATTAGCCATCACGCCACAATTTCATTTGATTCAAATAATGTTGCCTCTCAGCCTAGAACTTCTACGAAAAAAATGTTCAATTCAGCTTGGTATGCTTTGAAAACTCAATCTCAAAAACATTTGATACAATGTTCTTGAAAAATGCAGCTGACAAAAGAGTTCCAGCGTGCAGACTATCGCAAATGTAGAAATTTTGCCCATACATATTACAGCTTGCAAAAAGTGAAGATGTCATATTGAAGGAAATTGTGTCTGATGGAGCTCATGCCTGTCTTTGTGGTAAAGTTAATGAGCCAAATTATGCATTATGGCCATCCGATAATCGAAGAGAAATAAATATTGCATCATGTGCTAAAGATACATATATTTAGTCACTTTTCAAGAATTTATTGATCTGTATTTTTTGAAGATGCTGGTATTGATGCAGTGGTTGTAGCTGGAGACCGGTAAAAACTGATGATTCAGTAATATTTGCAGCCTTAGCTGGAAATGTGAACATAGAGAATGCTGTGTTTCAGCAAGATGGAACTACACCCCACACAACAAGAGAGACAGTGGCAATGCTGAAAACAATTTTTCCAAGTCGATGAATTTCACGTTTTGTTCGTGTCGTGGCCCTCTCCATCGCCAGATTTAAACGTTTGTGATATCGTCCTATAAGGATTGTTAAATAAAAGAGTTTATACCAAAAAATTTAATACTTTACTAGAATTAAAACGCACTAGCTTTCGAAAAGGTAACATCATAACTCAAAAGGTCTTGCGCAAAGTAGCTGACAGCACCATTTATAGTGCAAGGGCTTGTTGCAACAATGAAGACGGCTTTCTAAAAAAGTGTCGTGTACTCTTGAATAATAAATAAATAGAATTCCAAACTCTCCTGCATAGTTTGAAACTATCTTGATCTCTGAGGTTTTTTGTGAGTGATTGAAAAAAATATGAGTTACACATGGGCTCCACGTATTTGTTCAAAATCACATTTCATTGAGCATCACGCCTACTGTTTGTTCTCGCAAAGTTCTTTGAGAAATATTTAAAAATGATGCGTTAAGTTCATTTGTAAATGAATTGCTTGAGATTGCAAGCAGTCAGTCTGAAAACATCATTACCAATATTAGAATTTAAATCATCTCTAAGATAGAATGGTAACTCTGCTATCTTCTTCTTCACAGGCTGACTACCATCTCGTCAGTATAAATTTACGTCCTACCGATAGGATTTTTTCCTTTATTGATCCAAAAATAAGTGGCGAGCAATTTCAAGATGTAAAATAAGATGGGTCATACAAACGCGAGTGAGTTAATTAAGAAGATAAGAAAAAAAGTCCAGCAATGGAAACATTATTAACAAAGCCAGGAAGCCCGGAAGGAAAGAATGATGCTGTGGGGGCTGTGCTGATACTAAGAACACAGCATGATAGTCTTTTCTTTTTTCCTCTTACTCTGGTGCCTGTGTGTGGTGCAGGTCTGACAGAGTGGGACTTGAGTGACAACATGGGCCACACAATTGGTTCCAGTAGCCATATTCTATTCAAGAAATTATAAAGATGGAGCATAGAATAAAAAAAAACACACTAGCATTCTCATGAAAGAATCAACGTAAAGCGAAATTCCAGCGAGAGAATAACGGAGCCAAAATTCGTTGTGAAACACGAGGGCAAAATTCGTTTTTATGCAGCACTTTTATGACATTCGGAACGTAATTTTAAGACACTTTTGAGGCAGTTAATTTAATTGCGCGTGGGAAAGTTAAGGTTTAGAGTTGAAATGAGCGTGACGAAGTTGTTGAAGAACAAGAATCAAGACAAAGACAAAGTGCTTCATTGATCTCAAATGTTTTTTTTACAGAAAATTTTTCTCGAAGCATCTCTCGGTTTTTTTTTTTTGAGCTTCCCGAATGTTTCAATATAGAGTAAAAACAAACGGATGTATCTTGAATACTGATAGTGCTTTCTTCTTGTGAATAAGAATGAAGACTAGGAACTGAAGCATTATATAAGAATTACTGTCGGTATCAGGATTACGAATTCGAAGGGCATTGCTCAGCATATTTTCGAAAATTCAATGGCTAATTTGCATACGTATCTTTTCTAGCTGAATGCTTCTGACGCATTTAATTATAAAATCAATATTTCACTTGCTACAGTTTTTTTCCCAAAAAGCGTAAGAGCTGCGATGCCATCTTCTGCTGTTCTGAGGATGGACGTCTTGCACATTGTCTCAAGATAAGCAAATGCGATTAAGGCGCCAAATAGACTTTTGAGGCGTTAATTACGGTGGTGTTCCCAGTGCACAAGAAACGGATCCCGTACAAGTTAAATTGATCTTGCCTTTGCTGAAACTGATCCCAGTTTTGAAACTGGTTCCAGGTGACTAATTAGTCTCCTGATTCCACTATTGAAATTAATTCTTCGCAGCATCCACGAAACAAGTTCTCGTATCAACAAAACTTGTTCTAGTTTCGACAAACTTTATTACGGTGGCAATAAAACTGCTCCCGTAATTATCATCGACACTGATCTACGTGTCAATGAAACTGACTTACAGTAACAATGAAATTGATCTCATGAGCAATAAAACTAATTCGAGTATCATTGAAACTTATCCCGATCTCAATGAAATTCATTCCAATATCAATAAAACTGCCTCCATATATTCTCGTATCAATGAAACTGGTCCTAACATCCATAAAACTGGTCCAGCAAGTAAGGACATCGGTCTGACTTTCATCTTCGAAAATTCTACTTCTCCATCACTATCTCAGAGCTCGTAGCGTTGTACCGCATACGCTTGCCGCCCCGCACTACAAGTGACTGTAGAAATATTTTATCGTGAAGTGTACTCCTGCGATTTCTCTTTGTTTATAATTCTTTTTGAAATAGCGGATAATGAAACGGTGTATCTTCTTGAAGTTTATGTTCTCGTTGAATTATTTATCTATTCTGCTAGTCTTACTTGATGCCTGTTAAGAGCGCTTTCTATGTGTCTGTCCAACAGGCCTGATCGTTGAGACTGAGCCTTAACCCATATCGCAAATTCAGACTTGCTCTAGTATAGTTGCTCTAGTATCATTGTTCTATTCTAAATTTTGTACTGGCCCGACTTTCGGAGTATAAAAACTAACAGCCATTTACAAACTCGCCTATTGGTATATTTGAAAATTAGTTCGCAGTGTCTTGATTCATCGTTAATTATTTATGTTTCAAATGGAAACTTGAAGTTAAAATAAATGTAACTTTTACTGTAGAATAAAACAGTAGGACTTTGTCGATTTTCTTTCACCTGCCACCTAACCTATGCCGATCCTGCATGCCCCGACACAACACACCCGAGTACAACAAAATTAGAATTCCTTCCTCACTCCGAATAGCTGGCTAGCTCCCTTTGCTTCTCATGATCGTTAAGTGCCACACAAGCCCAACCTCTTCGTATGGAGGAGTCAGTGACGTCTGAACGGAACCATGACCTGGTCAATTTCTTCACAGCCTTGAAGGTCTCCACTGTTCTCTTTTACAAAACAATATCAATATATTGTATTTGTTATCGAATTTATACCCTAATGTCTGATGCGTTCTTTGTAGTTCACATCCGAGTGGCAGTTCCTTTCGTATTCTGATGTCGATAACAACCTGTTGCCAGGGCGTCAAGAAGCGGCGGTCCGAATAACGGTTCATATGAGTGAAATAATTCAGACGGAAGGCTAAGGCTATGGTTACAGTGGATCCGAATTCGGACGAAGAATTGTTCGTCCGAATTCTTGCGGAATTTTCGTCCGAACTGTGTGGTTTCAGTGCCTCCGTCCATTCGGACGAATCTCGTCAGTTGGTGAGAAGTCAAGTGAGTGATAGGATGGATGATCTGTACCTATTGGAAAGTCCTCTGTTAAAAATCTTACTGTTTGGAAGAACTAAAAATTTTAATCCATTATTCACTGCAAGAAACACGGACGCGAGCGCCATAAACTTTTTCCAGAACTTCTAAGTCAACCGAATAAGTTCTATGAGCATCATAGAATTACACCACACACATTTTTTTACATTCTTAAAATGCAATCGAAGATAGCATAACAAAGCAATTGAATTTCCGTACCTGCATTTCTCCGTGTGAAGTACTTACCCTAACACTAAGGTAAGATTTTAAAATTAAATAACAGGATAAATTAGTAAAGTGAAATAAAAATAAAAATGAATTCCATATTTAATGTTAATAACAAAAGTACTGCTTAAATTCCATATTCAATGAGAAAATCCTTATTTATTAGTCATAGCAGCATAAAACAAAATTAAAAGAATTATAAAAGCAAAGACAAATATTTAAGCAAATATGACTTCGAGAAAAGGTAACCAATCATTATTAATAAAAGTGTAACCAATATGTAGCACACATTGCTGTGCGTCAGTGGAGAAGTTAGGGGATGAAAGGTAGTTCGTGACTGTTCGGACGGAAAACAAAATTTTTTGAAATGTCAAATTGTTCGTCCGAACTCGTCCAAAAAGAAGCTGCCAGTGTAACCACTTCCTATGTATTCCGCTATTTTGATTGTTCAGTCGAATTCGGACGAACTATTTTTCGTCCGAATTCGGATCCACTGTAACCATAGCCTAACAGAGAACTATCAGCCGGAATGCTCTGTAATGGTTATATATAAATTCCGTGGAAGCCGACCGTTTTCTTGCTTCTAATGTGAACAGAAATTTAATGTAGATTAAATAACTTTACCGCGTATCCTCAAATAATAACAGGTAAGCGAACTGCAGCACAGAGAGCTCATCGCTACTGGAAGCATATGAAATTCAGATTCGTTACTTATTTATACAATGATATCGCTTCGCTTACCCCTTTAGCATAGCTAGGAAATAAGTGTAAGACTTAAATACTAAATCTCAAAATTTGTGTGCTGTTATGAAGAGTAAAACATTCTCGGTTTTACACATTCATCAACTACATATGTATAACACGGCATGAATTAAAGATCTGAATGGCCGCCTCCCGTGCACGAAATCATAATTCATTGCAAAAGAAAATACAAATCGTAAATCTCAGTCTCTCTTAAAACTTGTGTTCAACGAGTTCCTTAAGCAAACTTATGTCTACACGACTCATTCTTTAATGTCCTACTGCAAAAAATCTCAAAAGTTGCTAATGGAGGAAATGGAGAGGTTTTTCGAAACCACCCAACGCTAAACTCTCGGTGCAGCGGTTTATTCTCGAGAAAAGTTGTGCAGAACGTCAAAATGTTTGAAATGGTCTTCATAAAATTATTATGCCTCTCGTCGCGTGTAACCAGAGAAAGATATACATCATGAACGGAGTATGGAAATAAAGGTTGAAGTGCTGATGTCATCTAGATGTAAATCTCGATTGGGTTAGATCTTGATCTTTCTTTCTTAGACTGTCGTAAAAAAGTTTGATTACACCAAAATAGATTGAGGTGTGTACAAATGAGGTAATACCGAGCTCGTGATATTTAATAATTTTACCACGAGAAATAAAATGAAGAAATAATGAACTGAATAAAATTTATGACTCGAAAGCAAATGAATATCGAAAGTATAAGGGCCCCAACCGGCATGGGCTGCAGCTATTTTGTAAAGATATATTCAAGTCTTAGTATTAATTTTTTAGGGCAATGTGCATCGCGATGGAATAAAACAACAAAACAAAATTAAGGTGAGTAAAATAGAAATAAAAGAATAAAACAGCTGAAATAAAATACAATAGACGAAAAAATGTTCAGTAAACTAAGTAAGTAAAATGAAGCCAAATCTTTTTTTAAGTTCGAAACGCTTGTGTTCTGTTTTATTTGTTACAACGTCTGCACTCTATTTAGTAAATTGGACCAGAGAAATCTCGTGAACTATCCTAAAGACCAGCCTTGATTTGGCCCCAAGTTCTACGCTGCCCTCACCGTGACAGGAAACTGCTCCCTGACAGTTGCCACTCCGGACACTTGCCCCTCTGGGCAATGCCCCTCCAGACAATTGCCTCTCCGGACAATTGCTCCTCCAAAAAATTGCCCCCTCCGGACAATAGCCCCTCCGGACAATAGCCCCTCCGAACAATAGCCCCTCCAGACAATTGCCCCTACGGACAATAGCCTCTCCGGACAATCACTCCTCCGGACAATTGCCCCTCCGCTGTGGCACTACCCTCCGGACAATTGCCTTTCCGGACTATTGCTTCTTCAGACAATTGTCCCTCCGGACGATTTCCTCTCCTGACAATTGCTTCTCAGGACAATAATTCCAAGACAACTATACTCTTTCAGACTGCTGGTCACTTAGGGAAATTGCCCTTGATTTCCTCGGACAATTCAAAGAATAAAATTAAAATTTTCCATTACAAACACGGGATGCTTAAATCTTTAACAAATTTAATCCTGAAAGTCTGGTAGTAAACTCATAATGCGTTATTGAGAAACTCAATCGTCTTCAAAGAAAGAAAATTTGCAACCTTATAATATTCAAATTAGAAATTGCTTTTTGTAATGTAAAGTTCGAGTACGTTAGATTAAATTAGCTCAAGTCCCGAACAGTTAGGTTGAGTTAGGGCAGTTAAATTACGATGGGTTCGTTTTGGTAAGATTCGTATTAGGAAATATTGTCCAGTGTGTTTTTGGATAAGGCTTTATTACGTCAAGTTATGGTAGGAAAGGAAAAATAAGATTAGATGAGAATGTGTTAGGTTTGTCTGTATTAGGTACGATGAGTTTAGGTTCGTTGGCTTTTCTGGAGTTCGGATGTATTGAATTATATTATGGAAGGCCAGGATATGTTAAAATTTGTGCTATCGAAGCAAACAGTTTTGGGCGGATGTCCGGGATGCAGTTGTCCTGGGGCAACTGGCAGGACGCAGTTGTCCTGGGGCAACTGGCAGGACGCAGTTGTAGTGGGGCAACTGGCAGGACGCAGTTGTCCTGGGGCAACTGGCAGGACGCAATTGTCCTGGGGCAACTGGCAGGATGCAGTTGTCGTGGGGCAACTGGCAGGACGCAGTTGTCGTGGGGCAACTGGCAGGACGCAGTTGTCCTGGGGCAACTGGCAGGACGCAGTTGTCGTGGGGCAACTGGCAGGACGCAGTTGTCCTGGGGCAACTGGCAGGATGCAGTTGTCCTGGGGCAACTGGCAGGACGCAGTTGTCGTGGGGCAACTGGCAGGACGTAGTTGTCCTGGGGCAACTGGCAGGACGCAGTTCCCCTCAGATCGGGTGTCCTCGAACAGAGTCGCACCAATCCCGCGCAGTCATCAGTTCATCCACTTATGTAGATCAAAGTACCTTATAGAGAGTAGCTTCAAATCAAGCAAGTAATAATACGGAGTGCATATAAAACTGGGTAATGAAAAAATTAGTGTCCACTGTATGTTATCAGGTCGCACCATACGTAGGTCTTGCCCGTTTTTTACTAATATGTTAAAGAAAGTAAAAATTCATCAAGCACCATTTATTTATCCAAAAACATTTCTCCATCGTTAGTAGTGACTTCTACCCACTTGCTTACCTATGTTTTTGAGGTTCGTTCATAGAAATTTTTGTTTTTTGAGTCAACGATGAACTTTAATTCATTTTAATTTCGTCGTTGTCCTTCATAGTTTTCACTTTAAATTATTGTCCAGACTTCAAAAGAGATGGGAGTCTGAAGGAGCAATATCTGGAAGCCAGAGCAGGCGCAGTTATGCTTCCCTTTTCAGAGTTTGCGTTGTGTCCAGAGTCATTCGTAACGCATGCGGATTTGCGTTGTCTTGCAGGAGGATGACGTCTTTTCAACTGACCAAGGCTGGGCGCTTTTCGAACGCAAAATTTGGTCTTTGCAGCGGTTGAAAGGGCAGATCTGCAATGCAGGGATTGTTTGGTTGTTTCGAAGAAGCTCGCAATTAATGCGTACTCTCATTTCGCACCGAACAAGTAACAATATCTTTTTAGCATGGTGTCCTCTTTTTCGTTGTAATTATGGTTTTGCAAGTAGACCTAGCCATTGATGTTGACGTTTAATATTATTGTACAGAATCCCCTTTTCGCCTCCGGTATCATCGCTGTACAAAAATGGTACTTGGAATTAGGGGGAATGCAAAGATACACAGGCATTCACGCGCTGCTGACGATTGGCAGCGGAGAGGTCGCAAGAAACCCATTTTCCAACTCTTTCCCAGGTGCTTTAAGTGACACTGAATTGTCATTGCACTGACTTAAGTTCAGAGCTTAATCGCCTCTTAGATACTGCAGGATTAGCTGAAAGTGTTTCCTCCAATAAAGCTGCATCAAACTCAACTGGTCGACTTCCTTGAAGGTTATCTTCGAGGCTGTAATCACCATTTCGAAACTTTTGGAACCATCTTCTGCATGTCCGTCCGTACAGCAACTGCCCCTGGACCAACCACTTCTTTAATTTTTTGGCAACTCTTGACGTATTACATTTTTTGTGAAACTGAAACGGCATTACGTATCTTACGTGTTCGATAGATAGTTCCATTTTAATTGAAGGATTGCACGTAAAAATGACTAAATATCTACAAGTATTTCAATACAAAGTGTACGGATGATCACAATAGACTCGTTTCCTCACGGAATAGGTCACAGATCTATACCTTTCTCTGAAATACATGTTCAAACTTGCAAAAACAATAAAACAGACAGAACTTACTGTACGACCTGATAATTACGTTTTCAAACTCGCTACCAATTTTTTCTTTCAAAAACAATCAGCCCGAGAGGCAAAGCTCCATCGTTCAGCTACGAGAAAGGTTGCAGATCCATTGTGTTCATGCAATCTGCCGCTAATTCTGGTGCTATTTCAGGAGAACACAGGACCAGCAATCAGCAGAACTTTGCTCTGTCACCTGCGCAAGTTTTACTGCCGCACAGCTGCCCCGGTCGCGTCTGGAACACGGCCCGAACACGCGAGGTCGGCGCAAATTGAGCGCCGCAGAACTGTGGCTGCGTCCAATGAAGTTTGATTGGGTCGTCCTGGCGCGCGCGCAGAATTTTATGCCACTTCGGAGAGACCTCAATACGCTCTGATTAATACACGAGCATGTCTGCCTTGTGGTCTGGCAATTGAGGAGAAGCTGTGTGTAGGAAACTGAAGTGGTTTCCTCGCTAAAGTGGTGGAGGAATTTCGTAATGAAAATGTACTATTACTTGTTATTTCCTTATTTCCTGTTTTCCGCGCTGCTTGCGAGTGATGAACTTCGTTATACTATACAACAAAATACCTTCACATATAAAATTTTGATGAAAGAGTTTCGAACACGTATTCTTCGAAAAAACGTAATAACTTATCTTTATAATAGTAACAGCGCATCCTTTTGGGCTACAAAGCAGCTAAATGTGCAATTTAACGTAACGCAAATAAACTTATTGACATTTTTCTGCACGTTCCTTGTAGAGTAGCATGCGCAGGGACTGAGACGCGAAGTGCTCGGTGAGTAGCGCCCACATACCGCGCTGCGCGGATGCTGTCACGAATGAAAGACTCTGTCCTAACAGGTTAATATTTAACTCATTCACTACGTTTCTGTGGTTGTTAATGGTTGGTTTGGTTAGATTGAAAAGTATCAGAATTGAGAAATCAACTTTACTATTCGACCGTATTTTTTATCCTCCTTAAGAAATACGAAAAGTATAATTGCATGACAACTTTTCACCTCGTGTGGTAACTGATGAGCTATTTTCTAAAATTAAAAGGTCTCGAAACTCATGAAATACCTTTCATAATCATACCTGTACGTGAATGAGCAATTTTTCCAGTGGTACACGTATATCCCAATACATAATGAACGTATAAATGATTATTATTAGCAACCCCAAAATGACCAGGAAATTAGGGATAAATATTAGATCAATTGGGATAAAATACTTTCTAATTTCTCAAATTTTTGTCGTAGAATAGGAAAGCTACTCTACGTAAGATACTCCAGTTTTCATGAACTATATTTATTTAAATAACTGTAGTTGAACGTGATTTCAATGCATTAAAAAATCAATGGAAGTAAAATATTACCATAGGTACGTTCTCGAATAGATTTGAGACCGGCAGTTACATCGAACTATGTGCATTGGATATTTCTCAGCTGGTGCAAAGAAATGAAAACTTCTAAAGCGGGTACTAAACAACACGCAACTCAACCAGAAAATAATTATTTTATAGTAACTGAAGATTGAATTTGGGTATGAAAAAAATGAGATTGATGAAGGTGCATTTAATAAAGTAAAATAAAATACAACGAAATTATGGCTTCTACTGTAACTCTGTAGTGAACGCCGTGATGCACTTTTCCTTCCTCTGTATTTAATTTTGGTGGTACAGAGCCCAGGCTCTGATTTTAACTTCCGTCCCGTTAACGTATATTTTAATAGCTTTTGTAATAAATGATTTTCTCCATAAGAATAATTTCATGATTTCCAGCTACAATTCTGTTACAAGGCGCATGATATCGTGCTCGCAATTTTCAGCATGCCAAGGACGCTTGAACGAATTTTCAAAGATCATTGTCTCGTAATGAATACTCAATAAATAACGATTTTCACAACCAAACGTAATTCCACTGTTCAAAATAGATTCAAATCCGATGTGCAGCAGATTTCGTCGCTCTGAGTATTCACTACAAATCCGAGGAAATAAAAGCGAGGAAATCGGAGTGCGAAATTTGCAGCATCAAGTGAATGTTCTGGTGCGCCCGAAAGATTGCCGCCTATTTTCCACATGACATCGTCATGAACAATGTTAAGTTCGTCAACAGACTGAGCGGTGTCATTAAACGCTTGCAAAATACGTCTGCGTGGTATCTAGAATACTCGTGAAACAGCTCGATGAGAGTAATAATTCTTGTCGTGCAAAATTTGCCGGTGATGACATCCATTAAGTTTTACTGCCTTTGTTGCAAGTCTAATTAATGCCGCGAGCCGCAGAGATCAAGGCTATGATATCTTCGCAACGTTAACGTGAATATCAAATTTTAAAAATACTTCAATCGAGTAACAAGTGCAACTGCATCTAATTGAAAATCGAGTGTTGCTCTCTTATTTCTCTGCAGCGGAAGACGCATCAATGCTTTGCCAGTCTCAGGCATGAAAATTGCATTCCATTTTTCGCCTGCTGTCTCCGTATACATTAATAATGTTAATACAATTACATTAATACACATTAATACACAATAATACAATACACATTAATAACGTTCATCTACCTAATGGGAAAATCTGAAAAGTTTTGAGTTTCGGACTTCAGAAAATTTTGCTTCAATGAGCCCTTTGCTGATTGCTTGGTTGGTCTGTCCGTACTTCTACCATATGAACTGAAAACCTGAGCGCTTCATAGGTACTGAGAATTTCTGCGTTTTGAATTGATATTTTTACTAGCGGGGCCCATGAACTTTCCGCGGCTGCACTAAATTTCCCTGTTGCTGTAAATCCGGCGCCCTTAGCTCTTCAGTCATGTTCTGTCTCCAATCATGAACTCTTAATCTTTCCGGTACACGTGGATTTTCATTCATGGCTGCTCTTCTCTGCTGCATCCTCCGTCTCTCTCAAGAAATCAACTGCTATCAAAGCTCTTCTTTTAACTCCTTGCCTGTTTTTCTATTTCTGATCCGAGCAGCTTCTACATAGTGTTTGCTCACGATTTGTGGTGTCTGTGAATAGGGATTTCAAATTGCGTAGACGACAGTTAAGATTTAAAAAAAGATTTAGATCATTAAATTAAATAAAATGGGTTGACAATTTAGCTTTAATTTAGCAGTGTTTTAGGTATTTCATTACACACATTGCAAGTCTTACCACCAAGCAGGTGGCGTCGTTCACAGGATTTTGTCCTGCTGCAGAAAGATCACGGCAACTTTGATCCCCAGACTGTCCAGCCGTGAAGTGGAGATCGCCAGAAGGGAGATGCGGCGCTGAGGTACTTGTAGTACACTCAAGTAACTGTTATCCTGATGTAGTGCATGCGAGAAAATAAATAAAAGAACAACCTCACAATTCGAAATTTTTGATTTTTAAGGAGAAGTGATTTTAACTATCCAAACTGCTTTACGGAATCAGTTTTGATCGAAAAAAGGAATCTTTCCTCTCGGTAAATCTTGAAGACACAGTAATGACGGTTTTTGTCAAAATATGTAGAACGTAATGGCGAATTTAAAAGTATGGATAAGTGAATTTTCCAATTTTGAGTTATGACGTTGTTCTTCCCAATGAGCGAAATTAATTAAATGGGTATGACAACATTGATAAGAATGTCTTCATTGGGCATTAAATTCGCCAGTTTTTGCCGATACTTCATTTCATATTTTCAGCTTTGACCTTAAGGAAGATATGAATTCACAATTCACAGAAGTTGAAAAGCCCTTAGTCCCAAGACAGTGGACCGCTGCATGAAGAAGTGATTAAATCGAGCGGAAATAAATCGTCTAAGAGTATCTGTGCTGCAATCATTCGTGCAGGCCATAAACGACGCGAAATGATAAACAATTCTACTTTACTACTCTACTTTATGCAACGTAAATTCTCGTATTAAAATATGTATAGCTAATTTAATAGTGTCGTGGCATTATTACGACCCTCATCATTGAGTTATCACGCGTCACGACCGAACTAAGTGACAAACTAACCAATGGTGGGACAAGCCAAATTAAAATATAGATTTATTCCCTATTCACTATTTAATAATACATAGCTGTTGCTTCCTTGGTTGATTCGTCCGTCTTTCTGTCACGCACTCAAGGGTTTACACAGAGGGAATATTGCAATTAGGAGGGATGTGCTTAATGACCGTTTCTGTGAAACGACCTGATAACATGATTTATGTGTTTTATCAAACGTTATCGAATCCCGTCATTTTTGAAAGGCAGTGTACTCTAGAAATAATAATTAACAGTTGTTCCTTATTTTCTTGGTTGTGGTATTTATAATATTGTCTACTACAAAGCAGCCAAATGCGTAATTTTACGTACCTTTTTGGTCGTTTGGTCCTGCTCCGGGGGGAATTTGGTCAATTGTTCCTTTGAATTGTTTCGGACTAGATTATTTAAGTGACTTTAAAGGTAAATAGCGTACGTGAACAGTTGGCATGGTAGATTTCTGCCGCATTTGGTGACACAGATTCCGCACGGAGTCCCGCCAGTCTGTTCCCTCCACACCAAGAAAACAACCGCTACGTTCACTTCAGCCTGCTTGTGTACGCAGGGTGTATGCATAAATAGCTTGGTACAAAGCTATATGGTAATTCTTACTATTTGTAAACAGGCCAGATATACACTGTAGTACGCTGATAAAATGGGACTTGTCGTTATAACTTTCTGAATTCCTCTTCGTTGAGCTGTGACGGGGCTATCCAATCCTTGGATACTGTTTCTGCAGTACAGTATATACCTAGTGTTGTGCATATCTTGCTAGATGTGTACATAGTGTTATGCATATCTTGCTAGCTGTGTACATAGTGTTATGCATATCTTGCTAGATGTGTACATAGTGTTATGCATATCTTGCTAGATGTGTACATAGAGTTTCCACGAGAATAATATAATATAGTTACACGTGGGCACATAATACGTGACACTTAGAACACATGCAATTGTACTAAGGAATTCATGCTGCAGCAAAATTACGTTCATTGAACACAATGTACTCATCCGGAAGCTGCCAATTGTAAAAGTGTGTTTAGACATTGTGAGGTTATTTGAAAAGTAAATGAAAACTAATGCGTATTTTGTAGATTAGTATACTTGTCCTGTAAGTTTAATTAGATAATGAAAGTTTACTTTAAAATAACCCTTTATTTCTCGTCTCATAAATCGAAGAGTTATTTGAACAGTGTATAAATATAAATACCAGATTAATAATGTTGAGATGCAATAACCATAATTTTGGAATGACACCGTAGTAAAAAAGTGTAAAAAATTAGATAACATTCACCAATTGCAGCATCATGTGCACATACGACACCGCCCGCACCACACACGGCACTCTGTGTGCTAAGCGCGATCTCTGGACGACACATGGTAAATCTATAATTTCGTGACACCGACCCGCCTCGGTTCAATTAGTTGTTCATGGCCCCTGATAACTTCAAGTTTAATCTCAAAGCCCAGTCGCATCAATCACGAGCAAAATAAAAAGCAATTCAATTGCAGACCGGCAAAATTCTGGGCGCGTCTAAGCCTCCATTGTCGTTGGCAAAGAGCTTCCTGAATAGCGACTTTATTACCAGCTCTGGCAATTAAAAAACGCGCGAGAGCCTCGGATATGAACAGTGACTGAACTTTGCTTGACTTTTGGTCGCTGCTGTGGAAGGAAAAGTTAACGATTTGAAAGAAATTAAATTTGGCGAGGCAATCTTACTTTTAGAGGTGAGATGTGAAGGAAATATTGGGATTGAGGTCCGTGGACTTTTTAAAGTTTTGGATTTTAATTTAGTTCATAGAAATGATGATTTGGCACGTCAAAGAAATGCGATTACTTCGACATAAAATGGCCGTTTGAAAAATTGGCATTTTGCAGTCTATGGTTTGATTACATAAATTTCGTGTACCCGCACAATTGGAATAACATTTTAGGTTCCAAGTAATGTATATAAAGAAAATAAATTTTTTCTGAACGATGTGAAGGAATTTTCTTGCACGAGTGCGTAATTGGAAACACACTCGCTGTCCTTTTGAAAACGACGACAAAAGTCTGGAAATTGAAATAAACTATCTTATGTGCTTATGTTGCGCACTTGAGGAGCAACTTTGTTGAAATCTTCTTTCAACATCTAAAACTTTCCTGCTCATCATAGCAAGGAATTTTGAGCTATCGCAGCCTCAAAAAGTAAAATAAAACCTTGATCAAATAGAATTCATCTCTATAATTTTTTTAACTCCGCTTTGTTGAGTTGTGACGGGGCAATCCAACTCTTGGATAGTGTTTCTCGCTTCCGTTGTTTAAAACAGATGAATTTTTAATTTAACCAAAGTAACAGTTATATGAATGCAATCTGTCCTCGAGTTCTATATTTTACTTAAATTTCTGTTTACACACTGGTAATGATTAATCTTATAAATTTCCAGTCATTCTAAACTTTAATGCAGCATCGTAGTAGTTAAATAATTGGTACTAACTTTTGTCCGTGTAGGTTGAGCTTTGCAAAAGATTAAGCCGAACTCTATCATCGACCGTTTTGGGCCCCTAAAAAATATTTTCCGCAGAAATAAAGTGTCAAAAACTTTTTTTTTTCCAGCCCGTACACAAGCAAGTCACATAATAGGCACGTGTCTCACAAGAAGCAGTACGGTGTAGGTTTCAATCCAACAAAATTTAAAATTTTAGCATGAAAATCCTACAATTTTAAATAATTTGTGCTGAAAGCCAACAATGAAAGATTAATTCTAAATACCATCTCATAAATTCGTATTTAAAGACAAAAAGAACGGAAAATTATTTGATAAATTGTAGCGTTGAGAGGAAGGAAGAATTTTCATGAAAGTGTTTGCCTTTTCGTCATTTTCTGCGCATGCGCATGAGTGATTCGGCATGTGAACGCGCATATAATCAAGTAGTCTTGATGGAATTTACTGCTACTATTTTGAAATACTTCTATCTTTGTAGTTCATTTGTAGTGAATAGATTATAAGTTAGTCCAAGCTTCCCTAACTGCATGAGAAGAAGGAAGAAGTCCCCTGATGTGTTGATTTTAAAGGACAAGGATTCTGTGCAGAAAATATGTCCCCACACCCTGCAGATGGGAACAACAAAATTGGAAAATTTTCGAAAAAAGATAAAGTTTAAGAAGAAACTAATTGATGTTCATGTGTTGGCCAGAAAAATGAAATGCTTATTCTTTTAACAGAGAAATGTCCTTCATCCCTAGTTAGAGGCCTCGTATCTTCCCCCTAGGAGTCCTAATTGCCATGGGTACAACCGTTATATCCTACTTAGAAGACTTTTAGTGAACTCAAGCATAAATTCTTTTTTCGGTCTTGATAAAATCTGACAAATATTTAATGAAGTTTTAGGGCACTGCTGCAAAGATTTCATTGTGTCCGCGCAGTTTCTTCGAATAATGAAAATAAAACCGATTTTAACCTCTCATTTATGAGGAAGTCAGATTTTCTTTCCTGGAATGAACGGTGTGAATGGTGTGGAACAAACAAATAAATACGTGAATAAATGTACGCTGATGCAAAAAAAGCCTCAAAGAATTTCTTTAAAATCTAAGCTTATAACCAGTATATTTAATTGTTTACAGTTGCTAAGCTTAAAATATAAGTTTAAGTACAGTATAATATAAGTAATTTTATGAGTAATACCTTCCTACCAACTCACAAGTTATGTGTGTGGGGGTAGGAGGAGGGGTGGGGTAACTTATTATTCTATTTCCTTGCTTGGTAGATTCACAATAAGAATCATGACAATGTAATTGAAGTGCACATGGAATAGAACTTGACTCGCTCGTCGTCAAAGTTATTCAACAACTGTTTTGTTGAATTTTGATGAGCTGTTCTCGATGCATAACGTAGTAATTGGTGCCAGCTCAGAGCCAAAAAACAACGCAATTTTTATTCCCATTCACGAGGCCGAGAAGAACCCAGTCTCCGTGCTCTAGGGTCTATTTATGCTTCGCTCCGCAGCCTTGGAAAACAGAGGTCCCAGTCTCCCAAGCTCAGGCCGTTGTTTAATTTCCCCTCAGCGCCAGCAGCTGAGGGACAAGACGGCCAGCATCAGTGGTGTCGCGGACGTGTCGAGGTGAGGTTGTGTCGACCGCTGCCCTCCCGGTCTTCACTCGCAGCGCTGGACAAGTTTTTGCGCTGATCCAAAAGTCACCGTTCGTTGATAAATGCGATGGAAAATAGGCTTCGACGGAACTAAAATGTATATTGTTTGCCGTCACGGCTTGAAAGACTATTATGTTGGACACTGGAAGTGTGAATGAGAACATTGCATCAAGAAAATGTATTAATCAGTGAGAATATTTGGTTTCTGATACGGAAGGGAAAATTTCAATATATGTAAATATTTATGCCTGTATGCATATTTTTGCGCTACCACATCAACGGGTATCGTTATTGCCCACATGTCAGTTTGGCTCAAACGATTTTAAACTTGGTTGAGCCAATTTCTGCGAATTTTAGAAATCCCCGAAAGTTGTATCTTTTCTTAGAATATATGATAGGAATGAGGATGACATTTCGATCGGCGAGTCTAACAGTGTGTAAATTCCATTGAAGATATTTTTCTTGTTAGCGTTCTCTGCTTCACACGAAAATTGGAAGTCTCTTGTAACATTTATCATTATTATCATCTTCAGCATCATCTCGACTTTCGTTTCGTTGAGCAAGAGGCTGCTATTGTTCGAGAAAATGTAATAGGAAAATATTGACTTCCCTTTCACTGTCAATTTTTCAATTTCTGATTAGTCGGCAAATGAAGAAGCAGTCAGAGAACATCAAAAAAGCTCTTCAAGGGGTTAATTTTACCGAACGAATTACCCTCTTTAAAAGGATTACCACGGTTCAAAGCCTCGCATTTTGCCGAACGTCGCTGAAATTCACTAAAAAAAATTTTTTTGAGCGTCGAATAGTAGTTGAGTTCATGATACATGATTTGATTATATGTAGAGGAGTAGTAAATCGATACAAAATTTCCGTATGTCAAAATAAATAATTATCAGAAAATAATTCTGTATGACAAAATAAATAATTATTTATATATATGTATATAAATATGCAGAAGAATATGTTGAATAAGTTTATACAGGTATCTGAGTGTTGAAACCACTTGAACGAGCTGTTAATTTTCAAAACTGAGACTAAACTACGTGTATCTAAAGAAGTATTTTGTCTAATGTTTTATTAGCAGGAGGGAGATAAATTTTAATTTTAAGAATTACAACTTTAAACTCGTTTAGAGTAGTGTGCTAACATGAAAATACGTAACATAAGGATAATGTGTTACCCTCAACGACGAAATCTATGCATTATCTGAAACAAATCAATCATATTCATTCAAATGTTTCATGTACAGTTTGAAAGTTAATTCCCAGCGACAGAGTTGAGTTTGAGGGCAAATTGTAGCTTATCATGTGTAATATTTCATATCAGCCAAGCTGGAACTGGTTGAAATGACACCCCTCTCAAGCGACTCTCCAGAGCCTGCCGTATTGTCGCTCACGAGGCGAGCGGAGCGTACGCTCGTCACTCCCGGCCAGTTCAGACATGAATGAAGTCTATGCGCTGCTTGCTTCAACAAATTTACTTCTACGCATACACTTTCACGTACTGCGCGTGTGTTGTGCGCTGTGTGCATGTTGCGTGTTGTGGGTGTGTTGCACGCTGTGTGCGTGTTGCGTGGTGTGTGCGTGTTGCCTGCTGGGTGCATGTGGCGTATTGTAAGCGTGTGGTGTATTGTGTGGCGTGCTGTGTGCGAGTGGCGTGCTGTGTGCGTGTTGGATGTTTTGGGCGTGTTGCACGCTGTGTACGTGTTGCTTGGTGTGTGTGTGTTGCATGCTGGGTGCGTGTGGCATTTTGTAAGCGTGTGGTGTGTTGTGTGCGTGTGGTGTGCTGTGTGCGTGTGGCGTGCTGTTTGCGAGTTGAGTGTTGTGTGCGTGTTGCCTGCAGGGAGCGGGTCACATGTTGTGTGTGTCACGTGTTCTCAGTGTTAGCGAATTTAATTTATCAAAATTCCCATGCGAGCGCACACTAGGTCAGAGTTATAAACAGTTTACTGGTCTATTTTCGAATTTTTCAGGCATGCCAGACTTCAGACTTTATTTTGGCGCGAACGTATATAAATTTTTAGGTTTGAGGGGGAAACATAGGCAACGTACGCAATTTTATTTCGCAATTTTGTTCTCAATATTTCGTTCCTCAACTCTGAGGCATATAGTTGAATATTAGAAGTAAAATCCGTAGACTTTTCCAAGAATTTTACCCTAAATAGTCCTACATGGATATTCTTACCTCAGAAAATAATTTTCTTTATATATCATTTTGTGATCAAACCGATTATTAAATCGAACATCGTACGTGAAGCCAAGTTTGTGAAAACACACATATATACTGACACTAATAGCTGTGTACTCAGGATATTTAGGTAAATGGGAGCGGAATCTCAATTAACGTCTCTGCAAACCTGAAGTGTCACATTTTCCCTGGAGAATATTTTACACAAATTTGGTTCCCAGATTGAAGCATCAAGCTTGTAGCCTGTGAAAGCTGTTACCTTACGAGCATTTTAACCCGAATAAACATGCGCTATGTTAAAGCGGATAAACTTCAGCCACTTGTAACGTGTTGAAATTCGGGACTTATTTGAAGTTGATCAGCAAGTAAAATTTACAGAATTGACGAAATCTACAATCAGGAACCCGATAAGCACAATTAAAATTGTCAAGCTGGTAGAAAATAATGCGAATGACGATTTTTAAACAGTGGAAAAGACACGTGCGCATACACGTAAATTCCTTTGAAGTTACGAGTATTATTTATCAGATTATTTCTAGTAAAAGGCAATACCTTAACCATGTCATGTTTTGAAACTTAATTCCATCAATGGGCACTAATAATTTAATCAGCACTCATAATTATCAGAATGTTTGGGCAACCTGAGGCCGCTTTTTCAAACAATCCACATCGTCGCATCGGTACATCAGGAATTGCACATTGAACTAAGTCTACGCTTGGTGCTGAGCACGAAGCGTAGCCAAGTCAGCGGAAAAGAGCTCACTGCCAGCTACACCGCTCCGGCAAAGCAAATTACGTTAGAGCGGCCTCTTGACGCAGAAGCTCGGCCGCATTTCGCAACTGCGAGCGCGAGTTTGCCTGAGGCAGTTGCAGGGCCACAGCAGGTCTGCTCTGGGAGTGATGCTCCTCTAATGAGCTGATCTGCCAAACTTGTTCTGCCGCTCAAGTTTCCGACTCAAGCTCTTGAAGCTCTGCCTCCTCTTAGACTGTATTCTGCTATCCCTTCTCTACTCGTGCCGTGAATTCTGCAGGTTAAATGTTCGTGTTTCGACGAATTTCTGTTTTTTGTTTCTTCGAGCGTTGACCGTATATAATCGGTTTATTTTGAAAGTACATTTGTATTGATGCTCTGCAACAGAAAGTTGAGTTCTAGATTATTTTATCGTTCTAGCAAACTATTCAAATTTGCCACTATAGCTACATCAAATTCTGTAGTTTTGGAACAAAAAATTCTGCCTCACTTCAGGGCGAGATGAAATTTTCATTTTACTAACGGAACGAGAGTAACAGTTCTGTAGTCGCTCCACAAGATGATTTGTCGTAGGGACAGCGTTTCATTTAGTCATTTATTTACTTATCGGTTTTATTTATGACATTTCTTTCTGTTTGCATTTAAAGAGGCTATGAAGCCAATCCCTATCATTTGTTCATGTTTTAGTTTGAATTATATTATTTTATCACTTAAGATGAAGCTATATGTTGCATTTAAACTGTAATTTTTCACCACTACTGCTACTAATTTTTTACTACTAATATTTTTCAATACTTTTGGTACTACTTTACAATGAGGCATGCCAGTGCTAAAATCAGGGAATAAATTCCTTGAGCAAGGTAAAAGGATTAAGGCTGAGGATTTGAATACTTAATTAAATGGACTATTTTAGCTTAGAACTTTCATCGCTAACAGCAAATGTTTCTCTTTTGAAGATCTAGCAGTCACAAATTGTTCTCGTAGAAGATAATCTTGAGCACTAACTAGAACTGTCTTACTATGACAATTTTTTCTCAGGGCTTTACTGAATGTGAATTTTTAGTTTATCAAAATTCAAGCCAGTGCTTAGATATAGTTACACATGATGAGTAAGCGAATTCATTTGAACTGACCAAACTGATCCGTTACTTGTATTGTGTTCAAGTATGTTGATTAGACACGAGATAGTTTCTGCAAATTGAAATCTTATGAAAAGTGCTGGTGCTCTGAAAACAATCGTACCTGCATCATCGCTGTGCCTAAACTTGACCTTGATCTTCTCTTTTTGGTGGATTTTCACTTCTAGTAGGATACGGTGTTGCTCTGATTTTGTGTTCCCATTTTGAGAAAAACTGCTTAGTTTCAAGGAACATAATACATCCCTCTCATTACATTATCTTTTTGAATTAACGTTAGACATGTTTTGCCTTTTATTCTTATTTACTTGGCATGTTTTACTGCATCGTTGCATGGTCTTATAGATTTCCATAAGGAATGTTAATGAAATTTTCTTTAATTTTCTTTCGTCTTTCCTATTTCCGACATTGCCCCCTCAGTTTCTGTGGTCTTGTAAGATTCATGCGGTCATGAGCAATTATTTACAGTTGCGGTTATTATTTATAAATATTCAAGTGAATTAAAAAAGTTGTTGTTTTCGAACATTAACGTTCCAAGTAATTAAACCCTACTCCCTAAGCATTAGCTGCTCGGTTGAAACAGATCCACTCGGTCTTAATGATCTTATCTTGTTCCAACTTGTCTGACGCAAAGTTTGGAACATCTCCAGCTTCTCACCGGTCTGTTTAATCGATCTATCGTTCTCGGTAACCTTCCAGTTGATTGAACTTGAGAGCTTCGATGAAGTACAGAACACTTCTATAATTCAATCGGACGTCTTGGGTCAAATGTGTGTATGAAAATTTTCGAATGATTGTTTATTACTTCAGTATCTCTTGGTTCATGTTTTGCTAATGAAACATAAAACTAACCGATAACTTTCCTGCTAATATACTTCGATTGGACGAACATTTTATTCTCTTGTCAGCAGCCCACTCACTTGTCATCAACAATTGGTTTCTGTGTTCCGACAAATACAGTAATGCGTCTCCCACCGGTAGTTCTTCCGCTGAAACAGATCCAGCGAGCGCTAATGTTCTAATCTCGCCCAAACTTGTCCGGAACATGAAGTTTGCAACGCCCTCCTCCCCCTAGCGGTCTGCTCAATCGATCGACGGAGTCTCTCGGCAGCGGAACAGAATGCGTCTCGTGATCAGCATCATCGCCTCCCTGGTGTCTGTAGCAGGGATACGCCGAGTGCATGCTGTCTTCAAGCATGGCCAAGGTGAGCACTTGTGTTATTTAGGTTTAGAAACCTGTTCAAGATAACCCTGGTCACTTTTGCGTAGGCTATTTTTAGGACTTCGTATGATGCACGTGGACGATATTTGAAAACATTTAAACAATCTTATTATGTACTCTTTAGTTACATGTGTGGATGAGCAAGGTGAGTTAATAATTTTGAAAAGTGTTATTTATAAGTGTTAATTTAAATTTTTTTATAGCAAGTATGATTGAGGTGAGAGCTAGGGCAGGGACGATAAGGGATGTGTGATCACACACCAGCACCTCCGAGTATGTGAAGAAAATGACCTCATGTTTAACATCCTCACAGAACTTTTGGAATGTCATTCATGGGATCCAGATGAATACATTTATTGATTTCATCTTTTTCTACCTTATCTTGTTCTCCTAGGTTAATATTTAGCGTTAAGTACTGTATCTACCCGACATACGCTATGCTGTAGTTCATACGGAACCTTTGAGACCATAAATATTTTTGAAAGAGTTTTTTTATCTCACTTGGACCTAAACCCAAATTTTTTACGAGTTAGGGTTCCTAAATTCCAGTTGTTAACGATATATGTAATTGAATTCTTTTTTTGTTAATTGGTCTGAGAAATAATTTTAGTTTGGCGACAAATACATATATATGTCGCTATATATATATACAGTATATCCTTAAGTATAAAATATGCAGGTTACATGTTTGTTAATTGTTTTATAAATTTCATCAATATTTCATAAGAGCATTTTTTCCTCAGCTAGGAAGCGAGCACCTATAATGCGAGCACCTATAATTCAGAGGGGAACTTTCTGTTCTATTGAGAAGGCGTTATTTAACAATCCGCTCTTCAAAGAATTGAGTTATGGCGACAGCATGTTTTCTATGTGAACTTGTGCATGATTAAATCATTTTGACAACCATTTTGAATTCGGTGTTCAATCAATCGATATTGTAGGAGAAATACTATGAATAAACCTGAGAAGATTGGTTATTATTTCAGCCGCGCAGACACGATCGATTGAATGGTTTCGTTGCTTGCATCAAACGGAGTGGCTTACAATACGTTGGATTAGTTCGACACGTGTCAATCCGGATTTATTCGCAGAAATTATTTCAACGGGATTGAATTAACGTTATTTTATGATGGAAATGAAAATTCAACTTTATAGATCAGCTGCGAGTGAAGTTTTGCACCATAAAGAACCACGCGCGTCGTGAAACTAAATTAAAAGGTGCCACAGAATGGGTGTTAACTAAATTGAAAGGTGCCACAGAATGGGTGTTAACTAAATTGAAAGGTGCCACAGAATGGGTGTTAACTAAATTAAAAGGTGCCACAGAATGGGTGTTAACTAAATTAAAAGATGACACAGAATGGGTGTTAACTAAATTAAAAGGTGACACATGCAGAATGGGTGTTAACTAAATTAAAAGGTGACACAGAATGGGTGTTAACTTAATTAAAAGGTGACACATGCAGAATGGGTGTTAACTAAATTAAAAGGTGACACAGAATGGGTGTTAACTAAATTAAAAGGTGACACATGCAGAATGGGTGTTAACTAAATTAAAAGGTGATACAGAATGGGTGTTAACTAAATTAAAAGGTGACACAGAATGGGTGTTAACTAAATTAAAAGGCGACACACTATGGGTGTTAACTAAATTAAAAGGAGCCAAAGACTTGGTGTTAAACTCTTACCCATAAGGTAGCCTGCCGTATTTCTGTGTCGTTGACAAAATGACCGTGCAAAATGATTTTCAAAGAAGTTAATCAGTTAACTTCTAGTTCTTAAATGGCTAAATATTTAGGCTTTTTTTTTTAGTTGGTGAGAATAACTGGTATGGCGTTTATGCATAACTTATAAGAGTGTAACTGACATATTATACTAAATGTTTCCATCATAAATGCATAACTCAAGATACTTTCTTAAGATAAACTTAAGATCGCACATATCGGTTTTTTTCAATCGCACATAGGTGCGAAACCCGATAATTTTCATTCTACGTTTTGAATATTTATTATTCACCCATATTTTCTATTGTAAATACTTTTTTCATAAAATGCAAGCAATGCTCCTCTGGTCAAGATTATTGATAACATTGCTGGTGTATGATTGAAATCAGCCAGCACAATTTACTGAGAATCGTCACTATGCATCATCCCAAACATAGCGTCAGAGTTCAAGAGTCAACATGAACATGCTGCACCTAAGCGCCGACGGAAGCAATGTCTGATTTGAGGTATCAGAAGACTACAGCATCAGCCGGAGAGACTTGGAGTAGCAAGCGAGATCCAAAAATAGTCCTGCAAACTGTAACGAAATCAAACTTGTTTCTCTCCGTCTCAAGTCGTGTGAGTTGTCTGCTGTTGGTTGCTTGGGTGTAAAGTTTGTGTGCTTTTAGCGCTTGAAAATGTAATGAAAAAATGAAAGGACTTTTTAAATTTTAAATATTGTCTCGAATATGTAGCAAATAATGGGAAATAAGTATTTCTGGTAGCTTAGTATCTGTAACAACACACGCGTACTAAGACTAAAAAACTCATTTTCCAGAAACCACTCAGGGACCACGTACTTGAATTTGCCTATTATTCGTTGATATATGATTGATGAGCCTCAGAAATTCACTGGATAGGACTCTCTAGAATGTACAACGCAGATTAATGTGGAAATTTTAAGCAAAGTTCATTAACAAAAATAATGAAAGTTCTTCATTAAAGTCGATAAGCTTTTGGAGATTCAAAACAACTTTGTTCACACAGCAATCACCCGTGTAAAACTGGAAAACTCTGCAGAAAAAACAGCAAATTAAAATGAAAACATTTTAACACTGACTTCTAAATGATTCCTTTATCCAAGAAGCACGAATATTACGGCCAAAACATTTAATGTCTCGAACATCTAGAACATTATTTGCCCTCTTAAGTATAGTTGACGACAAAAAACGATGGATCACGGTACCCTTCTGCACGTTTCGTACGGCTGATCAAGGGGCACGAACGAAAGGAACGCCAGCGTGATGGCTGCCATTGCCTCACTCAGTAGTGTGATCTCTCACAGCTCACGCGGTCGGCCACAGCACCGAAGGGCACATCAAGCGTAGTGGCACGAAAAGATTAGATGCACGTTCAGGCAAAAATGAGGCTTATCAATTAGAGATTGAAATCATACAGGAATATGATAGTTCCTAGAATCATTATAATAATATTGTGAATGAACTTGGGTTAAGCATTTGAAAAACTCAGGTTTGAATTAGTAAGGTGAAAGAAAAGTAAGTAAAAGTCCTCAGTTTTTGAAAGTATTTCACTGGAATATGAGGTTATTGCTTGAGAGTGGTTTACTAAAAATAAGGCACCTGTGAATTTGAAATATATACTTAAAAGTACAGTAATATCTATAACGCTTATCAAACACACAAGATTTCTAAATTCAAGCATATCCTTAAAGCTGCTCGTACATTACTTTACGTAAATGTCCTGACGTAACGTGTAGTGCCCTTTTTATTTGTTTCATAATAAACACGTTCCAAGAAGTCAGCCAATTATTTCAGCAAACACATGAGAGGCCTGACGTGACTGAAGGTCTCAGCTGCGTGCAGTCTGTCATGAGCTAACTCCCGGACCGCATGTTGCGCTAGATAAGACTGTTAGCTGCTATCTAAAGGGTCAGTTAGGCCTGCCAACTCTACATCACTTCTGTGAGGTGAACCAATTAAAGAGCGCAGGACAACATGACAACAAGACTTAGGAAAATAGCCATGCAGTCTGCTGGGGACACAAGCCGTGTAGACTGCTGGGGACACAAGCCGTGAAGACTGCTGGCGACACAAGCCGTGTAAACTGCTGGGGACACAAGCTGTGTAGACCGCTGGGGACACAAGCCATGTAGACTGCTGGGGACACAAGCCGTGTAGACTGCTGGGGACACAAGCCGTGAAGACTGCTGGGGACACAAGCCATGTAGGCTGCTGGGGACACAAGCCGTGTAGACCGCTGGGGACACAAGCCATGTAGACTGCTGGGGACACAAGCCGTGTAGACTGCTGGGGACACAAGCCATGTAGACTGCTGGGGACACAAGCCGTGTAGACTGTTGGGGACACAAGCCGTGTAGACTGCTGGGGATACAAGCCGTGTAGACTGCAGGGGACACAAGCCATGTAGATGCTGGGGACACAAGCCATGTAGACTGCTGGGGACACAAGCCATGCAGACTGCTGGGGACACAAGCCATGTAGACTGCTGGCGACACAAGCCGTGTAGACTGCTGGGGACACAAGCTGTGTAGACTGCTGGGGACACAAGCCATGTAGACTGCTGGGGACACAAGCCGTGTAGACTGCTGGGGACACAAGCCGTGTGGACTGTCAGGGACACAAGCCGTGTAGGCTGCTGGGGAAAAAGCCACGTAGACTGCTGGGGACACAAGCCGTGTAGACTGCTAGAGACACAAGTCATGTAGACTGTTGGGGACACAAGCCGTGTAGACTGCTGGGGACACAAGCCGTGTGGACTGTCAGGGACACAAGCCGTGTAGACTGCTGGGGAAAAAGCCACGTAGACTGCTGGGGACACAAGCCGTGTAGACTGCTGGGGACACAAGCCGTGTAGACTGTTGGGGACACAAGCCGTGTAGACTGCTGGGGACACAAGCCATGTAGACTGCTGGGGACACAAGCCGTGTAGACTGTTGGGGACACAAGCCGTGTAGACTGCTGGGGATACAAGCCGTGTAGACTGCAGGGGACACAAGCCATGTAGATGCTGGGGACACAAGCCATGTAGACTGCTGGGGACACAAGCCATGCAGACTGCTGGGGACACAAGCCGTGTAGACTGCTGGGGACACAAGCTGTGTAGACTGCTGGGGACACAAGCCATGTAGACTGCTGGGGACACAAGCCGTGTAGACTGCTGGGGACACAAGCCGTGTGGACTGTCAGGGACACAAGCCGTGTAGGCTGCTGTGGAAAAAGCCACGTAGACTGCTGGGGACACAAGCCGTGTAGACTGCTAGAGACACAAGTCATGTAGACTGTTGGGGACACAAGCCGTGTGGACTGTCAGGGACACAAGCCGTGTAGACTGCTGGGGAAAAAGCCACGTAGACTGCTGGGGACACAAGCCGTGTAGACTGCTAGAGACACAAGTCATGTAGACTGCTGGCGACACAAGCCGTGTAGACTGCTGGGGACACAAGCCGTGTAGACTGCTGGGGACACAAGCCGTGTAGACTGCTAGGGACACAAGCCGTGTAGACTGCTGGGGACACAAGCCGTGTAGACTGCTAGGGACACAAGCCGTGTAGACTGCTGGGGACACAAGCCGTGTAGATTGCTAGGGACACAAGCCGTGTAGACTGCTGGGGACACAAGCCGTGTAGACTGCTAGGGACACAAGCCGTGTAGTCTGCTAGGGACACAAGCCGTGTAGACTGCTGGGGACACAAGCCGTGTAGACTGCTAGGGACACAAGCCGTGTAGACTGCTGGGGACACAAGCCGTGTAGACTGCTAGGGACACAAGCCGTGTAGACTGCTAGGGACACAAGCCGTGTAGACTGCTGGGGACACAAGCCGTGTAGACTGCTAGGGACACAAGCCGTGTAGACTGCTGGGGACACAAGCCGTGTAGACTGCTGGGGACACAAGCCGTGTAGACTGCTGGGGACACAAGCCGTGTAGACTGCTGGGGACACAAGCCGTGTAGACTGCTAGGGACACAAGCCGTGTAGACTGCTGGGGACACAAGCCGTGTAGACTGCTGGGGACACAAGCCGTGTAGACTGCTGGGGAAACAAGCCGTGTAGACTGCTGGGGACACAAGCCGTGTAGACTGCTGGGGACACAAGCCGTGTAGACTGCTGGGGACACAAGCCGTGTAGACTGCTGGGGACACAAGCGTGTAGACTGCTAGGGACACAAGCCGTGTAGACTGCTGGGGACACAAGCCGTGTAGACTGCTGGGGACACAAGCCGTGTAGACTGCTGGGGACACAAGCCGTGTAGACTGCTAGGGACACAAGCCGTGTAGACTGCTGGGGACACAAGCCGTGTAGACTGCTGGGGACACAAGCCGTGTAGACTGCTGGGGACACAAGCCGTGTAGACTGGTAGGGACACAAGCCGTGTAGACTGCTAGGGACACAAGCCGTGTAGACTGCTAGGGACACAAGCCGTGTAGACTGCTAGGGACACAAGCCGTGTAGACTGCTAGGGACACAAGCCGTGTAGACTGCTAGGGACACAAGCCGTGTAGACTGCTAGGGACACAAGCCGTGTAGACTGCTGGGGACACAAGCCGTGTAGACTGCTGGGGACACAAGCCGTGTAGACTGCTGGGGACACAAGCCGTGTAGACTGCTAGGGACACAAGCCGTGTAGACTGCTGGGGACACAAGCCGTGTAGACTGCTGGGGACACAAGCCGTGTAGACTGCTGGGGACACAAGCCGTGTAGACTGCTAGGGACACAAGCCGTGTAGACTGCTAGGGACACAAGCCGTGTAGACTGCTAGGGACACAAGCCGTGTAGACTGCTGGGGACACAAGCCGTGTAGACTGCTGGGGACACAAGCCGTGTAGACTGCTAGGGACACAAGCCGTGTAGACTGCTAGGGACACAAGCCGTGTAGACTGCTAGGGACACAAGCCGTGTAGACTGCTAGGGACACAAGCCGTGTAGACTGCTAGGGACACAAGCCGTGTAGACTGCTAGGGACACAAGCCGTGTAGACTGCTAGGGACACAAGCCGTGTAGACTGCTAGGGACACAAGCCGTGTAGACTGCTGGGGACACAAGCCGTGTAGACTGCTAGGGACACAAGCCGTGTAGACTGCTGGGGACACAAGCCGTGTAGACTGCTAGGGACACAAGCCGTGTAGACTGCTAGGGACACAAGCCGTGTAGACTGCTAGGGACACAAGCCGTGTAGACTGCTAGGGACACAAGCCGTGTAGACTGCTAGGGACACAAGCCGTGTAGACTGCTAGGGACACAAGCCGTGTAGACTGCTAGGGACACAAGCCGTGTAGACTGCTAGGGACACAAGCCGTGTAGACTGCTAGGGACACAAGCCGTGTAGACTGCTGGGGACACAAGCCGTGTAGACTGCTAGGGACACAAGCCGTGTAGACTGCTAGGGACACAAGCCGTGTAGACTGCTGGGGACACAAGCCGTGTAGACTGCTAGGGACACAAGCCGTGTAGACTGCTGGGGATACAAGCCGTGTAGACTGCTAGGGACACAAGCCGTGTAGACTGCTGGGGACACAAGCCGTGTAGACTGCTGGGGACACAAGCCGTGTAGACTGCTAGGGACACAAGCCGTGTAGACTGCTAGGGACACAAGCCGTGTAGACTGCTGGGGACACAAGCCGTGTAGACTGCTGGGGACACAAGCCATGTAGACTGCTAGGGACACAAGCCGTGTAGACTGCTAGGGACACAAGCCGTGTAGACTGCTGGGGACACAAGCCGTGTAGACTGCTGGGGACACAAGCCGTGTAGACTGCTGGGGACACAAGCCGTGTAGACTGCTAGGGACACAAGCCGTGTAGACTGCTAGGGACACAAGCCGTGTAGACTGCTGGGGACACAAGCCATGTAGACTGCTGGGGACACAAGCCGTGTAGACTGCTGGGGACACAAGCCATGTAGACTGCTAGGGACACAAGCCGTGTAGACTGCTAGGGACACAAGCCGTGTAGACTGCTGGGGACACAAGCCATGTAGACTGCTGGGGACACAAGCCGTGTAGACTGCTAGGGACACAAGCCGTGTAGACTGCTAGGGATACAAGTCAAGTAGACTGCTGACATTGCGGCTGCTCAGTAAGGAAGAACATTTCAGGTCTACATGTAAGATAAAAATTCCGAAATTGAGTTACAGATACACTTCGCAATGAACTTAAGATCGTTAGTTCAGTACTGGTGCTGGAGGAAATGATTGGGTTGTATTACAAACGAGAGCAGAATTCATGGACCTCAAAAATACTCCTGCAATTTACGTCAAAATAAAATCAAATGAAACAACTCTGAAACATTCTCTTTTAACCTATTTAGTTATGTGTAATTTTTGAACACCGTCATGGGGGCAAGAAGTATTAAGGTTTGTCATGATCAATGATGTTTTAGAAGTTGGTTGCATCAGGATCAAAATTTCGTGAGGAAAAGTTTATGTGGGTAATTTTTCGGAGCAAAATTTGTTTCAAAGTTCATTTGTTTCAATCTAATTTGGCAATTTGGATTCAATTTTATCTAACAAAACAAATATTTTGTCGATACAAAACTAACTACCGTTAACGTTCGATTCAAAAAATAGAAACTCACAATTCCCATACACTAGACACGACCTCGGTTATCCGCGATACCCCGAGCAAATGGATGTCCACACCGCGACGCTCGTGTCTGCAACACAGTCTCGTCTTACGCTCAGCAATGTTCCCTGCCAGGGCTCCCATCATTTGTTTTCGTTCGGAAAACACCTTCGCGTGCAGGCCCTTGCATTAAGAAATTGAAGTGAGCTCAGTAATACTGATAAAAGCGCTTCTTGTCGAACCAGCGAGCCTGGAGATTGCGCGCGCGTAATTCTATTCTGGTGTACGGTCCTTCAAGTCAACTCCTCTCGGAAAGGTCTTAGGTTTTCAAAGTTTAAGTTCGATGCGTGTCTGCATTTGAATGCTCGGCTGAACGAATAATGTGGAGCGCAAGTTTCCCTGGTGTTCTGAATCCGGGTTACTGATTGACGTTTTGATTTAGAGTTTTCTGCTATCAAAGCTTGTCTCAAAGTTGATGTAAATGAAGCAATATCTGACACCGCGCTTTGAAGACCTCAGAGTTGCTAGCAGTTAACAAATTATTGCGGTGTAGTTGCTGCGAACTACGTAGAGTTTGTTTTAAATTAAATCTTTGGCTCGGATACTGACTTGCGAGATGCTCGCAGTGCAACTGCGTCCAGCTTTGACTTTACGATAGAAATTAAGTTAAATGGTTTCTTGATTTATACGCATGAGTGATGTTGAAAATTAGTTCTAGAAATTGATGGTTTTTGTTAAAATATTCTTGTTATCCTTGCAAAAAATACTGCTTTCTATTTGAAGGACATTCTGAAGAGTTTGATTAAAAAATCTTGTGTTTTAAACCGAAAATTTCTACTGATTGTAATTTTTTTCCGTATTGTGACAAAGTTACACTTTCTTCGTACAACTGTCTAGCAAAAATTTGGCAATCACGCCAAAGCCACCAGTTAATATCAACTATACGTAGCAAAGAAGCACACTGAAAAGCTTGCAATGTGTATAAAACCGCATAAATTGAGCAACTAATCTACTATTTTACGGTCTGAAGAAAACAAACTAAAACTTTCCTCATAAGTTTTGTGGGGAAATTGCATGCAGCTAAAATGATGTGAAATCGCTTCTAAGTTTTCCCATTTTTCAGCGTTAAAAGCGAGAGAATAACGATTGTTTCAGGAGAAATATCACACAAACGAGTCTGGCCTTTCACGTACCGAGCCTCTGTCACCGGAATTGCATACGTGGCTTCAGAGAAGCTCTCGTGTAAGATTTACAATTCAGGACGTGAATGTGCGACACCGGCTGCTCTGACAGACCTCGGCATTTGTCCACCATACAGGGAGCTCTACCCAAAAATGTATTCACTCTCTGACTGCCCAATACTCATGTATTTTGTTCTGATAAACGAGTTTATAGTCATTTATTCAGGTCTAGTGAGTTAAATCAAAGGGAAGAGCATTGAATTTATGAAAATTAAACGTCATAGCAGAAAACTCAGCTGCGCTTGAGATCAAAACAAAATGTGCAAAAATAACCTTCCGTTTGAAGATGAGAAGATATTGTTGTGACTCCCTGTAGATTCAGTCATGTGTTCCGAAAACTTCTATGGGGTTCCATGCCAGGATTGAAAATTCTGACGTTTGTGCGTAGGGGTTTGTACTGTGTGCCACAGGGTGCTGATTGGATGGCGGAGCCGAAGAGCTAAGAGTTACTTCATTGGGAAAATTTTACATTGTTGAATGCATATAAAAAGATTAGAGAATTCTAACCTTCGTTACGTTGGGATCAGATCCTAAAATTGTAAAATCAGGATCGGAAATTTTCACGTCTCACTGGACCTCCGCATGAGATCTTACTCGTATAGCAGATTGTGGCTGTGACAAAGTCGAGCCCCATTAAACTTCAAGTTTAATGAATATTTTGGCTGTCGTGATCAAGTGAGAGATTATGAGATGCAACTCCAGCCAGTGTTCGATGCGCTGCATATCCCAGCTCTTCCTCAGATAAGAAAACATAATTGAATGGTTTTCTTTAGTAATATGTTTCGATGGATTGAGGTTTATCTGTTAAAGTTCGCTTACATTTTTGAAAGTGTTTTACTGATTCTTGCTGTGAACAAATCAGATGCATTAAAGCTTTACTCAAACCATGGGGAAATGCATCTTTGAATTGGTCGAACTGAGCAGTGGTGTTGAGAAAAACGTGCGCTGCGCGAAGTTGACCAGCATTAACATTCAGTAATTTGGGCAAACAGTTCAGATCCAAAATAAATTCCAGCAAATTGACTTAAAAAAAGTACTATGATGCTACAAGAACGAGTGGTCCAAAATCGGGATAACACTCAAGTCCCATGCAGCCAATCTCGCACCGGAACCAGAGTAAATTACCTGTCAGCTTCCTTTTGACGATTCGCGAGTTGGGTGTTCATTAGGTACGGTGTAGATCTGCCTACTGGCTTGAGGGAATAAATTGCATTATTAAATAACTTATTTGCTCGAGGAATTCAGCTTTAAGAATCTTTATAATTTAAAAACTTGTGCACATTGAGATTAAGTAATTTTTTAAAACAACCGATGACCCTGTGTAAATTTCGTTACAACGTGTTTGAGGTTTTGAATGCCGCAGAAAGCTGCTATTTACCTTTAATTTAAGTCTTTTTGAGACGATTGCGAATATGGAAAGAACTATTTTTGTTATAATCGCATGGAAACGAGTAAGTAAATTCGAGCAAATGCACGCGCTACGACATTTGAGCCTAAGCAAATCTATGTGATCCTGTATCGGGGATAACTATTTTTCTATTCATAGTACAAGTATTCGTTCCACAAACAAATTTCTCAAGTCCTGGGACTCGTTCTTCATCTCAGGGACTGAAAACGTTTGGGATAAACTATCTCGGCGATGTCACACACACTCGTGTCCTCATTTGAGGGAACTCCCAGAGATATTTACCTAAAGAAGACGCGGCTGGGCTTTGCATGACTTAACTAATAAGCAGAGTAACTTCGCCATCTTACCTGAGTAGAGGAAAAGTATTCCTTCCTGTGCTGGAGTTTAATTTTCCCTAAGAGATCGTTACTAGTCGTCGAGAGAGAAAGTTGGTATAAGGCGCGTAGTTTCGTTATCACAGATTCCAGGGCACGCACAGAAACCTCTTCAAATTCCGAGGAGCGTTCCAGATCCAAGTTTCTGGAATGCCTCGGTCAGAGCACCACGAACTTGGGCGGTGTGGCAGCGATCGCAGAAAAATGCCATTTCTGTTTCTAATATATGACGCTTTAGCCGGCTTCGTGTTTGTGCCGGAACTTTTCAAGTGAGGCCACAAACACAAAAAATGCTGTTTTTGCTCCCAGCAAAAAGCAAATTTCGCTGTAACCACAGGCTATGTGTCAATGAAAGCAAATCTTTAGGGAGTTCTATTTTCTTTCCACTTGCATGGGAGAGAAGCTAGGATAATTGTGATACTTAAGTTGCACTTAATGATTCAGATGACGTAAATTTGCCTCATGTGAACGTATGGAAAACAGTGAAAACTTTAAAATTTGAATGGTACATGCTTAGAGGCTTAATATTATTTAAGCACATTTTTAGGTAACCTGTTCTGATGAAAATTTAAAGTGCATCTCTTCCTTTGTTGTTCAATAAGATGTTGTGAATCTCACTCACAGGAGTCAGTTTATTTGCTCTGAAACAAAAAGGAATGAATTACATCAGGCAGTACTCATTGCCTCCAAAACTTTAGTTCTTGTATTTTAGTTCTTGTTTTCTTTGTTCACTACCGCTCAGGGGCCAGATTTCTAAGTGATTTTCGTCGTAACTGTATAGCAGGGAACATATGACAATTTGGCGACGCAACTCGCTGTTTTGTCGTTAAAATTCACAGTTTTAGCTTTTCAGTTAGAATTTACGCTGCAGCATCTGAAAACCCTGTGGAGTTGTCAGATGATGTGTGTTCAAGATGCCGCGTTGCGTTTCTCGACTGTGGGCGTGAGATTAAGTTTTGTTTTATAATGCCTCATTTTTACTTGTAAGTTCTGATGATATACAAATCATAATTTCTTCGTAGTTTCTTTGTACAGCTGTCCGATGCAGCGATAGGGAACTTATGCGGGGCAAGTTTATCACATCTACACACAAAAGAATTATTTGCTATAGTAAGTAGTAGATGAGGTTCTCAACTTGTGTGCGCTGTCACACACTTCTTGAGATGGAATACGCAGAAGTTTACTTTTGCATGAAAGACACCCAGCTTATCAAAAGCATGACTTTCTGCGTACAAAGTTTCGTCTTGGTAAGTTATGCTATTAACAAGTGCAATCAGTGACGGTGATACATCTCAGAAGTTAGTAAGTTTTGATATCGTTCCTAGAATAGACTTCCCATTCCCATGGCAGCTGGAAAATAAACCGAAGACGACAACACAAAGTACGCACAACGACCAATCCCGGACAAACCGTCCTCCAACTCAAGACGGTAAAGTTTCTGACCTGACCTTGCGGCCAGCATCACAATGAAAATCTACGGCCATTATCGTCGTTAGTGTCTATTACCGTCGTATTTGTCTGTTGTGGTCGTCAGTGCCTGGAGCCGAGGGATGAGACTGATAATCCCTGGCCCTGGCAAGAAAATGTGCAATCGTAGGGGAAAATAAGCAAAAGATTTCTTTAGATATTCTGAAGATTGAAATAAATAAAATTTTAAATAAGTAAATAAATAAATTAATAAATAAGTAAGTAAATCAATTAATAAATGAATAAGACCAGTTTTCTGTGTGTAATTACTGTGATTATGGAATCTATTATTTTCAAGGCATTGGTAACGTTTAATGTAAGGATGAAATCTGTGGTCGAAAATTATTTTATACAAATGTTTAACCTTGCACCAAGAAATTGTTGTTCCCGTATGAGAAGCGAGGTGTCCTAAATATTTATTCGAATCACGTATAAGACATCGCGTGCTAGAAATAAAATATGGGAGAGAAAATAGCAGTGCATGATAAGCAAGAGATACGCTCTCTTTATTAAGGCACTGCATTAATTTCTTCTAGATATTCGAGAAAAAAATCTCTTACTCGGAAAATTCGGAAAAGACGCGAGAGTGCATTACAATCGACCCAAGATCTACGTTTAGAAGCGCGCTGCTGCTGGTCTTATTTTATATTTTCCTCAGGAGAAGGTGATGATTTCTAAGAAATTTCCGCTGTAGTTACGGGGCTGGGAGCATAAGTTGATGACAAAGTGTGCACCATAGTTTTGACGAAAAGATTTTGGCACAATACAATTACCTGTTTTAGTTGAGTTTCAAATTTGTACCAGACATGTGGAAAGCAAATGACCATTGCACTTTTGGTTCCGATAGAGAAAAATGAAAATATTCATTAAATTACCTTTTAGCAGTAGAGTGAACATAATTTTTGTGCAAATCAACGAAATTACGGTAAATCCCCATGGTAAAATGTGTAATGTGATGAAAGGTTATTCCATCCGGGAAAAATAACTTCATTTGTCTTAAATTTTTTTGTTATAGTTAATGATGGAGTTCTCATGCACTAAGTCCCATTTGGCGTAACTGTAAAAATTAGATACAAAATATCTGCAAATGCGGTTTGGTGTAATTATTTTATAGCCTTTCAGCTGGAAACTGGTGATCATTAAGAGGGAGCTTTTGATTGGACCGTCCGGTTAAATGAGAATAATTACATTGCTTTTTCTGTAGTTCGTAGCGCTGGATTCAAATTTTTACATTCTTTGTTTAGTGCTGTTTTTTTATTATTTTTTCTTTTTCTCAGTAGATACTGAGACATGTTCAATGGAATGGGAAATATTGACAACGTAGGTAAACATTTAAATTCAGAAATAAAGGGTAAAATATTGTTCTGGTAACGGACTGTTCAATGTATAACAGCGTGCAAGGTGTGAAAATTAATTTTGATTAGAACTTTTGGCAGGGAAAAAAACAATTTTCGTTCAATTACGTTCATTTTCTCAAAGTGTTCAAGGTTCACAAGTTTTAATTGTATTTTTACAACAATAATAACAAAGTTTATTGATTGACTCTAAAGCCCAAACTCACATGAATAATGATCAAAAATTCTTACTTCACAAGCATGTTCTTCAAATTGAGCTCTGCGAGCCTACGTTAAATTTTTCCCTCGTGTCTCTGCCATACAGAAAAATCGGACAAGAATGAACATTCTCACTATATCACTCACGATACACCTGGTGTATCGAAGGCGACAATTCTTAAGAAATTGCAGCACCATCTGGGGAAGACTTTTAACTCTGGAACTAAAGTTTTTATCTGATGTATGAGCGGCACCCTTCATTTTTTGTCGCTCTCATGCGCCCGAAGTTATGACCGCCGTAAAACTGCGCTGGGCTCCCAACTCCAGTTTGTTAGTGCGCTTGTTAATGCTCGGCTCTTCGAATCCTGTGTTTTCTTGTAAACAAGTTCGGCTCGTTTCAAATCTTTATAGTTTTAATAACCAAGCGCATTTTTTTAACAGATACTTCCGCTGAAAATTCTCAGAAATTAACATTCAGTGTGAGTCGGTCAAACTAACAATACATTAACATTATGTTATTCTATTTGTAAAAGTCGACGTTAATCTGGGTACAGGATAAGCAATACAAAGAATTTTCCTCGTACGTTATCTTTCATACAATTTTATCAGACACCAGTGTAGAAAATGTTCCTAAGACAACCCAACTTTTTTCAAGACGGGAAGACAGTTTTGAATTTGGATCACCGCTTTGAAACGAAGCACGCGTTCGCAGCTTTCATGCCTTAGTTGAAGAGAGATGCAAATATTCCTGAGAAGCAGTGAATAAAATGGACTGCAGCACAGCTCCTCGCAGTCAGTAATGAGACCTGGGCTTCTTGCCGTCCCACCTTACAGCTCAATGTACTTTTGCTCGCAGCGATGTTGCAAGCTGCAGTCAAACTCGCCCGCTCTTCGGAAACGAACCGTGTGTGATGAAAGGTTGCTGTGGAATTATATGCTGATCGACTGATGTCGAATTATAAACAGGATGACTGAAATGAAATGTTATACCGGAAGACTACTATGGAATATTATACTGAACGACTGACGTCGAATTATAAACTAGATGACTGAAATTAAATATTATACCGGAAGAATGTTGTAGAGTTACGTACTCATAGACCGATGTAAAATTAAAAACAAAAACACCGAGAAAGTACTAAACAAGAGACTGTAGTGGGATTATGTGCTGAATGACTGTTGTAAAATATGACACTGAAAGACTTTTGTGAAATTTTATTTTAAAATACAGTCATAGAACAACACTGAAAGAATGATGAGGAATTTTTTACTGAAAAACTGTTGTTGAGTTGTTTATTGAAGAGCTAATATAAAATAATTTAATAAGGAACTGCTGTTGAGTTTTATACTGAAAAACAGGTGTTGAGTAATATGCTGAAAGACTGTGGAAAATGTACACAGAAAAACTGTTGTGACACTACATGCAGAAGGATTCAGGTCGTATTATATCTTGAAAGATTAACGCAGAATTATACTCTGAAAGTGTTGCGGAATTTTTACCTGCGTTTACTATTTGACAATGAAATGAAATAAATTAATCTTAAAAATCCTTTTCTTTCACTATTAATCACAGCTAGGACACATACTTTGTCAGAAATATGTTCAGTATATTTCTGGAACTTCAGTATACGTATAACGCTTTTTGTTAACTTGTTAACTCATCAAAAAAAATTTCTGTAGAGCAAAAACAAATATCATTATAGCATTTTTCTTCAAGAAAAACGCTTAATTGATGTTAAATACATTCAAGCCATCTTTTAAGAAAAATTATTCATTCAACATGAACATCCAGAAAATTAAAACAAATACCATGAATAGTGTATTCCTTACTCTCGTGGTAAGAATTACTGAGATGAAAACGAATAAGATCCAACAATGACGCATAAATCAACGGGAGGAAAAAGACAAGAATACAGCTAAAAGAAACAGGACATTTACTACACGGAAGGGTAGAGGTTTGGGCTACGCTGCGACCGAGGGTCAGGACGGAGCCTGGCGCACCGTGCCCGTGTGCTTTTATTATGCAGGGCAAGGAGTGGCTTCTTATGGATGCTAGACTTGCACAGCACTGCCACTGCAGCGTAACTTGTCAGCCACAGCACTGCCGCTGCAGCGCGTAACTTGTCTGCCACAGCACTGCCACTGCAGCGTAACTTGTCAGCCACAGCACTGCCGCTGCAGCGTAACTTGTCAGCCACAGCACTGCCACTGCAGCGTAACTTGTCAGCCACAGCACTGCCACTGCAGCGTAACTTGTCAGCCACAGCACTGCCGCTGCAGCGTAACTTGTCTGCCACAGCACTGCCACTGCAGCGTAACTTGTCTGCCACAGCACTGCCACTGCAGCGTAACTTGTCTGCCACAGCACTGCCGCTGCAGCGCAACTTGTCTGCCACAGCACTGCCACTGCAGCGTAACTTGTCTGCCACAGCACTGCCGCTGCAGCGCAACTTGTCTGCCACAGCACTACCACTGCAGCGTAACTTGTCAGCCACAGCACTGCCGCTGCAGCGGAACTTGTCTACCATAGCATCACCACTGCAGCGTAACTTGTCTGCCACAGCACTGCCACTGCAGTGTAACTTGTCTGCCACAGCACTGCCACTGCAGTGTAACTCGTCTGCCAGAGCATCGCTACTGCAATGTAACTTGTCTGTCACAGCACTGCCACTGCAGCGTAACTTGTCTGCCACAGCACTACCACTGCAGCGTAACTTGTCAGCCACAGCACTGCCGCTGCAGCGTAATTTGTCTACCATAGCATCACCACTGCAGCGTTAACTTGTCTGCCAAAGCACTGCCACTGCAGCGTAATTTGTCTGCCACAGCACTACCACTGCAGCGTTATTTTTCTGCCAAAGCACTGCCACTGCAGCGTAATTTGTCTGCCACAGCACTACCACTGCAGCGTTATTTTTCTGCCACAGCACTACCACTGCAGCGTAACTTGTCTGCCACAGCACTGCCACTGCAGCGTAATTTGCCTACCATAGCATCGCCACTGTAGCGTAACTTGTCTACCACAGCATCACCATTGCAATGTAACTTGTCTTCCACAGCATCGCCACTGGAGCGTAACTTGTCTGCCTCAGCATGGCCACTGCAGCGTAGCTTGTCTACCACAGCATCGCCACTGTAGCGTAACTGGTCTGCCTCAGCATGGCCACTGCAGCGTAGCTTGTCTACCACAGCATCGCCACTGCAGCGTAACTGGTCTACCTCAGCATGGCCACTGCAGCGTAGCTTGTCTACCACAGCATCACCACTGCAGCGTAACTGGTCTACCTCAGCATGGCCACTGCAGCGTAGCTTGTCTACCACAGCATCGCCACTGCAGCGTAACTGGTCTGCCTCAGCATGGCCACTGCAGCGTAGCTTGTCTACCACAGCATCGCCACTGCAGCGTAACTGGTCTACCTCAGCATGGCCACTGCAGCGTAGCTTGTCTACCGCTGCACAGGCACTGCAACGTAACTTTTCTACCAGTGCACTACCTCTATAATATAACAATTTCTACTACTGCATCGCTATTACACCGTCACTACACCCGCTTGTAACAAAATGACTGAGTCACACATTAGGAAAGCGCTCAATAGCCCCCCAGTAGCACCCCTACAACACAACACTAAACAAATGGTGGTCCAACATTTCAGATGTACTGCTAACAGCACGCTACAGTGTGTCACTTGCGAACCAACATCACGTCGATGCTAAAATGATACAGTATCAGGTGTACCCTTGTTGACATAAAAAACAGAGGACATTTTTGACAAGGATCGGTAACACTGATCGTAATAAATTTTTCTTTAAATGGCGAATATGTTTGGGTTTCCGATCAGTGCTTTGGTGGAGTCATACATTTTAAACTGTAACTCTTTTTCATTAGGAAAAGTTTCACTACTAGAAACGGGAATACCTTATTTGACGTTCCTAATTTCTGAATACGGGGTTAATCATCAGATACCCAAGCAAATATGACAGAGTTTCTTTAACCAAAGATTTTACGCGTACGGATGTCTCAAACTTCCTCTCACGTATAACATTATAAAACTCTTTTCTATTACGTCTAACTAATAACGCACTGTTTTTTAAAATCCAGAACTGCACTACATAACTTGCATTCTCTAATACAATGGATAAAACATTTGCCACAGTTCATATACAACCGCAATCACGCCTCCGACGTTACGGTATGCTTTGAAGACCCTCATTCAGAGCACCAACACTGCGTCAATAGCTCAGTATATTGCATCATTGCTGTAGCATTGCACCTCAGACGAGCTGTTCACTTGCATTGCGCTTAAATTAATGATTCAATAACTCCCTATACTGGTGGCAGGTGAAGAGCGATACTAAAACCATTTATGCCATTTGGAAACTTTTATTTAACTCCTACGTGTACACGGAACAGGGCTTAGATGCGATGCTTGGAACCGGCCAGGCGAATGAAGAAATAATGGTAGGCAGAAAATGCGTTTCTGGAGGCTATGAAAATCAGTTGTGTTCGAGTGATAGATGTTATACTAAGAAATAAAATAGTGAGGAGTGTGCCTGAGACTTCTGGCACATATTATAGCCATTTTCACGGGGAAAATAAAATTTAACAATGATGTACAGTTTTAATAGTCAGGACTTCAATATGCTCATTTAAAAAGCTTGCGGTGAAAGCCAAGTCTCAGTCACTGATATTTGAGAAAAAAATCTGGAAGCACTTGAATATTTTTAGTCTCCTAAAAGTGCACAGACCGAGAGGCAGTGACTTGATCTCTTTTTAGATCTCCACTACAATTGGCTTCTGAGTGACACTTCAATGAATGAGTCAGGAGAAATAATTTTACAAAAATTCTACTATTTATTTACATTTAAATGGTCATTCATATAATGTTCGGCAGCAACGAACGTCCTGATACACTTTGGACTTTAAATCGAGATTTAGTGAGAATACTTTCTATTTTGTCGAGTTACTCACATGGTGGATTTGATAGGTTACAGTGTTCAGGAATATTAAACGCTAAACATGGGTATCATATGCACTGTTTGCGCTATGCTCGAAAAATAGGTTAGTGTTTAAGGGTTAAGGGTGCATTTTTTAGGGTTAATTGTGTGCAGAGTGTCGGTATGTTCTATTCTTGTTATTTTTTTAATTAAGAACTCATTCAACAGCATTTTATAAAATATCAGTATGTCGTTCATTATTTTTCCAAGTCACATCGCTCTCATGTTTACTTACGAGATTAATGATACTGTATACAACATGTTTGAATAACTCCATGCCGACAAAAAAGGACTCGAAATTTTCCTGTGCCGCACAAAAATTCTCGTAAAGGTTATTTCTCGCTTCTTGGGTGCTGTTGGATTACTTTATACTTTGAAAATAAACATAAAAAAGTGAGTTTCACCGCTCGTAAAATTTTCGGAGCTAAATTCGAGTTTTCCCAGCACACCACTCCACAACACTGACTCGCTCGTCTATTTTTCGTCTGTGCAATGGGCGCACTGTACATTCTCGACAGTTCAGATTCATTAACATGAGCTTTTTAGTGCGCAAGTTCCGCAGCTTTCCAGAGAGTTGTCGCGGCCTGACTCTCAGAATTTCACACATTTGCACTTTATTTTCATAATAACTTGAGCGAGCGGGCGACTTTGTGACAATTCTTATCATGCTCGGGAAGAGTCGTCATTAGCTACTCTCAACTCCCCGACGGTCAGCAGCGCTGTGATAACGAAATGCTAAACTCCTTCGAGTAAATAAAGCCTCTTTTATTTGCGTCCTTGTGAAGTACAAAGATTAGTTTAAGAAAATTCGTTGAAGGCTTGTTACGCAACTGTAAAACTGTCTTTTGACTCTCGTGTTTGATTGAACCCTGTTAAGAAAGCTCATATCAATTTGGTTAGAACATATGAAGGAGATGTTATAAATATTTAATGCTGTGAATAGTCTTGAGCATTGATATCTCGAGTAAATTATACTGTACAAGCAAAACTGAAGAGTAAAGTTGAGGCAAAAAGAATTGAACACACACGCAAACAACTACGGTTACAATAATCACACACCGGTATCAGAGGAGAACTAAAAAAAACTGCGTTCACTTTAAAGTTTATTTGCTTAAGAAATTAAAGGCTGAGAAGTATTTCGAGCTTCTGACTAATTTCCTGAACTTCTAACGCAATTCCGAAAGAAAATTTGCAGTGTCCGACCGAAGAAAGAACATTTTCAGAGCGGAGGAGTAAGAATGTGGGTCTGCGAAAATATCCTCCAGCATTCGCTCAATTTTTGGCCGAGCTGGGAGTGGGAATGCATTAGACTTGGCGACTCAGAAGACCAAAATTTAATTTCCATTCTTAAGCCCTAGAGTGAAGAAATCTTTTGATTTCGACTTAAGCTTTTTATGTCATGGCTGGTACCATTCAGGAAGTAAGAATTATCAACTGGGAATTTAATGAGTGGAAATGGTGTATGTAGACGATATTTAAGCCAATTTCATACATAATGACATCTCCTAAATCATTCTGCAAATTTAAAATTAAAATGAGGACAAAAACCTAAATTTTAGGATTTTCAGTCGGCTTTGAAAATATACGCATCATCATGTCTTGAAATGTTGCATACTCATTATTACAAATTGAGCTACCGTCAAAATGTCATTTTTAACGTTTAAAAGGTAAATGGTCAATTACATCAATAACTTAATGATTTTTTCGAAAAAACACGTTGACGCGATGAGATGAACGTTAAAACTCTTAGTGTCCATTAGGATGAGATGACCTATTTTCGACCAGAAAACACATTTAGCGAATATCTTTCAGCCTGTGCTGGAGATCGTGCCAGGGTTGCTGGTGACGAGCTTGGTTGCGTGCGTTGCTTGAGGTCGGCCACGGTAGAAGAAACAAGGCAGGGCCATACCAGTCTTTTTTTCGTCGACCGTGTGGCAATGCCGACGTCGCGGTGACGAACCAATAGCAGCGCTCATATTGTAATCGGGCACCACCATTGGGCTAACGACATGTCGCAATGGTGACGTCATAAAGATTGTTTGAACACATCCGAATGGAGTTAGCATTGGACAATTATATTCCATTTGAATTGTTACTTCTTATGACTAGAACGCGTCACGCGCTATAATGACCACTATTCTAATGGTGAATTCAATTTCTCACTTCTGATAATATTTTAGGATTTATGATTTTACGAAATATGTTTTTCTGATTTCTTTTAAATCTCACGGGATTTAATCATTCTTTAGAGCTAAATTTCACCCTCCATCATTTTACTGAATGTATTTTTGGGCATCGCTGACTTTCGAGTGCACACATTGACGTAAATTGCTTTTGACTCTTTTTTAACCTCTCAGAAATATAATTTTCTGTCGATGGCCGAAAATAATACTATTGCTTTTCACAATGTGAATCGCGTAAGTTTTTAATTATGTAGATGGACTTTCATTTTTCTAAATTCAAAGTTTATAATGAAAGTTTATTCGAAAGGTTAGTAGTAAATTACAGGACGGCGAATAATGAATTCCAAGAAGGCTTATAATGAATTATAGGATAGTTTATAATGAATTAAAAGAAGGTTTATAATGAATTACAGGAAGTTTCATGATGAATTATAGGATAATTTATAATGAATTAAAAGAAGGTTTATAATGAATAACAGGAAGGCTTATGATGAATTACATGAAGGCTTCTGATGAATTATAGGACGGTTTATAATGAATTAAGAAGGTTTATAATGAATTATAAGAAGGTTTATAATGAATTATAATAAGGTTTATAATGAATTATGGGATAGTTTATGATGAATTATAGGCTAGTTTATGATGAATTATAGGCTAGTTTATGATGAATTATAGGATAGTATATAATGAATTAAAGGATAGTTTATGATGAATTATAGGATAGTTTATGATGAATTATAGGATAGTTTATGATGAATTATAGGATAGTTTATGATGAATTATAGGATAGTTTATGATGAATTATAGGATAGTTTATGATGAATTATAGGATAGTTTATGATGAATTATAGGATAGTTTATGATGAATTATAGGATAGTTTATGATGAATTATAGGCTAGTTTATGATGAATTATAGGATAGTTTATGATGAATTATAGGCTAGTTTATGATGAATTATAGGATAGTTTATGGTGAATTATAATATAGTTTATGATGAATTATAGAATAGTTTATGATGAATTATAGGACGGTTTATGATGAATTATAGGATAGTTTATGATGAATTATAGGATAGTTTATGATGAATTATAGGCTAATTTATGATGAATTATAGGATAGTTTATGATGAATTATAGGATAGTTTATGATGAATTATAGGCTAGTTTATGATGAATTATAGGATAGTTTATGGTGAATTATAGGATAGTTTATGATGAATTATAGGCTAATTTATGATGAATTATAGGATAGTTTATGATGAATTATAGGCTAGTTTATGATGAATTATAGGATAGTTTATGATGAATTATAGGCTAGTTTATGATGAATTATAGGATAGTTTATGGTGAATTATAGGATAGTTTATGATGAATTATAGGATAGTTTATGATGAATTATAGGATAGTTTATGATGAATTATAGGATAGTTTATGATGAATTATAGGATAGTTTATGATGAATTATAGGATAGTTAATGATGAATTATAGGCTAGTTTATGATGAATTATAGGATAGTTTATGATGAATTATAGGCTAGTTTATGATAAATTATAGGATAGTTTATGATGAATTATAGGATAGTTTATGATGAATTATAGGATAGTTTATGATGAATTATAGGCTAGTTTATGATGAATTATATGATAGTTTATGATGAATTATAGGATAGTTTATGATGAATTATAGGCTAGTTTATGATGAATTATAGGATAGTTTATGGTGAATTATAGGATAGTTTATGATGAATTATTGGATAGTTTATGATGAATTATAGGATAGTTTATGATGAATTATAGGATAGTTTATAATGAATTATAGGATAGTTAATGATGAATTATAGGCTAGTTTATGATGAATTATAGGATAGTTTATGATGAATTATAGGCTAGTTTATGATGAATTATAGGATAGTTTATGATGAATTATAGGATAGTTTATGATGAATTATAGGATAGTTTATGATGAATTATAGGCTAGTTTATGATGAATTATATGATAGTTTATGATGAATTATAGGATAGTTTATGATGAATTATAGGACGGTTCATAATGAATTACAAGAAGTTTTATGATGAATTATAGGAAGGCTTATAATGAATTAAAGGAAGGTTCATTTTGAATTTTCTTCACATTCATTAGAGGTGTTCCGGGGACCTGAAGAGTATAACAATCCCCAGCGGTTGTTCCAGTTCCTCAGACCGAAGCCCAGTTCATTTCGAGGGGACCCGAGAGTAAGCAATGCGTTGTGGACGCCGACGCTGGCGCTTTGAGGCGGTCTGGGAGCCGCTCTGGAATAGTGTACAAATAGAGGAGTCTTTTTTCATTCGTCATTTCAATTAAAACACTTATGTTTATATCAGTACTTGGCTACCTCACAGATTTAGAATTCTTTTAAACGTGACTTTTGAGATCAATGACCTCGGTATTTATCGGTTTGGTGAGAGACGGTCAATTTATTCAGCTTAATTAACGGTGTGAGCTTCGGATAAAAGAAGCTTAACTCTCAGAATTGCTTTCGTTAGAGGTTTCGAGTTGGGGCAATTGATGCATTCGCTGTGAGTAGCGGAGCTTTGTCTTAATTACTAAATCAAATTTTTTTTCACTAAATTTATTTACCTTCGAACCTTTGAGTGACTAATTTTAACTCCTTCGAAGTAAAAATTAAATAAAAACTAAACATAAAATTTACATAGAGTAAACTTGTAATAACATGTCGTTGTCTTCCTCATTCGAAAACGTTAGAGATAAGGTTCAGGCAAGAAAAATCTCGATGCAGGGACTGAACGCTCTAGGAAAAATTATGTGTTCAGGTAAGGAATACGACTCACGTGCTATGTTAATCTAAAATCTAAAATCGTCTGTTTCTAAAAGTAATTCGAGAACTGATAGGCGTCATTATGAACAAAGCATCGTCTGTCTGTTAACTTGAGTGCGGGGAAAAATGGATAGTCGGGAATAATTATATCACTTTTTCAGAATCTCTTGCTTTAACGGGACATCTGATTGTCTTGTGAACCCAACTGTCATTATTACAAACAAAACAAAGTATTGTATATTTCATCATTCGCCGGCAATTTTCGGCACGAATGAAATTATGATTAAATTATAGACTTGACTTGATCTCGAATATAATGCCAGTACGCAAGGTTGAACATGACGTAATTATGAAAACTTAAGTTTGCTTGTAAAATGTTGAAAATCGCTAAATATCTAATTTTGTACCAACTTCGAAGAACTTCGCGGCAAACTTCTGTGATAGTTTAGGTTGTTATTGCTGAAAAAGGGAAGTCTCTCTTTGTTCACGTGCCATGGTGGGAAGTTCATGTAAGAAATATACAGTAAGGAAATTCTGGAAATTGCGTTGATTTCCTGATATGTTGCTAATCTTGAGAAGGATGTTCGCCATCCTCAGCAATATGAGGCGACGAGTCACTGCGGTTATGACACAAATGCCCGGCCTTCATCAGGAAGTCGGTGGCCCTCCTCATCGCCGGATATCAACCCATCAGCCAAGTTATAATCACTGGAGAACGAAGCTTTCCTAAAATTCTGGCAATTATGAATCGATAATTGTGAAAAAACGTATTTAATGAAAGCTTGGTAGAAAATACTAGTAACTATCGTTTACGCAGCTATCAACATTTTTCTCAAGATACTTCGCTGTGTTATAAAGATTGGAAATAATTATATATAACAAATTATTATTTTATCCATTGCTTAAAAATCTATCGGTGCCCGAAATAAAAAGTTCATATTAAAATGATTGTAGCGGAAAAGTGATGATTTATATTGTAAGCGTTTTTGTCTCCACATTAGAATCGTTATTTTTTGTCAGTTCCCGCTGCCTATCTTCGAAGGCGCCCGCCTTCTCATGTAGTGACCCAGTCTGGAACTGAAATAACGCGAGCCATGTTAATAAATTTGCTCTTTATGCTGTCAAAGAAACGTTCATGACAGTTTTTCGCCACTTGACCCGCGGCTTCATTTTGTCTCGAATGGTAGCATGAGCAAGCTGTCGTAATTTGTTGTCATTGTGTGAATGCTTCATCTCATCCCGCTCCTGGAAGGATTGAATCTTCTGTCAAATTAAATCTGTCAACGGCATCTACGGATGCTTTATTTCCAATTTCAAGCCTGATATATATCACCTTGTACATTGGATTTTCAAATGCCTTAGAACTAACACCAGGACGCCATGACGCTTTTCCCCGGCCAAGACCGGTACCCATTTCAGACACCTGGGTAGAGTGGGGTTTTGAACTTGGAATTTTTCCTCTATACCCAACAGAGAAAATCGCCATCCAGTGCCGGGACTCGACCCCTCGTTAATATAACTGCGGGAGAGCGTAAATAATGAGCTGCAGAAGGCTTCGATGTGGCTTACATCGAATAAAATATGCTTCAATATCGATAAGACAAAATTCATTATATTCTCTTACATGAGTGTCTCTTCCACGGATTAAAATTGGTGATGGTGAAATTGAAGGAACTAACTCTTTTACGTTCCTGGGCGTTAAAATAGATAAACATCTGACATCCAAAGAGCATATTGCACATATGAGTACTAAATCATCAAAATCTGTTGAAATCTTTCACAAAGTAAAAAATGTTTTGCCGAAGTGGCTTTAAAAATACTCTATCAAACGATCATTTCATCATATCTACCACACGAAATAGAAGCATGGCAAGGAACTGATAAAAAAGAAACAAATTACTCTTTGCGCTGCAAAAAAGAGCCATTATAGCAGTAAAGAAATTAAACTTTAATGCCCACACAATCATGCATTCTAAAGTTTAAAAATACTCCAGCATTTAGATCTCTGCAAGCATTCCATTTGCAATTTAATGTATAAAACACTGACTGATGGTGGCGACCGAGAACTCAAACAATTATTAACTGATCAAACAGGTCATATCATGATCATTCAACCCGAAATAGAAGTTACTTCATGTTTCCTTATTATTCAAAATCTTGGTCACAACACAGTATCCTCTTCATTGGAACTAAGAGTTGGAATGCGATCCCTGCTGAATTCCGTGGAAAAAATTCTCACAAAGCTTTCAAAACAAATCTGGGATCCTTCTTCCTTTTGAAAAATTAATCACAATATGGTAATTAAGTCATTTTTTTGCTATTTGACTTTTCTTGATAAGATAATTTGCCATGATCAATAGCATAACTCTCAAGTATGCGACTAGTCGTTTTCTAGCCCTTTCATGCCTGGCGTCCACATATGTGGACAATACAAATGCGTTGAATTATCTCAATTAAAAATAGTTAATGGCCTTGAATATCTTCAATTCTATTTTAGACAGTTTTCTTTGTTCATTGCAGGGTAGACAATTCCAAAGCGAAAGGTAGAAGGGAATTTACAGCAGTTTGTTTTGAGCACTTGATCGTAATCGAAGCAAGGTGAATTTCTCAATTACTCAAGTCTATCATCTCTACTTATCTCCACATTTATTGCTATGCCGCATTGATAGACATGTTAGTTATGATCCTAGTAACCATCCTGTAAAGCCATTTTCAAATATTTCAATTATAATACTTTTTTCATGCTGACACTTTATGTGGAATGTCCACATATGTGGACAGCAGGCAAATATGGTAAAGTTACTGTCTCAAACATGCATCCACATATGTGGACGTCAGGAGAATGAGGTCATGAATAGATGTATTTCGAATGCCTGATCTGTAGCTACTTGTGTTATATGATATGTTCCATATCAACTTCCTGCCTTATTTTGTGTACACATTTCATAAATTATTGAGTACCAGCGAATGACCGTCGTTTTGCTGTAGGTCTTTTATTTGTAAACTGTCTCCGCACATCATAAAGCTTCACATGACACCACAATGGAACCCAAGCTATTTCCATTCTTCAAGTCATATGGACCTGCCAGAAATTTTAATATAGTTCTACTACTTTTACATGGCCCAGTGGGGGCTAAATTTTGTCTGGTTATCATATAATACCCAAGATATCTAATATCAGTAGCTTATAAACGATTATCTTACCCGAATCGTTGCGATAAAAATAGGACTTATGATCACTATTTTATGACAGCATGCAGAAAGAGAGAGGGGAAAAAAGTTGAGAAAAATATAAACATCTAGAGCCATAGTAGAGTAGATATCAGACAGTCATTTGAAGATGAAAAGCCGTGGCAGTTATGATTTCAGGACCGATAAAGAAAACATCATTATTTGTAAATGGAGCGATAACAAAGTTGTGCTTGTTGGTTACAACTACATTGGCATAGAATTACAGGACACTTGCCAAAAATTCAACAAGAAAACTAAAGAAAATATTTACCCGGCTAGACCTGCAATCATCGGTGAATATAATGAACATATTGTTGGCAAGGCTGACAAGATGCTCGCACTGTAGAAGACAAAAATTCTAACAAAAAAATGTCATCATCGTGTTTTCTTCCATCTCACGAACATGCGTGTCAACAATGGATAGGTCTTTCTCCATCAATTGGGGGAGAAGGAATTCTTCTTGATTTCGCAGTTGACATCGAAAGGTATTTACTGGCTGGCTTGAGACTTGGAAATTCTGATGCAAATAACAGTAAACCAGTGCAACACCAACAAGCAGATATCGGAAGTCTGAAGTACACTGACGTTTCATTGGTTCAGAGAATGGATTGCTTTGACTCTGTTCATATTCAATCGCCAAATGCCCAGCGTTGCAAAAATCCTGGCTATCAGAGAAAGAAACGTTTTATGTGTTCTAAATGCATGGTTTATTTGTGTGTGGTTGGTAGTGACTCTTTTCTTCAGTTCCATGGTGTCTCTCGCTAATGTCAAACATATAGTCAATGCTCACATAAATGATGAATTTGTTTCATATTGGTCCTGATGTCCACATATGTGGACAACTTATTTTTGTCAAAATTTACCACTAGGACCTTATGGCCACATATGTGGACACTATGTATTTTGCACATTCAATGGAAAACTTACACTTTGGTGTTATTTATGTGTTATTTCCTTTCTAATGATCTCATTTATGTACACAAATCACAAATATTTCTTACACATTTTTCCCAGGCATGAAAGGGCTAGAATATACTGTTCACATCTATATAGCCCATATTAACTATTTTTCTAAAAAGTAAGTATCGAATCATGAGAGAACGAAATTATTGCTCAGTCTAGTATGCCCTTAGGTTAAGTTAATTAGGTTAAACATAACTCTAACTATACACCTTAAAATAGCGTTGATGATAGGATGCTCTAAAAGTCGCTGAACTTATTTGGGCCCAAGCTATAGTCAAATGTGTCCATCGTACTAGACTTAAGATACAATCAATTATTGTATCGATCGTGGTAAATAAATTACTTAAATTGTTTACATGTGATTGCTTTCTATTCCCCCTAAATAAAAAGACATAGCTTTTAGTATTATATACGTCATGCAGAAGAAATTGCTTCAGCTTCAGTGATGTAGACCGCGGAATTCCACGAGTTAGAGTTTCAAAAAATTTATCAGACGCTTTCAAATTGGGACTCTCCTTGAACATCACCAGCCTCGCAACTACTACAAGCGCGCGTAACAAATCAGGAGCACACAGGCTCATCTATCTCTCAGGCTCACCAGTTCTGAGCTCACCTTGTTCGAAGTTAGAAGTTCACATCTGTCACAGGTGCAGCTCCAATCAGAGCCGAGCACAAATTAATGTACATCTGTTATCTCTGCCAGATGCTACGCAACGCGAGCTGCGTACCAGACGCTCCGTAGGCAAAGCGTGAGAGGAAGGTCTTTCCCGCTATTTGTTAGCGGCTCCAGTAATATCGATGATATAGAGAGACGCATCGTTGTGCTTAACATTGCCTGCTGTCACGTATACAATGTGGGGCCATCTATCCCTTGTGGGGCCTCGCTGCCAATTGTCCCCGAAGGCCTTCTTTGTTTTGATTGTTTACGATCTGTCCGTAAGCAATGCGGTCCGGGCTCTCGTGGCCCCGCTCTGGATATTGTCACCTTGTTTTCCTTATCCTGCGATAATGTCGCGCGTGATGGCAGCTCATGCTAATAGAGCAACTACGATTAAAACAGTGAAGTGATCCCAACAGACCCACATTGGTCAGACTCGGAGGTATCGGAAAACGCGAGTGTGTCCGAATGATAATGAGATGAACGTCTCAAGCTGATGTTTTGAACGAGATGGATGTGTGATTCAAAATTTGTAGCAAAATTTTAAAAGTTTCACTACAAACATGAAATAGGTAAGTAAAATTACCATAGCGCAAAAAACTAATAAATTGCGTAGTACAGTTATGGGACGTCGCTCGAGATATCGACATTCATGGAGATGTAATCTAGTCCAATGAATTTTATCAAGCCGGCCAGTAAGCTGTCGTAATACTCGAAGACCAAAAGAGAAACTTTTCATTGTTGAGCTGTAGGTCAAGAAAAAATTTCCGTGAAAGCATGTGTTTCGCTTCCACTGCTTCCTGTGTATGCCTCCGAAAAGCGCAGTTTTACCATTATTCCCGTGGCAATAATAGTCAGCGATATTGGGGCCCCGTGGCGGAGTGTAGGCTCCAATATGCATTTGGACGCCTTCCTAACTCAGGCAAATATTCTGTGCCGCCTTCCAGTCAACGATCGTTGTTTCCCTTGTTTATATTGACAGCGGCAACGATAACAATTCTGTATCGTCTTGCTAACGATCGTGGATGCTTTTCTGTTTACACGATCAAAGAATAGGACTTGGTCCCTCTTTCTAGTAAGCAATGTTTATTAATATGTTGATTGTTTCATGAAGACTTGGATGTCGGCCGTTTTAGCAAAGAAAAAAATGTGTCTGACATCAACATATAAGGAAAGCAAGCTGCGGCAGCGCGAAGGAATGAGTTAAATGAGGATGTGGGTGTTTAGATGAGTGTGAGGATGTGTGTGAGGATGTGTGAAGATGAGTGTGAGGACGAGTGTGAGGATGTGTGTGAGGATGTGTGTGAGGATGTGTGTGAGGATGTGCGTGAAGTTGTGTGTAACGACGATGAAAGTACATACATGAATACCATTTGTAAATAGAGGTGAGAAATAAATACATAGCTCTAGTGCTCTTCTTTTTCTACCTGAATATCTAACACTTGAATCATGATAACTGTTAATATTGCTAAGTAAATGATAACGAGGAACGACAACAACAACTTTGACTGTGCCTGCAGCACTCGCATGATCCCGTGGTGCTTGAGGGCGGCGTCTGGCCTCTGCTGCCTCTGCTGCCTCTGTTGCCTCTTCTGCCTCTGCTGCTAGCCTTCACTGCGTAGGCTTCATATACGGAATTCCTCTCATATAATTACCGCAACACAGTACACGTGGGGAAAGTACAGGCCACTGTACAACAGTTTTTCCGTACTCATAATGAAGAACAAAAGCTATATAAAGTTTAATGAACCAATTTTTTATGTTTTTGCGAAGGATATACGTTAATTGCAGCGAACATTAGGAGTATCGCAAAATCTAAAATTTCTAGACAAGTTCCAGGGGCTTGTTTTGTCAAAGATTACTCAGTGCGATATTTACGTATGTAAACAACTTATCCACGCTTCTAAGCAAACCATTCATTTTGAATATAATAAAATGACAATTCAGATACTTAAATATAGTTTGATTGATAAACCGAAAAAAGGTAAGCTGTTAACTCACAACGTAATTTATAAGGAAAAGTTTTAATAACAGGGTGAGCATTATGAGTATTTATCCATCTAGTCATTTTCTCACCTCGAATACTCAACTATCCAGGTAAACTTTTCTGCAATTGTAATTATCGGAAATTCACCCTAAATTCTGTTATAAAATACCAAGATTAATAGTGTTAGTCACTCATGGACCGAAGTTACATTAGGTGACTGTCCCGCGACGTCTTTGGTGTTGCGGGAACTTGAGAAGCAATCTCTCGTCGATCAATTTTTTGCCGATTCGAAATCACCTGCTCTGGAAGGTGGCACCACCTGCCTTTTGAAGTTTGCTCACTTTAGTACACCCACATTATGCCCATCGATCGTTAAATCGATGTCGTGTTTCTGTTGCAATTTACACAAAAGACAAAACGAAAATTCATTAAAACTTGTAACTCAATCGACACTTTTAGGTAACCTTCAGAATTTTAGGTAACCTTTATCACTGAAGATAAAGATCCGATAGAGATAATTTCAGCACTCTGTAGGTTTCTTCTGCCTGTTTTTGCAAATTAGAATGAATCAATTTTAAAATGTATTGTTCAATAAACGGGGAATCAGGAAATTTGATATGCGTCACGAATTGCAACTGCAGAAGTTGTTCCTGCATTTTTTCATACGAGTCAGATGTTACTTTAGTTGGTTTGTCAGGAAAATTACAGGAAACTTTGCACGTAAAAGCTAATATTCAAGCTATTATAGAGGCAAAAGCGGTTGATCCTACTCGTTAAATTCGTGAATCGTCCAACAAGTGACAAACTCTTTCATATATTGATGACAGAGAATATTTTATGAACGATTAGTTGTGCTTTGACTTTATCAACAGGTGAAAAATATTACTACTACTTTGTTATTCATGCACTTCTTGCATTGTTCGCCGGTGGGCTGAACTCAGAGATCTGTCGTAGCTGTGCCGGTATCTACTGACTTCGATCATTGCAGAGAAAATTAGGAGCTTGTTTCCGTCGGGGATCTTTGGCACAATTTTGACCGCGCCGCTGCTTCTCATATGATCGTCAGCTAAAGTCGTTTCGTTCACTAATGTTGACGCCAAAAGCGGAATAGCGGGCCTCTGTGGATCAACAAGAGTCGTTAATTGTCCTTGGTCTCAAGGATTGAATATCCATCACCCTGCAGACCATCAGCGAACGAGATGAAGCAAACACAGCAGTAGAACCACGTAGCGCAGCATAGCCACGGGAGCTCTCAATGGCGATACATGCAGCGTGGTGATAGGAGTGTGAATGCAAATCCTTGCTACCCAGTCAAACCTTTTTGTCGGAATATCTATGATAATAGCCGCCCAGGGCAGAAACAGTACTTCAGCGGCTAAAATCATCGATCGATGATCCGGCGATAGAAACAAAACCGGGTCGGCACAGGGCTGAAGCATGCTCAGATGAGGTGTACTCGTACAACAGGTATAACTTGTTTTGTAACTCTGCAAAGTGCTACGGTAGTGCGTCTGATCATTAAAGGTATCAAAATAAAAAAAACGGTGGCAATCAACAGCTATTAATGAGGTAAAAATTCGTGAATCTTTCGTCTATTTTGAGTTTACAGCTGACACAGTTTGCGTTCTATGATTTTTTTTACGTATATACTCAAGTTTTGGTTACTCGTGTCCTCATAAGTCAGTGGCTGTAATGCCGTATTATTCGTTATTTTAAACATTGCAGCAGAAGCCAATATTTGAAGCCTGCTTCCAAAAACGTATAGGTAACAACAATTTCAAAGTCGAAACATATTGCACAATTTAAACATGGAACGAGAAACACGAGCGATGCTACTTCATAGTATTTGCGTTATGTCACATAGAGCTGTGTTAACATGGAAAACCTGAGCAACGACGCATTTCAAAACGCTGCAAGGAAAAAAATTGGCTTGAATAAAAGGCTTCACTACGATGCAGAGCAAGATCAGGACATGATACCGAAAACAACGCTATGGTTCACTACACCTCCCATGAATTGAAGAACTTCTTCCTGGAGTGAGTAAAACTGCTTCAAATGAAACTTTCTTGGTAGAGATCAGTTGTGTGATGCAGTGTGTACACCACAGACCAATTGTGTGATGCAGTGTGTACACCACAGCTCAGTTGTGTGATGCAGTGTGTAAACCACAGCTCAGTTGTGTGATGCAGTGTGTACATCACAGCTCAGTTGTGTGATGCAGTGTGTACACCACAGCTAAATTGTGTGATGCAGTGCGTATAGCAATGCAGTGCACACAGTATGTACACCACAGCTAAATTGTGTGATGCAGTGCGTATAGCAATGCAGTGCACATAGTGTATACAGTGTGCACAGCATGTGCAGCAGGGTACACAGTACATACAGTGTATACAGTGTGTGCAGCATGTGCAGCAGGGTACACAGTACACACAGTGTATACAGTATGTGCAGCATGTTCAGCAGGGTACACAGTACATACAGTGTGTGCAGCATGTGTAGCAGGGTACACAGTACATGCAGTGTATACAGTGTGTGCAGCATGTGCAGCAGGGTACACAGTACATGCAGTGTAAACAGTGTGCGCAGCATGTGCAGCAGGGTACACAGTACATGCAGTGTATACAGTGTGTGCAGCATGTGCAGCAGGGTACACAGTACATACAGTGTATGCAGTGTGTGCAGCATGTGCAGCAGGGTACACAGTACATACAGTGTATGCAGTGTGCGCAGCATGTGCAGCAGGGTACACAGTACATGCATGTATACAGTGTGTGTAGCATGTGCAGCAGGGTACACAGTACATACAGTGTGTGCAGCATGTGCAGCAGGGTACACAGTACATGCAGTGTATACAGTGTGCGCAGCATGTGCAGCAGGGTACACAGTACATGCAGTGTATACAGTGTGTGCAGCATGTGCAGCAGGGTACACAGTACATACAGTGTGTGCAGCATGTGCAGCAGGGTACACAGTACATGCAGTGTATACAGTGTGCGCAGCATGTGCAGCAGGGTACACAGTACATGCAGTGTATACAGTGTGTGCAGCATGTGCAGCAGGGTACACAGTACATACAGTGTATGCAGTGTGTGCAGCATGTGCAGCAGGGTACACAGTACATTCAGTGTATGCAGTGTGCGCAGCATGTGCAGCAGGGTACACAGTACATGCAGTGTATACAGTGTGTGCAGCACGTGCAGCAGGGTACAGAGTACATGCAGTGTATACAGTGTGTGCAGCATGTGCAGCAGGTGCAGCAGGGTACACAGTACATGCAGTGTATACAGTGTGTGCAGCATGTGCAGCAGGGTATACAGTACATACAGTGTATGCAGTGTGTGCAGCATGTGCAGCAGGGTACACAGTACATGCAGTTTGCTCAGAGTGTGCGCGGCAACACCAGAAGCGAGGCGAGCGAGGAGGGCTCCAGCGAGCCCCGGGGACCTCGGCTTGGATATTACCCTAAATTTGCCTGTCAGGGGTCATATCTGCCCCCTTTTTCACGCCCTCATATTTACGTTTCTTTTGTTTGTGCTACGTTTCTTCACTCTTTATCACCTCGTTGCACCGTATTTATTTACCGCCCTTGCTCGAGGCCCCGATGCCTTCGGGAGAAAAGAAGAAGGCGGTCGGCTTGGTTCTTACCGTCGATCGCATACGCTGGGGAATTCGATGAAAAAGATGTGGTCGAGAGACTAGGAGGTAGTTTTTCCTGTGTGACCAGTAGGGTTTCCTTTAGCTTTTGCGGTTTATCGTTTAATTTATTGTAAACAATCGGGAATATCGTTTGAGCTGTGACCTTATTTAAATTTTATTTACTACTTTGGATTAACAAAGTCATTGTCAATAAATTTTGAGTGCTAATGCTGCGGGAAAGTTTGTTTTATTTTTTGCTTTCATAAAACCAAAGGCAATGAAGTTTGAGTTTTAATCACTATGTAAACTTACTTCAGCTTTTATGCACTGATAATATCAATTGGTGATGATTTTTGTGCGTTAAAACTTTAACTCGTTTTCATCAAACAAGTCAATGAATCGCAGTCAGCGCTGCGTCGAGACTATGAGCGTTGTGAAATGAATCGTTCTCTGTGGAGCTTTTCCTTTCATTGGCGCATCAAATAAATTAAATTAGTAGCACGATCAGTCCTCGCTAGCAACCAATGAAGCCATTTTCACATTCTGTATTGTTGGAACAATATCACACGCTCCATTTCCCTTAATGGCGCGGAGCAGCTTGTGCGGCTGCATGTTCTAGTTCTGCTTGCGCGCCCATTTGAGATTATGTTGCCTCGTTAAATCTGCTCAAATTTGGAATTCAAGTGATTACCACAAGCAACAAGTGCATGTGACATTTCTCCGAAGATTTTATTTGGTCTTGCGATTTTTAACTTCTTTAATGTTAGACACCGGTAGTGAATGACGTGAGACTAAAAAATAAAAAAGAAGAGAATAAAAATAGACTTGAACAAGCGTCTGATATCTATGCGTTATAAACTTTTTTCTTCCAGGGAGAACACTTTTTAATTCTAAGCAATGAAAAAGGAGGCATAAAATGACTTGAATTTTTACTTTTTTACTTTTCTTAACTATTAGGTTCATGGCGATGAAGTTAAATTGAAGCCAACGAATGATTCCAATGCATCTCAACGGCGGTTCTTTATTATTGCTCTAACCTGCAGTGTACGACCTAGCATGAAACATTTCTTTGTTGTTTGAAAGGAATTTCAACAAACAGCTGATCTTAAGGGTTGACTGCGTATTGGGATATATGGGTACCTCTAGGCAAATATCTCATTCACGTACCAGTATGAATAAATAGCATTTAATCGATTTCGCAATCTTTTTAAAAACTAAATGTCACGCAACGAGGTAAAACGTCATCTTGCAATTGTATTTTCCATGTATTTTGGCAGGGATAGAAAGGTATTCCAGCAGCGAGGTCAATTTCCCAATTCTGCTACTCACAAATTAACCAAACGAACCGTAAAGACCGCAAAATCGCAGTCAACCGAATCTTGCAGCTGCAGGCCGCTGCAGCGCGTTAGAAGCGACACGCTCGAGCGCGTCAGTACCGCCAAGTTAGATCGAGTGCTGCTTCCGAGCTGCGCTCCGACGCGGGGCCGTTTGTTCAGGTCACGTAGTTTCCATCATTGCTGCAATTGACAGCAAATGAGCTGACTTGGCATCAGCCGCCTCTTTAGCCTCGAAACTGCGACGTACATCATACAAAGGAGGGTACTGTGGAGAGAGTTTGGCTTCTTAATACACACGCAAGGAAGATGGTAGGTGCTATTACAGTCTATGATGTACCAAAAAAACTGCAAAGAAAGTTTTTGTACGCATGTATGGTGAACGCGAATTAGCCGTGCGTTGTTAGGTTGAGAACACATATTGTAGTTACTTTATTTTTTGAGTAATATAAACTGTGGGGCTGCAAATTTACAATTTACATCTATGAAATACTGGAGCTGTGCCGAATGTTTAGAACTAAATCAATGGCTTGGAAGATTCAATTAAAGCGTGCATTCCGTCTGTGCGTATCCATAGCTCGTTCCGTGTCATAGAATGTATAACGATGTACGAGTTACATTACTGAATGTTACAATGCGAGCTTAATACTTTATTATTGATGCTGAGAGAAAGTAAACTGGAAAAAATGTGAATTATATACACTTGGCCATCAATTTATGCTAAACATTCAATCCAAATGTAAACGCTTTGTTCTCAATTGAATGAACGTTTAGTTTAGCAATATATTCTCACATTGATGGCCAACTTCAAGATCTTCCGCACGTTCCAGTATTTCCCCAGTTACTTCTTTTATTTTGTTTTCACTTACTCTCCGTGAAACCTTCGTTGCACTTTCTCGCCCATTTAGTGCAGCTTTATTTTACTGAAGTTGTAGGTCTCATTAATGACCTATTAATGTAACCGTTATCAAATATACTAGTCTCACCCTTGAGATAGGGCACGAAAAGAGACTGAAAAGTTTTGAAGGAGATGCTCTATTTCATCGTCTGTTATTAATTAAGTATTATTTGGAAATTTATGAAGTTGTGTTGAGTTTTGAAAGTATTCTCGAAAAAACCGAGGGCCTGTTAATTTTTGAGAAATATTACTTTTTAGAACAAAATGTGAAATTGTTGGCATCATGCCGATCAGCCTATGCGATTCAAAGAAAATCTGCCCTTTCTTCGTTCATGTAAAATAAGAGACATCGGGTCCTTCATTCAGTCAATGTTGCGAACAAAATATTGTTCGGTGCCCTAAGATTACATACGCTAGCATGCACGACTGTCTCATTACTGCGGTCGTTCTTTGTGTATTCAACTCAGAAAGTTTGTCAATTTGAAGTCGAAATTTTAAGCCAATAACTTGAATTTGCTCTAGCTATTTTGCGAGGAATATTTTGAACTTTTCGAGGTGGAAAAGCATTCATTGGCTCTCAGAAGTCAATCCCATTGCCTTACTTTATCATGAAAGAGCTCATTGGTGAAACATTGATTCGAGATGTGAGCATTTGCGCAGATCTCTATGAGGTGTTTCGCACTCGTAAGTATTTGTTTGCAATTTTCATTGGGTTGCAGCATGCCTAGAGGTGGTGTTGGAATCAAGATCTTCGCTTGCTCATGAACATCAAATTGTTTAAAAAAGGTTTTTGCGTCATATCGCTGTTCATAGCAACACAGACACACAGTGGACTGAAAATACAGCGTTTGCAATGCGAGGCTTGAAGGGATAAATTTATGAGTTATCTGGAGTGTGAGCAAAAATAGTAAATTCGTCTCCAAACTCTTTCTATCAAGGTTTTAAGGAAATGCCAGCTATTTCGGTTGTAACTAGTATGATAAAGTAAAAGTCATATATATAAGTGAGAGTTCAGCTCTGAAATTGCACTCATTGAACCCCCTTCTCTGTCATTTATAGAGCCGATATCTTTAGGATGTAACAACGTACCGAGAAAAAACTGAAAAATAAATAGAGTAAGAATAACTAGCCTAAATTTCTGGCTATCGAGCCGAATGGAATTTTCCCACGTCTTATCTTAATAGCATGTAGTACAAAATACAAATCTTTGCTATGTGACCCTTTGTCGAGCTATAAATACGAAATGTTAATATAGTGGTAGAGACAAGTCATACCTTTTATTCAAGCACTGACACATAACTTGTCGTAAGATCATGTGTGGCACCGCGATGTCGACATACAGAAGCGCACAGCACCCATACAACTACACGACAATATATTCTACAGAGCAGTCACAGCAGAATTTGCAGTGCAGCCCGGCACGCTCGTTGGTGGACGCAGTTGAGATAATGTAGCATCAAGTCACTTCATCAAGCCACTCATCATGCTGCGTTCGCCATAATATGCCCTAATTTGGGGCTAATGCGCACCAAATCCCACATCAAAACACTCGCTCTCGTCTCCTAAGAGCGCGCTGTGTTGAGTTTAGGACCAACAGCGATGCGGCGCAGCATCGGCGGCAATGAGCAACTCAGCACTAGCTCAGACGCCGAGCCTTGGATGTGTTAAGATTCAGAGCTGAGTGAGGGGTGTCTGCTGAGTAGGGTGACTTATAATCAACTGAAAGGAGAGGTTCAGCTCTTGCTAAATAGGACTCGGCGTCGTCTGTACAGAAGGGGCTTAGCAGCTGCTGGGCTGAGCCACCGTCTGAAGCTGTGCTGCAGAGGCTCATGGAAGATGGCGGCAAATTAGCTGAGTACTTAACTCCTCATATGTTCCTTCTTGAAAGCGCTTTCTTCTGGCTTCTTATTAAATAATTTCGTCGTGTCTCGGGCGAGCTTGCGAGTCATTGCGTTCAAGGTTTTGAACAATTCTTTGTTAAGGTTCTGAATTGAAAATGAGGCGCATTTTTTCACCATACTCCTCACGTGGTTTTGCGATTTTAAAGAGCAAAAATAAAATCTTAGCTTGGAATTTATGTCATTAATTAATGCCTAGGTTCTTTTGTTCTTGAAAGTCTCCTTACAATTTGAATCTAACACCTCCGGTAATAATTGAGGCATGCAGTGTAGTAACCAGCCTGACACGACAGTTCATTGGAGCTTCTCTGGACACAAAGGCCTACTATTGGCCAGTGCCGGGAAAGCGAGCCGTTGTAAATAAGATGTAACTTATCAGTTGCCCTGATAAATTGCTGGCTCTATCTTGACTATTTATCAGCAGTGCCGTAACGAGTGCTCCCAATTTTCTACTGCCGTTAAATCAGTGAGGGATAGTAATTATTTTATTGATAAGAGGGCTTATAATTTTTCTTTCAAACAACCTGAATTTGTGGGCTTAATATTCCGTCATTCAAAAACTGAGTTTTATATTTTACGTATACGAGCTGATCATAAAGGAAGAGCTTAAGTTACATGACGATGACATTTAATCAAATTTTGGGATTCATATTTGTGTAAATTTGGAATTATATCATCAAACCTTAACATTCTGCTTTTACTTCACTCGAACCGTTACCTCAAAATATTATCTTTATTTTCTCCTAATTTCGTTAGGCCCACGTGAAAAATTGGTGCACGGTAAAGCATAAACTTCCATGTATTTTCAAGGCTCACAAGTAATACTTTGGCTCTGCTTTTCTTGCATAGGTTTTTAGCGGAAATTTTGCAAAGACCCTAAACTTTTTGGACTAGTCCATATCTTGAGTGTTATACACTGCCTGCTTCAGGCGCGCTCCGATATAGCTTCATTAAAATCTTAAAGTTGCTCTCGCAAAAATAATCACAGCCCAAGTCAAGAGAAATGGGCTCCTCGAGATGAGAGCCTCTTTGCAGAGGTGGAATTTTCTCCCTAAGATATTCAGTGGTGGTTGGTAACAAGAAGTTGTGAGCCAAGAAATTTCTGTAGAAACTTTGTCGAGGCAATAATTTGCTTCTTTTACGAGTTGGGATAATCTTCAACCAGGGCTTGGGAGTACGAAAACGCAGTCGCTTGGACCGTTGGACGAGCAGTGAAGCGTTTGGGGTCGGTGGGAGCAGGTGACGGATTGGCAGGACTCGCTGGGGTCAAATAAAAGGGCGGGGGGCAGGCCCAAGTTGTTGCAAGAAAGATAATGAAATTTACATTTTTATTAATATCATTATCAGGGTTAGAGCCGAGGTGTGTAAAATTACCTAACTGTATCCACTATTTCTTTTTAATACGCTACGTTGAATGAGAATGGGGAAATTCAAGTGGGTGGTGAGCAAGAATGTATCAGCCTCAGAAGGCGGAAAAACAGTCAGGAATTTGAGATTTATTCTTAAGGAAACGGTAAAGTAAGGTGAGGAAGAAAACGTGCAGGCAGAAACACTTAATGTATAGGAAGCGAAGTATATATATATGATATGGCACAATAACAGCGTTGAAGTTACTTTTGCATCAAAAAATAGATATGTGGAGTGCAAGTTTCCATCAAATAATGGAACGATGATCTTCAGGTGAAATGGAAACGATACATAGGGAAGGGAAGAGCAAAAATATTAATTACGAGTACTATCAATTACTGGTTGCATGGATGGCTCGGAGTAAATGTTCGAAAATTGCAATAAACTTGTTGTATAGTGACGCTCTTGGGATATTTATGGAGGTTCCGGCTGCGGAGATTTATGAGTCTCGCTCGCTCGGAGGTTCCGGCGGAACCGCAGAGGCGCGTCTGGTATTTACAAGCGCCGGATAGGTCGGAAGGCGCCTACTGCCGGGCGGAAGTTCATTGTCCTAACTAGACTTAAGAGCAAGCTGTGTGAACTTGAGATCAGTACATTACTAGTCGTCCTGCTGTTCGTTTTGCTATCCAATTGCCTGGTTTACGGCTAGGCTAACCGATCTACAAGTGTTGTCCAGTAAACCTTATATCTTGCTGAAATTCCAAGATACTACAATTGGCAACGAGGCTTCGAACTTGCGAAGTGAATTTGAACTTTAAAAGTGCTCTGAAAATTAAGATGGCATATTCTACAGTCAGCTGTCCTCCGTTCGACGTGGAAGTAGAAACAGTGAGTGAATTCTTGGAACGCTGGAAAGTACAAAGTGCAGACGCTCTTCAGAAAGCAGGAAATAATGGCGGTAAAAAAGCTAGTATTCTAATCAAAGCTTTGCCTGTAAACATAATTACTGATCTACAACGAAGAATTAAACCTACGTTACTCACTGAGGCTACATATGAAGAACTTGAAGAAAAATTAACACAACAATTTGAAATTAAAAAATCCATCGTCGGTGCATCGGTTACATTTCTAAATAGAAAACAAGGTGCTAATGAATCCATAGAAAGTTATGCTAAAACGTTAAATGACTTAGCATCTGCATGCAATTATGGTAATTGCTGTCGTGATCGTTTATTAAGAGATGCCTTCGTGGCTGGGCTACACTCAGCGCAAATTCTCAGCGCGGTTCTACAGAAGTGCGATAGCAAGTCCTTCAACGAATGCGTTGAAAACGCAAAACTTATCGAACAATTAAGCTCCGACGCTCAAGATATTATTCGGGAGGATTCATCTACATCGTATTTCACTACAGAAAAACTCCCGCCGAACTACATATGCATTCGCTGCGGAACCAAGCAAAAGCATCTTGCAAAGAATTGCTATGCTTTGAAATTGAAATGTCACACATGTGGAAAATTAGGCCACATTTCGAAGGTTTGCAAATCTACACCTGCAGCTCGGCCTCATTCTGCTATGCCTACACGAAGGGGACCTACACGAGGAGAATCTGACGCAGCTCGCACTTACACAGTGCAGTCGGGAAGAAGCGGTTGCTGCGGCATCGTCGGAAGAGAAGACGTGTTAATGAAGAATTCACGGATGCCTCTACAGAAGAACGAAGCTGTTTGGCAAAAACCGGGGAACGAAAGTGGTGACGGTAATCATCTACATGAGTGTTCTGATTATTCCCCAAGTGATTCTAATTTTTTAGAGTAAACACCACTGTAATTCCCGTCACTAAAGAGCCCACTATGATTGCATGCAACCTAAATAGTAAACCTGTTGAATTCTTGTTGGATAACGGCAGTGCCGTGTCAACTATACGTAAAAGAGATGCAATCAGAGTTGGTGCTGTGGTAAATCCTACATGCAGCAAAATTCTCGGGTACAGTGGTGTCTCGGTAAACCTGCTTGATCAAGCTTCTAACGGTTATGTACCAAAATGTAAGTTTTAATCATAAGTTTCTCATTGTGGAGGATGATAGAATCAACTTACTTGGCCGAGATATTTGTTCTAAACTAAACGTAGACATTGTCATTCCTGACAAATACGATTCCATAAATAAAACGGATTGTCATAGTTTGCCGAAAAAGTTGTCGTTAAAATATGACGAATACTTATCATCTGATTCACAGTCTAACGTTAAAGAGACAGTTCATCTTGATGTGTTGCCTAATGCAGTTCCTGTATTTTGTAAAGCACGCCCGGTTCCTGTAAGACTAAGAGACTCTGTCAAAACCGAACTGGAACGCTTGCAGAGTATGGGCAAAATCACAAAAGTGTATGATAGCCAATGGGCATCTCCTACTGTTAATGTTCTAAAGTCTGACGGCAGTGTGAGAATCTGTGGAGATTTTTCAGCTTCCATTAACAATTTCCTGAATCCAGTTCAATCTGTACTACCTGTTATTGATGATGTCATTTCTCAAGTCGGAGACGCTAAGTTTTTCTCAAAAATTGATTTGTCTAACGCGTTTCTGCAAATTCCGTTGGACGAAGAATCAAAGAAAGTTACGACCATTAACACCTCTGAAGGTCTATTTATGTACAATTACTTACCCTATGGTCTACGTGCAAGCCCTGGCATCTTTCAAGCATTCATGAATAGAACTCTTTCTGGCATCGATAATATCATTGTGTACCAGGATGACCTCCTCATTTTGACCTCGTCATATGATGCTCATTTGGAAGTTCTTGACAGGGTCCTGTCTGTCCTGGAAAACGCGGGAATTCGCCTAAATCTGTCTAAATGTGCCTTTCTAACTGATCGTGTGTCTTATCTAGGGTACGTTTTCGATAACAAGGGTGTTCACCCTAACTCTGAGAAAGTAGAAGCTATTCTCAATGCTCCTGTTCCTAAAAACCTCAAACAGTTGCAAGCTTTCATCGGATTGTGTAACTTCTATAGTCGTTTTGTACCCAACTTTTCTAATGTCATGCATCCTCTGTATTCGCTGCTTAAGAAAAATGTACAGTTCCGGTGGACTCCAGAACAGGACGAGAGTGTCCAGAAAATTAAGAACATCTTTCGTTCGCATAAACCTCTAAAGTTGTTTGATCCCAACCATGAAACTCTTCTTGAAACTGATAGTTCGGGTTATGGAGTTGCTGCCATACTCATGCAACGCGTTAGTCCTTCTCATGATTGGTGTCCGGTTCAATTTGCTTCGAGATCTCTGAATAGTGCGGAACAAAACTACTCTAACATTGAAAGGGAGAGCCTTAGTGTGGTTTTTGGCGTGGAGAAATTCAAGAAATTTCTACTTGGTGCTAAGTTCATTATCCATAATGATCAGAAACCTCTTTGTAAACTTTTTGCACATAACAAGGGTGTGCCTCTCAACTGTTCCGCTCGAATTCAGAGATGGGCTCTTAGACTCTCCCAGTTTGACTATGTTTTCAGATATTCGAGAGGTAAATGTAACGTAAATAGCGATTGTCTCAGTAGGCTGCCACTACCCACGACTGTAAAAGAGCTAGAACCGTACGAAATGATTTTTGCTGTGAACTCTCTTGATAAAACTCCTGTCACGTGTGAAAATATAAAAACTCATACTGACATGGATAGCGAACTATGCCAACTCAAACAATACATAAAGTTTGGCATGCCTCCTAAACCTAATCCTCATTTGTCTAAATTTAAGAACCTGCTACCTCAGATGACCATCATGAAAGGTTGTATACTTTATAAAGAACGGGTATTTATTCCCAAGTCATTGCGTAGTTTAGTCCTTGAAACATTTCATGATGGACATCCTGGCATTTGTGGCATGAAATCGTTGGCCAGATCTGTTATTTGGTTTCCCGGAATGGACAAAACTATTGAAGACATCGTAAAATGTTGTCCCCAATGTCAATTAAATCGAGCAAAACCTAAGTCTAGAAATGTAGAATGGCCTACTCCTTCTCGTCCTTTTGAACGCATTCATGTCGATCATTTTTTCTACGAGAATAAAATTGTTTTCATTGCTGTAGATGCACTATCTAAATATATTGAATGTGAAGTGGTACCATCCACGAGTGTGTCAGATACTGTCGATGCGTTGAGAATGATTTTCAGCAGAAACGGGCTGTGTGATGTGCTCGTAAGTGACAATGCTTCTAACTTTGCATCTCAAGACTTCAAAGATTTTCTCATTTCCAACGGCATTGAGCACCTCACACCTCCGCCCTACTCTCCAGCAAGCAATGGTCAAGCTGAGAGGGGGGTAAGAGTCATTAAAGACTTGTTGAAAAAACTATCTTCTTCCGAATCGTTCAAATCCCGTCTAGCAAAAGCATTATTTCAATCGCATTGTATTCCGCATAGTGTTACAAAAATTGTTCCCTCTGTTGCGCTGAACAATCGTAAATTTGTTACTTCCAAAGATAGAGTTCATCCTAAATTTTCTGTGTCCAGGTCTAAGCCTATGTATGTAACTCAATTTGATGTCGGGGATCATGTTCTCGCTCTGAATTTGAGAAATGGTCCCAAGTGGTTGAAGGGAATTATTGTTAGTAAGGTTGCTGTTAATATCTTTCATGTTCAAATATTAGCATTAAATGTAATCTGGAAGAGACATTCAAATCAGCTGTTGCACAGTAGTTTGGAATCTACCGGGAGTGGAGCAGCAGAGACTCCTGCTTTTCAGCCTGTTAACAGCTCCCCTGAGCAAAATGAACCTCGTAGATCAGGCAGAATAACCAAACCTGTAATACGAATAGGTTGTTGAGTTCCTCCTTCCCTTTGTCACATATTCATCTAAAGGGAGGGAAGTTGTTGTATAGTGACGCTCTTGGGATATTTATGGAGGTTCCGGCTGCGGAGATTTATGAGTCTCGCTCGCTCGGAGGTTCCGGCGGAACCGCAGAGGCGCGTCTGGTATTTACAAGCGCCGGATAGGTCGGAAGGCGCCTACTGCCGGGCGGAAGTTCATTGTCCTAACTAGACTTAAGAGCAAGCTGTGTGAACTTGAGATCAGTACATTACTAGTCGTCCTGCTGTTCGTTTTGCTATCCAATTGCCTGGTTTACGGCTAGGCTAACCGATCTACAAGTGTTGTCCAGTAAACCTTATATCTTGCTGAAATTCCAAGATACTACAAAACTGAGCTAATTTTTCTTAAAATAACGATTTACAAATAGGTGAGACAAAATTCTTGGCTTAACTAAGTAGTAACCATACTTTGATACGGTAAAAAGTAGGACAGCTACTACAGCATTAAATCTGGACATTTATCCACAATATGACGGGTTAATGTTCACGTTTCCCTGTTGTCTGAAAAGCAAGTTGGAGTTTGTCACCAAAACTTCATACTATATCGTGTCGTAGGACATTAGGGATTTAATCACATGTCTTATTTCAAGAAGCTCTTCTGAACTCCAATTGTCATGCAGGAGGAAGTGAGATTTCGGACTTCAGAATGGAACAGGCAAAAAATTCACTGGCTTGATATCAGGCGATTACATTACCTCATTCGAAAACCTTGGAAAACGATCCTGACACCTTTTTGTGCAGTTTGTTGCACGAAAGTGTGCGCTATCATGTAGGAAAGTGAACGCTTTCTTTTAAAATACTGTTCGATTATTTTAATATAAGAGTTCATTTATGTTCATAGTTCGAATTTGCTATAAACTTCGCTCCTTTTCAACAAATATAGAGAAGATTCTCATGCAACCCACATGTCAGAGACATGTTTTTCTGTCGCTGTAGCCTGCTCTGGTGGACTCTAGAATGTTTGCAAGAGAAACACTTTGTCGTTCTGGCAGTTCATTTTTGCCTCAACAGGAAAAAGCATGTAATCTGAAAACACGCTACCTTTTGTGAGCGTGCCCTACTTGAATTTGTACTGAAGTAATCTTTGCTCAAGCCATTTATTAACTTTTCTGATGTTCATGCGTTGCTGACAGTTTTTCCCACTGAATAGTGAGAAGCTCAATTTTGTTTATAATTTTTTGAAGTTGAATCTTATCTAAGGCCTTTGTAGGATTTTATTTTATACTGAGTTCTTAATTTTTTTTTAATTTATGGTAAAAACTCTTCCATACAGATAGGCGGATTGCGCATATAAAGATCTGTCTCTTGGGCCAACCTTTGCCAACACTTTTATGTGTTTACACAAGCAACAATGGCTCAGTGATTGTTCACGCCGAATTTAGAGCGGGTTTACACAAAAGATATGTAGATGATGCTTTTTTGAGATCCAAGACCAGCTTCAATGCTATTCATTTTCTTGTTTATTTGAATTCAATATATCGAAAATTTCTTTTAGGATCACTTTTAGGATTTCTTTTACAATGGAAATTGAGGAAAATGAATGGATGCACTACAAATTTTCAAAACTATTTTTGAAAGCTCTATTTTTCTCAGAATTAATTTCATTGTCATGGGTTCATGTTTTTTTTTAGTTTCTGTACATTTAGATTTAAAGTAACAGTGTCAAAACTTTATTGTCTGGAACATTTGCAATGTGTTAGAACTTAACAGACCTCCGCCAGAATTTTAATTTTTTTTTTCACAAATGGTGTCCTGTTCACACTGTTAAAGAAGCTGGTTAAAAAAATCTAAAATATAAAAAAATTATGATGGGAAATGTTATACTACTCCATCTATGCGTACTATAATCAAAAAATAATATTTTGTGCTTTCCCTTATTTGAGTTAGCTATCTGAAAAATGGATAAATACATGTCTGTTATTTTATCGAAATATATCACGCAAATTAAATTTCATTTTGCTCTCATAAATGAAAGTTAGATTAGCTCTTTTTCAGCTACAAAGAAAAGCTCACTAAAGGTATACTCTATTCCGTCACATACCAACATAGTTGTTCCCCGTGTGCGTCTGAATACGTCGGCTCTACCGTAAGGTCGCTACGTGTTCACATTGGAGAGGATATCGGCAGGAGCTGCAGCAACGATCTTCCACTTGCTAGCTTTTTATATCAGCCATGTGCTCTCCTGGGGAAAAATGTCTTTGTTCTCATAAATGAGATCACGTATATTTTTTAGCCTCCATTCTCCACCCTTTAGGCCATCGAATTACGTTGTTCCTTTTTGTTATACAACGTAAACCTCAGTTAAATTACGCCCAATCGCTTATCCCTTGCAAAGGGATTTAATTTCCTTATTTGGTTTTTATCCTTTGTCAGTCATTTAATTCGTGTAACATAAACCTCTTCTTGTCTTGTCAATTCTTGTTAAGAATGACTCTTTGAAGTCGAAACGTTCATTTTTAAAAATTTGGTCTCCTTTTTAAAAAAAATGTTTTTAATCAAAGCTCTACTCCTCGCTACGTCATCCATTTTTAAGTTGTGTAAAAAGATAAATCGAAATGTTCGTGATCAGGCTCTAATATTGTACACAGAGCTCTTTGAATTCCGTGTAACCATTGTTTTGACGGGCATAATAATCTGGGAGACATGAGAAGTTGAACGGCGACCATTTCAAGGACAATTTTCGGCTCGTATTTTCAAACCGTATTCGTCAAACTGAGGCCGAGCGTGATAAACCGTAGGTTTTGGCACTTTCAGTAATTTGAACATTTTTACTAGCGACGCAAAGCTCACCAATACTAATTTTATCATCGATTTCAGTTAACTTGCAAAGCAATAGTGAATTACTTAATCATTAGACGTTTCATGACGATAATGAGGCTTAATTTAAACGTTAAGTCAGACTATGAACGCTGATTTATTAATTCACTAATTGAAACTGAAAATTGGTTCAAGAGCTCTGTCTGCCCACTATAGACAAGATTAGATTTAGGAGAGTGATTTTTTTTAATTGTACAAATAAACTATTTCGTGAATTTGGACATAATGTATATAATAACAGAACTATTTCTAATTCTCAGGGCTGAATTACGAGTAGAATAGAAAGATTTACCATAATCTCAACAATCTTCCGACTGATCCCAGTACGTTCAAACGACTCAAAAGAAGGCGGTCTGAGATTCACTAATGCTTTTGAATCGCCTTAATTTTCTCTTTCAGCAGTAAGTGATCTGCAATTTTTGATTAAGTCCATCATTTGGTACAGATTTGAGTAGATTATAGGACGGGACGAAGATGATGTATTTTAAATTTCCATCAAACAAGTAGAGCTTACATTGAATTTTCACGCTACATCAATAAAAATGAATGCCGGAGTCCAAAGTTAGATTGATCCCGAGGATAAAAGCTTCCAGCGTCGACGTGTAGCTCAGCGCAGGTTAGGAAAATGTTATACACAAGAACTTTGAATCGATGAACGGGCTCCGCTTCTTGCAGCATTTCCGCCACCTGGAAAGAAATTATTTTCGTTATTTAACTCTAAGGTCATTAAAAAAATCCACGGAACATTTCACGCAATAATGAGTGATAGGTGGTAAAAGTCCCGGGAGTCATCAGCTCAGCTTTCTGTGCTGGTGGATGCCCACGAAAGATTTTCTTTAGGGCTAGACAGCAAACGAAAAATGGAGTACTTTTCAACAGGCCTGGACATCTGGGATATCGAACCAAAGTTTTCAAGTAATTATTTGTCCACTGACGTCAAGTTAGTGAACTAATTACAGTAGTGAATTTTTAAAGGAATATTTGCAGCGACGAGAAGTGAGTTAGCTCTTACCACTGAATAAGCGATGAGGGGCTTAGTTCGGCTAAGTATGAGCGCTAAAATTTGATGCGATTTCAAGCCTAGCGAAAAACGAAGTTTTGCAATCACGGGCTTAAAAGACCGAAACTTTGGTGTTCCTTCACGCGGGAGGATGGGGAAGCATAGGATATTCTAATGATGACCACTTATTGTAAGCAAGCATACCAACTTGTTTGCAAACATACCAATTTGTTGTATAAACAAACGTTCAACGCATTTTTATATGATTTGGGACACAAGCATTGATGCGTATGGTTGCTATATATTATCATTTATTTTGAACACGAGTAGTATCTTATTACTTGCACCGAATCCAGTCTTGTGTGTGTTGCAGTGAATAACTCAGTACGGATAGATTTTGCTGTATTTCTGCAGAACTTGAAGAAGTAAGACTAATACGCAACAATTTTGCAGTAAAAATGCATCAGCAAAAATAATGATCCAGGAGTTTGTTTATTGAGTAGAATCACAAGTTAGCAGCGCTCTCAGTTTGCCGGAGTGGGCAATGGTGTACACCGCAAGAGGCTGCGGGATGTCCAGGGCCAGAATTTTCAAAAAATTTACTTTGTCGTTGCAGTAACTCGCACTTCTTCTCAGTCGACATGGCTACGCTACGTATTAAATCAAGTTTAATATTTTTCTAATGAAATTTGAGTATCAAGAGCGCTCAACAACCGACAAACCTGTTGGAATGCCAAATGTGAAGCGTTCTTTGTGTTTGACTTTTATTCGAAGATAACCTAAAGTTTATCGTATCGTATCCAATACGTCTATAGTATCCAAGTTAACTAAGAAGGGCTTATGGTTGTAGTTGTACTGTTAATATGTCTTAAATTTATTAAATATCTAGCCCTTGCTCGCAGCTACAATAGTTTAGTTTGAGAAGTCAGTGGTGCCTGTACTGCAAAGATGTTCTTAAAAATCTGCTCAATTCTTTCACGTTTTGTTACTTGCACGAGTGAAGGAACCAACGATTTTTCGAATTGGACTGCCTGGTTCTCGCTGCTGTAGGACAGAGGTTGCCTGTTCTGCTACGCGCTCGCCCTACATGCGTGCGTAAAGCACGTATAGATCATGTGCTTGTTGAATATTGGTCACCAGCCAACCATGGTTGTCTGCATGCCGAACTAAGTTATAATAGATGCCTGCCAGTGGTGGTCACCTGCATGCTGAATTACAAATGTATTCTAAGGAAATAAGTAAGAAATATAATAAGATCAACCAAGAACGGGGATTTGGATGTATGACTTGATTATGATTGTAATCTAGTAAGATGAGTAAAAAGAATACCAGAAGTTGCCACAAGCCAACCATGATAAACTATAATTATATACATACATGACTGGATATTGACATAGATTTACTGCCACGATGGATTGTAATTACACACATGACTGGATAATAATGTAGATTTAGGGCCACGATGGACTAAATTACATACATGACTGGGTAATGAAGTAGATCTAGTGAGACCAGCAAGAAGAGTACCAGATGTGGTCACCACACACCGACACATTCACGTGTCGGCCAGACTGACAGGTGTGCCAGGCCAGCCGACATGCATGTCTTGCCCATGCTTCAGGCAGTTCGGTTCTGCTTCACTAAACCGCGCCTCGGCCGCCCAAATGATATGCGCAACCTTTCCATGCTATGAATTTCAACTACAGACTTAGGCCTGGGCAAAGAGCAGAAAATACTTTCTTCCTTCTTTTACGCTGTTTTATGCTCTGTGTATTGAATGATAAGCAAAATATGTGCTCCTTGCTCTGAAGATATTCTGGTATATTTTCAACATGGGAAAAATACCGTAGGAGGAAATGAGAATTAGTTATCCTTCACTATTGGGATCACAAACTCTTAAATAATGAAACGGTATTAAACAGAAGACAAGCATTAATGTTATTTTTCTGCTCCTTGCGTAAAAATGTCTTTGCTTCTCATAACAAAATAAAATTACAAAAGTAGCAGTAAAAAAACTTTTTCTATGTAAGTTTTTGAGTTCACACATAGATGAGTAGCTTCAATTGTCTTTCGCTGCCACGTTTTCATTCATTTCTTAACTCATAAATTTTACATCTGCTATGCCTTTTTTAACGCATTCTTCTTCGCATTTTCCCATTAAATTGGTATTCATCAGTTTTTTCGAACAATTCTGTTTTCTTCACCAACAAATTTGTTTTGAGATTCGAGTCTTCTATTGAATGCAGTAATGTAGAACACACCTGTTATCTACTTGTGGCAAATGATATTAGGTATAACGCAGTATGTTTTGAACAATTATATTGTTGAAAGATCCATTTCCCTTCTTGGGCATTTTCAACGAAAGTGAGCATCTTTCATAAATTTCACGACCTTCCTCTGACATGAAGAATGAACTGCCCATCCTTGCATAGGAGAGCGGCTCACACCACACCAGCAAACTTCGCATTAAGAACGATGTGGTTTAGATCAACACTTTGACTGCGACGTTCGTCACTGGTGGTCACGGAAAGATTTTCATGATGCTGCTGTCCGACCAGTAGTCAGACACTCAATTTTCATGAATTCTTAATCTTCACTAAACGAAGGCACGGTCCAGTGTATATGTTTGCTATTTTCAAAATTACTTACTACAATAGACTTTAAATTTGAGTTGAAAATTGAAGTTCAGCTTAACCCATCGTGGTCAGCGTGTTAAAGATGTTACTTTGATTTGCATTCTTATCTCTTAAAGCAGTTTCCATTTATTTTCTAGAGCTGCGTTGCATACAAAGTGCATCACTTCTCCTCAGCTTCTGAACTTTTTGAGAACGGAACACCAGCATTAAACTAAGTAAATGCTTTGAATCCATTCTGCTTCGTGAAGAAGTTTTTTTCAGTGCCTGGAGCAGCTGGCCCCAGGCGGGCAAAGCGCGTCACAGGCAGTCTGTTCGTTGGTTATCTTGCATCAGGTGCGAGGCTGCGATTAAATCATGTTAATTAGCGGGAGCTCATCAAGCTACGGTGCCAGGAAGTGGCTGAAGCTGAGAGGGTAGCTTTATTGAGAAGAATGCCGCGTTTGTCTCGAGGCTGCTATATAGTGCGGATAGTTTGGAAAAAAATGACCCGAATGCACAGCGAAGGAAATCATTGTTCAAGAGTTCTCCGTTACCCGCCTAAGATACAGTGGAATAGTGTGACTCTATGGGTGGGTTACAATTTGAGTATTGTAAGTTTTCGGAAGTATAAAAGATGAGAATATAGATGAATGGTATATTACTACCGGGGGGCTCATAAGTCCCTTTACAACGTTAAATATTTATAACACAAAATCTGTGAAAGCTGAGAAGGTGCAGACAACTTCAAAAGAAAGAAAATGTAAGGAATTTTAACTTGATATAGATTAATTCAAATGTATTCTACTATCGGCCACCCACGAACGAACTCTGCTACGTATTTTGTATCCAGTTCTCAAAATATCTGATAAAATGTGACGAATTTTCTTCATTATATTCTGTATCAGCTCTTGGAGAGCGTCTGAAATATTCATAAAGACTTTGTCCTGTAAATATCCGGGAAGAAAAATAGTTGGAAAAGTTTAATCCGACGATTGAGGTCGCCAAGGAATATTCACAAAGGATGAAATTAGTCGACCTGGTTACGCTGTCCTTAGCAATGCCATAGTATGTATTGCCGAGTTAGAGGTGGCCCAATCTTTCTCCTGAGGCTGTAGCAGTAATTCCAGCATTGTTTCCAAAATATAACATTCCATGTTCCCCTATTGCTGCTCTCTATTCCACTGTGAATATGAACATTTTTTATGAGTTTCTACAGTATGGTCTTGTTAAATCAGCAAGTTTTATAACGGTCAGTTGGCTTCAAAAATAGACCAACTCCCATTATTCCTCATGCAAATGCAGTTAATCAGATCTTTGCATCTCTGAATGTTTTACGAAATAAATGTTTAACATGGTGACGATATGTGTGGGCCTTCGTGTGTTCTGATTGGAGCTGATGAATATTTGGGTTGAATAAAGTTATATTGTCTCTCTACAATCTGTTAGAAAAATGCGGTCAGCCGGTCGTCTGACCACGCCATCGTATCTAAACAATGATAAAAAGAAAAGAAGAAAAATGACCTCCACATCAATGACACATGAATGACACTGTAAATTTATGTTTCAAGATTTCCCTAGTGTATCCGTTTTTTTTTCTCTTTTTGTTAATAAATGTTGAAATCAAAATTGTTTGAAACGATCTCTGCATTAAATACCAATAATTTAGCTTAAAACAGTTGTGATTGAACAAATACTGAAAACAACAGGTTTACTTAGAATGTGATCATAACTGAAGACGCACATTTTCTATCTTAGAACACAGGGTTCATTTCGAATTTTAATCCCGTCAGTCGTTCAATGCTCAATCAACTCCTATCATTCTCATTTAGTTTTCAAAGCTCTATTTGATCCTAGATATTCCACGATACACTAATCCAGGCAACCCCTTTCACTGATTTAGTATTCCTAATTTTAAACAAGTTGTTTGTCGTATTTTTTTCAAACTTCTCACGGTTTCCCTAACGTTCTTCCGTGTTCAGCCTTTCCCTTGTCTGTCTGCCAGTGCTACCTCACTTTTCCCTCGCTTAATCTCCTAACTTATTTAATCAGCGTAAGGGGCTTGCAAACCTCCACGTAAATCTCGCTCGCGATACAACTCACTGATTTATGCACCGCAGAGCGCTGAGTGAGCGCACCGCCCTCGCGCGATGTATCGCAGTATAGCGTACAAAGTGTAAATTGACTTACGTTCTTTATTTACGTTTTTTGGGGTGATTCTTTTAATTCTGCGTGTGGCTAACCCTGGTTCTGCTTTGCCGTGACGTGCTTCTGTACTGAAACATACTTGTCTGCTTTGCATCTGTGATACCTGCCTGTCTGCCCTGCATCTGTGATACCTGCCTGTCTGCCCCGCATCAGTGATACCTACCAGTCTGCCCTGCATCAGTGATACCTACCAGTCTGCCCTGCATCTGTGATGCCTGCCTGTGTACCCTGCATCTGTGATACCTGCCTGTGTGCCATGCATCAGTGGTACCTGCATGTGTGCCCTGCATCTGTGATACCTGCCTGTGTACCCTGCATCAGTGATACCTGCCTGTGTACCCTGCATCAGTGATACCTGCCTGTGTACACTGCACCTGTGATACCTGCCTGTGTACCCTGCATCAGTGATACCTACATGTGTGCCCTGTATCTGTGATACCTGCCTGTGTACACTGCACCTGTGACACCTGCCTGTGTGTTCTGCATCAGTGATACCTGCCTGTGTATACTGCACCTGTGATACCTGCCTGTGTGCCCTGCATCAGTGATACCTGTCAGTCTGCAAGCGTGAGCGTTCACACCTCGTCGCGTGAGGCGTCACTGACGCGCGTCACGCATCGAGCGCACCCAAATCAATGAACTCACGACCCCGACGTTGAACGAACATTTATGATAAAACCAGTGGATAAAAACTGGTTTGTTTACTGAGTGTGTACTAGTTTGATGTTACTACGGTGTCACGGCACGTTTTTGGCCATCCCTACTAGTGTACGGAGGGTCAGATGTCGAAGAGGGGACTTAATCCCTTGATAAAGGGAGAGAAGAAAGTAGAAAAATTATAGAGGAAAGATATAGAGAAAGAAAGAAGAAGAAAAAGTAAAATGAAAAACCTTTTATTTAAAAAAATAGTTGATAAAGTACATGAAATGTTTACAACACTTTGGATTTTAAAAATTATTTAATTTAAAAGTCTTTAATTGATAGACAAACCATATGAGGGGTACTATAGCCGTGTCGGGGCTAATTATGTTAGTGAGAGAAACAGTCATAATATCATCTCCTGGATATTTTATACATAAAAAGATCGCTGACAACTAATAAATAATTCAAATTTTACTAGAGAATCTTTCAAAATGCCTTCGTTATAAGTTGAAAGGAGAACAGAGAAGTAGTTTATAAAAAAACATCGCTCAATACGCACATCTAGAAACGTCTAAACAAACATACACGCAAAATGAAATTCATAGCTTGTTCGTCGTACGGACAGAATGATGATTTGTTCACGAACCATAAACTCAAATTGCGCTTCATTCCAAATGTCTATTTATGTTTTTAATTTTGTCTTTTCACAGGAACGCCCACTGGGGTAGCGATAAATAAATTTTTGAAACAGTCAGCGAGTGCAACAAATTTATTAACTGGAGCATCGAGTTATTTCTGAAAAATGCTCAAGTGTTAATTGGTCGCAGCACATTAAGGGAATGTAATGGGCCTTAAGGTTTGTTTTTAAGCCAAATAAAATAGAAACAGATAGAGAAAAATGCGAGAGAAATATAGAGATAAAGAGAACTTCCCACACTGCACTTGTCGATCAACATGAGATTTGTAAAACTAACTGAAAGATTCAATTATTTTATTTAAAGTAAACACGCGAGCTTAATTGTGAATGGGTGCGCAACATAGAATAACTAAATAATCAATATGAAATCCCAGAAACAATCTATCAAAAAAAATATAGGAAGGGCACAATATAGAAATCTGAAATCTAATATTAGCTCACCACATCACCATTTAAGCTCCAGGCACGCTCTATGAGAGAAGAGCCGCCATCTGCAAAAAAAAATACACGAGGAATTCTGAATTTTCCGCCCACAATAATTGAGAACTTAACGGCCGCATTTTTCTTGCGTAAGCGAGTGAATGGCATTTTCTGTCTTGGTGACTGGGTATTCTGCGCTTGATATATTACTGTGCACTCATGTAAAACAAAGCCATTAATTTCACCCTGTCATCACTTTCGAAATTTTTTACGGTATTCGATCAGCTCGCCCTGCAGATGTCTTGGTCTCCTTTTCGTTAATTTCCTTAACACGCATTTCGAACTATTGCGTAGTTTTCACCCTCCTAATTAACGCAGGCCAGGCGATGATCCTGAGATTCCTGAGATATAGTTTGGAGCACAGCTCCAGGTCACGCTGAGTCGCCGCCTCACTAACTGATATGATCACCAACTTCTGTGATATAACTTGGTGTTGCCGAGCTGCATATCCCATCCGAATTTTTACCTAGTTGCGGCATTTTCTTGTTCGTACGCTCGAGCTTCCTCGCAGCTTCTTCTTGCCTACGGACCTGGGTATGAAATTTATTTGTAACTGCCTATTTCTTTGTGAATAATTTTCCTGTTAATCATTTAGCTGATAATAGCTTAGCTACGTTGCAGATGAAAAAAATTTAATATTTTTACTAATTAACCTATTGAATTTGAAACAAAAATATCCGTCTAATTTATGACAGGATTCAATTTTAATTTTATGTTTTTAAATTCCAGTTTGCCTCTTAAAAATCAACTAAATTACGACTGAAGTTGAAGTCATTCCCTCATTGATACAAACTAATGAGAAATAGAAACAGAATTAAATGGAATCTTGAACAAAGGTCCGAACGCTTGGAATTACTCAAGAGCGCATCGCTACCCTCAACGGTGCATTCCAATGAAACAATTGAAATATAACTAATTATGCACATAACATCCCTTATGTTTCATCCCATCAAAAACGAAGACGCTTCATGTTTTTACCTCTTACGTACCTCCCGTTTGGCCAAATTTTGGTTCTACATGTTGTCGATTAGTATAACACAGAGATGAACGATACTTCCAGGCTTCACTAACAGAAGACCTCCTTTGTTGTTAAACTCCACAGTATACCAAACAAGCCCTTAGTTCTAGATCCTTCTCGAAAGACCGACGCCCATTGCCGCTCTTTGACTAATCCTCGAGCATCCGCATCCCTCAACATTCTTTCGCGTGAGCATCTAGATTTTATGAGCATTTTTATTACCCTTAGCTCTTAGTGTTGTATATCCCTTAATTCATAATTGAATTTAAATCACTCATATTTCAAAGTCCAATTAGGCCCACAAAGTCTGTTCAAGGAAGCAGCCCCACACTTCCCCCTTCAGCTCCCCAACGTACCCCTCCCTACGCTGTGAGGGAACTCTCATCACTGCTCCCCTCGCGAAGCGTGTGTTAAGCTGTTCTTCCCTCACTTTTTGCAATAGCTTCACTACAATGGTGGTCTTAAAGAGACTTTTCGTTTTAGCGTTGGAGCTAACTAATTTTCAATTGCTAGTAAGACCAGCTCGTTCAAATTGACGGGATTCGATAATGTGGATCTTGAATGTAATGTAGATCTTCAAGTGCTTGAAGATCTACTCCACTTGAATCGCTTAGGTAGACCAGTAATTTTGTTAGACGCCGCTACAGTCAGATCACTTGTGGATCAGTGAGTGATAAGCCTAATTTTACAATTTCCAATGTAAAATTTACCTTACATTTGTCGTTCAGATGTGCTCACCAGCCAAGAGTATCCTTCCTAGTTAAACTCTTGATTAAATTATAATTTGCGTACCTATTTGTGTACCTATTTGGAGTAAAACCCAGATCAAAGGTGCGCACATCAACCATCTCCAGCTGTCCTTCGAGAAAAATAATGGCCGAGAAAAAAAATTATGCATGTCAATTAAAATACAGAGGACGGCTTTTATTATTAGCAGCTATTATAAACGACAGCTATTATTAATATGAATGCATGGGCACTTACTGGAGAGGCTTTCGTTCAGCCGGCCGGTGTTAGTTGGTCACACTATAACCGATGTTGATTTTTGCATCAAAAATAATATTTCCCATGTTATTTCATATGGTATCACTGTTATACCAATAACCTCCATCGTAAAATGTTACTTGTATTGAACAGCACTTTACGTATTGGGCAGTGTGTGTCGTCAAATTAAATGCATCTAGCACCAGCCTTTTCAGGGATCGTATTTTTACGGCATCGATGAGTGATCTAGTCAATTCATGAGTCGCAGCGATAATTAGCTCTCGTGAAGTCACAGCTAATTCCTCTAATTAGCTGCACTTATTTCTCCGGTTTCCAAAATACATTTTGATTATGTTCTCTATGTTCCTTTCATTGATTTCGTCTTTCACAAAAATTTATTTCCCATGCTCTGTGACATGCATTATTACATTTTGCTTCTAAGTTTAATTTCGTCAAAAGTTGTGTTCAAAGAATTTTTAGATCGATCTAAATATATATCGTCTCACAGTGTCTTATTTTTACAGTTTAATTCAACTCTTGGCTAGGCTCCTGGACTCTTGCGCGTTTACTGCTTCAAAATTCATCCATGAAATTACAACTACTGAGGGATTGTTAACTTTCATGTTGCGAGGATAAAAATATTTGCCTGCTAGGCAACAGAAACTTTCGAGTGAGTCTATGGGTTCAGAAAATAACCATTTACCTCGAATTTGAAAAAGCGTAGCTGAGGCAATTCGAAGACACGAAGGGTAATTTTATGTCTCTCACTCTGGTAAGTTTATTTAGAATTTCTGCTACTCACGACAACCGATTTCTATTGATTGTAGCTGACGATTCATTCAAGAGTTTGGCTCGCCTACTTGGCTCAGATTTGTCCATAAATTGAAACTTTGGCCATTTTCGGGGCCTGAGGCGTCGGCTTTATCCAGGGACGCTGTCAGGACGGCGCTTGATCAAAACTTATCTTCTTAGTTTTGTTGCAAATTGTACGCGGGTCAAGAAGATGACCAGCACCAGCAGTGTCATCGCTGCCGCCATCACAGATCGCTGAAAGTTTCATTTAACGGCTCGGGTGCGGTGAGGTAGCGGCCGTACACAGAATTTGAGGGCCTATTTGCGCTCCTCAGGTAGTTTGTTCTCACGTCTTTTTATTGAGCTCTCTTAACCTTGGCAATTCTGACCGTTTTTTGCTCACGCAAAAATTCACAATGGAATTTTGAACGTTTGCTGAGGCGTATTATGTCTAATTTTGTCATATTTTTGCTTTTTTCAGTTTGATGCAGTAGTTACATGTTTAGTTCAAAAGTATAACGCTGTAATACTTGAAAAGAAATCATTCCAAGCAGCTTCATTCGCTGATTTTTCATATTAATTTTTCTTAAACTAGCATGGCTTTGTCTATTACGTATTTTTGCATATATTTATTCAACACTTGTACCCAATAGTCCTCATTTTTTAAGGATTTGGGATTTAAGATTTTTTTAAGACTCTGCAAACTATTGTTTGGTCGCTTCATCACAACCTAGACATCGCTCCGACCAAAACAGGGCAGCTTAGAAGGCTAAAATCAAGCTTTGCAAAAACTGCGCGAGAAGAGAGATGGAAATGAAGGTGCAGTGGACTGTAGAAGATGCAGAAGGTAATGTCTGAGTGTACGACCAAGTTGGTTGCACTGAGCTACTGCACACACGGCCTTATCAGGCTAATGACAGATTGTCGGACCATGTTAACTTACGGAGATTTGCGCATTGTTGGACCGAGCAAGCCTAGGCAGCAAGGGCGGCTGAACGTAAGGGTGCGGGTAGTCATTATGGGCTTAGGGCGTGATTGCAGCCCGTTGTACGGCTTGTAGCCCTCGCCACAACTAAAGCATACGTTATTTTGTAAATAAGGAGTTATTATCCCGAGGGTACATGAGTTCACTCCTCAGATTTTGCGACAAAATTATACTAGCACCCAGAGTTTCAAAAAGTCCATTGTTGCATCAATCTTGAGGTAAAATATCGAGAAAAGCATCATGAATATATTTCAAAATAAACAGAAATTTCGATCGGTCTAATTTTAGTTTACACACGATTTTTTCAAGTTTGTTATTTGCTGCGAGAAGTGCCCTTATAATACAGCTAACGTTTCTCTATCAAACGTAATTACCTACAGAGGTGCACTACAAGCATTCAATACGTGCACGGAAGGTTGACCTTACACAGTACACGTGTGCAAAAACGGAGACGCAGCTGTTTTTATCAGTTAATTAAAGCGTGGCTTTTTGTGAAACTTTACTGTTATGCGTTTGGGAGGTACTGCTGTTCCTATCGTCTCTGTTGAGCTACGGTGTCGAGGAGCTGTTAACTATATTTGTTTTATGCCACTGTTCAACACGAGTTTCGATATCTTTCTTTAGCAGCGCAGTGCTGAAGACGAGTAATACCCAGTCTAACTTTTCGGCGCCTGCATGCATGTTTTCGCCGCCTAAGCGATTTAAGTGATTAAATCGCTTAGGCGACGAAAAACATGCATGCAGACGGCAAAAAAGTTAGACTGTTTTTTTTCCGTACTTACAACTGAATGGCGTTGGTGATGGGCAGCATCGTTTAAAATAATTTTCAGTGGTAGTTATTTGTGACGGACTGCTTTTAACGATTTCTTTTATAGCATTTCCTGCACAAAGGTCCCCAATTTCAAGATTGCTATGTGACTTGCTTCTATTAAAAAGCCATAGTTTAATTCCCTTGGGCGCGTACATAGCTGCGATGAAGATCAGCAGTTTTGACACTGTTCACTGTACCGAGCTTGTGAACATTTCTTGAGCGGCCAGCTGCGCTGCTGCCACCTGCGTTGAAATCAGACATGCGTTCATTGTTCCTGGCTCTTATCGGTTCGAGCTTTCTTGCTAGAAACTCTGCTGCTGATGCTATCGAAGATTCTCGTATTCTACGTCGAGTCAATGAAATTTATTTCAGAAAAATCGAATCCCTTGACTTGTATCACATCACAAAATTACTTAGAAAAGTCCCCCTCTTCTATAGGGTATCCAGCGAGATTCATGGTACACGATAATTGCGTAGAATTACTGTGCCGAATGGAATGGTTCTTTTATAGATAAAATTGTAGCGTTGTCGGGGCAAAAGATGACGGAGAGCCGCGGTCGCAGGGAAATTTGCCAATGCAATCTGAAAAATGTCAGTCACGCAATGTACGAGTGACCGCCCTGGAATGTGACCGCTTTTTTTGTAGAGCCTAAAGCATGAAGCTGGACAGAATTTTACACTGATGCCTTGTACTACATTACCAAAATTCTCTTATATCTGGACCGGGTACTTTAATTTCATTTTATTCCGCATGCGAACGTGAAGTTACATATGCCGTACTACAGGAGGAGAACATTATTACATGCCACGTTTTGACACACCATCAATTTTTTAGAGTACAATTTCTGGTAAAGAAGATGCAATGGAAAAGCAATAGTTTCAATTCATTATGAAACGCAATCACTTATCCACTCAAAAACGCAAATGCAAGAATGCAATGCTCGGAAAAGAAAGTCGTTTTTAGCAGCTCCTCCTCTCATCGCAGGCACTCCACGGTGGAGCAGATTTCGAAGCGTTAGGCTCCGTCAGTATTGCAGAGATGCGTAAATCCACAGGAATTTATTTCAAAGCGTCTAGTTTCACGGAACCGCTGTGGTGTAAAGTGATACAGCAGAGGAATGAGATCGCCATGAGGGTTCTCACCGACCACAAGTCACTAATTTTTGCTTTGCAAAGTGACGGTTATGACTCGATGTGGTTGTGGAGATTGGCTATACAAATTGCTCTCATGTTTCCGAAAGGGTCACGCATGAGATAGATCATAAAGAGTAAACCATTGCGAGGGAGATACGTTGATTTCAGTATGCTACGGTAGAGTTAGTATGTTGAATGATAAGGATATATATGATGTCCTTCATTAAGATTTCTATTAATGTTATTGCGTTTTCTGCTCCCGTAGATGTTAGCTTATGTAATAGCTTGGTCACGTGCCTCAGATGCACATGAATCACAACACAGGTAGAATATACGAGATGCAAAAAATGCAAATAATCGCTCATTTCCCCTCATAATGATACAAATATTGCGCCTATAAGAATGAGCACTCCCAGGAGAAAACTGTGAGGTCCTGAGCTCAGTGTTTGTTGGGCTTTTCTTTTGTTGAAACAGAAAAGTTTTTTTTTGTTATGGACCATCTTTTTCGATTCATTGATGTCCTCTTTAACTTTAGCTCCTATTACTTTCTTCTTTAACTTTACCTTGTTTCATAAACTTCTTTCTAGCTTGCAGTTCTTATACACAAGGAATCTTGAGTGGGAACACGGCTTGGGAATCGATTCCTCATTCCCTAACTCAACAATAAAGGGTGCCGTCATCCTTCCTCTCTTTAGAGGACCTTCATTTTGATTAGGGAGGCTTAAACTAACTCATAATTTAATCTGATTGCCGATTTCCTCCATGTTAAACATTTGCTGCATGCCGGTCTGATGCATGACGAGTACGCGTGTGTAGAGCAGCGCAGGTTACCGCAGCAGCTACTGCGACTGGTAGTGCCAGCCGAAGAGTATCGCTGACCAGCTGTTGTAAGAACGTAAGAACAAGCCACTCGCTGCGAACTTTAGAACAGCAACAATACGGGAGATTACCAAACGTCTTCATATCGCTCGCTAATATTTGATTTTGGGCAAACTTTTAATAACATCATAAGAGAAAGCTGGAATTGCTTGCTCGGGCTCCCCGGCCCCAGCGGCCTCGAAGCTTCAACAAAGGTTTTCTTTGGAGGGTAACCCGTTTTAGAAATTGAAGCTGAAAAGGGAACAAAGCTGCTTCATTTTTGGAAAAGGAATAAAAGCAACGCACCTCTTTTTCAGAATCAGATTTTGAACATTAAGTGATCAAGATAAAACATTTATTCAGTTAGTGGCAGACTTCTGGGTATAATTATTGTTTCATAACAGCAAAAAATATCATAGCCGCACTTAAAGGCTGAGGTGTAACATACTGATCTGTAAAATGTTCCGATTCATGTAATTCAAAAATAAAAATTTTAGGAGTTTTTGTGTGAGCGAGACGCACTTTAATTTTCAAATTCATTGGACGCCCATGCTGAGCTACACAAGTTAAATCATTCTTTGTGTTCTGAATGAAAATTGTTGGCTTATTAACTTTCGTGCAAGATATAGTGACTTAAATAGGCAAAACAATGAAATATAATACTCATTTCAAATTTTTATGGTTTATAAAGTTGTTGGAAGTCAGTCGAAGAATCCACTGATTTGAATCGCAGATATTGAGTCATTCCATACATTCCTGGCAGTGTTTCTTATTCAAGCTTTATTACAAAAAATTGAGAGTGACAGCATCCATAACGCGCATTTTTAAGATTAGCTAAATATCTGGGATAGTTGTTCTAACTCTGGCATATTTTTGAACTGCTGTCATCTACATTCGTAGAAATCTACTTTCACCACTTTCGTATACACATTTGCGATCCTACTCACTGTATTTAAGGTCACGTGCCTCTGATGCGCATAAAGCACAACACTGGTAACAATTAAATAAGACGCGCAGTTCGCAGGGCAAAAGTCATGCAGCGGCAAACATTAAGAAAGGCGGTAAAAGTTCACTCATTCGTCAGACCTCCTGAGAGCTGTCGCAACCACGCAAACAAATGGTCGTGAGATGGACTTCATGACAAAGTATTCTTAGCACAAGCAGTCAACAAACAAATTAACATGGACCTGGAGAACGAAAATTTGCTGCATAGCAGCAGAATAAATTAGGTGAGTTCGTATGAATGTACGTACTCGAATTGTGGGAGAAGCTAGTGAAAAAACTCCGTTCTAGGTGTTTGTTCGTAAATTAGTGCATTTTATTCATGCCAGGTGCATGAAAATGAACGAACACTTGGTATAATTGTAGATGGGCAAATCATTAAGCTTCCACTTATAAGTTGTGAATTTACGCGTCAGGAGGTGTAAATCATATTCGTTTCTCTCAACGAATTATCTTGATGAACTATGAATTCTCATAGGCAAACTGTCAACGAACGTCCTTCATATTAAAGAACACCATATTTAGACATATTAAGACACAAATATCTGTAATTCGATGGTGACTCAATTTAATACCACGAATGCGATTAAAATTTGCTGACACATGTCCTCGAGACATAAAAAACCGCACTTGAAATTATTTCTACCATTATCATTATAGTTTAAAGCTCTTCACGTAAAACACAAAATATACTCCGCTATCACGTTCGTTTCAATCTGGAAATTTCCGTCCAACTCTGCCGCGATATCTCATCACGAGTTTATTTCACGTTTGCTCTCACCGCGGTAGAGAAGACGCATCGCACCATCCAGAGATATTAGGACTCACCCCTGGGCGATGAGGTCATTCTAGCACCCTGCCTCTACTCTACTCCGAGCTGATCTCTGCCGATTCCCCCCTTTGAGTTAAGGGGCACGACCCAGCGATTTTTAATTTTTGATCCGATTGTTCTGAAATTTGGGCACAATATGTATGAATGGACTCAACAGCTCACTAAGGATCCTTCCCCCCCCCCCCCCCCAAAAAAAAATGGCCAATTGGGCCCGAAAATCCCTGGAAATTCCCCCTTAACTTAGATCTTTCCGCCTGCTTTCAAGTTAACGCGTAATCCTTGAACTTCGGTTAAGTACGATTTGTTGTTATAGTTACACTTAAGCTCGCTAAGACTTCTACTCCTTGCAGTAGCAGCCTAATTAAACATTAACTCACACTTATGACTGAGCGATTAATTCAAAGCTTGCACTGGACCCTAAAGAAATAAGAAATGAAACCTCTAACAAATTAATCTTTTCCCAGAATAGAGAGACGTAAAATTTGCGGAATAATACTGGTGTAAGGGGCCGAGTGCGAAAATCTTAGAAATCATCTTTCAGTTTTAAAAGATTCTAAAAAATGAGGTTCAAAGCAAAGAGATTGAGTCAGAAATTAAACAAAGTCAATCAGACTGGTGGAAATCCATTTACATAATTTTAGGGGAAATGAAATCAGAAAAAATTTTGAGAGAAATTTTTCTCTCTCCAAAAATTTCTAGAATTTTCAACCCTCCTATATATAGTCAGTGGATTGCAGTGAAGTCTCTCAATATCATCTATTGGATGTTGTGAACAATAAAGAAGTATTTCAACATTTCGTGTCCACTTTTGAGTGGAGGTATTTACACATGAAAGAAAAGTTCCTTCTGAGATTTACTGGACCGTTTTCGCTTAGGACAAGCACTTGAGTGGCAGCATGTCGCTAAGGTTCGTTATGCTCATGGGAATTCCTTGAGGGTATTCAGTGATTCATGAATATTCTGACAAGTGCTCTTTATTGGTGATTGTGAGGTAATTCTGAGATAAGTTCTTTTCCCTGTAATCTTGTAACTTTTAAAACCTTTTAGGTGAAATAAACGTGAGATCTTCTACTAAAAGTTGCATATGAGCATTTTGTGCAAACTTTACGGCAGAATTAAGTGCCTGAAACTAAGTTAAAATGAGCTTTACTTTCCTCTGGTAACACTTCTCACATAATTTGTTGAATATGGACGCCAGCACAATTTGAATCTACAATGCCATTCACTAATCCATCGGACTAATCATTCTTTTTCATGCTCAGGAGTTAGCAGTAGCCTGGTTTCGATCATTTAATTCCATCGACTTGTTTTTGCAACGCATGAAGGATCTGAAATTTGTGCTCAATAATAGTGGCGAGGAGGGTGATACTGATTTCATCCAAGATACACCAATGTTTTTAATAACATTACGCCAATATATGAAAAAATAACGTATCATGATTGACCATAATGTAAAAACAATATACCCATCCGGCGCAGTACTCACTTCCCAATGCCTCTAGCAAGAGCGTTCCTGCGAAACTTTATTTGCATCATTACCGCAGGCCAGAACCCGCATGCCAACAAAGGGATCGTTGTTTCCATACCTGCGCCCCGATGACCGACCGGGTCCGTGTGCCATCATGAGGTTTGTTGACCAGCGACCGGCCCCAATTTACAGATGCTAATTTGGTGTGCAATTGCACTGCTCGGATCATCGCTTCCGTTGCCAGCAATTTCCCACGTAACTCATTTTTAAAATGGCGCTAGCGAGAGACGCGATGCTGTTTGGATGGCGTACGACCGTTGTAAAGGATGGTCGGTGGTTCCTGAATTAAGATTTGCACTTAAAAATAGTTCTCTGCTGCGGAGGTTGCTTTAGGCAAAATTGCTCGGGGCATGGTTAGCGCCCAGGGATCCACTTAGTGACATCGGTGGATGAGAGTGATGATTTTCGTTGAATTTTGGGACGGGAATTAACTTTGACTTCAGCACCGCAAATAAGTGTGTTCTCAATGAGATGCGTACCTATGTAAGCAAAACTGTGTTAACGGTTTCATTTTGAATCCAACTCGTTCCCACAGTGCACATATTTACAAGTTAAATTCTTACTCTAAAGGTAACAAAACAGGTGAAATATATTTATATTTATAATCTCTACTCTTCAACCTCGTTTTGATCTGAATGTCATTTTTAAAATTCAAATGTGATTGGAAACAGTTCTATGCAATGCATCGCACACAGAGTACTATCAACATCCCCCAAAGAAATAGAAAACACTTTTTCCGTCACGCCATTTTTACTTTTCATTCAGTGTATTAAAATGAAAATAATAAACAAAACTACATCCTCGAAGGGAAGTTCGGACTGTATAAAAAGCTACAATGTCTTCTCAAACAATAGTGTGCATCCAGCATATGGCTATGCTCTGAATGAGACAACTCCTCAATTGTGTTTATCAAGCGAATTATGATATTTTTTCGACCCACATTGACGTCCTAATGAGAACTTGGAGTTGATGAGGTTCACGCTTTGTTTTGCGTTGGTAATCATGAACAGAGCTCTCTTTGTTGCCGCCACGTGATCACTGGCTGCGGACAGCTGTCCGTGTTGTGACAACTCTGCCCTAGCACGAGGGGGCGCAGACATAGTATAGAGCGCTGAGAGGAAGCTGTCGAGGTTTCCGCGGTTTCTATTCTTGCGTTATTTCACAGACTTACTGCTGAGGTAAACAGCACGGGTCTTTGTTACTTGAAGGAGCAAAGTGGAAATTGTAGCGTTGAGACTTTGATGCAAAAACTTGATTCAAAATAATAGTTGTTCCATGATTATTGAACTTTATATTCTGAACTTGATTGCTGAGATTCCTAATTTTGGAGAGTCGTTTCTACCTGACGCTTCTTTTTATGATGTGTTCCATCGGTGAAATGTTCAAGAAGGTAGTCGAGATATTAAAATGTGTATGCACTTTTCTATTGCTATTATTTCGTCCATACAAAATAGAAAGCTTAAATCAACTCATAATTATTTAGGACAAGTTCCCACTAAGCGTATAAGATAGGCAATAGACTTAACAAGTTGCTTGCGCTACGACCCATCGGTGGGTCGTGCCTAAGTTCTTCCTGCTGCGAAACGAGGTCGTTTGAAAAATTTTGACAACCTTTCAAATTTAATGGTATTTAATGGACCCAGTTATCGTTTGATACTAATAAAAATGCTAACAACTTTTGATTTAAAATTTGAGTTGAATATTAAACTTCAGTTTGACTCATCGCAGTCAACGTGTTAAGTTAGTTATGCTCTTCTATCCCATGTTTCTAGGGAGTGACTTCCCAAGCGAGATTCTGTTGAGTTACCTCAGCTACAAAAAAAACCTTCGAGACATCTGTCTCTCTCGTGCCACTTGACTGCCTGCAGTGCTCATACTATTCTTAAGCTTCTCTTCTTCGTATTTCCTTCCTCAATTTTCGCAGCTTGCTGTTTTTGAGCAAAGGCTTCTTGAGTGGGAAACTTAGAGATCACATTTCACATTGCATGGGTCTTTTAAGCTAATTAAAGCATAATGAAAACAATAACAATAGTAACAACAAAGTCTTCATTGGTACTTAGAGGTTACCTGCCAATATTCATTATCCTTTTTAAAGTTAAATGAACCAAAACTTAAAATATCTAACTCAACCCATTCTATTCTAACCAAACCTGAACGATCGTCGGTGGTTTAAGGTTATGCAAACCGTTGAACGTCATAGATTTCGCTACGTGTCAAGCGCCTTGAATAACTCCGCAGCTAAATTTTGCGAATGAGTTTTTGGATTGTCGACCCAAATTGACTAAGTGGGTGGGCAGTAATCCTTCCACAAGATATATTGACGTAGTGGACGTCTTGAATAGTAGACGAGAAGATCAATAATAATATAGAAGTAATTGTAACAATAGCTTAAGTATATTCGATTCCAAAAGTTGGGTAGCTACACTTGAGATGGCAGTGCAGGCTAGAGCAGAAACAAAGAGCATTTGCGGTACTACTACATTTCATTTCGCTTTCCTTCAAGCCATTACAAACGATCAGCTTGAAATTCACGTATGATGGAGTGGTTTCTTGGCCTTGCAATGGACAGTTCTATTTTGTAATTATTGGTTCTTTTAGTATTTTTCAAGAATCCTTCCAACCGGATAGTGCTCCTGAGCAATTCTGAATTATTTTGCTAAAGCTGAGCAAATGAAAATTGAGGTGAAATGTATTTCAAAGCTTGTCGGAAATAAGACCGAAATTGAACCGTATCTGAAGCTCAAAGCACGGCACAGTATATGTGCAAAAAATAGTTTCATCCACGCAATAACACGAAAGAAAGTTAAATTTTTTTTCGTATATCTGAACTAGTTACATTAATTTAGCTGTAATAATTCTATAGAAACTCTAAGCTCACTGCCAAATTACCAGCGTGGCATCTGTTTAGGTAAGAGTTCAATTGTGCAACAATTAAAACAACCAAAATAACAATTATTTCCTGCGCAGTGATCCTTCCAACTGCTCGAGGGCCCTCGACTGCCGAACACGGACGGTGTTTATTTCGTGACCAAATATTTTAATCTGTATAAGATACAAAATGTGTTCGGTGTAATCAACTGGGAAATTTATTCATGAGACGTTCAGGTCTTTTATCGACAGCAATTCAAAGCAACCCTTATGCAACCAGACAACTTTGGGCTCTGTGGTGCAGCCTGATGGTCTCATGCATACCACGATAGAGAAAACAAGGTAAAGTCACTTCAAAGGGGGTAAAATACACCTCCTCATGTTCGGCTAGCCAATAGAAAGTCTTCATTTCAAACAAACTCGTTGACGTCACAATTGCGGCAAATCGTTAGGCTAATAGCGGTGCCGGATTTGGGGCTAGCAGTGTTGTCAAATGCAATATAAGCGCTGCCATTGGTTCGTTGCGACGTCAGCATTGCCACACGGGCGACGAAAAAAGACTGGTTGACCCTACCTTGCTTCTTTTACCGTGATGCATACTACTCACTATAGATCAGCGTCCATAGTTTTGTTCAGTAAATCTATAGTCTCAGCAGCTGTTTTTATGCCAGTCGCAATGGACCCAAGTTACGCTATAATACACATGAAAAAGTATTACATTTACTGGTAATTGATTAACTGATTCATTTTCTCTACTGAACGGTTTTAATTTTTTTGTGCTTCTAAAGACTGAACGTATAATAAGTTATCCAATAATTGATTTTATTCGCTGAGTAAAAAATTTCGCTATAATTACTTAATCCTTTTTAAGCGGCAAATTTACAAGTGTTGAAAATATAAAATTCAGTTGAGCAGGCACATTTTGGTGAGCCGCTGTGGCTAGAGAAGGACGATGAACGTAAATGTCTTCCCATTTGTTATAAGTGGAACACTTGGCTTTAATCCCAACTGATGTAGCAGCTGTGCAATATTTTAATTAACAGAGCTCAGCATACTTGTACTTCAGGGGACAATGTAATTCCAATGGCGAAGGTGAATGTATCAGAGAGACATCTCAGTTTTCTCAACTATTCAGCAGCATCAGAGCCGCCAAATGTTGATACTGTTCAGCCTGATGCGTGGCACAATCATGAACTTCAGTACCGTCCTTTGCGTGCTGAATAAACTGTCGCGTAGAATAGAAGGTCAAAGTTGAGGAGTTTGCATCTCTCCCAAGAGCCTCAAACACAAACTGCGTTCCATGCAGCGTCGGCCGGCGTCCCGTGTTTATTTCCCGCAACGCTTGCCAGGTGGTCGGGCTGATCTGCACCAGCTGCTGCTGACGGGCTGCTAATCCCATCTCCACCACCTCTTCCATTTCCTCCTCCACCTCCTCCTCCTCCTCCTCCTCCTCCACCTCCTCCTCCTCCTCCTCCTCCACCTCCACCTCCACCTCCACCTCCTCCTCCACCTCCTCCTCCACCTCTTCCCCATTTCCAACCTGCTCCTCAAACTCCGCCTCTTCTTCATCTTTCTTCACCCGGCGGGAGTTTTACAACTTCGTCCAGTTCGTTTTTCCCGTTTTTTGCTCCGCGACTCTTTTTAGCGATCGCTTTAAGTATGGAGATCGACCTCGGCGCAGAAGCTCGACGGATGTTAAATAAGAGTGGGGAAATACGGGAAAAACTAGCAGAAAACCAGAACACATGGTGTGATCTTTAGAAAAGGAGGGTGGGGACGGAAAATTTTCTGATGAGGTGCAAGTGCGATATTGAGGAAATGAAAAGAAGGGGTATTGCAGAGCTAGGATTTATGCCATAAATCGATAATATAAATCTAACGTAGAATCGCTATCTTAACAAGCGAGGTGTGAAGTTCCGATGCAGAATTTGAATTCCTATTCTAAGGCCTCTACTTAGTAAAGGGATGGATTTGAAAGTAGGCTGGGGACACTGTACGCTGAGACCGACCTTGTGCGCAAATTATTAAGCGAGACAAGGGTGCGAACGAGAACTCGTGAATACTGTGGAAGACCTGAGCGCTGAGCCATGTATATTAATTAAACTTTCAAAGGAGATGACACAGGGGGAGAAAAATTTTCAATGAGATTTTATGTTCCCCGCATCAGCATCTTTAGAGCGCTCTTTTAAGCATTGAATCGTTTGGTACATATGGCAAACTGTGTTGTAGTATAGCAAGATAAGGCACGCTAGTCTATGTCGTAAAGTATGATATTCCCACACTGATGGTGTATCAGACGCTATAATATGGTATAGAATTTCATGGCAAATTTTAGTTGATTTCCCCAAAATTAAAGTGTCTTGCCGGGATTTCAAGACAAGCTAATTTCGTGCGATTATCAGACGTTGACTGTTGTGATTCTCCGATGCGTAGTTCCGACTCGAGTTAATGGTGCAAAATCGTTGAGGTTTGCATGATGAAAAGTGAATTACTTATCTCAATCTGTCTCTTCTTATTATACAATTGCGTCAAAATTCCAATGTTTTTTAAGCTTCCCAACCTAAGGAGGATGGAATGAAATGCTAGATCACTGAATAAAAGATTTCCTCCAAAAGTTTTTTGCTTGTTTTTTTGCGACTTCCAGAGGAGCTGCTTGATCTGGTAAGGTAGTGGTCCATTGCTGGGAGTGAATTAGAACTTGGATCTTCGTTGTCCAGAGTGTGATGGTCTACCCCCACGCCTCCTAGATGCTAGATTCTCGTTCTATGCTCACGAATGTCCAATGTTGTGCCCGCTGTCACGAAAAACTTTGCCATTTCTCATAATCCGACAGAAAAATTCCAAAAAGAGGCTAGTTAGGTCAGCTCAGAAGAAACGTTCGTAAAAATGGCGGTTTTACATTGATGAAGCAAGCAAGTCAAGAACAATATCTTAGTTTACGCTTGAAGTCTGTTCTGTGTAGTTGGAAAATAACGATGAGTTGTTCAGAGTTCATGTGGTTGACATCTATCGATGATATGAATCTAATTTTCATTTAACTTTCATCTATCGAGATTCCAGTTCCTGACCTTCTCGTGCGGCCCTTCAAGCTTTCACGCCGTTTACGGTGACGTATCGAGTCTTTTGCTTCTCACCTTGGACAAACTTGACTTTTGTTATCGTTACGGTAACCTGGTCATATATGATGGATGTGAACTCAACGGTCGTTGACAAAGCAGGTTCGATTTAAGAATGTGTAGAGACAAAAATTTGTCTTTGCCTGTTCAACGAACCTCTTATTTTCGGCTGCGCAGGCACTAAAAAATTCGCTGAATTACTTGCAGTTAACCTCCGATAAATCTTCCTTCAATCCGCATCGGAAATATTTCAAAGATTAGTGTGAACTACTCCATTGCTAGCCTCACTACTTAGAATTAATTATGAACCCATTTGTAATTAGGCTTGCATCTTCTCCGCACCCCATTCTTAGTCCTGACCTGTTCACACATGACAACTTCGCGTAAATAGCAACGTACATGCTGTCCACACCCCTCACGTTATGCCGCAGCGCTGTGCAAGTGCGTGAATTCGTGAGCCCTTTAATTACTCAGGCTCGGTAATGACCAGAACGACCGCCATGATCTGTCTAGCGGCGCATAGAGCAGCGTGAACTCGATGTCCACAACTCGCATCAACTACGAAATGTTTGCTCGCTTCCAAACACTTCTTTCGTGAAATAAAATTGGTGATCATGAAGTGAGTGGGGACGAGTTACAGAACAGTAATCAAACCTTTGATGATTATTGGCCTGTGTGAATCCCATGCTCAATTTTGTTTTCTTGTCAGTTAAAATAAACGATGGACTTGGCATTTACATTAACAAAGCTCTTTTCGGGCATTTTTCTGCGTGTAGCCCTTTTTTATGCTCTCATGCGTACAAAGAAGCTGATGACCACAAATCGCCTAGAGTTACCTATTACTGGCAAATGTATCCTTCCTTAATGTGCGGAGTTGTGATATTATTGGTGTCAATATTGTGCGCCACCATCAAATTATCTCCCCGCATTGATGAGCTTAGCATCGATTGTTTATCCGAACTGGATAATCGGTATCGAATTCAAACCACCAATATTTAATTATAGGGAACGGTATTGGGATCGATGACGGGGTCGTATGTTCGCCAGTGAATAACTAATGGTACCTAAACTTGCTGGATTCCTTTTAAGTTCAGTTAGGCAAGGGTAACTTCTCCTCCTACCAATCAGAGATGGTGAAGTTGTGTGCGTGCTCTACCGTGAGCAATTTCTGCCGGTACCACTTCCTTGTGCATGCTCTAGGTAAGGAAATACTATTGAAGGAAACTTGCATTGGACAGCGAATTTTACGAGAAGGTGACACGACAGACTCAGACCGTGACAGACTGTGCTGTCTTCTCAGCAGCAATAAAGCCTCATTGATCCAATCATGTCAGTGCATAAATAATAATTCATGGCCTAGTCATTTGTTATTAGATGAAAACTATTTTTCGTTGATTTTTCAGTTGCAGAAATTCTAATTCCCCAAGTCCTTCTCACCCTGCCGTCTCCAAGCTGCGAATTAGTTTCAAAGTAGAAATGTATCGTTCGTTGCGAAGTTTGTGACTCAAAATAGACTTCATCATGGCTTTAAAGGGAACGACACACATTCACTTGATCGCTCTGAGTGTCTATTGAGATCTTTGATGCGACGCAATTTGCTCTCCTTTGTAAATACCGCAGCGCATAAGCCAGCTCAATATTTGCAGGAGGTCTACACTTTCTTTGTCTGCCCAACTGCATCAGTTCCGGTGCAGAATTTAAGGCTCTTGACTTGTTACGCAACCTAATTACTGAATCTTTCTGAAATTGTGTGAGCATCTGATTAAGCCAAGATCAATGCACAGCCTGGTAATCCTCATTCAAATTGCGAGGAATCCAATCCGATTTAGAGGAGGTCTGGATTCGAATTATCGGCGATCAGGTATCAAATTAATGGGTGCTGACTGCAGTTGAGATTAATTTTGCTGATGTCTGTATTCGAGTGAGAGACGTGCTCTTATAAGCGTCTGTCTCTATTTCTGTTGCAATCTACAATTTCTGGCGATATTGTAACAAGACTCGGATTCGGATTTCAGCTTCATAATTTGTTTTTTTACTCCAGCATAACCTGTGTCGGTGTCTCCCTTCATTGTTAGCTCTGATTTCTACCTTCATTTCAAAAAGCGTCGGTTTTCTGCAAAGATTTTTCAATAAAATAATTTGGAAAGATATTTCAAGAAGTATTTCATCATCCTCATCGCATTTTAGACTATTACAATCAGTATGGGCTTTTGATTGTAATGATATTAAAATTCATTTTTCATTTCATTAAATTCAACATCAGGTTTTAATTTCATTATCATCATTGTTATCATTGATTTCTAGCTCAACTTTATTAGGAACAGTTTCTTATTTCATTGTCATCGTTGATATCTGACTATTATGCGTTACCAGCATCCGCTTCTGATTTGATTATCATCTTTGATTTCTTGCTCAACTACACACCATCAATATCGGTTTCTGGCCCTGTTACCATCACTTATTTCTGTCGTAGTGACTCCGATACCAGTGTGGGCTTTTCCAGCCGTTGCTTGATTTTTCGGTCACCGTAGAATACAGCGACTACGAGCTAGATCCAAGTAGCCCTCCATTGTAACAACCGTCAAAAGTATGAAAGTTTTCCTGACGTTCATAGGGTAAGGGTCTGCTTCGTTTTTTGGTGCTCTAGGCCAAAAGGGATTGAAATATTACAGAATCTACCCAAAGCAAACTTTTAAAGCGGCCCACTAAATTTCCGACGCATAAAATTCATGAACGGTTGCCTTCACGTAAGAGTTTAATGGGGATAAGTTTTGTGACGATTGCGCTGACAATTCACGAACAAATCTCATGATCCAACTACCCTTAATTGTGCTGAAGTTTGAAAATATCACTGCGTATTCAATTTCAATTATTTACGGTGTTTTGCAGTACCACAACTTCTGCATCAATTTCAGCGCTGCATGCATGCATCCGTTAAGGTTCAAGTCAAAACTTTCCTTGCATACGAGCCGAGCGTTGCTCTGTGAGGCCGGGAATTGCGTTACGCGTATTTACTGCAATAATATTTCCCTTTCAGACCGAATACTGAGCTGGTTTAATTGCAAATTTATTTTAAATATGCATGATTTGCATCACAGCGATAATTTTTATCAGATGGGTTATTGAACAGTACACAAACGGACTCATTTTCACAGAAACAACATAAATCAAATGAAGCAGTTGCGCAAACACATGTGTACGAAAATAATTTCAGAAATACTTTAGTCTCAACGCTTGTGGCGCACAGTGGACTTCAATCAACAGGCCGCGAACGCCGACGTTCAGGCATTGAATCGGGCAGATTTCCAGCGACTTACGGTCATGCGTTGCAACGCTAAAATAATTTAGTTTGCCACGACGTGCGCGCATCACTGAAATGTGTCGAGTGGGCATGCAACGCCCCCCTGGGCTCAGCAGATCTCTGATGTTTTTGTGCTGAATAGCTGGCCGTGTGAACCCTGCAGGACATTCGAATAATTCAGTGAGGAGTTTCTGAAGTTCGGGAATCTCACAGCTACTTTCCACGCGTGCTGTGGGATATGATGTGATCAAGGGGACTAAACTGCACTTTTCTCTGGTCAATATTTTAAAATTTGACCTTTTTCTGATCGAAATTTTAAAATTTTACCTTTTACCCGGTTAAGAATTTAACATTTGTCCTTTTTTTCTGATAAAAAAAGTCTTATTATTTTGCTATTTTCTGATCAAATTTGGCCAACATTGAAAATTTATCTGAAATATAACCAATTTAGCAATCATGAATATGAAATTAAATGGTGTAAACACCATGAGGCATTCGAAAAAATGTATTTCCAGAATTGGGCCACAGAACTATAATACACTAATATACTTTAAAAAACAACTCAACTCTTCAATCTTTGCTTACATCCCTTAACTAGGTTACTGACTGATTAAAAAATTATACGGGGGTAAATTGTTTGCTTATGTATAGCCATTGGACCTAACAGCACTAACTTCATTCCGTACGAAACATTTACCTTTTCTCTAAAGCGGTTGTTTAAAATAACTTAACGTCATATTTGAAACTTTTCAGGAACATATAAACTTCATAGAAACATAATTAAACACTTTCTCCTACACACTTCTACCGCGCTTCCCAATACCGCATCAGGTGGTGAGCAAGAAACTTGAAAAAAAAATCATATAATATTTATGTTTCTTGGCGAAACTACAAGGAAGTAGGCCAGCTCCCCAGGCACAGTCCTGACGGGAAGTCACCAGGGCAGCGCTCTCGGTGTTCACGTCGGAAATTCGGGGGAATTTCCCGTGAAATGCGGCGAGTGAATTGAACGCGCGGCTCTGCGGGGCCGGGGCCCACATGCAGTCTCTTCGTGGCGGGCCGGGGGCAGCTCGGTCACAATGTCCAGATATATACGGTTGCGGTCATCTGTGTTGTGTGTGGTTGTGGTCATCTGTGTTGTGTGTGGTTGTGGTCATCTGTGTTGTGTGTGGTTGTGGTCATCTGTGTTGTGTGTGATTCTGGTCATCTGTGTTGTGTGTGGTTGTGATCATATGTGTTGAGTGTGCTTGTGGTCATCTGTGTTGCGTGTGGTTGTGGTCATCTGTGTTGTGTGTGGTTGTGGTCATATGTGTTGAGTGTGCTTGTGGTCACCTGTGTTGTGTGTGGTTGTGGTCATCTGTGTTGTGTGTGGTTGTGGTCATCTGTGTTGTGTGTGGTTGTGGTCATCTGTGTTGTGTGTGGTTGTGGTCATCTCTGTTGTGTGTGGTTGTGGTCATCTGTGTTGTGTATGGTTGTGGTCATATGTGTTGAGTGTGGTTGTGGTCATCTGTGTTGTGTGTGGTTGTGGTCATCTGTGTTGTGTGTGGTTGTGTTCATCTGTGTTGTGTGTGGTTGTGGTCATATGTGTTGAGTGTGCTTGTGGTCATCTGTGTTGTGTGTGGTTGTGGTCGTCTTTGTTGTGTGTGGTTGTGGTCATATCTGTTGTGTGTGGTTGTGGTCATCTATGTTGAGTGTGGTTGTGGTTATATGTGTTGAGTGTGGTTGTGGTCATCTGTGTTGTGTGTGTTTGTGGTCATCTGTGTTGTGTGTGGTTGTGTTCATCTGTGTTGTATGTGGTTGTGGTCATCCATGTTGTGTGTGGTTGTGGTCATCTGTGTTGTGTGTGGTTGTGGTCATATTTGTTGTGTGTGGTTGTGGTCATCTATGTTGAGTGTGGTTGTGGTCATCTGTGTTGAGTGTGGTTGTGGTCATCTGTGTTGAGTGCTTGCGTTCATTTGTGTTGAGTGCTTGTGTTCATCTGTGTTGAGTGCGGTTGTGGTCATCTGTGTTGAGTGCTTGTGTTCATCTGTGTTGAGTGCTTGTGTTCATCTGTGTTGAGTGCTTGTGTTCATATGTGTTGAGTGCTTGTGTTCATCTATGTTGAGTGCTTGCGTTCATCTGTGTTGAGTGCTTGCGTTCATCTGTGTTGAGTGCTTGCGTTCATCTGTGTTTAGTGCTTGCGTTCATCTGTGTTGAGTGTGGTTGCGTTCATCTGTGTTGAGTGTGGTTGCGTTCATCTGTGTTGAGTGCTTGCGTTCATCTGTGTTGAGGGTGGTTGCGTTCATCCGTGTTTAGTGCTTGCGTTCATCTGTGTTGAGTGCTTGTGCTCATCTGTGTTGAGTGTGGTTGCGTTCATCTGTGTTGAGTGCTTGCGTTCATCCGTGTTGAGTGTGGTTGCGTTCATCTGTGTTGAGTGTGGTTGCGTTCATCTGTGTTGAGTGCTTGCGTTCATCTGTGTTGAGTGTGGTTGCGTTCATCTGTGTTGAGTGCTTGCGTTCATCCGTGTTGAGTGTGGTTGCGTTCATCTGTGTTGAGTGTGGTTGCGTTCATCTGTGTTGAGTGCTTGCGTTCATCTGTGTTGAGTGTGGTTGCGTTCATCTGTGTTGAGTGCTTGCGTTCATCCGTGTTGAGTGTGGTTGCGTTCATCTGTGTTGAGTGCTTGCGTTCATCCGTGTTGAGTGTGGTTGCGTTCATCTGTGTTGAGTGCTTGCGTTCATCTGTGTTGAGTGCTTGCATTCATCTGTGTTGAGTGCTTGCGTTCATCTGTGTTGAGTGTGGTTGCGTTCATCCGTGTTGAGTGCTTGCGTTCATCTGTGTTGAGTGCTTGCGTTCATCTGTGTTGAGTGTGGTTGCGTTCATCTGTGTTGAGTGTGGTTGCGTTCATCTGTGTTGAGTGTGGTTGCGTTCATCTGTGTTGAGTGTGGTTGCGTTCATCTGTGTTGAGTACTTGCGTTCATCTGTGTTGAGTGCTTGCGTTCATCTGTGTTGAGTGCTTGCGTCCATCTGTGTTGAGTGTGGTTGCGTTCATCTGTGTTGAGTGTGGTTGCGTTCATCTGTGTTGAGTGCTTGCGTTCATCTGTGTTGAGTGCTTGTGTTCATCCGTGTTGAGTGTGGTTGCGTTCATCCGTGTTGAGTGTGGTTGCGTTCATCTGTGTTGAGTGCCTGCGTTCATCTGTGTTGAGTGCCTGCGTTCATCTGTGTTGAGCGCTTGCGTTCATCTGTGTTGAGTGCTTGTGTTCATCCGTGTTGAGTGTGGTTGCGTTCATCCGTGTTGAGTGTGGTTGCGTTCATCTGTGTTGAGTGCCTGCGTTCATCTGTGTTGAGTGCCTGCGTTCATCTGTGTTGAGTGCCAGCGTTCATCTGTGTTGAGTGCCTGCGTTCACCTGTGTTGAGTGCTTGCGTTCATCTGTATTAAGACTGTTTGAGTCCTGGACAACTGGAAATTGCATTATTTTCTTTCAGACAGATGTATCTTTTCGTACTGCTCGTTACATGTTATTGGTAAAATATAGGGAACTAATGTTTTCATTTTGGAACGCATATTTTAAGCTTCCCCATGGAATATTTTCAACGGATTCTTTTGTTGTGGTAGTACGAGAACGAATATGAAATTCATTCCCATTTCGTGCGCCCAATTTTCCACATTAACTCATTGTCCTATACTGACACTAAATTTCAAGACTATGATCAAGAACTTTTGCCTCGCAATTTCCACGTCGTCCTTTCCCTTGCATTGCTCGGGATCGTTGTTGTGTTCATTGATGTATATCATTATTTGACCCCTGAATTTCTATTGATTTCCTGGACATATTTTATGCAGCATTGGAGCAAACAATTCCAAGAAGTAAGATCCAGGCTTCGAGGAAGGCCGCTCCACTGATGCGCGACTCCATCGTCAAGTGTTGGGAATAATTCTCGTATGCGGTTCCCTTCTGGGAATTTTGTGCGGTCTGTTGAAATCCACTATCGTAACTATTCTGCCGGATGGAATTATTTCTTCATTTCAAATGCTGAAGTAATATTCACCCTTAAGATTTCCTTTGTTGAACACTAACTCAGTTAATTCCACAGATCTGATGAATCAGAGCTCCATCTTCGCTCGGCAAATTTTAAAAAAATTCCAAGTGACATTTCCGATGGAGAATGCGTTTTTTCATCATAGCGTTTAACAAGTTTATTCATCTGTAATTTCGATTAGAAAATCAAAACGAAAAAATTATTCTCCCTGTGAGGGCATTCGGTTGTTTCAAATCCTTGAACACTTTTGACTATGAAAAAATATAGTTCAAGTATTGTTTGATTGTTTTATTTTGAGAGGATGAATGAATGAAGCTGCCTACTTGATTTTACTATCTGATAAATTTGTTTCAGTTCAATTACAATATTTTGTAACATTTTTTTTTATATTACGGTATCCAATTATTTTCCTTCTAAAAACTGCAGTACCATGAGTTTCCAATCCTGTAACGATCCTATTAGTGGTTCACTTGTTTGTCGTTTCCTCATTTATCTGTTAAATGATGACTAGTTGCGTGGGATGTAGTCCGATAAGGGATGCTGATCATCAGATTTCAAAGCGCATTAGTGTGTCTTTTTCATCGAACGGTCTGAGCAGCAGCACACTCGCATTCGACTATTAAAGCAGTGAGCTAAGAAGTCTTTATAGGAATAATTCTCTTAAATCAAAAGCCGACCTATAACATAAAAGAGTACAATTCTTAAAACATCGTGAAACATTTTTAAAATATTCAAACCTAATACCTTCTGTTGAAGGCGATATCTTATTCAGGCTTGGTCACACGCCTGCCTTCCCTCATCTAAACACTGAACACCGCCAGTATCTCGTGAACGTCTGCTTCTTCACAGAGCTTTCAAAAACTCGCTTTTTGAAGCGCCTCCGAATAAGCTCAGGCGCAGACTTTCTTCGCGAGCAGCTTGGAATACTTTGAAGAGTTGAGCTTAATCTTGGGAGACTTCAATATTTTACAAAGTTGATTTTCTTTTCAAGCGACTTATAATAAATTCAATGGCTTGGGTTCTTAAAGAGAAGAATCGTCTGAAGTTGAAAAAGAAGTTTAATTTCTGAGAATGAATTTCGAGGCTTATCGTGAGGCGACAGTCCGTTGGCTGGAGCCCCACAACCTCTCAGAGCTTGTAATGAAGTCCTTTGGCTAACTTGAAGATTTTGGAGTGTGTGAACAGTACATAACTGTCATCACTTCTTCTCATAGCTTGTAATGAAGTCCTTTGGTTAACTTGAAGATTTCGGAGTGTGTCAACTGTATATAACTGTCACCACTTCCTCTCAGAGCTTGTAATGAAGTCTTTTACATAACTTGAAGATTTTGGAGTGTGTGAACTGTACATAACTGTCACCACTTCCTCTCAGAGCTTACTGTGAAATCATTCGGCTAAATTAGCATTTTTTAATGATGCAAATAGCATATATTTTAATTCATCCGTGCAAGAGTTTTTGAATTCATTTGCACAGATATGTATGATCTACAGTACCAAGAATTAAACTTGAATTTTACAACATATGCTGGAAAAATTTACGCTATATATGTAGGTATATGAACTACTTCATCCACTGAGGAAATCTAATTCCGTCGTTTTATATTTGTAATTTTCAAGAGAATAACCTTGAAGTTTACTTGCTCGTATTTCAGTACATCAATTGCATAGTTCTGTACTTAGATGCAAAATTTTAATTCTTTCAACATTATTACGAGTTTCATTGTTTTTCAGTGAAAAATATATTCTAATCTAAAGTAAAAATTGTGAAAATCTCTTCATTTTAATTATTTATTTCAATGCATTAAATAACGCATGGTGTGCCTATTTCAACAAGAAAGTACTACCTCGCAAAATAACTGAAACGTGTCGACGGCATTTCAAAATTGAAGCTCCATATTTTATAATTTTTATATCGTTAATTAAATATATCACGTACTTTCATGAGACGCATTATTTATCGTATTAATTCGCTTAAAAACGTCTAGGCTAGTAAATGAATAAACGAACATTGCGTATTTTTTAGGACAAATTTTCAACAAATTATTCAAGAACTACCAAAGCATGGTTCACAAGAAGTTCGAAGAACTCAGGTCCACAAGTTTGGGAAGCAAAAACTTCATCAGGAGCCTTATTTAAGAGTCGGTACACTCGAAATAAGTGATGAGAAAGCTGAGACGGGCAGAATAAACAATCATCTCTCATGTAGTTTACTAACTTTTCTTTCAGTGCAATTCATTGAGGCTGCTTTTTTGTTCACTCTCTGTTTAGATGACGCCATGTTTTCATTTTTAGTCTTGATGGTCGAGGCATCCTACTCTATGGACCAAAAGTTCGACTGACAGTTGAGGGTTCCATAGATTTTCGATTTAGCCCGAGCAAGTTTTGAGTCTTCCAATGTGACCGATTGTCTTCAAACAAACACACAATGAGCATCTGATGTATTTTTCTTGTTTCATCTGCCTCATAATTTGAGAATTATTTTAGAATTCTCAGGTAAAAGTAAAGCTGTAGAGTTGTTCCAAGTGCTAGTGCTAGTATATCTTAAATAACAAACTAAGCCTCTAAATGCGCTATAAGAATAATTAAAACTTTGGCTATACTTTCTGTACCTCTAGTGTGACTCTACCACAGCTTCTAGTTAAGTCTAACACGACCGTTATGTTAAAATTGTTGAATTAAAAATAAAAAACTTATAATCATTTTGGTCCTCATGCTTATGTGTACATATATATATATATATGTATATTTGTGTATGTTTATGTTTGTATATATGTATGTGGATATATATTTATATATTTTTTTCATGCTTCCTTAAAATGACACTTTTGAAAATTGGTCGAAACAAGCGATTCATATATTATTTCCTGGCGTCAAGAATTGCGAAGTTTGATGTCATGTACATGTAAACTGTCAAAAGTGTTTTCACCCCACAATGAAAATGCATCGTCCATGAAATTGTGTTATTTCTTATAATTATCACATCATGTATTATCAAATATAGATTAAGCAATTAAGAAGGAGTAGATTGCCCTCAATCATTTCTTTTCGACTAGTGACATGGGTATTACAAGACTCATGTGTATGTATCATCTAAGTGTATTAACTTTAAGATATTTAGAAACCAATGATTGTAATTTTGTACAATCTCTATTGGAAATAAAGTGTTTTTTTTTCTTCCACTCACAACTTTGATTCAATGAAAGTCAAACTCTACCACTCCGAATCCACCACGGCATCTACGTAATTCCAACTCTATCACATCGATTCTGACACTTTTTATATGTTAGTCCAGCTCAACAAGTTCGGCTCTACTAATACCACTATAAAAAAGTCGAATTTACAGCTCCAACTCTACATGCAAGTTCAAATTTCAAATATAACGGTGTTATCCCGACTCAATAAGTCTGACTTTTTGCTTCCACATTGTGAAACTCATTTCAACGACCCTTGAGGATGATTCTACACAACTTATTCTTCGGAGTATTTCCGACGTTTCAAGTGAGCGGAATTCGTTCTCGTTCTCGTCGAATTATTTTATGAGGCAAACTCTGCGGCGGTTAGGGAGTCCATGAAATATATTCTCGAGTAGCATTTGCTAGATTTGATATCAAGTCCTTGACAGAGCGAATGTTATTTGAGAATGAATCGCATTTAGATGATAGAAATGCATTTTACACTTGCAAAAGATGTGCAGAATATTTTTCTTCGTGCGTAAGAAACTTATCGTATTATGAAAACTACTCTGGCATTTTGTCATCGGATTTTGGCCCGCTTTATTTTATCCGTGAATGCATGCTTGTGATAAATACAATCAATATTTGGAAGTACAGTGGGCATAATCTTTAAACTGTTACCGAATTTCTAATTAAGAAACTCTGTTCGTACATCACCGTGCCGTACATTAAGCGGACTTGTGTGCAAGCTACTGTTTTTAACCTTGCTACACAGCAGCACTCAGGCTTCGCACTTGGTGTCCATCAACTCTTCATGCCCACGTAAACTTACATGAGTGTCAGTGTGCTCGTTTTGAGTAGAATTCCGGAGTGTTACTTTGGATTCCAGTATGGGATAGATTGGAACCCAAATTACGCCGTCATAGCGATAGAGCTACCGGCGTTAGTTATTTCAAGTCGATTTAGCTACGGCGTGTGCAAATTCAGGTTAGTATCTTGTTCGAGTAAAATTTAACCATAGATATCTCCAATATTTCACAACGCCAAAGAGTTGTTGGATGTTGTGTGCTCTGTATGTTTACATCTTAATTTAAAAATAAAATGACGCAGCAATAGCATGCATCGCGTTCAAGTCAACTAAGAAAATTTCGTGTTGCTAGCTGTATCGCTACAACGACGTAAATTGGTTGAATATTCAACCTTTCAACATGTATTTACATCAATGAGGTCTTAGGCTAAAGTGTGGTGCGACCCTATGCAAAAGTCTTCTGATTTTACTTTTTCAGCCCGCAAATAGGCAAGCATATCAAATCATTATTCGTTTTAACATTCTTGATTGCAGCTCGTTGTTCATATTTACTATTCATTATACATACTATTAAAATGTTCACGAATTTTTCTTCTATAAACTTAACCACAACTTCACCACGCTAAAAACTCTGCACTTAACGCAATGTGCCCTGCTGTTAAGAGCGAGAGCGATTTATGTCACTGAGGACCAAGGGTAATTGAAAAAGACTAGAGGCAAAATTCATTCCATGATTAAATTTTTGTGTTCTATTCAGCTGACTATCTCAGAGTTAGCTTAAACGAAATTAGCTTTCATCCTTGACGCTGTTTGCGTCGGTCGCTTCCGTAGTCCGTGGTAGCTTATAAATTAGACTTGCAGACATCCTCCAGCGCTGCTAATCTCAATCTTTTCAGGTTTTCAGACTGAGGAAATTGCATCTCACCAAGTCGGGATCAGTCACAACTTGACTGCAATAGGCCATGCGGTGGTGGATACAGGGCTCTGTGCTGAAGATTTCATCACCTGTATCTCAAAACTCGTTTTATTGTTTAGAGTTGGAATTTTTTTTGTCGACATCATTTGTCTTTCTTGCTCCTAAAGCTTGAAGTTAGGTGGCTTGCCCCTGGATACGGGCTTTGTTTCAGGTACCAAATAATCTCAAGTGAGTGCAAAAGTATCAGATTGCAGCGAAATTCATCACTAATCGTATTGTTACACCTACAGGGCGACTACTATCTAACTGACATCCTAAAACTAATTTAATGGTTGGGAAATTTTAACTATCATTATACGGTCATTATAGTCGAAGAGAAAACGTGACCATCAGCTTGCTGCATTTGAAATTGCGAAAAAATCCAATTAAGAAACATTGCCCGTTTTTCTATGAGAAGGGTTAACTATCTGCTGACATTTTTTTATTACAGCTGTACAGAAATTCCATCCATAACTGGGTGACCCTCTTTCACACATCTCGTAAAGAACGTCGTAAACTTCGCAGAAATTGTGAAAGCAAACGTTTCAAGGATGACCGACCTCAATAGCAGTTACTTTCACTTGTGGTTCTCGTCAGGATTTAAGCCGAGCTTCAGAGGAGCATCTGTTGCTCAAGCCCTGAGTTAAATGGTACGCCTTGTTTTTATCTTGCCGGCAGCTGCGGCCGTAAAGCTTGCCGGGGGAATCTGTGCAGTCTTCCAGCTCGGGACTCGGGCTTTTATAACTGCGGCTGGCCGGCAATACGGACTTACTGTGGCGGATAAATGCGGGGCTACATGGAAGCTTCAGAAAATATAAGTTCACCAGGGTATGAACTGAAAATACTGATTCTGAGGGATCGAAACTATTTTATCCTATTGCTGTTGAGAGCTGATTATGTTACATGGAAGTAATATTACATAGTTACTCGCTGAATCGCAAGATACGGTTTTGAAAAAAGGAAACTCGAATGTGATAGTGCTATTCTACTACCACGAAATGTTAATGCTTCGCATTCCCTCGGCTTTATCGATGCTAAACTTAACACAATGCTTATCAATGTTGTATGTATGGCAAAATACGACTTTAGGACGATATAACTTTGAATAACATCGAAGAATCAACGAACAGTTTTACGTATTTTGCCTTGCACAAGAGATTTGGCTGGTATGAGAGCCGTGCTTTACGACGGCGCGTTAACTTTACGACGGTTGGTAAACGCAGAAATGCCTCAAGGAAGAGCAAATCCCCGGGACTTCATCGGGGATCCTGCTTCTGTATACAGGGCGAACGCTGCGATGAATTGCCGAGCGCCGTGTGACCCTCGGGGATTTCGCATTTGTGCGGCACGTGAGTGCTGAAATGCCTGTACTGGTAGCTGGTGTGTGCAGTCGCGGCGCTGCGTCGTCTCAGGCCGGAACTGCAGTGGCTGAGTATTTCGTTGAATAAGATCGGGGGTCCTCGGATGTATGAACCTGACGCTCCAAAACTGGCAAGACAGGTGTGCTCTGATGAAACATACCTCACATGCTAACATGAAAAGACGAGGGTTATTGTTTTGACTAACGTAGGGATTTACATCTTGCATCTATTGTGGTTTTACCGGGAAGAAAAGGTAAAACAATCACGGAAAAAATAAGTCTTGCTACATCAGAACTTTGCGGGCGCTTGTTCTATCATGGATCGATAATACATAACTTAGGTGGTCTGTAGAAGAACCTGTAACTGAAAAATTTCAGTAAATCTACGTTTTTGAACCAGTTCAACACCTAGAAACAAGCACTAACACAAAATTCAACGGCAATATGGATAAGTTGATATATCAATAAAAATGCTGAAGCTGATAACTAGTAGTAGTATGGCACATTTACGTGATCGATGGTATTGAATAATAGTCGTTTACTGATAACCAGGACGAAATAAACTACAGCATGATCAGCAGTTCAGGAAAACAGATTTCTTCACAGCAATAGTATTCACGATACTTTTCAATTTTTCTTAGAACACGAGCTCCATAGAAAAATGAATCTTGTGTCTGAGCCAGCGCATGTTCTTGAAAGGAGAAAGAAACCCTCACTTAAATTGAATTCAAGGCATGTGAGTGAATCTTTAATTGACGAATATTTCAAAATAAATTTTAAGGATAATTTTCATAAAAGAATTACAGGAGGCAATAATAGCCCTATTTCCATTTTCAAAGGATGTGTTCAGATCGCGTATCATTGGAGTTCATTAATGTGAGCAAACAAAAACGTTATTGGCTGTAGAAGTTACAAATAATATTTAAGGAGCCATTATCGTGCTGTAAGGCATATCCTCATAACAAGAAATTTTACTCGTGATTACGGTTCGTGGAAATAAACTACTAAAATTTCCAGCGAAGGATTCATTACAGTTAATTTTTGGGGAGGCATACATAGCCATCAATTAATGCTTTTAATATAGGAGGCATTTTCTCAATCCTCCTCTTATTTGACGATTAAGCAAAAGCAATTATTTCCCAACATAACTCATCACTGACATTCCACAAGAGCTTCGCCAACAAAAGCGGAGCATTCCCGGACAAAGTTTAATTTCCACATTTGCATTGAATTAGCCGTCGTGAGCTGAAGTGTTCACCAATACCTGTGCCTACGGTGTTTCATCCTGACGCAGCTTGGCACATCCTTGAAGGTTTAATTGGAGGCCTTCGTCTGGCGGTCTGCGTCGCGCGATATTGTGTTGCGCAGTGCGGCCGGGTGTGGGGAGGTTCCTCGAGCGACTCTTCATTTTATGGATCGTACCAGGAGTTATCGTTTGGTTGTCGTGACTGTATGTCGTAGGTTAATGCATGACTGAACTTAATCTCTGGTGTGAGCGTTTGGTTGTCGTGACTGTATGTCGTATATTGATGTATGGCTGAACTTAATCTCTGGTGTAAGCGTTTGGTTGTCGTAACTGTGTGTCGTGTGATTGATGCATGGCTGAACTTAATCTCTGGTGTAAGCGTTTGGTTGAAGTGACTGTATGTCGTGAGATTGATGCATGGCTGAACTGTTTCTCTGGTGTGAGCGTTTGGTTGTCGTGACTGTATGTTGTAGATTGATGCATGGAAGAACTGTATCTCTGGTGTGAGCGTTTGGTTGTCGTGACTGTATGTTGTAGATTGATGCATGGCTGAACTGTATCTCTGCTGTGAGCGTTTGGTTGAAGTGACTGTATGTCGTAGATTGATGCATGGCTGAACTATATCGCTGGTGTGAGCGTTTGCCTTTACTGTATATCGAAGATTGATACATGGCTGAACTGTATTTCTGGTGTGAGCGTTTGGTTGCTGTCACTCGGCACCTGTGATTGATGCATGATTCAACTGTTACTCTGGTGCGACTGTTTGGTTGTTGTGACCATGTAACGTATGGTTAATTTAAAAATAAGAACCCACGAGACGATAAACATATTCAATCGCAGATTTTTTGGAACCGAAATTTTTTTTCCAAAGTGCTAAAATCATAAATAGATATATAACACCATCAGAAATAAATTGCATGATCCTAGAAATAAAAATAAGCAAAAATGAATTGGGAAAACCTGGCTGAATGGGCAAACTTTTTAAGAATTTGAGAACAATAAGTAACTTCGCATAGCTCTGACCAAAATTCAGCAGTGACTTGTTGATGTTAATGAACTTGCAATTGTATGTCCTTGGAATATATTTGAACACTCAATTAAACTTACAATTTCAATACGGTCTGGAAAATTTTACATGACAATCAAAGTTACAGGACAATCAAAACTTTTTGAAATTATTCGGCGTCCCAAAATTTTAGTTTGCTCCGACCAATCAGGTTAGATTTTTCCAATTCACATGTCTTCCCTTCTATATCTAGGATTTATATAATTTGTATGTTATGGCATTGTTTCTCTGTAAATTTTTTACATTCACGATAGTTTTCAGCTTCCAATTTAAAATGAGATGTTCTCGAAATCGTCCGATGAGCAATATTTATCTCATAGTTCATTATAAATCGGTCTAACACACGAAAATTTAATTATTTGAGGTCTCATCTTGTGCTTTATTCATATTTAATTTTTGGATGACTTGATTGCATAGCTGATGGTGAATCAGGGCTGGCTGACCATCTGGTTCATTTGAATGCTTCTCTGATGGTGATTGTTCATTTGAATGCTTCTCTGATGGTTGTGCATAAGTGTGATCGTGTTGTTATTTTGGTTAAATATATGATTGACTTATGTTTGAATTAGGGTCTGGCTAGATTAGTGGTTGATCTGAACGAACTGATGACTGGTCTAATGCAGATCGCATAACTGACATGATCAGTAGTTAGTAGGATGATCTGATTTTCTAACCTTAGGGTTGATTTCATAAAATGAATGGCTAGTGCTTCCTATTTTTGATATATGGAAAAAACTCGTAATATCACCAGGGAGATCTTGTTCATGGATATTTCTTATAGGTTATCTTGAGGACCTTCACACCTGAAAAACACTTGTATTCCCAATCCGTGGCTGGTATAGTCTCATAGCTCATATCTAATTTTATTTATATTTCAAAGTTATTTTCAAATCGTAGTCAATTTCATGCCATATTGACCATCATTCCCCTAACAACGTTGATGTTTCGTTGATTCCTGTACGATATGATGGAAGATTTCTTTGCAATTTGCAACTAATTCCAAGACTGGAGTGCACTCAGCCGTCGGATGTTTAATTGGAGAACTACAGAGCTCTTGTCAAATCTAGCTCTGTGAAATATTCTTGTTCGAGGAAACATTGAGTCAAAACTCCGCGTCGCAGTTATACTCCGCGTCGGAGTTATACCTCCAGGAAACTTTCTTTGAAGTGGAGATTTTGTGTTCCAAGTAGGAATGAATCAAATCTTATAAAATGATTGAACTCTTCCGGGGATAGTGAAACACTTTTAGAACAACTTTCACTGGAAATTACACTTGAATAAATTATGACCCCTTTCTTTTCAAACATTTTTGGGAATGTTTCACTTTAATTTAAATAAATTAATGTTCACACACAATAAAGCGTTCAAATGGAAAAAATCTTTTGCATTTTAAGCAGCTCTACCAATGAGCAATTGTAACTTTTTTTGAGTTATTAGCGAAAGCACTAGCCAGAATGAGCCATAAAGAAACAGTTATGACTTTCGGTAACGATCCTTGGAATAAGTATTTATTTACTTATTTATTTATGATTTTCTAAAACTGATTGGTTTGAATTTTTAGCATGAAATAATTCAAATAAAAATCCACGTTGGAGCAACTCAATATTCCTTCGAAGTGAAATTACATGTTAAAGAAATGATGGTGCTGACATTTTTCCTGTCTGACTCCATCTTTTTCTGGCATAAAGTTTCATAGCTCATCGGTAGAACGAAGCCACAAGTTGTGTTGCACAGTGTTGTTTCTTTGTTTCTTACAAGAATAAATTAATTTTATTCCCTAAAAAATTGACATAATTTAGTACTTTCAATAACTAAATTGTAGAAGTAGTGATTCAGATCATAGAACGAATAGCATTCCTCATACTTCCATTACCGATTTTTGAATTTCATGTCTATGTCACCATATCCCCCTCTCGAATCAAAATATCCCACCAAGTTTCTCAGCACATTCAATTCTGCCGCTGCATCGAGCTCGTTGAGTTTATGGTTTCATGAACGTAAAATGACTAAAGACACCTGCAATTCACCACACATCTGAAGGTATCCAGCGTTTCCATTTCTCCTTGAAAGAGACTCGAAGTATCAAATGGAAGAGCCCCAACAAAAGGAATCTGTCCATCATACGCAGAGCTGCTCTGGAGGCAGACAGAGAATAACACACGCGGTATTCCGAGCAGAGTGTTTGCATTTGCGCAGCCCTTGCCGAATGATGAACAGCTGTTGTGCCTTGGAAAGCTGTCTCTCCACGGCTCTGTGTTGTGCTTCTTATGGCTGCTTGCATTGTGCTTCAAGGTGTTCTGGAGGGTCCAGCTTGACTTATGGTGTCATTTTGTGGCCTCGTGCAGGCTCACGAATATTTGAATCGAATTCAAGACCAGAATTATTCAGGAAACCCTGGAATGTAGTTTCCGTAGAGTATTAGCAACTTCGGGTAGCCTGCTTTGAGATTGTGAGCTTGGGTTTGTGAGCTGTGAATGCGATGGTCATTGTTGTGTGTTGGGTTTTGGGATTATGGGTTGGATTTGTTATGGTTGTCTGTATTTCTTAGAAATGTTCGTTTGAGCTTAGCTGCTCCTGCAGCTGTGGGTTGGCTTACAATTTAAACTCTAAATATTTCAGGTAGCGGCAACTCATATGATGATTTAGTGGTTCTTAGCATAGCTTAGATGAGTTGAATGATTTACTTTGAAAACGTGTGTTATTACTAAAAAAACTAGCTGAAATTCAGTTCAGACCTGGGTATCACAGAGATTTCATTCAATCAAGACGGCAATGTTAAGTTTTTTATCGAGTTGAGCTCAAAAGTAAGGAACTCATTAACACAAATAACTCGTAATTTCCTTAATGCCAAGCCAATAAGCTCTATATTTTATGTTTTTAACTAATAGCTAAGTTCAGTTCATGAAGAGAGGTACCCTTGTGTATCTCTCCCATAACTTGCAACCTTCTCAAGGCAGGGATTAGCTTCTGGACTGTTTCTTTTGATTGTCGTTAGAACATCTATCATGAAAAAATAACTGCTCCCATCACATGAATTTTTAAAATTGTAAAAGTGTCGAAATCTTGAACGGAAAACAGTGTAATACGCATTTTTTACAGCACAATAGACATCAAATGTATTTTTGAAATATGATTGAGACTTGGGAAACATTCTCAATATGGTCCGTTTTGTATTTTGAGTTGCGATTCACTTCGCACTGGATGCAGAGTTGACAGTTTCCTTGAAATTGTTGCGAATTCTGACATTTCATTGAAACAACGCAGGTATTTGCTTCAGTTATTTTTGATAAATGAAATGTAGTGCATTAGTTCGTGAAAATTTATTTCTTGTGTTGATTAACAATAAATATTATTCAATGACTGGAATCCAGAGATTTTTGGTATGAATACTATTATTTTAGTCTCATTGTCTGCAGGATAACAGGAAATAGAAATGACTGGAAACGACGACTTCGGTTGATTTTCGGACTCGAATATCAATCGTGTTTCATAAAAAATAATACATGGGCTTATCGAAGGTGTTTTGAAATAAACGTAGCAGCAAGGTCTTCATTTTGATTTTAAATCGAATGAGTAAATCAATCCTCTAGTTCCGAAGGGTAAAATATCTCTTTGACATTTTATTTCTCAATTTAGCTTTTAATGTTAAACCCAAATCATTATTAAAATATCACTACATAGAAAAATTCTCATTTCACAAAAACAGCTCGAACGATACATTCCGCAGTAAAGTGTTGACAAATCCCGGAACAAAGTAATTCAATGATAATACTACTGTACTATGTGGCTTCAATTCACTTCAGATCGACAATATCGAATTGTAACTCATGAGAAGTTTTTCTTTGGTGTGCGATTTCAAAAATCAGAGCTCATGTTTACATTAAGTCTGAGGTTCGTCCTCGGGGTCTACGACGCCGTCGGCAAAGAATCAGTTACCCTAGATTCGATAAAACTTGCTTTAGAATTGCGTGAACTTTTGAATTCATTTCTTGGAGGCTTTGCGAGGGGATTTACGGTGCGAATCGTAAACAACTCTTTTCTTTCCTGCTTTTCTCCTGAGGGTAGGAGCGGGATTTTATCAGGGGGAAAAAATCTTCGCTTTAAATTTCCCATCGTGGAGATAATTGCAAATTCCATTCATAAAAATCCTACTTGTTTGATAATACTTTTGGGCCGATGAAAAAGTACATGAAAAATTCATTTTGGAAGAGACTCCATGTTGAAAAATAGATACTTTTGGAAAGAAGTAAGATGAAGAGGTGCAGAGTAAGCTCTTCGAGCTAAGCTAAAATCTGTCATTTGTTAGGTACCCTGAATTATTTCAGCAGAAATTTTAATTTCACCGGTTCGCGAAATTTGTCGGCAGAGATATAAGCGGCAGCGGAGATTTTTTTTTATGAAATTTTTTGCGATTAGAAAATAGCGCAAGTAAATCTTTAGCAATTTGTAAGGAATGTTATAATTTGAAGTAATAACTGCAAGGTAGCTCGTATTTTCATAAATAGAGGAAAGTGTTCTTTTCATTCTGGATCTCAAAATTACTTCATTGCAAATGACGACGCGTCCGTACAAAAATAATCACTTTGTTAACAAATGGAGTCATTAACTTCCAAGAGGTCAGCGCGTAGACGAATTATAAAAATGTCCAAAAAACTCACATAAGGGAAAACTATGGCTATGCAAGCCATTTCATGATTTTTCATGCGAATGCTAACAAAACAGTTTTATTGATTTTTATTCTTATTGTAAAATAGCATAGTTTTCGTAATAATAACTTTTATTTTTGGGAGGATATCACCCAAATTATTTAAAAGTATTTTTGTGTTCAAGAACTTATAGTTAAGTTACTTGCTACAAACCCGAATATATAAAGTTTACTCCAAATGCTTTTCTATACTTCCTGCAGCTATCCAACGGAGAGTACCCCTCGACTTGCAGCTTTTGGCTTTAATTCCCCTCCCTCTACCGTATGCCAGATCTAAAATCCCAAATTAGAACAAACTAAAAAAAAACATTGAAGAAATTAAACACTTAATAAGACACGGAAAATTCTTTGATTTTCCAAAAAAAATGAAAAAAATAGTTGGAACTAGAACTCTTGTTAGCCATGTGCAATGTATAGACGTAAGTTTAAGAATTTAACCATGATTTTTTACTCATAGCTGGATTCGAGTCGTTGTATACTTTATATTAATATATACAACGGTGTGTTAATGTTGTATTCTTTGTAGGCTTGGGGAAATTTTTCTATCTGCTATTTTGAATGGTTCAGGAGAGGGCCAAATAAACGACACTTGTGCTACGACACTTGCCCCTGCTGTCTTCCAACAGCCACAAATGCAGGTCGATAAATCCGTAACACACCCAAACCGGAGTTTCTAAAAATATTTTGCAAGGTTAATCACTGAACGATAAATATTCCATTAAAGTGAAATTTCTGTAAAAAAAACACACGCAGGAATAAAAAAAGGTCACGCTTTCAGTCCTCAATACGGTGAAGCAGACTGTGATCTAGCGCTACGTCCGGCGTCCTGGAATGCAATGAGCGTGATCTGAAGTCCATCCACCCTTGCTCTAGGACCGTGTACCATAGGAATATGATAATGTGCTCTCATTAATTGTTTATTAGATTTCATGTTAGGAAAACATAGTTAAAAGAGGAACTAACTTCCTCGAACAGAAGTGTCTGGCTTTTTTTCTTGTATTTCATTCCTTGTAGAATTTCTCCACGATCACCACTCGTTTGAATCTTCCGCAACATTTTCTGGGCTATCCAAGAAGTGACTCTGTTTGTTCTGACCTTGCCGTGAAAGTTAATTTCAAGAAGGTCGACGTCTGAGCCCCTTTACTCGATTTTTGAGAGAGCTTCAGTAATACATTTCTAGTCCCCTTTTCCAGAGGACACTTACCTTCCTACTATGATTTGCGCGACGCATTCTGACTGTGGGCTCGCCCAAAATGCACGAGAAAAGTTGTTTTATCCAAGCGCTCTCGGTGTCGTCGGGGGAAAATCCTGTAATCATACAAGACTTTCGCTACATTAATTCTATGTCTTTCGCGAGCGCACTGTGCTCTCTTTTGTATTTTTTTCACAGGTCTTTAGAAGCAGTATATTAATGTTTTATTATCTCGACTTTATATTAATTTTAAGTTTGTTACACTTTTATTTTCCGTACTAAAACATACATTGAACTTTTGAGAAGAATTTCAATCGACTGGGATGCAAAGAGTAGATGTTGATAAGGCGACTGATCATTATAGTTGGATTCCTGTTATAGTTTGCCAACCGAGGAGCAAAGAACGCAATCTCCTTTTATGGATTCTTTATACAAACCCCTTAAACTGCGAAAACTGGTCTTGTGCTTGCGAAATATTTTACTTTAAACGCTACCCATGCGTCAGGCCGGTAGGAGTTAAGACGCACAGGGCAGCTGGCGAGTGAAAATTGAGATGAGTATTAATATATGTAATACGATGCTGAGCCTTTAAAATAGGAACGAAAGTAACTACTAGTTTTTGACTGTAGAAGTTTGAGATGTAGCGATAATATTGTGTCTAACTTCTTGAGTAAATTTGTTTTTCTAAATCTGCCGTTCGTAGATGCTAAATAAATAAGTATTCAATAGATATACGAGTATAAACATAGAAATATATTAAGTAAGGTAAATATATATTTACATACGGGTTTTTTATTGAGCATTATTTCTTCGTCACCAGAGGTATTTGTTTCATAACTATTGAAATCTAGACTATTATTTGAATGGTGTTTCTGAATAGTGAACCCAGCTTTCGTTTAAACGCAAGAGTGACATATCTCTAAGATAGATAAAAGTCAAATAATTAGGCTTGGGATTCTAATGCGTTGGAGTGAAACGTTTCTTTTCACAGCATCCGTTGTTTTGGGAACTTGATATATTTCCAGTGGTTGATTATCACAATTCAGATTCAGCTCAGATCAAAGAGCTCTGAGTCCACTACGATTGGATCAGTGGATGACATATTTTTTTAAAGTTTTATTTGAATATCGGTATTCTGAGATGCATGAGTGTCATCATTCCTCTTCTTTTCATGCGTGTTTTACTTGCAAAATACTCTTGAAACATCTTTGAGGCTATTTCTCGAGAAAATTGGCGATTTTTTGACTCTCTGAATAGCAAAGATTGTTTCAAAACAACATAAGCATCAAAAAACAACATTGTGTTGAGGCGGAGAACGGAACGCTGCTTTTCAAATTGTTGAGCGACACAAAACCTGAGGCGTGACGAGAATTTTTCTCACCAAAGTGGGAGTACATTTTTTAAACTAAAAATCTTCGAGACCCTTGAGCTGGTCAGATGATCCGTGGAATTTTGAAACTGACTCTGCAATAAAGCAAGTGGGCGAAATGTTCCAGCGGCAAAACACTCGCACAGTTTCAAGAAAAACTAAATTTATTTACTGATGGAAACCGAAATTACATTTCCTTCTCCCAGCAAACCATTCTCTTTTGTTCCCATAAATATCGATTACATTTTTCTCCGCAAAATTTATTCTCAATAAGTTCTACAATGGTTGCACGACTTCATGCGAATCTCACGTTGTTAATTACAAATATCCGCTTTCAGCATTTTCAGTTTAGTTCGCGTAGGGTTAGAAGAGAATTATTATATTTCACGTGAGAGCTTCAAGAAGTGATGCGAATAAATTTCCTGTGAGAGCTGGGTATGAGTGAATTATATACAGTCGAGAGCTAGTAGATGTTTTACTCAATTTCATGCGTAAGTTAAAAATTGCCAGAGTAACCTCCACTTATAAAAACTATGGCAAAACCTGCAGTAATAAGATGCTAATCTGCATAATGCCAATCGTTAGCAAGATTTTCGAACAAATAGTTTATTGAAAATATCTTCTGAAATGAAGCTTAATTCATATTTTTACAAATAATTCGGTTTTCCTTGATAAAATTCAACGGTTCAAGCCAATCAAATCATTTACTATACCGCTATTCAAATTTTGAGGAAATAAATCTAGTGCCATCAATTATTTTAACTTTATCAAAATATTTTTGATTGTGCAGATCATTACATACTGTTGTCTAAGCTATGCCTGCATTCCATAGGAGGTCTTCCTCATGAATTACCCAAAACCTTCCTGAAAAACTGTTAACTATGGCAATTCAAGTTTAGAGCTGCAAAACTCAAATTAGGGCTTCCCGCAAGGATCAGTGCTTGGGCCCCTTTCGTTCTTCGTTTTTTATTAACGATGTTGTTATATCAACATCGTTATTCAAGTTGTACTTTTTGTGGATGACATGTCATTAACTACGACTTTCCCCCCTAAAACAGTCTGAAAATATTCAAACTAATAAATCAGAAACGAAAAAGTGTTTTGCTCTGGCGCAGAGCAATAAAATCCTCTAGAATGTCAACAGAATTAGATGTATGCTCTTCCCTTTTAATGAAAAAACACGGCTTCTTAACATTATAATTAACAATGAAACAACTAACGAGCCAAATAATTAACTTTTTAATGAATTACTGTATATTAAATAGAAGTTTGATTTATGTTGTCCATATCAATCATATACGCGTAAAACTATCCGTCTATTCAATTCTATTGGAATTTTGCACTAATTCAAACTCACCCTAGCATAGGGTGCACTTAAAATATTGTACAGCACGTCGATTTATTTATCTGTTTATTCAATTTGAAAATGAAGCATGGCATTGAACTAAAAAGTTAAAATCACAGAGTGTTCATGTTGAAGTAAAATTCCCCTAGAGCGAACTCCAAATGCAACGCACACACTAACAATTCCTTTAGAATCCTAAATATGCTGAAACTATCCGAGTGTTAAAATACAAAACACTCAGAACAAACGAGAGCTCTGAGCTTATTTTGTAAATTATCGTTCATACTATTAATTATGACTACTTGAAATTAAATAAAAGCACACGCATGGTACCATATGACTCAAAAGCTGAATCTCAAAGTAATATTCTTTTTACTTGTTTTAAATTCTGCAATTCCATCATTTTCGGTGTTTGCGATGTTTCCACCAATTTAGCATTCAAAAGTTGGTTTCAATCTCATATGATCTCAAATTACAAGGCAAATGCATGATAAATAAAGACACAAGGATAGGCAAAGAGAATTCAGAGAAACCAAACAAAATATCATCCCCACGATATTTATCACCAAGAATGATGTGCAGGATGAAACTTTAATCAGAGAATCACCAACATTTGGAAATGTATATGTATTTGAGTAAGTGAGTATGTAGGTGTAGGTATGAAACATTTATAAAAATATATATAGCATACCTCTGATAAGAAACATTAACAAGACTGTCAAAGAGTATTTTTCCCTCAGCTTGATATTAATATCCTTTGCATTGTATGCTCAACTACATCTAAGTTGGATGTACATGCTACATCAAAATGCGTTCATCTCTTTCTTGGTTACCCAAATTTTTACTGAGTTATATCAATTACATTTATGCGACCTATTTGTAGTGTTGTGCATCAATGCTTTTTGTACATAAATCTTTCATGTATAGCGTTGGAGAAATGAGTTCATAGTTGATTTATTAATATTCCTCCTAAATATGGAAACAAAAAAAAATTCTTGACGTTTTACGTGTGTTTTTTAAAACAAATACCAGTTTTTATTATTCGTGCAAAATGAACAAATATCAAAATATTCAAGGCAAATTTAAACAAATTCAACTCGTATTTATTACTTAATTCGTTAAACCACAAGCGCAAAAAATTGAAAATGTTGAAATTTCTGTTAACGCTGATGTTACCGAGAATTTTGCTCGGAAATGTTTTTTGAAGCAGGCAGCATTTCAACTGTGGCGCGGCTGCAGCGAAATTGTACACTGAGGAACCAAAAAAGCAGGGCTGGTTTCGCTGCAACGTTGCTACTGATTGTAAACACAATGGAAGCTTTCATCATATTGCGTGGATCCCGCTGCAATGCCGCAATTTTTGGGCCCTGTAATTAGCGTTTTTAACGAAGTGCAGCTGACGAATGCTGCGGGCCTCCTGCGTGAAATTATCTTGTATGCGTAGAGACCACGTGTGTGAAAATACGAACTGTAGCGTTGAAAAAAGCTTGAGAAGCAAGATGTGTTGCTCTTTTGTACGCCGGAGGGGAATTTTAATCTATACTAGAATAAGAGCCGCGTCCGTCTGACCGAAGCCAGTTTGTGATGAGCGTATCTCTGATAAAAGCTTCATCAACTCCACAATTTTCTTCGGTGCTTTAATCCATCAGATTCAGAGTCGTAATGAATATGACGTGTATCGTTAGGAGATTGGAACGTGTGTCACATGATTTATCGAACGTTAGTATACATTTTTGACGGGCCGTGTGCACTCGACCTCATCAACTCTAGAAAAAATGACAATTTTTTATTTCTTTCTGCCTTTATTTCATTCCTCTTTTTTATTTCAAAAAAGGCAAAAATATTAAAATCAACTCAAGAATTGTCAAGGGGGTGGACTGGTGTAGTGAAAAAATTTGCCAGTACCACAGTTAGGTATGACACAATTTTGCTAGGAATGATTACTGCAACAACAAGAGTGCTGGTGAGAGAACTTCACCTACGCTTGGTTTTTACTCAAATTACAGCTGTAGCAAAATCGCGGAATGAAAATGTACTGTAAAGAGAACATTTTCACTAAAGGAATTTCATTACAGCTTGACTTTAAATATTACTTTATCAATGAAAACTATCTCAATCAACGTGTGCTACCAAAGTGTAATTAGTAATAAAATAGAATAATCGAAGTTACTTGACAGCGAGGCCACTGCGATGCAGTCCTGCATTGCTTCTCTCAGCGTAATATGCAAGAAGTCGACACATAGTTCAGTACTCCCGGCAACTTGGAAGTAATCGGTCACACAGCGAAAACAAATACTACTCTGCACTGCAGGAAGTGTCATAGTACAGCAGGAGGACGGTGCACTCGCTCATACCGAGCATATTGCGTCGTAAAAGCTCTTCAATGGGCCACAGCCGCGCGGTGCAGTGTCCTGCTCTAGAGCTCTGACTCTTATTGGGGCTGAAAGTGTCCTTTCTGATGAAGACAGCCCTCAACCCTCTCGCGTATTACACGCAAAAATAGACTGACTTCGCTCTTGACCTGAACTTTTGGGCCGCGCACCGCAAAATCTAATGGCTTTAACATCACCACAAACTCGATGTAGAAGAGGAAATAAGCGATGTTACCTAAACTGAACGTCACGGTATATGGCATCAGTGGTTTTTATTTGATAAAATAATGAATATTTTTAGAAAAATTGTAGCGCTTGCAGCGCTGACGAAATCGTCGCATAATTGTCATTTAATTCAACTAAAATCATATGACCTCTGAATGACATTAAATCGATTATTTTAAATTCGGTGCAGATTATATTTTTGATAAATAACCCTAACCATTTTTGTAAATTATAGGTTAAAAAATGAACAACGTTGCATTTGGTTTCCGTCACATTTTTCTGTAAAACGAGGAAAAATGAAGCTGAAAATAATGTTGGAGCTATTATTCATTCTGCGAGCTGAAAATTTTGCAAGAAAATGCCGAGATTTGATTATAACTAACCAAAATGTTGCATGAAATGTTATCTTGTGTTTTTGTTATAGCTAACTCATGTACAAAACTGAATTATCTCGACACTGAAGCGAAAGAACGTTGCTTCGATATTAGAATATTTTAATCAACTGTAAACAGTTTTCACTGAACCATTAATGCTTTCTTCTAAAAGGTTTTGCAACCGAAATGAAAATTTTTTTTTATTTCATACGCTTTCATTGAGCTCCCTTTTAACTGCAGAGTTGAATTATATAAGTTAGTCTCATATTTGTACTCGTGCTGGGCAAAATGCATGGATTTAACTAAATATCGAAGGATTCTTTTCCAACTATCCAGGTTTGTCCCTGAAATTAATAAAGCTCTCTACTAAAATATATTAGCGGTAAAAGATATCCATTAGTAAAATGCGAGAAAACATTTCTTTTGCGTATTGCGGAAGGCTTCCATTGCGTGGAACACGAATTTGCTGATCCACATTTTAAAATATTGCAATATCCTTTTAATATTAGAAGCAAATGCCAGAAAAAATAGCATGAGATTTACCGAATTCTTACCTAATTAGGAAGCGTGTTCATTAAAAATAAATCTCATGAAACGCATGAATGGACCAGGTAAATATTCCAACAAGTACTTAGATAGTTTTGTTCACTCGATGACAGTGGATAAAATACGGTTATGGTCCTTTACCTTCATGTCAAGACCTGGTAACTGTAACTGACGGACTTGGGATTTTGGGAAGGGTCAATGTGGTGGAGATGCGAGTACTGCGCACTCGTGTCTTATTGCTTTAGCTCTTTGCGTTAACCTCCTCTCATTTAATGGCATCTCTTACCTACGAGAAATATGTCCGGTGTTATTGCTCGTGTTGGTATTATAGCGGCAACCGATTATAATTTTTGAGTTCCACGGTGAAGTGTGGCATAGTCAGACGTTGAGCTCAAGCACACAATAAGCGAATTACCAGAAACCAAATACGGAAACCCGTGCTAAAACCTCTCTTTTCCATGATATAGAATAGTTCATTTGCATCTTAGATTTTTACGAATGGGTATTTTTCATAATACAAAGAATTAAAGTCACGTGCGATGACTAATATTTGACAAAATTAGCTTCAAGCATTTGCCTCAAGAATGTTCTAGCGAAATTGAAGCAACGAATTAGACAGAGTGGAGCAACGGCGAGGATGGTTCCCGGAGTGCTGGCGAACCTTGTATAAGTAATAATTACAATCCAACGTGACGGCACATTCCCGTCTGCATAGACATACTTTAGGCGTTAGCCTATGCTTCTCGATAAATGACCTCTATTTTTTCGCCTGCATGTCGTTTCAACGTACTCTGCGTCAAAAAAAAAAAAAACAAGCGCATCCCGAATTAAGAAAAAATAACACATGCAGTTTTAATAGCTCAAGTCTTACACCAGGAGATAGTTGTACTCTAGAATCTAGTTGTCAGCTAGTTGCTATTTGTACACCAATGGCTAATTTCGTATCGGTAGCTAGTTGTAAACAAGTAGCCCGCTGTACGTGCACCAGTTGTACGTCGTTGTTTTATTAGCTAGTTGTTCTCAGAATACAACAGCATGAAGTTTCCTTTTCCCATTTCTAAGGATATTAAGTTTAACTTTTCCAGGGACATGAAGAGACATTTTTAGCTACCTCGAGCAGCTCTCGTCCACGAGCTAATCAGACTAAAGCAAGTTACGCAGCTCTACCTGGATTCAGTTTTTTCGTACGGTGAAAAATAATTAGCTTATGGCTCAGCTCTGCTGGGAAAATCTTGACTTTAAATGGAATTGCGCCGTGAAAAAATGGGCGAACGTTTTTCTTCAAGCCTGCATTTTGCACTCGATTCGCTTTTAGATTCGTTTTTGGCAAAGGTTTGGTCTCGCACTCAATTTGTTTTTACCTTGGGCTAAGTTTGAATATACGCTTGAAAGCTTGCTTATTGAGTAAGGTATCCAGTTCATTCTACGTATTTGGCAAATGGAAAGTAATGTATTTTCGAATAACTAGCCAAGTTAATGAAAATTTTCTGAAAAACTATTGTTATGGACACGTATGTATAAATTATTTTATAATTGCTTAACTGTGCACCAAAACTCCCGTAACTAATTAGATTCATCTTGAAATTTACAAGTATTGCACTATAAGGTTTTTATAACAAGTATTTCATTTGCTGAAAGTAGTCTTGACTGGAATTTATTTGCTCGAAACTGTGATGAAAGTGTGTTGTCCAAAGTAATTCATTCACGAGTGTTTTACACGAACGGTTAGCAAATCGCAGAGTAACATTGTGATGAAATTTTCCTGCACTGAATAATCTATCTGACGTTTTATCCAGAAAACTTTTTCCTGAACAAAATTTTCGACAAAGTTAAATTGATTACTCCGCTATAAAGTTTATAATCTTTCCTTTGATAGTTCTGTTTAGTTTTCTGTTTCCTTCAGTAATTCAGGAGTTTAATTTCAAGCTTTAGATAAAATAAACATGATGAATGCACCAAGAAGTTAATAAATATATAAGCTCTAATTAAAACCCATCGTAAAAAGGATCATTGTTATTTCTCCCTAAGGAAGAACTGACATAAAAATGTAAAATAATTCTGGATTTAATTATTTATCGGAGTATGGTATTTTAAGTTTCTGCACCATTTAAAAACCTTTTTTACTCATAACCATCATTTACATTCAAATAGTTCAGCAAAAAGCATTATGTACCTCCGCAGAGGACTCATCAATGAAATTTACAGGTTCTGTGACGTATTACGCTGCTCCACAAAAAATAAAAATGCTGCCAGTTTCCAAATTTTTTAAATTTATGATAATTCAACTTGCAAAAAGTTCATGCACTCATGATAAACATTTAATGACTTCAACTAGTAGGAATCGGTGCGTTTCAGGCTAAAAACATAAAAATTAAATGATTTCAACGAGTAGCAATTGAGGGAGAAAACATCATGAATCTTGCGCAATTCTCGCCATTTAATGCTGTGTTAAAATATTGCTGAGAAAATGATGCTTGCATTGTGGCCTGCACCAGCAGGTATCCTTTTCTGGCGATTGAATTAAAGAGACTGCCCAGCTCATCGTATAATCCTCTTCTTAACTCAAGCAAAACTTAAACTCATTCAAACTCTTTCAACCCCTTCAAAAATTCTAACTTAACTTGGCTGGTCAATTTATTATTTATAGCTTTTCTGTGCTCAAACGCACTATTAGTTTTTACTTTGCAATATTTCCTTTCAAATTAGTGTACAGACTACCGAAAGTTTCACGTCCATATCCTAAAGTGTAAAGAATAGCCATCTAGGTCACTCAAATAATAGATAGGCATGATTTTTTTCCCGATCATAGCGATGGCTGAAATGAAATGGTAAGCTTACAAGCGTGTAAAATAGTAATGTTTTTGCTGGAATTTTCATCGACTAGTATCAGCGAGTGAATGTCTGTTTCGCAGAGAAAAGTCTTCACCATTGTGACTAAGTTTGATATTAAAATGGAAAGCTTGTAATTAGTTTTGCAACGAAGGAGACACCCCGCTAATTTTATGAAGAGCTCCGGCCGAAGTTTATGCCAGACTTTTGCTTCAAACTCGGCGTAGAAGTTTTATGAAGCAGCTGTTAAGTGCGTGCCAGAATTGAATTATTTTATTTACAAAAGTGCAATAGACACAAAACTTGAGTTCCGAAGTGAAAGAGATTTTCATGCTTATCCCACACCAGCGCGGAAAAATGAAGAATTTTGTTTCACAGTTCATCATCACACTTTTATGATAAAACTTCATGTAATCATCATTGTTTGTAATGAAAAAAATTGCAAAAGGATTGGGATTAATGTGCCTTACTTGGCAATATATTTCAAGCAGAAAATAATTTTTAAAGGGGTCAAGTAACAAGAAATGTTTTTGGTTTGGTAATGGCCTATTTTTGCCCGAAGAATATGCACCGAGTTTCGGTTCTCGATTATTTAAGGCACCTGTTAAATGTGATAATGGGAGACAGCAATGATAACAGTTCGTTCACAGAGTGTACTTCTAAAAACAAGAACTACCGATAAAGAAACGTTCTCACAAGCCATTAAATTGCTTCAGATTACTGAATGATAATTCCGGTAGCTCTCGAGGTACAAAACTGAATTATAAAAACAATTTCCGATTCATGAGCATTTTTGTTCACACGAGTGTTGGCCGTGTTGATTCCTTAACTTCTAATTGTGCACCAAGTCAACCAAAAGTCCTGAGAAAATGACGTGAGAGTGTTTCTATTTCCTGCATCTTCTTTTTTGTGAAAAGGAGCTCAAGCCGGCTCAGGTTCGCCTACAATATCTATAAACGTTTTTATTTTTGAACTTCGAGTTTTTATTACAGCTGCCAGCCGTAAACTATTGTTTCCAATATCAGCATCTGTAAAATGTCTTTTTTATTGGTCCCGCTCTGTGGGAGTTGCGTAACGGCGTCCGTTAGCGTCGTCAGCTCTCCGATACTCTCGGAAATATTTCCACTCAACGCTTTACTCTCAAGTTCTCAGGTGTCGGTCAGATTTTCTCAGGTTTTATCAAGTCGTGTTCTGAGCTTCTTTGCTTATGGATGTGATCTTTACTCTCAAGTTCTCAGGTATCGGTCAGATTTTCTCAGGTTTTATCAAGTCGTGTTCTGAGCTACTCTGGCTATGTATGTGATCTTTACTCTCAAGTTCTCAGGTGTCGGTCAGATTTTCTCAACCCTTATCAAGTCGTGTTATGGGCTTCTTTGCTTATGGATGTGATCTTTACTCTCAAGTTTTCAGGTGTCGGTCAGATTTTCTCAGCCCTTATCAAGTCGTGTTATGAGCTTCTTTGCTTATGGATGTGATCTTTGCTCTCAAATTTTCAGGTGTCGGTCAGATTTTTTCAGCCCTTATCAAGTCGTGTTATGAGCTTCTTTGCTTATGGATGTGATCTTTACTCTCAAGTTACCAGGTGTCGGTCAGATTTTTTCAGCCCTTATCAAGTCGTGTTATGAGCTTCTTTGCTAATGGATGTGATCTTTACTCTCAAGTTTTCAGGTGTCGGTCAGATTTTCTGAACCCTTATCAAGTCGGGTTCTGAGCTACTCTGGCTATGTATGTGATCTTTACTACCAGGTTTTCAGGTGCCGAACAGATTTTGTCTGGTCATACCAAGTCGTATTGTGAGCTTTTTCATTCTGTGTTGTTCGTATGAATAACTCACCGATAACTAATGCATAGAATTAGAGACATTGAATACATTCATTCATGCTCAGAATAGAATTTAAGAACACCTTTGTACATTTTTGATAAAAAAATCCCCATTCACATTCCATGTCGAATATGCCTTTGTAAAGAATTATCGTTGATATTTTGGTAAATAATTTGTGCGTACACAACGTGTATTTAATTCTTATGCTCCACCTACTGCCTGATCGCAGCGGAAGGATGACGGTTATATATCAAATTTAAAAACATACAGTAAAGGTTTCGCTTAAATGGTAGGGTAATGTTCGAAAGGTCGGACGGTTCGAATCGTCGGTCATTCTTAGTTAATTTTAAATTTTTGCGCTCGGTAGCTATCTAAAAACTCAACCCGCAAGGCCTGTAGTGGTGTAATCTGCTACGCGTCTTACGGGGTGGCTTTTGGATAGCTATCGATTGTCAAAATTGAAAATTAACTTAGAATGACCGACGATTCGAACCGTACGGCCATTCGAACATTACCCTAGTCTGAAATTTCCAGTTAAGAAAAAATTATTTTACGGTTTCATCAGCACCGTCCAAAAAATAACACAAATCGTTTTCAAATATACCGAAAACGCTACTGAAAAATATAAGAAGTATTATACATTCATTGTACACAGTTATATACTGTCCTTTAAAAAACGTTTATCTACGGTACACCGTGCCAACTTCACTCAAACCTATAATAATTTTGTGTTAATATAACATGAGTTTTTTCATTTGACCCAAATATCGTCCAAATTAGTTTTTTAAACTATTAGCTAGAGTTTTAACGTCTGACAGAACAATAGTTTACAGTATTTATCGACGCTCTAAGCATTTTTCTAAGTTGAGACGCGCTAAAACTTGGGTCCAGAGCTGATCTGATATCGGATTGGTGCTGGCAAAAAGTTCCAGTTTTACAGAAACTTTATCCAATATAGAAGAACAAAGCGCGCAGGAATTGTTTCCTCGCGTTGCAGGAATTCGAAAATGTTGAGAAATGTTTTTGGAGTATCGCCAAATTGTTAGCGAACGATTTTCACTCGTTGCTTCAAGATCAATTTCTGGGCTTCATTTTTCGTACGAAACTGCCTCCCGCGAACCAAGTAACGGTCAGAAAAGTTTTATTTTTAATATGGGATCCTAGAGCTTGTGATACTGACTCATTTCAGTGATTATGTTAAAGACTTAAGATAAATGTGTGTGTGAGAGTACATTTCAACGCCTGAAGCAATATTTTGCTATTTTTAAATCATTTATTTTTTTTAGAGCTAATGATTTCTTCTCCTTCCGCCAGATGAATTTCTTCAAAGGACGGTTCAGGCCCCGGAAGGTCATCTTTCTTCCCGGTTTTTACTCCCATCGAAAAACCTTCAATCAACGGCCAAAACGCGTCAGCGTGTTCCTCAGCAAACGTTCACAAATTTTTCACTAGCAGGAGACGAAAGTCGATCAAGGAAAAATGGAATGAATCAAGGGGCTTCTAGCCCGGAACGAAATTTTTGGCAGCTTGCTGTTTCATATGAAAATCAACTCGCCCTAAGAAATAAGTCCTTTGACAAATACCTCGCAGGTGCACGATTTGTTTTTGAAAACGAATTTCTTCCAGTCAACAAGCTTGAGAGCACGAACCATCCTATTTGTGAAGAACAAAAGTGTTTTCTTCACCGAGAGAAAAATGACTCAGCCCCTTCAAGACGTAGAACTTCATTCACGAAGATCGATAGAGTGCTTTTAAATTCAAGAAATTTCCAACTTCCTCGGAGTTTTTCGAAGAAAACTGAAGAGAACAGGAAGAGGCAAAGAAGAGATCTGAAGCTATGGGATGCTCTGTACGTTAACAAGTATGGTTTAACCGCAGGTGGGGATAGTCCGTATAAAAGGAGAAACTTCAAAAATACTCCCACAGCCCTGAGAGAGAAACGATGGTCTCTGCAGTTCAACGTGATGAGCAGAAAACGTTTTGCCTCAGACTCCAGGTCGAGAGAACCTCAACCAGACTTTGGAGTCCCGGCTAAACGGAAGATAACGAAGCGGTACACATCAACTCTGGGCAGGCAATCAGACCTGAATCAATTTCACGCAGATCAATTTCAGCCGTACGCAAACTCGAGGCTGGAATCCATTTCGGGCTCCCGTTCCTCTTCTGTTTTGGGCCTGTCGGCGAGCTCGAGCCTGTCCTCGCGGCTCCAGCCAAACATTTACCAAACCTCGCAATTTTCGCAGACTCAGAGAAGGAATATGATATATACATCTGCCGGACGCCAGATCATTGGCACAGACGGCCTACAATGGACGGCCAAGCCTCCTCGTAAAGTCCTTTTTAGTAACTCCAGCGGAGGGCTGGTGGACTGCTCAGCACGAGGCTCGCAGCTGCAAGTCTCCATCCAGTGGACTTTTGAAGACGGAAGAATTGTCATGCCGGTGAGTGACTCGTTTTCATTTTTTCATCTTGAATAAATTTTGGAAGTAGGATTAGAAGTTAGGAACCTGTTCGTAAATTATTCTTGACATACTATGATCTGTGCAGTCAATCGGGGTTGATCTCTGGCTTAAGGTTTTTTCTTACATCGTTGTTCAGTTAGTTTCCAGTTGAGAAAAATTTTTAACTGGACAAGTTTCGCAATTCCACTTTTAATATTATCAATTTCACACCAAAATAAGATATTGAATTAACTCAAAATACACGTTTACTACAACTAAAAGCATGCAAAGTTTTCGAAAAAAATGTTTATGAGGGAAGGCAATTTTATAAGAGCTGAGTACTTCTAAGTATCTGGCTGACCTCCCCAGTTAGTCAAGGCATGCCACTATGCACAAACGATTAATTTAACCTTTATTTGTATCGCTCCAGTTGTAGCAGAGGTCACGTGGGAGCTTGAGATTTACAGTAGGTATAGTTAGATGAATTTAAGAGTTTTGATGCCATTAATAGTGTGTGGAGTGTCTTGAAAAGGAAGGGTATCGCTTTCACCTTTATTTCATATCATCTCTCAATTGCATGTACAGGTAAATGTACTGTATTGGGCTGTTGGTAATTTTTACGTTCGCCCGAATTGACTCTCGCGAACCGCTCTAAAATCGAAGTTCATGCATGCATTTCTATGAGCGCAAACCCGTAGATACTTCAAAGGCTAATTAGTCACAAAGTTTGGAAATATTTCGGAAGTTCATCAACGACTGAATTTCCCAAGGAACAGCTAGAGAAACAAAAACTGATGCTTTTTTGGGTATCATCCTATGCAGAACTTAGTATTATAGCTCCCATTAAGCGCTATTTTAACACGCAAAACTATTCTAAGTTATTTGAAAATGATCTATTTTAAGAAAACAAAAGACACCAATACAAATAACAATGTGACAGGGTTATTTTTTATCGGAAAACACGTTTCACTCGATTTTTAGACCATGCACTAAGATATTTAAGTACAAAAAATTTTAACCATCTCGGCTATCTGTCCATCAAAATAAACTAGATTATGATGAAGTTACTTCTAGATGAAATCATCGTGATACTGCAAGAATAGTGTTTCCACCATTCCACTCGCACCCAAAACGAAAAACGAAGCACTTTTAATTAACCTTACAATTTCATGGAGAGCACCGTACTACCACTGGCATGACACTTAACGAAATAACCCACTGAAATGTCTCGTAATGCTGTCAGTAACGGAAGTGCCAATATTACCTCCAATACTGTTTCGAGATCGCAATAGAATTTCGAGCAGCCGACCATCTGCATGACCATTTTCTGAATGGACCTGTCATGAACGGGCAATGTCCTACTGATACTGGAGAAATTATCTCACAGTAATGTCCTATTAAATGTTTGGCGACTCTGCTTTTAACAAATATTAATTTTTTTAAAAATTTAGGAATACTGCAGGATTGGTCGCTTCAAAACTTTGCCGTCAGCAGGTTGCTATATAATCGACGAAGAAGAGTTCTTCTATTGCAATAAAAAACAACGTTTCAAAAATGTCCTTTCCTGCTAAACAAAGCAGTATTTTTGCTGCTCTACGGAGAATTTTATGGTGCCGTAACCATGGTACCAGGAATTATTCGAAGGGAAATAAGGTGTAAAAATGGTCTCTGTGTTTATGAAGTGCACGTTGTAATGAGGGAGCTAGCGGGAGAAACCCTGACACCTTTCATCAATGGTGTGCATCAATGGTTTGAAATTGAACTTGAGATCTTGAATTAATGATTAAATGTGCAAGGAAAAAAGTTGTAAAACTTTAAATATTTATAATTAAACTTGATCAATTCTAAGAGGAAGGAAATGATGTTTATATTTATTCACTTGCAGAGAAGGTTTCCAACCTTTATATGTTGATTTATGAAAAACCATGGAGACTTTGCTCATTCATTTTTATTCACCATTCTTCTGTTTTCAAGTATTTCGAATAACAAAATTATTTATTCGTATAATATCAAAATTATTAGTTTAATCGATTTGCAGAAGTCCTCTTATACTTCGTAAACAAATTTAGTTCACGACTTCCGAGTCCTTATTTTATTATTAAGTCTATCCTCTACTCAAAGGTTGCCATCGTACGCGAAGCTTAACTTCTACGGATGAAAATTAAACCCAATATTAGAATTAATACAGTGCACGATTCAAGTTAGCGCGCTAGCCTCAACTTCTAGGCATGAAGATCAGCTCCAACTGATCCGAAGCATGATTCAAGTTAAGGTCAGTCGGAAATAACTGGTGCAAATTTTGAATCGGAGAACGCTGAGGCTCGCGCAAGATGATGTAAAACTTCATGATGGACGGCGAATATTTTCGATCCGTATTTTATGATGAGGATTCGATCAGATGAAACAAATATAATTCAATGAGCGTCGTCGATAACTGAAATAATCTTCTGTATGATTTTCAAATATCATCAGTAATATTGAGGCAAAAAACAATTCATCTGACTTTGTTTGATGAAACAGAGTAAATTTCCCAAATGAATGACATACAAAGAAAAGTACAGCTATGATATTTGCAGTTGAAAACGTGAAACATTTCTCTTGAAGGATTTTAAAGTTGTATTTTACGGTTTGAATCTTGGCCTTGGATTAGAGCATAACACAGGCCCCACGCGAAGAAGCCAGTGAAGTTCTCATGAGGATAAAATTTAGTTTTTTGTGTACGGTAACTAGAGATTAAGAAATCGGAGAAACAGTTCATTGCATGATTTGAAAAATCTCGAAATCTCCGCACAATAAATGCGTGTTAACTTAACTGTTCTCACGGGCTGACCTCAAATGAACAGTAGGGGAAAGCAGGTAATTCAGGAAGGAGAGAAAATAATGTAAGTGGAATATTTTTATCTCGTAACATTTAAAATATATCTCTCGAGTATGTTGGAATTGACTTTGATGTGTATTTATTGGAAATCGGTGACATTGGCCATTAAAATGCTGATGCAGTTGCTTTTTCTGCAATTACGTTATGGAGAGTCCACCCCTTAGATAACAGAAAAAAACTGCAATTTTACAAGAGATTAAAAAAAATTTCCTCTCTTGCAAAATTCAAAATATAATAGCAATCAACTGTAAGCGTGTGTTTGTACCCAAACCAACGTTTTCAAAGTTTGATGAAATTATTTTATATACTTGAATTCCGAAGTTTAAAAACTCGGTACAAGACGATCGCTGGGTCGACCCGCAAGCGAAAACTGTGCAAATAATTCCGGCCCTCGAGCAGGTAATGCACCGATTTCAGCGGAGAAAAATACTTTTCTCATTCCGTACCACAGCTCAGTATCCGGTAGCACACGGAATACAAGTACTAACGCCTTTTATTTACCGTCCTAGCTTTGATTTCTGTTTAGGTTTTTATGCGCTGTACCACCGTGCAGAATAGAATTATTGTGGTTGCATGGCTTCTGCAGTGTGATAAAAACAGATTCAACTCACGTAGGTAACTTCGTTCTTCCGTCACCAGAAACCACTGAGTTCTGTGCACAGGCGAAATTATTTTCCAGTTTTGCCATAAATTCTTTGCCTTATGTAGAAAGTATTTTCGTTCTCGTTCTACGAAAACCTAACACTTCGTCTGATTGAGAAGCACTACAAATCGACGTTAGAACAAAAATAGCGATAAATTGCATTGAGGAAAATCGACAGATTCTGAGTAGGCGACAAACATATCGACGTGAAGCCATGCATGCTCCGCACATATCTTACTATCACATCCAATAACATAACACTGACGTGCTGTAATTTTCCATCACCCCTGTATCTCAGGCCAATACTGTTTGTACATTAACAACGCGAAGACTGGCAGCTTCAAAAAAATATTCAAGTATCGTACCAAAACTTACAGCAGCTGCACCAAGACTTTGACGGCCTCATCATGACCCGCAACAACGACTTCTACAACATCTCCAATAACCGCCTTAGATCTGCAACAGCCTCACTGTAGATTAAAACAGCTACAACTCAAAACTTTTTGGACCTATAGCAAGCACTCCATGGTTTGCAGTAACAACTACAACAATTGTAGCAACTCCCTAAGACCAGCAGCAGTCCCATCAAGGCATGGAGCGACTATGCTGCTGAATTTTCCATAACCTCCCAAGTCTTGCAGCAAACCCACCTAATTCAGACGATTTGGGGCTGTAGTGACCCTACGAAGTCTTTTGCAAATCTTACCAAAGGGTTCAGCAGCATTATTCAGTTTCCCCTAAAATAATGTCTCCAACTTAAACCTGAACTGACTTCTAAACGACGGCCGCCATAGTCATTACGCAACACAGAAAAAGTTGTAAGTGGAAAAGGGCTGAAAATAGATGCATGAAAAATCTGTATTGCATGTAAATCTAGTCAGTGTCTAATTTTATTCACAATAATCTTGCAAAGAACAATAACAATGCATTCGTTCGAGATTCCAGAGTAATGAGTATACTTCCTAAAACACAAATGTTGGGATTTGTTATTCCAAACTATGTAAAGTATCTAGGATAGTTCCATCTGTCGTTGAGAGCAGTATTCAATTGTGGCAGTGAGTACGTACATACCGGGACTCAAACGTTCATCGTTTTAGTATGAACAAGGGATAAAATGTGCAAGAATGTTAGTTAATAACAAAAACAACGACTTGTTTTCAGCAAATTTAGAATTAATTCTAGTTAATGACTAGATGTACCGACGGTCGTGGTTCGAATTTTAATTTAAAAAAATGTTTTTTAATCATATATAAAAAATTTACCTAGAGCAAACCGTAATTATAAACGACGAATAATATTCAATTGAAATAAGCTATGAATATTGTATGAATATTAAACACTGATAAATGAAAATGGCTATCGAAGAAAGGCCCGTGGATACCTTCTAGCTTGGCATAACGCAAAATTTTAATTTCGGTTTCCGTTTAAGAACACAAAAGGGGAAAAATTTGTTTCAGCTGAATTTCTGACAATTTCCATATAATCAGCATCATCATTGCTGAGAAGAAAGTAAATTTTCAACCTCCTAAATTATCCAAAAGAAGTAATTCATCCATGATAACCACTTGCTGCCACCTCTTCACCAGCTGCGTATATGAGTACAGAATTTTGGAAAAGATTTTTAGCACCTGGAATGTTCTGATCACGAAATATTTTCTATCGGAAATACAAGAAATAAAACCCCGTCTGGCTGTCTATAACTCGAGCTTCGAGACCATTTTCTATTCAAAGTCGTGACCCTTGACCGAAAGATCTTTTTATTTCTGTTTCTGGTCCCAGGAGCCCACTTTTAGAGAGAACTTTAAAAGTTGTTATCGACGAAGAAACTCCAGAGAAGTTGCCTTCGTCTCTTGTTTTTGTTGTCAAGAAGTGGGCCGAGTTTGTAGAGTTTGCAGCCTCTTATATTGCGCTTCATAGCAGGCAGTTAGCAGCAACCCACGGGCGTGCATGCTGATCTCACGGAGACCAATAAGCATTGCTATGCTTCCCAGCCTTGGTGGTCATCCGGTGGTAGCAGCGTTGTAATTAGTCGCAGCCATGGTAAAGCTAGTGACACTCTTCACGTATTGGCGGTCATCATAGCATCGGTAAATCATACCAACATTACGGTAGAAGCATGAAATAATTATGAAATTTATATACATTTCTTTATTACAACTACATAGATTCAATAGTTTTATTTTCATTTGATCAATTTTAAAACGTGGAAGCATTCATCTCCCCTTGAAAGCTTAATGATACGTTTGGCTTAACGATGCTTTTGTTTTCTTTTTGTATTTCATTACGATTCTTTTGTCATCAGGATTTACTATCATTTTAGTCACCAAGCTCAGAAATTAAGTCGGAGTTAAGCATAATTTTATATCAATTATACTAAATGTCACCTGCAACATCAATGATGTTCCCTAATTTACTATATTTAGTCGTGAGCTATTTCGCGAATAACTAAGACATTTACTAAATCTGAGCAAAAACTTTGTATTAAGCAGTGATCCCTCGTGCATAAAAGAACCCTGAATAAAAGGTTTTCTCCGCGAAAGTATCGGTGTTGAATTTTGACTGAGAGACTGCCTTGGCTCAGCGACGTGAGGGCGAGTGCCTCGAGTGACGTTTCTGTTTTTTCTTCAAACCACTTCAGTGTCTAAGATATGAATTAATACATTGTAAATGCGCATATATCAGAACTTTGGATCATATTCAAGAGACTAAACTCAAGTTGGAGGAAACTACTAGGTCACGCTCCAAATTTTTGAGAAACGAATGAGCTTGGTCTCCAGTGTTCAGAGTTTTGGCAATCGTTAGTAAACGCAGGCTTTTTCTTTGTCTATTTTATGACAAAACGATGTCAGTCAAATGTATACATATATATTCATATATTTATGCATATGTATACACACACATATATCTATTTATAATGGAGATTTTTCTTCACCTACACTCATTCATAATTGAAGTCATACCATTGCTTTGCACTTTACTGCAGTTCCCAGTTGGTAATGGTCAATTGATTGTGAGTCGTCATTAGATTGGTGTTGTATGAGGCTAGTTGATCTTACATTGTGACATTAGTCATCTTTATTATTAACATTAACGGTGGTAGCTAGTGACAGATTTTAATTAGTGGCTCCAATCAGAATTCATACTGACATTGGCAGTAGTAGCTAGTGACAGGTCATAATTACAGTGGCTACAATCACAATTTATACCGACATTAGCGGTGGCAGCCAGTGACAGTCATTGATAAATGGCTCCAATCACTATTTATACCCACATTAACGGTGAAAGGTTTTAAATGAGGCACTAATTGCATTTAATTTAATCATTAGCGATGGTAGCCAGTGCCACTTTCGAAACTTATCGATGATAAAGATCTTCAGAAGTTCTTCCATAGATATTGTAGTAATCGTGTACTGAAGTAAAAACGAAATATTCCATCTTGAAAACCAAACCAAATTTTTACCACCACCAAGGATTGTATTCTTTTTTTTTAAATATTCTTGAGCTTTCAATCAGTGAGGAGTGTTTCAGCGCACCCATCTAAAAGCATTTTCATTTTCTTTCACAGGAGTGTTTCGTATTCACAATACAGATGCACTCCTATTTTTACACGCACGACGACCATCTATTTTTCAGTGGAAGGAAACGAATGGCTTTCAAAATAAACCGATGAATTTCATTTTTCTTCACAGATTCCCGGACTCGTGTCAATCTTAGCGAATGGCTCCCTGGAGTTCTCTCCGTTCCCTCCCATCCGCCTCGACCCGCTGCTACACGACGCCGCGTATGTGTGCGTCGTGCGCTCTGCTGTGGGGGTGCTGTCGTCCCTGCCTGTCGCCGTGAAAGTCGGTGCGTGGTGCAGGAATGATGGACTGTGCATGAGTCTGCTGACCTCGTAAGTTATTATGTACCCCTGTCGTCCCTGCCTGTCGCCGTGAAAGTCGGTGCGTGGTGCGGGAATGATGGACTGTGCATGAGTCTGCTGATCTTGTAAGTTATTAAGTACCTCTGTCGTCCCTGCCTGTCGCCGTAAAAGTCGGTGCGTGGTGCAGGAATGATGGACTATGCATGAGTCTGCTGACTTTGTAAAGTATTGTGTACCTTTGTCGTCCCTACCTGTCGCCGTAAAAGTCGGTGCGTGGTACAAAAATGGTGGACTGTGAGTCTGTTGACCTTGTAAGTTATTGCGTACCTCTGTCGTACTCGGTTTGTCGCCGTGAAAGTCGGTGCGTGGTGCAGGAATGGTGGACTGTGAGTCTGCTGACCTTGTTTATTAAGTTATTGTGTACCCTTGCGACGATGTCGTGCATGCTCGAATTGTACGAGTTCGGATCAAGATTGTTTCCTGAAACATGGGAGAAGACAGTTTTGTGAGCCTTGCCAGTCTCCGTGAAAGTTGGTGCTTGATACAGAAATAGTGAACTAGGAGTCTGCTAGGAGTCTGCTTCGTTGTAAGTTATTGCGTACCCTTGTGATGACGTCGTGGATGTTCATGATGTACGAGTTAGCATCAAGATACTTTCCTAGAACATCGTAGACAGTTTTGTAAGCCATACATTTGTTTTCTCTAAAATGAAAGCATGAAAGTTTTACCGCGTCGAGTTTCCGTATGCAGATAAGTTCCTCACGTTCAATGTCGCTTTTTTACATAAAATTTACAGTAACATCTGAATTCATCACTCTAAATGTTTCCAATTTTTTGCATGAATTGAAAAAACTGTTTCCCATTCAGAAATTTATCGTCGATAATTCACACAGATGAGTTATAGACCGAAAGGATTGCAATCCTCATCTGAGTGACTGGTGCGGTAATTGGTAAGATGCTAACCATCTCATTTGTGGATGTTAAGATGTAAAACTAGCGTAGCTAAGAATATTATGATAAAAACAAACGTTTCCCATTATAAAAAAATCCATCTTTAGTGTACTGAAAAGAAAAAAATGTTAGAAAATAGTAAACTCTAATTAATTCTTCTGAATAAACAGAAAGTAAAACATTGACGTTAAAAAGACAATAGTAAAAAAATAAAGAACAAGCACCGTAGAAAAATCCAACAAGCAGTGGAATATTTCACCACTGTGTCACATTCATTTATTGATGAACGGTTTTTCAAAATGTACGTTGATCCTAAAAAGCGGAAATCAGACGAATTAGGGGCTGAATCCAAAATTTTGAAATTCGTGCTTTCAAAAATATGGTCTTTTTTTCGAACAATGTTCTCTTGTAGACGATTTTGATGACTCATAAAAATGTTTGAATTGCGCTATGCGGCAGGGAATTCAAGAAGAGTGATCACGCAACCCTTCTCCTAAATAAACTCGGCTGAACTTCTATTCAAGAAAAATTCCTCACTCATAAAGCCCAATACGTATTTTGCTCCTCATATCTCCCTCAGAGCAAGGCTGATATTTATTACAATCTCATCCTCCCTCTATGACCAACCAAAAGCCGAATTGAAGCAACAATATCTTGGTGAAATACCGTTTATCTGGCATTGGGCAGAAGGCTCTGTCAATATCAGGCGCTTTACTGTGGCCCAAACTTTCGCAGAGTATCAAAATTCCTCAAAGAATGGAAGAATTCAAGAGCAAAATAGAGCGTCATTTTACGTCGCAGAGATAATTGTATGCCGCAGTACATACTGAAGAAGTAGTTACGAATTTCTTTCTCTCATTACCCTACATTTCTAAGTTTTCGATTCAAAGTTTGTGTAGTGTGCGCATGCGATATGATTGCTGGCATAAGTACAGCAGTTACTGCAAAATTGTTAAGCCAAAGACCAGTATTTAGGCAAAAAAATACAATGTTTTATCTATTAACTGTCCACTTGTCACTCTACCTAATACATCACGTTCTTATTTTATTCACAAATATTTATATAGGAAATATTTTACATAGGAAATTCGTTGTGGGGTTAATAACATGTTCTTTGAGGCAATTAACTCATTTCTATTTTATTAAATTTGCACGAAAATATATTTTTGATTTTCTGCCATTTCGATCCTGTACTTCTGAATTTAAATCATCTACTTCAAGCTATTATATTTTCATCCCTGATGTCACATGAGCCAAAGCTCACATGTTAATGTATCATACATGGAGACTGCCAAAGGCGTTGTACTCCACTGAGTTCATTCTTACATTTATTTTAAACATTCGTTTATAAACATTATCAAACTTAGATTAGCTTGTTATGGGAATACATTTTTCTGTTTTTTTTTTCTTAGTAATTTGTACAATCATTGACATGGGCTGTTATGACACCCATACATATATGCTAATTAACTAAGAACCTTTATAATAAGATATTTTAAAAAGCTATGTAATTCATCTCATGCATTAACTTTATAGGACATTAGGTGTTTTTTCTTATTCATGTCGTGTAATGTTATTATTAGCCTCGTGGGGCAATTCCTCGTTTCTGACGTTCGTGAATATATTATGACAGCATTATTTAGTTAGTTAATTTCACGAATCGCTCCAATTATGTTGGAAGTCTTTTGGTTAACGTTGTACAACAATTCTTATTCATGTTGAAGAACATCATGAACTGCATTCTTACGCAGACGAATTGTAAACAAAAACACTGAGGCTGCTACTCATTCAACATTGTTAAAATTATTTATTGCCGTCAGATTTTAAGAGGTAAACGTTTCGAGCACCAGGCTCACCATCAGTACAAGTTGTCTGATGTTCCTCTTTTTCATGCTTCTGAGTTCAGTGAACTCTTCACCGCCAGAAATATTTGAGTGGGAAATATCATCAATTTGTGTTGTGTTAAGTGTCTTATTTTCTCCGATGTTATTTGGTACACTAGTTGATTTGTACGAGTGAAAAGATTGTTGCGAATTCCGACCTCACATTCTAAGACCAAAATAATTATCCAAGTTCATCCATTCTACTTTGAACTAAAATCCCTGATATCGCAAGTTACTTAGCTCTGATTACAATGTAGGGGCACTCTACGAATAGCGTTTTCATTGTTGAGTGACTGGGATTATGTATTTTTTGTTTCTATTACTTTTATTTACATGCATAATCAGGCTTAGATCAACGCAGCAAAGAGAATGTATTTTTTCGTGCTTTTCTCTCAATGATTTCTTTCGCCAACTGACATGGGTATTCCGATACCCATGTGTGTACATATATCAACTTAGGATCTTAAGGTGAAGACCACTTGAAAACCAATGTTATACATTTCATGTATCAACTTTTTGGAAATAAACTGATTATTTTTCTTTCTTGGTTAAGGATATTGCCTGCGCAAAAGAAGACTCCCCTGTGTTGCGCACACCCCACAAATAATTGGAGCCCAGTGCTTCCAATGTAAGACCGCTCGCAGTTGTCACACGCATATTTACACACCATTGAAGTGCGCAACATCACATCCCGATTTTCCCTTTGTACGAAGTATGAGCCGATTTTCCAGCCATTTTTTAAATAAACACAGGGATTTATTTGAGGATAAACATTTAAATGTTAAGCCTTGAGAAATAAATTATTTACTAAATTATTTCTGTTCAAATAATTATCCTAAGAATATTTTTACTTAAGAATTATGGAAATTTCTGGGTAGAAAGTTCATTGTGAAGCAAGGAATTTTCACCGTGCCGAGGTTAAGCTTGTATTTTCAGTAATTTTTTATAGGACCTCGTCCCGATAAAAACAAAATTGAAGTATTGGTCAACAGTTAAGATATTTTTCCCTTAAATAAATCCTTGTGCGTATTTCATAAATGATAGGAAAATCGGTTCATTTTCCAAACGAAGGGATACTCCGGATGTGATGTTGCGCACCTCAGTGGTATATCAATTTGCGTGTGACAACTGCGAGCGGTTTTTATATCAATTTGCGTGTGACAACTGCGAGCGGTTTTTATATCAATTTGCGTGTGGCAACTGCGAGCGGTTTTTATATAAATTTGCGTGTGACAACTGCGAGCGGTTTTTATATCAATTTGCGTGTGACAACTGCGAGCGGTTTTTATATCAATTTGCATGTGACAACTGCGAGCGGTTTTTATATCAATTTGCGTGTGACAACTGCGAGCGGTTTTTATATCAATTTGCGTGTGACAACTGCGAGCGGTTTTACATTGGTGGCACTGGACTCCAATTATTTGTGAGGCGTGCACAACACAAAAGAGACTCCATTCGTAATGGCAATAACCTTACCAAGCCATACAACTCGTCTGAAAGAGAACAGTGATTAAATAAAAACAATATCTTTAAAAGCACAAATTTCCAAATTTTTTAATTCAGCCACAAATTCGTTTGATCTCCACATTTTAGATCGATGTACATTTTAAAAACCGCCTGTCATAAAATGAATGTGGCACGGCGGTGAAACTTCCAACTGCTCCAAGACATTTTCTGCAGTCTTCATTATTGGTTTATCGATTTCGATGTTTATTTTTGGTCCATGCATAAGAATTAGTTAGGGTTTAAAATATGTAACACGTTGATTTATTCTTTTTCAGAGCGTGAAGATGGATTTTTTGTAATTCGAAACATTTTTTCTATCATGCCATCTTAGCTACGTTGGTCTTCCTTTTTATCCTAAAAGTAAGAATTCCTACACATCAGCCTATTTCCTCTATTTATGGAAGCATATCTAACTTGTGACCTACTTCAAAAGTTATCAAAGAAATTTCATCAGGTGATGGTTCGAATACGCAACTGACTGCTTGATAATTGTAGTCATTTCAAAACCAGGGATTAAAAATTCAAATACATCGAGGGACTGCGCAATGGAAAGTAAATTAATTGCCTTTTAAATATCACCCGATATAACAACCTCCCATGGGGACACACATTAAAACACCGACTGCTTAGTTTTGCTGAGACACCAAATAAACGTACCCACCTTCCATATCAACAGTGGTGCCAGAGACGTACGAAGCTGAGGTGTACAACAAACGCGTCATTGAAGGCAACGTGGCCGTGCTGACGTGCGAGCTGCCTGCCTACGTCAGGGACTACGTCTCGGTGACGTCTTGGGTCAGAGACGACAAGTTTAACATCTTCCCGTCTCTGCGAGGAGGTGGGTCTTTGGTTCCGTTAATATTTGCCGTGTGAACAGTTGTCTCTTATCTCAGTACAGGTGGTTATCGTTATTATCTCAGTAACGTAAAATCACCACCATTTGATTCTGTGTTATTTTATATGACAGATTAGTAACGAGGGAAAACGTTTTACGCTCCCGTAATGCAACGGTGAGTCTTGATGACACGAGAACTAATCACTTACATCAACTAGTGTGTGTACCCATAAAGCTGACAGCTTCGTTGAATTGGCGAAAATGCCAGGTTGTAAAAAGTATTTTCATTCTTCAAGATGTTTCTTACAGCCATGCATTAGTTTGCTACGTGGCACTAACACGACACGTTTTACGGTAGCGTTACTTTGCTACGTTTAACTGAAACACTAACACGACATGTTTTAGGGCAGAGTCAGTTTGCTACGTCTCGCGGTAATACTAGTAATACGCTGAAAGACGCACTTGCATGTCGGGTCGTGCGCTAGCTCTGATGCGATAAGTTTGCGGTTGGATAAGACTAGCATTAGGTGTCGTGGAGTCGCTAACACGTCAAGTTCTGCACGAATATAGGAGCAGCAAGCACGAATATCCTATGTTCCGTGGCGGCACTAATAAGTTAAATTTGCGGAAGCATTAATTCGAAATTTTTTCACACCATACGTACGCTATGGCTGACTAAGCCTCATTAATGCATTGCACACCGGGCACAATTGATTTGCTCCATTTTCAACCTTCTGAGATGGGGGTCGTTTCTTGCACGTTCTGATACTTCATGAATCTTGGCGACTCTAGCATGTTGCGCACGATGGGTAAAGTTGAAGTACTTCCTAGCTCTGATACAATACGCCACATCGTTACACTAACACGTCGCGTATTTCACCGACTTTAAATGTACCATAGCTCCCCTAAGTTTTCTTACCTTATCAGCGTGAATAAAAAAACGCTTGAGTTTTCTTGAATCTGATGCACCAGATCTTTCACGAGTAGGATATTATCGAGTTTTCATAAATAGAGTGTTCTTTTAAGTCACCGAGCCTTCTATATTGAAACATGTGCGATGAATTCTGCTGTGGGCGCGAGTGGAAGATCATGGAGGCGATCCACTTGAAGCCGCGATAATATTTCAGATGAAGATGCTCCTTATTTTCTCGCTCTCTAGAGGAGCTCTAGTCATTAAGCCTTAGTCGTAAATCAAAAGATTTATTACCTCACTTCTATTGGCTATTGATTTAGCAATAATGCTAAGTCATGGCTGAGTAGATTGAGCCTGTCACTATCATCATACCGCAAGTAACTGCGGCCCCTCATCAAACTTCTTGCAGCCTTTGTTCTATTTTCTCCCTCATGATTTCAATGATAAGGAATGATAATAAAGTTTCAAAGACTTTGACCGATAAGAAATTTAGTTTTCGACTTATGACAAAGGCTCTGTTCAGTTTTAAATGCTGTTTCTCGTTAATTATCGAGCGTTGCTCACAACAGTTACTTAAAAAAACTGAACAAAGACAGGTTCACGTCATTCCATGCATCTGCCGATGTTCAAGAAAATATATAATTCAAACGCTTACACAAAACAGTCACTTGTTTCACTAATTTTTTCGCAGGACGCAAAAATGCAAAGGTGTAATGGTTCATGCTAAATTAGCTTCAGCGATCGGCGAGGACAAGGGTATATTTTTCAGATCCTCGAGTGGTAGAAACATGTATCCTGTATACAAAACACTGTATTTAAACTGATTCGCCGTCACACACACGTTACATAATGAACGTTCAACAAGCAAAGGAATGATTTATTTTAGAACATCAATATAGTGAATAATGATATTTGGATAATTTGGCATCTACAATTATGTAAAGAACTTCGGCAATTTTCGATGAGTATTAATTCTTAACTCAAAATAAAACCGAAAACTTGTCAGAGTCTAAGAAGATCGTTTTCTATTTTGAGTATTAATGAACAAGAAATGGCTATATTTTCCTTTACACTTGTATCTCAAGAGAATTTGAGAAATAAGCATTAACCCTTTACGACGATTAAATTAAAAAATCATCGAAATAAATTCACCTGTACGTCTTATATTTCCATAATATTAACCTTTGTTTCATACATATTATTTCTATAAAATTATTAACCTTCAAAATGCTAATCTAACATAAGCTCCCTGACCAAAAGTTAGTCATCTGCATTTAGTATGGTGGTGAATCTAAAAATGGCCTAATCAACGCAGTTGGGCGCTTACAGTATTGTAAATAGTGAAGTGCATACTGACGATTTATTCTACAGTTATTCGTATCGGTTCCCAGGCTCCAATGGCAATCAACGAATTGCGGAAATTCGTCCAGATTTTTCCCTTGCTATGTAAAACACGCTGGGACATTGCTCCGCTCATCGCTCCTGAATGGGATCTGCTTTGAAAAGAGACTCAGATCAGTAAAAGAGGGACAGAAATGGCGACAGCAGCGAGCCAATCACAAGATCAAGTAGGAGTTTGGCCATTACATCAAAGGTAATGATACCGGTGCGCATTGTCGAACGAAGTCGAACAGATAGAACCACAGGCCGAAAAAAATATTCTAACTGTGACAAAATGCCTCAAAATATTGCACGCTAATTGATGACCATTAATTTTAATACGCCTCATTTCAGCCTCATGTTACGTATAGCACCAGATAACTTTAGTTGCTATACACTCATTTGCAAATTGACCCATGATCAAATGTCTTAGATCTTTCTCGCTTTAAACTCGAATGTCTCCTACAAGCTTCAAGTTTTCCATCACGTTCCATGTCTGGAAATACTTTGTGCTTTTTAATATGCCAACGCAATATATCGTAATCGAGAACGATCTTCCTGGATCTCCTACGCCCCCACCAAGGCTTAGCATCTCCTAGCCCTTTTGCTAACACCAATGCCTCAAGTTTCAGGTTGTTCACTCCATTGTAATAGACACTTACAGCTAAACCATTGTAGTTGACTCAAAGGGATGCTTTATCACCTCGGAAGCACGAGTATCTTAGCTTCCTAATGGCACTATGATCTTTTTCTGACTGACATACTAAAACTTCAGCCCCACTGTACTACTAGTAAATTAGTCCTCATGGTCCTATGTAGTATTTTAGACACACGGTAGAAGAAACAAGGCAGGGTCGAACCAGTCTTTTTTCGTCAACCGTGTGGCAATGCTGACGTCTTGGCCACGAACCAATATCAACGCTCATATTACATCTGGTAACACTGCTAGCCCCAAATCTGACGCTACTATTGGTCTAAAGACATGTCGTAATGGTGACGTCATATATTTTGTTGGAAATAAAGTAGTTCTATTGTCTATATCAGCGGTTTTTAGGCTGTGGGGTGGGGAATGGCGGCGTTAGCAGGTGGGAAATTTCGTGCATATGTTACCACCGACTAAATTACGATAGTTTTTCAATATCTAACAATTTACAGTCAAATGCTGACTTACTCTACAAATCACAACCATTTACAAACTGTTTGCGAACTGTTTGCAAACGACAAAACAACCATAATGAGGTTTGCATGTCATGTTGGGGTCAAATGACAACACTGCTGGGGTAGGATTGTCACAGATGAGTGAAAGGAAAATGGTGTGGTGGGGAATGTTCTACTACCCACCGATGCTGTGGTGGGAAATGTTCTACTACCCACCGATGCTGTGGTGGGGAATGTTCTACTACCCACCGATGCTGTGGTGGGGAATGTTCTACTACCCACCGATGCTGTGGTGGGGAATGTTCTACTACCCACCGATGCTGTGGTGGGGAATGTTCTACTACCCACCGATGCTGTGGTGGGGAATGTTCTACTACCCACCGATGCTGTGGTGGGAAATGTTCTACTACCCACCGATGCTGTGGTGGGGAATATTCTACTACCCACCGATGCTGTGGTGGGGAATGCTCTACTACCCACCGATGCTGAGGTGGGGAATGCTCTACTACCCACCGATGCTGTGGTGGGGAATGCTCTACTACCCACCGATGCTGTGGTGGGGAATGCTCTACTACCCACCAATGCTGTGGTGGGGAATGCTCTACTACCCACCGACGCTGTGGTGGGGAATGCTCTACTACCCACCGATGCTGTGGTGGGGAATGTTCTACTACCCGCCGATGCTGTGGTGGGGAATGCTCTACCACCCACCGATGCTGTAGTGGGGAATGCTCTACTACCCACCGATGCTGTGGTGGGGAATGCTCTACTACCCACCGATGCTGTGGTGGGGAATGCTCTACTACCCACCGATGCTGTGGTGGGGAATGCTCTACCACCCACCGATGCTGTAGTGGGGAATGCTCTACTACCCACCGATGCTGTGGTGGGAAATGCTCTACTACCCACCGATGCTGTGGTGGGGAATGCTCTACTACCCACCGATGCTGTGGTGGGGAATGCTCTACTACCCACCGATGCTGTAGTGGGGAATGCTCTACTACCCACCGATGCTGTGGTGGGGAATGCTCTACTACCCACCGATGCTGTGGTGGGGAATACTCTACTACCCACCGATGCTGTGGTGGGGAATGCTCTACCACCCACCGATGCTGTGGTGGGGAATGCTCTACTACCCACCGATGCTGTGGTGGGGAATGCTCTACTACCCACCGATACTGTGGTGGGGAATGCTCTACTACCCACCGATGCTGTGGTGGGGAATGCTCTACTACCCACCGATGCTGTGGTGGGGAATGGAGAGTTGGTTCACTAAAAAGTGGGGAATTGGACAAAAAAGGATAAGAATCACTGGTAGATGAACGAGAGGAGGTGCAGTTTCCCCCATAAAAATGACTCTACCTTATTTCCTTTACCGTGGCACTACTCTCATACCTCCACTGGTGCTACATGTTACTTAGTACACTGCAGTGCTCGTGCCCTGATTTTACTACTAGCGCGAGTTTCTCAGACCTGTGGGATTAGAATGAACACTCGCATCTCTCGGGCTACACACCACATCAATTGTTACACACTCGCATCTCTCGGGCTGCACACCACATCAATTGTTACACACTCGCATCTCTCGGGCTGCACACCACATCAACTGTTACACACTAGCATCTCTCGAGCTGCACACCACATCAAATGTTACACACTCGCATCTCTCGGGCTGCACACCACATCAACTGTTACACGCTCGCATCTCTCGGGCTGCACACCACATCAACGGTTACACACTCGCCTCTCTCGGGCTGCACACCACATCAATTGTTACACACTCGCATCTCTCGGGCTGCACACCACATCAACTGTTGCACACTCGCATCTCTCGGGCTGCACACCACAGCAATTGTTACACACTCGCATCTCTCGGGCTGCACACCACATCAACTGTTACACACTCGCATCTCTCGGGCTGCACACCACATCAATTGTTACACACTCTCATCTCTCGGGCTGCACACCGCATCAAATGTTACACACTCGCATTTCTCGGGCTGCACACCACATCAATTGTTACACACTCGCATCTCTCGGGCTGCACACCACATCAATTGTTACACACTCGCATCTCTCGGGCTGCACACCACATCAACTGTTACACACTCGCATCTCTCGGGCTGCACACCACATCAACTGTTGCACACTCGCATCTCTCGGGCTGCACACCACATCAACTGTTGCACACTCGCATCTCTCGGGCTGCACACCACATCAACTGTTACACACTCGCATCTCTCGGGCTACACACCACATCAACTGTTGCACACTCGCATCTCTCGGGCTACACACCACATTAACAATATGGTGATTTTGGTTGTTGAAATTTGCAATAATTTTATACTTGAATGCTAGGTGAGTTGAGAGAGAAAGATTACGAACACAACACCCAAAGTTGTACGAGAAAATGAAGAGCTCTCAGATGAAAAATTAAAAGAGCACTCAGCATCTTGCTACGCTGCGAGGGCTGCAAGATACGGAGTTCCCTTTAACGGCAAAATTTAATGTGACAGAGACAAGATTTGAGGATTTTTATTGGAAAAAATTCAATGTCCCGCCCAGAAGGAAGTATTTCGGTGCGGTTTCGTCCTTTACAGCACGCAGTCGAGCGCCGCTCGGGCATGACTGCGAGGATTTAAAGAAACTCTTGGGGAGTTTTGTGCTGCGGGGCTTTGAGGTTCATTCGGCCAGCGTCTGAGCTCCCATGTCCTTCATTTCTACCTCGGTTTTGTACGAGCAGCCACGACTCATGGATCACCAAAGCTGCAGTGCATACCTTGCTTTTTGAACGTCGTAAAGGATTTTAACGTGATGGAAAGAGATGGTCAGTTCTCAGCGTACGATTGATGGAGTAATTAGCGTTAATGTTATTTTTGTCAGTATCTGTGTAACATAAATGAGCTTGGTTTCAAGAAATTCTGTTTAAGTGTTCTCAAACGACCAAGAAAATAAATGGTGAGCAGTCACCTCAAGAATCTAGCGCCGTGGAGGTACTAAGTTGAAGTCCGTGTAGCCACGAGGCGAACACTCTCATGAGTACTCAATACCGAGCTTTTTTCCTACTGAGCTCTGCTGAGATTTTTCTGCAAAGAATTTACCTTAAATTAGGGTTATGAAAAACTACCCTAATGTTAGGTCACGTGAGTGCAGCACCGTACTCCATCCCCTTGTGGCAATACTGGATTTTAATTACAGCACAGTTCAAAAGCATCTTCGTCAGGCTGCCCGAAAATGCTAGTGACAGCTGTATTTTGACGGCTGTCCGACTATAATATAACTCTTTTAGAAAACGATCGTGTTTGTTATGCAACACTTGAGGTTGGTCACACAAGCACTGACGTTGGTAGGAGACCATGAAATACCTTGTTCTGCGGTAATACTGAGGTTTGCTCGTGACGAATTAAACTTTATTTCTTACGTTGTTCAGTCCCTAAACTTCTCCCGTTGTCACACTGAGCTGTCGTCATCAGTCGCTTTTTGTCTACTATTTTCTCACCTTTCAATTTATTGGCAGTAATTACTATAGTAACCCGATGCTAATTTGAAATTTTTCAGTACGCAAGAAAGAAAAAACTGCGTGCATTCATCTCTTAGAATTTGGGCGGCGATCGTTGTGCATCAGTGCTTGGCAGTGCTCTTGTTTAAAATACGCGTCTTTGAACCATGTTTGAAGTACAAAATACGTCATTTCTCTATTTGCAATCAAAGATAGGACTACTCTTACTGCAGTGGTTTTGACAGCATCTCCTCAATACTTGTGCAGTGCTGTTGGCTAGAACAAAAGTTTTTGTTCAATGCTCTAATCACAAGACAAGCCATTCATTCCATTGACTTTTTAATTAAAGATTCAACACTTTGTACCGTCTTTTGGTCCAGATCTCATGAGAACAGACACAGTTCTCTTGGGTGGCAGGCAAGTTTTTGTGCCCTTCTCTCTGTACGAAACACGCGATTTCTCTATGTCTTTTGTCAAAGATACGGCCCTTCCTGAAGTGCTTTTGTCTAATCTCCCTCAGTACTTACGCAGTGCCTTGTCGAAAGCCACTCGAGTAGCAATGCAGTGTCTTCGCTCGAGCTGCCGTGTTTGCGCAAGCCTCGAGTCGGTGCCCCGCTCTCGGATACAATCCTCCGCGCGCCGGAGTCTCCTTCTTTCAAACTCTCCTCTCACTTTTGAAGGCCAAACTTTCAGAGCAGCCGAGGCTTCATTAGGCGAGTCAACGAACTCCGATATTGAGTGACAGACTCAATTGCGCTCGGCGTTGCTTCTCAATTGCCTCTGGTTTACCTGGTGCAGTAATGAGAACGGCTCACAATGAGTTGTTATGTTTCTCGCCACGAACCTCACTCTCATAATTACTCAGTGATTAGGTTTGTGGTCTCTGCAGTCCCTCAACAAAATATTATGAACGGTACATTAAAGATTGTTATGTCACGCTCTTATTTACTATTTGTTGATGATAATGTAGCGCTATTATTCCGTCTTTGACCATAAAATACTCAGTGTTGAGTTCGCTTAGTTTTGTATGCTTCAGTCTATTATTCAACTGCACAAAATCGACGTGAAAAATACAGCTCCAGAATTACCATTACAATTTTTTCTCAAATTTTACCTTGTGCTTAAAACGCAAAAAGACTGTAAATAAAAAAAAACTTCTCAGCATTTCTTTTTTAATTCATATTATTTTCTAACTATACAAATGGCATAGGTCACGTCACTTTTCACCTGAACTATGAAACTTCTAACTTCGTCATTTCCGCTCAAAATTAATTAAATCTACTAATGATAACAAATTTTCTTTTGAGAGATGCAGCGCTCAGCGGTAAATCACCGAACATTTACTTCCCTCAGTTATGGAAAATTCATCTATATTCCTTAGCTTCAATTTCTTGACTCATTGAAGTCGATATCAGCAATATTCACCCAGTGTATTTTTATAATATCAATATCTAAACTCAGTATATTTAATATCATGAGAATTTTTCTTCTGTGTCTTCTATTATATTAACAACCTCACGTTTGTTTTACGTTGGTTTTACTGTGCGTTTATTTTCATCAGTACAGTATTATTTATTACCCTATACAGGGTGTCCCACAAAAATGTCCCCAACTTTTAAATTGATTAAATATCCGCTTTAAATTAACATATTTGAATTGTTTTTTTTTCTCAATGTAGTAAATTTTGTTTCCTCTCTGAATAATTTAAGTTTTTGGAAATCGGTTGAATAACCACTTTACTATGATCGATTTACTGAAAAGATAGAAAAACTAATTGTTCAAAGGAAATTTTTTTAAAACAATATTGATATTTTTACTTATTTTGTACCTTCCAAAAAAACGAACGAGTAAAATTTTAGTAGAGTAATAAATCATTGCCTTGAATAACGTTCAAATAAATAAAGTAATTTAGTATCCTTCGACATACCCTCTACTTCTCTCATGGCAAGTATTACTTCTAGCCTTCACTGAACGAAGATTTTTGCGGATTATTTCACCGTTTTCTTTCAGTTCCCGAAACCCTTCTTCAATTCGTTGTCAAAGAATTATGAATGATGGAGGTGATACATACTTGGGGGTATGTAGGACACATCATTGTGAAATTATTTTTAATAGTAGATATTGAGAAATGAAGAAGAACACCAGTGTTGTTTTTAAAAGTTGTCTTTTAAACAATTAGTTTTTCTACCTCTTTTGTGTAACTCGATCACTGTAAAATGGTTGTTAAACGATTTTCAATAAATTAAATTATTCGAAAAGGAACAAAAATTACTACATTGTGAAAAAAAATGTAATTCAAATACACTAATTCAAAGCGGAGATATAAGCAATTAAAAAGTCGGGGACATTTTTGTGGGACACCCGGTATGTTTGATAACATCAGTATCTCCACCCTGTGGATAAATATCAGTGCAAAGTGTATTCAATTACATCGATATCTTATTTATGGCTTCATACCATGTTTAACTATGTAAATTCCTTGTTCATGATTGTTACAGTTCTGTAAATTTTGAAAGTCTCGAGTGCTATGGTATCACCGAGAATTATCTGGCCTCACTCAATTACTTCAAATTAATTCCAATTTCTTCGAATTACTCAATGTGTACAATTCAGTGGGTGCTTGAAAAACTTCAAAAATTATTTTTATTTAACAATTACTCTTTCAGGCCTTCACTGAAAAATACTATTCCCTCAAATTTTAACAGATAGCAATACTGTTAACTTGCGCATTGCTCTTCTTCACTCTGTAAGACCCAGAAGTCATTTTGTGTCATCTGCCCGTTTTAAAAGAAATGAAATCTTGGTTCATTCTCCGTTTGAGGGAACTCGGCTGGCCATTAGGGAGCGATCTGAGCAGCTTCTGTTCAATAGCTTTCGAGCTGAGGACTGTGCTCAGGCAGGCCGGCGATTTAAAGCTCTATTATCGTACGATAGTCGACGGTTATGAGCAGCTTTGCGGCCGGGTAAAGTTCCCCATAAAAAGCGACGATACTGCTCGAAAAGTTTAACTACAAGCGTTTCTTCAACCACACTTGTCAAAATGTTCCTTCTAGCTGTTTTGAAGTCATTCACTGCGTGTTGATCATGTGTATAATTTTCGTAATCATTAGTCGATGATATGTCGTTCGTAAAACCCCATTGGTGTACCAGTATTAATATTTTTATTGATGGCATACGAGCCTGGCGTGAGCAAATAAATTCACGACACAATTGGCAGCCTTTGGCGTAGTAAATCAAAAGCCTATTCTATATTTTCCCTTTCTCATTCTTTACGAGCGTGTGTACTTTGGGGAGATGCCAATCCATTGTGGGTAGATGTTCGCTCACCACATCGAGTTCTCCAGACAGAGCCAGTCGACTCTAGCGCTTCCTGTGTCTAGTTGCAGGAGGAAGATTGAAAGCAAATTCTCATTTGCTTTTTCTCTCCGACTCCATGTATCTTAGGAATATAAGTCAATGCTGTTGAATCTCTGTAACGCTTTTTCACCAATGCTATCCATTCTCAGCGCCAAAATTTTTAAGAGCTCTAACAAATAACACTGCATGCTGTCTCGTGCTATTAATTATCAAAGATTTCCTGATCAATAATAATGGATATAAAGAAAGGAAATTTTAAGATTTAGAGTTTTCAATCATGGATGGGACTTCAGAAAGCGTCTTCATTGACGTGCAATAATAGATAATTAAGTTAAACTTTTAGACAAGTCAATGACTTACTTGAATTATAAATTTACTGAAAACTTAGAGCGTGTAAAATTTAAAACAAGTTGACCACATACACTAAGAAACGCTTCCTAGTTTAGCTCCATCATGATCTCAATAAAACTCAGCGTATCTCTGAAATAAATCATAAATTGACTGTAAATTAGAAGCATCAGCTTATCATACTTATAGGCGAGACCTGAACATTACAGGGAGCTTGTATCCTCTTGAGATAGCCTATTGATAACTTCATGTGTCTAAAACTTGCTCAAGTTTATTTGTTCTTCACAAAAAATTTTAAAGGCTTTTACAACCATACTACCTTTCATATGGTGTTTGTCATTTCTTTTTTATATTGAGCTGATGAAATATCAGGACTCTAAGACGCTTCCTTAGTATGTATGATTAAGTATCCCGGTATTTTTCCTCACTAGGTTTTCAATGCTGATTTTATTGGGCTACTGTTCTACACTTTTTTGTTTCACTTCTACGTGAATAAATGAACTTCAACTGATTGAAAAGCGATTACATGTTCAGCTCCGCTATTTTTAAACTCACTCAAGAGACCATCATTATAATTAGATCCCTTGGAAATAGTTTGAATGATAATTTCACTTGCGGATGAAGAAATAAACTTCCCAACGTGTTCTTGTCGTGTGCAACACTGCCATTGACGCGTTTACGAACGTGGGCTGTGCGTATACGTTGTTCACCAACATACGCTGTTCTGACGTGCAGTTTTTGCAACTGAGTGTCGTGGAAATTTAAGTTTGCACGTTCTGGGCAGTTGTTACTTCATTAGTGCACAGACAATTCCTCGGGATTGGGTACTTCGCTACGATTGCAATGTATTTCCAATACTTTATTTGCAAATCGAGGGAAATATTGTTTCAGTGTAAACAAATGCAGATATAACGGAACGCTAAATGACAAATAAAGGTCGAGTTACATGAAGTTTTCCGTACGAACAATTGCATATTTGCAAGAGTCAATTTTGAAAAAAGTGAAACATAATTGTACATCAAAATAGATTCTGTATGAGCTATTATTCCCTAAAGTCAGTCGATATGCCTCTGAGAGACGGGTTATTAAGGACTTGGATGTTATCCCACAGAGTGCCGGCACCATTTGAATTGCTGCCCTGCGCTCCATAGCGACACTAACGGGATACTCCACGGATATGCGACGCTTTATGACCAACGTCAGATCGTTAAAACCGAGGCAAATGGATAAGCCAAGAAAATGGCCAAAATGTTTTGCTGGCAGTTTCCTTCGAAAAGATTGATCCCATCACCAAAATGGGGGTGAAGGACAAAATTTGATGGGACGAAAATGAAGTTGAATTTTTGTACAGCGCTTGGCCTCTAACAGCTTAGCTGCAACTTTTCTCAATATTTTTAAACAAGGAAATGAATTATTTCTATGTAAAGGGCTGTAAGAGAGTTCGAACTACGAAAGTGCTTAGGAAAGTTGTTCAGATTATTGCACTGAAATAGAAACACAGCAGGATAAAATCTATGATATTTCTGAAGCACTCCTCACAAAATTCAAATTATGGTATTTTCCGAAAAATGATGCGAGAGGAATTAATTTAGAATATTGGAAATCACAAGTGATGCTCAACCATCTATTAAATAGAAAATATTTACAAAAATCAAACTTCGAACACTAATAACTGAATAACCAATTGATTTTTTGCTCGCGCTGGATGATTTTTTATTCATTAATGTTATCTCTCTGTGTATAAGATAATTTTCATAATCGCTAATTAAAATCGCCAAAAATTTCAAAAAAATTTTTTATGTGTCTGGGATCTGACGTGAAATGACTTAATCTATGTATATGTATTGTCTTTAACGCTACATGTAGTAAAAAGTCATCTCCCATTTAGTCTTTTACATCATTCATATAACTTATTCTAATATTGTGGTCAGTTTTCAGGAGAAGACAATTTGATCTCACATCCGGACCCCTCAGGGGGATACAGGTATTGTATCTATGGGAATTAGCGCTCCCAGGGGGACTATGTGAGGGCCTGAGCTAAAGGTTAGGTAGGCTTCCTTTTTGTTGTAATAAAATAGGTTTTTGTTTTGCTACGGACCATCTTTTTTCGGTTCACTGCTGTCCTGTTTTTCAGCACCTACTACCTTCTTCTTCAACTTTTTTCTTGTTTCATGAACTTCTTCCCTAGCTTACTGTTTCTGTGCACCTTGTGCATAGATTCCACGTTCCCTCAACTCCATACTAAATGGTGCCTTCCTTTTTCCTCTCTTGGAACATCTTTGTCGTGGTTAAGGGAGGCTAAAACTTTCTTATATAATAATAATAATAATAATAATCTCACATCCAGATACATGAGTGCAGCAAGTAGCCTCAATTTGGCAATAATCCTGGTTTACATAATTTCTGCTTCTTTTAAATTAACTTTGATATGTATAAAAATAATAATCCTTTATTCTAATTCTCAATTAATCTTTTATAACCAATTAGCGTCAACATCAAATAGTTACTCGGTGTAGATATGACAAAATCGAAGAAAAAAATTAAGATATCAATTCTCTTCCCATGTGGGCGAAAAGTAGGTCATCAATTGGCGACAAAAGTCTGTCGAATGATCGTTCGCGTTGTCACGGATAGTTTGAAGAAGAGAAAAAACCTGAACACCCACTATGTCCAGACAGACTTCAAGTTACTAATCTATTGATTACTGGGAAACGTTTTGAAAAAGATGCTAACCGGAAATCATTCAGCTTTTGAGAAGAAGAAATATCTCTGCGCTCTCAGTGTCGAGATTCGTCATGAACAAAGGATGAAAAAGCTTGAGGTTAGTGGAAAACCTTTTGCGTACTGTACAAATGCAAAAGCAACGTCAAGAGAATTGTCGTCTTTTGAAAGATTTGAAAGTAAGAAAAAGACATTTTCTCAAGTGAGGAGACCATCACTGTGGGTCTAGTCGTAAGCAGGCAACGATCGCTTTACAAGATTTGGCCAGGGCGTCTTGGAGGTCCATTAAGAGTAAGAGTCTACGACCAAGCCCCTCGCCTGCTTCTTGATGCTTGACATCGTGGCTGCTCTATGCCACAAGTGAGAATCGAAGATGCCACCTGTGAGAATTGAAAGAGGCCACAGGTTAACCAATGTTGACTGCCGGATTGTTTGGCCACGGCAGTCTCATCTTTGGTAGCGTATAGCCAAGACGCATCACTGACTACCCTTTTTCAGCAAGACGGAGCTCCAGCAAACGCCTCCAAGAACTCGTGCAAATGCGATTATGGTCAAGCATTAACCGAACGTCCCCAGAACGATTAATGCTTGACCGAACGATTCCTGCGTCCCCAGACGCCAGACCTGGACCTCCTGGCTTATAGCTTTTAAGGGTCTGCTAAGAACACAGTTTATAAATTTCTTCACACATATGCCGATAATGTGAAATCCTCTATCGAACGAAGGAAGCCTCGGTGAGCAAGATTACTCTCGAAAAAACTTCGTAATGTATTTACAACAACGCTATTAATACATCCGAGTAGAGGTATATTAACGTTATTATAAAACAATTCAATAAACCATTCGAGAAGCAATATTTTGTCGGTTCACACCGCAAACACAATCAATTCAGGCATTGAGCACAAAAAATTTAAAATAAAAGCCGCAACAGAACTCTCGCAGAAGAAGATTGTATTTTTTAATGTTAACATTTCCTATTCCTAAAGAGAACGTTTTCTACCTTATTACAGACGGCAAGTACCACGTGACATCAGACGGAGTGCTACGGGTGTTGTCCGTGACGGCGGCGGACACGCGCGTCGGCTTCCAGTGCCGGACGCTGAACACTCTCACTGCTGTCGCCCAGCTCTCCGCCTCAGCCCGCATTCTGCTCTCTGGTGACGTATTTGTTGTGCTCTCTGGTGACGTGTTTATTCCTCGCATTGATGCATGCTTTTTGCTGGCTTCTGTCTCTTAATGATGGTTTTTACGCCAGTTGTGGAAATGACGAGCCAATTTGCAAGTACAGTGATCTTTAATGCAGTTTAAAAAAACATTTTTCGTTTGATCTGACGTGTTTTGAAAAATAATCGAGTATAAAGATCGGCCTTCGAAACTTTATTGCCTTTCGTATTGGGGTAGCCATGTTCATTAAGAACATTTTCAAGTGTTCAGTTGCTGTTGTAAGTTTATTGCAAGCCTATAAAAATAGCAGGTCGTTTACTAAAATTTCTTCACGGAAAAACTTCTGAGTGTTCATGAAGTAATTTGGTTGCGCGCTCGATTGGCTCACTTTTCGTTTGAAAAATTCAAAGTTTTCCTCATCGAAGAGATTGCAAAGGCAATCTGCAAAAGAAGCTTCAAACGCAGGCCAGTGATGGCTGCTGAAAATACTCTATTTTTGAGCGGTGTGCACTTTGATTAGAGACTGCACCCTGCCTGGAAGCGATGGCCTCTAAGTCGATGCAATCTATACGAAACATGTTTTATGATAACAGATGCGTACTGTGGGCTCTCGTGACGAATCACAAAGTGCATGAAAGCTCGAAAAGATACATCTTTTTTTGACATTTCAATGACACCGTTCTTATCAGTTTTGCAAGATAGGTAGCATGAAGATTTTGTACTCCCAGCTGGTTTTAATCATGCATGAAAATGTGAGTAATATATGCTTTTTGCGCTGCTTCATTGACCTGTGATGAGGAGCAGTATTTCCTTTGTAATAATGTAAGATACATAGAGCAAGAAAAATTTTTTTCCTTGAACACTCAAATTTTTGGCCCGATTTTATTGAATTGTGCAAGATCACTTAAAAATGTAGTGTAATTTTTTTGCTTGAATTGAGTCAACTAAAGTATTAGCTTTGTGATACGCTTGAATCCCGGAAAGCTTTCTGGTTATTTTTTAATGAAACCAAATCGTGAAAATAATGGGAATAGCGTCGTAAGTTTTTTTATAATCCCTCAACTAGTTTAATAAACGACTTAACTGATCGTAAGCGAGCGTTAGGGTGAGGATGAATTATTTGATTTCTCTGCAATATCTGAGCATGACTGACTGATAAATTTGATCCGCTTGTAAACACAACAGCCTAAAATAAAACTAAAATATAATTTTCTCACCTCCGTTGGATCTAACACACACCAAGGTATGGTGCTGGCAAGTGGAATAATAATATCGTAAGCTTAGGTATTAAATAACGATTAAATGAAAACGCACAGCGTTTAACATGCATGTCTAGTTAGAATACAGGATTTTTTTACAGTTCATTCTTTTCTTGAAAGAGGGAATGAAAGACGTTTAACTGCTTTGAAATTTTGCTTTTGTTTGTGTCCCAACGTCATGGGAATAATTTGTTTGGATCTTGTTTTTTACGACAATAAAAATCTCACGTTCCATTGACTGACAGTCGATTAAAGTACTCGTAATACCTGATAATGGAAACAAATCAAAAGAAGAAAACAATTGTACTAAAAACATTGCTATATTTTATTTTTGACAGCAGTTACACAAAGAGAATAATTTTCCAATTTCATATTAAAAAATACGAATTTTTTTCATTTAATTGCTTGTTCGGATAATGTTAATTGAAATGTTGTCACAATCGACAGCAATTCACCTTCAAATTTATATTGTCGACTCTTGTTTTTTTATTATATTTTGTTTGTTTTTTACACTCTGACGAAATAAAGGCAATTTCAAATTCGAAGGATAATATTGACAGACTTCAGTGCACTGGTTCGTTTAACTTTATTTTTAGCGTGTAGTTATAGTGTGATTAAGAGTTCTTCTATTACAGAGATGCCCTTCTAGTATTTGAGCATTGAAATTGAACATCATCTGCCGATCATTTTCCATTGATTGTTCCTCGCATTTGATTGAGGATAACGATAAGGCGTTGCATGCCGCATCTTTCTGAACGATGTTCACAAATTTCTTCTGTGGATAACAAGGCTGGCCTTTTTATTTTATTAGTTTGAGTTTCGTCAAAACCAGACTGCCCACGCGAAGTCTATTAATATATTTATAGTATAAAACAAGTCTATTTCAAATAGGAAGAAGTCATTCCAGTGCCCGAAAACCCCCAGTTCTTTTAAGCAGCGTTGCTCAAAATACTAAATTTTCGACCAAATAATACTTCAACTTTATCAGTCGTCTTTTTTGAACAACAATTACATTCAAGTTTAAAACAGTTTTAGTTCAGTGATGGCACAAGTAGTAAAAACTTCATAAGTAGGTCGCTCGCGTGAAAGCCAAAACGAAGTACAAATTTCGTGTTTCAGAGCAGCGCGGCATGAGCCCTCAGATCGCATTGACAGTCATGGCAAATTAATTACCAATTCAAATTGCATTGATTGAGTTGTGTTTTTGATTGACTGCTCGATGGAAGTTTTCCGATAGCGCAGCATGATAACCCACCTGCCTGCTTCATTTTTTTCGGTTTCGAGCGAGAGTTGGGCGAGAGATAGCTTAGTTGAATTATTTTAAAGTTTATTGCAGGCACTGCGCGGGTGCCCGGAGCAAAATGCGTGTTGTGTGATTCTTTGGCAGCTGTAAATACCTTCCACAAAAAGTATTTAGTATGTGGCTAAGAATTTGTGGCCTAACTAATTAATTAAAGAACTTATGGTTTACAATCCTGTAGCTTGAACACCAAAGTGCGGTTGAATTAACAGTTCTTTTCTCAAACGGGATAGCATTTTGTTAATCTACTCAACCTCTTTCACTTCCTTTCTGAAAACTTTCTGCCCATTCCCCCGAAACTCTTACTTAAATTTACTGGAACATTTTACGCCGGGTAGCTTCGGTACGACAACTGGACGACTTTACCAGGAGCTGACAAAAGCAAGAGAAGGAAGCGTGTGCTCCAAAAAACGCAAGCATTCTACTCGCAGAGCGAAATGCAACTGAGTTTTGGGCATGACGAGTAATAAGAGGAGCTCTTCGCGGGCTGGTTTGAGATGAGTTCAAAGTATATCATGCGTATTTCAATATCTATGATTGCCGTATGGTGTCTATGCTGTGGCATTTTTGAAAGCTTTCGTTACCGTATTTAAGTGAAATAACAGTTTACATATAGCTTTTATTATTGAAGATATTTAAATAAGCAAAGTTTTCTTCAAAATTCGATCACATTGAACGCATAGTTTTGTATCGGTGGAATCAATTTTTGACTCGTCTCTCATAGAGTACTCTGTTTTTTTGTTTCCTTCATTGGAAAATGCCTGCTGGTCCACTACATGCCTCCTCCATGCATGCACGAGGTTTCTCATCCATAAATTTTTTAGATTCTTAAGGGGTTCTACTCCGTCCCTCTTTTCGACATCACAAAATGGGGAACGTAGAAAATAAGATAAAGTTACAAAAAAGCGTAAAAGTACAGGGTTCAGAAAACAATGAATAACTAAAAATAACTAAAAATTACCAAGTATATCAAGTGGAAACTTACGAAATCACAAAAATTAATTTGTCCCAGATGATAAATTCTAGTGACGAGCCGTAACTATAGTTACCACATTGAATATTTTGTTTCATATAATTGCCAAATATGCAAAATTTTGTTTACATGACGTGGAAGAAATACCTTTCCTCTATCATATAATAGTTAAATTTTGAAAATAGCAATAAAATTTTAGGTAGAACTCATTGTTTTCTGACTCTCAGTCGTGACACCATGAAACGCACCTGATCTTCATCAGCTTTGAAGTTCAACTGTGACAGTTGTGCGTGGTGAAGCACAACTGCTCAATTTGAACGTGTATTGAGCTCGTATCAAACTACTGATTGCGTTTAAAACTGTCAGTCCACGTATTTTATGGTTATTATGAGACTTTATTTAATCTAGTAACCACAATGACCGCTCGGCAGAGATGGGATAAGCAAGCTTTTACATTGATTTCCGGTACAAAGTTGCTTTCAAAAAGATGCAGTAAACTTGCGCACATCCAAACGCAACCAGGCAGCGAAGCGCGCGCTCGCTGCGCGCGCAGAGCAGCGCCGAGGCGGGCCGGCGCCACACAAACACAGCCGAACAACGACTCTGTTTGGCCGTCCCGCCGGCGCCTTTATTTGCGACTCTATCGCCCAGGGGATCGAGAAGTGATTCTCTTCTTATTACGGGCTCCGTAATATGGTTCTCACTATGAGAATGTCTGTCATTACTCTGCATATTACGTGTATAATAGAAGCATAAAACGGTCGGGTACATTAGGGAAGCACGGAATGATTTCCCGTTTTATAAGAGTTTAGGGTACGATGAAGGATAAACGGAATGATCAACGTTTAGTTTCAATGGCGCTCACATTTTCAAAGGCTTAGTTCATTGAATTCATTCAGTTTTCGATTCTGTGAGCATGAAATGATTCATCTCAACGATGGCTTTCATACATTGACCTTCAAGAAAATAGCAGGAAAAGCTGCCTATCGGTGCACAACAACTGGTAGTAAGAAAGCACGAATTATTTTATCATCAAAGCTCAGTGAACGTGAATTCCCGAAGATGCAGCAATATACTGTATGTCCATTGTATTGTTCATATCAATTAACAACATTCAAATTCTACGTTATTGTGTCGTCTATGAATCAGGAATTTGATATCTTAAGCTGTTCAAAGTATTAAAATAAATGATTGCAACATCCCCTGAAAAATTGGGCTGCTATGTAAAACAAAACTTTTTTACTCAACAAACGTTAAGACACTTGGGTAAGTATGAGGAGCCTAGTTCCAAACAAACTTCAATTAATCGAATATACGTACCCCATTAACCCGAAATTTATGATGTCATTACTTCAAGTATCGATGTTGAAATCTGTGCCAATTGTTTTTTTACCTGAAAATTCGATGGAAAGAGAAAAATGAATAAGTAAAAATTCTTAATTTTAATTTCCCGTTTTCTCGCATTGGATGGTTTCATAGACGAAAAGACAGTTTTACCTATTGAAAGATTTCAATTCAGTTTTTTAAATTCAAATACACAGATGTTAGTCCCCCAAAATTTTAATTTTGAATTTTGACATGTGTCTCCATCTCAATTTCTTGGTAGCGCTTGTTTTCTTCGAGTAAAATCTCTGCGCGTCAACCCAAGCAGGAGACTTTCATCAAGCCCCGTGCTAGACAGGCGACAGAGTTCGTTTGACTTGTTCCTTTGTTCCAAACTTGAATGTCGGTTGCGGGTTCTTGGTTTTCGATGATGGCTTCTCGCTTCAAGAGTCTCAAAGAAAGTCCCTCCTCCCTTGGACTTCGCACACAGCATTGATTCAGAGCTCAAACTTTCTACGATGATAACATACTTCCTTGCTGACTGTCAGGTTTCTTAGATACACTGGTTTTTCCCACACAGCATCTGGAGGCAAGTTCTGAGCCGTGAAATTCGTTATCGTAGGGGTATTTATAAGAGTAATGTGAAGTCCTGGGATCTTGTTTTCGTAGGTTAGAACGCAGGTTACTGGCACTAGCGCCTGATAATGAGGGTTGACTTTGAGACGAGGGAATTGGATTCACCGCATACTTTTTTTGCGTGTAGCTCCAGTCAATTAATATTTATCAAGATTGCGCCTTGTTGTGCTACGGACTGACTGGCACGAAATTATTCAAGTCTCTGACCTTCTTGTAAGTTGCAAAGCGGATTATTAAAATCAATCATTTGAGGAAGATGATACAAGCATGTGAAAATGAATGTAATACCCAAGCAAATTCAAGTGATGTGCAATATTTGTTGTCAGTCGGTATACAAAAAATTCAATGTGACTATTGTGTTCATATTTAGTTCTCCTCTGTTAGCAAATTATGTTGAACGTACCGTGATTTCATTTTATCTTCTACGTGCAGCTTAATAAAAAGCGTTGCTCTGAATCTTTAAAGTATATTATCGAGCCAAATCTAAAATTACTTTGGTTAGGAAATGCTAAGCAATTCAGGCTGTTGTATTAGCTACTCACTACTGATGCACAGCCAACTCTGGACAAATTTATGCGATATTCCAACAAGGTCCGCGATGCTTCAAATGCGCAGTGAATCGCAGTACTCAAGCACACCTCCCAAAATGAGTCGAGAGAAGAGTACGACCGTTTACGGAGAATGAGATACTTGAAAGTTTCGATACATTTTTCTATAATCAACACACAGCTTATTAAATTTCCGAGACACCCTGCTCCCTTTAAGCGACGAATTTTTCCACCTTTTATGTAATTATAAGCGCAAAAGGTATTTTTCTGCCGATTTTTTTATCCGAGGTAACTTACCTCACTCACCATGCTGCTCAGAAAACAAGAACACTCTCATTCTCTAGAAGTAGCATGTTGAGATTTTGAATAATTGACATAGTCTACAGAAAAAATTTTGAAAAGTAAAGTCATTTATCTTTAACTAGTGAAGTAAGCAGGCCATCTAACAATAATGATTCAGATACAGGCTCATGATCGCTTTTTCTGGACTGCTGTACAACAGCTTCACGAGAACTCAGTTACAAATAGCAGTCGGCATCTGCGAATGTTAACGCAGTAAGCTCACGGTGTTCAGTTCAGCGCTGTGGTATTAGAGTGAAGGCCTGTCGCCACTGCAAGTTGAAAGCTGCCAACGCTGCCGTGTGGCTACGCAAAACTGCGCCGCTGTACGCACAACATCAGCACATTAATGATGCGCTCACTGTTGACAGTCAGCCGTGATCAAGAGGCGATTTATAACAGAGAGTGAGCCAGGGTCAAGTTATATTTAAACCTTGTGAGCTACACGCCGCATAAAATTAAGTTATTAAGGTGTCAGAAGTGAATTCAAATTTCCGGCTAAAAATATTGTTCAACTTGAAAACTGCACTGTATAAGAATATTTCAGTAAGAGGAATTATACTTCACTTTATTTTAATTTGAAAACAAGTTGTAACAATAATTTAAGCGTTAATAGAACATCATGTTCAACCACAAACGATTTTCGCTCGTATCAGTCACGTAAGGACACAGGTCACCCACATTACACTCGGTAGAGCATCGTTATGAATTATAATTTAAGTAAAATTAACTTTAAGCCACGTTGTTAATGTGGTTGAAATTAATTTATCCAACATTTTCATGCGTTCTGAGTGAAATTTTCTTCATATTAAGCATTATTGCAGGCTGTATCCATTAAGAGGAGCCATAGCTGCTGCAGAAGGAATTAAGTGCGAAGTTCAGGCAGTACTCTACACGCGAGGGTATTGCAGCGTTGTCTTGGTCGTAAATGTGCTGTGTGTGCAATCTAGTCTTGCTACGAGACCGGCTTATGGTTACTTATGGAGGTCGAGACGACACTGTAGTATTCAATCACCAGGATTACCAATAGAAGTATTCTCAGAGTAGCTTAAAGGCTTTTAATATTTCAGTAGACCAAAAAAGCGATCAGACCATAATGGTTGAAGAGGTAGAGGTAGGTTAAAGAAGTGTTAATTTACCAATTATTAGAATTGGAGTTAACCAACTCTTGGGTGTTCTTTCATGTTTACTTCATCTGACTATTGTGAACGATATGTCATTAAGTGCGCTTTACTAATGAAATTTGGCTTGATTGCTCCAGATTGAGTGAAACATTGGTGGGATTGTTTCATTATTTCTTAGTAGGCCAGCACGTCTTCATACTGTCAGATGTAGATAATGGAGACCGATTTCTTTAACTTATTTCATTAGTCAAACTACTGCACATATTCCTCTTTTACATTGCAACTGGCAGCTACAATACACAAAACAAAGCGTCCCAGGTACTCCGCTCAACTAGAGCAGAAACACTCAAATTTGCGCTTGCTAACTCATGGCTGCTCTAAGTGAGGTAAACATTTAGAGCAGAGCAGATCTTTTACGTAGAGATGACGGTCTGTCTTGGGACAACATTCTTGACTGCGAAGGTTCACTGCACAGACGGGGTATAACGTGGAGAAGCCTTGCTTAAAGAGGAGGTACTGTGCGCAAAAGAGGACGTCCAGGTCGGGAAGGTATTCTGCTGACACACGTTTCTGTTAAGAGCTTTACAGGGAAGCGACGGTGTGAAGTGAATTTATAATATATTCTTGACTATTCATTCATTCATTTCGCTCGTTTTATACGAAAATTTGATTTGCACATTAAGTAGCTGTTCAGTTTCCTTGGGTCGTAAGGTCACTGCTGTTTCCTAGTCATTAGCAGGCTTTATGAGAGAGTTCCTCAACTTACAGTGGGGCAAGTGTGACAGTATTTTGACGGTTGAATAGCTTTATTTATCGATCAAACATTGATTAGTCATTCAATATTGTACCAATTTAATATTTTTCACTGAGGAACCGTTTTTTTAAACAGGTGACAAAAGAGATAACTTAGTCCAATTGTAAAATTAGAGAAAAACGAAACATTTAGTGTGCTAAACTTAATGGGAAACTTAAGGAGAATAAGAGTTATTACGCCAGCTAGAGGAAAACGCGGTAAGTCGGATTGCACATTCAGCTCACAAACGCACAGTAACAACAAAGTAACCCTGCGACCTTCTCTGCAGGCTTGCCTTGTGAATCTGACTCTCGCCACGCCTTGCATAACCAAGTGCGACCGAGGACTATGTTACGTCGGTTCAATATTTGACTCACCGGCGGCGGGACAGTTGAAGAAGGAAATGTTTACCGACATTTTCCTGGATGGCGATAAGCCGCTCTAAATCAAAAATTTAATTAAAATAATAGAAAAATTACGTCGCTTTACCAAAAGAAGAAAGAGGGTATCAACGCTCTGCGTTGATACCCTCTAAACTCTACCCCAAACTATACCCCAATGAGGGGCAGAGTTTTATGGGCATTTGAAGCAGAAATCGGCAAGGGTCCCGATCAATGTGACAGTGTGGTTGGAATAAAAAATGCAACAGGGGAAATGTAAATCACAGCATTCGTTGTGATCGTTCTTTCCATTGACTGTAAAAGTAACACTTTAATGAATAGGAACAGCTGGATTAAGGTTGCTGTGCTCGTAAAATTAGATTTTTCCATGGAGGGGAACGATGCCCATAGATGAAAACAATGCCTATCGATGGGAACAATACCCACAGATGGGAACAGTGCCTATAGATGGGAACAATGCCTATAGATGGGAAGAATGCCTATAGATGGGAAGAATGCCTATAGATGGGAACAATGCATTTCGATGGGAGCACTGCCTATACATGGGAACAATATCTATAGATGGGTTTTGCATAATTTTTAGAAACCTAGTGATTTTAATGTGCTTCATATCACCTTCTGTGCATCTTCTACTGTAATCGAGTATTAATTTTTATTGGATATTAAGTTACTGTAGTTTTCCATATATACAGTCCTTTTTCTAGAAGGCAATTTCACTTAAGCTACTTTGAATAACTTTTTCACAAGCATACTGCCAAAAAATTAGAAACAAGGGAAGATCAATGTTTAAGGTAATGATAGTCTAAAGGTTTCCTCAAGCACTTGTCATGTTTTCCAGGAAATACATTTTTAACTGGAAGTCGATTATTTCCGTTTTAATTCAGTAAAGTGGTCCAAGGGAGATGATTTCACGTGAATTCCTTCCTTACTTCAGCACTTCGTTTTTTGTTTTGGTAGTAGTGCTGTATTTCTGGTTGAGTAGGATAAGGCTTTTCAATTGTTCTACAAAAAATTTTGCGTGTTCTCAAGAAGGCTTTGGACTAACCTAGGCTGTCTTCACTACGCTGGGAGGGGCTCGCATATGTTTTTAGTGCTAAAAAAGGCAGCGACTGAGAATTGTCTGACTTACTTGCGAGTTACTTGCGTTAAACGTTATTCAAGTGCAAAAATGAATGTATTAAAAAATTAGGAGTATGAGAGTCAAGCCAATGAATTTTTAGACCTATTTTCTTGCACGAGACCCAGTTTAACTTTTTCGCTGGAGCATGCATGATTTTCGCCACCCAAGCAATAAAATTACTTGGGCGGTGAAAACCATGCATGGAGGCGGCGAAAAGTTGGACTGGGGATCTTGTGTCATGAGTAACATGGTTTTTTAGAAACGGGATGTTGGAAGATGGAAATTACTACATTGTCTCTATTTGTAAATCATCAATTGTGTGCCCTTTTGCCTCACCTTACTTATTTCTTTATTTTCTAATCAATAAAGTAATAAAAACCTAAGGTTATTAACAATCTCGAAAAACGGGTTCTAATTATTTTGGGTTACCTTTTTTAATATTACTCACAAAATATCTGGCATTCAGAACGATGGTGAAGAGTGGTTCATTTGGTTCAAGGAGCAAATTACTTTCACCAGTGCGTTTTTGTGTAAAAACTTGAACGCTCACCGCATGTACGAGCAACAGCATTAGCTTGAAGGAATAGTATTTTTTGCAATTGTATACTGCTTGGCGACTAGGCCAAATAATGTGGCAGTTTACACGTATACCCTCAAATTCTATAAGAAAGGGTATGATCGTACGTATTTTTTGTTCACAATCATTTGTCCAAAAGTTTCATGTTTTCCCTCGAATTAATTATTATACTGCGTGAAATAGTTTAAAATTGGCATTTAAAAGTGAATTGCGGAAATCTAAAACCAAGTCAGGAGTTTCTCAATGTTTCACAGTCAGTCGTCTCAATGATACTGCGCATTTCTACGTAGTACGATCAATGAGCAAATGCTGTTTCAACATTGTTTTCACATTATCATTTCTACCCGCCTTAGCTGGCGACCCCAGTGGAAAAGCGACCTCAAACAATAATAATCTACCCGCCATTGATTTCTTCGCTTAATGTAGTCAAACTAATGAGTCATTTTTCTTGTACCCAGTGAATCCATTCCGCTCGCCGTCTTTGTTGCACAGAGTTTAAATGGCGTCTCTCGACCCCTTAGATTAACGTGCCATTTTAATCATCCCTCGTGTGTTTGTAATGTTCTCAACCTCTAATGAATACGTTGCTTCCTGGGGATTGATTTCGGCCAGTGCTCCTACTTGCTGCCAAGATGTCTTCAATTTACATCAGAACTGACCTACATAGATGGTTGAGTTGGACATCGAGTCTACAGAATCTGAGCCAAAGAGTTGATGTAATAACATGCCAATTAGGTCTTTGCGAGCGTAGTCAACGAAGAGTCAAAGCTAAACCTCACAAAGTTGTAAGTCGATGCAGGATTATCAATAACTGTTATAATCCAGAATTTCTAAGTGAAGTGCCGTGATTTGGAGATTGAAATATTGATGAACCTTAGGAAAATGAATGTGAAGGGATGTCAGAGTTGGAGCCATTACCTTCTCGAACATCGACTCTGCATCCTTGGTTGCTGGGTACCTTTTCTAATTCCACTACTCTGACAAAACTCAACATTTTTTGACATTTCAATAATGACTCAAACCTCTATTGAACATAGAGTCGTATCTCTGGTCTTAGATTAAGAGCTCTGTTGAAGTCCTCAAAAATTAGCACGAATGTTGCGTTTCATTCTACAAAGAGCTTCAAGAGAAGCTGATCTTCAAATAAATACAAATTGTATCGACGGAATAGCTAATAAGATGATCTAACTAATGCAGCAAGCGCATGTGAGCTCCAGATATTTATGATAGGATTAATAGGTTGTTGTTTCTTAGTTGAAAATGTTCTTTAGGTTGCAGGTGATACGTCTTCACATGAAACTATTTCAGCTCTCTGTACACGAATTTATGTACATTTTTTTGCCCCTTAGAACGGTATAATATTTTTATCATGCTTTGAATTTGATGGTGTTTTCTTGGAAGGAGTGATACAAGATTCGGACCAATACGTTGTAGTTAAAAGATGAAAGGGTTGCAGAATACACAGTACAATGCTGACATCCGTTCAATAATTGCATGTGATGCCGTATGAGATGTTCATTAGCAGGGACTGTTTTTTAAAACATTATTTATAAATGATCTTCTGACATGAGTAGAAGTCTCAGAGTATCAATCTCTTCGTCACGACATAGGACTAATTACGCTCTCACCTTCATAACATAGAGCTAGTAAGCAAATAACCCTGGAAGAATTTGCTACCAGTAAACTATGTAAATGTGATATTTTCCCCTTACACTGGCATTGCTAAACACGGTACCATAGTTGTAACACATAGGTGTGAGTTCATCGAATGCCGTTCGGTGTCATCAGAATTTCATGAAATTCTTTCATTACTCTTATTTATTGATTTCTTTGTTTATTTATTTATTTATTTATTTGCTCGTAGAAAACTTCTCCAGATAGCGTGCAAGTAAACTTCTATCCTCTCCTGCGTGATGGAATTGTATTTAGAGAGATGTTTTGACAAAAACGAAACGTGGCACTGACGCAGGGATAGGAAACGGTCGAAAGTTTAGGTTAATTTATTTCATTTAGTAAATAAATGACCAATCTTCTATCCCGCGAGTGGGCTGGAAGACGGGAGAGCTGGGACACCAGCACGCCCATAGCGCCCCTCCAGCACCGTGTCACGATCACTGTCGTGGGAGAACAAATATTTAGTACAAGAAAATAGAGTCAATAACGACTGCTCAAAAATTTGGTAATTAAAATGTTGATTCAATATTAAGTTAAGCCACGCCGCAAAATTTGACCGGTCAGAGAGACCGCGTAAGTAAAATTTAAGACTAGCGACGTGAGAATTAGGTATTGGATGAACGAGAGTCCTACAGAAAATAATCCAAGGCTACTGCTTTCAGCTTTATTAATTATTAAGGGATTTCTATGATTAGCGGTTTTGAGACTAAGCCAAGTCTTGGTAAATATGCTAAATCCTCATTTAGGCATAGGAATCAAATTAAATTTATTGACCTAAATTTACAGACATAAATTTCATTTCTCTAAACCTAGAACACGAAATTTAATAATTAGTAAACTGCGATAACAATTGCCGTATTAGTCTGTAATAAGAATTAAATTAATTAGTGACAACAATATTCAAGAATTATACCTCCCATTTTATTTGAAGGCAAGTAAGGCAGGTTCTTTGGAACTGTAACTGACGTCACTAACGTAAAAATGTGGCGCTAACCATTACGGTGACTTACATCAGTTAAGCAGCCAAACTCGAGTGGCGAAGCAGAAGCGAAGCGCAGGGAGGCAGAAGGTCGGCGAAGACGTCTAGCCGATCATGGCACCGTCAGGGCCCTCTCGATGTAGGAGAGATGGCGAGCTGAAGACAGTGGCCACGACAACGGCCACACTCACGAGAATGTAGATCTTACGTCGGTTTATCAAAATTGAAGAGATGAACAGGTGGTCAAGTGCGGTGGAAGGCTGGTAGGCAACGACGCTGCAGCTATGGCAAAGGCTGCAGAGGTTGCTTATTCTTCAGTGTAATCGAGAAGAAGAAAACTTTATTGTACAGTACACCGAATGGTTGCGCCTTTCATTTAAATTAATTTTTTGTGACGTTCCAGTTTAATTGTAATTTAATTTTTATGGGAGTTATTTGCTTTAAAGATGTTTGCCCAAAAGGATTCCGAAGAAAAGCTTCAGATTTTCTACATGTTTTATGACAATTTACTCTTTATTATTCCTCCAAAGTAAGTTTCCACATGGGTATCATTACTCCTTCAAGTAGCGCGAAAGAAATAATTATTTGTTAACCAAGTTTGCATGCGCGTCTAGAAGAAGTAAACATACAATGACAGATCTTTTCACTAACGCATGTATATAAAATCCATATTGGTCTTAATCCGTTAATTCATTATAATTAAAATAATTTTCTTTAAGCCAATTTTTCAGTTATCATAAGCTGCCTCTTCCAGTGTAGTTCTACCTAGTTAAGAAATTCACATGTATGAAACTTCTCTCTAAAGCAGAAATACCGTGGCGCACACTAGGCATCCTGAAACAAAGGAGAGATCACGTATTGTCATAGCGTTGTAGTCACAGAGAACACAAACTCTGGTATAATAACGTGAGTTTGTCTCTCTCAGCCTCCACGGTCTACCATCTGAGATGATTCAATCGTGACTCGACTTCTAATTGTAACCAAAATAGTTCAGCTTACTCTGAAAATCTACGGATCAAATTTTAATTGACCTTTCATCAAATTGGAATTAGATGTTATAGAGGCTATTTTTTTCTTGTTTTCATATGGTGTTTGACAATATTCGCCATTTACCTTAAATTTTAAATTTTAAATGAACGGTCATTTCTTTTTTTTTGCACAAAGAACTACAAACGCTATCAGCTCTACTCGTAAAATTGAACGTAAATGACTATGTGGTTTCGCACACCTTTCAAGACTTCAGCGAAACTTTGAAAATATCATACGTAAATTTTATTTCGCTCGATGCGAGTTAAAATTCTATCAAACACAAAGTACCATCACTGAAGTTCACTCGAAGAATTCTGCTGTATTCTCGGTTGAGTTCCAATTTCTCAAGTACGAAATCATCCCGGAATATAACATTAGCGGAGCTCGATCGACAAGTATAATTCGCTGTGAAAAATGTGCCTTGGGTATAAATTTCCATGAAAGTTTGTCGCGAAGGAAACTGCAAATGTTGAAAGGCATTTCTAAAACTTCTAGTAGTTCGAGTGAGTGGATTTCATGTTCTTCCATTCCATGCACTTAATGTTTACTGTTTTTACCCATGTTCCTCAATTCTAATACGCAGTGAGGGTAAACATTACCCTCATTTCCTCATACTTTTCTCATTTCCCTCTTTTCTCAAGCACAATAGGATTTGGCGTGTAGCTTGATCAACTTTCAATCATCAGAGGCCCAAACGGTATTAACTTGCAAAACACAAGCAACTATGCAAAGAACTAAACACACAAGCTGGGATACATTAAAAAAATTGAACGATGTAATCCTGGTGGAGAAGTGAGACTATTAAAAAGTGCAACTAATTTTTATCAATGCCATGAAGAAAAATTTCCTAATACTAAACCATGAACAACGTCTAAATTTTTCATTGTATTTTTAAACCATTTCTGAATCGCGTTAGCAGGTTACGCTACAGCTAGGGTGCGTTTTACTTTCTGTGAACAGAGCAATACGAGCTAACAAAATTTGGCATTGCCGTAAATCTTGGTGAACAAACTCAGACAGTACATAACTCTGCATCTGTGTCCGAGAGATAGAGATGTCTGATGAAGGCGAGCAAGGCAGAGTTAGCACAACACTCACGAGAGGACTGAATCATCCTGTGTTCTTAATCTACCTGCATGGTGAATATCTGGGTTCCAAAAATATCTATGAAGCTTAAACAACAAGGTAATTGATAGTTTAATTCTGTAAATTCTCCTCGTCTGAAATAATATGAATTGTTAAAAGGCTAAATAAAGCTTCAGGTCAGCTATTAGCATTTCCCTTGAAATCACTGCTTTGGCGTTATAGAGATTTGGCTTCACAGTCCAACTATGATGCAGTTATGAGTCCACGAGAGGTCCTTATCGAGTTGTGCCAAGTTCGAAGCTCCTTACTGAGAACTGCATCTTTTGCCACAACTATTGAATATAAAGAATTTTGGTTTCAACTTGGTGAATAAATTACTTCTGCGGATTTATTATTCTGACTTTAGGAGTGCACTTACACAGACATGCATATTGCGTCTCTCAATATTGTTCCTGTGGGTCAAACGAAAACATCGCCAGCTTGATCGTCCTGACTTACATTAACGAAGAAAATATGTATACGGTATCTCTCATGTGTCTCGCAAGCGCTTATCTGCTCGCGGCTGTGAAATAGACCAGATTTGAGGCTTTGTTTTGGCATTAAAATGCGAAACCTGGAAAACTGCGAGGCATTTTTGGCTCTCTTATCTCTGTGGATCATGGAATAATGTTTTCTCTGAATTTCAGGAGTAAAACTTATATATCACTACAGTGCTAAAGAAACTTGGTAAGAATTTAGCTCTAATGTTGAAGATTAGTAACTTAACTCTGTTTCTTCTTCCTTTTAACACCGCTATGGAAATAAACATCCGACCACAAAAAATTATTTTTCATCTTGCCTTAAACAAACGTTACCAAGCACACAAGTCCCAGCATTTGCGTGTAACACTTTGACGTGACTCAGTGTTCATCAGAGGGCACTGCTCATGGACGTGGATATTGCGCGAGCGCAGCCGAATTTGGCGGTCATAAATAAAGAGGCAAAGCTAATGAAGCCGTCTCAGCCCCCTGACTTACTAGGCCCCAGCGGTCAGACTTCTCATGCAATGCGCCTGCGACCGTCCCTTCGAGACTCTTGGTTGGTGCTGCAAAAGCGCCCTGCAGCTGCTGGGCTGCCGTCTCGAGGTAGACTTGATGTTACATTTGCTCAGGGAATTAAGAGCAGTACTCGCTGCAATTGGAGGGAACAACTGAAATTGGGGCTTGGGGGGTTCAGTTGCGCTCTAAGATGCAATTGGAGGGTACAAGAGAAATTGGAAGCGGCAGATTTCAGTAGCACCATTTGTGCAAATTGGGGGGAAATGTGGCTTACTTGCATCGTGATTGCAAACTAGAAGATGGTCAGTCAATTTCGTTAGAAGTTTTTTGAGCATCTTAGGCTTGCGCTCGTGGCATAGAAGGCAGTTCTGAAAACAAATTAATGAACTTAATCAGCTTATGAAAATACGGATTTCACAATATCAAGTGCCATTTTTCAGAGTTGAAGCTATGATTTGTAGGAATTTGATAAAGCGAATGAATCGAGCAGGTTAGATTATACTCGAATTGTTAGTCAATTCATCAATTTGTTCAGAAAATTTTTTATGGGAAACAACTAGCACAGTTGGAAATAGCGTATATCTTGAGGTTTATTACTGTATAGCTTTAGTAACCGGCACGATGGAATCAAATAACTCATTCACTGAGAGCCAGCTCACATTCGTGAATGTCCTTTCATTAACGCTTTTTATTATAAAACCTGTTCTATAATAATGTTAGCAGTGATAGGTCAACATAATATAGTGCTTTCATAACCTATAAAAAATTGACCCAATAGTAAGAAAACGCTTGAATTTTTGCTTAACAGAGGTGCCGTGCGGAATATCAATCGTTAGCTCGCACATTTGTTCAATGAATAAATATTTAAAATTCTATTTAAGTCGGTTGAAATATTTCAGTGTGCTTCAACGTTGAAAAAGGTAACATATGCGATGTAAAACATTCATAACCCGGCAAATGAGTTTGATAAAATGAATTTGGTTTAGACAATTATGACATTTTTGCCATATGAGCTTAGCAACCAAACCTCCACTGACCCCTCGTGGGAGATGCAATGGAAGCGCTGGGGCAGGATTTTGAACTAATATACGTCGTCGGAGTGAAGCAGTAGGCATAATGGGCTTATTTAAATCGAGCTGAAAGAATTCACGTTGCCAGCTGTTCCACAAAGATGGCGTAAATTGGCTTAAAATCCATCCCCCAGAGAAGCAGAAGGCAGCTCGGTTTAGAGAGCATGAGGCTTTAATTTTATGGAAACTATACGTGGACATATTTTCTGAGAGCACTTGTAATGGATTAAGGTTATAACAATAACCTTATAGAATACTATTGAATATCATTTTGAAGCCCAATAGTTTAATAGTATTGAAGCACAATACTTTTGAATATCCATTTCATGAAGCCCACTTTTATGAAGTACCAAATTTTTAGATCGATAACGTTACATGATAAAAGCAAGGCAGCTTGTGCATTGCACATGGTCAGTTTTGGGTTAAGATCGGTGTGATCTCCAGAGAAGTTGCCGCATGGATTGTATAGATTCAGCCGTCAATGTGGACTACAGGTTCTCCAATATATCTTGAAATAAATCTGTATTGCGTAATTTTCATGGTAATGAATTGAATGCATCATTTCAAAAAATGTTTTCAAAGTCGATTGTGAAATGAATTTTTTTAATAGAGTTCATCTTGTTTGGGTTATCGAACACAACTTAAGTTTTCCTAAGTTTTTAATCTGGACCTAACCTTATAAATCCACAACTTTGATAATCATTTTGATCCTTGGATAACATATAATTACCCTAATGACGTAGAAACATGGTAAAAATATTAGCATCACGTGTGCCAGAAAACACCGTAAAATATTTGATTGTGGTCCAAGCAGGCCCCAATTTTCTTCACGAATGACATGCGAGAAGAGATGACTTCCATCGAAATAAATTTAGATGATTCTCGTATCGAAAAATACTTATGAGCGTATTTTCCTTAGAAAAAGATTTTCAGTAGCACTGGGATTGATTGGAAGCAAATATTTGGAATATACGACGTCGTAAAAGGTCCTTGCCCAGCAGAGGGTTAAGGCAAGGACAGCCGAATGAGCCTCTCAGTGGCAACTTATGCAAATTAGGGACTAAAGGTGCCTTCGATTATTCGCGTGGAATTGCTAACGTGAAATACTGCATCTGCCACCCATAAGATAGAAGTCCGAGCAAGGAATTTCTCTTACGTTTTGCCAGCTGCGAAAGTTCGCCAGAGCAAATGTGATCGTTGTATTCTCGTTTGTGAGGGTCTTGAAAAACTTCACGAGCAATGTTGTGCTCTCCGCTGACAGTGCCTTGCATTCTGTACAGCAGTTTATAGGGTAACAGTTGTGCTAAAGGTGCCGGTGGTGCTCTTTGGCTTTTATAATATCCCCAAAGGAGTCACTAACAACTTAAACGTTTGATATGATGGAAAAATTTTTAGTTTTCTCATCTGCATACCCTTGTCGTACCGCACTAGCGTCAAAAACACAGCAATGCTTTGTTTGAAATTCATAGATGAGAGTTATGTAACAATTTCCCGATCTTCTCTGGTTAAATTTTACAGCCAAAAAAAATACAGATACTCAGACTTGTACCTTTTTAGAAATTGACATCAAAAAATTGAGATAGAAATGACGCCACGTTTTTACCATATTTTTAATTTTAAAATTTGACGGTAAGTTTCTCATCTGATTTGTAAAATAATTTCTGAATCTGCTATTGTTACTGGTACTCATATAATTACAGACTAATTACTGGTACTCATATTTTCTCTTAGTGAAGTAATGGGAAGAATGCTGGACGCTTTCCTTACTCTTATGTTGATGTCTTGAGTAATGTAAAGGGATTTTTTTCCTTCGGTGTGACTGTGCGTGTTATCACCGGACACCATTGATTCTTTGCAGTATTTGTACCATAGTAAAGAAAGATTAATCATTACATTGGAATGGTTTAAAATTCCCAATAGTCTAAATTTTCATGCAATTACATGGCTTTAGGAATTTTCAAAAGCAACAGAGAAGAACCTTCAAAAATTGCTTCCGCTGTTTCGAACGTGAGAGTTGTGAACGAGACATCAACATCCTGACGATGCTTTGAGTCTCAGCGACCGGCTGTGATAAAAGCAACCAAGTTCTGCTTCCTCATCTCAAGTTGTTCTAAACAAAGGCTGATGAGGAACAAGGTTATCTTTAATCAAGCTTGCTTTGCCGTTATTCTAACTGTGTTTTCAAGCCTGGAAAGTTTGTTCGCGGTAATTATGTTATTTAGCACTGACTCTGTACTTTAAATTGAATTTCCTGTAAATTTTGTGAAGAAAAAACACCAGTGTTACCGAAAGTCCACTGGCAACAAAATAATTTTCTTTGCAAAGTTGACATGAAGCAAACTAGTGACTAGTCCTCAACAGTCGATTAACACAAAAAGCTCATTTTACGGAGTACGAAATCATCAGTAGGAAAAATTTACCATCAAATTATTTAGCAATTGTTGTTTCCCACAAGAGGTAAGACCCACTAAGAATGAGAATTAGCGTGTTATGGTTTATCATGCAATATTTTTATGAAATAAAGACAATGAAGGGTAGTGCTCAAGAATGATATTGTGATGCGTCTTAGGTTTTCTTTCGACAAAATGAACGTTTCAGTTTAGTGAGTTATTCTAGAGCACTGAACAATAATATTTGAACTTATTATCGGAACAAATAATTTTTTTGTATAGTTCTGAACCTCAAGCAATCATTTTTTTCTGCATTGTGCAACGCATTATCAATATCCTGCTATTTAGAAGCAGCATGCTCTCTCAAAATTCTTCATAAAATGCGTGTTTAAACTGGAGCTACGCAGCTTTCAGTAACATTTTTGTGATAGCTTCGCTTACGAGGAGCGAGGTTGCATTTGAAATTATTTCAAGTTGCGTCGGCCCTGGCAGGCAGTGCGTCAGCTGGCCCAGTCAGACGAGTGAAGGGGAGCCATTGTGCGGTAAACTTGAAAAATTCCACGCACATTGTCACCCGCATTCTATAGCAAAAGTTTTCTTCGCTGTTGGCCAGTGAAACATTTCTCTCCAAAAACGAGTTGTCTGACACCGGTAGTTCCGCTAATTGTTTTTGTTTTCACCTGAAAACATCTACCCGGTTTGCAGGCATAGAGGCCTCGAGGCGGCTTTCAAATTGTTTTCCAGTCCAGGAATATAGCGGGGGAATATGCATTTCGTAATCTTGGATTTTTAATGATGTTGCAAGAATAATTTCAATTCAATTCATATATGCACATATCAAACTGAACCTTTGAGATGGCGTGAAATACTCGCCTTCAAAAAAGCCTCTTACTTCCATTTCAACGCTCAATTCTTCTCCCACAAACACTAGGACACTTCATTATGTCATAAAGTTGTACGAAGCTGTACTCAACAAAAACTTTGGCTTATCTAAGCCCACTTCTTAATAATCACTTCATTCTGTCCAATTTCTATGCAATGGGGAGTTTCCAGATTACCTTTACGGACGCCGACATCAATTTTCTCTCGAACTAAACCCTCGGCAAGTCACCACGAGTGAGCCTGCATAATTCCCTTTTCTTTATATTAGAAGTCTCGGGTATCCATTAATTTGTGGAAAGTTGGATGCAGTTCATCGCGATGCTGAAGCGGCTTAAGACCGAGACTTCGTCCTTTAAGTTCAAGTCTTTAAAGTTGCCGAATTACATGGAACGATCTCGCTATCGTTGAGGGAATTATCAAGGAGAGCTCTTGAAAGGCCACCTAGGCTCTAAAGTTCGGCGATATCTATAAGAAACTTTGGCAAAAAGAGTGAGATTGCGTAGCGAACTCTAGCGTGAGTGCCTTATAGAATACGATCAAATTCACAGCGTGGTGACAGTAGGCGATTGAGATGAGTAGATTGGAGGGGTGGTGGCGGATTTACTTTTCTGAACATTCAATGAGAGGAATTATGAAACTGTCTTAGAAATGATGTGCTTGTTTAAATCTGTCGCAGCATCATATAATAGATTCGTTAGTTGTCCAATAATGATTAGTGTCCATTTAATGAGAAGGGGATTTACGTAATAGGTTTGTTTCGTGTGACGTTAATTTCGAAAATCAGCAATCAGGGTTTGGTGACAGATTCAAAATTGAAATTTAAAATACTAGCTACCGAAATATACCATAAGATATCGCTCACGATATCTTATAGTGTATTCTAGCAGCCGTTTTTGCCAAATTTAATTTCGATTGACCGTTAATACCAGATAGTTGGTTAACTTTGAAGTTAATATCAAAGTTAACCAATTTTTGCATGACTAACTGCATAGACAAAAAATATTCATAAAAATTTTGAAAGTTAAATCTTGAAAGGCTGACAGATAACGAGCGAGTAACAAAAATATTCGCTGAAGTATATATCATAGTGAATACAGAATTTTTGGTGAAGTTAATCTAGTGAGAGACCTCCCCTTCAAAAATTACCAGCCAAATTAAATTTCAGAGTAATTAAGAGTGAATGCATATACCTAAAATTCATTGCCAGATTGCCTTGATACGTTCCTGCGGACCGAAAAGCTTTGGTGGTAGTTATGACACATCAAGCATGGAAGAGACCTTTTTGTGGATGATTTAGTTTATTTTTTCCAAATAAATGTAGTTAATCATTGTAATTAGAATACCGGTTGAACTCTCCGAAGCTTTCTCAATGATTCATAGATGACAGAAGTAAATTAAATACTGGGAGCACTGTCCGTAGATTTATTCATATAAATTTTGATCCCAGAATTAAGTTGAATACTGGGAGTATTATCCGTAGAGTGAGTTACAGTGAATTTCGATTAGAAGTAAGTTGAATATTGAGGGACTGTACTTGAAAATATTTCAAAGGTAAGTTAACCGCAGATTAATTTTGAATTTCTCTCATTCTGTATATCAGCACTCCATCTTATGTTCACATGGAGTATTCAATTTTCTAGCAAAATAACACCGATAGCTTATAATAAGTAAATGTGACGATTTCCGCGTAACTGATACCTCGGTGCTTCGCAGTAAAAAGGAAGGTTCATGTCCAGGCTTGCTTAAAAATTCATAATTTTTGCGCGAAATGGCTGCTGATCTAGAATACAACTCGCAACATCTATGTTCTAAATTGTAAATTACATTTCGTAGTAATAAATTTTACTGTTATTAAGAGCGATACTTTGAGTTTGGTGCAAGTTAGTTTATTCCATTTGTTCTGTAAGGCTGATTTTTAAGACTGAACGCCTAAAAGGTCGAAACTGAAGAGATTTAAACAAAATTTAGACCATGGGGGCATTCAGAACATTAGAAAATTTCAGAATAATGTTGGTATTTTCATAATTTGATATAGCTTCGAAACATACCTATAAGTTCGTGAGCACAGGTGTTGCAGTCGTAGCTCGCAAGCTATGAAACGTACCAGACAAATGCTCAGCTTCGTTTTCTAAAAGCGATTTGCATGCAGAAGTAAATTCAGTTTCTGCATTCTTTTGCCAAAACATATTGCACTCTACGGTTTCCTAAGCCTAACGATATTTTTATCAAACCGGCGGACATCAACGCAGCGATAACTAACAAATTTTATGAATGTGTCAAACTGAAGTAGAGAGAACTACGTCGTGAGCAGATCGACGTTAATTTATTTGCGTGAAAATCCACTAAGGCACAATTAGCATCAATATAAGATCCTCAAAATTATGAGTCATTCGCCAAGAAACAACGAGAGTGTATAGTCTCGGAATCAATGAGCGTTGTGTGTGTAAGTCGTAAAAGTTTTGCAAAAAATAGAGTTTGGTGAAACTTGAAAAAATCCTTTTGTATCGGTCACGCCACGGCATTTGGAGGCATTATAATGCATTAAGGTCGGTTCCGCTGGAATATACATCAATCGGCATTCTTGGCAGCAATAAATCGTGGTCAAATGATTACTTAAAAGTTTTCGATGACCAAGTTTATACTTCAATCGATTTTTGTTCGTTGCCTGATGTTCTAAGACTGCAGTGATTGCATATGCAGGTCACTGCATATGCGATCACCTAAATTATCCGATAATTTTTTTGGAGCATTAGGGATCATTTGGGGGCTTTATTAGCTACTGCGGTGATCAAATCAAAACTGCATCAAAATTTATTGAATGAGCTTGCTAGTCGTTTCCTTCAACAGTGAATGTATCTGCAAAGCTTTCTCTAACTTTATGGAAAGTTCGAAGGATTCTGGTATTTGTAACCTTAATGTCAGTTAGAATGGAAGCAAGAATTTGTTATAAAAGTTGTCTAATTAATCCTCAGGAAACTGAACGCCAAGCTTCTTTTTTTCCTTCAGTATAATTCAAAAAAGGATTAACCAAACGAACATTTGGATATGCAAATCACAAATCAGTAGTCATTCCCTTGCTGCCATGATGATATAAATCTATGTGACTTAGATTGGACGAGCCATCATAAGCCGTGCTTTATTTCAAAGCCCCATGGCTCTGATTCAATCATCGAAGAGTGATTCGATTCCACCATAACTCTTCCCTCGTATTTTTGGCACCTCGTGAATTTCAACTGCGCCAGTCTTTTAGCGCAACTTTTGAGCTGCGTTATTGAATTTCCATCTTAATTGGTGCCTCGACAACGTCATGGGAACACAAGTACGGGCTCACAGAAGAGAGAAAAGGCGTCGTTGTAAAATTTGACTTCATTACTTATATTTTGAGGTAAATTTAGCAGTGATATTAATTGGTTTCAAAAGGGTCTTGTCAAACGTCATTAGAGTGCATACTAGTCTTAATGATGCGTAAGTCAAAGTTGTCATTTCTTGCTTATATATATTAAAAATTAGCATTTATATATACGCTAAGAATATAGTTTGTCGATGAAATTCGCAGAGTATTTTTAGATCCTTAAAAATCTCATAATATTTTTCAAATATTGAAGCCATCATGCACTAAATAAATAATCGATCAACAAAATCGAGTAAGGTAATCTTTAATGCTAAAGTCTTCATTGATAAGTTTACAGCTGGAGGGACTGTTACTTCAATCTCAACCCTCCTTTTTCACTTTTTCGTTGTTTCTAGTCACATTTCATTTGCTTCATTGGATCCCAATCTCAGTACTTCTATTGGTAACTTTACCAAGTATATTGCAAACTGTAGGTTTATTATTGAGCCTTGCGTAAGCATATTCCGAGTTACATGAATGATGTACCATTTGTAATGTTTTTTACGCTTTATACAAGAGAAAAAATAATAGTCTTCTCAAACGAATAATGAGAGGATAGCGAAAAGCCTCACCTTTGAGGCTCACGAGAACTTCTGATCGATCATCGTTAAAGTGTGAGTTACTTTTGGGGCTCAGAAAAAAAGCTAACATTGAGACTTAAGCACCAACACAGGTTCATCTCGTTTTCGAGTAACAATAGGTTATATAATGACACAGAATGTCTTGAATTAGTACATCTAAATTTCAAACTGTCATATCAATGGTGCATCCGTTTAAGCCATTCTCTAAGCCACTTGCTTCTACCATGACTATGTGCGTCCACATAAGTTACAATGGCATTACATACAATTTATTACGTCGTACGTGTAATGCTACTCCATCCACCTTACTTTACAACTATTGCTACGTTTTTTCATTTTTTCCGTACTTGAAATAATTGCTTCGGGGATGTTGAACCTGATGTAAGTTTCGATGCAACCTGAAGGTTGAAGCGGAAAAGCGAGTGCTGCTTTGGGCAAAAATGATTTCTTATTAAACTAACGCAAATACTTTTTCCATTAAACGAACATGTATCTTCACATGAACACAATTGACCTAAAATTACATTTCCATTTACAATTGAGACATCAGCGAGCAAAAATCTGCGAGAAATAATATTAAAGCGTCCTATAGATTTTTTAATTAAAAATAATTTAACGTGAACTAACCTATTTTATGGCTTTTCCAGTGTTAAGCAGACTACTGTTGCTTAATGTAGCCTACCGTTAGGTCACCTTATGTGGCAAGGACTTCAAAGGAGCGGGAATAGGTTGCATTCCCCTGCTCTAATGCGTGAATAAATTATTTTTATAGTTTATGAACGCATCACTGCAATTATTCCGAGGAAAATCACATGCTCTGAATTTTTGTAACCACTCACAGGCTTCAGTGAATTTTTCGTGTTCACATTCACACAGTGTCAGCTTTTCTTTACCGTTACGAATCTCATGGAAGATCTCTGTACTTATTCGTTTACGGCTAAAAAATTGCAAAACATGTACAGTACTTCTCGAAGAAACACACCGGTCATTTTGGTCGGGAAGCGAAGAAAACGTCAGAAACAACTGAGCATATTTTGAGCTGTGACTGATTGGGGCGTGTGAAAAAGTGCACCTACAAGAATGTAGGGCTGTGTTCAGTAAAATTTGGTGACGAACCCTCCTGAAAAGATATGATTAGTCCCCCACGGGAATAAAATGTACCCGGTATTTTAATGTCGTTTTTTCTTGCGTTGTTGCCCTTCAGATGGTGGAGGACTAGCGGCCCCCAGACCAGAGGGAGAGGGCAACAGACAAATGGTCGTCAGGAAAGGGAACTCTGTCACTCTTCCCTGCAACGCACAGAGCGCTCCTCCGCCTACATTCAAGTAAGTAAACTAATTCATAACCCTCACATTATCAGAAACGTCTTGGATTTTTTCCTTGGAGGTAAATTTCACAGCGATTGAATGGCTTTTCTTCCATTCATAATTTATAGCTTGAAAATTATTTATTTGTTTCATTTCTGAAATTTGGAATAAAGTCATGTTTTAAACTAACTTGTATTCGAGTAAAGCAATGTTTTTTTCAATTTTCTTGACCAAACCATGATAACATGATTCATCTCTAGGTGGTACAGAGGCCCAGTACCTATTGTCCCTGACGGTAGTGGTACCTGGCTCGTGGGTGGTTCCTTGGTGATACCCTCAGCACAAGTGCCCGACTCAGGGGAGTACAGGTGTGTGGTGAACAATTCTGCTGGCACCACCACCATCATCACTCGGCTCACCGTCACCTCACCACTCAATGTACAGGTACAGTATACAATTTGTGTATATGCGGCAGATTATTGAAATATTTTTATCTGGCACTGTAAACCTGCTTGTTTTTATCCAGATTTTGGTGCAGATACTTATACCAGCCGATTTTGATGCCCAGGGCTAAAACCCAGGTTTAAAATACGTCATTTATAATGGTAATGGCTTAGGCGAAATCTAATTGCCAAAATAAGAGATGCACAATAATTATGGCTGATAGGATATCTTTTTGATTTTAACATTTTAGCAATTATTCATTCATGCTAGCGACAATAAATTAAAAGCATACACATGTACAAGGGGATACATATGTAGATTAAAAGCAACCTTTAGATACACTGCAGGCAGAGTACACTCGTATTTTGCAAAGAAATGAGAAAATATATCTCAGGAAAAGTGCGGCCAGAATAAATCACTATGAAAATTTATGATACGAATGTATTTACCCAATTAAAATAATATTGATTACAACAAAATAACAATTGCAAAATAAAAAAACGATGGAAATTCTTAGGTGCTCAGCATCAGCCTTTTTCAATCATGTCCGAGCGAATGTTGTGTGGCTAAATCGTGAATTCATATTTTCTTCTGGGACTGGGACGGCTATTGTGAATTCTAAAGTCAATATTCAAGTTGTAGGAAGTACATAGAGGAGAAAAAACATCCTTTACGTAAGCCCTCACACACCTGTAAGGGTTGTACTTAGACTGTGCTTTTTTTTTGCTCGCAGCACGCTGTCAGTAAATGTTTGAGGTAGCATATATAATTTTTGCTGACTTATATATCAATGTGACTCATCACATACATCTGGTGTACGGCATAAAATTTATAATATTCGTTTCGGCATGAATTAGACTCTCACAATACAAATTGACTGGGAAATAAAATATGCACCCATGACGTATAGCTGACCGAGGTAAGAGTGAGCACTACAAAAATGAAATTAATTTATAATAGTAGTACCCTTATTTAGATGCTTAGATTTTACGTAACTACGACACAGCACGCAGTTTAGGGCGTATTATCAGTGGAAAAGTAGTCGCAGAAACAGCAAATGAAAAACCAAAAACATTTTCGTTTCGCATTAACATCCGTAGTTAAAGTTTTTTCTTTTCATAAAACGGCCTATGTGTAGCGCACAATTAATGTACGAGCATATATTACAAGGTGTTTTTTGAATATGGGACCCGAAAATATCTTCAATAACTTTTGATACAATGAACGGATTTTTGAAAACAAAACGGCAGCAAAATTCTTAGATTTATACCTTTTATTTTGACTAATTTTTGAAGATGCATTCTTCATGGGGCGTGCACTCGACTGCAAGCAATATTGGGCGCGTGTTCGCATGCTTCTCATTGCAGCACTGGTGAGGGTGGGACCGATCAATCTTATTTCTGAGGTGATGGCATCCTTGAGTTGAGTCACATCCGTCGGTTTGTCACAGTTCCAAGGTTGTACTATCTCTTGAAATTTCGCTGGGCTAGGACAATGCTCCTTCTATTAGATAAGTAGGCAGTGCTTATGAAAGCTAATTGTTCTTTTTTCCAGTTCGTCATCATCTTGGCGACAGTTTCAAAGCAGGATAAATTATACTGTGCCCTCTGATTCATATTTTGACTGTTGTATCATAAATACGTAGAAACCAAATAAAAGATACAAATCTCAGGATTCTAATGCCGTTTTGTTTTTTAAAATCCGTTCATTGTATCAGAAGTTATTAAAGATTTTTTCGAGTCCCGTATTTAAAAAACCCTCTGTATATCTCCCTTTTACTATGACATGAGAGTTATAGTGTACTAAATAATATGGTAACTTGAGCAATGTGATAATATGGTAACTTAAGCTAAATTACGAAGCCTGAAAGTTTCGTATCAAAAAAAGCAAATTATAATATAAGTTGTGTGCTCATTTTTCTGGTGACATGTATTTATCTGTACATGCCTTCGTTCAGACGAGAAGAAATTCGAGACTTTAAAAGTTGACTGACGCGAGGAATTTGAGCTTCACTGCCGTATCTTGGCAACAATGTGCGCTCTTTTTAATCTCAGTAATCTTCCATGTTTAGAAATTGTTATTTAAATCCCATGAATTACAAGCGCCAACAAATTTTTTTCTGATGTGCAGGTCTGAAATATAAGTATTGAGAAAACCTGAAAGATAAAGAATAATATTTTATGCAATACCCGACACAATTGAATAATATCGGTGCCTGATCGAATACTACCGATCGTATATTTTATTTTGACGGGCTGTGTGCGCTGGTATAGGATATCTATGAAATATTGGTTCAAATAAAACAGGACGCTGCCCGTTGCACAATACATTGCTTCAATATTCATTAGCGTGACTCTATAAGGGGACAAATACTCCAGGAACTCTTGAGCTCGAATGCCCATACCGAATTAATTACACGGCGACTTGAGATCGTATTGAAGGAAGTCGTCTAGCCGTGCCTCTTTTGCATTGAATTTGGAATTCATGCCGGCCTCTTTGAATATTCATGCCTATTGATTTTTAACTGGAGACTACCAATGAATGTGTTTTTTGTTAACGATGTTATTGTAAGCAGACATTGGGTCAAGAAGACAGTTTTTCTGCGTGGGCTTAAATGAGGGAAATGTGTTTAATGCAGCGGATTTAAAAAAAAATATCCAAATTCTTTTTCATCGAAATTATACCATTTTCCCAATGACACCACGTTGATGCAATATGATTTAGAGTTATAAATTTCCTCTCCATCGGCAGCATAAAAATTTGAATAATTGGTGCGCCCCGCCTAATGATGCGTTCTCAGCAATAATTGGTGAAGCAGCTGACTGATTTTGCTGTGGAAATTGTTACCAATCAAAGCGGAGGTACGCACTCATGGCAATGGTAACTAAATAACGTGTTAAATATATTAATAATCTGATTATTTTCACAAAATTGACGTTAAGTATTCCGGTATGGCCGTGCACCGCAGAGTTATGAGTTGATTTGTCGGTATGTTACATGACCGCGCGAAAAAATTATTGTAATTATGTTTAGGTACATTGACAAATTATGTAACTCCTAGCAATCACGGCATGTAAAAAATTACTCCTGGCAATGCTCGACAAAGCACTTGAATATTTAAACTAGATGAATGATTGCATAACAACATCTATGCTTGCTAGTTATTTCAGCAATTCAAATGTGGGAAAAGCACATCTGTTGCAAAGCCTTTACTTTATTTCCAATTTTTCTTACATAAATCTTTCATAGGTGGCGACAAGGCGTGCTAAAATTAACTTTCTCTACAAAGTTTACATATTCGTTTACACAGTTGCACTTTCATTTACCAATTTAGTTTACAATAAATAACAAAATGTACCAATTACGACCCCTTAACTTTTGACAACGCTCCAGAACTGTCAGGCATAACCCATTTTTTTTTTAAATTTCGAATTTCATAATTTGGCTTGGATAAATATTCAACCTATTAAATTTATTGAACTCGAAATTAATTTGTCTCACGTTGACATCAAATGCAATTTAAATTATATTTTGTGGCCCTCGCGGTGAGGAAACTTGTATCACAGAAACGTTCATCGAGTATTTCTATATGTTTTATGAAAAGCAGATTCGTGGTTGGTGAGAAATAAATCCATACATATTGGTTCGTAACGTTATTTTAATTGCGGACGAGGATTTTATAAATAGAAACTTCTTTCATATAAGCTCAAGTCTTTTTCAAATATGTCAAAAAGTTAATAGAGTTTATTGAATGTTTTACAACTCCTGGAAAACAGCCCCGTTGTATTTTTTTCACGCCTTTCCAAGATACAAAGCTTTCTCGTGGAAACTGTTATGAATTTCTACAAGTATTATTATTTTAACAGTGTACTAATGAGTATATTAAGGAGTATACTTGGAAGTATGCTAGGAAGTATACATCCTGATACTCATGTGTGTGTGTGGTTAGCAGTTGAAAAGCTTTGGTTGAGGGCTGAAATGGAAGCAAGACGCTAGCCAGGGTCGCAAGCACGGTAGAGAAAACAATTTAAGGTCATTTCTGCGGGAAAAATGCACCTCCTCTTGTTCGGCTAGCAATATGAAGGGCTTCATTTCAAGCAAATTTTGTGACGTCACCAAAACGCCATGTCGTTAGGCCAATAGTGGAGCCAGATTTAGGGGTACCAGTGCTACCAGATGCATAATGAGCGCTGTCAGTGGTTCGTTGCCGTGACGTCAGTAAAACCACACCGTCAACGAAAAAAAGACTGGTTTGAACCTACCTTGTTTCCTCTACCGAGGTTGCAAGTGTGATGGCGTTACTGGCACCAACAGATGCAGGAATCGAGTGTTGAGCTCACCGTCGGCCAGTCGGTGCAGCTGCGTTGTGTGGTCACCGGGCACCCTGTGGAAGAAGTCATGTGGTACAAAAACGCTGCCCTCATCAGGTGAGCCTAAAATCTATTTCAAAAATATCTTTTACATTTATTGTTGGTGTGTGCGATAACAGAACGTTCACAAATATCTATATTTTTTGCAAATGATTTTTTTGTGTCCATCATCATCTCAAGGATTCATATGAAAACGTTAGAATGGCAGTGATAATAGTAAATTTATAATAGTAGTATTGCCGAGCACCAAATAGTAATGAGTTCATTTGTTACTGTATGACGACATTATACGCTCGATAAACAACTGATTTCTTTATTGCGATCTGATTGTAATGCTATTACCAACTCACAGCTTATTTATCAATTTTAATTTCAAATTGTTGATTGAGACTGATGGAGATAGAGCTTAAATCGTACTTTTTCAAGGCTAGGATGCCATTCTGTTCTAATGCTAAGCCCCCAACTGATTCTGCCTGAAAACGATAGTTTTTACGGTAAAGTTGTAAGCCTTCGCCTCTTAAGTTAATCTGTTTTTGGATTTAACTTAGGGCTGTATCAGAAAAGAGTGTTTTAAAATCTATTTAAAATTACGGGTTTTCATGGTTAACTTGCAATGGTTTATTACCGTCTCAAGGCTAGTTATGTAAAATTTTGCACAGACATTTGTATATACGCACGTAACATGAAGTCTAAGAGGCGCTATGATGCGACTACCAGAATTGCTTAAAAATTTCAGATAAAATTAGTCACAGGGTTAGTATACAAAAACTTCATCACAGTATACGACTAACAAACACTTTATTGCGCTAGAGTAATTTTTCTTCGCATGAAATGAGCAATCTGAATCAATTTGGTTCATAAAATGTTGACAGAAATAAACTCCTCATGGTGGAAATTAATTTCTGCAGGAAATCTAAAAGGAAGTAATTTAAAATGTGCGTTTGTTTTCATGTGAACTAGAATTTTATGATGTAATCTCGAACCAGTTCGTGTATTTAATTTTCATGGAATGAAGCTCATTAGGTTTTCATGAACTCAAAGTGAAATATTTAAGTTAGGGAGATTGCAATTTGAATCTCATTTGAGGAACCCAATTGGAAAGTATGAAAATTTTATGAGGTAATTTACAGCAATTTAGATTTACGTGTGGAAATGTAGTCAACAGCCGTGCTGGAATCTTTTATACCAGCTAAGACTGCGCATGGAAGGAAGTTTTAAAAATTAAAATTTGATAGAAGTTTTAAAATACAATTAAACTTCAGCAATTCTCAAATGAAAATAGAGTTGTACTAGTTTTCCAGAAAATTTCCGAACCGTTGCCAATTTATGCAAAGGAGAGCTATTAACCGTTCTAAATATCATTCTCCAGTCAGCCCTAAGCTTCTTTAGACGTAATTATTTAAGTTGATGTAAACGCTTATTTTCGTTGCTTTTTCTATGGTTACTAAAAAAGACATAGGAGAAGATTTTATTTTCACCGCCTAAATTAAATAATTTTCTTTCTGTAGCTGCAAAGGCATGTAGAAAAATTGTTACGTTTATACAACGAAGCCACATTGAATTTAATGCCATTAGAAATTTTATATGGTTTCACTCTCAATACCGACGTACCGCAATCTCAAAAGTTCTCATGGCTTTTACTCAGTCCTCCATGTTTACATTGTTTCTTCCAGAGACGATGGCCGGGTGACAATGAAAAGCTTGGACTCGACCGTCTTGTCAGTGCTGGGTCCCGGGTCTGCCATGAGTTCTTCACCAGGATTTCTTCCTGGTTCTGGAGTGCATTTCACCAATTCTCAGCCGGTGTCTGGTTCTCCTGGAAGTTCTCTGGGCTGGGAGGACAGTGGAGACTTCGAGCTCAGAATTAACTCAGTACAGGCCTCTGACGCAGGGATCTATCAGTGCACGGCCAGGTCCAAGCACGACTCTGCGCAGGCCCACACGGTGGCCGCGCTCGGCGGTGAGTGCCAAAACATCACCAGTGTGCGGCTATGTCCGAAGTCTGCTTGCAGACAATTTCAGTTCCTATTCTCAGTTTGTTTGATTTAACTCAAAGTAACTAGCACTGGTATCAAATTGTTCGGTATACATAAGGAAAGCAGATACGTACAGTGATAGAATTATACCACTAATTAAGATTTTGGGGCTTAAATGCTATTCCAAAGCATAAGAAAGCGATTTTTAAAATCTAGGATATAAATTTTTTCAAATCAATGAAGTGGATTTCTGAAATCCATGAAATAGATTTCCTAGATATACGAACAACACTGGTGAGTAATTTTGGATTTTAATAAGCAAGTGGGATTTTTCGCCAAGATTCTTTATTTGCTCTTATGAGGGCCATGACCAAATTTTTTTGAGTAATGATGTCTAGTGTTATAACGAGTTATAGAATAAGAGAACCAATCTATTGGTTTTGATTCATTCGAAGAATTTAAGTTGATGACGCACTAACATCAATTTATTTTTACTGTCACCTCAAATCATCCATGCATAAAGCTTCAGAAGAGTGCGGTATATTGAAACATTTTAGGTTCTATTTCTGCTTATATCATCAAACACGTGCTTGAAGGAGCTGAAAAGAGTGATCATAAAAATTTTCCGAAAGTTTGTTTCGAGTCTTAGATCATTTTTTTTTTAATTTTTATAATATAAAGGTTAATTATTTTAATAATTTTACTCAGAAATTTGAAGGATGTTCTTGCACTAACAACGCACGAAAAGTGATCACAGTTGAATTTTTTGTATGCTGCGCTTATTACGGATTAAATCTTGAGCCACAATTAAGAGAGTGCTAGAATAGTCTGCCTTCTTGCCTGAAATAGTCTGTCTTCCTGCCTTCAGACGCTCAATCAAAGGTATGCTCTCTATATTGAGCGAACAAGAACTGAAATAGATGGAAGGAATTGCCAGGTATCGAGAAGATCAGTACTACGGTGGTAATAATTAGTTCATCGGTTAAAATTTTAAATTACGTTGTTCACACTAAGAAGTTTTTATTTCAAGTATTGGAATTAATCTATTAGTAGGGTTTCACTACAATAACCATCTGTGTGTTTTAGCTCACTGATAGAAGATAAGCAAAGCTATTTTTATGTTTTATAATTTTTTCTTTTCTCGCAACTCTTAAAATTGAAAAAAACTGCAATTTTTTCCAGAGAAAAGTGAATTCTTCATTTAATCTAGCGCGACGGGCGTTAATGAACTACAGCTTTTTAACTTTAATTTTAAAAAGCTAAAGTTCAATTTGAAAAGCTCAAGTTCAATTTAAAAAAGCTCAATTTTAATTTGAAAAAGGTCAAGTTTAATTTAAAAAAGGGCGAGTTTAATTTAAAAAAGGTCAAGTTTAATTTAAAAAAAGGTCAAGTTCAATTTAAAAAACTCAAGTTTAATTTAAAAAAGCTCAAGTTTAATTTAAAAAAGCTCAAGTTTAATTTTAAAAAGGTCAAGTTTAATTTAAAAAAGGACAAGTTCAATTTAAAAAAAGTCAAGTTTAATTTTAAAAAGTTCAAGTTTAATTTTAAAAAGTTCAGGGCCAATTTAAAAACGCTCAAGTTTAATTAAAAAAAGATCAAGTTTAATTTAAAAAGTCTCAAGTAGGCTATATATGAAAAACGATCAAGTTCAATTTTGAAAAGCTTATGTTTCTAAAATTGCATACCTATGTAATAATAATAAGTAAAGTTTATTTGTGAGAATGCATATTTATTCAAAAGTACTGGCCCTGAAAATAGAGTAAATCGAATATCAGACAAAGCAAGCTGCTGTGATTTTGTGCTTAATTTGACATTCAAGGTTTACCTATGAATCATTTGCTAAACAGATCATCGGTACTTATATCTATTGACAAAAATTATGCGAATAAACTTTATGTAATAAGTAACTGTAGAACAATTAGCAAACTGCACTGACTGAAAATTGAACATTACTGAGCTTCAACTTCTCAGTCAGTGCAGTTTGCTAATTGTCACATAGTAACTTATTACATAAAGTTTATTCGCATCATTTTTGTCAATAGATATAAGTAACGATGATCTGTTTAGCAAATTATCTAGCAAATGATTCATAGGTAAAACTTAGAGAATGTCAAATTAAGTACAAAATCACAGCAGCTTGGTTTGTCTGATATTCGATTTACTCTATTTTCAGGGCCAGTACTTTTAAATAAATATGTCTTCCCACAAATAAACTTTACTTATATTATTATTACATAAGTATGAAGTTTTAGAAACATAAGCTTTTCAAAATTGAAATTTATCTTTTTTTCAAATATAGCCAGCTTGAGAACTTTTAAATTAAACTTGACCTTTTTTAAATTAAACTTGAGCTTTTTTAAATTGAACTTGACCTTTTTTAATTTAAACTTGAGCTTTTTGAAATTGAACTTGACCTTGTTTAAACTAAACTTGAGCTTTTTAAATTGAACTTAGCCTTGTTTAAATTAACGTTAAAAAGCGGTAGAACAATAATAGAGACCTTATCAACTTCAACCAGTGACGTTTTTTCTCAATTTTACACGCAGCATCGGCCCCCGAGCTGGTGTACCGCTTCATCGCCCACACCCTCCAGCCCGGGCCGGCTGTGTCGCTGAAGTGCATCGCCCGAGCCACGCCTACACCGCACATCTCCTGGACACTGGACGGCTTCCCTCTGCCTCGCTCGCACAGGTGACACTTCCCTCTTTCTCGCTCGCACAGGTGACACTTCCCTCTGCCTCGCTCGCACAGGTGACACTTCCCTCTGCCTCACTCGCACAGATGACACTTCCCTCTGCCTCACTCGCACAGGTGATACCCCCCAGCATCTATATCATCAGTTCTGGCCAACTGGCGTATGTTGGGTAAATGCTAGGTGCCACATGATATAAGTTTCCTTCAGCCGCCAATAAATGGGAACACATTTGCCTGGAAAACTTTATTGTTGCAGGTACAACATGTGTTGTCCTATTTTCCGCACCATCACCAGGGGAATTGTGAAATAATGCATAACAGAACTTTACATTTATATTTCTGTGTCTCATGGAATAAGGCCACCTTCAACTTTGCGTCACTCTCATGCGCGTAATGCTAACCTACCGATGAAATGGTTGCGGATTTTGCAAATCTGAAAAAAAAGAGTTTAGGTCAATGTGCTGCTGCATTTGCTCCGTAAGATCGCCCATGGTGAGAGATGTCTACCCACAACGCTCCTCATCATGAAGAGTTGGCCGACCTTCTGAGAAATCCCTACACCAGTAATGCATTGCCTGGCTGGTCATGATGCTTAGCCCATGCATTAGACACAGTTGGAAATGATTTCGATCGGCATCATGTCATTTGCGTTGAGAAATTTTATCACGGATTGGACCTCATAAATGGCTGAGGATGGAATCGAGTCAATCCGCTATACTCGTGCTGCTGTGAGGGATCAGGCCTAGCCTGTCCAAACATATGGCCTCTTATCTGTAAGCAATTAGAAAAACTAACTTTCTAGATGCACTTCGCGTATGGCGCTAATCGCTAGAGAAATAATCAGAAATATGTGCACAACTTACATACCGCTTAACATAGAAGTTAAGAAAAATACTAGTGCTTGAACGAATCTGTAGTCAAGAGTGTGAAGGTAACAGAGGTTGCTTTCATGGTGTAAAGTTTCTAGAAACACTGAGAAATTTAAAAATGAAGAAAATTCAAGGAAATTAATTCTCTCTACTGTGTTTTTTTACCTTGAGTAATTCGTTTCGTCAGTAAAGATGTTTAATTTCCGGAACATTTTTTTCATTTTTAAGTTTCCGATAAGGATACGAGTCAAGCAAATATATTCAATCAGATGTATTCAATCGCTGAGAAATATAAGTTTTATGTGGACTGTCTTCACGTGTCTGCCATGGGCCACTCCGCGTCTGCAGGAGTGTGACGCCGGCAGAAAATCTGATTTGCTTTGTTGTGACTCGACCTCCTCGAACTGCTTATTTTGTGTCGACTACGCAGGCATCAAGTCATCAAGAGCTCTTGAGAGTTATTGCGTATTGAATGCAACTCAGTTTTTGGGAGTGAGAGTCATGAGGTCCATGGAAATGGCTAAACATATGACCGTAAAAATAAAGAGGAACAAAATAAATGTACGAGGAGTTCGTGGACTCGAACTCAGGACTAGAGATCACCGCGCCAACACGCTATCGACTGCGCTATCGTTCACCCTAAAGGTGACCGAAGCACAACGAAAGCAATGTTTTGGCACAGTGAAAGCAGGCGCACTGTCCTGACAGATATTTAATTCCCATATGTATCGAGAGCTCAAAGTCTAGTCACCCCCAGAAACAGTTAATTCTGGTACGGGAAGACACTGCTTCCACAAGGTTTTTTCAAATGAAATAAATGTACGAGGAGTTCGTGGGCTCGAACTCAGGACTAGAGATCACCGCGCCAACACGCTATCGACTGCGCTATCGTTCACCCTAAAGGTGACCGAAGCACAACGAAAGCAATGTGACTAGACTGGGGGTGACTAGACTTTGAGCTCTCGATACATATGGGAATTAAATATCTGTCAGGACAGTGCGCCTGCTTTCACTGTGCCAAAACATTGCTTTCGTTGTGCTTCGGTCACCTTTAGGGTGAACGATAGCGCAGTCGATAGCGTGTTGGCGCGGTGATCTCTAGTCCTGAGTTCGAGCCCACGAACTCCTCGTACATTTATTTCATTTGAAAAAACCTTGTGGAAGCAGTGTCTTCCCGTACCAGAATTAACTGTTTCTGAGGTGACTAGACTTTGAGCTCTCGATACATATGGGAATTAAAGAGGAACAAATTTATCAATTATGAGCTCATAAATCCTCAAACCTACGCGAGACTTTCGGTTTTCAGCTCGACAGTTTTATTTTACGTACTATGGCAACGTTGATGGTTCCTGTACATAAGAAAATAAAATTTAAACTTGAATTTTTGTGAACAAATATTTATTTAAAGATGTTTCGGTGGATAGCATATATTTGAATGTTGTACAGGAGTTACCCTAGCTTTAAGTTAGATAGGACTGGTAAATAAATTATGCTCCTTTCGAAAGTTGTAAGCATTAAATGAATGGTATTTTGCTAAATTATAATCCAGAGGATCATAAACATTTTCGCACAATTTATGTAAATATCCTATTCATCATTTTAACGAGTTGCAACTCTTTACGTGTGAAAACAACAAAGGGCTTGAACGTATTGCAGTGTACAAAGGGATAATGGTGGAAACAAGTGAAAAATATTGCATGAAATCTTGAAGCGACGAGCTCCAGATACCAGGTGTGTGATGTAGACTATCTTGCGTCGAGCGCTATATGGAAACCTTCAAAAAATTCAGTTCGCGGAGAAAATCGCTGTTGTCATCACTGTTTTTTGCGTGCGGTCGAACAAGATACGGTCCCAGTTTTCGCTAGAATCTGTGAGAAACGCTAACGATGACTTTAAAAGTGCGTAAGAAACTTTCATGAAAACATACGAAAAGCAGCTTGACTGAATTTTGCCCGAACAATTTACGCCAATATCCAGACGTGCAGTGGGCACATTCTTGTTAGGATACATGGGAGAAAACATTTCTTTATTTATACCTGAGATTCTATGCGATAGCAACTTGAGGCACTGTTTCTTTTGTACCACTTCGTCGTTCTTTCTTGAAAGATAAAACTTTCAGCGGCTTTGTTTTTCTGGAGTTTAACTCTCCGACCATCGTTCATTTCGCCGCCCGTCTCGCAGCGCTCAAAACAGAATGTCGGGGCTTCAAAATTTTGAGCTGTGTGTTGCCACATGAGAGTGATGACTCTAGCTAACACACCTGGAGCTAGTGCAGCATTTACTAGTCTACATTAAATGCTTACTCGCTTTGTTGACTAATTTCATACACGACATCCGAGCTCGAAAGTACCTCAACATTTGTAAAGGCGTCAGTCAAATCCTTGAGTAATGCGTTCACATTCCCTACTACGTTGCTCACTGTAATGAACCAGTAGAAGTAAAAACATGTGGTACACAACACCAAACGTAACTTGAAGCACCTCAATGCTCAGTCTGGCCCATAAGTAACTCACCCTGTTCAAAAATAGATGCCATGAAAATGAGGTTGCCTGATGAGTTCGAGATTACTTTGAATATGAGATGAGATTTAAAATTATTTGAAGTGTATGTAATCGCCAAAGTCAATACGTATTGCTCACATAAACCGTGAATTTTAATGGAGCGTTACATCAAAAAGTTACGTATCAAACTCAGTGAGCTTTACTTACAGCGTAATGGAGCTGTAACTGTGCAAAGAAATAACATCAAAATATCTGGTGATCAAGAGTCCTGATCATACCAGCATAAAATTGATGATCTATATTGAAAATATCCGGCTCCATAAACAACGAAAAAAGCAGCGACAGACCTGAAACCATTCAAAATAGCGCCCCAATTCAGTTGATTCCAAAAATGGTCGTTCCTTGCCTTACAACTCCGACGAAGAAACGTTCGACTCAGTTTTAATTTTCCCCGCACATTTTTACGACTTAAAGAAAATGATTACTTCAAATCAAACGTAATCATGTCTGATGAAACTAATTTCCACCTTAATAGGAAGTCAGTGAGCAAAATTGCGTATTCCAACCACAATAAAATCTCAAAAGCATTGGTCATCATTCTTTAAGCCCAGCCAAAGTTACAGCATGGTGGGGTATCGCAATTTCAAGAATCACTGATTCCCATTTTTGGTAAATGCTTGTGGTAATGTACTGACCGGTGACAAAAATAGGTATTGTCTGATGATGCGAAAGTATTGGTTACCTGAGCTCGAGAATATGAACATGGAGAATACTTAGTTCTCAAGTTGGAACAACACCTTTTACAGATAGAGGGTCACTAGCTATGCTAACGAGTGTTTTCCAAGCACCGAATAATTCCAGGTTACGAAGACATGTCGTGGCCTCCTCAATCTCCTGTTTTAAATGTCTGTGACCTTCTCCTCTGGGAGCATGCAAAGGAATGAGTTCACTTCAACAAACCTGGTATCATACGCTAATTAAAACGCATAAGTTTACAAGAAGTTAGCAGAAAAATTCCAGATGTCTTGCGCAAAGACGTGAACTCTACCGCATAATGAGCTCATGTCTCTTTGAATAATAATGACGGTCTCCTCTGAATATAATACAATTCACATTTATCTGTCGAATAAATTTTTATGCTCTCCTGCATCATTTTATTATATGCCTAACTCTTGCTATCTTAGAATTTTTTATGTCGATTTTCAAAAAGGATAAGTTACTTATGGGCCACCAAGTATTTGGAAAATTTTCGCAAGATTTCGCCCTGATGAGATTTTAAGAATTTTGCTAAGTATTTACTGTTCTGTACTGCTTTTCAACAATACTTTTTATCTTAAATTTGAGTGTAATTTTCAGAGCACTTGTACGCAATGCTTCATTATGTGATATTATTCATTTCTCATAAAATATTCGCTCGCTGATTCACTTTGTTACTGAGTGAGAATTCGCCTTTATATTAACCTTATTTCTTTTCCAAGATGTTTTACCTGTCTTACCTGAAATATATATTACTAAAATTTTGTTCATAAGTACGATAATGCTGTATATGTTTATACCGACATCAAGTCGATTTGATATAATTTAATTTCATTCTTAAGGGAAGCATACCTCACTCAGTTATGCCTTTTAAAAGTCATTTTAAATTTGCTGGTTATGATTCTAAAGACGCATTCTGCACGCCTAAATACAGCTTAAACGTTGACCGCGATGTTTTAAACAGGAGTTCGATATTCAACTCAAACTTGAAGGGAATTGTAGTAAGCAATTTTGAAAATAGCAAACATTAACTGGATCGCGTCTCCATTTGGTTTAGATGAATTAATTGTAAAAATTTAGTTTCAAACTACTGGTCAGTCAGCAGCATTATGAAAATTCCCCCCGTGTACACTATCGGTTCACATCGTGACCAACGTGTTTATTGGAAAAGGATATAAAGTCTGTATTGAAACCGAAACGTTTGTTCTCCCACAAAACCAGCCTAAATTTCTGAAAATCCAACAAAAATGAACATGGCTCTAGTAAAAAGCTTTCAAGAAGCATAGGATAGGCAAGAGTCCGTGATTAGTTAGGTTTGTCTATCGTATGCCATGGGACTGGCACCCCCAGGAGTGATGCTTTTAGGTACCTCAGTTGAAAATGAGTTTTCGAGACTTCTGTCTTTCGCTCTTACTTTACTTCAGTCAGTTTTCATGTGTTTTTCGTTATCTTTTTTTGTCTTTTCTTCCTCTTCCTTCCTAAATTTTAGTTTTTCTGCGGAGGGTATCCTGTGTGGGAACACTATTTATGCATTGATTCCATGTTTACCTTAATCCTTAATAAATGGGCCTTTATTTTCTCTCTGTGAAAATATTTTTGCAATGAGAACAGAGCCCTAAACTAACAACTATATTTCAACTATCACACAAAGAGTTTTTTTTGTAGCGTCTATCAAGTAGGCATTACACAAGTGGATACTGCAAAGTCCGTGAGATTTGAAGCGATTGCGCGAGTTTTCTTCACAAGTACACACTCTAAAGGCCTCCCAAGTCGATGTTGCCACGTGTACAGTATCAACACGCCCACGCCTCCAGTATAGCCTCTTCACACCCATCTCTTGCTAGAAGATTATTTTTGAAGTATTCAAACCATTTCTGCTGTAGGAAAGGAAAGTTGAATGCTCAAGCTGAGGCAAGAATTATAATCGACAAAATTAAACTCATTTTTAGCGGCACGGGAATTTGTTTGTTTGGATATTTCTTAGAAATTGTCATAAAATTGAAAAAAATTATTCGTTCTCTTACATGCACACAACACACAGTCATTTCGAGCCTTCCATTTTTGTCTGTGGGATAACTTTGAGTAGTAAAAGGTTACAAATAGAAGAAACTTACTTTTTTCTTCTTGGAGTTAAAATAAGTCTCTACATAGTAATTGCTGAATTCTGCAATATACATTTATAACATGGTATAAAACAATAAAAATATACATTTGACTTCACAAGACTGGAAAACTACGTTATAATAGATATTGAAGGTACCGTCCGTAATTTGCTACATATAAGTTGACTCCCACGTTTTGAATAGCATGTCGATCTACTGAAGAACACAAACTAACTGGGGAAAACTGGCTGACCCCCAGCCGCTCACTTTGTTGTTGAAAATAGCTGTGCAAGAAAAAATTACTGTGAAGGGCCATTTTTAAACTATATTCAATTTTAGTGTTGTGTGATAACGGTTAGAGAACAAATGAACTAAGAATTTAGATTACTAACTGCGGAGAGGCTATTGGAAGCCCGTGTAAACCCCCTTGTTCCCCTTGTGTCACAATTGGCGGAAGATGCACAATTTGCGAAATGGCATGTTGATCGGTGCTTACTGTCATTGCTTATAGAATGTTAAAACAATATTTTACAAATACTTCACATCGTTTTCTTCGTAATGATTTTATCAATGTTATACCGACGGTGCATTACCTCGTGAAAACTAAGTGGTAAACAGCATTGCATACAAATAGGCACTGAAAAAAGAATTTGTACATGGTATAGAACAGCTCTAAAAAAGCACAAACATGCTAGGATACATGCATGCGTATGAAAACTTGTCTGGCTGCTTGCATGCTATCTAGAAAGTGCAGTGTACAAAAATTCGCTGGTCCAGCCTACGCCAAATTATCCAGATTAAAGGAATGATTTAAAAAATAAAACAGAAATAATGTTTGTAAAATATTTTCTGCAGCCGTGTCTGTTTCTAGCACGAAGCTGGAGCTACTCTTAACTTGAGACGCCTGAAAGGGAAGAGAAGTATTTAGTTTCCTCATTAGCTGGGAGTGCAAACTTCGCCTTGTTTAAAGCGCTTACTCTCAGCCCTTCGTACCTTGCTGGCGCTCTGGGGTCAAGTCGCTTAACCTGCTGCACAATTCCGCTGGAATAGACTTTTAACGCTCCTCATTCTGAAAACTTTGATTATTTTAACGCAACTCAGTGGCTGAGGTAATTTAGAATCGAACCAATACGAAGTGTTCATTATTGTTCCAGGTTGTACACGAAAATAATTAATGAGAAGCCTTCTGCGGTGTTTCTATAAAATATGTCATCAGTGTATAACCGTCAAAACTTTTTTCGAAAATAAGGAATAACTTCATTTTTTGAGCAGAAGTCGGTTTGAGAGATGCATAACATTTATACTTTTTATTCGTATTGTGCATCCGTAGAATTGAATACGTATTTTTTTAAAGTAAAAGGTCATGTAAACAAAAAAGTAATTGAAGGATAAGTAATGGTTAGGCTGGGTTTCTTAGAAGCTGCGCTGAAAAAACCATTAGTACATTTGAACAAAAGCTGGTTAATTCGAGAGTAATTATTTTTTAATTATTATTAGTGACATCTCATTCTGTAATCAGCTTTGATTAACGGTAATTAAATCTGCGTACGAAACAATTATACTCATCTCTTGAAGTTAATATTATTAGACATGCTTTAAATAAACTTGTATTATTATTATTATTAGGCAAGCTTTAAGTCAACTTTTCTTGTAAATAGTTACTACGTAGATAAGCCTAAGCTCTGTAGCTCAAGTTATGTGAGCAACTTTTGAACGGTTGGTATTACCTCGTGCTGTAGCCTTGCGTCCGCTTGCTTTGTTTTAATCGCATTTCTCATTCCATGAATCAATGAATAATAATTTCGTAGCTCAAATGCTTCTAGTATTAAATTATAAGGTATACTAGCGTTGGTCATAATTCGCCGTATTTTATTTGGCTCTGCTCAAAAGTAAATTCGTGAACTATTTGACTAATATTGCAATTTTCTCTTTATTGACGATCTCATAATGTACAGTGAAAAAATACATGAAAAAATTAGGATATAAGTGTGATTAATATTTCTTTTTTTTAATCACATATGTTGGATGATGATGACTCCGTGATGATAGATGTGTTCGTCTCTCGTAGAAAGAGTTGTTTGTTACAAAATTTCACACGGAGAGCTCAGGGTGTTGTTTTGTTGGGAAGAGAAAGTACTTCGCCACTATTCTCCGTTTGATCGTGATTTTAGAGATAGGTACAGACTCGACTTAGGGTTGACCATTATTGCGTCGTGTCATTAACTATAAAGCAGTTGAAAAACCAGCGAATCGTACGATATGCATGAACTTAATTAATTCGTGAAAAATACATTCAACCCTCTCAGTATTGACGATTCTGGAAGCGCGAAGTTGATTTCTTCTTCCGATTCAGAGGAAAAGGAACCCTTCCAAAAAATCTTTATAAATTGTTAGAGTCAGATTCTGGTATAGACAGAAAAATTTTGGATTATCACAGGTTGTGTTCAACATAACAATGATGATTTTATTGATATTTTCCGACAATTCCCATCAATTTTACGCTCTCTTTCGTATACTTTTCAGGACATCGAAGATTTCTTCTAATTTTATCCGTTTACTAATTAGTCCAAATTAAAACTCGACTCATAAAATGTAATTCAAAAGTATTTATTATGTCTAATGAAAAGAGTTTTCCTCTCTCAGTGGACTGATATAGATGGCACTGTTTCTAATCAAAAATGAGCAGGGCTTCAACATAAGTTAATAAACACCCGTTAGGGCTATTTTAAGTATAGTTCTGCAGAATGAGAATGTTACTATTTTAATTCTATACCATAAAATGTCTAAATTTTAGAACTCAAAGGGTGCCAAAACAGGCCGTTTGAAGCTCATTTTATACTTAGGACAGCTTGCTATTTACCCTCCCGTTGAGAGAAACCAATCTGCATCGTACGACATCTGATATAAGATTAAGGGCAAGAGAGCTACATACAGGGTGCGAAAGGTCTCTGAGGACACCTTACGCACTTTTGGGAAAACAGAAAATGAAACTGTGAGTCTTTGAAACTTGCAATTTTTTGTAATAAAACAAACATAATTTTAGCATACATTCTAGTCTATATGTCCTTTTTCGGCTTCTATCACCGACTCAATTCGATTCCGAAAGCGACTGCAAGGTTTGATCAGGTGGTCTTTATTTATGTCCTCCATTGCTCGGGCTATTTCTTCCATCAGAGAGGATTTGGTGTTATGGGAATGCTTATTAACTTCCTTTTCATCGACGCCCCACACATAATAATCCAAAAAATTAAGGTCTGGTGAGTTAGGAGGCCATAAGTTTGATGTGTCATGATCAAGAAAATTCTCGACCTTTCAATCCTGGGTTTTGAGAGGAGCTGAATCTTGTTGGAAGACATAGGCCCTTTCAATGGCTACGTTGTCTAACCAAGGCTTAACAATGGTTTGAAGAGTCTCGACAAAGGCATATGCATTAACTCTAAGGCCCTGTGGGAAAAAACTAGGTGACATGCTGTGCCTTTCACTGCTAACAACACCGAAAACTATCAATGTTGCTGGGAACTTCGTATTCTGAGTGAGTCATAGCGTTGACAATGCTGTTTTCTCTTGCTCGTGGCCAATTCATCTTCATTGTTTTCATGTAGCTCATTTCTAACTTTGTAAACAAAAGATCTGGCAACTTTCAGAAGTCTTGCAATTTCTAAATTTCTGCGTTTCGCTTTTATAGACACTACTACAGCGTGTCTTTTCATTTTATTAGTTATGGTAGTATCTGCAATGGGATCTTCTGAAATAAAAAATACGATTATTATCGTATTTGTTTTAATTACAAAAATATAAGTGTCATCGGATACCTTACTCACCCTGTACTACCGAGAGAGTAGATTTTGAAGCTAGGAGTGTAATTTTAATTAGCACCCTCATCATCGTGTTTATAACCCATCCATTCATTAATAGTGATAATCAGTTCTCATCTTCCAGTTTATGATTTTATCAAACCCATTTTCCATTGCTATTTAATGGAATTTTTTATTCTTTTTTCTAATCAGAAAGTAAATTCTCTTTTTTTGTTGTTTTAAGGTTTTTGATGGGCCAGTACGTGTCTCCACTGGGTGACGTCATCAGTCACGTGAACATCAGCAGCGTGCGGGTGTCCGATGGAGGTCTCTACCAATGCGCGGCCCAAAACCCGGCAGGATCAGCCAATCATGCTGCTCGACTCAACATATACGGACCACCCACCATCCGACAGATGGAACCTCAAATCGCAGTTGCTGGAGAGACTTTCATAGTCACCTGTCCCGTTGGAGGATATCCCGTTGAGAGGGTCACATGGCAGAAAGGTATTCGATATTTCTGTCCCCTTACATCCATAATTCTCATGTTGACTAGGTATCCAAGCTATAGCGTATTAATAACCGAAGTGTGGTTATGTAGAAGACATGAACGAGGTAAGTTCGTCCGGTTACAAATATGTAACGAAGTGTGTTTTGCTTTTCTTTATTGCGTCACTTCCCTTTCCGTATCGCACATGGGAAGTGATATTTTATTAGTAAGTACAGTTATTTTGTACCGTAAAATAATACGTATTAAGGAAACACGTTACCTTGCAGCGTGCATTCATGCATCAAGTATTTTATATTTTGAAAGAGGTTGCTCCGTAGAGTGAACCTCTTCATTTATACATTCAGTAAATCTCGGGAATATTGCTTTCCCTTGTAAGAAATGCCAGTAGTGTGACACGTTTCGCTCTTTGCTCTGTCCCTTCGGTTGCAGAAAACACCAAAACCAAGCCAGCAGCAAAAACTTTATGCTTTGATTTTCGAAAGTCTGTCTCTTGACTTGTCATTCTTATCCCTGAGACATTGGGCGAGATGCTTTCTTTCTCAAGAAAATCCTCGTCTATTTAAAAGAAGTAGCTGAGCTAATCAGTACGGATAAGCGAAATTTTTAAAATGTGCTCCCAACTTACATAATCTATTTACCCAACTACTTAACTATACATGTTTTTCTGCTTATCCTCGTGAATGTTAAAACTCGGCAAGCACATGCAAAAAACACATACTAAAGGATTTTATTGTGACCTTTTCTCAATTTAATAGCTCAATAGTAAATATGACTAACTGTTCTATAAATATTTTACATGTAATAAATACACTCTGCATCGCCACTTATTCATTCATATACCTTTAGTATATGAATGGTAAAATTTTCGGTTGCATCAGAATTACCCATTGAGAATGGAGATGGTCTCCGAAATGCTTTTTACATAGAATTAACTGTTGGATGGTAGCGGTTTTTATATTGAGACTATAAATTTAAAGAACGCTTGATTTCGATTCTCGCCGCCGTGTTCTTTTTCAAGTTTCTTAAAAACTTTCGCCCAGAGAAAATAAGTGTTCCTAAATACAAATTCGGATCATGAGTGAGCAAGCAAACATTTTTAACACTGTTCTTGCATGAATGTGCAAGTTTTCTGCACTCAGTATAAAATCATCCTCTTTAATCACATCATCTGGTGTCTTACATAGAAATGGCAGGCACTCGATTGATCACGAAGAAGAGGCTGTGTTTTAGATTCGGTAAGCAAACTGCACGTGACAATTAAGCGAAGCAGGCTCCGATACGTAGCGAATCTACTCAACATCATAAAAAGATGAAAAATGATTTGCGTTTTTTGGGTGAAAGAGAAGGTTGGATAATATTTTATTCACAACCTGAACCAGTCAAGAAAGAGGTGGATGCTGTTCATTGATAACGCCTTTTTCCTCTGAAGAATGTCACTGTCTGAACAAACTCTGTTGAATTTCACTGTGGAACCTCGAGCATTCAATTTAAAGTCATGGCACAATATGTAATGATGCGCCTGTAACTGATAAAAAACTGAATTCATTCATTTTTATTTGAATTTTTTATGCTTGAAGACAAGGTTCACTGACATTGCTCGACTCATTTCCTGAGAATGTGGACATGTGGTCGACAGCGTGCTGTTAGAAATATTTTCTATTGATATTCCTTACTTATATGGTATGCGATTTCTGGAAAATTTGGTTCGTCTTTTTGCTGTTTTTTGCTCTAAGTTTTTAACTTTGTTTCCAATGCCTTTTTTCTTGGTAACTTGTGTGAAATTTTAGTATGAAACCGTCTGAAAAATATTTCTGATAAAATTTTAGTTCATCTGAAAGCAATTATTTAATTTTTATTATTCTAGTTTATTTAGAGGAGAATGAATGTCGATTGAAGTTGTCTGTGCACTGCAAGAATTCACATTTCAGTGTGTCACTCTTGACTATACAGAGTGAACGATTGGGATAGTTAAATTACGTATTCAAGTTTCGAATTAGTAAATTTTTTTAAAAGCAGGTTTTAATTAAAACTATGTAAAGTAATTACAAACTCCCAAGAGATCTTAATATATTTGCTACTTTTTTAGCTTTTACACTTTTACAGTTGACCTGCACAACTAATTGCTAGTGTAAGACAATGAAACTTTCCAGCAAAAGTCCGCAAACGTACTTCAAGTGAGTCGCGGTCGGTCCACTAACGCGTTTCAAACCGTTTATGATGCGGGAATGTGCGACGCAACACATTTCAGGCACACATTCGTGTTAGTTTTAGAGCGTGCGGGTGAGGATGACACATACTTTAAATGCGTTAAAAATGTGTGTAGGTGTGTTAGTGACAATGAGATGACCGTTAATACCTGGAGGTAAAGTACCTAAAGTTGTTTCTCAGAATGTCATTGAAGTCAGATCGTAAACATAGTTTGATTAATACAAAGCCCGCCCTAAATCCCCTATTTAATAATGCACAGTTTTTGCTTCCCTAGTAGGGTGATCCGTCTATCTGTCACGCTCATAAGGATGCTTAATGTTCGTATCTGTGATACGAGTTTCACCATTGCACAGGTACAAGAATATTTTAATCCATGGTACAAGAATATTTCTCTGGTACAAGAATACAGGTACAAGAATAATTTTCTGTTGAAATTCATCATGTCGCTTCAATATTTTTTATTGATAATGCGAAAATAAATGTTTTAAATTCGTTTGACCAGTAACCTGACTACCACTTGGTATAAGGCCCAAGATTTTGGAACTTGAGTTATTGTTTTCGAAATTGTGATTTTACTGAAAAGCTTCGAAAAGATAATGGACGACATTTCAGAATAAAATTCCGGTAAAAGAGGCCACCATGGATAGAAATGTGTCCAACCGCAAAAGAGAAGTAGCAAGACTTCGACAGCAAGAAAAACGCCGAAGACGATCGGATGAACAACGCGAAATGGCAAGACGAAGCAATGCTGCTCGCAAACGAGAAGCTAGAGCTAAATTGACCCTTCAACGGCGTTTGGAAATTCTACGGAATAATGCAGAACAACACCGAGTAGCTAGAGAGAGCTTAACGCATGAGAGAAGCGAGGAAATTCTTCGGCATAACGCTGGACAACATCGAGTGGCACGAAAAAATTCAACTCAAGAAAGAAGGGGTGAAATTCTTCAGACTAATGCCTAACAGCATCGATTTGCGCAATCAAATTTAAATCAAGAAAGAAGGAATGAAATTCTTCAGATTAATGCCGACCAGCACGTGTGCACTAGTGTATATAAATCAAGACATTGAAAAATAAAAATATGTCTGAGGAGCGTATGGTGGCTCTTCCTTTATTTTTCTTCAACTTCGTGATATGGTATCTATTTTTCGTGCTCAACCGAAAACATATAGGGGCCTTAGATGAAGAATAACTACGAGATTAAGAAACGCACATTTACTAAGTTTTCAGCCGGATCTTCTAAGTGCAGTACTTGAGTTGTCGTAGAGATACAACTGATGGCGCAAGTTTTTCTTAAGCTAAGCAGACTTGGCCACAGTACGTGGTATAGAATGTAGCACAGCATAATCCACTTGGAGGAACTTATGCAGCCAGTTCTACTTTTGCAATGATGTCAATTGTTTGAAACTCTGGCCCCAGATTTAGACCCTTCGTGATTTAGGATTATTTTATTCTCGAGAACTCTGAATTTTGTATTTGATTTGTAAATTACTCGCTCTATAACAGCCTGGGCTGTCCAGCTTGCAGCTGAGAGCTACCACCGGCAGAATTATGGCGCAAGTGTGAAACAGAAAGTCACCACACCCCCGAACAAAGGGCTGCCTCTTCTGAGCAATCAATGAATTGAGTTTAGCTGCGACTGACGCACTAAATGATCAGAACAGTGATACCATATTTCAAAGTGCGATGCAGTTCTGTATTTATTCCTCGCAGACCAGGCTTGGGACAACCTTAATACTAACTTCTGGATGTAGGGACTTTGATGAAACTTTCGTTTGTCACTCATATATTGTGTGAAAGATGATACAAACGTCTCAGCAGAGTTTTCTAGAAGATGAAGGAATTATTTGAGTACTTCTACACCTTTTCATGATAGGATCTTTTCCTTAGTTTCTATAGATGATAGTTTTTTACCATTGAGGGTGAATCAAGACGAAAGAGATACAATTTCATTCATTTAAGGATATATCGTACACCTTTAGTTGTGGAGGGAATATCAAATACGGACAAATTCATCTCTTAGTAACGTCGGTTTTCAAGTTATAGGTAGGATAAAGGAAACCAAATGAGGTAATTGTGATACATAGTAGATGAAAACAAGGTAGAAGGGCTTTCAATTCGAAGAAAAATGAAATGTTCATGCTGTGTCATAAAATTAAAACGAGAAAAAGCACTGAGTAATAGGAAAAAATGCGATGGTAGTGCTTTAAAATATGAAAATGAGGTACCTTTTTTTCGCTAGATGGAGTTGCGCTGCCGTCGGATCACCGGCAGCGCGTGCACAGCAACGGGACGCTGACGGTGGCCTCCGTGACGCGCCTGACGGACGAGGGGCAGTACGCCTGCACGGCCCACGACAGGCAGGGACGCACGGACACGCAGGCCTTTGGGCTCCAGGTGAAGGGTAAGTAATGAGCTCTTGAGGGAAGCTGCTGCAGCAAAATAATCGAAGCTGTGCAAAATCACTAGTGGGCAATCCATGTGTACTTTCGAACTGATTTGCTTCCACTACAGAGAGAGGAACGAATTAGCACAATTTTAGAGGATGATTACCTTGATTTGAAATGGGATTTGCGGGGAACTTTTCATAATGATATCTTGCTATTGTTCCGTATGGTTAGGTATAAATGAGAGCTTTTGATACACTTAACATAAAACTCATCAGGAACGAACCAAGGATTAGTTAGATGAAATAAACGAAAGCTCGTCAGCTCTCGATATGAACTTTTCTCATTAGCTGTAATAACTCAACAATTGGTCTCAACAACTAAATGTTTATTATAAATCAAAAAATCTTTCGATAAAAAATCAGGCGTTTTGGAACCATGAATACTTTGCCACACTAGATTTATATTTACTATGGATGAACCTCTATTCAATTGAATTACTCGTAACTTGGGATCGAAATTTTTGCAAAATTATTCTTTCGAATATTTATCCTTTATGAGCTTTGAGTGGCCGGCGTTCAATTGAAATGTTAGTACTTGTGCTTCTCTAAAAATTCTGTACCATAAACTAATCTTTCGGGAACTCTAATTCCTCAAAACTATTACATCAAACTCGTGTCAGTCTAACGAAGAAGCAATTTTCTTAAAAGACGAAATGCAAATACTTAGTTTTCGCTGGGGCTTAAAGCCTTCACATGTTTAACTGCGTGCAGTTCCTATACAATGTGCATTCCCATCTAAGGCAGATACTTTTGTCTTTTTATAGAAGCATGATCAATGTGGATCACTAACGTTTATCTCTTTGAAAACAACTTCAACTCTAAGCCCAGAGGTTCCAGGTTCTTGAGCAAATGCTAATCCGGATTCTTAAGCCAATGATTGATGTCTTAATGAGAGTGTGATTGCAGCTTGTAATTCTTGAAGCATTGGCAACTAGAAAAGAAAGAGAGAGAGAGAGAAAGAGGGGGGAAGGGGCTTACCAATTACATGACGCTGCTTGTCTCTCATGATGCTAGCCAATCACCCCGGCTGAAATCATTTAGCTCTGCTAATTGGTTCTATTAGCATATTAGCCTCAGAATAGTTCAATTACATTAGTGTCATGCGCAGGTGGAGGATGAGGGAGTGGGAGATATGTGTAGACAAATGACATATTCTTTCTAACTGTCAGTAATTGAACGCTACCAAATTTAATGCTTCTGGCAGTTTATAATGAATAATTACTCGCAAAACCGTGCTTTACTATATTTCAAATGGAAGTTTATGTGGTGAAACATTGCTGTAGATTTGAGAGGATAAATTTTCTTCGAATTCTTCGATGTTTCGATTATTAGAAAATCGCCCAGCTATGCTCTCAGCTTATGAATATGCCTGAGAGTTCATTTCTTTTGAGAACTACTGTTTCTTCAATTATTTCAAAATAATTGTAAACGTCGGATTTCTTCTTTTGCAAAAAAAATGTTCCATACCTGGCTCGGTGGGATTTAAAAAAGCTGCTCTCAAGGACCAAAGCTGAAAGTCTGATTCACCAAAAAGTTATAATCATCTTAATAGAAAAAGATAAGTTCATAATGTCATGAAATTTATGGAATTATTTTCAAAAAATTTAACAACAAATTCCGAACTGTATTAATTAAGTTGAATTTTGAAATACCTTAATTTGACCGTGAATCCGATTTCAATCTGATGCACCGTCAGAGTTACAATAACATTTATTCCATTTGTTAGACGTTTCCTTTCATGAACAGAGCAGAAGAAATAGGTAGAGTTTCAGTTGTTAAAGCTTTGTTGCCAGCACGAGAGCGTACACTGGCACACCCGTTCACTATCTTAACTCATCATCTCTGATGAACCAAGTCTCGGTAAATTCATAAAACGCAAAATTTAAACAACAAATTACCCAAAGTAAATTACGTCAAGAATTCGTTTAAATTCTATTATTTAATTAGTACGTGTCTTAATGTCTATCAAAGTTTTGCTTCGACCGAATAATTTTGATAGCTTTGAGAAGCGTTTTGAAGAAGTCAGTAGCTGCTCAGTTTGTAAGGCAGGAAGAAGAACGATTTTTTTTACAATGTTTGGCCGCCATGACGCGAGGACACGCGAGAAAATTTGCAATGGAAATGAATTGCGATGCCGCAGTTTGAACTGATTACGTGAAAAAATATTATATAACTTCAGTAAATAACTATTTTAATATATAAAAACGAGGACTATTATAATAGATGAATTCCTGGTATAATTGTAAAGAGTTTATCATAATATGTACCCTTTTAATTTGATCAGTTAAATTTTGAATTCGTCACCCACTGAAAAATGGGGATAATTTTGAAATTGATTATATATACAATCAGATTCACGTCCTTAGTGTGTTAGTCAATACTGTCGTTTTTTTCGGTAAATACATACTTCAGCAAAAGATTTCGACAATTTAGAATAGTGTATGAAATGTTTCATTTTTAGCTTTCATTAATTTATTTTTGCATCACTTTCAGATTTCTAAACATAAAAAGCTTTTCTGACAAACCCCACAGAGATTAGTACTCGAGTAACTCTAATATGTTGATATTCCCCTGATTTGTAATTATATAATTAACTGCCAACTTAAGTAACCTTTACATCACGCCCATGTGTGTGTTCTTTTGGTCCGATATTTTATTTACCGTTGCTTCTAAATACCAGTATCAAATACAGTTACTATGTTTTTTGCACGAGCAAATTTAGCTGTGTGAATTTATAAGCAGTTTGAAAAAAATTAATTTCATGCGGGTATGAAATTCAATGACACCATTGAGCTGAACGCAAAAGAGTACTTACCTGTTCAATTGGCAAATGATTTGAATCTCTCTAAATTTTTTATTGGATGATCGAATCTTTCAACGGACTTTCTCATCAGAAAGATTCTATTCACTTTGAGGCTCAATTTTCACCATCGTACTTTTGATAAGGTTTGAGGATTACATGATATTTGCAGATGAGCTGAGTACGCAGTTTAGTTTAAGGACACTGTATACCTTTTTTGGCAAAATATTGAAAAATTGATCTGCTTCAAATTGAAGCTATACATGTACTGAACATCCACAATAAATTTTACAGGCGGGCACACTATAGAACGTTCACTATAGGTGGCGGACTGGTGGTGAGGGGGAGCCCTTTTTGTTGTAAAAAAATTTTGACAAGACTTTTTTACTTGTTGAATAACAAATCTTTTAAAACTTTTAGTAAATGTTGAGGACTTGACCATAATTGATTTTCGAATTTTCGATGCCTAAATATTGTTAATGAGATCAAACGGAACAAGTTTTCTTCAATGCACTTTCCGTCGGAAACGAGTATTTTAAAAATTATAGCGGTAAATGAGTTACCGGAACTCCAGTATTTGAGGCGGGAATAAATAAAAAAGGGAAGCATCACCCTATTACAAACGAAAAGAGGTTGGGTCGTGAAGGGTGGCCACAGTTCTTTTAGTGAAAATTATAAATAAAGTGAAATTGTAGTATGCATTAACATAGATAATGAGATGACGAGCTATATTGTCGATCCGAACGACTTAATTCGAATGTTCTCAGATACGTCGAACCCACAACATACCGGGGTTGAAGTTACGGACCTGCGGTCAAGTCAAGGCTGCCAGTTACGTCGAAGCGACGATCATGGCTACATGTGTTTCGTGTGAATCTGATGACTTTATTTATCATTTTAATTAGAAGAACTGTGGCTACCCCTCACGACCCAACCTCTTTGCGTTTGTAATAGGGGGTTTGCTTTGGGGGGGGGGGGTATTTTGTCCCGCCTCAAACTGTGGAGTTATCGCAAATTCGACTTGGTTGGCGCGCGGCAACGCCTGTTTACTTTCACGTCGGACCGCGCGGTATATTTTTTCCCGCCTCAAACACTGGAGTTCCGGTAACTCATTTACCGCTATAACTTGTAAAATACTCATTTCCGACGGAAAGTGCATTGAAAAAAACTTATTTATTTCGATCTCATTATCATTTCCCCTCAGGGGGATACAATTATTGTATCTATGGGAACTAGCGCTCCCAGGGGGACAATGTGAGGGCCCGAGCTAAAGGTTAGGTAGGCTTTCTTTTGTTAAAATAGAATAGGTTTTGTTGTGTTACGGACCATCTTTTTTTCGGTTCACTGCTGTCCTGTCTTTCACCGCCTACCACTTTCTTCTTCAACTTTTTCTTGTTTCATGAACTTCTTTCTTAGCTTTCTGTTTCTGTGCCCTTTCTGCATAGATTCCACGTTCCCTTAACTCCATACTAAATGGTGCCTTCTTCCTTCCTCTCTTTACATCTCATTGTTGAGGATAGGGAGGCTTAAACTAACTAATAAACTAAACTAACTTCGATCTCATTAACAATATTTAGGCATCCCAAACTAGAAAATCAATTATGGTCAAGTCCTCAACATTTACCAAACTTTTTCAATCATAAACACAAAACAACATCAACAGAATTTTTTTACAAACAAAGTGTTATATTGTAAAAATGTCATTTTGTTTTTTCGCTTTTGTGGAAACCACAACTTTCCTCACGCGAAATGCTATTTCTCCTGTAATTTTTGGTGTAGAGAGTCGGGATAGTGTGTTTTTTTTTAAAAGAATGATTGGGCCTTAGCCCCGAGGTTGGAATTTGGAATTTTTGAATTAGATAAAAAACGAGAGGCCTTCAAAGTGAAAAAATCAAGATTCATGGACATTTTTCAAAATTAGCTTTTTCATTCAAAATATCTCCAAAACCGAAACGAGTTTCGAACATTCTTACCTCGGGGCTTTGGCCCAAGTGATGTTTCTTTTAAATCACACTTGTTTCATGTCTAAAAGTTGAAATTTGTAGTAGAAGTAGGGTTTCCGTATTCCGTTTCCGTTTTCTTTGCCGTGACTCATTTTCTATGAAGTAAATAAAAAATTTCTCACAGGGTGCCCCCTATTTTTTTCATACTTTCCATCAGTCTGTCAAGTTGATAAGCATTTGCTCATAAACAAAGAAAAAATTGCAAAATGTGTACGGTCTCCTCAACCAAATTTTTTTCCTTAATCTACTTCACTTTAATCTCCTTGAGGAAAAATTAGGCAAACATTTGTGTTTCTGGAGGTACTTCAGTCAATACATTACAACGTGATTCATTTTGATGTTTACAACTCTAATGCACCACAACTGATGTTAGTATCTCATTTGGAAACACGCTCAAGAAACTGGTTCATGCTTGGATGTTCACTAAATGTTCATCAATGAATGTGTATCGTAATTCCTGCTCGGAGTGATTTGACTGACCGCTTCTGTGTTAGCATTTGAAATCAAGTATAATGTGTCACAAATATGTACCTAATGATAATATTGAATTTTTGTCGGCGGCTGGGGTATTCCAGTGGCTCCGAGCGTGTCCGCAATTCATTTTCAAAGCGGACTGCAAGCAGGGGACCGCGTTATGGTAGGCTGTTCCGTCAGCAAAGGTGATCCCCCAATCCGCATCTCGTGGCTCAAAGACGGAGTTCCGCTGCGGGCGGTGCGCGTTCCAGGCGCATCTGTGCAAGACAAAGGAGAGTTTGGCAGTATTTTGGAACTGTCGCCCATAATAAGCAGCCATGCTGGCGTGTACACCTGCACAGCCCGCAACGACTGGGCTCAGCAGTCGCAGAGTGCCACTCTAACTGTCAATGGTACTACACGACAGGCCAATTCTAATACTTATTACGCATGCAATCATTTGTTTAACTCGGCTCATCCAATGTATATTAACCGAATGAACGCCATGCCTTTGTATCGTTGAGTTATCTTCTTCGTACACAGTTTTTTTGTAAAAATTTCCATTTTGCTGTGCTCCTTTGACACTGCAGCACTCAGTGTTGACTTACCATATCCTGTCTTTCGTTTTCCATAAAATAATAATCAGCTGCTTTGACAGATTTATGAGAACGACTCTTCAAGACGATAAAAAAAGTTCATTCCTTTCGAGATGAGCATCGGCTATGCTCAGTCATTTATACATACTAATATACTTCCTTCCAAATTTGTGATTTTGGTTTAATGGGGATTACTCAGTTTTAATTAAGTTGACTGTATTATTTCATTATGAAAATTCGAACACAATTGAGAAGTGTCGGCCGATGCATTTCTTGATAAAAGGAATGACTTTTTTTTCAATCCCTGAATCTACTGGACGTTCCTTCAGCGAGGGATTGGCTCTTGGCGTTCCAGTTTTTTATCTCATCTATGAGCTCAATTACAATTAAAGCTTTCAAGATTTCTCGCTGCCAGCCTTCTTATATGCCACTCTCGGCAAAATATCCTTGTGGTAAGCTGCCGAGATCTGCAGTGAGCAAGTTTTTTTGGACTTACAGTTCCTCCTCGCTTAGCACCGATAGTTTTCACGGGCGGCAGCAGGGCGGGCCAGAGGGTGCAGGCAATCTGTTCCTTGGAGGAAGGAGACTCGCCAATTACGATGCGCTGGCTCAAGGACGGCGTCAACCTTCTGGAATCCAATGGTGATATCCATATCTCGCAAGCAAACGATTTCACCACTATTCTCGTGATCAAGAAGACCAGAGAAGCTAGTTCTGGTAACTACTCTTGTTCGGCGAGCAACTCAGCCCGAACTACCATTGTCTCCACGACTCTTTCCATCAGTGGTACGAAGCCGGGCAACTTAGCCCATTGATCAGAGTGCTAGAACGAGGGACAAACTTTTAATGAAAGGGATTGTCGCTAGAGCAGAGACGTGCTTAAGGTAAAGTTGATCAGCAGAGTGAACTAGGATAGGATTTTTGAAAATTGGGAAGAAAATCGCCCGGTTAATAATAGAGAAGAGATAAGAGATTCGTAGTTTCGCCTTTACGAAATCAGACACTGGATTTTAGGGACTTCTGTTTAAAGGGAAATGAGTTGACACTTTTTCAAGGAGACTTCCAGGAAGTGTTCTAGTTATTGAATTAAAAGAGATGATTGGATGAAAGAAAGCTTCACCGCGATAGATTTGTTTACATTTTTGTCACTTGAGGTGTCGGTCGATTTTACTATGCTATTTATGCTTCTCAATAGGCTCAGCACTCGAGATAACACAGGCCACATTCCTAAATCGCGTCATTAAGCAATACTTGCAAGCCAATGGAGCAAAACATATATTTTTTCAAATCTTGAACAACAATTAGCGCCACTTTCTCTGTCATCACTATGTAAAGTCGTCCATCTGCACAATATATATAAAATTACCAATGTAGGTTCGAGTAGGCTAATAATAACCAATTAAAAGATCCCATTGTTTTTTGCAGCCATTAATGTCCCATAATTGCGATGAACTTAATTAGCATCAAATAATTAGAAAAGAGTGTGATTTAAACTTTTTGTTAATACCTGAAAGATTTGGTGGTGTTAGTGGTAGTTTTATTAATTTGTTGTTTCACGATACGACTTCTTATTTGACACTGCGCACATTTTCGTTGCTCGTTTCTTACTCGGTCTTTCTTTTTCATCGTTGATGATAAACCATCGTTGAGTCAGTGTTTTTAAAGCCCTAATTTATTCAATTGTTGGATTTTATTCTACAACTTCAAATCCAATCAATATTCAGTGTCTGTGTCGTCCGTATGTGAAGTTGAACATGTTTGCCTGACTTTTCACCTCTCAATTTTTTCTATCTTTGTCTGTCTTTCACGCAAATATTCTGAATGTTCATGGTGCACGCTCAATTTACATAACGTAAGTATTCATTACATTGGACAACAATTGACAATAAAATCGTTAAGAATTTCAATATCCGTGACTGAGCTCAGTAACGATTTCGTTGTGAGGTAGCTGCTTAAACGAAACTCTCTGAGTAAGCTCGCTTTTTTGGCAGCACGAACGTTTACCTCTAGAATATGTTGGAAATGATGCATTTCCTACGTCCATTCATGAAACCCTTGGAAAAGTATTTTTGATCTACTGACGCTATGATTGAAAACACTAATGCCTGTTATTTTCAAATGAAATCGGCAATTTTTGAGTAAGTCACGGGCTGTTTTGAATACATCATTCAAGATGTCTGGATAGCCCTTTTCCAGTGCTTTCGGGATTGATCTCATGGCATGTTGTCACGACAATTTAGTGACTACACTTGTCTCAATGTCGTAGGCTAACGATGTCCTAGAGAATAAAAAGATCGACCTTGAGCATTAAGTCAAGGTAATTCAGTCACGACAGTTTGAGAGAATGTTGAAATTCTAATTAAAGAAAAGGAACAGCTTCAGAGAAAGAAAAAGCAGTACTTCTAATTAAGGAAAAAGTAGTACTTTTACTTAAAAAAATTAGTACTTCCAATTGAAGAAAAGTAATACTCTCAATTGAAGTAAAAGTTATATTTTCAATTAAAGGAAACATGGAACTCCCAATTAAAGAAAACGAATACTTTCAATAATAGAAAAAAATGCTTACAAAACAACAACAGTCGTATTTAAAATCAAAGAAAAAATACTGACACTTTTTAGTCATTTACATTAACGTTTGAGACCTTTTTGACATAAACAATTATGCTGATAACCGATTGCAAGCCTCCTCTTCGATTTAGGCATTAAATGTCATTGATTAGATTCTTCGTCACTTTCCATTGATATCTGCTGAGCTCTAGCAATAAAGCTATACGGATACGTGCGACTGCAGGACGACATTTTTTCTGAAATACTGAAATAATATCATTTGTATTTAAGGATATTGCTTCGTCGATCTATGAGGAATAGAAACTGGAATATCTACTTTCATAATTTAACTACGGAGAGACACGTGTGATTTGGCTGCGAAATATGTTGCTGCTTCTCATTTGATATTTTTTTGTTTTGGTACGAATGATTTTTTTTCTCGTAGAAACAAAGATGAGAAGTTGTGAGCTGTACTTTTAAATAGAAGGATGCATATAAAATGAGGCACTTCTCATCAAATTTCCCTAATTGCTCATCCAGCAATGGAGCTTGGAAATGCGTAGTTCATTTTTAGATTCCGGATTTGAGTTTAAAATCAGAATTATACACCATTGTTCATGAACCGAATCTTAGATCCGCAAACTTTGTTAACGCATGAGATACCGCAATTTAATAGGTTATATTTTTCCAAAAGTTCTCACTGCAGTCTTGAAAAAAATGAAATCTCTAATTCCAAATTGTAAATCTTTCCTTTCTTCTTTCTCTACCGGCGAGGTATTTCCATTTCATTCATAGGTTGCTCTTGCTTTAGAGACGGAGTCTAAGGAGGATATATTTTCATTCTTGTGGTTACATTCGCCTTACGTTTACCCCAGTGCCCCCCACCTGGGTGACAGAGCCCATGGATGCGTCAGTGCCCCTAGGGGAGCCCCTAGCGGTCCCCTGCAGCGCTAGAGGGTTTCCGCAACCTAAGGTCACGTGGCTCAGAAAAACAGGTGAGCTTTCATATCAACCTCAAATCCTTTGTTAATATTGTGGACAAATTTCTCACTCGCTGACTTGCTAATTTGGTGAGATATTTCGATAACTTTTTGATATTATTGTCAACTTAAATGGATGGAAGATTTTGGAAATTTTCTAATTTATTGTGAGCGTGGAAATTGAATGTTCCCTCATTACATCTTCTTCAATTACTGCTAACGTTTGAAATTTAGTGATTCTAATTTCCGAACTACTTAAAGTGTCTTTGGAAATATTAATTGAAATTTCTTTTATGAGTCTTCATGATTCAACCTCACCGTTATACATGAAACATAACCACGGTATTTGGTGAAGTAGGGAACTGAATCTTCGTCTCTGAACACTCCATGATTTATTGCCAAATTATGAAGTCAATTCTTAAATTTTTCATCTGTCTCCTTATGTATATCAGACACCACCAAACAGCTTGTAAGTTTATCATGTCTAGTGATAAATTTTTTATTCATTACTCGCCATTAAACGCTATGAAAGCTATCAGTGGTCTTCATTGTGTACTCTGTGTTATTCACATATCAGATCTACCCATAACTCTAAAAGACAAGAAGTTGTTCGGAATTAGCTCGATTGAGATTTTGACGCACAGTCTAGCAATAGCTTATTCGAAATTTGATAGAGTGGAACACTTCAAAGTACCCTCGCCGTTGTTTGAGCTGATATTTCAATGTGTTGTTCAGACTCCCACGTAATTTTCTAATTCGAAAATTAATAACTCAAGATTTGAGTTAGTATTGCCATTCTTCGTTCTTAAATTGAAAGCAAATTGCAGGTAAGCAAATTTTGAAAATCCTACACATAATTTCAAATTCTTTTACGTGAGTCGCGCTAGCTATTTTCATTGTCATTCAACCCTTTCTTGACACTTATCATGGAAAGTTAGAACCGTGAGGGGTCAAACACTATTGAAGTCCTTGCTTGATAATTTTACAAAGTAAATTAAAAAGACGAAATTCAAACGGGTATTTCAATTGAGTATAGTTGTCAAATTGTAATCTTTGTTCATCGCGAGATTATTTGTCATCGCAGTATTCCCGTTAAGTGGATTGCGTGTTAACTTGTTCTGCACCGTCACTTGTGTAGCTTTTCTATCATCATTCTTCTGGCTATGAAAAAAAAACTCATGCTTAATTGTACTTGTCAGTTGCAACGATCCCTCTCCTCTCCATAAAATGAAAAACATGTGCTTCTGCAACATCTTAGTATTAAATTCCGAAAGAACTTTTAACGTAAGCGTCCCTTTCGCTTCCTGAACATCGAGAAGTACTTGAAAACTTGCTCTGAGCGTTCCTCATAAAACTTACAGTAGCTGAAACAACTGAGAAGTGAGCAAGATTTACTGCGTTAATATTTCTCTCAGACTTTTGTTTATGTTTGGATCGTCGCAGCGTCAGGAGAGTGGAAAGACGAGTTCCGAGGCGGGACCATTTGGCGCGGTCACGGCAGCAATGCGACGCTCGCTCTGCCTCGCGCCGCCCTCGACCACGAGGGCCGTTACTTGTGCAAAGCAGCCAACGGCGTCGGCTCGGGGCTGTCGAGGATCATCACCGTCACCGTAGATGGTGGGTTATTGCTGCGTGATCCGAGACGACTGATAGATACTAGGAAATTTCTTCGGAATAAGAATATTTTCAATTTTTCTGATTTTAAAATCGAAGAAGCTGGGTGTTTTTTGAGCAAAGGGTTTGCATGAATCTTTAAGGAGTAAAGATAACTTTTAACTCACCAAGTTATAATACTTGAAAGAAATAGTTCAAAAATGCCAACAAGCACATGTTAGTCAAGTATGTCTTATGAGAAGTTAAATGATCTCATTTTATTGCACAAACTTATTTTGTGTGATGGATTCTCTTGGAAATTAAGTTTCGACAGTGTTCATTTATACTGAAGAACATCGAAAATTTCATGTTCATAAGAATTTGATCTCATATTTGAAAGTAAGTTGATTTGATATATCAAAGCCAATTATATTAGCTGTCAGGTATAAATCAAATGAGCTCAATTAATTACGTAATTTTCTGGACTGTCTTTAAATTACACAGTTTTATGGCGCTCAGAAAGATTTAATAAAATATTTCATGCTGCTCCGAATCATTTTGGCTTCCGCACGCAAACTTTAGAGTTGAGGGTGATGGAGGAGAAACAGCGCTACAATCATGTCGTGTATTGACTGCGCGTATGAAAACACAACTTCATTCACAGCTTTCCAGAAAAATTTATTCAATATTTCCCTATTCATATTTCACAGAACCTCCTTGGTTCCCGAACCCAAACCCCAGAGTTGAGGTTGACGTGGGAGGAACAGCGCTGCTGAGGTGCCGAGCGAGGGGTGACCAACCTCTAACTCTGCGCTGGCTCAGAGACGGAGCCACTCTGCCTGCCGGTCCTCGGTGAGGCTGCTAATTTGTTCAGCTGTAAATCTTGCTTCTGTTATGGCCGCTTGTTCTTGTTTTTCTGTTCGGTAGGTTTGGAAGACATTTCCACGAGTCGAGCTAATTAGCAGTCTAAATTAGGGTCTCAATGAGATTGGATTCATTGATTCGATCTGTTTTTCCCCTTGAAGTTGCGATAAAGCTCTAATTACACAATGTTTTGTCTTATTGAAGTTCGAGGATATAATTGATGGTCTCATGCCATTGTAGTTCGGAACAATACTATTTTCTTGCCTTGATGTTCAAGAAACCGATTGGAGACGTTGACTACACTATTGCTTGATATCAAGTTTCTATTAAGTTGTCATGTGAACGTGATGTGTGAGATTGTAACCTGATCTTGAACGAATCGGAATATAGAAGCTTATCATTATATTAACATAATAACCAAATATCATAGTTTTTATGCGAGTTATCTCGATTACACGTTTTTCATACCAATTATTCATGTAAAGCAGTATTTTAAGTCCATTATCATTATAAATGTCTTTTTGATGATGCAGTGTGAAGAAAGCAAATCTTTACGCTCCAAATCAAAAGGGATTTTCAATTCGCGGAGAATATCCACTTATACAAATGAATTGAATTAGGTTCGTACTTGGCTTAGAAAGCGATCATCCCCCTATTTTCAAATGAAATTAAATTGTGTTCTATGTTTGGGAAGCGAAGATTAATTGTTTCTCCGGCAATATAATTCAACTCCATTTCAACATTCGGAATTGACTGATATTAACAGTGCTCTGATTTGCAATCGTTTGAAAAGGAATGGTCGGAATATAGTTTCTACAAGGAATTAAGTCATTCAGAAGGAAAAGCGAGCTGAACGAATTAAAGGTACGTATGCACTAGGTAATCTCTGAGAACTCAGCTTAGAGAGAGGAATAGTGGATTCCGAAGTACGCATACGTTTTTAATATTTGAATTGAGGCTTTGAACATCAAATTGAAGGTTTTTAAGAAGCTGGAGAAGTAAGTATTTTGGTTAGAATTACACACTCAGAGTAATGCTTATATTTTACTTGCAAAATGAACGTTCATCAATTCTTATGAATATTTAAGAAAGTATGACTGAATGAAATGAATAATTTCCCTATTTTTACTTTTCACATTAATTTGACCTTTTGATTTTCTCGCATCTCAAAAGACAAAAAATGCACCTGTAAGCGACAACGTGGCGTACAACACAATTTCACGGCTCGAATGACTTAAAGGAAGCAAGTTTCATTACATTGCTGAATTTCTGAGACATAGATATTTAGGTTTGTTCATATGCTGCTGTTTAATTTCGTACTGTAGATGTCAGTGAAAATTAATTCCAATTTCCTGTGCGTGGAGTGAGCATTCAATAATGAAATTAAGGTCAATGACATCACTTCGCAACTGAAAAATTACCATAGATACAGTCAAGCAGAGCTTTGATGCATTCCAGCCTCTAAGGAGTTGTTAGGAAGGTGTTTATTTTCTCTGTCTGATGCACCACACTTTGAACTAGAAAGACCCTGGTTCAATCCCAGTTCGATACATGCAGGATTTTCACTAGAGTATGAACAGGTTTTCTGGTGAATATAGCAAGCAAAAAAGACCAGTAGCAGAGGCTGGAGGAGGAGCTCTTCTACTCAATGACCACTTACTCATCCCTCACCTTAGGTCGAAAAACTTAAATTGATTTCTAAGATGCGATTGTGAACATAAAGTCTGTCAGCTTCAATGAAAATTTGTAGGTTCTCAAACTTTCATTAAGAGACACTTAGAGTTAAGCAATATGTAAAAAAAAAAATTTCCTTAATGTCATGGTTAACGAAAAAATTAGAAAGCTTTTGAACCGAGTTTTTGAGTGGTGACAGTATTACCAACCACGATGCAAGTAACACTAATTTATTTAGAAAAAATTAAATGAACCTTAATTGCATATGCTATAAAAAACCGCTGAAAAATAAGTGACCTTTTTGCAAAAAAATGATATTCGTTGGTCAGCGGTTAGTCTACTAAATGGAGCCAATGTGATTCATCGGTTTGAATATTCCGAAGAAGAATTTATGCCATTCAATAATAGTTACATTAGCTTGGCCAGAATTGCTTTTACTCAATGATTGTATATTCATAAGTATTAAAGTTTCATGTATAATAATTTAGCGTTAAAACGTTGCATTTCATGGCTTAATAGTCTACTGTTTTAATAAAACGACTAGCAGCTTGTGCACCATTTCACCACGGTCTGAGCTCGAACTAATAAAACAATTATTTTTTTGTGCAAGCCACGACCCACCAGAGCAAGGGGCGGGGGTGCAGGAGGCGGTGCTGGAGCTCAGCGTCAGGAACACCCGTCGCGCTGACGCGGGACTGTACATCTGCGAGGCGTCCAACGCTCACGGCACGCGCACTGCTGACTTCCAGCTCTTTGTCATGGGTGAGTGATCAGATTTTGGTTTAGGTTAGGCAACAGGTACTAAATATTTCTTAAAAGTATTACTCTGAAAAACTACCTGATGGAAAACTTTGTCCCCTGCTCGCATCTCCAGCGTACCAAAGTAAAGTTGCGCGTTAAACTTCGCCTTCTTTGGATACTTCAACATCAAATTTGAGAAAAAGGTTCTGTCATTTATCCTGAGGTTGTATTCTTCAGTAGGCATTAGAATATTTTCCAGGAATAGACTTGAGATTGTATTTTTTTCTAGGAAGGTGCAATTAAAAGAATGCCTGCGGAGTGGTTGTGTATATTTTATAACAGTGACTGCTGCACGCAGTCTTACATTAGTACTACTAAGGTTTGACAGTTGATCAGGCACAATCAACCATACAGAATTTTTTCGTAGAATAGAATATGGGAGAATAGCTGAATAAGAAATTTGATTGAGAATATTTTCACATCCATACAAAAATGTCAAAACATCCATACAAAATTTTTCAACCGGGTGTCGAGCAAATAGCGAACAATATTTGAAAATTTTAAGTTCTTACTCATTTTTTGCATACGAGCCTAATCTTGATGAAGACGCTAATACCGTCAAATGAATCATCACCCGCTTTCCCCCCCCCCCCCCCTTCTAACGTAATTCTGTGCGAGGGTGTTTGTGTGAATGAGTGTGTAACCAATATAATGTTTTCGCGGCATCATAGATTATCATGCATGCGTATCGCCCCCTGTCATGCATATTTTTACATGCCCATTGTCACCGTAGTAACGATGCATAGAGTTTAACCCTTACGTAAAACACTTCTTTTTCAAATGGGGCGCTGACAGAGGAAAAAATTAACGCTGGCCCAAAGAAATAGTTGAGCTTTACTAGCACCGAGGATGGCTTTAAAGATCCAAATTATGATTAAAATGTATGCAAGCCGATACAATTTTATGGTTCAGAAGAAACTTTCATAAATACACGCACATACACTCGTACGCATTTTCATGTTTTCTTGGTTTTCACTAAAAGATATATCTCATGATTTACTTCCTTCATCTTTCATGTTTTAATTATTTTTATATTTCATCACTGACAAATGTAAATTTGAAAATTCCGAAACTTAGTTCTTTTGAAATATTTATCTACAAAGTGGTTCTCGTTTAGATTCGAGGAATTTCGATTTCTTCTTCATTGCATTCAATTTTATTTTTCTTCATAAATTCTACATAGTAGTTATCCCAGTCTAACTTTTTCGCCACTTTCATGCATGTTTTTCGCCGCCAAAGCGATTTTATCGCTTAAATCGCTTAGATGGCCAAAAACATGCATGCAGGCGGCGAAAAAGTTAGACTGAGATATTTAGATTCTGTGGTGGCCTCTTCAATAAGTTTATTTTGTAGTTCTTCCATCAATTCATAGCTAATTCAGACCTACGTTCAGGATCATTGATCTGTGCAAAACCCTAACAGCTACCCAGATTGTGCTCTCTCTTATAAGATGCTTCAGGTTGTTGATCAAAATATAAACATGAGCTACGTTTATCACAATTCCATCAACATTAACAGTATCTCCTTGATCAGACACAGCTAAACATCCCAAAAAAATCGAGCACCCACCTCCATGTTTTAGTGTAGGAATGTTTTTCTTTGGAAGATGTTCCCGATTTACTCAATTCGTGTGAGATGTAAAGGTCGTAGAGTTTGATTTTAGCATCATGCAACCATAAATCTTTCATTTTAGCATCATGCATCATGCAACATAAATCTTTTATTTTAGCATCATGCAAATTTTCGCATCATGCAACCATAAATCTTTCATTTTAGCATCATGCATCATGCAACATAAATCTTTTATTTTAGCATCATGCAAATTTTAGCATCATGCAACCATAAATCTTTTATTTTAGCATCATGCAAATTTTAGCATCATGCAACCATAAATCTTTTATTTTTGCATCATGCATCATGCAACATAAATCTTTTATTTTAGCATCATGCAAATTTTAGCATCATGCAACCATAAATCTGTTTCAAAAATAAACAATCGTATTCCATGTGACGATTAGCAAATGAACTTTTCACTTTGAGGCGCAATTGGCTTGAGAAACGGCGTTGAGCTTGGATAAATAAGCCTTCAAACATTTTCTCTACACAACACTTCTATCTGTCGTACGAGACACAATGATATTGGGGTCAGCCTACGCAGCCGGAATGTGCTCAGAAGTATGAGGATTGCTTTACCATACATATGCACATATTTGACCATTTTTCTTTCCGTTCTTTCAGATGAAACTTTCCGCCTCCCGCGTCTAATTTTGTGGAAGACATAACTCTCCCATTGGATATTGCCATGACAGTTGACTTAAAACTTTCAAATCTCTTGAATATCTTTTCATCCCAATCATCTTCGACATGAGAATTCTCTACTCTATTTTCAAACTTGACACATTCTTCTTTTGTCCTAACATTTTGTTGTGTCCCCCTTGAAAACGACTGCCAGCCCTCCCTCAACTGGTGACTGCATGATAAATCAGTAATAATCTTCCCTCATAATTGCAATAAAAACCTTCTAAAATACAATTTACACCCTGTGTTTAAGGGAAACTTAATTGTTCTTTACATTAGCAACTTTAAAAGAAATGATTGAGCACACCAATATTTTTTCTTCCGTTTATTTTGCCTTTTTATAATAAATTTCGGAAAATTGGGCAAAATCCCTAATTCTTCATGGGATTATTGCCCTAATAGGTCTGCCTACACGTACCGCAAAAACATTAAAATAATATAGTATTAATCTATCCTCGTATACTTGTATTTTGCGGCGCTGTGCTTATAACATGCATACCACTTTATATATGTACTTCGCGCTCATTTATGTTGCGTTCTTCGTGGCGTAAAATCTACGTATCTCACTTCCGACATATGGAGAACTTAATTTTAACTACCCTCATCTGCGTAGCGATCCAATCACATGAAAAACGCCAAAAACGAGCAGAAAAAGTTGTTGTGGATTCCCTCATAGTCGAAAAGCTTGCACTTCACTCCTTTCCCTTGAGGTAGAGACGCTGAAAGACCAGCCATTGTTTTAAGGGCGTGCGTTTAGTAACGGAGCCTCTCGATTGCTCCAGACGTGCCGGGCTCGCCCTCCGAAGTGACTGTGGTGGGAGAGGGTGCCAGGCACGTCGTCCTCCAGTGGGTCGAGCCCACGGCCTCGTCGGGCGAGGCATCGGTGGTCAACGCCTACAACGTCTCTTACACGTCCGATGGTGGTGAGACTTCGGGACATCAACGTTTCTACACGCATGTTAGAAGCAATGCTAACAAGGAAATAGTTTAAACAAAGGGGATTTGATGTTACAATGGAAAAATTGGTGCCTTACTATTGTGATTGCTCTGGACACTGTGATTTCACCAAGAAATATCCCATACTAATTGGTGAATACTTTATTTCCTATTACGGTGACTGTTCTGTGAAATATGGTTTTATGTAGCAATAGATCATACTAAGCAGTGAAAATATAGTCTCTTATTACCGTGGTAACTCTGCGCATCATGATTTTATGCAGAAAAAACTCATAATAAGCCCTGAAAACTTCCAGGTATCAAAACATGAACGCATGTAGATTTCCGTTACTGACTATGATGACTCATGTAAATTCCAGGACTGGTGTTACAAAAAATATCCCAGTAAAAAATGAAGTTGCAAATGATAAGGAATTTGTGATGTGTATTGAAAAAAGTATTTTACTAATTTAAAATGATCTATATAGACCTGATGATGTTCATTCACTAAATGAGTTCTCTCTCTTAAAATTTGCTATCAACGGTAGATATTCCGTACGATGAAGAGAAGAACTTCTACCCTGTCATTGGTCTATACTCCCCCCTTAGTGTTCTTGTGCTCAAATGGTTTCAATGAATCGTTACCACTAATGGAGGATTTAGTTACATTTTATTATTTGAGTAAGACTGATATTCAAATTCGTGTTAAGTGATCACTAAAATATGAAGTTAAGTTTAGATATAAAATAGAATCATTTTTCAAATCATTTGAACTTGTTCAAAGAAGCAAAAAATCGCTTTGGGAAATCTTGCAAAGATTTTAGCATGCAAATCCCGAAATTGCTTTGATGTAGGTCTAATGTAGCAAGTCATCAAACTGCACTACATCAGAAGCTCGCTATTAATTTAAATTTATGTTTGAAAATATAATACACTCTTAAAAAACTAATGTAAATGATTAACGTGCATCTTAGTCGTAAATGAAATTCAGAATTTTCTAATAATGGACGGATTCATCCTATTAAATCCCAACATTCTTTCAATTGACGAGGAAAATAACCCTCTGATGGTAAAGAGTTCCTTTTTTCTAATTTTTCAGGATTTTCAAACAGCACGAAAGTCGAGGGTCCCCACGCGAGGGTGGAGGGACTGCAGCCGGCGACGGTGTACAGATTCTCTGTGGTTGCCTTCAACAGGGTGGGCAGCAGTAAAGGTTCTGCGGCTATCATCCATAAAACCTTGGAAGAAAAGCCCTCTGGAAGTCCTCGAAATGTGAAGGTGAGAGAGGCAACTTTGAAGTTCTCGTGCATCACTAAGTTTTGCTTAATGCATTTCCGATCCTTGAGTCGTTTTTTCTGTATTTGTTGGTAAGTCATTTCATTTTCTCATTATTCTAAGTAATTGTTAATTACCTTCAAAGTGAGACAGATGCTGAGATCGATTTGTTGTACATGTTGTAATGTCTTAGATTTGGTCAGTTTTGTTGATAGTGGTCTATTACTTGAAACCCAAATGTCATTATGTTATCCAATGAAAAGATTTCATAAGACATCCGAATTCAATTCCAATTGCACTATCGCTTTTGACTTAGTTTTAAGTTTTGTGAACATTCATGTACTTCAACTCCAGATTTGTGCCCAAGCAGTTGTAAAAATAAAAAATTACTAGTTAGATTATACGTGGCATTTGTCAATATGACTGGATATTTTCTTTTCTAGTGTCATGGAAATAGTAAACACAAAGATTTTCCTAGCTTTTCTCGTCTTTAAAGGCACTTAATCAATTTTAAAAATTCAAGGAATAAAAATTCGTCATAGCCTTTAGCAGATTCTGTGAGAATGAGAAAACTCATTAATTATGGATGTGTCTCAGATAACGAGCACCACATCCACCACATTCAAGCTGAGCTGGTTGGCTCCTCTTCCAAACAACACTCACGGAGTTCTCCTGGGCTACCACATTGGCGTCAGAGATAACAGGTGAGTTTGTTGCGAGTAGTCACGCTTTTCCTTGTAATTTGATTCATGAGGATGTAATTCCATAGCCAGTATAACAGTACGACTTAAATATCTAGCATTATAGAGTTGTGGGAGGTATGACGAGCCGTCATAATTAGCTTCCTTAGTACGATGGACAAGATAGCTGCGCTTGCATACTTGTGATACTCATAGCCCATTTTTTTGAAATAAAAATGTCAATCAGATCGAAATAAAGGTTGGCCTGAAACCTCGATCTACTGTGTAGGTTAAGTGACTGAAGGAATGTTTGCCAGTGCAACTATGGGGGAAACGACGAGGAGTATAATAAAAAAACTTTGTTCATTTATACTACAAATTCTCACCCATAGAGTTTGTATGCATCTTAAAAAATTGCTTGCAAGAATCAAGAGCACCTAGAAGCAATTGAACTATATAATACATAAAGAGTGAGAACTTTCATTCCTAAAAGAGTGAGAATCGTTTCCGCCACGCTAAGCTTTTCCTAAATTATTCTGGGAATCATAGCATCAATAGTGTCAACCGACAAAAAACAATATTCTGGCCTCCAAGTAATAACTATTGAAAGAAAGCTCTTAACGCCATCGCTTGTGAGCTCGAGATGTGCTGGACAGCAGCGAAACCCTAATTGCGCCGTTATCCGGAACACTGAAATTAATTCAATTACTTACTTCTACTGGATGCCCATATCAGTTCAAAGACCTTTTGTAAGTCTAACGCTTAGCAAATCAATTCACAAGCACTTATTTGTTAATTTTTTTCATGAACTAATATAGTTAATGCAGGCGCAATCATTTTTTTTGACAGCTTTGTTTTGTTGATCTCTATGTTACTCATTAACCTGTAACCAGTTTCGGGAAATAACTGCACACTGCGAGATTTAAAAAACTAAACTAATTCAAAATGGTTGTATGAAGACATTCAAACATGAAAATCAACTTGAAGTTCAATGATTAGTTTTGACTACGATGAATTACCGTCTCTGTTTCCAGCTTCACCCGTCGGGAAGAGGTGACCACCTACACCTTCATCTCCATAACTCTGGCAGAGAGCGAAGAAGCCCCATCGCATGCGAGCGACCACGCGGCGCAGCTGCTAACTTCCCTCACAGCGGAACAGACCGAAGGTAATTGCCTTTAACCCTTTACGCCTATTAACGAACTAGTAGTTTTAATGCATCGTATTTTTTTAAAATTTTTCTCCGATGAGTTCTCCGATAAAATAGTTTCAATACATAGTATTTATTAATTAATTTTCCCCTATGTGTTCCCTGGAGTTCACTGCTGAGTGGCAGTGCTGAGTGGCAGTCGGTGACAATTTGATGTCAGAGAGTCTAATGACTGCGGTTGGGATAATGGCAATATGTGTGCAAAATTGCTGGCGCTGAAAGATTCAATTTAGTGTATCTGGTACAATTTAATTCACATGATCCTCACTCTATTGAAGAGGAAGTGAGCCTTGATCTTGTCACTGTAACCAGCGTACGGAATCAATTCGTTGAAGGTGAGCCTTAATTGCTTTACTTAAATCTAACGCTGACTAAGGATTTGTACACAGATCAGGTTTTTGAAACGCTTGATAGTTGGCCTTAGCGGTCTACATTCTTCATGGGAATTCATAATCATTCTGGCTAGGTGTTTTACGAAACTTTAACACTGAATCATTTTGTCGGTATTTCATAAAACATCTTTGTGAGTTCCTTGCGTGGGGACGTTCTCAATAACGCGCAGCGCTTTAAGAATAGAGCATGTACTATGTCCATGCGCCTAAATTATCGGTTTGCATAGCAAATCAACTTTTTTTTTTTTAAAATATTTTATTTCGTACCTACCTATCCATGAGTGTCACGCTTTCAACAAGTACACTGAGAAAATTCAGGTTTTACCCAAATTTCACTGGCACATGTTTGTCCTCCTTTTAAGAAGGTACATACGTATCATAGATAATTAGGCAGGACGATAATTAGGCAGGACGCGTAACGCCGAGTATTTTCCTTCAATGTAATTACAAATCGTTTCGCAATCTACCTTGCAACTTCAAAGTAGTAATCGGAGGTCGGATTTTGAAAGATTTTGCATTCGTCGTTGCGGTGAAGGTGACAGGGTAAGTAGATTGTAATTACCAGGTTATCGGTCAGTACGTAATTAAGAAATTTACGATTAGATGGGACTCGTTGCGATGAAATAGTTACATTGACTTAGGATTAGCTAAGTTAGGATGCTCTAGTATTGAATCACTTAGATTAAAATCTGCTAAAAAAAGTTAGGGTGAGCAATACAATGTAAAAAAATACCAGTGAGTTTTCTCCCTGGTTCAGAATGAATTACGTTTGGTTAAGATAAAATATTAGGCATTAGGAATAGTTAAAGTATTTTAAGTTTTGTCGTTTAGATAAAAAATGATAATTCATTCTCGGTCAAGATAGTAAATGATATGTGTTGATCTAACGAGTGGTAGTTACTTTAGCTGCAAGATTTACTTACATTTCTACGAGGTTTCTATAAAAGCAATACTAAAAGACGGGTAAAATATTTTTGCACGTTGTTCTTCATGCGACATGAAACATGACTTCTGACGTTTAAGTTTTTTATTTGTGGTATTATATGCGGAAACGTACTTATTTTACATTTTTCAAAATAAGACCGGTAGTCTAACATTCAAAACCATTTTCTACGACTTCAAGAACCTGCAATCGAAATACAGATCTAGTGTACAGATTGCAGACCTTTGGTCTCCCCTGAAATGGCGAAGCAGCGTGGCACATCGAAACAGACGCTGTTCACAAATATTGATCTTTCAACATGAAAATTGAAACTTCAACTGATAATAAATTATTTTGCTCATACACACTTAACACCTTTAATCCCCTACCGTGTGATCTCACTTAGTCCACTGGATGCTATCCGTCGATCATTCTCATAATAATTAACCTTTTTTACTTTCCTCATGCCCACAGACATGTGGTCCAAATGTAACGACCACTTTTATAACATACATAGCAAAAATAAATTTTCCCCTCGAGTCAACAGACCCAATTATTGTGAGCCAGCGAGGAGTGAAGTTCGATAGCATTACGTATTTCCAGTTGATGAGAACGCCTCGTACCGTGAGTGTTGCTCTTTTGCAATATTTTGAAACGTTTCGAAATGCAACATATTTTTAGAGTTTCTCCATAAATCTTTACGGCCAGGAGAAACTTTATAACGACTTTATTATCAAAGGTGAACCGAGTGAGATGAGACATTGGTGCTGCTATATACTACACCCAATTCATGTTTTATGAAACTTGAAGGTAGAGCGTGAAGTGATGTATTGCACACATTAAAATGAGGGCTTGCGATGTACTGACATGTGTCATCAGACTTAAAAGTAGGTTATACCCAGTGCAACCGGCCTGTGTTGGACAAATTTAACATAAGGTTAAGACCCTCGAAAAAACACTTTTTAATGAATAACCATGTGGTCGAAACAGCTTCCTTAAAGAGTTGCAAGGACTTGAAATTTTTTAAAGGTATTGGAGGAATAGTCATTGTTTGAGATTGATAGAGAGGTGAAATGTAGAAGTTATAAAAACACATTTATTGAGAACTCAAGAGACAAAATCGCAGCCCTAACTATAATGACCAAAAGGAACATATTTTTTAATTAGGTTAGTTATTAACAAAAATTGTTTCGTATGACGCCCATCTGTTGCGTAGCTGGCATTCAAACGCTGGTGCGATGATTACCGAATGCGATCAAAGGCACTATAGGAGATTCACGGATCTTTGCGGAGGCTTTAACAATTCTACCGATGAGGCTTTCTTATGAATCAATCGGTGTTTCGTACATAAAACACTTCAATTGTCCCCAGGGGTAGGAATCTAGTGGCGTAATATCAGGAGACCTTAGTTGATAGGCTTAAAATACAGTTTTATCAGGTATTTGTAACTCTTTAATGGACCATTTGAGGCATTTTTCGATTTCACAGTTATTGAGTAAAAATTGTTTATTTAAACAATTCTAACCTCATAGTAAAAAATTGGAGATAGTCATGTTGCTTGGTGTGTGAATAGCGTTGTGTAAGTTGATAGGTCAGACAGGCTTAGGAGTAAACCAGGGGGATAAATGTTAGAGAGAGGTTATGACGGTTCAGCTACACGAGGAAATGAGCCCGAAAAATTCAACTGTTTCCATTTTTCCTACGCTTGTTAACGGACATAAAATACAAGTGATGAAATTCCTAGTGTTGAAATTAACACGTGTCTTATTGCTATGCAAGTCCCAAGGACACTGAAATATGACTGGGATACGAACTACTCTGAAAACTTTTGCAATGATCTTTTTATGATAAAATTTTCCTCATTCTATCAATTACATAGTGCTTCATGTGAACTACTATAACACGCTCAATTTTCTTCGATTCCGAAATTCAGAAAACTTTTGAGCTCAGCCTAATTTCGTCTGGATATAGAAGTCACTTGAAGTCCTGCTGAAGAACATCGAGTCACATCTATAGATTTTGGTCTTATTTTTAGCTAACATCTGAGGAACGGTGATAGAAAGAGCACAAAATAAAAGTTGTGTTTACTGCATGTCACACGAGTAACATTACTGAGATGTTCTTACATGTGTACATAGCATCAATGCCTAGTGGGAGTTCACAGAAACGAAACTCTTCATTTTCTGAAGAGAATGTACCTTTTTTCATGTACTAATAAAATAGAGAGTAGGAAATGCCTTAATATTCATCATTAGTTATTTAGAGACACCATGCGCGGTCAGAAAGACTTCCAAATGTATAATCTGTCTCATCATATTTTTCAGTTTTATTCACAATACCCTCGGAGAAATTATTTATTATTTATATATAACTTAAAATATAAAAATCTCCTTGCACTATACTAACGTCAACTGTTCTCGTAAGTCAAACTGTAATAGCTCTATGTCAAAATTTGGGCTTGAATAAAATTAAGATTGCTCTTTTTATAGCATGTGTATTTGCTCGATACCAACGTGAGAATCGCAACGAAATGTTGCCGCAACTTAATAATGAAGGGCGTGGCGAGCGCGAGTAGTTTCTGTACTCGCTAATGCACTGCAAATATTCCTAATGAGGCGGAAATGTGCGGGTAATTAACATCTGTGACGATGCAATCTAGTTCATGTAATTAATTTCCAAGCCTTTTCTGATCTACCCTCTAACACTCTAAACATTGAAAGTTTTCAATTATAAATTAGTTGAAAAACAAGCATGAAATGCTCGTTGGCGACAAACTTCAGCGAAGTCAGTCAATTTTTTGTTGTGTTAGCGACCGCTAAATAGTTTCCCAACATTTCATCTATTTCATGCTCATTTTAGAGTTTAATTTCAAGCAATTCTGTTTTACGTTATGAAATTTGGCGCTTAATTTCTTTTCACAGCTCGTCCTGCTCTCCTTTCATACCTCGGCTTGCCCTCCTTTCACACCTCGTCGTGCCCTCCTTTCATACCTCGGCTTGCCCTCCTTTCACACCTCGTCGTGCCCTCCTTTCACACCTCGTCCTGCCCTCCTTTCACACCTCGTCCTGCCCTCCTTTCACACCTCGTCCTGCCCTCCTTTCATACCTCGTCGTGCCCTCCTTTCATACCTCGGCTTGCCCTCCTTTCACACCTCGTCGTGCCCTCCTTTCACACCTCGTCCTGCCCTCCTTTCACACCTCGTCCTGCCCTCCTTTCACACCTCCTCGTGCCCTCCTTTCATACCTCGTCCTGCTCTCCTTTCATACCTCGGCTTGCCCTCCTTTCACACCTCGTCCTGCCCTCCTTTCACACCTCGTCGTGCCCTCCTTTCATACCTCGTCCTGCTCTCCTTTCACAACTCGTCCTGCCCTCCTTTCATACCTCGTCGTGCCCTCCTTTCACACCTCGTCGTGCCCTCCTTTCATACCTCGGCTTGCCCTCTTTTCACACCTCGTCGTGCCCTCCTTTCATACCTCGTCGTGCCCTCCTTTCATACCTCGGCTTGCCCTCCTTTCACACATCGTCGTGCCCTCCTTTCATACCTCGGCTTGCCCTCCTTTCACACCTCGTCGTGCCCTCCTTTCATACCTCGTCATGCCCTCCTTTCATACCTCGGCTTGCCCTCCTTTCACACCTCGTCGTGCCCTCCTTTCACACCTCGTTGTGCCCTCCTTTCATACCTCGTCGTGCCCTCCTTTCATACCTCGGCTTGCCCTCCTTTCATACCTCGGCTTGCCCTCCTTTCACACCTCGTCCTGCCCTCCTTTCACACCTCGTCGTGCCCTTCTTTCATACCTCGTCATGCCCTCCTTTCATACCTCGTCGTGCCCTCCTTTCATACCTCGGCTTGCCCTCCTTTCACACCTCGTCGTGCCCTCCTTTCACACCTCGTCCTGCCCTCCTTTCACAACTCGTCCTGCCCTCCTTTCATACCTCGGCTTGCCCTCCTTTCACACCTCGTCCTGCCCTCCTTTCACAACTCGTCCTGCCCTCCTTTCATACCTCGGCTTGCCCACCTTTCACACCTCGTCGTGCCCTCCTTTCATACCTCGTCCTGCCCTCCTTTCATACCTCGGCTTACCCTCCTTTCACACCTCGTCGTGCCCTCCTTTCACACCTCGTCGTGCCCTCCTTACATACCTAGGCTTGCCCTCCTTTCACACCTCGTCCTGCCCTCCTTTCATACCTCGGCTTGCCCTCCTTTCACACCTCGTCCTGCCCTCCTTTCATACCTCGTCGTGCCCTCCTTCCATACCTCGTCTTGCCCTCCTTTCACACCTCGTCGTGCCCTCCTTTCATACCTCGGCTTGCCCTCCTTTCACACCTCGTCGTGCCCTCCTTTCATACCTCGGCTTGCCCTCCTTTCACACCTCGTCCTGCCCTCCTTTCATACCTCGTCGTGCCCTCCTTTCATACCTCGGCTTGCCCTCCTTTCACACCTCGTCGTGCCCTGCTTTCATACCTCGTCGTGCCCTCCTTTCACACCTCGTCCCGCCCTCCTTTCATACCTCGTCGTGCCCTCCTTTCACACCTCGTCCCGCCCTCCTTTCATACCTCGTCGTGCCCTCCTTTCACTCCTCGTCCTGCCCTGCTTTCATACCTCGTCGTGCCCTCCTTTCACACCTCGTCCCGCCCTCCTTTCATACCTCGTCGTGCCCTCCTTTCATACCTCGGCTTGCCCTCCTTTCACACCTCGTCGTGCCCTCCTTTCATACCGCGGCTTGCCCTCCTTTTCCACCTCACCGAGCCCTCCTTTCATACCTCGGCTTGCCCTACTTTTACACCTCGTCGTGCCCTCCTTTCATACCTCGGCTTGCCCTCCTTTCACACCTCATCGTGCCCTCCTTTCATACCTCGGCTTGCCCTCCTTTTCCACCTCATCGTGCCCTCCCTTCATACCTCGGCTTGCCCTCCTTTTACACCTCGTCGTGCCCTCCTTTCACACCTCGTCGTGCCCTCCTTTCATACCTCGGCTTGCCCTCCTTTCACACCACGTCGTGCCCTCCTTTCACACTTCGTCGTGCCCTCCTTTCATACCTCGGTTTGCCCTCCTTTCACACCTCGTCCTGCCCTCCTTTCATACCTCGTCGTGCCCTCCTTTCACACCTCGTCCTGCCCGCCTTTCATACCTCGTCGTGTCCTCCTTTCATACCTTGGCTTGCCCTCCTTTCACACCTCGTCGTGCCCTCCTTTCATACCTCGGCTGCCCCTCCTTTTCCACCTCATCGTGCCTTCCTTTCATACCTCGGCTTGCCCTACTTTTACACCTCGTCGTGCCCTCCTTTCATACCTCGGCTTGCCCTCCTTTCACATTTCGTCGTGCCCTCCTTTCACACATCGTCCTGCCCTCCTTTCATACCTCGTCATGCCCTCCTTTCATACCTCGGCTTACCCTCCTTTCACACCTCGTCGTGCCCTCCTTTTATACCGCGGCTTGCCCTCCTTTTCCACCTCATCGTGCCCTCCTTTCATACCTCGGCTTGCCCTACTTTTACACCTCGTCGTGCCCTCCTTTCATACCTCGGCTTGCCCTCCTTTTCCACCTCATCGTGCCCTCCTTTCATACCTCGGCTTGCCCTCCTTTTACACCTCGTCGTGCCCTCCTTTCACACCTCGTCATGCCCTCCTTTCATACCTCGGCTTGCCCTCCTTTCACATCACGTCGTGCCCTCCTTTCACACTTCGTCGTGCCCTCCTTTCATACCTCGGTTTGCCCTCCTTTCACACCTCGTCCTGCCCTCCTTTCATACCTCGTCGTGCCCTACTTTCACACTTCGTCCTGCCCTTCTTTCATACCTCGTCGGGCCCTCCTTTCATACCTCGGCTTGCCCTCCTTTCACACCTCGTCGTGCCCTCCTTTCATACCGCGGCTTGCCCCCCTTTCACACCTCGTCGTGCCCTCCTTTCATACCTCGGCTTGCCCTCCTTTTCCACCTCATCGTGTCCTCCTTTCATACCTCGGCTTGCCCTCCTTTTACACCTCGTCATGCCCTCCTTTCACACCTCGTCGTGCCCTTCTTTCATACCTCGGCTTGCCCTCCTTTCACACCACGTCGTGCCCTCCTTTCACACTTCGTCGTGCCCTCCTTTCATACCTCGGTTTGCCCTCCTTTCACACCTCGTCCTGCCCTCCTTTAATACCTCGTCGTGCCCTCCTTTCACACCTCGTCCTGCCCTCCTTTCATACCTCGTCGTGCCCTCCTTTCATACCTCGGCTTGCCCTCCTTTCACACCTCGTCGTGCCCTCCTTTCATACCTCGGCTTGCCCTCCTTTTCCACCTCATCGTGCCCTCCTTTCATACCTCGGCTTGCCCTACTTTTACACCTCGTCGTGCCCTCCTTTCATACCTCGGCTTGCCCTCCTTTCACACCTCGTCGTGCCCTCCTTTCACGCCTCGTCGTGCCCTCCTTTCATACCTCAGCTTGCCCTCCTTTCACACCTCGTCGTGCCCTCCTTTCATACCTCGGCTTGCCCTCCTTTCACACCTCGTCGTGCCCTCCTTTCAAACCTCGTCCTGCCCTCCTTTCACATTTCGTCGTGCCCTCCTTTCACACCTCGTCCTGCCCTCCTTTCACACCTCGTCCTGCTCTCCTTTCACACCTCGTCCTGCCCTCCTTTCACACCTCGTCCTGCCCTCCTTTTACACCTCGTCCTGCCCTCCTTCTACACCTCGTCCTGCCCTCCTTTCACACCTCGTCCTGCCCTCCTTTTACACCTCGTCCTGCCCTCCCTTCACATTTCGTCGTGCCCTCCTTTCACACCTCGCCCTGCCTTCCTTTCACACCTCGTCCTGCCCTCTTATCTTACTTCATCCTGCCCTCTTTTTAGATCTTTTCATGCACTGCGCTCCAGATTTTCAATTTTATCATTTCCTTTTCATCGTTTACTGATTTTTTCCTGATGTTTCCGCTAAAGACTTTGCAATTCCTGTTCAGGAGTTTCTTCACATTATTTCAACTTCTATGAGTTTATCGATCGCTCTCGTGGATTATTCTCCTAGACCGTAACCACACTGAATGCCTATTTCATTCGTTTTGCACTCGACGCTCAAAAATTCCGGTGAAACTGGTAATATGTATTATTAAGTAAGGGTGTAGACATGACAGGATTCGACATTTTTTTGAATAAATTTTCCAGAAGCGGATGACAAACAATGTATGCATCCCAATAGTACCCACATTTTAACATATTCTTGTACATGGTCACTGGTGAAACTCGTATCACAGATACGGACTAACCATCCTTATGAGCGACGGAGAGACGGAAGAAACGGACTCGAAACGTATAAGTAAAAACATCAAGCGTAAAACTAGGTAAGATTATTTCCTACTCTAAAGTGAGCACCACCGTAGAGGAAACGAGGTAGATTCATTTCTATGGGGGAAAATACACCTCCTCTTGTTCAGCTAGCCAACAGAACGGCTTTATTTCAAGCAAACTTCACGACGTCACCATTGCGACATGTCGTTAGGCCAATAGTGGTGCCAGATTTTGGGCTAGCAGTGTTGCCAGATGCAATACGAGCGCTGCAGTTGGTTCTCTGCCATGACGTCAGCTTTCCCATATGGTCGACGAAAAAGACTACGCCTTTTTCACTTCAAATTAATCTAAGTCAAGTTCAAAATTATCCAAGTCAAGTTCAAATTAATCCGAGTCAAGTTCAAATTAATCCGAGTCAAGTTCAAATTAATCCAAGTCAAGTTCAAATTAATCCAAGCCAAGTTCAATTTAATTCAAGTCAAGTTCAAATTAATCCAAGTCAAGTTCAAATTAATCCAAGTCAAGTTCAAATTAGTCCAATCCTCAGTTGAGTTTAAAAATTACATAATAATTGGTTAATTTGAGTTTTTTGTGCTAAATATGTATCTATTGGATGTGATGAGCAAAACTGGTTTCGAGGATTTATTAACACTCATAGATATTTATATACGTGAAATCCACTTTACCACATATGTGAAGTCAAATACATGCAAGTACAAAATATTATCACTGGACGGTATGTAGATTTAATCCTTAAAAGAAATATACAAGTGCGATTCACTGAGTACTAATGTACGATTCCGTTTGATTACAATTTATACATGTCCATAACTACCCAGATGCATTCTTGCAATAGCGATATAAATGTTGCCATGCATTCTAATTCCGTGCTAGTCGATGTGAAGAAATGTAGGATCCACTTAGAATAGACAATAATAAAACAAGAAACAATGTTTCTAATTAACTACTGATTTTATTTGTGTGGGCTTACAATTCAATATATAATACTTTCATGACTTCAATAACTTTTATAATAATCATTTTATGAATATTAAAGTCTTGAAAGTCATATATATTTTGAATTGTGAACACACACAAATGAAATCAGTATTAAGTTAGAAACATTGTTTCTTGTATTATTATTGTGTATTGTAAGTGGATCGTACATTTCTTCACATTTACTAACACGGAATTAGGATGGATGGTTACATTTACATTGCTAATGCAAGAATGTATCTTGGATGTAATTTACAAGTATAATTAAATTGTAATTAAACGGAATCGTACATTAATACTCAGTGAATCGCATTTGTATATTTCTTTTAAAGGTTAAAACTACATATCGATCGATGATAACCTTTTTTATTTGCATGTACATGATTTCATAGATGTGATAAAGTCTAATTTCACGTACATAAATATCTATGAGTGTAAATAAATCCTCGAAACCAGTCTTTCTTATAACATCCAATAGATACATATTTAATACAAAAAACTCAAAATAACAAATTATTATGGCATTTTAAAATTCAACTGAGGGTTGGATTAATTTGAACTTGACTCGGATTAATTTGAACTTGACTCGGATTAATTTGAACTTGACTGGGATTAATTTGAACTTGACGTGGAATATTTTGAACTTGATTTGGATAAATTTGAACTTGACTTGGATTAATCTGAACTTGACTCGGATTAATTTGAACTTGACTCGGATTAATTTGAACTTGACTCGGATTAATTTGAACTTGACTTAGATTAATTTGAATTGAAAAAGGTGTAGTTTGACCGAACCTTGTTTCTTCTAACGTTTCGGGCACCCACACGACCGTGATCTCTGCCCGCAGGCCCGGCCAACCTGACGTTGGGAGGCGTGAGCGCAGCGGGGGGCATCGTGGAGGCGACGGTGGGGGGCCTGGCGCCCTTCACGCGCTACGCCCTCGTGGTGCGCGCCTTCAACGCTCAGGGGGCAGGTCCTGCGTCCCCTCCTGTCACTGCTGCTACTGCTGAGGACAGTGAGTGGTGGGCTGCGAGGAGTGGCGGTCAGTGAGTGGTGGCCAGCGAATGCTAATTTTTTATGAATTGGTCCTGTGAGTGGTGGTCGTCTGTGGTGAGTGGTGGTCGTCTGTGGTGAGTGGTGGTCGTCTGTGGTGAGTGGTGGTCGTCTGTGGTGAGTGGTGGTCGTCTGTGGTGAGTGGTGGTCGTCTGTGGTGAGTGGTGGTCGTCTGTGGTGAGTGGTGGTCGTCTGTGGTGAGTGGTGGTCGTCTGTGGTGAGTGGTGGTCGTCTGTGGTGAGTGGTGGTCGTCTGTAGTGAATGGTTGTCGTCAGTGGTGAGTGGTGGTCGTCTGTGGTGAGTGGTGGTCGTCTGTGGTGAGTGGTGGTCGTCTGTAGTGAATGGTTGTCGTCAGTGGTGAGTGGTGGTCGTCTGTGGTGAGTGGTGGTCGTCTGTAGTGAATGTTTGTCGTCAGTGGTGAGTGGTGGTCGTCTGTGGTGAGTGGTGGTCGTCTGTGGTGAGTGGTGGTCGTCTGTGGTGAGTGGTGGTCGTCTGTAGTGAATGGTTGTCGTCAGTGGTGAGTGGTGGTCGTCTGTGGTGAGTGGTGGTCGTCTGTGGTGAGTGGTGGTCGTCTGTGGTGAGTGGTGGTCGTCTGTAGTGAATGGTTGTCGTCAGTGGTGAGTGGAGGTCGTCAGTTAGTAGTGGTCATTAGTGAGTAGTGGTGGTCGTCAGTGAGTGATGATTGTCAGTGAGAGATGACATTCAGTGAGTGGTGGTCGTCAATGAGTTTGATGGAGATCAGTGCGTGTATAGATGGCCAGTAAGTACGGTCACACAACATCAGAACGGGTAACTACACGACAAAGAAGCTACTCACCACACGAAGCACGGATCTTTTGTCCCCTCTCGAGAAAGTATCATTCACAGATCAGGCACACAGCGCAGAGAAGCGCTGCACAAGTCTCGCTTCGTTCATTTTCTGTGCCGTTTCTGCAGCCAGTCTGTGGGGAAAAACCGCCCCGCTTGCGCCCCCCCCCCCCCCCCATCTCTTAGCGATCCCCCGAATAACTGCAATTAATATTGATTAAGAGCTCATTTTGGCATCATTTCTACCCGTTATTGTTTCCCCGGCCTAATGCGGTTGTTGATAAGTCGAGCAATAGCGACCGAGTGCAATTAGCGGTGGATAAATACAACGGTGCATTCAGCAGAAGGTGGTCGAAATAAGAAGTGTATTATTCCAGCATGCAAAGCAGCACGCCCGCTAATTATACTCTCATGGATATTGTTGCAGAACCAAAAGTTTATTTTGTTTACGATAATGTTTGATTAATATTCTCGCCTTGCATGATTATTTCGTATTTTTATGTCAGATTTGACATTTATTTGATAAAATCAATGTAAGCTTCCTTTGATATAGCCCTACACGTTCGTTTATTATTGGGAGCAAGTAATGGATGGTTGGCTTGGAAATTCATCTGCTTGATAACGTAGGATGGATGAAATTGATGAAATTTTGAGAGATCGTTCAAAATACGCGAGAGTGAGCACCTCACAGATATTCACTGATGGAATCTAGTACGTGATAAATCATTCCCAATTGCTTATTCAAAACTGATATCGAAAATGCACTTTCAGAAAAAGTACCTAATTCAGTTCACATGTACAGCTATGCACTGCAGGGAGTCCAGAACGTTCATCTAAAACTTGATTTCCTATATCAAATATATCGTACGTTTGCACGTGGAAACCCTGATTTTAGGAGACTCACAGTGATGTTTTTCTGCCAGATGAGTGAATTCCAAAATCCATTTTCTCAGAAATATTGTTGACGCGACAGCAAATGCAAGCGTAGTCAAGCTTTCTTGGCCCCACGCTAGCCCGTGCTATCAGACAGAGTAATTTAAGCAGATGAATTATAAAGCTCACCCATTTTCTTGCGATATCAGAAGGTTTCAAGCACAAGAGTTTCACTGGAGCACAAGAGTTGCAAAAGGTGTAGTTTCTTCTTATAAATTTATTTTAATACTGATTCTGTAATACACGAGATTGTTAAAAAAATCAGGTACAACACCAGTCTTATATAGTTCAAAAACAAGTGAAAATAATGTCAGAATCGGGCTGTATGACTTTGAAAACTGCCTGAGCCAATCTCTTTTTTTGACAACGTTGCACAGCTGAATATGAAAACATCGATTGCATAATTTATTCGGAAATAAATCAGAAAAATCTGGATCTCTATAAGCCTGAAAAGTATTTGTTGAGAATCGACGTACTTTATTCCCCATTTATGTCATTTTTGTCCCCTCACTCACAATATCGCAGAAACTTTATTTAATTTTTCACATCGATTGGGTTCCGTTCTAAACTGCCGCCATCTTTGAACTACTTGCGTGATGTGATGTCAAAGCTATGTTGCCACGTCCAGCAGCAGGGGAGCTATAGGAAGTAGTACTGTATTCAATACGCTTCCTATATTTTTAGGCCGAGCCCTAGACGAGCCAACATGACAATGACGCCACACAACTGGTCATAATAATGAAGCCTGTTGTAAAAAAGCTTTTGGAAATAAATGAGTAACTACGAATAATTTCCGTCATAAATTTGTTTAAATTGTGAGTGAGTGATCAATATTACTTTCGAGTCCTAATATATGTATACATACATATTGAGTCTATGAACTGTGTACTTTTTATATTCTATGCGTATTAATTAAAGAAGGAAATTGCTATTGTAGCGATATAGATCTTAAAAAATTGAGGCTGTAGGCCAGACAGATTTCATAGATAGTGTATTTGTAATTTTGAAAATTATCCGTTGGTCGTTTGAAGTGTGCTAAATTATTCATATAGGACAACTCTTTCCGACGATGTGCTATGTAGAAACCACATAAAATTGGAAATTGAGAGAAGAAGCTCGGCCTTATGTAACTCAAATGCACCAGTGGTTAAATGAGGATTCTATCTTACTGATATTGCTGGAAAATGTGAGTGCAGTATTTCCTTAGTTTAAATATTCTAAGCTTTAGACGTGGGCTGATGATGAGCTCAAATAAGCGAGGCTTCACATCTATTTTCCCTTGTATCAGATTTCAATATAGGAACCTGAATTTTTATACTCTTTCATGAGTTAAAGTCTCACTATTTATCTTCTAAGATTTTCAAAAACGGGCTTGCCCTGTTCTACGGAAAATTAATGTTAGAGTCAAACCATTTTAATTTACCTTCTTCGCTATATCATAAATGGTGCTCATAAAAAATCTAATTTTGTTTGAATCCGCCTTCCCCTACCCAGTCCACCGGGTCAGAAAAAAGGTAATAAAGAACTAGTTCATTGAACACTGAGCTATTAAGTACATGAGGGCGAGATATATGATACAAAGAACTTTCCTATTCAGTAGGTAACATTGCTAAAGAAAAAGGGAGAGAAAACATCGGCAACTGTCTCCTCACGCAACCTAGAACAAAACAGAGAGAACGTAAGTAGTACCCGATAAGCATAAATGAAAGCAAAACAAAAATGAAAATACTACGAACATGACACTTCGCATTGGTTCATCATACATGCTTTTGAAGTTAATTACGGTATACTTATCTCCGGAGTGGCTCCGATGCAGCACAGGGGATAAGACAACAAGGAAATACAATACTAAGCATGGGATTGAGCTCAGATACGCCCTACTTAATCTACATAGTCGAAGTTTTAGAATACTGCCCACTTCAGCGTAAAAATCTCAGTTGAACCACGATTGTGACGTCACTGTTTCTATGAGAAGTTCTGGGGATGTAGGTGGTATTGATACTCCTCCCCCACTCTATTGCCCAATGACATGTATATGAAGCAGCCTGGCCTTATCTAACAGCGCCGAGTTTGGATCCATTAGCCTATATTCTCATCGCAGAAAACTAAACCAATCAGCACTTCACATTGCATACATTACATTCAAACATACCCACGATCCACTATCCTGTATAGTTTCGTCCCGAAGCCTTCTTCGCCTATGAACGTAAATGTACTGTTTTAACTCAGTAAGACCATTTTTATCGCATCCAACTTCGTGATATCGTATTGTTTTGTATTTTCAATTGGTCGATTCTTAGGGAATTATAACATTCCCAAACGTTTGCCATAAAAAAGAGATAAATAAAAGTGCATATTTTTACGTTGGTTCTTTTTATCTTACGTATTGTTTTGTGTCCAGAGCCAAGTTCCCCGCCTGCGTACGTGTCCTGTGAATCTTTGTCTTCTTCGACGCTCTTGGTGTCGTGGTCTCCACCTGCTCGAGGAGCCAACGGCGTCATCACCAGCTACAGGGTTGCCTACAAGCTCCTCATGGGTGAGTAGCTATGCACTAACTCCTGTCACTCATTTCATGACGAGTATGAGGAAGGAAAAATCACATGAGCAAATATTTGAAGGACGTTTCATATTCCCATCAAGTTGTTTAGTGACATCGTGCGCAGTGGCATTTCAAACATCTTGTGACTCCAGAGAGAACGCAATGACGGTTATTTCCAGTCGAGCTAGCATTAATTTCATGCATCTGGGTCGGGCGGTGAATTTTGGTAAAGTTCTCTTGGTTTCTGAAGGGAAGAAAAAGAATGTTTTTATGACAGGATTTCGTACCGACGACCTTTTACGAGACACGCTGGCGCTCTTACCCACTACGTAGACCACTGCGACCATAAGTCAAAGCTGAGAGTTGGTAGTAAATTGTTTATTATGGCATCAAAAGAGAGCTAATCAATCAATCAATTTTCAGTTCGTTCTGTAAATTAATTGTTATAAAAGACTCACTAAACCAGTTTGGAAAAACAGCTTTTTGCTCGAAACCCATCTACACTGATAAACAAACATCGGCATCTACGAATGCTTTATTTCCAATTGAAGCCTGATGCATATCACCTTGAACATTGGGTTTTCAAATGCCTTATAACTAACACCAGGGCGCCATGACGTTTTCCCCCGGTCAAGACCGATACCCATTTCAGACACCTGGGTAGAGTGGGGTATTTTGCATTGCATTATTCCCCTATACCCAACGGAGAAAATCGCCACCCAGAGCCAAGATTCGAACCCTCGATGCCTTCACAGAAGGGCAGGTCCTTAAACTACACGGCTATGACGAGCACTTCGATAAACAAGAAGGGCGTTCATCTCAGATTTGTCTGAACCGCACCCTCTCACGTCGTAAAAAAAATTTCTTACAATTTTACATGAGTGCTTCTGATTATCTAGCGTTAAAAAGCGGCTTTGTTTTCGAAAAAACTAAGTTGTGTTGTAACTGTAGAAATGCTTTGAATCACTTGAAAGGACAATTTTTCGAAAAATATTTAAAAGCATTAATGAAGAATTAGCAGAAATGATGAGTTGCGTGAACTTATGTCATGTCAATCGTGATATTATAAAATTTTGCTAGTGAATAGTTTTTATTAGTAAGCTACAAACAAAAATCAATTGACAAAGCCATCCATCGGTAATTTTTGTATTAATTTTATTCTTGAAAATTTACCTCACACTTTAAATTTCATCAGCAGTGAATCACTAATATTTAGTTTAATACAAATAATTGAAAATAGTGTTTCATTTTACAATACAATGTTTATTTAGAAGCTTACTTTCAAAATTTCATTCAATTGTGCAATGATGGGTTCATATTTCAATTTAGAAGTGCTATACCGTCGTGCAAACGATATTCTTGACACCGAAATATTAGTGGCATTAGTTGTGCTGCTCCTTTAGAGGCCCAGTTACTGAATAACTCACCTGCGCGGTGTCATTGTTGCCATCGATGCGATATTTTTCTTTATTCATCTCCCCATATTATATAATTCCAAGTTGTTATAAAAAATTTTTACCGAGACTTCTATGGTAAAAAACTTACAATTTTTCATTTAGTACTTTAGTCAAGACACTCTGACTCCTTTGGTATCGAATCATAAAAAACAGGCGATGGATATCATTGAGGTTACAAAAAATATTAATATTAACATTAACCAGTTAGTATAATAGTTGACATCAAACACGGTATACCCCAAGCTCGGATATGCACATTCCGATCTTCAGATATTTTCTCGTTATAACCCAATTTAAAGATACAATTCTTGAGCAGCGTTTGGAAACCGTTAAACTCGCATTGAATTTCCACCTTCAAATGAGTGTTTGAAACTAGCCTCAAGAGCGGCTCCGACATATGTATATATATACATAGTTAAGAAATTTTAGTTCTCCTGATTCCTCACAAGCTGGTCGTTTTCAATCTTTGAATGCTTAAACACAAAGAGAAATTCTAACTTCACATGCAGCTAGTAAGAATGCTGAAAATTTGCTGTTAACTTCAGTGCTTTCTTGCATAGTTACACGGCTGAGATAACATTCAGTTAAAATGGTTTATTTTTGCATTTCATGCTCGTACTGATGTTGCAGTGAATCCAAATAATAGAAATTTGAGCAATCATCATTTAACTCATTAAATTCGGTGGTCACATTGTACGTGTCTTTGCATGAAGAGAACTTAAAGGGCATACGTGGAATATCATTATGAACGATTAGAAGATGCCAAATAGGATGCAGCATTGAAATAAGGTCTAGGTTATGTGAAGTTAATTTCATTTATTATATGTGAATGAGTTACATTCTCAAGTTCGTTGAATTTGAAACATTTAAATTGCTCTGCCTAGATTTGACGTTCGTCTGTGAACGAAAGCGTTCACTTATCTAAAATTTCTCTTGCTGATCAGTTGCAGTTATGTAGAAAGAAAAATTTTGCCGTGTCCCTTGAATATTTTTTCAGAACTTGAGATCGGGCGTGCCAGAACGTTCACAAGCTGACCCAATATCCTCAAATAAGAGCCAATACATTCCTGAGCTACCAGATGTTCCTTTCTATTGTTTCAAACACATTTTAATATGAATTGTGCCTTCATCAAAATTTAATATCCGAGCTTGTAGACAATTAGCTGCTCCACATCACTTAAACAACATTCAGTTCAGCGTATTCTTACGTGGAAACTTCAGGAATTTTTTTGGTAAAAATTATTCGCTTCTAGTAATTGCTGAGCTGAGGAGAGTTCATTTCCCTGATCTATATTTATATTTTTTTAAATGAGGTGTGAGTTAGACCACATTCGCAGCCATCTTTGCAGGTAAAAAATTATTCATATATTGAAAAGAGAGGGAGACTCATTTCGGGTGCGAAAAAACATTTTAGCATGTCCGCTTTTATCACAAATTTCATGAGAATAAGAGTTTTTTGGAGTGCACAGAAAAAATGTCTCTAGAATACGATAAGGAATTTCCTCATGACTGTTCAACTGCGAAATTTGAAGAATTATTGTCAAAATCGATGAATAAAGAAAATGACAACACTGTTTCTATAAAATCCAATGGGGATGAGCCGACGTATATTTAAATATATGGTTAAGGGAGTCAGAATGCTGTCTCATGTTCATTTACACCTTTTCTCAAAAGCACAACATTCACCAGATAAATACTCACAAATAAATAATAAACATTAAATAATAAACATTCACACAACATTCACCAGATAAATAATCTCGCGATTACGTACAATGTCCACCTCGTGTAGGATTGAGTTAACTTTATGCCACGTTTATAATTACAAAGGTTACTCTGAGTTCTGAATGCAATTAAATTTATCTATTCTGATCGAGTTGAAAATGAACTGGTTGAAATTAACGGACGGCTGAATGACGGAAAGGTTGGGGTCTGCATTATTTTTGTTGTGGATATGATACACAAAAGACATTAGCATGGCGTGTTGCCTAATAAGGAAGTCAAAGTACAGTCCAATGCTTTTGGTGGACTCACTTCAATTATCCTTGAGTTCAGCGGAAATTGCTGACAGGTAAACAAACTCTTCCTCCTAGAATTCATAGAAGCTCACTCATTCAGCAGACCTGCAAGACTCACTCGATCAAAGCATCTCTGAAATTGAGTGCTCCAGTGTACTCTCCGCTCGCGCAATCGCTGAAGGCCACGTGCCACAAAGACCAGCTGCTACATCAAATGAAGTCTAGCATCCTACGATTGTGTAATTGAATCTCCGGTAAATGAAATCTTGCAGCAATATGGCAGGTGGCTCGTCACAAACGGCTGTGTAGTTTTCAATGGTACAGGGCATATTTTTTTCAGGTCTAACAAAGAGGCAAGAAAATTAATTGGCTGACCTGACTATTGCCGGAAGAGGTTTCAATTTCATATTTTAGCGTTCTCTATAGGAGTGTTTCCAATTACCATACTATATCGTCCACACCTCAAGTGTGTGTTTTCTGTGGTGGGTTATCGGCTATTGAGTGTTCGGGTCTATTTTCTTGGGCTTCTAATCACATGTTTGGCAAAATTTCCTCGAGCCTTTCTCCTATCGCTTCAGAAAAAATGTAAAATTAATGAGTTTCAGTATTTTTTGCGACCCAGTCCTACGAACTACTTATATTCATATTCATGTTTACATACGAATATTTTTAACACAGTTGAAGCTCATTCAAACCCTTCATTTTCTGACAAAGTTTGAGACAAGCTCGTTTAGCTGACTTTATTTAAACTGCATAATTTAATTCATAAATTTTGAATTCTTTCGTATGACTCTAGAAGACCAATTTTTTTGAATTTCTGTACAGTGTAATTAAAATTTTCCCTGCCCTTTTTTCATTGAGCCCAACTTAAGACTAACGCTTTTGAAGCCACTTGAGGTAATTTTCTCAACTCTGAACCTACTGAAGAAGCTGGGGGTCGCTTTTTATCAAATCAATTCATTTTTGCGACTCCCTTTGTGTAGTGAGAAAATGCCTGGATTTGTAGTTAACACTGAATTATTTTGACCCTCAAATTGATTTTACTGGTGATATGAGGGTAACATAGACACGTCGATATAAAATTCATGCTTCTAGCAACTGGAAATTTTATCATGTAACACTAATTGGCGTCACATTTTCAGAAGTAACTGAAAATTTTATCATAAACTAATTTCCTGCAAATTTTTGGAAGTAAAAGAAAATCTAACCAAAAACAGTAATTAGCTGCAAATTATCAGATTTCACTAATTTTTTCCCAAATAACACTAATTTGCTGCAGAGTTTCAGGAGTAACTGAGAAACTTATCAAATAACACTAACATTTTCAGGAGCAACCTTGAATAATTATCAAATAACACTAATTGGTTACAAATTTTCAGAGGCACCTGGAAATATTTTCAAATAACACCAACAGGCTACAAATTTTCAGATGTTTCAGCATGACCACTTTTTGCGAAAGCTAAACTTCTCACTCCTTATCGTTTGTTGACTTTCCCCAAGACAGGTAACCCTGAAAATAGCTCGCATCATTTAAACCACTTGAATGCCATAACAAATCGTCCTTCGTTTTCCGCCCAGATCCCCACACCGGTGCCGCCAATCCACCGTTCACGTCGACACCACTGCCCTCTAGTGGCAGACCTTACATTCCGCACTTCGGTAGCGGCGGCTACGGGGGCACGGGCAGCACTGCGGGCGGCACCGTGGTGGTGACGGACGGGCTGACCGCAAGATTGGTGTCCCTTCACGCCTATAGCAACTACTCAGTGTCAGCTGCAGCTGCCACCGCTGTCGGTGCTGGGATCATGAGCGACGCTATCACATGCACTACGAAACAGGACGGTGCGTCCTAACCCTTGCAAAATGTTAAAGGATGTCCTACTTGAAATAGTGCGGCCAATATTTGGGGTATTGCTTGAGTATGTTGCTCAAAGTTATTAAAATGAGGTATTTTTTATTGATGTTCTAGTTATTTTTTCGTGCTGTGGCAATTTGCTAGATTCTCAATATAAGCGATAGTGCACCATTAGAACTTAGAAGCCCCACAAGTTTTATTCAAATGATCATGAGAGATTCGAATACACTGTTTTTGTATGCTGAATGCATTTTGGCTCGTTAAATATATCTATAAGCTTGAACATTTGAAAATAATATTGACCGTAAAACTAAACAAATCAAAAACGATAATGATTCGACAGACGCTTGAAATACTCCATTACGCATCAAAGACAAATAGGCTCCTACAAAAACTTTAGACAGAAACCAACTCGATCATAACGATGCAAACGCAAAGCCAATGTGCCTGAGCTTTTATTACTGGCTTCGGTTTCATTTACGACTACTCCAAGCATCATAGAGGAAAGAAGGCTCGCTCTTGGAGAGGCATCACACTGATACAAAAAATTTCGCGGATGCGTGACCACCAATATTTAATGTTGGTAATAAAACAGCGGTATTTAGAGTTGATTTCTTTGTCTAATCCCCTTTTCTCCGAACCTATCGATTGCATGCTACCATAGGCTAAATTACAGTTGTGAAATACTGATATGATTATAACCATATCAGTAGTTCACACTGTATCTGTAGTTCACTGATATAATTTTAATGATATCAGTAGATAACAACTGCAATTTTAGCCTAAACAATAAGTAATTATTTATCGTTTTTACCTCAGTACCGACTGTACCAACATCAGTGAAAATCGTCCAGTCTGACCCAAGCAGCGCCATCGTGTCATGGAACGCCCCTGAGAAGCCGCGCGGCGTCCTCACGCGCTACACAGTGCAGTGGATCAAAGACGGGGCTCCAGACAGGCTCTTAAGTAAAATTCTGGACCCTCACACCACTCACCTGATCATCAGGGAGCTCTCCGCTCAGAGGGTTGAGGTGAGATGCACTTGAGATACCTAAGTAGCACAGGATACCTTGTACAGAGGTGTGTTCTACATCTCTCGCCTGGGGTCGTAGGTATAACATGGACGTAGTTGATGTGAGTAGTCCACTAAGATATTGAGCAGTGAATCAGCTGATATTGCATCGGATCAAATCGTAGGTCTTGTTTGGTGGTCTATCTTGAAGTTTTAGTTTGTCGCTCAAGGTAATATCACAGGTGGTCCCGTCCACCTGACTAGAATAAAGGACAAGTTAAGTAATCGTACACCCACCTGCAACAAATGTTTTTCTCCACTTCTTAGAATTTGATGCCTGTATGATGACAGTCTTTCAACACATCTCGAACCACATAATGAAATTAAAAATTACATTTTCTGATGAATATATCGAATTGAACATATTCAACAAGAAGATAGTGTGAATGATGGAGGTAATAAATGTAACAAACTGGGAATAAATTTTTTTTTCAATGTATTTATTAACCTTGAAAAATCGCTTCGCATGAGACAAACATTTCGGTATACCAATTCGCTATAATGTTTCATCAAAATAAACTAACGCTGACCAAAAAATGTAGCGTGTGTTATCTGCTCATTAATGGCACGACGGGGAGATCAACGGAGCTTTGCAGCGCTTAAAAAGGCGAACGGATTTTTTTTATTTCCACTAGTTCTGAAATATAGCACCTACTCCAAAATATTTAGTTAATTCTAAATCTTCCATAAAATAGGTTTTAAAGCAGTTCAAGCAAGGAGGATTTGAGGGAAAGTTAGCCACGAAAGAGTAAAGAAAAAGAACTGAAATTATCACTATTGCTAGGGTAAAATGTGCTCAAGAGTCATGTTGAAAAATGTCAAAGGAAATGTAAACGCGCTACGACTCGCAGTTTCACATATGCAGCGTTATTTGAATCGGAATGGATTGGTAAGAAATTGACCATGAAGTACGGCTATCCACAATCCATCGTAGAATTGATGCGCACCTAAACTTTATCAAACTTTCTCGGACAGAGGAGATTGTTTTCTGGAATGAATACTACGGACTGCAGAAAGACATATTGATGGCATTTCTTATTACGGTATAAAAAAAGCTTGGCGCTAAAAGTGTGAGGTATTCTTTTCAAAGAACACGGCACCAAAAACAAAACGTGGAGCATCTTAAATGACAGTTTGGGTCTGCTTTTGATCGTTTACTGATGTAAAACCAATTGGAATGAAAGATAAATGTAAATCTTAGCTTCTATAACTGCGCAATGAAAATCCAAGACTATCGATAGAAAATTTTCTACCAGCCGTTGAGTTACATTTATGAAAGTGAATGACCAGAGCACGTGTTTAACAGCACCCAAGTCAGAGCTGATTGGTGGCCATTCAAACAGCAACCTTATTCGATGGCGACAAGAAAAACATGTGGTGAGGATTGGAAGGTCAATCAAATGCGTTCTAATTCAATAATTAGAACACACAACCAAAGACAAATAGGGGGAAATGTCCTAGGAAAAAATTGTTCCAACCTCATCAGACCATATGAAAAATATTGTTCATAGCAATGGAGACGAAGCATTGGCTCTTACTAGCGTGATTAGTTTCATTTTTTCCCCTGTGTGAACAATATGTGCTTCTAATTGGGTAGTTTTCTTAATAAAAACTAAATTCTTAAAATTTATTTTTCTTTTTGAAAATAGAGATTCATAGTAATTCTTAACTTTTTCATTGTGTTCAAAAACTTGGCTTCATAGAAGCATCAAAAGCGAATACACGAAACAAAAAAGTAAATTTTCCTTGATGAATGAATTATTTCATCGCTAACATTCACAGAAAGGCCGACCTTAGCACTGTAAAACTATGAACTGAAGAAATATGTTTCTCTTTATTTCTTGTGTACAAATCAGTGACATTAAATTTATTACCGTTTACATTTAAGTTCCAGGATTGCCCTATAAATACATGAGATTTCAGTATTTCATCTCCTTCCTAACAGTCATAAGCAATTTCTGTAGAAAACTTGGCTGAAGAGTTGTGGTATTTTGCTAAAGTAGAAATGGCACGCTAAAGAAATAACAAATTTTGTAGAACAATTATTCATGAAGATAAAATTTACTGGGGTTAAAGCCCATGCTTTATTTTATTTCATGATCATATTTAACTGCACTTATCAATATATTACCAGGTGCATTTACACCAGCTGCTTTTATCAACACTGCATTCACAAAATTAAATTCAACAGTAATTCGTTGCCTTTAAGCCCTCTTGTTTATAATGCTCAACGTAATATTTTATTCGTCTCCATCAAGGCGTGGGTGTCGGCCTCCACCAGCGTGGGCAGCGGGGTGAGCAGCGAGAGGGTCTCCCTCGTGCCCAGAAGTGAAGGTAAATTGGTTAAGAATTGTAACAATAATTTTCTTTGACTCTTAGAGTTGCTACATTCGTTCTGCTCCTTTGTTGGCCTGCACCCGATCATGGGACTGTGTTTTTTTTATTTTGTTTACCCTTTATATGACTGGATGCTGTAGAAACTACAATGCACAGATTTTAACGAAAATTAATCATTTTAAGGCGAAAATTGAAGTAAATGCCAAAATTGACTGATGCAACTATTTGAAGAAAGAAACTTCGGTAAACGTGATCCAGTTCTTACAGCTGGATAGTGTTTCATAAAAGGTTTAGAAACTATGTACATTGAAAGAAACATCCCTCACTTACACGACACTCGCTAATGCATCAATATATTCTAGCTTAATCCTGTTTGCTTACTATATACTAAATATAAAGATGATATCCCATGGAAACTGCAGTAAAAGTTGGAAAAAAATTCTGCAACGAGCTGTATTAAATTTCAGCCAATGTTTAAAAAACTCGATCCTAATGCTCCTGATACTATTCTAAAAGAAAATATGTGTTTACAGTTCACAGGTCCATTCTGATGTACCTTCACTTGGATCGCAGATTCCAGTTCATAATGTATAATTTCATCCGAGCACGATAAGCATAACTTTTGAACGGTATGGATTTTTTAATAATTCTTTCACGAATGAACGAATTGATGTAAATTTTTATTCAGTTAACGTTATTAAACGAGATTTATATTTTAAACCTTCATATTGTTCTTTATTCTTGTTTAATTAAGATTATAAACTGTTACAGAATTCGGCGTAAGTAAGCAAAAAGAGCTTTGAAATATTTATTGTATCGATGATATTCTCTCGTATAATTAAGTTTTTAGATTTTTCACACATTCTTTTAACTGATAAATCAGCTATACTAAATTTTATATTCAATGCATTTTGATTACTATGAAGTTTCCTTCGAAACGAGGAACGATAGTTGTTGTGCACCACGCAAATCTTCCAACTGGAAGATGGCAAAGAATTTCATAATCGCAAGATTTCTTAATCGCAATAATTAAACATTTTAGTAAAATTATGCAAGATGAAAGTATACTCTTTAAGTGAAAAGGACACAGTCCAACTTTTGAATTATAAGGTTAAGTTGACGTGACTATAAAGTCACTCTTCCAGAGACCTTGGTCACATTGGAAGTTTATATTTTCCTTTAATTCTTCATTCAGAAGATTATTTTTACATTTAAAAGTTCGTTTATTTTATCTCCTTAATTTTACTTCATTAAGAGAGAAGTTAAAAACCGAGGTAAGGTAAAGAAGTAACAAAACGCCATGCAAAGAAAAACTAAATGAACGAAATTGAAATAGTGGCCACTACAAATAATAAATAGGAAAATTAGAGCGCAGCCAGTGGAAATTTAACTGAAGAGGCTTCCCAGCAATACTCTGGCGCAAAAAGACCGATTCAAAGAGCTGCCTCTCACCTCCACTCTGTGCCGCCCTGGCTCTGTTTGTTTTTCGGTACTTGATCGGGACCTCGGTTCATACCGAGGCTCTTCTTTCGTCGTCGGAGCGAAGAACAACGGATGATTCGCGACATACTCCCGGGCCACGAGAAAGCTACTTTAATTGCTCTTCTGCAAGCTCTGCTTGAGAAGCCTAGCAGCCAGCCGCTCCGATCTCCGTAACGGCGCCTGATCAGGACAGACATTATTAGCTTCATCCGACAAAGCAATAGGTTCAACTCTGTCTAGCGAGAATTCCAATGGATACAGCAAAGATATGGCATAAATTCCGGTAGATCGATCCGGTCTCTTCAGTTCCACGCTCTTAACTTTTCCGTCCCTTCCCGTAAACAATTTAACCACTCGACCCATTTGCCATAGAGGGCGTTGCTTTGTGGGGGAAGAGATTAGTACAATGTCACCTACTTTCACCTTCTTCTCCCAGCCACTTTCGTACATATCATAGCTCTTCTCGCGTAGAGAGAGAAGATATTCACTGTACCAACGCTCTTTGAAGATATTGAAAGACTCGTCTCTCATTGCTAAAGTTTTAACTAGCTGATCATTAGAAGGCGTGGTAACATGTTCTCGCAGGTCCCCGAACCATTGACTCTCACACTCTCCCAACCTAAGAAAGTTGTTAGGAGTAATATATTTGTAATTGACGTCATCAGTATCGCCGTAAGAAATTGGCCGCGAATTTACCGCGTTTTGAACATCACTGATTAACGTTAAAAATGAAAAATAATTAATCCTAGAACGACCAATGGTTTTATACAGACAATTCTTAACTACCTTTATTAATCTTTCCCAATAGGCCCCCCCCACCATGCGCTATATAGCGGTATTCTCACGTGCTTTATGTTGTTCTTCAATAAATAATCATTAATTTCGTTTTCCACGAAAGAATTCTTGAGCGCATCTGCAGCCTGTAAGAAACTAGGAGCGTTATCACTATAAATAGATTTGGGAACACCATACCTATTCGAAAACCGCACACATGCAGACAAAAATTCTGCTGAAGACATGGAAGAAAGTAATTCCAAATGAACCGCACGAATATTCAAACATGTGAAGAGCAGAATATACATTTTACTTACACTATCCCCCAACTGGACGCTAAAATGACCTGTAAAATATACCCCAACGTGCTCGAAGGGGCGAACAAAGTTCACTTTGTCTCGCAAAAAATCTGTCGGCTTCGGGTATCTGAATGGTAGCGCGTTAATCTTTCGGCAAGTTACACAAGTTCTCATAACTTTCTTTATTAAATTTCTGCATTGAGGAATCCAAATCCCCCGCTCTCTTACAGCATTCAAAGTAGAGCTAATTCCCAAATGCTTTAACTTGAAATGACTATCAAGAATTATAAGGTTAGATAGGAAGTTTGTCTTAGATAGAACAACAGGATTCCTCACATTGTACGAGAGGTAAGAACAGTTTGACAAACGTCCCTTTGATCGAAGTACGCCGTTGTCAAGGAACAGATTCAACTGTTTAACAAGCAGAGGACAAACATCAGATTCGCCCTTCAAGAATTTCAACTCATCAACGAAGCCCCGTTCCTGAGAACTTTTCACCCAGTACTCGAAGGCTCGATTATGACACTCCAAGCGAGACCAATCAAGTTTGCGTGCTAGCCCCACGAACCTGAAAATTACAGCAGTTACTCTAGTCGCTCTAATTACAGCAGTCACTCTAGTCGCTCTAGTCAGCAGTCGCTCTAATTACAGCAGTCATGTGGTAAACATTTGCCACAAATTCTGTTAAAGAGAATGTGGCCTCTTTGATCGCCAAATCTCAATTACAAATACTTCTTAGTGTTGTCGATACTTGAGTCTGAAGTAGGTTCAAAAATTCAATACACTAATAAAAATTTCGGGTGTTCACTTCTTATTACATACATGTAACTATGTTCCCCATGTTTGGTATTGCAGCTAGGGGTACGCAACATTCATTTTTAAGCTCTAATAATAAAAAAGGCGGTTTTTTAAATCGCTATTTTCGCATAAAATTTTCTATCTCTATATGTATGATGATATCCGTCTGAATGGAAAATAAATACTGCCATATTAACTTAAATTTTTAAAATTTTGATCCTTATACCCTCCCAGAATGAAAGCTGTGACTTCTTATACCACGAGTAAGAGTTTTGGTCCAGTGAACAGATTTACTGACTTATGGACTGCGAAGATATGTACATTACACGATTTTTAAAAATTTTCATAAAATCTTCTGCACGGTTCCCACTACACTGCCAAGTGCAGTGCATCTTGAATAAAAATTAGTTCAATTTGTTCCAGGTTTGACATGGTCGTTTTGAACTGACTTTAAAAGAATGTTCGTGTGTACTGCGGTACGCTTGAAATAAATGAAACAATTTAATATCAAAGTTCATTTTTTTGCACCTATAGCGATATTTCAATTAAATGGATCAGTCTGTATAGCAGAGATATTGTTTCAATGTAAGAGGTAATGCCGTGAACAATTCTCAAAATCCCAAAGAATATGTGACCCAAGAACATGAATTTTGCCACAGTAATCAGTGTTAATGTACGTCAAACTATTTCTTACACCCCAAATAGCTGAACGCAATCCTTTTTTCTTTCGAAGTTAGTGCCCTTTCATTTAGTAGGTCGATTCACGTCAGCAGATTTTAATTTTTTGCTCAGCTATTACCATGTCGTACCCCACACATACACACTGAAAATGGAAAATTAGAGTAAAGTTCAACCATTAAAATTTAGTGGAAACTTTGCCTCTATTGCAATATTTAAACATTTTTAGCTCTATCAAGCATTCGATTTCAACTTGACTCCATGTTATGTTTGTCCCAGTGAGATCAGAATGCTTTTTAAGCCACTCATTATTGGCTGTTTGTGTAGCCGTGAAGACCAAAATGATCGTTGAGCCATCGAATGTTGAATGTTTTCTCTTTATCGCAGGCCAAAATGCTCGTTAAACTATGCAATATTACATACTTGTGATCACTCCAGTGAAAACCAAATGTTCGTTAAGTCATGCCATCTTACATGTTTGTGACCCAGTGAAGACTAAATGCGCGTTTAGCCATGCCATAATACATGTTTGTAACCCAGTGAAGATAAAATACACGTTAATTAAGGCATACTGTATTACGTGCTAGTGACCCAGAGAAGACCAAATGCCGTACTAAACCAGACGTCTGTGCCCCAGTGAAGGCCGGGGTGTGGTCGGTAGGGGGCGTGGTGGGAGCGGCGTGGAAGCAGGACGTGCGCCTGCCCTGCAAAGCCGTGGGGGACCCCACTCCCACCAAGCGCTGGACGCATGATGGAAAACAACTCAAGTTCGACAGGCAAGTGACATAACACTGTATGTTTTTACGTCCTTTTTTAAGTTTTCAATTCTCCTGAAAATAAGTAACGCAAACAGCTGGAAGACTCGAGACTCTGGGCCCTAAGATAGGAATGCAATGTGTACCTGCTTCTCTCATGTTGTTTAATTCTGAATGGATATTCAAGTATCGGATTCAGGTTTCAGTCGTCTTGAAGTTGGTGTTTGTTCGTTCCTCTTAGCTTATCCAAATGAATTCAAGAGACTTTTATGTATTCATTTATTCTATTTTGTTTCAATAATAGCGGATAAATTATGGTAGTAGCATTCTTAATATGAAGTGAACAAGCTACAAAAAGCGTGAAAGGCCATATAAAGACAACAAAGTTTCCAACTTACAATGTCTGGTGAGCGAGTGACTCAAGAGGTGCGCAATGAATGCCGAGTGTTTTTACCTTATATCGATCTAACACACTGAATGCTGTGTTATTAATATTCATGAAAATGATCGTAATAGACAAATTTCGCGCTGTGGAAAATTATTAAGGAGTAAGTTAGGCTTACTTGAAGTATGCGAGTGAACCAAGACAACCAATTTTTAGTGCAATAATTTTTTCGTGTATTTTGTTTACAGTATAACTCTAATACGGCTTAATTTAATATTGCATTTGCTCGTTCAGCACCCGCACTAGATCATACGCTTGCAACTTTCATCTGTCAATATCCAGTAACAAAATATTCATTCTAACGTTACAAAAATTTTCATCAAGTCTGGTCCTTGGAAATGTTTTTTTTTCGTATAATTATGCACGCTACAAAACTTCGAAGCAAAGGGCCATCATTCAGAGTAAGATTCACTTTTATCAATATGTCATCAGATGATGCAGTTTTAGTACTTCCAGTTTGCAATTTCTTTGGTAAAATATCATGCTCCATCATAACAAAAATAGATCAACGAAATTCATGATTTTGTTCGTGGCAGCGAAACTTTTTTACTTCTCCCCCTGCCACTTCATAAGTAATTGTCTCCACATACAGTATGGGGAGGAAAACTTTCAAGAACATTATTCAAAAAGGCAATTTTTAGTTTAGAAGGTAATTTTAATATCGTTCCGTTTCCTGCGTACCATTCAGCCGAACATCGGTGGTCGGTGACGGATTCTTGCGCATCCTGGACGTACAGCGCAGCAACGGAGGCCGCTACGAGTGCACGGCCACCAACACGCACGGCGCCGACTCGGTCCGCTACGACCTCAAAGTTCTCAGTGAGTGTTTTGTCGGTACATGCATTGGGAGGCTACAGTGTCAACACCGGCTAGGTCGCAGTGTAAATCCTGCGTAGTCTTCATTTTCAAGAACTGCATCAATTGCAACTCTTCTTAATAATGGGACAGGATTTTCTAAGCAAATTCATGGGTCAATTTTTTCATTTTTTTACTGAAACGGTTATTTAATCGATTTTAAACTTCTGTTGCTGGTAAAATCTCAGATGAAAATAACTTGAGTTAATCAATAAGTGCGCGTTTCACCGAGTCGCATTATGATACTTTTCAATTGTTTGGCTTTTTGGTATGCTGTGAATTCATTTGCACGAAACGTATCTTGTTAGTTAACAAATATTTTTGATTTTCACACTCATGCACGCTATGTGCAGTTAATGTGAGCCTTGGTAAATTTCATCCAGTAGTAAGTTTAATTTCGGTACTTACGTTTTTTCTGGCATAACATCGTTCAAAAATATAACATAATTCGTGTTTAGTAATTTTGAATTAGAAACTCTTCTTTATTTGAAAAGCAATTAGCCTCGATTTAATGGTGCAAAATTTTTACGCGGAGGAAATTTACCTTCTGGCTTTATGATGTTAACACTCGTTCTTTCGTTAACACTCGTTCTTCGTGTTTCCCCATTTGTGTAAAACTATACAATTCTTCAACTGGAATTTATTTCTCCATTTCCCATTCGAATCATCTGCATTAAAAATGTTTGTAAAATTTAAAATCAATTAATTGATGCGTATACTTTCAAATTGTCCTAATATGAACCTAGACACAAATTGAGCGTATTATTGTTAATGGACAGGAAAGAAGAAAATGTAATTGTATTCTGTGAAACATAGCTGAAAATGTTCATGGTGAGGAAAAAATAGAAGACTTTTAACTAAACACGGAAAAAAATTCACAAACTACCCTTTTTTGGAACTGCTTAAATGGTTGTGTTTCGATTTCATTCTCTATTATTCATTTATGAGTAAACTACAACAATAATTTGCATTATGAACTTATACCTTGCATGAAAAAAAGTGTTACCTCTAAGTATGTTCCTGTTGTCCGGTGTCTTGAACTCAAAATAACTCTGGTGGCTTTCATACTTTCAATTTTAATTTCAAAATCTAACTTAGCAATTTAATCATGAAACTGCGGCAATTAGGAAGTGCCCTCTGTAATAAAGTTGTGTGCTTGAATACTGACCTAAGCTAGAAGTTGTGAGGAACCAACACTGACAATAAAGGGAGACAAAAACCATACATTGGTTTATTTGCCATAGAATAATCGGATGTGTTGAGCCGTTCGGAAACAGCCGTTTCCGTATTTTTGAATTAATAATGTGTGAACAAAGAATATTGTGCTGAGCATTCATTAGTAAAACGGAACATTTCGAGCGTTCACTCATCGTTAACTAAGACAATATAGAGAGAAAGGTATCTTTAAAACAATTTAATGAATAATGATAAGAATCTCAAGTACACACAAAACAAATAATAGAAATAGAAAAGACTACTACTGGGTATGGATAATTCAAAAGAACCAAAATGGCCATTAGAAAGAATACTAATTTTTAAGAATGAAAAGAAATTCCAAAAAATTCGCCCTACCCAAGACCTTAAAATCACTGGTTTTATTTGATATGTTGTACAAATCTGCATGACACCATACAACTGAATGTGATGGAGTCGCTATGATAATAATAATAATATCTCTGTTCTCAGTCAGAAAAAAACGATATCGGAAATTTTCATTTTGCGAGGGAAATCTTGCAGTGGACAAAACTTTTAGCAGTAGATTGGATAACAAATTTTAAAGTAGTTTATCCTTACGAACTTACAGTTGTGATGTCGGAGTCCATAGTATACATAGTTGTGCTCTATGGTCTCCTGTAGTGACTCAGCCTAAAGCCACCACAACTAGAAATCAAGCTATTAATCTGAACACAAGGTTAATCTGAAGGGTAATCTAATCATTCACCCCCCCTCCTCCCGTGCGAGCCCACGGGCTGGAGATTAGACTCCATTCCATACTTCCTGTACAGTCCGAAGTTCGAGGGCTATTGCTCCTTCACCAAGGCTCCTTCAGCAAGCGCTCCTCACCGACACTATTGCAGCCAAGCGCTCCTCCAGCAATGCGTTCTCACTGGGCATCCCCATTGCTCCACCTCATACCACAGGAGCCCACACTCTAGGCCCACACTCTCGTCATCCAGCACGTAACATCAAGCCCTCCTTTGACTTGATGTATGCCGTAACACATTCCTGCTACCCACGCTGTAGTTGATGCTCGCCTACGAGGTCCTGACTGGCAACGAAGCCGACGTAGTCACCACTTAAAATTCAATCAACATGATAACCAGTCCTTCAACCGAAATTTTGCAATCGCTTTCGCTAACTCGTCTGTACTGGCGGATGTCAGCTCAAGACTTTCGTGGCTTAAGAAAGTCTGCGACAAACTATCATTGAACTTTGTTGCCGTAGTGCCTATTACCACGTTACGCGTCTTGAACACAAAATAAATCTCACACTATATAAATAATGTCTTTCCTTATCGTTATTCTTGTTTCAAGTACAATTCTAACGAACGCAATTGTTTGATCACGATATTCCTCGATATATGGGCATGATTTCCCGTTCTCTAATTGGTAGAATCGCCTAACAAGGTTGGAGTAACTCTTTTACATTCAGCTGTACGTGACGAAATAGAGTTGTGTAATAAACCAATTAACAATGCTAATTCTAAGGTCTGGGAAAGGGGAGATTTCACTCTTGATTAAAGAATTTTGGAATAACTTTTCGTTCTTAAGACTAAATCTGTCTTCATGTCCAACTCATTGCTTTTGATTCATCCATAGCCCAAAAAAAACAGTCTTTTCTACTTATATCATACATATATTGTTAACTTTTGTCCGCGTTTGAGGTTATTATTAGAGTCAATTCAATTATTTTACAAATTGTTTTTTTTTTTCAAATTCCCTTAGTTAATGATGAGATAAAGTTCGAAACATCATATTTTACAGAAGAAATTTTTACTACAGCATTCTTCTTTCTCTCGCTTATATTTGGCTTCTTCATCTGTGAAACTGTTGAGATATTAGATAAGTTGAAGTAAATGGAGCTCTGATGTAATTTTTACCGAAAATAATTTCTTTTTGACTTTTTAGAGAGAACACAGAATATATTCCAACAATTTCGGGACATTCTAAACCAGGATATCAATATTTTCTCTAGTGCCGCCTTCCCCACCGTCTCTACACGTCACCGAGACGACGCCTTCATCCGTGAGGCTGCAGTGGAGAGTGAGTGACGACGGCGGCACACCAGTGCAGGAGGTTACGCTCTACTACAGGTGAGCATAGCGGTGTAAGTTGTGTGAGTTGGGACAGAACTTCTGGGTGTTCGACGTCCCCATCCTTCTTCAAATTCAATATTAGAGTTTAGCTGGTCTAGTTAATGGCGAGCGAGTATCAATCCGGGCTTAATTGTTTTAATACTTGGGAAAACTTCCATGCAATCCGAGCTCAATTGCTTTAACACCGGATACACATAGAATCCGATCGCGGTTATTTTAACACAGGATGAACTTGAATCAAATCCGATTATATTTTTATTAACACCTGGTGAACGTGTATTGTTTGCTGTACACTATTCTGAAAAAGGCAGTTCCCATTCAACATCAATTGCGATTGAATTCTGCATTGAAGTGTGTCTTTTTTTAAAGACATAAAGGAGAAAAACTGTTTGAGCATAATTCGAATACAGGATTATAAATAAATATGTTGCAAAAGAAAGGCTGTATTCAATGGAAGAGGATAGGTCTGAGGATGAAGGCAATACAGCGGGTGATTCTGTTCTCTACAACAGTTATAATGACTAAGTTTTGTTTAGAAGATCAATATTGGTCTTTTTTATTGCTTGCTTATTGCCAAATTGCGATTGGTTATTTATTGCTATTCGTCTTTTTTTATTGCCAAACCTCAATGGATCTTTAAAATAAAGTTCTAATCCATCCGGAAATTGCTGCAGATATATCAGGGTTATGGAATATGTTAAAGAAATTACAACAGATTTTATTTCTCATGCTTCTTCGTAGAAAGCTTGATATTTTGTACAGCCAGTGACTATTTTCGTAACTTAAAATCTCATCAGTTTCATCCGAGACAAATGTCATAATTTAATCGAACGCAAACACTTGAGCACAACGAGATCAGATTACAATCATCTTTGGCTGCCCGATGGAGGCAGTGATTTGCATCCCCAGGAGCTGTGTTGTGCATGGACCGAGATGACGTCGAACGTTGTGCGATTAGAAGTTCCCTCCATCTTAGGGTTTTGGAAAAAAATGTTGCTTTCTTTCGTGACTTTAACTTCTGGATAACGAAAGCTTGCGTATTTATTCACAACTAATTGTTCAACATACCGAAATTCGTTGAAATCTCCGTTAGCTTGACATGTTGAACTGGGGGGGGGGGGGGGGGGGTTGGATAAATATTGACAGTTTATTTCGTCTGAAAGTCTTAAGACATACTTTTAAGTTGCACGCCCTTTTTCTACGAATATTCACCATAATATATTATGGATTAATTAATGTTAAAATGCGCTGATGGAAGAGTGGAGGAAATAGACATTCAAATCAGATAATATGTTTTATTTGAACTCTTAAGCTTAGCATTTTCCCGAAGAACGCGTGAAATGGGGAAAAAACCAAGGACTTTCTGAATCACCCAAATCTTCCACGGTAAGTCTATGTAGTAACAAGGATTCAGAAATTCTGAGTAGCGTCGAAGAAAGAAAATAGAAAGATGTTGATCCTATGAGAATTTTACTGAAGTTTAGTGTTGTTTCAGCGATCCATTATTGAAAGACGTTCATATATATTGGTTTCGTACAAAGTCGCCAGCACATGTTATTGTGCTTGCGACGGAAGACGGAACTATGATAGTGATAAGTATCCTAGTAATATATTGATATCGTGTCTCCAACTAAGAATTTTCTTCCATTCAGCTCAGTAATTGAAGCTCAAAGCCAATAAAGCTTAGCTTTCCATTGCGTTGGCAGCAGCAGGTAATCGATCGTGACAACTAAGGTAAAGCTCAATGATGTAGAAACTACATTTATGCACTCTACTGCAGTACGTTTTGTTTAGCTAATGCCACAGTTAAAAAGTAAATGGGTTCTAGTCGCCTTCTTTCGTTCGGAACGGATCAGTGGAGTATACTGCCGGAATTACAGTGGTGGTATGAACTGCCATCACCCAGGAAAATCGTTGCATAAAAGGAAATGATTTCAGTGTTACTGCAGAGCCAATGCCGCGTAACTCGAACGATACTACATGCGCCAGTTCTACACCAGTGTTTCGCATATTTGTAACGAGTACGTCTTTTATTCGCGATATTAACTGAACACACTAAACCGGTGTATCGCTCAATCATTTTGCATTAACGGATTTTTTTTAACTCCTTCTTCATTATTATTCATCAAAAACCATTAGTTCTTGACTTTCAATTATTGATATAATTTTTTAATTCTCCATTCCATTTAAAAGTTTACATGATTCATGATTGCTTTGTGAGGCTACGAAACCAGTTTTTTTTAGAATACTCGAAAATTTATGTCCTCACGCTCCAGGATGTTTCACTCACTTCCGAGCCTTTCATGACTCGAAACTCTTCGATGTCAAGTGCCGCACGTTATTATTTGTTTTGAATACCGATTAGGGCAAAACTCGATACCACTCAATTTTATCAATTAGTAACGTGTGTTTCACTCATTTCCGAGCCGCACGCAACATAACTGAAGCTCAAATGTAATAAGTAGGATCACACACCAGGTCAGTGATATCGAGGACTGGAAAAAAGTTTTGTTTTTTATAAAAACAACCCACCTTTATTGGGGGTTGTATTCGATTTTATTCGGTTTTATTGGGTCGTATTGATTTTTTGTTTTTTTTACTGGATTACAGTATCCTATATTCTACTCACAGGTAATTTTTTTAATGCATACATTAACTATTTGTGTGAGTTGTGCGAACACAGCCTAAGCCACTCAAGTCAACAGCAGTTGCTTCAAACCTATCAGGAGTATGATTTGGCAACTTATAAATTTCTGACATGTGTAACATGATACTGCAAGCTCGTCATCTGCATTAAATTTTTAGGCCTACTAGTTTCCTGTATACAAAAGTCTTTTCTGCTGTAGTAGCATCAACTACAGTGAAGTAAATTGTACGACCACCAGTAAAACGGAGTAGAACTTTTGAGTTCCTTTACACTTTTCAAGAAGGCAAAGAAAATTATATGTTCAACTGGGAGCATTTTTCTTTAGTCCAAGAATTAATTCTAATGTAACAGAAAATTAGGAGCTCCTCAAGTTCTGTTCTGTGGTGCAACCTGGAGACATTCTGCCAGACCGTTATGTCATTCGGAATTTTCTGTGATAATGTTTGGAATAGGTTTGCGGCAGGCTTAAACTATTCAAACACTTAAGACCAAGTGCTGATCTCTAAGATAATGCAATTAAGACCTACTACTGCCAGGAGAGACTTCCGCATGATGGTATCAATTGTGTTGAACAACCTATAGGAAATAATTAAGGTTCGAACTAGATTCAATATATGAAGTTTGAAAATGGAGTAAATGAAAGAAAAACAATAAAACCTTCATTGTGCCTTTGTGCATTCATATGTGACCTCAAATTAAAGATGAGTACTCTGTATTTTTTAGGTATTTTTTAAATTTTTTGTATTTTATTATGTTATTTTAATGCCAATTCTGGTGATAACGGATGCATAGTTGGCTTTGAGTATACATTATTTCTTCTAGTTGCTAAGGGAGCTTGAAACTGCGTATGAAAGTACGAGTATGTTGCTCTCGGTATGACCATGTTGATATCCGCCTCAGAGCTACAGGCTGGGACACAAAGGAGGTACGTGTGACAGAGGAGAGTCACACCGTGACAGGCCTCAAGTGCGGCACTCTCTACCACTTCTTCGCGACCGCACGCAACGCGATTGGTAAGACGGAAGGATTTGACAAAATGGTTGGGTGGTTTAAATGATGGCTGGGTGAGTGGCAGTATGGTCATGTTGTTGGTTGGATGGAATGATGTACGAGTATGTATGCATGGATACATAACTGTAGAAATCAGTCATTTGAATAAGATGCTTCGCATTATATGAAGTTTACAGTCACTTTTTAGTAAGCCTAATACATTTGCCTGATTATTTAATTAATAAAACTGGAAGGAAATGCTATTGGCGGTGTAATTATTATTAAATACTACTAGGTGTTCAAAAATCTCTCCCCATTATGTATACTAGGCTCATTAACCTTTCAAGCCATCAAACAATGAGAAAGTGGGTTGGCGTTGAAAAAGTCTGCCCTGTGATTTTTCCTTTTCGTCCCTTCATGTGCAACTTGACCATCAACGGCCGCGTGTTGGCCATTCTTTCTCGGTCAATACGCATTCTTTAGCGCGTCGATGTGTTTTCCAAAACATTAGAGTCAACTTTTGAATTGAAACTAGAAAGACGACACTTTCATCATCTCTTACGCTTGTTTGAAATTTTGTATAAGTAAATATATTTTAAAAAAGTTTAATGACATTTCGCCACTGTTGTTTTGTGGTAGAATAATTACCGCAGATTGACTTTTTTTTAAACATTGTGTAAATCAGTCAATTTGAAGCATGGTTCTAGCCTCCACAAGAAGAGATATACCAAGCCATCGCGCGTACTGTAGTTGCACGAGCTTTTTTCGCGTGTAACTTCACTTTCAAATAAAATCCAAACCAGCCAATTTTATGGAACTTATATATTGCACTGATTCGTTAAAACATTCTTAATCATTGCTATTCTTTTCCCTCTTGAGAATCTAACATTTTCAGTCTTCAATTTGTTCTTTGCAGATGACAGTGAGTCATCGGAGGTGGTGCAAGCTCACACCAAAGGCAGGCCCCCGGAGCCACCGCCTCAGTTCCAGTTCATCACCACGAACAGCACCCAGGCCACCCTCTACCTCACCCAGTGGGAAGATGGCGGGTGTCCCATCACACACTTCAGAGTCCAGTATCGCAGGCTCAAGGCATCTGAGTGGACAGTCGGTAAGATTCTCAGATTAGATGTTAGGATAACTTTGCATGGACAGCGTGTTAGATTTTTAGAGCATATGTTAGGATAACTTTGCAGGACAGGGTGTTAGATTTTTAGAGCATATATTAGGATAACTTTGCAGGACAGGGGTTTAGATTTTTAGAGCAAATGTTAAGATAACTTTGCAGGACAGTGAGTTAGATTTTTAGAGCATATGTTAGGATAACTTTGAAGGACAGGGGGTTAGATTTTTAGAGCATATGTTATGATAACTTTGGATGGACAGCGTGTTAGATTTTTAGAGCATATGTTAGGATAACTTTGCAGGACAGTCTGCTAGATTTTTAGAGCATATGCTATGATAACTTTGCAGGACAGGGGGTTGGATTTTTAGAGCATATGTTATGATAACTTTGCATGGACAATGGGTTAGATTTTTAGAGCATATGTTATGATAACGTTGCATGGACAGCGTGTTAGATTTTTAGAGCACATGTTAGGATAACTTTGCAGGACAGGGGTGTTAGATTTTTAGAGCATATGTTAGGATAACTTTGCAGGACAGGTGGTTAGATTTTTAGAGCATATGTTCGGATAACTTTGCATAGACAGGGGGTTAGATTTTTAGAGCATATGTTATGATAACTTTGCATGGACAGCGTGTTAGATTTTTAGAGCATATGTTAGGATAACTTTGCAGGGCAGGGGGTTAGATTTCTAGAGCATATGTTAGGATAACTTTGCATGGACAGCGTGTTAGATTTTTAGAGCATATGTTAGGATAACTTTGCAGGGCAGGGGGTTAGATTTCTAGAGCATATGTTAGGATAACTTTGCATAGACAGGGGGTTAGATTTTTAGAGCATATGTTATGATAACTCTGCATGGACAGCGTGTTAGATTTTTAGAGCATATGTTAGGATAACTTTGTAGGACAGGGGGTTAGATTTTTAGAGCATATGTTAGGATAACTTTGCATAGACAGGGGGTTAGATTTTTAGAGCATATGTTATGATAACTCTGCATGGACAGCGTGTTAGATTTTTAGAGCATATGTTAGGATAACTTTGCATAGACAGGGGGTTAGATTTTTTGAGCACATGTTAGGATAACTTTGCATGGACAGTGGGTTGGATTTTAAATGTATGTGTAAGGATAACTTGGCAGGACTGTGTGTTAGATTTTCAAAGAATTCGTTAGAATAACTTTGGGTCGAGGTAAAATTTTCGCAGTTGTCTTTAGAATGTCAGATTAGGCCATAGGTTGGTCATATTAGAGATGGAGAATTTCTAGAAAACAGCGTGCTCCAAAGGGTATCATTTGTAATGCGGCATCTGTTAAGAAAAATAAAAAAATAAAAATCTACCTTCATGTTCATGTCAGATTCTGAAGTTAGAAGGTGTTCTGGTAATAATATGCAATCAAATAAAAATTATTTGATTTTCCTCCGGCACGTTGGTCAATCCGAAATGTTAAAGCAAGCGCTAAACCTTTGTAAATATCAGCATTCGCAATGAAAAAGTCTGCAAATATATGTATTTGACATTTCGCATACCTCGCAATGAATTTTAATGTCGCAATTGAGAAAATATGATGTATTTTAAAGTATATTCATTAGCAATTAAATGTCTGTACCTCAGTTCTATTCTGACTCCAAATCAGAGAACCAGTCTGACCCTCGATTAAGGGCCTAAGTGCTTCAGCTCATCATAAATTTCCCCAGTTCTAAGTGTCTGAAAAAAATAAATTCTCAGCGCACAGATTGTTCCTGACAAAACACCGATCATTAAAGAATGTCACAGCGTGGCTTGATGTTCTCGTAACTCGGTACACAGCAGGGTAAAATTGGACTTATAGCCATCATATGTTCTGAAATTTTTCGTCTGTCTACGACGTTTGGAAAAGCAGAATCAAACACAACTAAATAGTATTAAGTTGTCTGTTTCAATTAAATTATCACTTGTTTCACACTGAATTTGAAACAAACTCAGTTTCGATAATTGATTTATTTTCATACGTAGCTCTAAATTGTTGGGTGTACTCTCAGTTCGAGTCTCAGGCGTTCACTGCCGTTGTTGGATATGTGCTGTTTTACAAAAACGCTTTTTGTGCCTTCGCTGTGCTCACGAGGGGATAAACATGTTCTTCATGGAATTTGAAATTCTGCTTCAATGTTCAAGGTGAGCATTTCGTTCTTTTCCAAAGGCACGTGCGCACTTCTATATTTCTTCTGCGGTTTTGTAATCTGGTGGTAGTCACGCTGTGCGTTTTTTTGTTGCGCGAACTTCCTGAAAATAAACCAATATTAGAAAATGAGAAAAATAAGTGACAGATCGGGTTTATTTCACGTTGAGTGAACAAACAGCCATTTTTTGTCGAATGCGTGCTTAAGAGCTCATGTGAAAAACCTGCAAACTTCGTGTTAGTGACATTTTGAATGACTTTCCTTCGTTATTCTAGTCAATCTCGTAGAATTTCATGCTTTCCCACATTTCCTTTGACTAATAGCTGCTGGAGGGATCTGTAGTTTTGAATTTTTACCAAGAGATGTGCATAATGGGGCTAATATTTTAATAATTTACCTCCTAATTGCTTCAGAATTAGATCTGGATCTGAAGTGTTCCAATAATTTCCTGTCCGAATGAAGTATCTAAATGCATCGCTTTATTAAAATGTCAAAAACAACCGCTATTGCCTTGATTCGAATATGCAACAACTTTTCTGGGTGAGTTACTTTCGCTTTCAGAGGAAAATGTCTAATTTGGAAGCAGGCTTTTTCTTTTTGAACTTAGCTAGTTGCTGAGCAGAACATTACTTGACTGTTTTTCAGTGCTATGCTAAATACTTCACAAGATACTTTGATTGGTAAAGTGGAGAAACCAGTTCTGCAAAATTTACCGTTTCTTGATAGGTTAAATGATAATTTAGTTCATTTCCATTTTACGACCCTTGAAAATGCCTAAAATAGCCAAAACGCAGATTTTCAACTTTACCCTTAACTTCCAACTTTGCCTTCAATTTCCACCAACATGCCGCAATGACCTAAACACAGGTTTTAAACCTCCCTGTATTCAGCCTTATTTTTACTCTCCCCTCCCTTGCTTTATCCAGTGAGTAACTCAGTGCCTGTCCTGCGCACGTATGCGGTGGGCGGCCTGCAGCCTGGTCAGCGGTACGAGTTGCGCGTCAGCGCGCACAACTCGGCCGGCGTCACACCTGCCGCCTACAGCGTCACAACGCCCCTGCTGCACGGCACAGGTCCTTCTCAACGGCCCACGGAAAATATTGATAAAAGACTTTAAGTTTTACGAGAAAAAATTTGACATAGCTTGAAAGTCATACGATGGGTTCTAGCATAACGCTTCCGCAATTGGATTTGCTGGAGTTTGGGTTATCTGCATCAATTAAGATGTTCTCATTGTATTAACCATGTGTTACTGCAATTCAAACCACACAGGGTTATTGTGATTTTATTGTTGGTCAGCGTTGCACGCTGTGGCGAGCTATCATGTGAACCATTCAGCCTTCACTTATTCTTGGAAGCAAATTATTGCGAAGTGATTATTTTGCAATACCTTACGGTGTTCGTGTAATTTTTTAGCATTGTATAGATATGCAGTTCAAGTGACATGCCTGATGCGCAGGCTGTAGAAATTATATTTTATTTGATGTAAAAACAAATTTTGATGGAATATTTTTAATAATTCAAATCGAGTTATATTTACCAAGTTTACCAGTTAAAATGTGTATAAAATTGCTTATCATATTTTCTAACAAACTGTTAATTCATTGAATTCTATATCTATGAAAAGCCACGTTTTGATGCAACTAACGTCATCTTCATGCTGAAAATGCATAGAAAATTTTGTATGCAGTCATCATGATAAACATCTAAATCCAATACTCAAGCATGTTAGACTCAATGAAAACATATAAAATCACTATGACTAAATTCGATAAATTTGACTTAAGGATTATGAAATCACGGGATAACTAGCGACTGCAATGTACGAGTATGATCACGGCTTGCACAACGGCTATATCTGATCACGTAACCAGAGAAATGCGAAATGAGCTGTCCAGTGGATGAATCATACTTGTGAGCTGTAGTCTTTTTGAAGAATTTTGTTGTAAAAAAGGATTCAGAAGTTTAGTTAAAGGTAGGTTTAAGTTTATGGACGTGCAATGCTTCTATTATTTGAAAAGGAGAATTTTTTAATAATAATATGTATAAGAGACTTGTGTATGAAAATGATATCCGTGTCATAAAATCGTTGTTTTTCATAGACAGACAGTGATGTGGAATTTTATAGATTGAGGGGATTTTATTAAATATTTTTAACAATTTTTTACGTCTTTTAACAAGTAATAAACTGGAAAAATTTTGCTGGGTTGAGAATTTGAAAAAGAAATTGTATTTACCAGGGAAAAAACAAATTTTTGTGCACTTTTCATTTATGTTTTTCTGCCTTTCCGTATGTTTACTTGCATTTGCCTTCGTTATGATGTAAATCGATCCTCCTTGTACGAGTGTTTCTTACTTTACGATGAAAATTAGATGAGTTTTCCACGGGTAAAAACACAATAATGTATAAGCATTGCCCATACAACTGAAAATGCCGTAGTATCTTCGAAAAAAAAAGTTGTTCCAACGTCACCTTAGTGAGTTGAAATTAAATTCCCTACAAATAAATCATAGAGTGAAATTAGGATGTGAGATGAATTTCGGCCTCTACTTCAATACAAAATCTATCGATCACCACTGAAGCTCCATAGTAAAGTTTGTCCGTAAAATGAAGTTCTATTGTGAGTCGATGATAAATTAAAATTTCTGTGTAGATTTCAAGTTGATTTGGAACGTAAAACGCCATCTATGTCATCACCTCGAAGAAAAAAGAAAAAATTCAAAATAGAGTTACCAAAATTGGAAAATTTGTTTGTTATGGAGTTTTTGTTAGTAAATCGATATATTTTTCGGCGTGCTCCCAATTAAGTGCTAACTTTCTACCTTTCAGTAAAAATTCTACGCAGCAGTTCTGCTAAAACTTGTCTCTTAACAAAAAATTGCTATTCTTCAAAGTCCTTCTAAATTATTTCCATCAGACTATTGCTTGATTTCCATAAATTTTTCGCCCAATAGCCCTTATGCTGCGGGTAGCGACGCGGGGAATTATTATGCCAAGAGCACAGTAAAATAAAACAGCATGGTGCTCCCTAGAAAGGAAATAAATTTCACCAAGTAGGCTTTAGATTTTAATGCTTCAGCTAATTCTCGCCCGTTATGGCTCCCACAGGCGGTGTTATCGCCCCCATCGACGGCGGCTGGGACGTGGGGTCCCTGAACGACCCCCCGGTGGGTTCTGGGCTGTGGGACGACCCCAGAGTTGTTGTCCCGGGGGTCATCTCTGCCACCGCCCTCATCTTCACCATCATCACACTCTGCGTCTGCACTAGGAGGAGTGAGTTGCCGTCTAACGTTGGTTATAGGGCTAGGAAGAATGCATAATATACTGGTCGTTGAGCTCTGCACTAGAAATGAGTTACTGTGCAATGTTGGGTTATGTACTAGGAACGAGTTGCTACGTAATGTATGATACTTTGGCGTACGGAGTATTTGTATTAGTCACGCAATTCTTAACGAGTGACTTGGAATGCAATAAAGGCCATTCGGTGAGGCGGTGTAAGTTTGTAAGTCTGTGTGTTCTGTACCATAGGGAGCGATTGCCGTGTAACGAAAGTAATTTGGTCGTTATATATGCATCTACAGAGTTAATTTGGTTGCTATACATATCTACAGTATGTTAGTTTCTGGGCTTTGAATTAGGAGCTAGTTACTTTGTAATAAAGTTAATTGAATTGTCGCGTGTATGTAGACTTTTTTTAGTCAGCACATTGATGGTTCTAGTTCATACTCTATTACTCCCTCAGGGCTCTGGCTGCTAATTTTCCTAACACGCCTGGAAACATACGGAAATAGAGTAAATAGAAATGATCTAGTAAGGTATTTGAAGAAATATATACTTATGCACAGGCAAATATTTGGTGTTTATCCTGTTTCTAAAAACGTGTAAAATAGTTCGCTGCTACGAGATGGGAGCTTGACTATATTTAATGATCATTAGAGACCACCTACCTGCAAACACAACCACGCGTCATGGACAGTGGGATGAGGACTGGTCCAGCTTTTGAGCGGTGACCGAGAGCATCTTAAAAGTGCAAAAAAATGCATTAGGGGTCAAAAGAGTATAAGTTCTCAGTGTAAATGCATGGCAAACAAAGTCCAGAGTTTCTCTATTGTGTATTACTGAAAAACAGATGTTCACTATGCTTAAATCGCAAATTCACTAGAAATTTAAAAACGAAGAAAATGCTAATAAAATTAGTCATTTTTACTCAAAAATGAACAAAAAATTTAAAACGTTTCGGAGACCAGCTTCAACCATCAGTTCTGTAAAATACAAAGTATAATCAATCTATCGTAAGCATGAAAACCCGATCGATAATAAATTCCAGAATATACAGAAAAAATAGAATCACTATGCATTCACTATCTGAAGGGAATAGGATCTAAGCAAGTTGTTTAAAATTGGTTTTTCCTTAAAAATATGCGAAGATTCTGCAATTCTATGGTCAAAATCATGGAAAGAACTGTGAATTATTTTAAAATCACTATCACGAATAACGGCTCTACACCTATCGGCGTGGCTGCGTATTGCTGAAGGAGGATGAGCCAACAAGTTACCGGTACGGCTGAGAAGAGTTAAAAAGATGGAGTCGAAGGACATCTTACTCAATGTAGAAATTTTGGTACATGTGAAAACATGTATTTATGCATGCTTCGTTTTGAAATGTGTTAAGCACGTTGTAAAATACGCGTGAGTGAGTGATAGTTATTGAGAACACTGTGAGGGCTTAACTCTCAGGGAAAGCATTAAAAATTACTGAAATTAAACATCGCAAATGAAGCTAAAGAACCCAACATTGAAGTTAGACTTTTAAATTAATTTCGCTCATTAAATTAACATTTTGAGGTAAAATATACATAGGGTTAAATTGTCTAAATAAAATATGTTTACGATTTTTTATTTGCATTTGGTTCATTTCCTACAAAATTCTCACATTTAAGTGTCACCCATAAGCAACATAAGCGACACTCTATGTCGCTTAACTTTTAGCTTCGAAATACAAACTGCTGCAGTCTAAAGTGAAGTTCAATGTTTAAGTTGAAATAATTTCGATTTCAACATCTAACATTGCATTGGTCAATGGCTTGATTGAAATAAACCTTGATATTGCATTCATAAAATATATGCTCGTCAGCATGAGTATCGATGTATCCGGTGGGTCACCGTCACAATGAAAATGTTGCCAGTGACCACCTGTGGGTCACGCCGCAAATTACGCCGTGATTTATTTACTTCTCGAGCTGAAATTTCGACTAATTTACGTTGACTTTACGGTAGAGCTGGAATTTAGCAGTCGACGCATTCAAAGCAGCATGTAGCTTAGCTACAGTGCATCTCCATGCCGGTATTTGTCAAATAAAAAGGCAAGCAAGTCAGCAATAATAACAACAGCAACTACTGTACCTGTATATCGACAGAAGAACTTGATGTTGAACACGAACTTGAACTTATGTTGCTCTCAGAAATTGATATCGAAAGACCTTGATGCTGCTCTCAGAATTAGATGCTGCTGTCTCACTATGATGAAACATAAACTCCTAGAAAATGATGCATTTGATCGCCCTGTCTGCAGGCAAGCCGAGGGAGGAGGAGCCTGCTGTAGACACGAAGAAGGCACTGCCGGAGATAGAGCGCGCGACGCTCGTCAAGAGGAAGCCTCCAGTCACCACTGCCTCTACAGACGGGCCGAGCAGCAGTTCGGGTGAGTCATCGATGCCTCATATAGTCATACATATTTACAACAATAATAATATACAATACTACATAAAATACTTCTAATGCGTCTACATGCGCTGTATGTATTACCTCTTATGTTGTTTTTGCGTTAGCTGAAGCTTTCGAGATCGGCTTACAGCCGATGTTATGAAAGGTGAAACATGGTTCTTCCCGCGTTCCCTTATTTCCCTTATTTTCGCGTTCGAAATTAAGCCAAGTATTTCATAAAAACTGTTCACAGCGTATTAAGACTTGGACTTCATTAGTATAATTGATGATAGTCTCAGTAATAAATGAAGGACCTGTTTCACACTACACCATCTTCTACATAAAATAAAACTGAACGCATGATTCACCCACAGTAGAACGCATCCGATAAGGGCTAAATTAATAACTTCATGCTACTTTTAAGCAACTAGGAAATATTTTCAACAAACTTAGTTGATTTCAAGTCTAGTTCATTCAGAATTAGTAATATTTGAGGCCTAGTTCATTAAGAATGAAATGATAGTGACAGTTTCGGTGCTTGAGCAACTACATAAAATCAGGCTTTGTTGAATCGTAGGCCTCACCATTGACAGATTTATCATTAAAAACATTCCGAGGATCACTTTTTACGAAGTCTTCATTACGGACAGAATGGCACTTCAAATTTAGACAGCATATGGAAACCTTACGCGACAGCGCAGAACACCTCACTCGATAGTTCGACAGTGGAGAGCTGCAAAATTGAAGATAATCAGTAAGGGAAATGTAAGCAAAATTAACCTCCTGTACTGAACGAACATAATATTATTTTTCTATCAAAAATGAACTCCTTGATAAGCGTCGGAAAAATCGGAATAAATTTTGAGCATTTCCTTAGACGGATAATTTCACAGCTCGAATTCCGGAAATTAATTTACGGCATTTACTTCGAAAGTTTAACTACCTCCAAATATTCCTCGTTGATCGGCAATAGAAATTAATTTATACCCCAACGCACAATTGGCCTAATTTTGCATAATGAGTTCCACGATATTTCTTGGAGGCGAGAATATCCAAGCGGCTCAAACATAGGGAGAATTTTGTCAGGAAAATATCTGTTCAACTAATTTTTCACTCTGCGGGGCTCGTTCGGAGAGCTGAGTTTTGTCCAGCTAGAAGCAAATCTCTTTTAATGTTTAAACATACCACCATATAAGATTTTCCTTCAGTTCTTCATGCGAGCAATTCTGATAACCAGCTCTTTAAATTCACTAAAAACTTACGAACAGTAAAAAAAATGTCTAGTCACTACATAAAAATAAATTAGGTCATCGTACTTCGCTGTTCTGGCTTTAATTGTAATTTACTTTAAAAACTAAGATGTTCAGAGGCAATAAAAATAATAATAATGAAAATAATAATAACGCTTCTATAAATTAGCTCATTTGTAATCAAACGGGCAAAGTATTTTCCAATTTAATTTTGAAACATGTTATTTATGGGTTTAAGTATGTGATTTCAGGATTGATTTGCATCCTTCATGAATTGAGATTAATGACGATTTGCAAAATTTCAAGACTGATTTGTACTTTTCATGTATCGACTTGATGTTGATTTCCTCTATTTTATGATTGATTTGCGTGGTTCACGAGTTAAATTACCGATGTGAACTGTGTCGTGCGATATGTGTGAACTTCCATGAACAAGTTAAAAAGAATAAGTTCACTGATACTGAAAAAGTCTGGATAAAGTTGGTTCTGAGAGCGATATAAGCTAGTCTTTTTAATAAATTGCCATCGGATACAGGCAAGAGAACGCCTCAGTATTAAAAATTTCAGGAAATACTCCAAAATATCAAAGCATAGCAGGAAATTGTGATTAACTAATTGGCTCATTGGTCACAGCTCAAATAATGAGGAACTGGAGACTCGATGATAAATGGAGTTTTCTCAGAAGATGGAACTCTTTCGATGTCATTTTTTGTGTTCATCAGAATGTTGGTAAAAATATTCCCTGAATTATTATTTTTGTCCAATATGCTTAGAGATGATTTTACATCTCGCTTTTGTAATATAGTTTTACCCCCGAGAACTTAGTTTCAAAGGCAGCATGGAAACTTCAATTCATTTTCTTTGTAAAAAAATTAACAACCTCATTTTGAAGAAAATAAAAAGAATTGTTTCGTAGTCGGTTTGATAAACACAAAAGAAACAAATCATGCGTTTGTAGGGAGAACTTCATAGTGTGTGAGCTTTTTCATTCATCGGCACTGATATTTGTAAATTTGTTGAAGGGCTATTTCACTTACGTTCGTCAAAGTTGACAAGCAGAAACTAATTCGCAAATTGGTAACACACACGACTCAAGTAGCTGTGTTCTGTTCGTGTTGCAATGTCACGTGCCTGATGAGCATAATTCGCATCAAAACTAGCACTGCTTCCATCAACATCGCATGCACAACTCACTTTTAAGACCCCATTCATCATTTTTCCCTACGAAAATTCTACTGCAAAATTTCGACTAACATCGATGCTCCCCGCTGTAATTCTGTTTACTGGAACACGCGTGACCTGTGCCATAAATTGTTTTATCATTGGATTCTCTATATGTATTATTTTGAGCGTTTGTAAAATTAGAATAACCCTAGATTTCGAGCCATTAGCATTTTCAAAATATATATGAATATGATAGGGAATAGTTTTACATGAAAAAACCTACGATAATATATAAAGACTTTTGATGAGGGGCTTAGCATTTTCAGATTCAAATCATCACATGGACTTTATCAGTGGAAGTTACAAGCTCAGAATAAAAATTCGAAAATAGCAACATCCGAGAATTATCTTCAACTTCCGAGTTCATGACCACTAATGCACGCTCTCATGTTGGTATCGGTGCATAAAAAGTTATTGCATAATAAAAATTAAAATAGATTGATTCATGAGTACAGTAAAAAATATGTTCCATTCGTCGATTGCTATTATTCTCAGGCGACTTCAGAGCTTACCACACATCCAAAAATGGGCTGCTAAGAAATTGAAGGAATATATTTAGTTGCTGGAAAACATAGTTTCAAAACGGAACATTTGTCTAAGGCATGCATACCGTAGAAAATCAAAAAGAGAGAAAGGAAAGTTGAAATGCTTTCTGACTTGCTCAAAGTGTTAGGGGGGAAGTACTAGGTAATTCAAAAATTTTGCTTATATATGATTCTTTTCTAAAGCATGATTTCCAATACGACTGAGAGGAGGAGAAGCTTAGGAGCGACCGGTACGAAAACGGCTTGAGATATCCTCATACACTATTATTCCTACTCGGTAAGGAAATACATGAAAATTTTACTACGGATTTGGAGCAACATAAAATAGTGGGAGGACTGATGGTTGATATAAATTCTAAGAACAGATTCTTCGTCATATAATTGTAATAAACCATAAAGATTTTTTATCGATTTTGACGTTGTTGATAAAAAATATCTATGAAGGCTGACTTAAGGTTGCCGTAAAATTTGGTCCTAATGTAATAAAATTTGAAAGGCCCTAATTAAGGAATGCACCTCTTTTCAATGATTATTATGAATTTTTCACACAAGAACCCATAGCCACGATTCATTTAGGAATTATGACACTTTTCTGTACAGATGCGCTGCTCAGTTACGAGTTCGCTCGACCGTGATAAATCTTCCGTCAATGCCTCTTCTTCCACTCAAATGGACCCTTTATTTTTCTCGCAGGAGATCTGCTAGAAGACGACATTTACCATTACGCGTCTTCAAGCTATCAATTCGGACGAATGAGTCCTCCACCCCCAGCTCCCTCATCTCCCCTCCAACAGTATCCCCCTGAAGCCTCTTCCCCAGTGACCAGACCAAACCCTCACCAATTTAGGGAGCAGGCAAATTTCTCCCACGATCCCAGTAATTACCAAAAATTCGCGCACGCTGAGACCTCGAGCGCGCCGTACCAGAACCACACCCCCACGCACCAAATCAGACTCCTTCAACAAACTCCGACGGGCGGAGGGCGTTTTGCGAAGCAGGCCATTGAGCTGGGAGCGAAGAAAAATGGTGGAGTTCAGCAGAAGGGCTTCATGGCTGTCGTGTATCAGGCTCCGTCTCTTCACGACGTTGATGAAGCTAACTTGGTGAGCTCTGTAGATAATGAACTGACAGGTCTCATTACATTTATTTTGAGAAGTTATGTTGTGCCCTTTGTTTCAGTGTAGTATACAATTTCAGCGTTAAAATGCGTTCTAGGTTATTGAAGTAACATATGCAGAAACGATATCACGTTTGTTCACGTCTATGCGATTACATGCATGACGTCGAATGTGAAACAACGCTGTACCTTACACATCGGTCAGCAAATTTGATGATGTATACAAGTTGAAATCAAGTCTTGCTGAATATTATGTTTACAAGGAAATAGTTTCCACGACAGTAAAGAGCAAAAAAAAGTTCAAGAAATAAAGCGAAAATACTTTGATCGACGCACTTACGTGCTGGATCTATCACATAAATTTTATTCATGAAAGAGACCAACAACATGGCCTAATGAGGGAAAGATCCAGCGACGTCTAGCACCGCCTTCGTCTTGTAACGTCTTGTACTGAAAACGTGCGATCCTGTCAATATTTCACTTGTACTTCGCTGATGTTGCGTGTGACTGACGCCTCACAATGTCAGCGTTTTAACATGCATTCAGTGGTAAAAAAATATCCTTTTACGATATCAATTTCTCCTCACTTAAGGTCAGTGTGAAATGTACTACAAAAATTACTTTTCTCTTCGCATCAGTTGAGTTGAAAACCTATCACGAACATTCATTTAAAATAAGAGTTTTTTCGTTCATCAGAATAGCCTGATACCCAATACGTGAAGTCCCGCGACAAATTACTCTTTTAATTGCAAAAGATTATATTGGTAATTGCAAAAAAATTGCAATCACACAATTGTTCAAAATAAATCTAGTTTGAATTAAAATGAGCCGTTGGTTATCAATTATTAACCGTTGGTAACAATAAGTTATTTGGAGTCCTGCAATTGGTGAGGTTGCTAGTATAAATGAGGACCTTTTCAAAAACAAATTCATTATGCTAAAGCTGATTATGGGAGTCAATGAAATAGAAATTACAATTTACAAGCAGGAAATGCATTTATTCAAATGCTTCAATAATTAATTCCAACGAATACTCACGTATGCACGTTTTTTTTGCCTAAACCATTAAATGTGGCTTATTAATAAGCAGCTCAGCGCACTACGGTTTCCTCATCAATAATTATGTTGCAAATGAGAATATTTTTCCCTCTGTTAATTAGGTTGTTCGTGCTATTTTTTCTTTGGTGTATCTGGCAGCGGTTACGACCAACTCTAATGAAAGTTATTATGTATTTCACAGCTAATTACGTATGAATGCTAGGAAATTGCAGCCTCATTAATTAAATAACTATCTTGTAAGTTTGCCGCAATAATTCGTATTCTCTTTTTCAGGGACGAAAAATTAATTAATTTAGAATCATTGAATCATTCCATCGTCATACATATTTATGGTTTCATTTGATTTTGTATCTCCTTTTTATGTTTAGTCAGCGTTAATAAAAAAATTACACATTATGCAATGAGGAATCAATATACAAGTATTAATGCTTCCTATAAAAGTGAATAATCAATCTTCACTTACAATGAGGATGTCTGATGCAGAGGACCAATTATCAGGTACACTGAGGATGTCTGATGCAGAGGACCAATTATCAGGTACACTGAGGATGTCTGATGCAGAGGATCAATTATCAGGTACACTGATGATGTCTGATGCAGAGGATCAATTATCAGGTACACTGAGGATGTCTGATGCAGAAGATCAATTATCAGGTACACTGAGGATGTCTGATGCAGAAGATCAATTATCAGGTACACTGAGGATGTCTGATGCAAAAAAAAACAATTATCAGGTACACTGAGGATGTCTGATGCACAGGATCAATTATCAGGTACACTGAGGAAGTTTGATGCAGAGGATCAATTATCAGGTACACTGAGAATGTCTGATGCAGAGGACCAATTATCAGGTACACTGAGGAAGTCTGTTGCAGAGGATCAATTATCAGGTACACTGAGGATGTGTGATGCAGAGGACCAATTATCAGGTACACTGAGGATGTCTGATGCACAGTATCAATTATCAGGTACACTGAGGATGTCTGATGCAGAGGACCAATTATCAGGTACACTGAGGATGTCTGATGCAGAGGATCAATTATCAGGTACACTGAGGATGTCTGATGCAGATGATCAATTATCAGGGACACTGAGGATGTCTGATGCAGAGGATCAATTATCAGGTACACCGAGGATATCTGATGCAGAGGATCAATTATCAGGTACACTGAGGAGGTCTGATGCAGAAGATCAATTATCAGGTACACTGAGGATGTCTGATGCAGATGACCAATTATCAGGTACACTGAGGATGTCTGATGCAGAGGATCAATTATCAGGTACACCGAGGATGTCTGATGCACAGGATCAATTATCAGGTACACCGATGATGTCTGATACAGATGATCAATTATCTGGTACACTGAGGATCTCTAATGAATAACTTGCTGCAAACCGTAACTCCCAACACAGCCACATAGCCACGGTAGTTTTGCGTCAATGTAAATTCCTCGACACCGCTCTCCTGTAATGAGGAGCCCATTGCACTGGTCCCCGGGAGCTTTGAATTCATCAAAACTATGGTGATAAAGAAAAAAGGGACATCTTTGGCTGGTTTCTCTTCATTAATCGATTCCGGGTAATTATTACATATTTTTTTACGAATAATTCTGTAGCTTCAAGAAAATAACCTTCATTTGAAAATCTTTTCAATTATAACATGATTTGCAACTTGTACGTCATTAAGACACGCACGATCGCATTGGGTGTTATGAAGACTGTATTTGATCATAACCTTCCATAATATACGCACGGAAATGAAATGTTTCCGTTCCCGTTTAGTTCCCTTAAAATAAGAATCTAGTGTTTTGCAAATCATCTCAAACGAATTTGACAGGAATTTCCGACATTCCTTTTGAGACATAAAAGTGGACCATTTTTAAAGATGTACATTTTAGGATTTAAAACTTGAGGGCAACAGTTCGAACGTTTATTTTAGTCAACGGAACGAAAGCTAGGAAACAACAACGAGTTGATTCCCCGAGACGTGCAAACAGAGTAACAGCACTCAAGTTAGGTGGATTCCAGCAGTACGCAGCTTCCTCTGCAGCAGTTTAGTAAAGGCTCCTTTTAACCGAAGCGCGAAGATCCTCAACGCGAGGTTTTCAAAAACGTAACTCTTTAACGTATAAGACGACCAACAGAAGGACAGCAGCACCTCCAATAAGACCACCAATGGTCATCAGCACGGTACTCCGATAAGATGATGGATTTACTGTGTCGTTTTGAACAAGGAGACACAGTGCTTTAAGAAGTCTGGTCATAAATTACTGATTATCCTAACTGAATGCGATTTCGCATTTTTATGATTTTAATATTTCATGAACATATATCTCAGCTAGATTTAAAGAAAAGATTAGAGATTAATTACCTAGAATATTTAATACCTATTCAAGAGGCTGCAAGAGCCGGGTCGAGGAATTTAATGCGCAGAAAGACTGCTTTTTAATAAAGAGAAAATAGTAGAAAGTATCAGACCCACTTTTTAAAAGGCGACATGTTGCCCAAGCACAATAAGTTAAGTTTAAGTTAGTTTAATTTGTGAACGCGAAAACGTCACGATTAAGGTTAATTAATCAAAGCGTTTTCAATGTTAGTGTAGATCCGGTAGAGGTTCGAACATGCTTAATTACTAGAGATATAAATTTGAACACAATAGAACGAATAGAAAAGTTGCAGCTGCAAAACAAAAAACGAAGAACAAAAAGAACTAAATTCAACGGTTTTAAAAGCTTATATCTGGCAGCTAAGCCAGGCGATCAGAAGAAATCTTCTTCTTCCACAAGGCCGCGATCAGCAGTACGAAAGATTTTTAACAGGAAGGCTGTGAACGATCCTGAAGCTTCGTGAAATTATAAATACGAACCGTTGAAGCAAAATGACATGACAGTGTCTCCGTAGGTTTCAACCGGTGAATGTGCGGCTTGTTTTCATCAAAATGAGAGACTTAAGACTATTGCACCAGGTTTTTGGATTGCGCCCAAGGTAGTCATGTCTTATACTTGTCGGCGCGTTATATCTTCTAAGTTGCTGGAATGCTCTTTAGACAGTCGTCTCCAATACTTGTCAGTGCTTTATAATTTTTTTGCGAGCTTCGATTGTTTTCATCATCCTGAGCTCTAAAATTGCTCACCACTGTTGATGGCTAGAGCAGTTGTTAGGTGGGAAGACATCAATACAGCATTTAGAGTAATCGGCATTGTGGTTTGCCTTACGGATTGTAACTATTCTAGAGATAAGTATAATTTGTTCAAACTTATTTTCTTGCAAGGTATAACTTATATTTCAGTGCATCATTGGCGTCATTTATTTTATCCAATTCATTTTCCACTTTTAAATTGTCCGTTTACTTTGTTTAATTAGTTTCCTACTTTTTATTGTACTCTTTCTATTTTCATTTTCGATTTTAGGTTTCTTCCCCATTTATTTATTCACGTACACCCCTCCGTCCTCTTCAGCCCCGGAGCTCTCGGTGGGCATCGAACGAATCAATTTACATTAATGGTGAATTTTCCACCGTATTTAATTCAATAACAGGAGTAGGCTTCTTTCAATTTCAAAAGTCTACATGATGACGATGTGGTCTGTTAAGTAAACTTATTTAGAAGTGTTATGCAGGACGTCTGCAGTTTTTATACATTCATATTTCTACTCTTTATCATTTCTCCGTACGAAAATGTCATTTCCAATCAAAGTAAGAATGAACTACAACGCAATTAACGGTATACTTCAACGCAAGCACAAATTGAGTGCAATGCAAATGAAATCAATTGCCCTTCAGTAAAATCGAACTGCAATGTACACAAGATCAAGTGGCATCAAAAGTAACAACTAAGTACAGGGTGTCCCCTAAAAAAAAAATTTAAATATGCTGTGGTTTGTACAATTTTAATGCAGGAAGGCTGAAATAGGTTTCATTGAACAAAGCAGGATTTAAAGTTTTAGTAAATTTCGGTAATTTTGTCTATTTGGTATACCAGCAAGACAGGAACAAGAATTAACATGTTAATGATTTTAATTAACGATGATAAAATTTAATCATTGAAAATATTGTCTGCTGAGATACAGGTAAAGAAAATTACTCTGCATTTTATTCTCAAAACATAAAATTATTTAGAACCATATAAATTGCAATGTCATCAATAAATCTCACCGCAGGATAAAGATCGGAGGTTATTATTTTGCCGCAGAATAAAAAGGATGAGTTCTGATCAAATATTATTGGATGGCGTTATTTTTAGTATTGAGTATCACATTTAATTTAAAGGTATACCAAATAGACAAGATTATTAAATGAAATAAAATTTTAAATCCTGCTCTTTTCAATGAAACCTCTCTCAGCCTGCTAGCACGAAGATTTTACAGACTACAGCATTTTTAAATTGGATACTTTTTAATTAAACTTAAACAAAATTAAATAGCGATGCAAGCAACAATTAACTGCAATCCAGCAGAAGTAAACTGCGATACATGCAACAATTAACTTCATTGCAATGAAAAACTCACTACACCACCACGATCAAAACATTAACCAGTTTGCAAGCCAGGAATGACCTGACCTGACCGCACCAGCAGAATCGGTGCGGCTCGTACGAGACGCTCTCCCAGCGCACGACCACCGACGGCGACTCCGACTACGGCTCGGTGCTGCCGGCAGGTGTCATGGCGGACCGCACGCTGCCGCTCTACCAGCACTACCGACAGCCCAAACACAAGGCGCAGAAGCTGCCTAGTTCTGACGCACAAGGCTTCGAGAAAGCCAGCAAAAACGAGCGCCAGCTCTATGAGAGACAGCAAGTGGAACAACATTACCAAAGACCGCAACTTAAGTCTAAAGGGAAAGGGCAGCAGCCTAATAAAATTACCCCAAAACAGAGGCCGCAACAGGAGTTACCCCGACAAGTGTAGTCAATACGAACGTTTTTTATTATCTGTTTTGCCCAATTGTCCTGTGTATTTAACTCCATTTAACAATAAGATAATTATCTATAATGTAGTTGTTTCTATATTAAAATGAAAATTTATCTCTGATATACATACCTATGATAAGAATATTGTAACGAATTTGCAAGTGGAAATTAATTTGCCAGTATAAATTGTTAACAAAACTGTACTAGTATAGAGGATAATATTTGTGTCGTAGCCTAATCGAAATATCGAGTGCAGACCATGTAATATTCCTGTCAGTGCATGATCTGAGGCCTGAAAAAAACCGTAATTTACTCCAATTGTATAACATGTGCATCTTCTTTGAAAAACAAATAGGCAAAACTTTTATTAACCAAGCCACTAGGAAATCTGAGCTGCAATACTTTAGCTGAAATTTTCAAGGCTTAATAACTTATATTTAATTTGATTACCTGGAACACAATCATGAGCTCTGGATGCAACGATCAGTTTTGAGTCTGTGCTGCTTAAGCCTGCCAACTGACAGTCATGTTCCATACCGCGTAACTTGTGCTAACAGTTTTGTGACGGAGATTACACTTCCCCTGTGAGGTACTCGAATAATGTCACCTACTCAGAATTATAGTGAACTGGCCTTTCTGTCTTTTATAGAGGGACTAAATTCTCAAGTTCTAAATTCATACAGGGGCAAAATTCTCAAGCTCTCAATTAATATAAGGGCTAAATTCTCAAGTTCGCGTTGGTTGAGAGTAAAATCTGCCGATAAGATCATCCGCAGCTAGAGTCCATTTTACAGAGTCGCCAGATGCTAAATGGTTATTCTGGTCAAGTCCCTAATGAAAAATTCTAACTTGGCCATTTGAGGCTGAAAGACTGATCTCATAATCGCTGCCTGCGTTGGGAGCAAACTTAAGAGTTTTGGTAAATTCTGGCGCAACGCTAGCATCGCTGGTCGGATTTGGTTAACATTGTAGTACTGTTTTCTTCCTAATTTACTGTTATATTCTTCTGTGAATTCATAACCTGTTAGGTATCGGCAATTCATAACAATTTATACATTACATTGAATATGTTACAATGATGAAGCCATATCATAATACAATAATGCAGGCACGGTTTCCTGAATTAAAAACGAGACAGGTTTATTCTAAAAAGATGTTCGAAGCCTAAAATACGAGTATTCATTTTTAAACAAATACCAAAATGTCAGCCAAGATTTACGACATTGTGAAGATGTTATCTAATAGGCATTAAACTTTTATTTTGCTAATTATCTACGATAAACGAGTTCTGCTAAAAAGTATTCATTCCGATAAACTAATGACTAAATCTGTGACCATCCTAAATTCCATGACACCCAGCGATCATTACGCTAAGTAATTCGTAACATTCTCAAAACTCTAAACTAGGAACATATTATTTTAATCCTAATTCGTTTACAAGATCGTATTTTTTAGAATTACTTATTTTCATCGATACGTTCATTTCCCGAAAATATTTGCACCTCTCGAGTTGTGACGCTTGCCAAAAATTGTTTGCGGTCGTAAATAATTTCAACAGTTGAGATTCAATAAGAGGAGTCCGAAGCTTAAAATAATATAACCATTGAAACAACTTTAAACTGAAACTTCAAATTTTCAAAGAGCAGGACCGTTAATTATACTCCCAAGTCCCTTCTGTTGCCGCTGATAAAGTAATTAAAGTTTTCCACGTTTGCTTCAGGTGAGCTCGTGTCTTCGACGATAATATGCAAATTATAATTTTGGCAAACTCCGGATTATGTCACTACGCTTTTATCCTGCATGGGGCGAACAAAACTCTAGAGCCATTGCAGGGCTAAGCACAGCACGCACGGACTCGCTATTTCACAGCATTTCCCATCCAGCAACTAATGCTTTGCTTCATCTGAACTTTCAAATTGCAAAATTCCGGCCTAGTAGCTGGAATAATCTTTATTTAAGACGCCCTCAGCGTTACTGTAGATGGATTTTTCATACAATTCTCATAGTTCTTCGCCGAAGGACTTGCGCTGCAGGAAGGGAGTAATGTTAACGTGAAGTATTAAAGTTGAAGTAAAGTATTGAAGCAATCATTAAGTACTTAAAAAGACCGTAAAATGAAAGGAATTGAAGTTGCTGTGGATAACGCTCGTTACATTTCCGTAAGGAGTAACCAGATCTTCAAACTACACGAGTACCAAGGCTAATGTTTAAGTTTATTGGAAAAAACTGTGCGAAAAAATCTAGGACAATTTTGAAATACTCGCACAGTTTTTAAATTAATTTGTTCCAGTGAATAATTGTCTGAAAATAAACTAAGAAACGGAAGGAATAACAAGATGCAAATTAAATATCAGCGTCCGCACAAAGTTGTCCGCGACATGGGTTGAAGTGTTAAAATAAAAGAACTTTGAGCTCTCCAATCTGAACGAATGAGTGTAAATCTGGAAATAATAATAACAACACTTGTTCATTTTTTGCACATTTCTAACGTCGCCCATAAATCACCTGGATAAATCAGGTGAAGAGCAAGAAGTGAACTCTCATTAGAAGCCTGTACGATATTTACGGTGCCAAATTGACTTTACCTTTAAGGAAGTTAAGTGTTATTGCAGTTCACATGCTCGTAAAATTTAAAACTTTTGGTTAATGTTAAATTACTTCTCCTTCACGACACCCAAATGAGGCAATCTTGCAGACCAAGTTTTTTGTTTGCTGAGAGAACGATTTGGAAATTGGACTACGACAATTTTGACCAATTTTTTATTTGATTTCGACGAAACTATGCTTTAGTTTATATCCTACTCGGTCGACATCTTCAAATGCATTGGTTTGAACTTACACATCACTCAGAAGCTTTTTAGAAGTATGTTTTCTATACTTTTAAAACACTGACTGTTTTCAATTTAAATAAACTATTACCGGGTAAGGTGACGAGCTAGATACAAATGAATGAATCCATAATTTACTGATTCGAAGCCTATCTCGATATCTAAAACTTCTAACGACAAGCTCATGTTTGCTCTTTTTTTTGTGAGTTCCATTTCCATATAGCACGATGTAAATTCATACTTATATTCATATTTCACTTTGTATTTTAGTCCACAGTGTGGTATTGAGTGCCAACCTGCAGAAGTTTCTTTAGTGTCTAATTCCCACAAAGCTGAAGACAAAATTACTGGCTCTAGCACATGGTTGTCTCCGCTGTGGAATGAAATGCAGAAAATATAAAAATTTGATCTCACCAATCCAAACGAATCATCGTAAAATCAACTACCCTGACCTAAGTAGTAAGTGATTGGTTGTATCGTTCGCGGTTTTGACAGTAAAGCTTCTCTTCATCTGATAATCTTACATAAATTCATAACACCACTTACTGGCCGTGTCGGATGCGGAAATTTAGAGTGGTCACCGAGTGTGGCTTTTTTGGACAAAGAAGTTAAAATGAGAGAACATGAAACAACGCTTTGCCCGAAAATGAGTTATGTTGCTGCACTTGGAGCGGATCAGATAAGCAAATTATTGAACAAAATTTGTGCTGTGCTGTGAATTGAAGTGAATAAAATAATTCCAATAGATTTTAGTCTGAGTTTGAACCACGAAGAGATGCTCTCAATGCAAGTATTGTTTTGAGAGAACCTTTGATCATCAATCAGAAATAAAAATCCCCATGCATGGTTTCACGTGTAAATTTCCCATTATAAAACTTTATCATATTCTCGGTGTATTAATTGCATCCTTCCTCATTAATTAGCTTCTAATGATATTGAAAATGATTCGAACTTTTGCATGACGATTCATCTCCTTCGGAGCGAGCGAGGTGTACAATTATATTACATCTTTCTTTTGAGCATAATGAAGCTCAATCAGCAAAGAATCCTGCACGGTCGAGCGTAAGAATAACGATCGCGGTGATCGAGATTTCTATTTTCCATTGAAAATCATGGTTGAGGCGCACTAGAAATTATTCTTTTCTCGTGGATTTTGAGCACCGGATCAAAAGAGGAAATGCTTCCCCGTTCAGGAACGAGTAATTTAAATGATAATTCAATCACTGCTTTTGATTGCTAAAAATTGCCAAAGTATAGAAATGTATTAAGTGCTCGAAGATGCTCGTTGCTAAAATTTGTATGTATTTATCTGAATTGCGTAATTTTGTAAAAACTTCTATATGATAGGAGTGATGAATTGTAAATAAATACTTTATTTCTAATGTGGCTTATATGTGTGATTAACTTTGCGTCGTCACGTTTTGTTTTCAACGCAGGTGTAGTTACATAACATTACTTAGTTTAATTAACACACTAAGTAATTGAAACGAGAAAAACGAAGAGAAAGAGTCATTTACTAAGATCTTTAGAAAACAAGAAATCAATGCTATACATGTCTTCCCTCAGAGGATACACTGTGCATTGAAACTGCTGGTTAGAAACAAAAAGGAAGAAAATACTAAGAAGACACTCCAAAGTTCGCATGAATGCTGCAAGAAGCAAAATTAACGTGAAAGATAGAAGTTCCGAAAGCTTATCTGTAGTTGCAGCATCCCTCTACTGTATCCCGAGGGGGCGCAAGTCCCCATACCATGGGGAAGACGAACCTAACCAAGCTAAGCCCATGATGGCCGTCGGGGAGGCATAGCCTATCCTATGCCTGCATAGGGGAGAATAGTTCGAGTAAGTATACATATAATAGCACGAGCACGAGATAGATTTCTAAGTCAAAAATAATAATTGCTGCTAATTTATGGGACACCATAATTACAGGAGAACAATGATAATTTCAGAATATCAAATGCTCTCAGTTCGTTACAGTATTTGAATTGTGTTACTCTAAGGTAATGTAACTTATAAGCTAATATTCTTGTGAGAAGTTAGTTACTCGTGTAAAGACGAGAACAGTAATTTATTCACACCACAACATCAGAAGATCTAAGAAGAGGATGGTAATGATAACAGCAAACTAAAAGTTTAACAAACTTACACGCTAAAAAGGGAATGTCGGAAAAGTTCATTTACGCTCCAGCCAGCACGGTAAATGCTGCAGGTAGCCAAACAAACTTCAAATGTTTCGATAGAGCTCGAAGCTTCGCGAAGTTCATCCGTTGAGCTTAGAACTTTTATCCAAGCAACGGAGTTCCTGAAATGTTAATCTTGAAAATCGGAAATAAAAGTTCCTGCGCTTCAAAACATACCTGATATTTTGAGATAAACAGGAGGGTCAGCAGAACAGCTGCTGCTCTCAGTCGAAGTTTTCACTGAACTTGAAGAAACTATATAATCAGATGAGGTACTTCGGTCAACAACATTGGCTTGATTAAGTTTTGAGTAAATGGATTTGTCTGTCTAATACGACGGCAGATTTCTGTCAAGGTAATTGCGCCAACTAAGACATTCTTCACCAATTATGACATACTCCTTTACATTTTTCTAGCGTAGAGTTGATAATGAAAGGGATGAATAAGGAGTATTTTAGGAGTATTCAGTGAAAACGTTTTGGGCTAGGGCTTGTATCCACTTACCGACTGCTGAGGCACACGCATTAGTGAATGACGCTCTTTGAATTTTAAATTTTAATTATTTAAAAATAACAGAAAGAAAACCTGTTATTTTGACCATTTAGAAATAAATGCACAAACGAAAAAAATCACAGATAAAATTGCACTAAATAATTCTAAAATCTCAATTATAGTTCGTAATTGAGATAGAAGTTCTTGATATACGCTACATTTTAATCTTGCGTAGAATTCAAGGACGAAAGGAGATTTTGACTGTCCCATTGTTTTGTATTACCTTTTGATCGCTAAACTCGAGCAGCGTGAAAAAAAACTCGACCTGAAGGAACGGAGCATCTCGCTGTTTCAAGAACAACGCTTAATGGCGCAAAGACATTTTTTGAATGCGAAGGAGGCCTGCAGCTTGCTTTGAAAAACTTTCATGAAAAAGACAATGACAACAACGTCGAAAACATTGCGTGAGAATTTCATTCATAAAACCATCAAAGTTTAAAACCATCATAAAACCATCAGAAGTTACCAAAACTTCGATTCTTTATCATTTTTAGCAGTTATGAGCATTCGTTTATCATCAGAAATGAATAGCATTTCATTCATCGCAGACAAAAATTAAGGGCAAAGTGAGTTAAAGTGAATTAAAATCTTTGGTGGTGGGGGGGGGGGGGGGGGGAACTATACAGCTTTTCTAGATTCTTAAGCTTAGTGAATGAATGTACGTTTTTTATGAAGTCACGGTCTAACAAAGAGTAAAAAATTTCCATTCTTTAGGATAAACCGTTTCCAAAATTATAAACAGTAATTGTTTCTCATATGGCAATCGAGCCATAACACTATGAAATATGAAAGCTCATGTGAGCGATAAATAACTTTTAAAATTGGGCGCAAAAGAAAATGCGCTGAAAAAGTACGAGGGCTTTCATAATTTGAATCACAGAAACAAGATGCAAAATTTAAAACAATTAACATCGCCTGGCGCGTCGAACACTTGTGTCACTCACGAACAATTGGACATTTTGGTTCCATAGACGTTCACTGGGAAATTTTCGGCACCAGAGATGATGCTCTTTCGCACGATGCTTCCTTTACATAGGGCACGTCCGATAGGAACTAATACAATATCGTCGTATACCCGCATAATTGACTGCTGCTCACACTCGTATCATGGCATGATGATTTTAAGTATTAATTAATTTTATTTTAATAAAGTGATCACCCAGTTTTGAAGGCCATCAGTAATAGCTCTTTGTTTGTTCATGATTGCAGTCAGAATTCTCTTCTTTTGATTCCGATTGGTTGACTACCATGAACTTTGCATAGAATTTAAAAAACATTCATTATTATTATTTTCAAATCTATTCAATTTGTTCCTTTACACAAATTCATGGAAATGTTGTTTACCCTTTCTTTGATGTAGCTGAGAAATTCTTTAAGCGAAAAAAATTAGTCTGGGATAAAGTGTTACAAACCGAGCAAAAATGTGTTTCGCTGCAAACGACCATTTTTAATCCATTTGTATCCTACATTCAGCTTCAGCAGACACAAAAGTTTGTCGAACCATCAACTTTATTTAGTAGAAAGTGAGCCGAAAATGGGCCGTAACAAATGCCGTTTCTGATCGCAAAACAAAACTGTACAATTTTGTCCAAGGCGCTGGTCATAAAGCATTTCTGGCGAGTATAGCACAGAAGTTAGTGCCTAATCTTGCCTCTCCGTACAAGACTTTGCTCCCCTATGAGCTCCATCGAGTAAAGGTTAAGCGCCCATCAAGCTTGATGAACGCCAACTCGGCGGCCGGTCTGTATCGTCAGCCGAACCCAGGCAAATCAGGGGCTTGTGCAAGGAAGCTATGAAACGTCGAAAAAAGTCATCCGGATTCGCCTAAGAGAACCTCAACTGAAAAAAAGTCACAGTTCCTCAGCTGAAAACCAACGAGTGAGTTCTAGGTGGAAATTTGTCCAATGAAACAAAAAAGAAATATCTGCTGAAAAAGGAAGTGAAAGTGATAAGTATGTGAAGCTCAATACAGGTGATCTCAAAAATCTAAGTCTAAAAATCCGAGACAAAAATATAAAATTTTATAGAATAGTTAACTCAAATGATTGGAGTGTTGAATATTTCTGTAGCATTATTGTACTAAGCCGATTTAGAAAGACGATCAGAGAGAAAATCGGATTTGGTTCGGATTGAATATTTTTTATGACTCAAAAGACGCATTTTTGGGACATAGCGTCCAATATAATTTATAAAGCCCTCTGCATGGTTCACTGAGAAAATGAGGACGCACTTAACTCGACTTCGTATCAAATCAGAATCAGAAATATCGAAGTTTCTCAGAAATTTAAAATAACATTAGACGTTTCATTTATGAAGTCAATTTTATGATACTACAAAATGAGTGGATACAAAGTCATTCATTCACCTTGTAGGGCTTAGGAACCAGAAAAAAACACGAATATTTTATTATGCTAACAGAAATTGGCAGGAAAAAATATTATCGTCTAGATTTAAGAAATTTTCAAGATACGAGTAGACTTTGAGGAATCAGGCAACTTTGGCAGACTAAAAAATCTCTACTCTTCACTAAACACTTACAAAATGTCGCTCCACGCAACATGGAAATGTCAAGCAAATTTTCAAATTTCCAAGGATTTCAAAATTTGAAACTTACGGAGTTTCTACTGTCGCATTTAAATCTCAGATTCTACTTTCATGTTAAGGGAAGACACTCTAGCAGTACCTCATACACTGAGCAGCCAAGGATAATAAGCAAAGAGAGAATGAGAGCAAAGAGAAAACTGGGTGAACAAAGAATTAACTCCTGGTTGCTGGCTCGAAACTTTTAGTGCCTTACCAAAGTACCTTATATTCACTGTCCTGCTGGCTGTTATACGAGGAATGAAACACCCGCTATACTGCTGGATATTAATTAGAAGGATATGGAGCACTTACACTCTGTGATATAAAGTGGTATGAGAGGGTACTCTCGAAAGCTATATAACACTCATTATATCATTGCCTGTTAGCTGGAATACGGTGGAACGCGCAATGCACTTCTGGTTGTAGTGTAATCCACTACAGCTGGTGGCCTGTCATTGCGGTGCCATTCACCCTGTGGTCTCACGCGTTAATTCATGCAAGGATTTGTTTAATGCATACACAAGGTGATCCAGAACTAGAGGTACAAAATTGCACACCAAGTAGAAAATGACCAAGTAAACACTTTTTCTTCTCTGAAGTTTTTGAAAAAACTCGGGTTTATGGGATATCACTGTCTATTGTCTTAAAGGATAATATTCAATGACACAATTACTTGCAATATTGATTTAGAATTTATTTATAAAAATTGTTCAAAATGTGCTCCACCTACATCAATACACTTTTCAAATCTTTGCCTTAACGACTGTTGGAGATCAGGAAACACGTCTGGCATTTCAGAAATCTCACCAGCAGCCACTGCAGCTCTGGCCGCACAACCTTCAGATTCAATGGGTGTTGCATAAACAAGGCTCTTCATAATTCATGAGTCCTCAAAGAATAAATCGAGTGGATTTTATTATTGTAAACTAGCTTAGAACCGAAGTGTTTGTATCGTAAATTCGAAATAATTATTGCAAGTAACTGTGTAAATAAATTTCATCCTTTAAAACAATAAACAGCCAATATCTCGAAAACTTAATTTTTTTCGGAAAATTTCATGATAGAAAAAGTGTTTATTTGGCGATTTCCTACTTGGTGGCAATTTTTTACCTTTTGTTCTCAAGCACCCTGTAGATAGTTTCAGGTTTTTTCTATGTTTCATTGAACTTTTCGAATGTGAGGAATAAATAAAGCATCGTTCATGATCATACGATATGGAGAAAATCATAATAAACTTTTGAAATTTTCTATCGTTTTCGTTTCGTTTTTTCGTAGTTCTTTTTACGAACAAAAAAAATTATTGGCAGTTGAAGCCCTTAGTTGTATACCTGATTAACAATATAATTCTATGTAGGTATGAAATTTAAGAAAATCGTTTATCCTTGGTTGGACAAGTACTACACGAAAAACTGCTTGCTCCCTTCATATAGTTTTCAGAACCATGTAAAGTTCTCAATGATAAAATTATAGATACACTCTAGAGTAAAAGCTTCATGCAACTGGCCTAAGAAGACGTCGAATTCTCCTAGTTTTTGTAGAGAATTCATACGAAACGAAGAAAATTAGTTCAAATTTTATTCTCTCAAATCATACGAACATCATTTGAGTAAATTACGTGATGGAGGTAAATTATTACAATGTATTGATATGAGCGAAAAACTTTCCAAAAATGTTCAAAAAAAAATAAAAAAAATATATAAAACGATGTTTACTGAGAACGTTGAGCATTAGTATAGTCACACTATATTAGGTAGGTTGTAAAGAATTGAAATTTACTCATTAAAGTGCGGAGAGCAGAAAGAAATTCGAGAATGAGACCAGGAAAACTATCATAGAATAAAGAAAGAATTGGACTTGATCCAAATCTTGGTTGTAGGACTTTCAAGCGACGCTAAGTTAGGAGATAATTTCAGCTCCCGATGTCCATTCCAATTGCAAATCTGGGCGAAAAGAAAACTGAAAATTACCCAATTTCTTCGCTGCAAATTGGCTCATTTCTTGTCTGAAAAACACCCATTTTAAAGGTTTAAAATAATAAAAATAATATAATAATATTATTTCACTGCATAATATTATTTTACTAATAATTTCACTTCATTGTACCGAATTTCTTAAGTATTGCATATTACACAATTTATTCATAGCAAATTATCTAATTTCTTATCAGAAAACGGTTTTATTTTGACTATACCCAATTTTGGGTTGCAAGTTATGCAATTTTTTGGTAGTTAATTTTCAAATTTATTAACTGAAAATCATCCTATTTCTTGGCTTTAAATTGGCCAATATTTGGCAGCAAATTATTAAATTTATTAGCTGCAAAATACTCATTCCCTAGACTACAAAATACCTTATATTTTGGCAGCAAATTATCAAGCCTTTTAGTAACAGATTTCCTAAATGCGTTTCGGCATGTTACTGATTGTTACTCGTTTCTTGGTAAAATTAGCCAACTTTTCATGCTGCAAATTATCCAATTTTTGGCAGAAAACATCCCAACATATTTTCTGCATATTACCGATTTTTGTGGCTGAAAATTACTCTATTTCATGGCAAAAAATTGCCTAATTTTTAACTTCAAATCACCCGATTTCAAGGCAAAGTGAGAAAATAATAGAACATTTTCTGAGATCTTCTGAGGGTATCCTTCATATTGCTCTGAAAAGTTAACCAACCGCTCTAATTAGCATGGTCCTCAAAAATTATGAACAAATTTTTGAAGCTTGAAAAGGCCGTTTCAAATGCGAAAATAAGACGGTAAATAAGAGAAAAGGTGGCCCTGGAGATCTTACAAGGCTGCGGATGGTAATGAGTTGCGTGAAAATACAAACTGCATTACGGAAAATTAATTTTTTTGGTTAGTGCAAAATTTAAAACGCGAGACTTGCTCATAGTCAGCGTTAAAACTTCTCAGTAGTTAAATCAAAAAAGATTTCGAGGCCGATTTTACGTTTTATTAAAGTTGCGTTCCAAGTAGGAATATTTTTTATTGAACATTCTAAAATTGAGTGTTGTTTGTGAATTATATGTTTTCATTTGTAAATTAATTAGGCAAGTTTTGTTAATGATCGTTTCATACACTGTTAATACTAATTTCATGTCATTTTTATTTTTTAATCATTGTGAATTCATCTATTAGACATTTTGCTGGGGAGAAATCAAAGCACAAAATGCGCTCATAAGTTTGAAATTTGATTTTAATAATGTTAATTATTATGATCACATCTCGTAACTTTTCATAGCAGCTCTGTGTGCAAAACATTTCAGCTCGGACTAACTGGACTGCAAGCGCTTAATATTTTCCGGGTGACAGCAGTTAACTTCAACAGAAAACCAGAAGTACAAGCAAATTTTTGCTCGGCTGAGGTGACGGAACTATTGCGGCCAATTTAATGAACAAACAAATTAGCAGTCCTTGATTAGTTCTTCAGTTATTTGAGGGGAGTCGTAAAATAGTATACGTCAGCATAAGGAATGCAAGACTAATGCGTAGAAGCAGAGGGAAGTATTAGGGAAAGCAGTGAAGATTTTATGAGTAAACTACCACGAATGAGTTAATTTCACTTTATGAAACGAGTCGCTAAAGCTAAAAATTAATTTGGCTGATTCCTATACCGTGAAAAATTTGATTTAGATTAAGAAAAAATAACGCAACTGAGCAATTTGCGGAGAATTTTTCTGAGTAAACATATTTGGATTTCCATTTCATTATTTTTGTAACTCTAAAATTTATGTATAACAAAAGCTTTTACGATTAACTATTCTACGACAAGTAAATCTATTTGGCACAGAATTAGGTAAGATTGGCTTGAACTTAATGTTCAAAAAGCCGTCACTCTCTTTTGGAACCTGAAAGCCACGCTGAGTGAAGAAATGAACGCCTTTCGGTGACTTATTTTACGCTCGCAGAACATTATTTGCAGGCCATAAAAAACATTTTACTAAACAAAAAATAATGCTGGGATTGGAAAAAGGAAATGCATTGTAAATTGAAAGATATTTGTACGCGATTTTTTGAATACTTGTTTTGCCTTAGTTTGAATTGCGCCATTGATTTGCCGTGTAACGAGGGCTGCAGTTTAGATTTTGTTACCGTAGCTGTGTCACTTTGAAATTTTAAAATTTTCTTCTGAGTTAAAAGAATTGTTTCAAGCCGTGATAACTTTGAAATCGACCGTCTGACATCATTCCTAATTTTAGAAAGCAAAGTAACTAATTAAGCAAAATGTGCTCGCACTCGTAGGCCTAAGTATTGCATTACCCTCAACATAAAATTTACGTATTTATTTTATAACGATGCATTTTGTGAGAGTCAAGCAGAAAGATACAAAACTAACGTATTTGAAATGTTTCTTCTCCGTTTTTCCAGCGTAAAAATATGTAGACTTGAACAGACAGGCTGGAAGTGCATTGCATCCGTTTATTTCATTAAAAGGAAGAACACCTCCGGAGCTCTCAGAGGGAGACTGTTAAATCGAACCGGTTTTGTTTCCAGCAGAAAAACATGTACGCTTCAAGAGTCTTGCATTCAAAACCAAGCTGAGAAGGAACTCGTATCCTCGATACGGACTTTGACATTAAGACCTTCCGATCGATAAGGCAGTCTTTCTTTTCAGAGTTCCGATAGCGGCAGCAGTACGACTGGAGTCCTAAGCAAGAAAGATGTTGTTTGTTCTTTCAGTCGTTGGAGTTTTCTTCCAAGAATTTCTGCCAATAAAAGGGAGCTCTGTTGTAGAGGGCGAATGGCACAAGGAGCCGCCTATTACTGATGCAATAGACTGTAAACTGACGTCGAGAGGAGGCAGCTACGAGGGAGAAAGAAGTCATGGCATAGTGAAGGGTTCCCGGAGAACTTGTCTTCACTGGAATAGAGCTAATTGGGAGTACATGAAGTTCACCGGCTAAAATGACTCAAAGTGGACGAGGAAATTTCAGCCGTATGATGCAGCCATCAAAAACTGGCTTTAGTTCGAGTCCGATTAAGTGGGCCCAAAATGTCGTAATCCAGGATCCATTTTTCCAGCGCCAACGTGCATAATAGAGGCGGGTTCTAGCATGGAGCTCTCGCGTTGCAACGTCCCATTGTGTCCGTAGCAAAAAGATTACAAAACAGGAAACATTTGCGCCATAAATCTCGCTGGTGATCATTATTCACGTAATATTTTGCCTTAGTTTCCTAGCTTCTTTAAACCAAGACACAAAGCGAGTATTTGCCGGCAATTTCGGAGCACAAGCTATTATGGACTTCATTACGAAGGCGAAATAAAGAAAAATACCTACTAATAAATACCGTGCATAGTACCAGATTGCTTTTCAGATCCACGTTCGTTTGTTGTCAGTGGAGGATATCTCGTGGATTCATGGTTTTTGCTGCCTAAGTTTTATTCTGTTGTACACATTTATGTGCGAGGCTTCTCATCAAATAGGTTAGCGGACTTACTGGTACAGTTTCGCGTTTCTCCCGACATGGCTGACTCTGGAATAAATTTAGGGCTGACACAGAGGCACTTTCAAGTGGGTCATAAGGCATTCTTGGCAGTACTGGATGCTGGTCACATTCCTGCTGTGACCAATTACTTGGCATTGCTCTGTAACGATTCAGCGGATGTCGGAGACGTTGTCTTCTAGACGCGACATTGGCCTGCTGTGTTCCATAGCGACCAGTGGAGCCGGCTGAACCTCGTCATGAAGCACGGCAAAGTTGCTGTCATTGACAAAAAATCAAAGTCAACAAAGCCTCATCTTATGTAACCCAGCGAACTTCTGACGGGTTTTCCAAGATGGATCAGATTATAATCTGATTTTATGGTAGAAGTTTCCTTCGGCAAGCTAACGAGCTCAGGGTGTCCGATCATACTGACACTCTCCGACCGCTCGCTTTTCGCAAGAAAAGAGGACAGGCGGCTGCTCGGCTACGGTTAATTAACGAATCTTGATAAAGTAAAACTGATTCAGGGAACTTCAGTTTTCAAAAATGCTTCTCAACGAATGAAAGACATGATGCACGAGAAGCAAGGAATTTTCTTCAAAGTCACTGGCACTTTTCCTAACATGTCCATTGACTTTCACGTGAAAGGCTCAGCTAGAGAGGGCGCGTCGGTGACCTTTTGTACTCGTCCTCACAGGGACAATGGCCTGACTTTCAATTTAGACAGCCACCTCACCATTTGCGTCACCAGCGGACAAGATTGCGACGAGTTAAAGGAGTGGAAAAAGGACAAAGCCGTGGCAAGGAAGGCAATCTATAAACTTGAGAGTCCTCTTTTGTCGACAGACTTCTGGACGAGGTTTGTGATCAGACTAACTGATAACTCGGCTAAAATTTATCGAAGCCAGACACGAAACGGACAAGACGAGAAGCTTTCTTTGTTATTTTCAATAATTTTCATTGAATTCAAGGTCCTGCCGTACAGATTCGCATCGTTTAGAGGTAAATTGCATCGGTGGACTTTTGATTGCATTCCAGAGAGTCTCGAGTAATAAAAACCTCCTCTCTGTTCTTTGAAGACGCACCTGCCATTTATTGCTGGCATTGGTTATCAAGGAGAAATTTTCTATGGCCTGAATAGACTGAAAAACTATGAAATTTGCCGATCTTGGATATACGACTCAGGGTAGGTGTCAAGGTCAAATCTTTCTGTCTTTCCACTAACACCAGACCTAAGAAAAAGAAAAAACAGGAGACATTTCGCGTATTCGGCTGTTCCGAGACATAACTTTTGCAGAAATTTACGGGGGGCGTACACTATTGCTCCGACCTGCGTCGGGACAAAGACTGGCTAAAAGCTTCTTTGTTAAACTGCTTGCTCGACACAACACATGCCTCGTTACACGCTGCTCGGGCTAGAGTACGAGCAGCACCTAAACTACTCACAAACCGGTCGAAAGTGTATTGGTGGCAAGGGAACTTTTGCACAATGTCGCGCGTAACGCGATGTTACCCTCGGTATCGCTTGCAAGGTAAACACGGGTTTAAATAAAGGGAAATCTGGCGAAACATTTTATGAAAAATGTTCGGTTCCAGTCTCAAGTGCTGATAAAATTTAACGTTCTTATTAATAATTTTGATGTACATGCAAATGGAGATGAATTACATAATATCGTTGCTGTTAGAGATGGTATTTAATTTGGTGTTCTTCCTGCTATGTTAGGCTACCTAAAATGTGTGTAAATTAGACTTTTAGATTCGTAATTCAAATCGAGAGGGACGATAAATTTAGGGGATGATAACTATATAGTAAATTTCTTGGTTGGCAATAAACCTTGGTCTCAGTTGTCTGGAGCGACTGATTAGGAAATAATGTCAGAAAATGAAATAAATTTTTATGAACTCTTCCTTTCGAAACATCGCTGGATTTTATATTCGCTTGATCCAAACACACTGAAAACCAAGAAAGAGCTTTTGTCTTTTTAACCTGCAGTATATCGAGAATTGCGCGATATCACCTACATGCAATTTAATTCTGTTCAAGCGGAAATGGGGAACAATTTCAGCTTAGGCTAAAACATTTAACCTCCTAGGTTACCTCCATGGGTTCGGATATACATTTTAACCAAGCAATGCATCACAGTTGGCCTTAGAAATGGAAAAATATCCAATTACAGGTTCATGCCGCGCCGCATCCAGGATGAAGCGGAAATATATGCTGTCGATGATTCTAAAGCGCGCAACGGGTAGTTGCTGCTTATGTTTTACGATAGAAATATTCTCAGTCACTCTAAAAATGGAGAGGAGTAAGTACCGTTTAAGCTAATGTCTATAAGCTGGAAAAGAGGCCAAGTTCTTTTCCATAATGTCAAGAAGTTGTTCGGTCGCCAGCTGGGGTCTCGAGAGAGAGCCGAGGATTGCAGTTTTACCGAGGGAAATCGCCTGGAAGAATGGAAGCACAGAAGTGATCACACAGAATTTCAATAAAGGGTGTAAACAGTAAGTTTTCCAGCATTAAATTAATCTGGAGGCTTAAATAATGATAGTAACATGAAAGAAATCACAGGAAAAACCGATGAGAATCTGTTCGCAGAACATTTACTAAGGAATCTCGATGTTTAGACTAAAGATCAAAACTTTCATCATAGTTCTGATGAAGGTTTCCCAATGAAATATCAATTTGAGGCAAATAAGACTTAAAAAGAAAGCCTGGGCGATAAACAAGGAATCGAAAATGAGGATTTTAACACTGATGAGTTTGAAAGCAATGAAGTCGCCAAATATTTGGGCGAGTTAAGAAAAATAAGTCAACGTTTGCGAGCCGAGAAGCCTAAGCCCATAATGTCTTTATCATTTGCAATTATGCGCCAGACGGCGCCTGCGTGGCTCGATCTGTCCGTCAGTCTCTGTCCGGAGATATTCAATTAAAGTCATGCCCCGAAATCACCACCAGCTCATCGGGACTTTCTCTCGCAGTCCATAAAAGGAAAACTGGGGAAAAATGCCAAAATTATGAACGTGGGAGCGTTGGCATCTGTCCAGAATTAAATGCAAAAAGGAAGGTCTGTACTATTAAAAGAGACAGATTTGAATTCGTTCCATTAGGAGCTACGCTAGGAAGATTAAAGCTTCTCCTAATCAAACTCTAGGGCTTTTTCTTAATCTGAAAAATACTTCCCTCGATAGGATTTGAACGAGCAAGCTGAAGACAGAAGTAAAATATATTTTTTTCTTGAAACCGATGATGGAACTCTAAAGAGAGTTACAACAGATGCATTAACTGGGACATTCAATTAATAAAACCATAATTAACTCCACGTGAAAACGGAAGCGTTGTCTGAGTATAAAAAATTACGCCGACTGCTTGAATAGCATTTTTTGACTCTAGAAAATATACCACAGCAATGCAGGCCTCCTCTTTGGCTAAATTCCTGGATAGTTCTCTTACGAACTCGATCTAGCAGGGATGCAAAGCAAGAGCCATTTGCAGTCATTCAAGGCAATATGGGAACTCGTAAAAGCTTCCTTATGAGCAACTATTGGCGCATGGCTACTCAGAAAACTTACTAAGAAGTAATCGTCCGACAAGGCGACTGCACAATACCACCATCGTTCGAGGGAAACAAAATCTCCCAAAGTGGTAAATGGGTATAGGAAAAGGCTTGGTGCAGCCAGCCGTGCGGCACGGGGCACGGTTACGACGAATGGAGGTGTGTGAACGTCAGCATCAACGGAGAACTGTGCAGGTCCGGCGGAGGCTACGAGCGCAAAAGAGAATATCGCATTGAGCACGTCTGCAATACGTTTCAATGCGGTCACTTGCCTGATGACTTGAAAAATTTCCTCAAAGATGCTGTAAATAGAACTAAAAACATAACAATTATAAGAGAAAGAGAACATGCTAGCATATCATGCTTATCTGATGCACTCGTATCCATTTATTTAGACAAGAGATTCAATGGCAAAGTGAACATGTTTTGGTACAAAGGAGACAAAAGTTACAAGCACAACTACGGAAAAGTTTCAGACTTTGGTGATCTCGTGTTCAATCAAAGCTCTGCTCGAGATTCAGGTCTCTATCAATGTTTGCTTTCCCTCAGCTCCCCTGCCGTGAACCTCGTCGACTCTTCGGAACGACAAATCTACTTGGCAAGTTTGCAGAGTTTGGTCGTACGAAGTCCGAGCGCAACTCATCATGTTTTGCTTGGTCGGCCTTTTAGTTTCTCTGTCGGAGCATCAGCGTATTGCAAGCCTGTTGGCTAAGACTGTGTCATTTTTCTAATGAAATACACTGATTAAACATGGACAGCTGTGAAAAAAATTGATCGTTATGTTCAAAGTATTACCTTAGGTACATTGGATAAACAAATGCTCGGTGAGTATACAGTCTGCGTCGCGAGGTATGAAGAAGGCTATGAATATGAAAAAAATCAAACGGTAGATTTACCTTTTTCTAAACTTTTGTGCGTACAATATTACCATTTGAAAGAAAGCGTGTGGATGAGATAATTCGACAAAATTATAAGGTTCATCACAGAACATGAACTGTACATTTATGCAGTCAATCATCCTTACATGACGCTGCTCTTAGCTCTTCTGATCGTCGGTCTGTGGACGGCCTTGCTTGTCTGCTCTGATGTAATGGACAGGTTCGATAAATCTGCACGAGACCGTGAAGCGAAGCGGAGGTCACGGTAGAACTTTCTTCTTGTCGGACTAGGTTAGGCCTTAACTCCTTATGAAGAACAGCTAATGCAGGAAGAAAATCAACGTCAGAAGAAAAATCAAAAGCAAATGATGTTTTGGAAACTTCTTCGGTTCGTTACACGTCATTGGGAGTAGGACGTTTCTTAAGAAATAGATGTTGGAAAGTAGGGACTTCAGGCGCTGGATGAATAACAACTTTCATTGAGTGATAGTTAATTTAAGAACTTCGTCAAAGACCTTCCCAGCTCGGATTATTCTGGTGGAGACTTTAGAAATTTGTCTCTCGAGCACAGCAAAGATAAAACGGAAAATGTAAGTTGAAAATCAACTGTATTGGCTGTTTTTTCTAACATGAAGAATTTCTCATAAAGTTAGACTTTTCGCAGAAATTCTTCATTTTATTACAAAAAAATATACTCGTTACGTATTCGAAAGTATGTTTCATCACTTCATGCAAAAGTTTTTATTGCTCTGCACTGAATATTGAAATACTTCTCCGTTCTGGATAACAAAAAGTTTAATAAATTAAAAATTTTCTCGAAAGAATACAGCTGTTCCTCCATCCGAACTCACGTCTAACACTGAGCTAGACTTCCAGTTCAATGTACATCGTTCATTTTATTCCCACAAGAAAGATTCGGCCAACCCAATGCTGGCGGCAGGATTCCTTTTCGCTAGTGCGCACGGAGCTCATTTTTCCCGTTCATCCGTGAATGATTACCTGATATTTTTTCTCATTTCGCCTAAATGATGGTCTGGAATTTTTCAGCACCGGTCTTTAATTTCCAGCGAACACGGACCAATTTATCACTCTTTTTGGAAGCCTACATTCGGACCGAAAGCAGGAGCTTCTTTGTTCTCAACTCCGTGTTGTTCACGAGCCTTTGAGTTTTGAGAAGTGTGCTCATCAGAGAACAGTGTTCTGCCTGTTTGTCAAGCTAATGCTCAGGGCCAAGGGCATGAGCAGGTACAGGTTTCGGGAGCGTCGACTGTTCAGAAACTACCGGGATTTGGATTTTATAGCCTTCGGACAGATTTAGAGATAAAATTTAACACTCAGCATTCAATCCGTTTGGGAGTTTTTGTAGAATCATCAATGCAGCATTGAAAAATGACATTTCAACTGGCTGGTTTGAAAGCCTCGGCTATCGTTGGAAGAGAAAGTTGCTACTTTAACCAGAGCTCGGAACTTAAATTTACAACACTTTGAATAACTGATACAGGCTTCGAGCGTCGTCTCTACTAGAACATGAGTGCTGCAGACGCATGCGTGACTGCAGCTCAGCCTGAAGTGGTGCTAACTCATACAAGTTGTCAAGTTTTCTTCCTCCTTTTTCCTCTTTGCAGAAAAAATCATTTATAGAAGCAGAAGTTAATGTTTTCAATCGATGAACAGCACACGTTGGCGTTGGTTTGCCGAGACTACTTACTGAGCAGATATTTTTTTGCTTTGGAATAAAAAATGTCGACACAGCAAATCTTATTTCATCTTTCAAGCAGCCCTGAAGCAAAGAAGTTTTTGTAAAATTTTGCTAAATTCTTTCATTTCCCTTACTAAACGCAGAAGAACCACAAAACATTATTGAAGCCAATGAAATTAGCTCCCGTTTTTCATTTAAATGATGACGTTTTAGTATTTATGAGTATAATGAAAAAAACAGCTACCATGATGTTAATATTTCAATTTTAAATTGAATGAAAAATTAAACATAAATTCCTCCAGCCGGCTGTGCTCGAAAATGTGTAAGATTAATAACACTGATTAAATGGCCTCATGTACTACACTGTTCCGTAAGGAAGAATTTACTACCATGGTGCCCGCGTATACGCATAGTGTGTGTACGTTCTTGCTACCGAACAGAACGTCTTTGGTTGAGATTTTCAAGTCTCAACCCGTCCTACTCGCTCCATTATATCCCACTACATCACACTACATCCTACTTCGTCCCGTCCCACCTTCTTTATTACATCCCACTCTGTTCCATCCTCCTCCATTATGTCCCACTCGGTCCCATCCTGCTCCATTATGTCCCACTCGGTCCCATCCTGTTCCATTATGTCCCACTCGGTCCCATCCTGTTCCATTATGTCCCACTCGGTCCCATCCTGTTCCATTATGTCCCACTCGGTCCCATCCTGTTCCATTATGTCCCACTCGGTCCCATCCTGTTCCATTATGTCCCACTCGGTCCCATCCTGTTCCATTATGTCCCACTCGGTCCCATCCTGTTCCATTATGTCCCACTCGGTCCCATCCTGTTCCATTATGTCCCACTCGGTCCCATCCTGCTCCATTATGTCCCACTCGGTCCCATCCTGTTCCATTATGTCCCACTCGGTCCCATCCTGCTCCATTATGTCCCACTCGGTCCCATCCTGTTCCATTATGTCCCACTCGGTCCCATCCTGCTCCATTATGTCCCACTCGGTCCCATCCTGCTCCATTATGTCCCACTCGGTCCTATCCTGCTCCATTATGTCCCACTCGGTCCCATCCTGCTCCATTATGTCCTACTCGGTCCCATCCTGCTCCATTATGTCCCACTCGGTTCCATCCTGCTCCATTATGTCCCACTCTGTCCCATCCTGCTCCATTATGTCCTACTCGGTCCCATCCTGCTCCATTATGTCCCACTCTGTCCCATCCTGCTCCATTATGTCCTACTCCGTCTCACACCGTCCCACTGTACCGACGTTGTCACGCTCCACCGCCCGACACAGCGCCCGACACACCACACGACGCAACACCCGACACACCACACGACACAACACCCGACACAACACCCGGCACAACACCCGACACAACACCCGACACATCACCCGACACAACACCCGACACAACACCCGGCACAACACCCGACACAACACCCGGCACAACACCCGGCACAACACCAGGCACAACACCCGGCACAACACCCGGCACATCACACGACACAACACACGGCACAACACCCGGCACAACACCCGGCATAACACCCGGCACAACACCCGGCACAACACACGGCGCTACACCCGACACAACACCCGACACCACACCCGACATCACACCCGACACAACACCCGACACAGCACCCAACACAACACACGACACCACACCCGACACAACACCCGACACAACACCCGACACAGCACCCCGCACGTTACTCAGCAGCCACAGCAACAGTGTTCTCTCTCTGCCCGATCTGACGAAGATCTCGGCCGGAGCAGAACTGCTGCACGGCTGTGAACGGGCCCTGATTAACCTTGCCTCTTACAAACAAAGGCGGGCAGGCATTTCTAATCAGGCTGACCCTTTCTCTAGCGGGTTTTGTCCTTATCGTAGTCCCTGCTAAGATTAACGAACCACGGCCGTTTTTATGTGAACTTCTCTCCTACAATGGAACTGGAAGCTCTCCGATAAGCCTCTTTACAATATGAGCCGATCTTTGGGCCTTGTTTGAAAAATAAGCTCTCATTTCCTTGCTTAATAATGCGTTCAATAGTTGCGTTTTTTTAACCTGGTGATGCCATCATTATTGGGAAGTTAGGAATGTTCTGGTTTGCGATAAGTATAATTTCATTGCCGGAGGAGTTTGAAAACTAGATAACCAGTAAGAGAACGTTCGCACTTGGGAGCAAATGAGTGAACACTAAACCAGGCTTGCATTGCATGGGAAGAAAGCTCGAAACTGTCAGCGTTTTGCGTGGGAGCTCCTTGAATCAATTCTGATTAGCTTATAGGCCTGTGCATTGTCCTAGCTGAAATGCGTGCAATTTTCAATTCTTAGGAAATATTTAAAAAGGGAATGAAAATGCAGCCTTATTTACTTATGATCAAGGCTTGTGCCTCAAATTCCATTGAATGTTTGCATCAAGAGGTAGGGAATTACAGCTGCTGTTGTGAATGCACTGCATTAAGACGCTCACGCTCATGTCATGACACGGTTGCTTTTACATTAAGCAAAAGAGCAATAAATTTCTCCTCTTTACTCCTGTTTTCGCAGTGACCTTAAAATACAATCAATCTTCTTTTCTCATCGAGCGAGCTACCACGATGAAACCATGACATGCATCTCAATCTGGGGGGCGCGTATTTGGTTAAAATTTCATTCTTTCATATACAAAAACTCCAGTCTCATTTGCGTCACCGGTGACTGAGTGTACATGCGAAGGTGAAGCATGTCAACTATGGGACACACTCGCTAATGCAAGCCGCTTGTCGGAGTCCACAAGTTCGCATTTCGTTGAAGCGATAGACTTCGAACTAAAACTATTATTCTAGACAAGTACGCTCTTTTCACGGGTCTCGATTTATTGTCCCAAATCAAAAAGTTGTTAATAATATTATTGTAATCGTAAATCGAAAAACGTTGGTGTTGTCCTTCAACCTAATATCAGAATTGCCACAAGATTGGGGGGCGTCGCATAATGTGAAAGCGTCGCCTTGTAGAAATAATTTTCCGCTCAAAAAGAAATGCTAGCCTCGTTTTCTAAAACTGCACATGTTATGAGGTATTTTATCAATTTTTTAAGGAATTAAGTTTAATCCATGAGCTTAATTATGCTCCATTTTTCGTGAAATTGCTTATGAAGTTAATCTTATTAAAAAATATATGATTAACTCACCCGTACGCTCTTCTTTGAGAAACGCTTTCAACAAAATGTATTCCAAATTAATTTAAACCAGCCACTTTCTGATGACAAGCCCTGGTTTAATGTTCACGATAGTGGAAAATGGTGTCGGTTAATGAATCCAAACTTAAACTGCATCTTTCTCGGCAAAAATTTTCTTTTCGTTAAATAGTGGACCAGACTTCTTTTTTTTTCACGCAGGTTTTGATTGTGTGAAAAGAACTTTCTTTCAACGCTTTTCCTATTTCTAAATTAATCACAAAAAATAGTTACATATGTATAAAAATTGCCAGAAATATTTTCAATATGTTTTATTCGAGACAAATATTGGCGTCGAGATATTGACGTTGGTATTGTAACTTTGGCAAATCTATTCAATTGATAGAACAGCCGCAGTAAATCTTCCATTGTTAATATGACTCAGTCAAATGCAATTTTCAATATTTTGCATTCCAATAAGATAGAATCAGTGCTTTCTAATAGCAAGTGTGCATTACCACCATGCGAATAGAATGTAATCATAGAAATAACTTCAGGAGTCTTTACCATAATCTCACGTCATGCTAGTTTGGCCTCTCAAATGTTAGTTTTTTATCAGTGTTACCTTGTGGGACAGAAAATTTAACACAGAATTTTAGCACTTTGAGGGAAATCGACAGGAAAACTCGCCAGAATACGCAAATTTTTACGGGGCAAAAATGCAGCTGTGAACATAATTCGAAATTTATCTTGAACAGGTAAATGAATTCCTACGAGCCCCGATTGATTAATCAATAGGTTATTAACGATTTTTCCGTCCACCACCAAAGCAAATGTTGGATAAATTAGGCTGGCTGAGAAAATACTTTTTATTGCAAAATGCTAAACATTCTATCTCTCGACTGTTTCATTGTAAAATGGACATATTCTCTTAATAAGTCATTCACAAGATCGTAATTTCATATAAATACGTTTCACTCAACTACACAAGTATCAGCTTTTCTGTGCGCTGTTCAACAACTTATCTCCTTCGGAACGACTTCATTTTTAACTCTATGTAAAGATTAAGCAATATTCACGTGAACGAAATAATTTAATATGGTGCAAAAATATCTCTTTTATTTTGCGATAGGGAGAGGCATTTTTAACGAAACGTTTAGCGCGTCAGAGTGTTATAAATTATTCTTCACGTCTTTCTCGAATGACAGCGATCCTTGCAAATTTAAGACTCCGATCCTGTAGATGAGCAGCTCTGGTAGCAATTGCCTAGTGGGTTATTCAAAACTCTACATGACCAGTTATAACGACAGGTGCGAAACAAAATAAGGACAGCTCACTAAAGTTTGAAGCCAATTTATGGGAATGCATTGAGAATACATTGTCTTCCATTTCATGAGCTGTCATTGCGTTTGAGACTCTTTTGACACTCTCTAATTCGTCCGTTTCACTGACAGAAGCCTCTGTCATCTGAATTCAGACAGTGTGACTTTAATGAAAATTATAAACTATATTAAAAGTAATTTAAGTGCCCCTTGGCACATCAAGGTTGTTCCTAAAGGGAAATTACCATTTAGTACAAACATTGAGGAAATAAGGAAACAATGCACAAGGTGTGTTCCCCATACTCAGCGCATAGAAACACAAAAATTGAAATAAGATGATGAAAGCTGATGAAAGTTGAATAAAAAATAATAGATGCAGGAAAAAAGGAGGGCAGTGAACCATGGAAAGATTGTTCGCGTCCTTAGGACCGTGCGTTGAAATTCAGATCTTGCAGATAAAACCCAATGACGACAAACATAAAACTTTTTTATTTCAAAAATAGGAAGGCTTGCCCAACTTTCAGCTCAAGATTCCACACTTTCCCCCTGGAAGCGTTTATTCCCATCGGGAAAAAAGTTGTATCACCCTTAGGGATGTAATAGTTTTATAGGCGGGTCATTTTTATTAAATGTTAAAAACTATTTAAAAAATTATTTGAGGAAGAAAGAATTTTGGCGAAGAAAATGAATTACCACTTGCATTGAATCGTCAAGCCTAAAACCAGACATACATTTTGCCTTTTGAACAAAATTTTCAAATTCTTTTCCTATGAAACTTGTTACTTGAATTGTCGTGTCTAATCTAAGCGCTTCCATCTATTTTATTTTTCCTGTTATTTCAGCTGAAATAGTTGTATGTTATAATTATGCTGTATTTTAATGTAGATAATGCGTGATGCTGATAAAAAATTCATAAGAATATCGAACACACTTTAATTAACCTTCTATAAATGTGTAGTTTCTTTGTTACTATTGAAGGTGTTACTAATGTAAATCTGGTTAAATATCGCAGGCAGCCTTAACAGTTTGTTTCCATTTTATACAGACTGTTTGTTTCACTGCGGTGTTCTAATAAGTGCGCTAGCAAATTCTAACGTAACATCACAGGTAAGTACGCGTATAACAGCACGCACTGCGTGATGCTTCATACGCAAAATGTAAACCAACGTCAAGGCCTGCATGCACTTTGAAAGTTTTCTTCGACACTGTACCTTGCAATTCTTCCACGGCGTCACATTCATTTTCCTTCCATATACCAACATGAACATTCACTCTCGCACACATTAATGTCTTTTTACGAATGCGAAATATAGGGATTTCTATTATCAACACCTTTCGTTCATCTTTAGACATTAGTTTCAAATTGAAGTGACCAGCCACTATTTTCTAAGTAAAATGTCGTTTTTTGTTTTTCACGCGTGCTTTGAAAGTCTACTCAATGCAGAAAACTGGAAAGCCAATTTTCCAGGAAATAATTATCTACTCCTTAAAAGCTACGGTTCATTTGGGTGGAATTTCGAAGTAATTTACGTTGAATTTCAAGTAGACTTCGGAGAACTTATGTTGCCAGCTGCATTGCTGAAACGACGTAAGTTACTTGAAAATCTGCGTCTGGACGGAAGGAAAGTCGTGCGTCTGGTAGGCCACAACTGATCGCCCTGCCGCGACCTGCTATGATGACAGACATGCCATAATTTGCCTTAATTAATTCAATCAACAGCCGCGGCAGCTACGTGTCCGCTGCACGGGAAGTGCACTCCTAAAATTTGAACAATTTTTGAAAACGCATACATGTTATCGTTTAAACGAAATATTTTCTAGAATCGTTGTTTATTTCTGAGCCCTCCATAATCAATCAGGTAATTAACTTCAGAAACTATAACCGATTTACATTCAGATGTTTTTGAGGAACTGACGTTTTGGCACACTTCCCCTTGAAATGCTTGATTCAGAGTTTCAAATCGAATAATTTTTTCTTTTTGAGACGTAAACGTCGATACATTAGGCCTTCCTTTTGTTATAATATCAGAATTGTTGTGTTCACAAATGATGGTTTTTATATGCAAGATCCAAAATTTAACCCTAGGTTTTGAGGTGGTGGACCATCTTTGTTTAGTTAACAGTCCCCAGTCCCCCCTTTTTTGCTGTTCATATTACTTTCTTCTTTAACTTTATTTTATTTTATCAATTTTGCCTTTTTGATATGCAGATTTTTTGTTCGATTCTAAGAATTTCTCACCTACAAATGATATGTCTCCTCAAATTGGTCGAGCTTCATTCTTAAACAGTAGTTGCCATTACAAAAAAAAATAGTTTTCCCAGTAACCAGTTAACTGATGTTAGCTCGGCTCTACTCTCTAAACATAAAGCATATCAGAAGAGTATTTTCTTATCAGAAGCAGAAAATACCTAATAGAAGTAATACCCGAAGTTAAATTAAGAGTCTCTTACCCAAAGTAAGAGTAGTTATTAATATACTAACATCATTGCTGGATTCAAAATTCTGCAAAATGACTTTTTTTAATTGTACTTCCGATATGGATCACAAAGAGGTATCGATTAGGCGTAAATCAAATCTTTCTTGACTTCTTACGTCTGATTTAAGTTAGGCTTGTTCTTATGTTCTCAATATAGATCACAGTTAAATTGCAAATAATTCAGGGCTGAAAATATCATTTAACTGCAACAAACGATTAGTGAATAATTTTCATCTGATCAAAAACATTTCACGAGGACACTTGGTTTTCGCTAGTCAAATTACCGTCCACTGAAATCAAATTTGGATCGCCAGCTCGCATTCCCGTTCAAGATTTTCTGTATCCTGCTAAAAATTTCTCGCTAATAAATGATATTTCCCGTCAAAACCGATGCCTTTGAAGTTCGAGCCTTGCTCCGTTGAAATTCTAGGTTTTCGTTAGGGGCTTTCATCATTAGTACTGATGCTGAATAATTGGTCACGGTTTGCCAAACCCAGCATCGCTTCACGTACGTGGGCATGAAGATTGAGATTGCTTATAAAATTACAAGATGCATTTCTGCTTATGAGGAACTGAAACAAATTTTCCTACCCATCTAAAAAATGAGGGTGTTACCAAATTGAGTGCTCATAGTTTGCAGAAGCTCATTGTTGCACTTTTAGATGCGCAGATTTCTGGAGAAGTGCCTGACTGCGATGCCGGATTAATAATTGCTCTTGGCATTAACTGAACTTTTTGAAAAGCCCGGAGTAAAATTTAGCCGACTGTGGGTGCTGCAGCAACTAGCAAATCCACCATAAAATCTCAACTCAACATTGACCCGTTTTTTACACGCACGGGTACTGAAATCTGAGGGACTTAGCAGTGCTCATCTAGTCCTCAAAACTTTAGTCCTTGGTGAATATGAGTTAATCATTTCTCAGAGCTTAGACAGCAAGGAAATTTTGTTCTGAAATATGTTTAAACTATTTAGAGAAGTCAATTAACTTCAAGTTCAATATACCAACAATCGAAGTCAGCGAATCATGCTATGAGTATTTTTTAACAGCTGCTCTACAATCGCTTGCAAAATTTTAATTTCAACTAGCACATCTATGCTGGAAGACCTACCGACTCTGATACGATGAACTTCTCTACATAAATTTGTTGATACCTGATACTAAAATACAACATCATTTAAGCATATGGTAGGAATATTTCTACAAGTATTTGCAGGCAATTGAGCAATGCTATTTCCACCATTAATTCTTACCAAAATATTTCGTGTCTATAACAAAAATCTCACGCAAAATGCTGTTGAACATAGCTAACTTGCCAGCGGGATGGATTCATCTCATCGAACACTGGAGATCGAACATCAAATCAAACCTGCAGCTCTGCGTGATCCTTTCAGTGATTTCAGAAATAAATACGTTGGGGTCAGGGAATGATTGAATGGATCAAATCCTTACCTAATATTTTAAAAAAGAAGATTTTGAACGATTTTATTCTTAACCCTACTAGACCAGTGGCCCTGAGCTCAACTGTTATACGTTAAACCACATAAAGTGAAGTTAAACAAAAAAAGGGCAGATACGTGTTAGCAATGGTTAACCTTGAGGTTTAACCTCGATTGGTTGGTTAATTTTAGTTTGCGGTTGAGTTTTTCAAGTGCTAAGTAAAAGAAAGGATATTGAGTGCAGGGTAAAGCAACAGATTCGAAAATTACCGAAAACTTAGTACAGAAGTCTGGTAGGGTTGAGATTCACTTATAAACAAAAATTACAAACGATGTTGATACCGTTAACAGCTTTCTCAGATTTTTTTCCTTATGATTTGAAAACTGACACCGAGTCTCTTCAGAATATTGGACGGATTTTAAGTTGTTATTTTCTCTAATTTTAGACTTTTGTCCCTTATATTCCACTTAGTTTTCACGCACAAAATGGGTGAGTTTAGGATCGTACGTAGTACTCTTAAGTTCACGTTCAGTGTAGTCGCTTTTAACGGCTAATGCTACTTCTAAAAATTTTAATACACAGCTTAGGTTTGCTTGAAGAAACTATGTTTTAGTCCTATGAAGCTAACGCATAGCATTTGTGGTTTTTTCAAGCAGCCTTCAAATGCGGCCAAGCTGCAATGCCAGTTACTCTCGGTCGAACTAGTGCCTATTTCATACACGTGTATCGAGTGAAAAATTTCAGTTAACGTCTTATTTTTCCAACGGGGAGAAACCCCTAGCTTTCAGTGCAGAGTCTCTAACTCTCACGGAAAGCGAGAGCTCTAAGCCATTTACCCACGGTGGTCAGAGGTCAATGAATCAACGTTTTCATCGTCTTCATTCTTCTTACAGCATTTTAAAATTTAGAAAAACTAATTTTAAAATCCATGTCCCAAGCGCAGAAGTTCAAAAACATCATCCAACATATGTTTAAGTCGTGCAGAGAAAAGACGGGCTGTCCTTGTTCAAAAGCCGGCACATTAAATAAAAAAGACATGTCATCCTTGTTCTAAAACTGACACGCTAGAATGGCCGCAACTCAGATGAGCAAATACCTCTGAAGGAACGCTCATAGGCCGTGGGTATTGAGTAAATGTTGTTAGAGTAGTAAATTAGAAATAGACTGAAATGAGGATAGAACGCATTTCTTTCCTGTTCTGATTAAAGTTTCAAAGCTGGGAAATTTTTAAACTCTCTCTGCAGGTACAAGGCAAATTTTCTCTATGTCCTGTTAACGTTTCACCACTGTGAAATTTTTCTACGCTTTCTGCTGGTGCGAGTAACATATTAATGCAATAATTCAACCTCATGACAACGTTCATATTTCGTGAATCCCTTTTGAGACAACGAGGCTGTTTTTAATGAAGTCCCTTCGCTGCGCCTTGAATGAAACTAGGGGAAAAATATGGCCACGCTTGCCAAGATGGAGTGAAGGAGCGTCGGCTGATGATCAGTTAAAGACTTGAGCTCGGCTCAGGTGCCTCCCTCGGCTCAAGTGGACAGTCAAGGATGTAACCGTTCCACAAAACCTTGCCAAAATTCCGTTAAAATTGTGAGAGTTACGTGTCGTATTTCTAGAGCACACAACTGCCGATCCTCGAGTTATGCATCATCACCTCGATTCACGTGGATGAGAATAAGCGCGTTAGTCAATTGATACGATGCCTGAGTCATCTTACAAATAATTCCGAATACCTATAATACTTTTTAAATTTACATAAGATGATGAATAATTCGGAGATGCTTCATTCTTTGTAGTCGCTTGAAGTGTCAGTGTCTGAACAGCCAACTTCTTCCATACGGGGGTCGAGAAAAATAATTACAGCCCTTATGAACAGGTAAGGAAGTTACCAATTCTCCATCACAATGATGTTTAAGTCATAAATGATGTCATTGCTACAGTTTGGCGTAAAGACACTTAATTGCTTCAAATTGCGGAATAATTTTGATATCGATAAATTATAATTACCATTAAATGTAAATGATGGTCAAAATTGCAAAAACGCCGTAACTAAAGAAAATTCTGTTGGATTTAATTATTGCCTATTATTTCCGTACTTTCCACGTTCCGAAATAGTACAGAATGGAACAAAATCGTACAGAGCACTTCAAAATTAATTTCTAGTTGGTTTCTCCAGCTATGAGCCGACCAAATATTTTCCATTTCTTCAAACTATGCCACACGCCGTGAACATTCTGAGGTGAAATGTCATTTTAACTAAATGCTGAGCTCTTTGTACTGCATTTCCAAAATTGACTGAGTAATGTCCAGAGAACATAAAGCTCACATGGCGGTTTTCTTAAAGTAACTTCAAACCGTTTCTTAGATTTGAAAATCGCTCCCTATTTTAGACAGAGCTATACTTTGTATAGTTTTGCCTTCGTTTTTTTTTTGTCTTTTCGTTTTGTCTTCGATAAAAATCTGCATATGATCGAATTTTCCAAAAATAATTCACCGAGCGTACTGTTCAGAAGTTATTTCCAGGTCTTCCTCAAGTTATTTACTTTTCGCTGCGTTCATTTGATGTATTTTGAATTTCCTTGAACAGTCCACATGTATTTCAACTTCAATTCTATTTCTATAAGTTCCCTTGAATTATTCTCCCGTCAGTTTTTTCTTTTTGAGTTTCCTTGAGTTATTCTCCGTTCAGTTTTTTTAAATACGATTCTCTGAATTTTTCTCCACGGGGTGCACTTGAATTGTTGTCATCCTAGTACAGTTAAAATATTCTGTCCAGACTTTCCTGTGCACGCATTCATTTATGCCTCGTGCCTTCTTTCCATTTTGTTAGCGGTTTTAAGGTGTGCCTCTCAAGGCCGCGAGATTGGATTGTCCTCCCAAAGTGGCCGCAAAATTGCCGATGATGGCCACCAAAAAACTCCACTGAGTAACTTGCCGCAGAAAAAAAAACCTGAAGCAGAAAAATTTAAAAACGATGACGCAGGCCTGAAGTCTGCAAAAAACTTTCTTCCAAGGGTAAAATTTGAAAAAGAGTTAATACCTACGACAGTTTTAGAATGTTGAATCCAGTTTCAACTAAAAAACTGTGCTCATCCAAAAAGAAATTACACAGGTGTATTTCTGAAACAAAATTTACAGAGAACGGTCCCGCAAAATAAGGTGTAGCGCAAAAATCACGAAACAGAAGCTAAATACGTAAATACAGGGAGGCACAAAAGTCACTTTACCATTTTAAAATGAAACATAGTTTTTTCAATAAGTTAATATTGAATATTCTATTCAGAATTATAAAGTTACGTCGTTGGATAGTACACTAAAAGTAGTTCCCTAAAAGCCTGAATGGTTCCATAAAAGCCTCTTCTACTTTAAAATTCACTACCTCCGTTGGGAGGTTCCAATATAACGCGTCTAATTTAGTGACTGATCCGGACTTCATTCGAGTCCAAATAACAGTTTTTGAACTGGGTTTCGTCACGAGATTTCAGTAGAAAAGCTTCTATTGTATCTCCCTCCCTACATCGCGGATCAGATATGGTTTAGCTGCTCATCCCCGAAGTCGTCCTCTTTGTGTGTTTTCATGGTGCTTTTTAGGTCGTGTTCATTTTACCGTTATGAAAGAGCTATTCCGTGGTTTTCGTTTAAGATTTCATTCATTAATTGGTTCAAAATTCAACTTTCATTTTCAGTCATATGAATTTTTTTATCAGTTTTAAATTCTCTTCGGAATTTAAAGATTATTCTCTTATTACTTTTATTTCGGACTTAACTTCCTTTATTGTACTATCTTTTAGTTCAAGCATAAAACCTGTGTTTCAAGACGTTTCTTACACACACACACACACATGTGCACACAAGACTCACTGCTTTTCCGAAAATAGACTTCAGTAAAATTTTCAAATCTGCCTACATAACTCCTACGAAAAAAAGTTTCAAGTGCAAGTATTCATAAGATTCTTGAAACAAGTGCGTTTTGAAAAAAATTAAAAAGAAAGACTAATAAACAGAACTCTCAAAAAGCTGTGAGAGAAAATATTTTGAGCCAGAAAGTCACGTAAAATGAAAAAAAATCTTTAGAACTCAAGTCATTCTGAGAAAAAACTCCAAAGCTAAGGGAAAAGCTTCTTCTAACTTTCTTAAGGTAGAAATTCCGCTGAAGATCTGATGAAAAAATCTTCAAATGAGTTGCAATGGAGTTGTAAGGTGTTTTTCTGCCAAAAGTCGACGGCTTTGAACAGGTAACAAACAACTAATCTCATTTTGCCAATCTTCATGTACTTTGAATTTAGAAGTCATTTTTTTTATTTGTTTTAGAAATTATGCAGTTCGCCGTATTTAAAAGAAAAATTGTCATAAGTTTTTCGGTAAATTGACGGTCGATGTGCTGAATGAATGAATACCTTGAACAACATTGCATAAAACGAACCATATCTTTGAAACAAAGTCAGATCTTTTTAGACATTTTGCCACGCTGACGAATTTCCGGCAAAAATTCCCATACAATTAAAAATCTTGGGATTATAAATGAGGCTAAGCAGAACCAGCAATTCTTTCAGGATAATGCAGAGCAAGGGAAGCGGTAAAAAGAGGCATGCTAGCTAATGCAACAAATCTGGAGGCAAAACGCCTGGCATTGAATGATGGTTGTTTGTCTTCAGAAGGCGTGGCTGGGGCCGAGCGTTGCTCTTTATGAGAGGAAACAATTTTAGGTTCCTGTTTGCAAAAGTAGCCCGGGGCACCTGAACAACTGCCTCTGAATAATGAGCCTTCGCGCCTTTGAAAGCGAGAAAAGGTCCAGCTTTTGGAGCCAGAGAACATTTATTTTCTGTCGGAATTACGACTACAAATGATGCTGAGGTGCGCTTTATCCATGCATAAATGTACGGGCCGCCGTGGCCCATTATCATGGAGGTGTATACAGTCTGAGAAATAAAAAGGAACCTTCAGCACACGGTGAAACACAAAATTTCCCTTCATAAACAGACTCTAACTTTTATTTTACTAGGAATCTTCAAGTTCCTACAAGCCGATTAACAAACAGAGGTACTCCATCCTGTACATAAACTGCAGATCACAAAGGTTAATATTATTAACCTTGATTTTCAAACTATATCCTTTATAATTAAATCAATGAAATCTCAAATTTGAATGGAATTATTGACTAGAATGGTATTTCAGTAAGCCTTTATTGAGCAAGGAATGATATAAAATAAAAATTACGACACGGAAAAGTATTTCATTTTTAACTATAAGCCTTGATTGGGTATTAAACCATTTGAAAAAAAATTAGGCTGGAATATTAGAACAAAATAACAAGCTCAGCAGTAAACTTTAAATTTAAATTAATAATTCCATGGTTTTACATACATGGTTGTTCATTCATTTATGCAACCCGTCAGGTTTTTAATTAACTTCAAATTTCGACTGTCTGGCCATGAAAATAATATTGGCATGATCACTTCAGCAGGCATGATCACAACTGATCCTTCTTCAATACGTTTACAGGGCCAATCATATGTTGACTTGAATATTGCCTGCGGTGAACAATCCTTTTGATAATAGACCACTAGTTTTCCACTAAGTGTATATTAAGGCTGTTGGAAAGCAAAAAATTAAAACTTAACTCTGAGTCTGAGATCTAATTGCATCGGACCGTTGAGTGGTGCTGGCAGATTTATGATCAGAAGCATTATCGTGCTGAAAATTTTATTTATTTTGTTAGTGGAGTTAGTTTTAAACCAAAAACACACACTACTTTGAATTTTTTAAAAGGCTCTTAATTGATTATCATATCCTCTTGAACTCGATAGGGGCTGCTAGATTACTTTCTTGTACTTGTACCCCAAACATCACTCCGCCGCCACCTTGATGACGGTGATGCTTCCTTTGTGGCTCACGGCCTCTCAGGCCTCAACTGATGACCACCCATGTGGCCTGACGGAGCAGGTAAATTGGTACTCATCATTACATTTCACAAGTACATCAATAAAAACTACATTTAGCGTCTACACTAGTAAAAATTGTATTTATTCATGATTAATCATGTCTATTTTCAAAAATTTTTAATTTGTTCTATCTCTTTTTTGTTATTTAAAACGTTTCCTGCGAAGAGACCCACCGATGACTACTTAAGATATTCTCATAATGCTGCTAACCGACATGCAGTCACTAACTCAATTTTTATAAATAATTAATGAAAGCTAAATGAATGCACTATTCAGTTCTTTTTTTTTAGTTTCAAAATTCCTTACTTCAATTAATTGGATATTTAAGTTGAATATTGAACTTCAATTTAACCCATTGCAAGAAACACGTTAAATTTATAAGAACAGGGTGCCTCCGAAGAAAAACCGTATCTACAAGTCTGTAATACTTGCATATTGCAATGCCGCTTAATCAGGAAGCATTTGGGGTTTGGAAAATTTCATTGCTTGCTGCATGAAGATGTTTAGAGATTTCGTGTCCCACTACGCCTAACTCGCACAGAAATTTTCGGTAAATCAAACTCAAGAGGCCCCTTCCTCTGTCGTTTTGCTCCTCTCATATTTTTTATTGCTCGTGGGTGTCGACAGATTTTACAATTATTAATAATGCATTCAATTTCTCTCCAGCATTTGAGGAATGTTAGTGTCTCGTACGAAACTTCCCATTTTGACTCTCAAACAGCAATGAGTAAAATCAACCCTTTCACCCGATGTTAATCCGTACACAAATGTTGGCATAAACGGCTTAAAAATTGAAAATATTATTTTCATAACTATATATATAGAGTTCTTTAAAAATCATGTCAAATATCATTTTGGCCAATCATCTGCACAGAATTGAGCTCAGTCATTTCTCGATAACAAATGAAAATTTGCATTATTGAGGCTAACTGACTGAATTTATGAAATTGAACGCACAGGACGATACTTTTTCGGTCCTACTGCTGTAGATACGCAGCGTAAGCATTGCAGATGTTCGGGTGGTACTTTGTCGGAGCAGAAACAAGGTAGTTCTTACGTGGTAAATATACTGCCACACCACTTATGAGATGCTTAAGTTTCTTCACAGCAGACAGACGACCGAACCGGAACTACACATTTTTAACATCAATTTAAAAAGACTGAAGTTCAATTTAAAAAAAACTCAAGTATAATTTTAAAAAGCTCAATTTCAATTCAAAAAATGTTCAAGTTCAATGTAAAAAACTAAATTTCGATCTAGAAAAGGCTCATTTAAATTTAAAAAAGCCGGGTTTATTTTAAAAAAGCTCGAATTGAATTTGTAAAAAGCGCAACTTTAATTTAAAAAATATCAAGTTAATTATTTCTGCCCTGCAAGCATTTATTTCAGGCTTTCGTCGCATCATTTGTGCGTCCTTATCATATTGAAAAACTTCAGTGAAAGTTATAATTTTATTTTAAAAATACTCCCTCCAACTGAAAAAGCTGCATACTGCATTAGATGGAGCATTAGGCTGTACATTCATGGACAATGTTCTGGTCTTGGAAGGAGTCCACTTTATTAAATTTATAAAACTGATTTCAGTTCTACGGTATATATCTTATTTTTTTCTCCTTCTTGAATCTCCTTCATTTAAGATTTGTCACTTTAACAGGTTTTTCTTAGAATTTGTTGATCACTCAGACTCCCTATTGAAATTCTGAGCCTTTTACAGAGCGTTTTCAGGCAGTTATAGGCCAAGAGATAGTCGTTTTCAAGCAGTAAATTAGCCCTTTTCGGTGCAAATGTCGCTTATTTTAAGCCCTGTTAAACGGCTATTTCTAGGCATCGAAACGGCTAAGGCAACGGCCATTTTGGGCTTCTCTACTGCTTGAACGAGGCTAGAGGTTGTCGAAAAAGTCTTGAAAACGACTATCTCTTGGCCCGAAAACAGCCATTGACTTGACCTATAAAACGCCGTTTGAATGAAGGGCCCTTTTCAAGCCCTAATAGGCCAAGTATAGGTAGGAGTCGGTGTGAAGTCGTGGTTTTTGGCCCTTGTATGCTGTTTTCGACCTTTTACGACTAATTTACTACCTGAAAAGGGCGATAATTTTCAATTGGGCTCATTTCGTTTTCAAGACAAAAATATTTACCCCCTTATTAAGTAGCTGCCCTTATCTACAACACTGCTCTACGAAATAGCATGATAAGTCGTAAACAATGTTCCACGAACTTCTGGTTGTCATTAGTTAAAAACTAGAATTCTTTACGATTGTCAACAGAATATATTTTTTATTTTCTCGTACCAGTACTTTGATTATGGTACACATATGTTTGCAAATCAGAAGAGGTTTTCGGTTGTGCAACATGGTAGATTTGAGAACGCTCACCGCGGTAATTGAAGGAACGGATACGACGCAGTATATGTGAGAACGTTTTCCTAGTAGACGTGAAAATAAACTGTATATAATATATGAGCAGAATTTAATTTATTAATTCATTAGACAGAAGAAGGGGGAATGCAACTTGCAGTTAATTTCAACTCTTAAGCATTGCTTTCTATGAAAAGTTTCAAGAAGTCGATCTAAAAACGTATCGTGTAGTGAACAAAAGGGCGCACCACTAGATATGAGAACGGGCTTCAGAGCAGACACAAGAACATACTGCATGGGAAATATGAAAACAAACTACCTCGTAAATGTGAGAACGCACTCCATAGCAAACACAGGAACGTATCACGCCGTAGGTACTCAGCCAAAATCACTTAACACAAACTGGAAAACTTTGAACACCATGTCTTACACGTCCATATTATTTTTCTCAGCAGCACAGTTCCGCAGTGAATGCAAGAGCGACCTCATATTCACCACGTAGCTATGATTAATTTTCTATGTGTCGACATTTCTTAACGGCACCGCAGTGTTAATATACTGAATAAATACCTGAATAAAAAATATGAGTAAACGTTTCATTTTGAGACGATTTGTCAAACAAAACATTGCAAAATTTGCATTTTCTAATACTTTTTAGTACACAATGATCCAAGTCATTTACCACGACCCAAAAAAAATTAGTTTCAAATTTGAGCGAAGGAAAGTTAGCATTTCCTATTACTTTTGAAGCGATATTCTACAACTCGAATGTTTGTCTAGCTCACAATGTCGACCGACGGCTCAGACGCCGTAACTGATTGCTATTAAATATGAGAGTGAATATTTTCCGTGCCCTGCAAAACATTCATTTTACTTCAGCAGAGCCGGAATTGCAGCGGACGATTATTGCCACACGACGGATGCATTATTTGCGAATGTGACGACAATAAATTTGTAAGGCATTTCAAATTACGTGACGGGAATTCACGTTATTCTTTAGACTGAGCCAGAAAAGAACATTAGAGAAGGGTGGGGATGGAAACACATCGAGGTGTGAGATATGCAATAAGCGACCTACGCTCCGGTAGGCCTATACCAAAGAATGCAGGGACCTTTAATAAATTCTGTAGGCCTAAGCCGATAGAATGGGAACCCGAGCGTTTCAATATTTGGGACCGCCATGTCAAAAATGCGACTCTTAGGAATTTTAAACGTGATTTGAAAAGGGGAAAGTGAGGGGAAGTGGAGCATTAACTGCCTGATGCTTCTGTGCCGTGCGGACGTAGTGCGCACTTATAATTCGAATGTAGAGTTTTATTTCATACGCCTGAAAAGGAGAAGAGCATTCATTTACCACTTCTCAGAAAAATGCATATGATGAGGAAATGAGCTTGATGATGTGTTTCTTTGTATTATTTGTATAAATACAGTACGATGATGAAATACAGTTGTGTGGCGATGAAATACAGTCGTATGCTGATGAAATACAGTAAAAAAATGATGAAATAGCCATATGATGATGAAATACAGTCCTATGATGGTGGAATAGTCATATGACGATGAAATACAGTCATATGGCGATGAAATACAGTCATATGACGATGAAATACAGTCATATGACGATGAAATACAGTCATATGACGATGAAATACAGTCATATAACGATGAAATACAGTCATATGACGATGAAATAAAGTCATATTACGATGAAATACGTCATATGACGATGACATACAATCATGTGACGATGACATACAATCGTGCGATGAAATACAGTCGTGTGATGAAATACAGTCATAAAACGATGAAATACAGTAGTAAGACGATGAAATACAGTCGCGTGACGATGAAATACAGTCGTGTGAAGATATACATTTGAATGTTGTAACGTACAACTCATTGTAGGAAGTCTTGTTCTGCCGTTCTGTAACGTATTAAATACCTGATAAGATTAACGTCATATGTAAAAATTTGATCAGGATTTGTTGCCATGATAAATGGGGTATATGATGTATTTAGCGTTCGAAATGAAGAAATTACATAGTATTTTGCAGCCGATAATTTCGTGGGAATAATTTATTCGTCAACATTTTTAGTTATATTCACTAAAGTTATTGCTGATATGTCATTCTAGTCATCAGACATACTAGTCATCAGATAAACCAGTAACTAGATATACTAGTCGTCAGACATACTAGTCATCAGACAAACCAGTCATCAGACAAACCAGTCATCAGACAAACCAGTCACCAGACACACTATTCATAAGACAAACCCGTCATCAGACAAACCAGTCATCAGACAAACTAGTCATCAGACAAACTAGTCATCAGACAAACCATTCATCAGAAAAACCAGTCATCAGACAAACTAGTCATCAGACAAACTAGTCATCAGACAAACCAGTCATCAGACAAAACAGTCATCAGACAAACCAGTAATCAGACAAACTAGTCATCAGACAAACTAGTCATCTGACAAACTAGTCATCAGACAACCCAGTCATCAGACAAACTAGTCATCAGACAAACTAGTCATCAGACAAACTAGTCATCAGACAAACTAGTCATCAGACAAACTAGTTCTCAGACAAACTAGTCATCAGACAAACCTGTCACCATTCATACTAGTCATCAGACAAACCAGTCATCAGACAAACTAGTCACCAGACAAACTAGTCATCAAACAAACTAGTCATCAGACAAACTAGTAATCAGACAAACTAGTCATCAGATAAACCAGTCATCAGACAAACTAGTTATCAGACAAACCAGTCATCAGACAAACTAGTCATCGGACAAACTAGTCATCAGACAAACCAGTCATCAGACAAACTAGTCATCAGACAAACCATTCATCAGACAAACCAGTCATCAGACAAACCAGTCATCAGACAAACTAGTCATCAGACAAAATAGTCATCAGACAAACCATTCATCAGACAAACCAGTCATCAGACAAACCAGTCATCAGACAAACCAGTCATCAGACAAACCAGTCATCAGACAAACCAGTCATCAGACAAACCAGTCATCAGACAAACCAGTCACCTTTCATACTAGTCTTCAGACAAACCAGTCATCAGACAAACCAGTCATCAGACAAACCAGTCATTAGACAAACCAGTCATCAGACAAACCAGTCATCAGACAAACCAGTCATCAGACAAACCAGTCATCAGACAAACCAGTCATCAGACAAGCCAGTCATCAGACAAACCAGTCACCATTCTTACTAGTCATCAGACAAACTAGTCATCAGACAAACCAGTCATCAGACAAACTAGTCATCAGACAAACTAGTCATCAGACAAACCATTCATCAGAAAAAAACAGTCATCAGACAAACTAGTCTCCAGACAAACTAGTCATCAGACAAACCAGTCATCAGACAAACTAGTCATCAGGCAAACCAGTCATCAGACAAACCAGTCATCAGACAAACTAGTCATCAGACAAACCATTCATCATACAAACCAGTCATCAGACAAACCAGTCATCAGACAAACCAGTCTCCATTCATACTAGTCATCAGACAAACCAGTCATCAGACAAACCAGTCATCAGACAAACCAGTTATCAGACAAACCAGTCATCAGACAAACCAGTCATCAAACAAACCAGTCATTAGACAATCTAGCCATCAGACAATCTAGCCATCAGACAAACCAGTCATCAAACAAACCAGTCACCATACAAACCAGTTACAAGACAAACCAGTCAGCAGACAAACCAGTCACAAGACAAATCAGTCATCAGACAAACCAGTCATCAGACAAACCAGTCGCCAGACAAACCAGTCACAAGACAAGCCAGTCACCAGACACACTAGTCTTCAGACAAACCAGTCACCAGACACACTAGTCATCGGACAAACCAGTCACCAGACACACTAGTCACCAGACACACTAGTCATCAGACAAACCAGTCACCAGACGCACTAGTCATCAGACAAGCCAGTCATCACCGACTATATTCACGCGCAGCGGTAACGTGAGGCGGTGCGAGGCCTGGTATGGCAGAGGCCTGGTATGGCAGGGGCCTGGTATGGCAGGGGCCTGGTATGGCAGGGGCCTGGTATGGCAGGGGCCTGGTATGGCAGAGGCCTGGTATGGCAGAGGCCTGGTATGGCAGAAGCCTGGTATGGCAGGGGCCTGGTATGGCAGGGGCCTGGTATGGCAGGGGCATGGTATGGCAGAGGCCTGGTATGGCAGAGGCCTGGTATTGCAGGGGCCTGGTATGACAGGGGCCTGGTATGGCAGGGGCCTGGTATGGCAGGGGCCTGGTATGGCAATGGCCTGGTATAGCAGGGGCCTGGTATGGCAGGGGCCTGGTATGGCAGGGGCCTGGTATGGCAGGGGCCTGGTATGGCAGGGGCCTGGTATGGCAGGGGCCTTGTATGGCAGGGGCCTGGTATGGCAGAGGCCTGGTATGGCAGGGGCCTGGTATGGCAGAGGCCTGGTATGGCAGGGGCCTGGTATGGCAGGGGCCTGGTATGGCAGGGGCCTGTTATGGCAGGGGCCTGGTATGGCAGGGGCCTGGTATGGCAGGGGCCTGTTATGGCAGAGGCCTGGTATGGCAGAGGCCTAGGATGGCAGGAGCCTGGTATGGCAGGGGCCTGGTATGGCAGGGGCCTGGTATGGCAGAGGCCTGGTATGGCAGGGGCCTGGTATGGCAGGGGCCTGGTATGGCAGGGGCCTGGTATGGCAGAGGCCTGGTATGGCAGGGGCCTGGTATGGCAGGGGCCTGGTATGGCAGGGGCCTGGTATGGCAGAGGCCAGGTATGGCAGGGGCCTGGTATGGCAGGGGCCTGGTATGGCAGGGGCCTGGTATGGCAGGGGCCTGGTATGGCAGGGGCCTGGTATGGCAGAGGCCTGGTATGGCAGAGGCCTGGTATGGCAGAGGCCTGGTATGGCAGAGGCCTGGTATGGCAGGGGCCTGGTATGGCAGAGGCCTGGTATGGCAGAGGCCTGGTATGGCAGGGGCCTGGTATGGACTGGACAGACACACTGGACAGACCGTGGACTGGACAGACACACAACACAGCTAGCGCCAGCCAGCGCGCTCAGCGTCGCCGCAACCGTTCAAAACTGAACCAAAACATTGCGAGTCTGCAAAAGCGTTGCAGAAATGCTATTTCTATTCTCACTGTCTGAATTTGGTTGTATTTTGTGCTGCTGAGCTGGCCGTGGCGCTGTGGTGGAGCTCTCTGTGTCTGCACATGTCAGGACAGGGTGAGGGCAACACGTCAGCACACGGTATGGCATCGTGATGATTTGAACAGAATGTGCAGAGGTTGTGAAACAAACGAACAGGCAAATATGAGCGAGAAAGAAAGTTATTGTAATAAAATGGAAATTTTCAGCAGTTTTTCCATCATGAGCTAAAAGCATACGTCAGAAAATTTGGTCAAGGAAACGGTTACAATTTCAGTATTCTTTCGTACGCGTAGAAAAAATTTGTAAATTTCTTCCTCGTTCCATTTACCAAGTTTTACGGGCGAACGTTATGACGTAGTGGGGTGAAAATATCCATTATGAAATAGTAGAGGTGAACATGTCACCCGTTACGACATGGTGTGGGTGAACATGTCACCCGTTACGACATGGTGTGGGTGATCATGTCACCCGTTACGACATGGTGTGGGTGAACATGTCACCCGTTACGAAATGGTGAGGGTGAACATGTCACCCGTTACGAAGTGGTGAGGGTGAACATGTCACCCGTTACGACATGGTGTGGGTGAACATGTCACCCGTTACGAAATGGTGAGGGTGAACATGTCACCCGTTACGAAATGGTGAGGGTGAACATGTCACCCGTTACGACATGGTGTGGGTGAACATGTCACCCGTTACGAAATGGTGAGGGTGAACATGTCATCCGTTACGAAATAGTGAGGGTGAACATGTCACCCGTTACGAAATGGTGAGGGTGAACATGTCACCCGTTACGACATGGTGTGGGTGAACATGTCACCCGTTACGGAATGGTGAGGGTGAACATGTCACCCGTTACGAAATGGTGAGGGTGAACATGTCACCCGTTACGACATGGTGTAGGTGAACATGTCACCCGTTACGAAATGGTGAGGGTGAACATGTCACCCGTTACGACATGGTGTGGGTGAACATGTCACCCGTTACGAAATGGTGAGGGTGAACATGTCACCCGTTACGAAATGGTGAGGGTGAACATGTCACCCGTTACGAAATGGTGAGGGTGAACATGTCACCCGTTTCGACATGGTGTAGGTGAACATGTCACCCGTTACGAAATGGTGAGGGTGAACATGTCACCCGTTACGACATGGTGTGGGTGAACATGTCATCCGTTACGAAATGGTGTGGGTGAACATGTCACCCGTTACGACATGGTGTGGGTGAACATGTCACCCGTTACGACATGGTGTGGGTAAAAATGTCACCTGTTACACCATGTAGATGAACGTTGAACATGTCAACACATGCTACATTTTGCGTTTTTACAGGTACAGTTGCAGCTGTATGTTAGAGGCAATTCAAGTCGTAATAATAGTTACAGTTATGTACAGTTTTACGTCCAGATGTAGGTGCGATTACTGGCGAGCTAACTGCTACAAATACAGGTGTTATGACTGTAATTAAAAGTTCATTTGATTTTAAAATAGCAAAAATAGTAAAAACTACACGTGTTTGTGTGACTTTGTTAAAATTGAAACCTGCGCCTGTTATGACAGACTCAATTTCGGGGGCAATTTCAGGTGTTATATTAGCTATAATTGAAGTTGCCGCAGCAGAAACAATTACAGATGCAATCACGGGCAGAAATGCAGTCGATACTGCTACAACTAATGAAGGTACAGATGTTATCTCGTCAATCGATGCGACTGCAGCGGGCAAAATAGTTGCAGTTACAGGCTCAAAATTAGCTGCAACAAGCGCAATTATAAGCACAAACATAACAGGTATAGCAGGTGAAATTTACAATTGCATCAACAGATGCTGTTGCCGCTACAACAGGTGTATTTACAGGTGGATTTCAGCCGCAACAACAGAGACATTTGGAACTGCACTAACAGATACAGTTGAAGCTGCATCAAGAAGTTCAATTACAGATTTAGTTACATTTGCTGCTGAAACAATCAACATCCGAGGAATACTGCTGCAACACGTGAAATTGCTAATGTAGCTGCCACTGCAACAACTGGTGCAGCTGCAACTGTAGTAAAAAATGCCATTACAGTTGCTGCAACAAATGCAATTACTGTTGCAGCAACAAATGTAACTGCAGTTGTAACATCAGGTGCAATTGAAAGTGCAGTTTTGCAGCTGCAACAAGAGGTACAGTTCCAGCTACAGCAACAAGTGCAATTACAAGCGCAATTACAGGTGCAGTTAGAGCTGCAATTACAGGTGCTGCAGCAGCGTGTCTGAGAGGCCGCTAAATCCTGCCGCTGGCAGAGAAGCATCGCCCCAATCTGGCGACTTCCGCTGCCGGGATTTAGATCTGCACACAGCCGGGGTTGAGCTCCTGATTTCTTCTCAAGATGACTTTCCGCTCGTGGCCCCTTAACCGTGATAAGCTATGGTTGTCTGTGCTTTGGACTGCTAGTGACTAAAAGGAAATAAATGTAAACTCGTTTTGCTGTGGATTGGTTCTAAGGTTCTGAAATACGAAATAGTTTTGGAAATATTACTTTGTCTTTAATTGGTTCTTAGCTTCTGAAAAACAAAAAAGTTCTGAAAATAATGTTTTACCTGGAATTAATTTCAAGCTTCTGGAATACAAAACAAATCAGAAATTGATATTTTGCCTTCAATTGATTCTAAGCTTCTGTAATACTAAATGGTTCCGCAAATATTGCATGTTATGTTACTGTTAACGCCAAAATTCTTTTGACGTCATTGGTACTCATGTCAAAATATTTTTTCACCATTCGTCAATTAAATGAGTAAGTGTTATTTTCTCTAAATGGAGTAGCCCTTAATGAGAAGAGCATCGTACAAACAGAAGGTACACCCCTGCAGTTCTCCCTTGACTGGTCTGCATGCAGTTTACATGCAGTGCAAGCTAAATAGCTGCTGTGTTTCGTTCATTGTTATTAGATTTTGTTTTGAATGTAGTTCTTTGGGGGATAAATCAACTCAGAGATTGTTTAAAAATTATCGTCATTCAATTTTATGTTGCATATTACGGAAGCGGGATTTTTTGCGATCGTCAGTGTTTACTTTTGCGAAAAAAAATTCAAGTTTCATGTTTTGCATTTTTTTCCTTAAACTAGATAGTCTCGAATTCCGAGACGAACTTCTGAAATGTTAGTATTTATTGCACAAAGCTGTACGCTCCAAATGCTGTATTAGAACTGAAAATTAGGGTTTGCAATCATTAATACGTTTCTGCTACTTGAATTTCTCAAGTATCCGAGCGAGCAGCTACTCTGTATCGCCCGATTACGTTCACAACCTTCAAAAATAGGGCACTGATGCTTAGAATTGTGTTCCACTAGCGTTATTCCGTATTTCTCGATGATGAACATTTTGTCAGATAAGATTATAGCGGACAACTAGACACGATATTCGTTTATTTTGTGATCGTATCGTACGAGATTGTCGAGACGCAGCCAAGCGAGAGCCGATCTCGGTAGCTGACAATCACGACTTGAAAAGCGTGGATGTGAACCAACGCTCTACTGCGGCATTCTGACGAACGCTCGTATCTTCTGCAGAATTTCTCAGTCTCCTTTGAGACCTCGTATGTTGTTGCTTCGTTCTTAATTGATTAATTATGAACACGACGGTGCAGTTCTCGTAGAGAATACTTCAACTCATGGTATTTACCTCGCGATAGTTGATATGTTGTGTATTCCAATATTGTGTAGAAGCCGTACTACGCTTCTGAAATACCCTGACCTCAATTTCCGGCCTCGCTGGGAATTCAGAATGTCTAATTTTGCGCAGAATATATTGCTGTATTAATTAGCAGTAACTTCCCAATGGTACGAAAATCATTCAAATGATTCTCTCCACTTCATCTTAAAAACTGGCTAGGCAATCGGTCAGCAGCGTTGTGAAATTCATCATTAATAGATAATGGCGAATAATAACAGAAATTGCGATTATCGAAAGATTTATTACATGTATGACATCGCCGTTTCGTAATTGCTGGAGTTACCCCTGAACAGGAAAAAACATACTAGGATATAAGTCTTTCCTCCGCATTCGCACACGAGAACGGCCGACGAAAGGTCCATTTTTAGTGATAGAATGTTTCTCTTCCCTGGTCTCTCCATCAAATCTTATCAATACGTCGAGACAGCTTCCCTGTATCAACTTTCCAGCCAGAGTGCCTAAACTTGCTCTGTTTTTTTGAGAGTTCATTGAAAATTTTACTTTGACAGTTGCGCTTGCAGTCAGGCTAAGAGCTAGTAAGTAGTCTTCACAGCCAGTTCTTTTATTATACAAATAAAATGGCGGCAGCCCATAGCGTGGCTATTAACATTAATGGCCACCAAAAAATTACTAGTCAGTGACTTTAAACCCCTAAGAAGATTTATTTCTACATCAGTTCGAAGACACTTAAACTCCTGCCGTCCTCGAGCTTCTTTTCATTTCTGTGGCGATTAAAGTGAGAAAAGCAAGGAGTCACAAATTACTTGCGCGCAATACACAAACTTTTTCAGTCTACCGCCCGAATTTTGAGGAGACATCTCATAGTTCTTCGTCACACAAGTAGAAATAGTAGGAAATGTGGAGAAGGTTGTTTCTTTTTATTTCGTTCTTAAGACTCTCAACTTAGTTTGCATTTACTATTTATCAATCTATCAATCTATAATTAATTAATTATCAATCTATTTATCAATCAATCAATCTATTATTATGCCTCGTATGGCTTATCTATTTGTACACCTCTGATGGTTTGTCAATTAGTGCTCCTCGTATGGAACTTTTGTTTTAGGATGTTCTATATTAAGAAACTTTTTAAAACCCAATATGTAGGCATGTATCTCATGTGGCAGCTTGGAAAATAAACGTTTTTCTTTTCTTTTTTCTTTTCTTTTAAGCGTAATATGTGGTTTACAAAGTTGAACCACTTATTCGATATTTCGATGTCCGTAGAAAGATGCCTAATTGAGTATCATGAATCGTAAGGATGGGATTGTGGATGGCGAAACATATTCAATCATTCTACAATGATATTAGTGTCACCTATAAAAATGAAATAAATTCAGAGCTGTGCATGTCATGCAAATAAAGAACGTAAAAGAAAACATCCTAAAACATTACATTTCATACAACAACTTTACGGAATAGCACCCCAAAACTCTCAATAAAATTTTATGACGGCCTAAGGCATTTAATTTCATTTTATTCCTTGAATTTTACGATAAGTAACTATTACAGTGAACAGAATGGACACTTGCTGACGCACGAAAATTGGTTAAAAGTGTCAGACGACTTCTGTGGAGTATTTCTAAACTCTCCTTAGCATCCCCCCGAGTCCAGCATAACGAGACTCTTGACTGCAGTTTCCCCTGTCACCTGCTAAATCACCCGCTCTTTTAAGGCCGAAATAATTAAATCTTCTCGACAACATGAAAAATGCCGCGTCCTTATTGCTTAAAATTCGCCTGAAGAATGAGGACAAATGTTGAGGCCTTGGCTCGGTTTTTGGAGCCACTTCAGGGCTCGAGCTTTAGCTCAGATGGAGAATTTCAACCTTATGCCAGTCTGTTCTCATCTGGCAAGATTTTCAGAGGAACGCGTTAGCATTTTAGCGATTTAGAAGGCTTAAAATTTTCAGGTTCCCGGCGACATGAATCTCCACCTAGAGATGAGTTCCAGAAACGCTGTCTCTTGAGGGGTATTATTGCGCATTGTTCTACGTGATAAGGCTTACCCTTTGAAAATTTAAGCACCGATTAGAAGAAAGGATCAAAGAAATGGGAAATAACAAACATTGAGTTTATATTCATCATTCGCTCTTCTTTTACTCAAATAAGCCTTCTGTACACTTGCGCACTGGCAATTCACCATCTGTGAAAATTTCAACCCGAGTAGCGAGCTGAAGAAGATGCTGATATTGCAAGCATAAATACTCATGGCTGTAGATAGCGTTTTAGACTCTATATAGCCTTGACATCTGTGCCAATAAGAAATAGTGATTATTTGCTGGAACAATATTACATACGAATAATTTATGCCCCGTATTCCTAAACTTTCACTTATGTTCCTGAATCTTTTTTTTTCTTGCGCGTGCTTCGAGCTGCCTATTTTTAGAATTATTCATGCACGGCTTGGACTAGACGCTGAGTTTATTTTAAATTGCCAAATTCTATCACCACTTCGAAAGTAGAACGGGGCGCAAAATATTCTTTGGAATATTCTTTGATAGAATTTTTTGAAGTTAAGTGTAGGATCCATGTGTCGGCTAACAGAATTTTTTTATTTGTTATAAATGGATTCATTTTATCTTCTTTATTGGCAAAATGCCTTCAATCTGTGCATAGATATTTTTACATTGGTCATGCGCTTTAGAATAAAAATTAGTTCATCGAGGTTTTGCGAAAAAATTAAATGCCACATAGGAATTATAAGTTATTTAACTGTGATTGAATAAGTATTTAAGTGAATAAGTTATTTTATTACTACGTTTTCTTTTTACATTTATGCTACGAGATTTAACTAACGATGAAATTTTGGAGAGTCATCAACGTTGAGTAAACACGCAAATTCTTATAAAAAATCCTCGTTTTAGAACGCCTTCGTTGCGGTTAAAGGAGGCTTGAACTGACGTCTAATCTAACCTTAATTAAATATTTATTTTCTTCACACCGACCGAGAAGACGCGACCTGAACCCGGTCACAGAGCCTGCCTTATAATGAGCACGGCTGCCATCTCGCTAATCCTTATTATTTACTCTTAGTCGTTAGCCTGTAGTTAATTTGTGGCCAGTTTTAGTCTCCGGTGGCGCCTGTGATAAAAACACTGTCTGCACTCAGCATCAGCACGAAAAAACGGAGGCTCTGACGCTCATGACACGAAAACGTTTGTATAGTTTTGGGGAGCTCTCAACGCAAGTATTTGCATAAGCGTGCAGCGATGCGTAATGTTTGTTAAATTATAAACATTATGCATGGCATCATCACACTATAAGCAATCGCAAACATGCAAAGAAAAATAATAAATCAACGCTATAGCGCAAATATTTCAAACTATTTGAAATGTTTTTGAGCACTCGCGAGCTCCAATCTTTAACTAGATTTTAAAGTTCAAGTTCGTGAGTTTAGAAAAAAGTAGAAGCCGTAAAACTAAATATCAGTCTGAGATAATTAGCTCGCCGATTGTCTTTTGTGTGAGCATAGTGGCTCACAGTCTACTTCTTTATGGCTTGTGAATTGGTGGCTTACAGTCTACTTCTCTACGGCCTTGTGGATTGGCGGCTTACAGTCTACCTCTCTATTGCCTTGTAGATTGATAGCTCACAGTCTACCTCCCGATTGCCTAGTGGTTGATGGCTCACAGTCTACCTCCCGATTGCCTAGGGGTTGATGGCTCACATCTACCTCCCGATTGCATAGTGGTTGATAGCTCACAGTCTACCTCCCGATTGCCTAGGGGTTGATGGCTCACAGTCTACCTCCCGATTGCCTAGTGGATTGATGGCTCACAGTCTAACTCCCGATTGCCTAGTGGTTGATGGCTCACAGTCTACCTCCCGATTGCCTAGTGGTTGATGGCTCACAGTCTACCTCCCGATTGCCTTGTGGATTGATGGCTCACAGTCTACCTCCCGATTGCCTAGTGGATTGATGGCTGTCTACCTCCCGATTGCCTAGTGGATTGAAGGCTCAAAGTTGACGCGGCTAAAATCAAGCGAGTCATTCTGTCAGGCCTCCAAAAACCTTCAACGCCCCCAGCTCTGCGGAGAAGCTGCATCGCGTGCGCACTGCATTTTACGTAAAAAGGAACTGCACCTTCGGTGCAAAAAAGCTACGTAATGGGCATAAAAAATTCCAAAGTCTTCCCGCCAAGAAAGTAAAAGACGTCCCATAAACGGTCGTTGGGGCTGCCCCTTCCTTGGCGCCTAGCGTGCCGCGCCTCACTCTCTGCACTGGTGACCGTATGAAAATTTAGAGCCGTTCTGAGTCTTGCTCCGACCTCCAGCTCGAGAAACTTTAGATTTTTACGATGGAGATCGCCGTAAAGACAAATTAAGAGCGCGTGGCCTAAGTTAAGATCAACATAAAAGTCACTGGTGAATGATGAGGAGGTACTTTCCTCTCCGTAAAGTCCCGAACGCGATAAATGGGTAAGTAATAATGGTAATCATTACTCTGGAACATTTTGATAACTTCATGCTTCTTTTTACTGGCGTACCCGAAATGCCCGCAAGGGAGCTGTATGGTCGGTAATGCAATTTATAGCAAACTATCAGTGCATTTTTTTTGCGCAAAAATTCAAAATACAAAAAGACGTGATCATTCAATCCGGGTTTTCACTGAGTTTGTATACTTTACTTCGAGGCTTTGAATACGATTTAATCATTCCTATAATCTTGAGCGCACAATGCATGTTTGTTTTTGTTTTAATTAAATTTGCTGGATCACACGTATGAAGCAAAGGCAATAAAGGCCACACTAATAGTTATGGTACAATGGTGGGCAGTGAACAAGGCACTGGAGCTGGGATGCTAGAAGCACCTTTCTGTGAATAGTCATTGTGATATTTTAGGTTTCTTCTGTTTGGATCCGTGAAGAAACCAAATGTGCGCTCTGCTTGCTTTTTTGTGTGAATGGTTTGCTTTGTGTACGGGAGGGGGCTGACGTGTAATATTGCCTATGCTATTGTTGTGAAAAAAGTAATGAAAGAAGAACGTTTTTTTTTCGAACGGTCGATTCATAAAGCGTAATACATTAGTTTTTAAACAAGCATAGACATGATGATAGCCACGTCAATGATTGAACAGAAGCTTGAGAGAAAAACATAAAAATGTATTCATTTGGTAGGGTAAAGTTTAAAAAAGCTAATAAATGCTGTCAATAGTGGGTGAAAAAAACAGACTATGAAACTGACGAAAAATGCCTCCACTTACATTGTGACATGAACTCAGGCTTCTTCTGTAGCCTTTGATATCGTTGGGAACTTAATGAGTTAAAGTAAATGATTTCGCCCCCAAAACAGAAATTTGAAGTTATTTTTGCGCTCATACACATCAACAAGTACCTTGTTACAACACAGCTTGTAGAGCTTGCTTTACCACAAAATAAACAAGGGAAATTTCCTACGAAAATAATGTTGGCACAAAAGATTCGTGAGAGACAGAAACGAAGAAGAGTTGCAGCGCAAAGCATTTCACTATACGAGTAGAACCATGAAATGAACAATTACGCAGATGAGCCAGCCTCTCAACGCTATTTGCTATACATTGATGGTATTAATTTGCAATCTGATGCTTTCTAATTGCACTCCGCCAGGCGATGGCGGTCTTCAAATTATGCTAAAGTAATCAGCACTTAAACGAAGATTTTATTTGTTCTTAGTCATTGCTGGCTCGTTTCAGAGATAGATTATAAACATAGAAACAAAGTTGAGTGAGGTTCGAGAGCGTCCAAAATAGAGAAATTCATAGTTCAAGTCTTTTCGCCTTTTGCCTTCCGTTCAAAATTTCTCATTTACTCATCATTAGTGGAATACAACAAACAACGCTTGAGTTTGGAAGTACCAATATGAGATAGTGGTAAAGATACCAAGCTAATAGGTGACATAAAAATACAACATGTAGAGTAAGAACGAAAGTCCTTGGCTTTGCAATTTTGCATTAACTCGTGTGCATGTACGCATAATATCATCTCCCATATTAGAAATCCAATCGGATAACGCAAAATGGCGTTCTAATTTGGCCTCGAATTTTTCCATTGATTGAAGGATTTTCATAGTATGGAAAAAATTTCCACAGCAAGAACGGTGGCTTGTTAAGATATAATTTCTCTGATTTGGCTTAGGTCTCGTTACAATGAAAGGAAGGAATCTTACAAGATCAGCACTGCTATGAGGAGGCACATTTAAAGAGGAGAATACGCGTAGGCCTGTGTTAGAGAAGAACTTTTCTTAAAAAAGGGGTCCAGCTAAGTTTATTTAGCAGAGGAATTGCATGATTGCTCATCTTGAATTTACCTTTTGCACACAACCTTAGCTGCAAGACTCTTACATTTTTGTAACGCTTTTTGAAAATATACTTTAGAGATATATCTCTCTAGACTATAGGACTGCACCAGTCAAGACGGTATGACTCAGTGGAATGTTTATTTATTTTATTTATTTATTTAAAAAAAAAATTATTAAATTTTATTTTTAAATTTTAAATTTAAATTTTATTTTTAAAATTTATTTTCCTTGCAGCATACTTCCCTTACGTTGAAATAACATTAGGGTTCCGAAATTTCTGGTGCATGTTCTCTCCACGTGAAACTTGAAGGATATATTTAGATAATAATAAATGGCCTAATCTATATTTTTCCTACATAAAGGATATATTTGATAATTTCATAGCTATTGAAACGAGTTAGTAATCTTAAAATAGCATCTTTGAATCTGAAAATAACACACTTTATTTACTATGGGTTTAGTTTCATACGACCATGTAGGCCATACAATGATTTTAGGTTGCTTAAGAGTCTTCCTGTGTTTAGCTACGTCTTCATGATTCAGCCTCCGAACTTGTAATAACAATTTGAATATCATTTGCATGCATAGAAATTCTTCCAAATTTAAGGACAAAGAATACTGCACGGATAGGTATCATATTTAATAGAATTTAACGAAGGTAAATTTAAAATAGCTGAATTAGTCAATTTTAAACGTTTCGGAGACCAGCTCCGTCTTCAGTGAGTCTGAAAACATAAAAACCAAAATTTGTTAGTTCATGACAACAGTAAGAAAAGTGACAAAGTGATAGGTAAGAAAAAAAATCTGTACAAAAATTTCTAAAGGATATGAACTATTAGCATTATTTAAAGGTGGCTTCTCTTTTGCAATGTGAAGGGATTCTAAAATGCGCAAATCTAACTCGTTAGGTGCAGGGCATAAAATAGAAAAATTGTCCTCGGAAATACGGCTGCTACACTGTTCGGTATGAAGGCGGATTGATGAATGAGGAGGTTGAGCTAAAGGTCTCCCGATACGAAAGCTAACTCCGCGGTGCAGGGCGATCCTAACGTAAAAAGGCAGCGTCGTCATTCCGACGTAGCCAGACATACACTGTACACAACTAAATTTATATACCAGAGATGCCCGCATCCGCTTAGGAATCCTATCTTTGTACCGAAAGAAAGAACCAACTCGCAGCAGATTCACAGTAATTACATTTAATTTTACCGCAGGAAAATGGTGTTTAAAAAGGTTTTCAATATCCCGGGACATCTTGCTCGTAAAATCACAAACATATGGAAATACACAGTAGACCTGTTGCACGGAATCGGCGACATCGTTAATACCTGAATATTTCTTGGCTAAATTTTTTTAATACGAGCATGAACAATTGAGGAAGAGAATCCGTTTTTAAAAGAAAAATGAGACTAAAAAATTAAATTCAGCATGCATATCCACAAAACTAGAACAAATGTTATAGGCACGATTTAACAAGGTTTTAATCGCATTAATTTTAAATCTATAGCTACAGTTGCTGTAAAAACTTATGCCCAATCCAGTAAAGGTAGCCGTACGAAAAACTGAAGAAGTGCATGAAAGCTTTACCTACTCGAATAATTTTTGAGTCCAAAAAAGATAACGAGCCATTATTCTCAATTTCGATTGTAAATTTTATTGATGAATGTTTCTCATTCAAATGGTCCCTGAACATTTGAGCATGACTTGGATCACGAAACAACAAAAACGTGTCATCAATGTAACGGCGATAAAATTCTGGTTTAAATTCCACAGGACAATCGGCCAGCCATTTTTGTTCCCAGTGACACATGAAAATATGTGCAAATGTGGGTCCTAACGGAAGACCCATGCCCAGGTCTTCTATTTGTTTATACATATTACCAGCAAACACAAATATGGAGTTCATAACAGACAGTTCGAGAAGCGTCTTAAAATAAGATTTGCCTAGGCCTAAAACTGTATCAGTAGGCAAAGCAAACAAGGAATTTATAATTATTTCGATGGTTTCTGCGAGTGGAATGTTTGTGAATAAACTTTTAATATCAAATGAAGCCATAGTCACTTTATCAGCATTTCGACACGATTTGATCTCGTTAACAAATTGAGTTGAGTTACCAAGAGTATATTTATTTACAGTCAAAGGATTTAACACATGTACTAGAAATCGTGCTAAGTTAAAACTAGGCGTATTAACTGCAGCAAAAACAGGACGAAATTGAAATTCAGATGGAAAGTCTAATTTATGGATTTTCGGCAAACCATACAGGACTCCTATTCTTGTGTTAAGAAATTCTTGTGTTAGGAGAAATTACAGGTATATTATTTTTGAAAAAAGAAAACAATGGCGAACATAGAATAGATCCTTGAGGAACTCCAATTTTGTTCTGAATGAATAAGGACAATATGTTATCTATGAAGACTGACTGATATCGGCATTATAGGGGAAATTTTAAATCAGTGTGACTGCTCCTAAGTTCGACATTTCCTGTCAAAGTCTCTTGTGTTCGACGCAGTCACAGAATTTGGAGGAAGCAGGCAGCAGTAAAAGTGTTACATTTTTATCGACATGACTGTATAACTTTTCTTAGTGATGTGAAAGAGTGAGTGCTATTGTTCCTCGTAAAAGTGTATTAATTTCGATGAAGTAAATTTGATTCACCCGAGAGAAATGAAAGTCGATTAGTTATTACCCTCTCTAAAATATCTCGAGTATAGCCGATAAAACACCTCTTGACCTGTAGTACGTTCGATGTTGTATGAAGGTCAATTATGCAACGGCTTAATTATGGAGCGTTTCTATTAATCGTGTAACCCATTTGTAACTTTTGTATTAATTATCCAATGAATCACTCATACTGTAACTGGGAAGCTGTATTTCATACAACGAAAGATAATGCAATCAACTCTAACTGCTCCTGTTTTCTATTTGATTCTTAAATTTTTCGTGTCTCCTTTAAATTACACTTCCGCTGGTAAACACAAAACTTACGTGGCACTGGCACCCATAATTGAAGTAGGCTATGGGATCACAACCTAAAGTTAATTTCGCTTTGTTTTTCATGTACTTTTTTAAAGACTTTTGCACCACTCGTGAAAAAAGGGATGAAATCATTCCCTATTTTCGGGCTATTTTCAAAATTACTTCTGCGGTCTGAACTTTCACATTGGGCTACTACATTAACGATTTCCTCTGATCATTTTTTAATATTAATAATAATATTATATTAATAATAATTATTAATATTTTTTAATATTAATAATATATAATATTTCGTTGTGACATTGTGTTTGTTTCGCTTCAGTGATTCCTTCTAAATAATCTTTGAGATGTTTATGTCTGATTCGTAGAGCACTATTTGATCTATTCTTTTCATACACTTCCCAATTGAAAATTATCGCCCTTTTCAGGTAGTAAATTAGTCGTAAAAGGTCGAAAACGGCCCAAAAGGGCCAAAAATCACGACTTCAAACCGACTCCTACCTATACTTGGCCTATTAGGGCTTGAAAAGGGCTCTTCATTCAACTGGCCTTTTATAGGTCTAGTCAATGGCTGTTTGCGGGCTCATTCGGGTCGTTTAAAGTCGTTTTCAAGCCTTTTCGACGACCTCTATTTGGACGCGTAATAGATTGTAAAAAGACTCGTAATCGTAAATGTTGTACAAGTCGTATTACTTCAGTAAATGTAAAGAACTAAATGAATTTCAACTAACCTAACTTAGTTAAGTTAGATTAGGTAAGGTTCGTTAAACATTTTCAACAATACTATAAATAATTAATCCAGTCAACATGAAAACTAGGATAGAAAAGCTAACTGCTGAGCATAACATCAAATTGGCACTTTATTAATGCATTATATAAATTAAATATGAATGATAGCTTATAACTGTTGGAACACTTGGGTTGTCGAACGCTGAGCATTCAACTTGTAATGCTTTACTCTAGTTACCCCTCAAACCTCGATTCTAGTCCTTCTATGTTCAGTAATCTTAATATATCTCAATGTAAATTTATTTTGGAAAAAGTTCCCACTTCTCCGCCGCTTATCATCGATACCTACAGCCGGAGAAGTATAAACGTAAGTCCGCTGCTTCACTCGCCTCAAATCGGAACTCACTAGGCGAAGCAGCCACAAGACCCGGCCTTACAAACTCTTTATATCGTATAAAAAATCTGATGTTAGAGCCCTTTGAGGTCGTTGCAAGGCCCACTATAAGTCGTACGGAAGCCTAATAAGGCCGGTATTGGCCTTGATCAAGCAGTAAGGAAGCCCAAAAGGGCCGGTATTAGCCTTGATCAAGCAGTAAGGAAGCCCAAAAGGGCCGGTATTAGCCTTGATCAAGCAGTAAGGAAGCCCAAAAAGGTCAGGACGAGACTCGTTCAAGCAATGGAAAAGCCAAAAATGGTCGTGAATAGCCTCGTTCAGGTAGTAGAGAAGCCCAAAATGGCCGTTGCATTAGCCGTTTCGATGCCCAGAAATAGCCGTTTAAAAGGGCTTAAAATAAGTAGACATTTGCTCCGAAAAAGGCTAATTTACTGCTTGAAAACGACTAAACTCTTGTCTTATAACTGCCTGAAAACGATCTGTAAAAGGCTCAGAATTTCAATTGGGTTATAATTTTTTGTTCTGCTCTCCTCTCGAATATATTTCATAATCCAAACTACAAATTTTGTTTTAATTTTTTGCAACATAGGCTTCCCATTCTTTTGAGGCAGCTGTAAAATTCTTATTGAAAACTGGAGCCTGTGCTTCAAAATCATCAGATTTCACCATGCTTTAAAATTCAGCGGCCCTGTCCAGTAGTTTTTATTTGGTTTCGAACAGCATAAGTTTTGCGACGATAGGTCATAAATCCATGTATCTGTTTCCTTTTTATTGCAATACTGATTTGACATGCTACAAAATGGTGTGCGGAGAAAAAGGTTGAAACTTCTATGCTGAGAGTTATTTGGGAATTATTTGTGATGGCCAGATGGAGAAAAGTTCTAGAAACTTTGGAATTGATTACCATAACTCTTTCAGAGCTAATGATTCAGAGGCTGCTTCTCCTGGGAGATGAAGGGATTCTGAAAACTTTTGCATTTCTGAAGCTGCATCTTCAATTCAGAGATAAATGCAACACAACTCTTGACGTCATTTCGATGTTTCTTCAGTTTGGGGTAGAATCGGTAACGGGATGCGGTAAAGTTTAAAGCAAAAATTACAGATTACAGAACAAGTTAAGGATATCATAGTAACTATTTTGTGGCTTCGTTTCCATTGCCAATAAGTTTCGCCAGAGGGAAGAAGAAGGAACATTTGGAATGGGCTAACAAACGTGTAATTCTATTGTTCCCAACGCCCAACCTAAATACCCTGCACATGGTAACACCAAGTTAGGAAGGAAGACAACGAAATTAAAAACGAAGTAGAAAAAATTTAGGTATTAAAATTGAAAAATACATAGAGGGAAAGAATGATAGAAGCCCCGAAGACGTATTTACAGGTCAGGTAACCTAACAGCATCGCCCCTGGGGCGCCAGGCTTCACAGCGTAGGGCAGACCAACCCAACTAACCTAAGCCTGTTGCCTTGTTTATGCCCCGAAGATAGAGCCCATTACGGATTGCTGTACAATTTTTCTGCTGTAGTACAAATTACGGGCAGGAAAACAATTTACAAATAGAAGCAGGCACACTTCTTGGGTTATAGTGCAAATTACGGGCAGGAAAACAATTTACAAATAGAAGCAGGCACACTTCTTGGGTTATAGTGCAAATTACGGGCAGGAAAACAATTTACAAATAGAAGCAGGCTCACTTCTTGGGTTGTAGTACAAATTACGGGCAGGAAAACAATTCAAAAACTGAGACAGGTGAAGCCACCTCTATGTTCAGTCTATAGCGCGCCTAATTTAACAGTTCTTATTCAGAGGATTTGCTTCGCTTATCTTCTTCCTATTCAGAACATAAAATTCTAATTTTTATTCTCAGGAGTGCGAATTTATATGCAGCCTTATATTCAAGAACCTTTGAGTAATTAAACCCCTCTAAGTTATTCAATTCAGTAATCAGCAATTCAGTCATCCCTCTAAGTAATTCAAATATCTTATTTTCACAAGCAGTATGTTAGTAAAATCATTACTCAATTTTACTGTTACAAAGGGCAGGTTGAGACTGTATCTACTTGTAGCCTGGCTAAGTTCGTATGAGAAACATTTTTCGATGAATATGTGAATAAAATTCTTCCAGTGAATATCAGAAGCTAAATTTTTCACTCCAAATAATCAGTTTCGTTTTATTTATTTTCCACAGAATTATTTGTCATCACTGCTTCCTTCTGTGTAGACCAGAGAAATAAGCGAACAATAACATCTCTTGCATGATTTGTTGAAGACATTTGCATCTCTTGTGCTACTTCGTATTCGTCTTAGCCAGTTTTTTACAGTTCCATTCAATAAAGGGTACTGCTTTTCAAAACGTCGAAAGTATGTCATTATAATGACATATTTATGTCATTATAAAAAATGAAGATATTTATGCAACTGAAATGATGATTACCGAATTAAACATTGGCCTTCAGCAACTACCATTTATTTCTAAATAAGGGATTAGACTGCGCTGCTAACATTTTCTACAACCTGCTTATGTGAGTCATGGTGTTGAATTTTCCCAAATAGTGTTTTCACAATATTCGCTAAGAAGAATCTGAGTACAATAATAATTATTATTACTTACAATTATGATAGCATCCGATGGCAAGGTCATCCAGCACATTACCGTACGATTCAGATTAAAATCCGCGCCTGCACAACCCCGCGGAGCTCAGTATGGATTGGGTAATACGCTAAGTGATTCAGCATGATAATTACAATTTAGCACACGGACGAAAGTTTGGAACAAACATTGACGCTGGCACCATCACGTTTTGGGTACTGCAGTTGCATTTCATACGACCACATATAGCGAATCTGAAAATTGCCACGCTTCGAGGGAGGATTGCATCTGTCCTACGTCATTTCCTTACAATGCCCTGAAAAGATCCCAAAAGGGAAAGAAAGGATGTTTAATTCCATTCAAGCCTAGTCCATATCATTTAATACATTGGATTTTGAAATACTTTATAACTAACGCAAGGACGCAATGATGGGTACCCCCGGTCAAACCAGTTCCCATTTCCGACACTCGGATGGAGTGGGGAATTATGGCAGAGTTTTCCTTTTTTTTAACGGGGAGAATCAGTGGGCGGCATTGCCAGGATTCGAACTGCCGACCCTTCCCGTAAAAGGCGCGAGCTCTTAACCATTCTACCATGGTGATGCCATCTCGGGAAAGATGTGTTCTCGAGGATAATACCAGCATTTATGTAATTTCTGCACAATGACACTAATAGCCGCCCCCAACTCACGTCATTTTATTGCTTACTTTTTGGCCCAAGTTATCACATCCACCCTGCGGAAGCTCTACGTCATAGAGGTTCCCAACTACCCTTCCTCTTCGATGAGTATGTATCTATGTTTGTGTTACTGTAACCACGTATGATCTTTTTCATTTCATTAGGATTAAATGGATGATTTAGCTTTTCAGAGCTAATATTGTGGGCCTTCAAACCGATTTACAGTTAATCTCTGTCGAAACGTTTCTCTTCCTGAGCATAACAGCGCATGTCTTGAGGGTTAAATCCGGCCAAGCAGGGCAGACTGGTGCGGGAGACTGGCTGAGTGAGATCACAAGGACTGATGGCGGTGGCGATTTTCTCTGTTGGGTATAGGAGAAAAATTCCAAGCACAATACCCCACTCTACCCAGGTGTCTGAAATGGGTACCGGTCTTGACCGGGGGAAAGCGTCATGGCGTCCTGGCGTTAGTTATAAGGCATTTGAAAATCCAATGTACAAGGTGATATGTATCAGGCTTGATTGGAAATAAAGCATCCGTAGATGCCTTCATTATTATTTTATTTTGATGCTCCTTTCTTAGGATTCGTCGTTTTAGGCCAGAGGTCTCCAAACTTTTCACTATAAGAGCCCCGTTATATATTTCCCACATTCATGCTTGCCGAAGTAATAAAAAATGGAAAAAATATTTAATTCAGGGATGCCAGTCGTACAATAATTATTTTTCCAAGGCCACCACACAGGGGTTTGTTTGGCGGGCCGGATGTGGCCCGCGGGCCAAAGTTTGGAGAACCCTGCTTCAGGCGATGAACCAGCGTTATTTCGGAATGGCTTATAGTGGAGTGACTCATGTTAGTGAAGCGATCTATCATAGAAGATAAGAAGGTCCATCTTGCCTCGATTATACCTATTTACTTCGATTCCAAATGTGATCAACCTCCCAGCACGCGCATCACCAACTCCCAAGCGAATTCATAGTATTCTATAAGATAATTCCTCATTATCACTGTAATATCAAATCAGCTTCTCTCTCCCAACAGCTTTGCGATATATACAGCCGTCAGTGTTCGTCAATTTCAATAGTGAAATTAGTGCTCATTCATGTTTTAATTCCCTTTCTAAGTTGGGAGGAGTAAATGTGAAGAGTGAGAAAATGAGATCAAATTCGTAAATGATATATATCATTTACGAATTTCATCTCATTTTCCCACTCTTCATTTTTACTGACGATGTTGGAAATGTACAGAAAAATGATAGCCTGAAAATACGGCTCTACTGATGTCCTTGTTCACGATGACCGGAATGAATCATTCAGTCATTTTAGTTTATAAATGAATTATATCATTATACCAAGATAGCTTGTCCCATTAGAGTCTGATGGCAGCAGATACAAAGTATTCTATTGAAATGATTCCTATAAGCATATAATTCTGTCATGAAAGAAATATCAACGCCAACATGCGATGTGACGCAGCAGCGGGATTGGAAAACCACCTAAATAAAACAGAGGTAAGAGGAGGGAATATTTTGAATTAATAAAGTAAACGTGGAAGTTTGTTTCTTTTTATACTACAAAATTGTTCGTTTGAAAAAGACACAGCTTTAAAATGCTCAATATAACAAATATATATAAGCTACGTTATTTTCATAAGCCCCATATGTAAAATTCTCGTGTACTAAAACTTTTCAGATGATTAGTTTGGGCTTCACTCATTCATGCCTTCATTAAGAACTGGCAACTTTCAAACAATCATTACAGCCAAGAACACCACTAGTATAATTTCATACTAATTTTCAAGGAGCATATGTATTTTCACTATTATTTACAACCGTTTCTATTCCTTTACACACTCTGCACAACAAGCTACGCGGAACTGACCATGTGAACTCCTGAAACTGTCGCCCGGACGTATAAGGTCGTGAGAGAAACAAAGCTTTGCTCATGATCATTTCCTGAGGAAAAGCTGCGCTTTTAGGGGCCGAAAAGCCCGCCCCTGCACCTTATAAACATGACACTCATTGCCCAGGTGCGTGCTCGGCTCCAAAGGCAGATGCTTTCAACAAAAAATGTGACGTAACTTCTTGCAGCCATGCTACCTTTGAAAATCACCCTATGCTTTCGTGTGTAATCGTGGCCTCCTGTATCTCCTGGCCTGGTCCTAACATTGCAACACAGAAATGACGTCCCACTGCAGGTCAAACAAAGTCACCAGTTTTAGATGAATAAAACAGATGTAAATTAGTAACCCTGAATGATTTATGTCATAATTTCTTCTATTTTGTGTGAATGATCAAAATTTACATATGGAGTGTATGAAGATTTTTGAAGTCCTGATATGAACCTACTAGATATTTGTATTTGTTGATTACTTTTTACTCCATGTACGTTTTTAATGAGGGAATCGCAGTCGGAACGACGCAGCGTTTGAAAAATCGAGACAGCTGAACATGCAGATTCCAGTGAGTGTCTAATTTTGAACATTTTTCCTCAGTTTGGTATACTGAGCTAAACTTTTGTTGTGACTGGCGACTTTTGACGACCTAACCTTGTTTTGGATCAAAATAAAAAGGAAAATGGTGTGGAGGAACCCTACGTCTTGTAACTCATAAGATCTTGTGCTTAAAAAGAAAGAAAATAAAGAAACGTTCATTTAAAAAATACACACATGGAATATGTTGCAGGAATTTTATTGAAAGATTTTTTAATTTAAATGTCCTTATTTGATAGACAAACTATATGAAGTGGATGCTTGTCGTGTCAAGGGATAATACTACCATTGGGAGAGACATTATAAGTATATTCTCCACGATATTTTACCCTATGCATGAAGACTGACAGCTTATAAATACTATTAGAGAATGCCTCGGAGGATGTTCGTTATTAATTGAAGAAAAATAGAAAACCTTAATGCGCTAACTAAAATACCGTCCTAAATGAGAAGTAATGAGAAAAAGCTAGCCCAGTACAATATATAAAAAACATTCAACAAACACGCGTTGAAAATAAATGAACTAAAGGACACGAAGAAATAAATTTCAAAGCTTATTCATAATACGATGTATGAGATGATTTGTTTACGAATTCCAAACTCAGCTTGCTATGATTTTCATGTACCTATTTGCAAATTAGGATACAAAAACGTGTGACGCTTTTTGGGGTAGCAATCAATGTCGTTTCGAAACAGTGAGCAGGTGTACTCGCTTACTGAAATATGAACTTATTTTTGGTTAAAAGTTCAATACTGACTGGTAGCTAGCAGAGTGCTTGGTGAAATGTAATTGTTATGACTTTCAAGGTTTTTTTTCGAGAAAAAGACATGAAACACTTCATCCTGTTGCATCGAACTGGCTACTGTATTGCACAGTGTAGTTAAAAGAAAAAGTTAATTTGGACTCGGAAACGCAAAAATGAGCTTGTTTTTAATTTCCTTACATGATTATAAAAAAGAAAATTAAAAAAACAATTGAAACAAAAACAATTTTAAACAAAAATTTATTTACCACAGGAGATGCAGAGGTAGAATGTTTCTTAAGTCTAGTACAATGGCAAAATAGAGTATAGCTACCTGTGGGCCCGAACAAGTTCAGCGACTTCTAGGGCATCCAACCATCACGTTATTCTAACTTGTACAATAATGTTTAACCTAATCCACTTAAACCTAGTTTCGCCTGAGACTGATCAAAGATATTTCGATATTTGATGCTGTATTTTACAGTATAGGTCAAATCGGCTATATTTAACAATATATTCAATAAAACGACTTAAGAGCAGACTGAAAATCGGTTATCTTGCCCTCGGCAAGGTACATTATTAATTCAATATTTATTAATTAATTCGATATTTGATGCTGTATTTTACAGTATAGGTCAAATCGGCTATATTTAACAATATATTCAATAAAACGACTTAAGAGCAGACTGAAAATCGGTTATCTTGCCCTTGGCAAGGTACATTAGTAGGACCAGACATGTAGGAGGCAAGATGTGACTAGGTGATCTTAAACGACTAGTATTCTGATAGGAAGTGAGACTCAAGATGTCTTTTGAATACCTTGTAAGAATTACTTTCACGGATCTCCGCAGGTATTGAGTTCCAAGTTTTAGTTCCAACGAAGAGGATACTGCGTTGCGACCGGGCCTTTGAATAGTAAGGAAGCATGAATTTACTTCTATTTCGAGTTAAATGGTCGTGATGACCAGTTTGCGCAGTTAATAATTGTTTTAGGCAATTGTCGCCATCATTTGTTAATGTTTTATAAATAAAATTACAAGTGGAGACATTATAGAGATCCGAAAGTTTAAGTATTTGTAAATTTTTGAATGAATCATTTGTGTGAGCATTATATTCTAGGTTGTTTACCGCTCGGATAGCCCTTTTTTGCAGAGTAAAAATTTTGTTAAAATAATTACAGTCTAATAACAACAAAACGATTTTAGGTTTCTCATTCTTTCAGTATTCCCTACAATAACACACTGACAAAGATACATAAAATAAAATAAAAACACGGTAATAGACTGGTATCGCTTATAAGTAACAAAAAACGACAAAATGTCTACACATCGATTGCAAATGAATCTAATTGAGGTTTCATAATCGACTGCTCTATATATACAGGCTATGAGTAAGGCCTTCACAGAAGGGGTAGTAAGAAATGACTCAGAATTAACTGAAACAATAAATTATTATAGGTATTTCACCTTCACAGAGTTTGGAATGATGACCTCGAAGTAGCAGCGAGCAGATTTGAGACTAAACGATCGATCGTTCTTTTTTACATCGAAATGTTGCAGTACATTATTTTTTATGACAGAGCTGTGAAATGGCGTGACACGTTTGACTTGACAGTTTTTGTATACGCTGGGGAAGCTTATTCTACAATAAAGCTCCAGAAACTGAGAGAGAACTTTTTTCCAGGTCAGTCGAACGGAATCTCACTAAGGCTTTCTTTCCTCCAATTTAGATTTTCGGAATAATGGGAAAGAATTTTTACAACGTCTGCATTACTCTGAGGGAGATAGAGAGACGAGAACACTTATCGTGCTTAATGAATGTAGAATCTTTCTGGAATTGGGTCCAGCCGAGTTGTCTTGAGAGAGAGGCTGCATAATCACGATTCCTGAAATTACCGTTGCACACCATTTTGGTTGCAAAGTTCATACATTTGTGCAATTTTTCTTGAAGATACTGAAGTATATCTCCACAGACTAGACTGTAGTAATCCAAATGCGATAATACTAAAGAACGAATCACCAATAATAATCTAGCTTTTTCGTCAAGTGTTTTTTTAATACGATGAAAAATTAATTCGGTTTCGCTAATTCTTTTACATATTGTTTTCACGTGGGGTTCAAAAGTTATATTTTTGCAAAACTAAACACCAAGGTTGTTTACTTTGTCGACAGACTCAATTATATCGTCTCCAAACGTCAGCGTACGAGTTTTGAGGACTTTCTGATCGCATTATTTGATCCAAAAATAATGTACTCCGTTTTATTTGCGTTATGCTTTTGCCCATTTTGGTTATGCCACAATTTTAGATTCTTTAGAAGGCTTTCAACGTTGAGTTATGTTTCTTTTGAATCAACTATCAAACTTGTGGTGTCAATTTGAACATCACCAGCGTACATTGAGATATTTGTACTTCCTAGCATGGTGAGGAAATAAATTAATAATAGGAAATCATTAATCATTCAAGTCATCAAAAAGCGCGACCCAAGGATTGAACCTTAGGGAACACCAACGTTATTTTATGGAAGGCGACATTTTGTTATTTAAGCACACTGCATGAGAGTGGTTCAGTAGGCAGCTTTCAAGCCACTGTGTATCTATGCTGAGGTTCGATATTTTTTGCAGGAATTTTTACGCTCAACTCTGTCGAACGCTTTGAAGAGATCAAGAACGAAGAGAGCTAAAAAAATTTGGTCTGAATCACTGTATATTTTTTTCGGAATAAAATGGCTCTAACTGCTAATATTACAAGAAAATCGGTGAATGCAACATTTCCTTAATTTAAATATTCATGTCATAAATCGCAACCGAATGATGAGTCGAAATAAGCTCGACTCATAGCTATTTTCTGACGCATGAGATATAAATATAGAAAACTGAATTTTTCGTACCCTCATTCGACAGGAAAAGTATCACTGCATACCTTTTTGGATTTTTAAAAGCTCGTCGTCCCTATTGTATTGGAAATGACGATAGTGACATATTGGAGTGAACGTTATTTCGTCCCTTTGATTCATCACAAATATCGCTAAATTCCCGGCCACGACTGTGAGGCCCCGATTTCTATGAGCAGTCCTGTACAAGGTCATATGTTTGCAAGACCTTGCGGTAAAATTAAGCTCTCACTTCTTCGTTCGTGGCGAAGGAATGAGTAAAGAGTAAAGACGTCACCCGTACTAGAAACTACTCAGAGGGTCATATACGAGCTGGTTTCTTCGTGGTCATCGTGGTTGAAAGTTAGTGCTCGAAGAAATAATCCAGTGACCGTCACGTCTGATAAAAGCTTTATCTACCGTAGAAATCATTTCACGAATGAACTTGATTATTGATCCGTTGGTCTTCGACCAATTCAAAGTTTCTTGTGCCTATCCAAACGAGTTTCTTTCATCTTATTAGTTCGGGGATGCTTCCTACCTCGAGCATACGAAGTTAGGCCAAGGTCTTTGATCGCTCGATCTGTGTGTTGTCGGAATACTGACGATTTTTTTAAGCCAATGATGAGGATGAAACTGTTGGATTAGCTTCAACGCTTCTTTGAGGCAGACTAGAAAGAGAGGTTTGAATTTATTTTTTGTCATGTGGCAAGCTCTACAATCTTGCCCAGATTCATGAAAACGCTTACAAACAACATGAACAGTCTGCCTAGAATACCGGAGCTATATTAGCAATAAATGCTGGGCTTCGGCCCTTAATTGAGACGAAGTTCACAGATAGCTCAACATTTCAACTACTTCATTGCGTAAGGCTTGGCCACGAATTATAAACTTGTATACCCAGCTCCATAAATAAATAAGCATAACCGATGCACTGCAGTGTTCCCAATGTTTAAGGGATCAGAATTCCAATGTTTTTAAATTTGTTCGGATTTATCTGAGAGACCCTGCATAATATGGTAATCTGATGAACGGATGGGACAACGATCTCTGGTGTAACTATCTGATATGTACATGAAATAACCAGCTTGGTAGTATTAGTTCTGTATTGAATGATGTTTACAAAGAGTGTGCAACACATTCGTTGCCAGCTACATCAGCTAGCCGTTTCTAAGACCTAACGAACACTCCTATAGAACCTCTAGATTACCCGGATAATAGGGTAATTCATGAACCATCAGACGTACAAACTTGAAATTAGTACCAAATCAATCCTCGGGACGAGTGCAACATTTTTATAAACGTTAAAAATTTCTTACGCCCCGTGGGAGGGCTGGGGAGCGAGGTTTCCGTGGCCCTCTATCCGCGGCCGATTTTCCCGTGAAATCACATTTTGCGCTGACACTAATATCTAATTTTTTTTGCACTTACAAACTTTAAATTACTTTCATATTAAACATCAAATCATTTTCCACGTCGACATGTATAACAAAACTCTCATACGCTTCCTAGGGGGGCAGGGAGCGAAGTTCCCGTGACCCCTCAATCCACGGCCGATTTTCTCGTGAAATCGTATTTTGCCCTACCACTAATTTCTATTAACTAACTATTGCACTTACATGACAAAATATCGAATTTCTTCAACCAAGTGATATTAGAATTATCAAAATGAGGAACGAGGAACAAACATGCACAAACGAAATCATACGTCAACTGAAGTTTTTACATTTCACATATGCGATTACATTAAACGAAATAAAGTTTTTTTTAATGATGTACAACGTAGTGGAACTAAAAGCAACACAGAAAGCGAAACAGGTTGGGCAATGGTTGAATGAAATAAGGAGAACGAGTAAACACAGAAATGTCGGAATCGTTGGTAATTACGAGGGGTAGTCAGAAAGTTCTCAGACAAATGTCATAATTTCTTTATTCAACAACTCATTACTTTTATTATTCTATATAAGCACCATTGTTGTCTATACACTTTGGAATCTATGTTTCCACCTGTAAATGCCTTCCTGATAGAATTGGGGGGGCTTGCTCCACTAGGTTCTGTACAAGAGAGATGTTTTCTTCATATGTTGCTGTGGTGGGCCTTCCTCCTCGTGGGTCGTCATCAAGTTTGACGCTTCCCTCTTTAAAGCGTTTAATCCAATCATAAACGACTGCTCTACATGGTGCAGAGTCTCCATAAGCCTGCTGTAAATCTTTGATGATCTTGACAGGTTTCTAATTTAGTTTAGTTAAAAATTTGATGCTAGCTCTGATCTCAAAATCTGCCATTTGAAGGGTTGAAAATTACTATTTTGAGATGCAACCTCTCTTGATGCTGACCAGACATAGACTGATGAGACAGCTGCAAGTTATCGAGGAAGCTCTAAGGACAGTTTCAACTTGTAAAAACTTGTAAACCTCTGTTCAGTTCAAAATTATGGCATTTGTCTTAGAACTCTTTGACTAAACCTCGTATTTGTTGTACTGAAATCGAAGTCGTAGTCAGACTCCCAGCCCTGCATCCAGAGTTGCGGAGTCAGAGAAATGAATTTGTGACTCCGACTCCAACTTCGACTCAACCTATTCAGAAATTTGCGACTCCTACACCGACTTCACCTATTCACAATTTTGTGCCTTCAACTCCACGTATTCACAATTTATTAGATTAATATTTTATTTCTTTATGGTTGTAGGTGTTGCAACCTGTAAATAGGTGTTTTACATTCTTTATGTGCGAACGACTTTTATATTGGCAACAGAAAATTAAAAATCAAGTTTTACTTTATATGTACTGGTTTATCTACCAGTATACATGAGCCGTCAAAAATTACGTATTCGATACTTTCATTCAAAAGAGTCTGAAGATATAGATATCAAACAAATAGATCCATCCAAATAGTAGCCACAATAAAAAATATGATAAACACTATACAGGGTGCTTCAGAACAATAGGTACAAGTTGCTGACCAAGTAGAAAATGACCAAATGAACCCTTTTTCTTTTTTGAAATTTTTCGAAAAAATCAGGTTTTTGAAATATTAGCTGTTTATTGTTTTAAAGGAGGAAATTTAATTACACAACTACTCGCAATATTTATTTTGATTTTAGGTTACAAACACATCTATTCTATGAGAGTTTACAATAATAGAATTTAGTTTTAGTGCATTTTAGTTTAGTTTGTTTGGATGGACATGTTTCTGTCACTCTTTGCAGCAACAAAGCGAACTCCCATGGTACTACTTGCAAGATTCCGATTCAGAATTAAGGCAGTCATTGCTGCTGAAAGCAGTTTCATTGAATAATTTACGCAAGAGGACATGAATCGAGCTTTTTTCCTAGCTGTTTCTCATAGAATAGAAGCGTTAGTATCGTAAATTCAAAATAAATATTACGAGTAATTGTGTAATTAAATTTCATCCTTTAAAACAATAAACAGCTAATATCTCAAAAACCTGATTTTTTTCGGAAAATTTCAAAAAAAGAAAAAGGGTTTATTTGGCCATTTTCTACTTGGTCAGCAACTTGTACCTATTGTTCTGAAACACTCTGTATAATTAAACGCCATGCTTCTCCGTTATTTTACAAAGAAATAAATAGATTTTTTGTGCGTAATTTCTCCTATGTTTTTACAATGTCAAATTCGTCGAGAATAGTGAACAAGCCCTCGAGATAAATCAGACTCGAATAGTAAAGATTTAACAACGGAAAAATCAATGACACGAGTTTCGTTTCGATAAAAATGCTTTCAATATAGAGTGGATACGAGTCAAACAGGGTTCGAACAAATCCTTTTGTACTCCGTCTTATGCAAAAAAATGCGGTAAAGCGTGAGCTTCTATAAATAAACAGTTATCACATCATGAACTAGCCAGAACACATCATGAAGAAATGATGAAAATGGTCGTGCGAGTAAAAAAAACTTATGAGCAAACATTGATAAAGGATACTGAACAACAAAGCACGCGACACACACAAGACTCGCAACAAAGCTGGGTGTCAAGTAATAGACTGGCGTTCAAAAGTTTTTTATGAGACCTTTGTATTACTCTTGAATGGTAAACGAAACGAAACTGGTGGCGGTGCATGAGGACGCTTGCTAACTCTAATGGTTCACCCGAGCTACAAAATAGTCCACTCTAAATCCAGGAGCACCAAAAGTTGCTATATGCACACAAATGATGTGGAAAACGACAAAAAGCAAAAACCATTGTAGCATCCAACTATCACCATTTAATACGGGTTCTCTCTGTCTCAAAATGATGCCGTCTAATTAATACGAGACAGAAGCAGAGAAGAGATGAAAAAAAATTGTCCGACATTGCTTTTTATCCTGATTTTAATGATCTCTCTCAGGAGATGTTTTAAGTTGTATCCATTTAAATGAATTATTTCAATTGCATCGTGCTAGTGTTCGAAAAAGCAGTTACTAACATCGAAACAGAAGTGGACAGTTTTTCAAAATGAAATCTAACGAAAAAAGGTCGTTTACGCACATCAATAAACAATAAATAATTTTGTCTGAAACGTAGACCATCTTAAGCATCAAAAAGAACGAGAGCAATCGGTAAGTAGAAAATGCGTTTATGTAGACTAGAAACAAGTTATTCATCCGTAGATGACAACTGAAAGGTGATAGTTTACAAATCAGTTTAGAAACTATGACCTAAAGATTCATTGTCTTAAAATTACAGCTGTGAAATAAGAGCCTTTGCCTCCTGGAACGAGAAAAAGTCAGCTTTTCATTTCAACAAAATATCTCACGCGCTCATGAGCTACCTTGGTATATGTTACAGCTTACAAGAAAAGCGAATGTAACTTTTCCAAAACATCGACAACGCCGACCGTATTAAATCTTCTGAATGATATTACTTTAGTATCGGTGAAAGGATTAGGAAAGAAAAACGTTGTGTTTTTCGACATTTTGGAAGCATTTGAAACCACATTCGTACGATATTAACTATCCAAGTTTCCATACCTGCCTTGATATTGGAGGAGTTGCTTAAACATGATTTAAATCACACCTGATGCTTCGCAAACAACACAGTTCAACGGGAACCTGCGAGCCATTACTTATTTACTAATAGTCGTGGCGTTCCACACTGGTCGGTGTCGCAACCTCTGGAGTTTTTGATATTCGGCAACGACATTGTTAAATCTACTTCAATTTTCATGTTCTTTCATTTCACTAACGTTAGTTCTCGGACTTTTACCCTTTTCTAAGAAAAAATATAATGTTTCGGTTAGTAAAAAAATGACGAAATAGAAAATCTATCAATGGAGCTTAAGGTTGATTAAGTTTGTAACAATGTCGATGAATTTAAACAGACTTCTAGAATGCCTCTCTTCCACACATTGAAGTCGATTGTCGCCAGATGGAAAGAAATAATTCATCTAAATATTGAGGTCAAATCAAAAACCAAACAGAAAAATCACATCTTGCGTCAGTTTCGTGAGCCATTTAATCGAAAGCAATTAAATTCTCTATTAAGTGAAAACTAATTCATCCGACCAAGTTTTCAAAATATTGCGTAGAACATTAGCCCACCCATTGCTAAGGAACAAATTATAAGCATCGTATTTTAACCGTTTAGAATAAAAAAAACATTATTTTAAAAACTCAGAAATTGACGCAAATTCATTCGCCCCAACTACGAGTACATATATCAACTCCGATCACAATTGAATTATTGCTTCATCGGAGTTGAAGCTTGGAACTTGAAGTTTTTTGATACGTACAAAGAAATATCTTTCTGGGCTTTTAAAAAGAGTCTTGGGTATAATATCTTATTTTGGAGTTAATGAAGCAGGTTCTTGAAAATAATCTTTTTCTTCCCGTACGATAATTTGTAATGATGGCCGAATCTTCTGAAATCAAGTGAATCCTACGTCTGTGCGAGCGAGCACGCCCCCCCCCCCCCCCCCCAAGCACCTCAGAGGTCTTATAAGCGGTGAGCTCTTTAGGGCCCGCGCATTTGGTCCGCATCCCCATACTGGCCACCAAATATACGGGCAGACAAAGGTTAGAGATACGCTGGTTACGTGCGCCGTTTACTGGTACGATGTAGTACAGGTGGGGATGCGGACCAAATGCGCGGGCCCTAAAGAGCTCACCGCTTATAAGACCTCTTTCAGAACTGTTTCAGAACTTGCTGTTTTAGACCTGTTTCAGAACTTGCTGCCCTCGTTTGCATCACCCCATAATGTTTTTAAAGTAAACGTCATATAACATTTTATCACGTTAATCACCAGTCTGATGAGTCTAAAGGCAAGGATACACAATGCGTTTTCTCAACTCTCAAACATTTTTTAATCCATGAGCGTGATTCAATGCATGAGCGGCTACACTATGTATGGCTTTTTAGTTGCACACTGATGCCCGTAGAAGATGGATGCAGAGGAAACTGCGTTTTTTTGCGATCTGTAAATAATTTACAGTAAATCACGGCATAACAACCGAACTATGTTCCATAGTGATGTTCACTAATTTCAGTTTAAGCTGTCTAATTACCAAGGAACTGAAATATATAGCATTTCAACAAGAGAAATGCAATATATTTTATTTAATCGCGTCTAGAGGTAATGGGAGGTATTATTCAACTTGTTCATCTTTTATAAACAAATAAATAAGAAACATAACTTAGCTGAGCGACCATTTCACTGTCTAAATTTGATGTTGACTGCCGGTTCTCAGCTCCATCATTGAGAAATGACAACATATAGCACCATAGGGTCGGCCGCTGTACAACTGTATCCGCTCCTGTTTCCCTATATACAATTTCACATGGAAACCACATGATTACGACATGGATTGTCCATGTTTGCCATATGGGTTCTACGTGCCCATGCTATGTGGAAAACGCATGGACTTTTGGAAAGTGGCCCCATGTGGTTCCCACCAGGTTAAGACACGTGTAGAGGATGTGGGTCCTACATGGAAACCATATGCCTCGTGGCCATCACTCGCTTCTGCCAGCTAAGATCCATTTGGTAATAACGCATGGGTTCCATCTATAAATCAAGGAGACTTACCATGAATTCTGCCGACGTGATTTATACATTGTTTCCATGTGGTGATCAAAGTTGGTTGGTCGCTCCGGTGCCGTTGTATTGCCACGTCTTGTAGCAGATGACCTGTTGAGAACACGTCCCCCCAAAATGCCATTCTCATCACGCACTGAACCTTGATACCGTGCATGGTTGTGTTATGTAAACTGATCGCAAATGTTTCGCGATTTTCTTTGAAGTAATTTATCAGCCGGTACAGGAATTAGCGGCGAAACAAATGGCATCTCAGTATTCATAGGGTTTCATGGCAGCCTCCACCACTCGTTGTCGCGTGTTTTAGTGACATATATACAAGTACTATACTCATATTTATGTCACAAGGCTGTTAATTCAAAAAGGCGCGCATGCATTGTGAATGAAATACCAACTGACGATCTCAGAGCAACTTGCAAATTGCGATATTTTTTCCCGAGTGAAGAAAGTAGGGTTAACAGCCAGGCTAAGATGCAGTGAATACTTCCATTATTCAAACATTTCCAGTTTTCTTTGTACTCATTGACTTGTAATATGAGGAATTCAAAAATTGAATGCATCTATAAATAAGGCTTTCATAGAAGAACACAGACTATGAACCCTCCATAGCATTACTTATACCACGCTATACCGGGTGTCCCACGAAAATGTCCCCGACTTTTCGATTGATTATATCTCCGCAATAAATTAACGTATTTGAAATGTCTATTTTTCCCAGTGTAGCAAATTTAGTTTCTTTTTCGAATAATTTAGGTTTTTGAAAATCGTTTAATAACCATTTAACAGTGATCGATTTACTGAAAGAGGTAGAAAAACTAATTGTTGGAAGGAAAGTTTTAAAAACAACACTGGTGATCTTTCCATTTCTCAATACTTACTGTTAAAAATAATTTCACAAAGATGTATCCTACATACCGCCAAGTCTTTAAACCCTCTGAGAGGTTATTTACTTTCTTGTTTCATCATTTGAAGACACTTGAGATGCAGCTCACTAACTATCAATGAATTTCCATCTTATTGGAATACGAAGCAATGGAAATCTATAAAAAGTTAAAAAACCAATTAATGAAACATTCCCGGAAAGGAATTCACCATATAAGAAGACTGTGTTTCTCACTGTTAGAAATTTTGGAAGAAAATTAAATGCTCTTCTTGCTTTTTTACCGCTTTTCGTAGCTTCATATTCCAAGACGATGAAAATTTTTTGATCGTTAGTGAGCTGCATTTTGAGTGTCTTCAAATGATGAAAAAAGAAAGTAAATAACCTCTCAGAGGGTTTAAAGTCTTGGCGGTATGTAGGATACATCTTTGTGAAATCATTTTCAACAGTAGGTATTGAGAAATGAAGAAGATCACCAGTGTTGTTTTTAAAACTTTCCTTTCATCAATGAGTTTTTCTACCTCTTTCAGTAAATCGATCACTGTTAAGTGGTTATAAAACGATATTCAAAAAGTTAATTTATTCGAAAAAGAAACTAAATTTGCTACATTGTGAAAAAAAGACATTGCAAATACGTTAATTGATTGCGGAGATATAATCAATCGAAAAGTCGGGGACATTTTTGTGGGATACCCGGTTTGAGTGTTCGTAGTAAAAGCACGTTCATAAATTCTATCCAGGGCAGATATCCACCACATTAATTTGGAATGGAAAAAACTGACCGTCAGCAAGGAATTTTTTGTTTAATTTTGCAATGATTTTTAGAAAAAATTAAAGTCCACTAATACTATGGCAGGGAATATCAATATTCAATCTCGAAAAATCATGATGACAGATGAATTGTTCAGTTATGAATTGTAACATTTTTATTAAAGCAAATCAAATTTCTGTAATATAATGGCACCGCAAACTTCATCAATCAAAATTGAGAAATTGTACTAACTGAATTGTTCATTCTTGGATTTTGTTAACATTTCTTAAAAACAAATTCAAGTCCTTAAATATAATAAAATGGCAGCGCTAACTTCAATGTTCACATTTGAAACATCATGGTTTTATAAAAATGAACTATGAAGGATGAATTTACCCTTCAAATGCATGAAAATTTTCTGACAATTCACTTCCAATCCGTTCAAATTCATATATAATGGTTGTGAATACATGTTTATGCATTTTAGGGTGTAAATTTGTCCTTCATCGTACATTTCTATTGTATCATGACAAATTCAGACAAAACATCGACAAAATGAATTATACTCATAAACCTCATCCATAATGTGAAGACTGATAAACCCTCAAAATGAAGGTTAACAAAATAAATAATGAAATAAGAAACAACATCTTACCAGCGAATAATTGTAATGATGGATTTCTTAGGCGGTATTTCAAATTAAAATGCTTAGTACGTAAATATATTTCATAGCATAAGTACCACAAAGACAAAATGAATTACAAGAAAAAGAATTAAACGATATTTTATTCTTTCAGTGCAAACGAGAAATGGCGCAATTAAACTCATCATTGCCGTCGAAAGGTTTACATATATATAAGAACTCTAACTCTGTATAATAATCTTACACGATTTCAAGTGATTTATCACTTCTCATCACAACGGCGTGCTTATGAGAGAATTATTGTAATAAAATCAGATTATTGTTCACGGCTTCAGTACCAAAATGAGCTACCTACAGTTCAACAGAAAGTAATGAAGAGAAATTAACCAGCCGTATCGCTTTAACCAGCAGCGCATGAGAACTATGCTCAGTTTTAGTCTCTAATATGGACAGTGAAAAGCTCGTCTTGTTAATTACCCCTATCTTCCACTTAGATTCACCACAGAACAGTTACATAAGAAGAAGTTCAAAACTACGGTGGACCGCAAGCCCGGTCGCACAGGGTCTGATCTCGCAGGATTTCTACACCGCCCAGCCCTCTCCCTCCACCTCCAACCAGCTACAGCACCACCTCCAAGCAGCTACAGAAATGTTAGGTTAAATTAATTTAGGTTAGGTTAAGTTAAGTTAAGTTAGGTTAAGAGGTTAGGTTAAGTTAGGTTAGGTTGGGTTAGGTTAGGCCAAGTTCAGTTTGTTTAAGGTTAACTTAAAAAAGTTTAAAAATGCCTGTTTTTGCGTGCCGAGATGGAGGGTCGAATAGCCAAACACCAGCGGTCGTTGTAAAAACTGATTATAATGATTTAACAGAGGTTAAATTTGGTAATCCGCTGTAGTATCTGCTTACTAAGTACTTGTAGTGGTTATATTGCAGTGATTAATAATAACTGCATAACGAACAGATAGGTTAATAAACCTCAGTAGTGCTACATAGTTCAATAATTGGCGCGAATGGCAACTTTAGTAGCTGCTCGGAGGTGGAGGGAGAGGGGTGGGCGGTGTAGAAATCCTGCGTGCTTGGACCGAGTGCAGCCCGGTCTACACAAACGTACTCACGCACGCCAACCAATCAGCTTCTAGCAGCCATGACTGGCAGCTGACGTCATTGGGGCCAAGGCTTTCAATTGGCTGCTGTGGTGTATTGCTACGCCAGGCACGTATTCCTACGCGCGGCCAATCACAGGGCTGCACCCGTCAGCGGGTTGCTTGTGTACACATCGCAATTTGTGTTCACGGACGCTTTGGTGTTCCAATGTGTTTATTCTGTTTAGAATTACACATGCGACGTTTTTTACGTTGTAAGCTGCTCCGTTTGAGTGGCAGGAGTAATTTTGTGGGATCTACTTCCTGACGTATGGAGCGTCGTTTGGTGTGCCGGCCTTGGAATTATTGTGTTCGCTGCTGCCGAGAGTGGTCGTGCGTGCTTGAGCTTCCGGTTGCGCTCTTGAGTATCCTTGCGAGATACTTGTGTTGTGTTCTTTTCCTTGTGCTGAGACACAAGCAGGTAGGACCTGTAGGCGTGTTGTGTGCCTGTGAGTCTGAGTGTGTTCAGACTCACCACACTAGCTTGGAGCTAGTGTGTGCTTCCGTTCCTGCCGTGAAGTGTGCTCGTTTCACGGCAGCGTGTGTTCACACTGGGTGTGCCCTCTGACACACGAGCTCAGGTGTGTGTCTGGCGTCGGCTGTAGGGGAGGTTTGGAGGCCGACCCGAGCTCTGGGAGCTCGGCTTTGAGATCTTGGGTCTCGGGATTTGCACATCCCACTACAAGCTATCTAGGCTTTTTTGCCTTGCCTTATGTCGGAGGTGCGTAAGGCAGGGACTGCGTCATCGAGAGATGATGCAGGGTTGCCCAGGGCGGCTAGTGGTGCGTCTATGACAGCCACCACGGTTGATCTTAGGCAACTGGTCAGCATCCTGATGCAGGCTAAGGGGCCTATTATTGACCGATTGGGGAGAGCTCTCCCCAAGTTCAGCGGCGACGGCACAGTGGATGTGTCGGAGTGGCTGGATGACCTTGAGCGCAGGTGCAAGGTCGAACAAGTTGGACCTGAGGAGGTCGTAGACTTCCTGCTCGAGGGCAATGCTGCTCGGGTGTTCCGCGCCCTTAGGGTGTCGGAGGCCTCCCAGTGGGAGGTAGTGAAGGCGACACTGCCGGCGCAGTACGACATGTCGCGGCAGGAAGCCTACAGGCGCTTCACGGACCGTCAGCTTCAGGCTGGCAAGGCCGTGGACGTCTATGTGGACGACCTGCAGCGCCTAGGCGCTCGGGTGAGGGCCGGGCCGGAGGACTTGATCTTCCGGGTCAAGTTCCTTGAGGGCTTGCCTCAAGCCATCCGTAAGTGGGCAGTGATGCTCCCGGAGGTTTAAACCTCCAGCTTCGACGAGTTGCTGTCGAAGGTGCGCGACAGGGTGTCCGCACAGCGTGCTGCTGATGGCCTTACTTATGCGAGTAAGGCCAAGGCAGCCGCAGCTTCTTCCGGGAAGAAGCCTGGGCTTGTATGCCCAAGGTGCACAGGACCTCACCGGGTGAGGGACTGTACCCAGACTCGCCGCAAGGCGAAGGCAGTGCCTCCTTCGAACAGCAGGAAAGAAAGCTTATGCTTTCGCTGCTCGAAGCCCGGGCACTTTGCTCGGGACTGCCCAGAGCCCACAGCTGCCGCTGGCGGCGCTGATTGCGGTTCGGGTTTCCGCGGGGAGGAAGTGGAAAGGGGCACCGCTTCCTCCGGCGTGGAAACCATGGAAGTCTAGGTATTTCCACTAGTCTCTCTACGAGAGGCTTGGCTGTCAGGGATGGCCAACAGCGTCCTGGGGACGTTGTCGTGACCGGCGCTCATGCGCCTGTCACGGGTAAGCAGGGCTTACCCATGGCAGCTGGTAGGCTTACTTTGAGTAGCATGCCAGTTGTCAAGGCCATTGTGAATGGCCATTCTGCCTTGTGTCTGGTTGATACCGGCAGCGGGTGCACGATGGTGTCCACCCGGGTGGTGGAGGGACTGTCGGGCCACAAGGCCCGACATTTTGTGACGGCTGATGGCAGAACTTCCTCTAAGGGGAAGGAATGTCAGGCAGTCGTGCAGTTGCATGGGCACTCTTTTAGAGTGTCAGCAATTGCAGTTGAAGGGTTGGAGAATCTTGGCGTTGACTGCCTCTTGGGTGACGATGTAATCGATCACATGGGAGGAGTCACTGTCAGAAGAGGACCCAACTCTCGGTACCAGGTTGAGTGGGGTCAACCCACCTCTGCCATGTGCTGTGGTAGTGCTCCCATGAAGGGAGGTCGTGAGGTTGTTCGTGGGGTTGACTCACTTACGATTAGTGATCACGACTTTGAAGCCACGTTTTCTAACGGTCTTTGGACCGTTAGTTGGCGTTGGTCGGCCGGCGAGCCGACGCAGCTTCAAACTGGTGTTGGCGAGTACAAGTGTACGCGCGCGCCAGGCGTACATGAGAGGTATGCTGAGGAGATCCAGAGTTGGATCTCTAAAGGTTGGCTGGTGAAGTGGAATGGCCCGGTAAAAGGGGTCATACCACTTTTGGCGGTTGTCCAGCCAACCAAAGACAAGGTGAGACCGGTAATGGATTACCGTGAACTTAACTTGTTCATTGAGTCTCACACTGGTGATGAGCAAACCGCTGTGTGTGCCGAGAAGGTGCGCAAATGAAGGCAGTTTGAAGGGGAGCTTAAGGTCGTTGACCTTAAGTCTGCCTATCTTCAAATTCGTGTCTCCAGTGACTTGTGGCAGTATCAAGTCGTGAGGTATAATGGTGTGCATTATGCCTTGACTCGCCTCGGGTTTGGCTTGTCATGTGCGCCCAGGATTATGACGATTATCTTGGGCAAGGTTCTTCCGATGGACGATAAGATTAATCGTGCCACGGATCATTATATTGACGATATAATGGTCCAAGAGTCCATTGTGAGTGCTTCTCATGTGAGAAAGCACCTGCAGTTGTATGGGCTCGAATCTAAAGAACCAGTGAGTCTCGACGGGGGTCGAGTACTCGGGATAGCCTTAAAGAGGTCTCCCACCGGACATCTGTTGATGTCAAGAGGAAGTGAGTTGTCTTCCTTCATTTCAGAGACGTCTGAGATGACTAAGAGAGAGCTGTTCTCTCTGTGTGGCCGCCTTGTTGCTCATTATCCTGTAGCTGGGTGGTTACGACCTCACTGTAGCTTTTTGAAGCGACTGGGGTCAGACGGGCCATGGGATAAGCCTGTCAGTCACAGTGTCTTGAAGCTAGCTAAGGAGCTGGCTTCGCGAGCACTGGCTGATGACCCTGTAAAGGGTCGTTGGCATGTCAATCCTGGTGGGAATGTTACCGTCTGGACTGACGCCAGTTCACTGGCAATGGGTGTGGTCATCCAGGTGGATGATCGCATCGTGGAGGATGCTACCTGGCTGCGGAAGCAGACAGATCAACTCCACATTAATGTCTCAGAGCTTGAGGCTGTGGGACGTGGAATCAATCTGGCTATTATGTGGGGCTTCAAGACCTTCACTATAGCCACTGATTCCAAGACAGTATTATCCTGGTTGGATAACACTGTCGGTGATCACAGTCGTGTGCGCACCAAAGGAGCAGCGCAGATGCTCATCAAGCGTCGCTTGATGGTGATCAAGGAGATCATCAATGAGTATCAGCTGTCGGTTGAGTTTCGATTCGCTCCCACGGTCGAGAACAAAGCTGATCAGCTCACTCGTGTGACTAAGAGCTGGCTTAGTTATCACACGGCTGACGAGCCGGACTCTGTCTTGGCTGCGTCAGTGGCGGCTTCTGCAGAAGAAGGGACGCCAGAGAGCGCCATTTGGAAGGCTCATTTGCCTCAACATTTGGGCGTTGATCGTACCTTTTATTTGGTCAAGCAGTGCAGGCCGGGCCTTACTCGAGACCAAGTGAAACGTACGATTGCAGGGTGTGAGGAGTGTCTTCGCATTGATCCTGCAAGACGGGTGGAGAACCTTGTCGAGCACGGCAATTTAGCCGTCGAGAGTGACTTGCATCGTGTAGCTGCGGATGTGACGCACTATAACGGTGTACAGTTTCTCTCTCTCGTCGATTGCGGACCATCTAGGTTTGCAATTTGGCGAAGGCTGTCGAACGAGTCGGCAGCCAGTGTAGTCGCTCATCTCCAGCAGGTGGTGATTGAGCGTGGACCTTTTGTGGAGCTATTGTTGGACAATTCTGCCACATTTAGGTCGGCAACTGTCACTCAGTTTGCCAACGAATGGGGTATCTCTCTGCGTTTCAGAGCCGCTTATGCCCCGAGCGGTAATGGAATCGTAGAGAGAAATCATCGCACAATCAAGAGGATTGCTGCGCGAGGGGGGATCACCCCCGAGGTGGCGACATTTTGGTACAATGTAACGCTACGGCACGGAGTCGATAGCAACTCAGTGCCTTGTCGTAAGTTATTTGCCTATCCTTGGAGGATGCCTTACGACAACGGCTTAAGTAATGCCGGAGATGACGGCAAAAACGTGCATTTTGCCGTCGGTGACAGGGTGTGGGTGAAACCCGCAGTGCCCTCTTGCACCAAGCAGTGGACTCCTGGGCGAGTCACTGCTGTTCGGTCAAGGCACGTTGTGTGCGTTGATGGCATGCCTAGGCATGTCAGCGACATAAGGAAACGTCGCGTCTCTGCCTCTGAGGACATGCACGATGCATGTGACTCGGACGACGCTGGGCCCTATGAGACTCCTGTTGAGCCTCTTCAGGTTAGTGTTGAGGAAGTTTCGGAAACGCAACTTGAAACTGCCAACGACACGGGAGAGCCCGTCGTTGACGCAGGTGACGAGGTTGTCACGGAGAATGGTAATGAGATGCCAGGACGACCCGTTCGGGAGCGGCGTCCCCCCCAATGGTTGAGGGATTACGTCACCTGAGTTCCTCGAGGAACTGAGGGGGATGTGGTGTATTGCTACGCCAGGCACGTATTCCTACGCGCGGCCAATCACAGGGCTGCACCCGTCAGCGGGTTGCTTGTGTACACATCGTAATTTGTGTTCACGGACGCTTTGGTGTTCCAATGTGTTTATTCTGTTTAGAATTACACATGCGACGTTTTTTACGTTGTTAGCTGCTCCGTTTGGGTGGCAGGAGGTATTTTGTGGGATCTACTTCCTGACGTATGGAGCGTCGATTGGTGTGCCGGCCTTGGAATTATTGTGTTCGCTGCTGCCGAGAGTGGTCGTGCGTGCTTGAGCTTCCGGTTGCGCTCTTGAGTATCCTTGCGAGATACTTGTGTTGTGTTCTTTTCCTTGTGCTGAGACACAAGCAGGTAGGACCTGTAGGCGTGTTGTGTGCCTGTGAGTCTGAGTGTGTTCAGACTCACCACACTAGCTTGGAGCTAGTGTGTGCTTCCGTTCCTGCCGTTAAGTGTGCTCGTTTCACGGCAGCGTGTGTTCACACTGGGTGTGCCCTCTGACACACGAGCTCAGGTGTGTGTCTGGCGTCGGCTGTAGGGGAGGTTTGGAGGCCGACCCGAGCTCTGGGAGCTCGGCTTTGAGATCTTGGGTCTCGGGATTTGCACATCCCACTACAGCTGCGTCTCCAGCAGGCTTTACTATGATACTCATTCGGATTGGAACTCAAGTTTTTATTCAAAAGTTATGAAACGTTTCTTGGCGTAATAAGGATAGTGAAAGCCAAAGCAGTACATTTCGATTATATTGATAAAACTTTTTTAAATTGTCCTTCACTATATACATAAACGTGAATGTGCATTCATGAACATATATACAATTTATACTTAAAAACTAAGGTGCATTTAAATAAGACTCAGGTTCTAAATGTGATAAAACGTCAGTGCCGTATATCAAGTTTTTCGGAAAGAGTTCATCACCATTTTAAACCTTTAAACCATTAAACACCAGATTCTAATATTAGTCGAAACAATACGATAATGAATATATTAAGATATTTGAGTGATGAAAAAACTGCTATAAATAAGTAGCACAATTTTCCATTGAGCATTTTTTAAACGAATGGAGCCGTTTCTGCTGCAATTTTCGATGCACCTCTGTCGCAGGCTCACAGCCGACTAACGACTTCAGATTCAAACAAGAGCCACGTAACAATTTATCGGCTCCGTCATTGGCTCATTGGCACCTACGTCATTGTCGACAGGGCTGAAACTCACTTAGTGATAAGGTTAGGTTAGGTTACCATCGGCATCTTTGGGATGCTTTATTTACAATCAAGCCTGATACATATGATCTTAGCATTGGTTTTTCAAATGTCTTATAACTAACCCTATATATTGGACACCATGACGGTTCCCCCGTAAAGCCGGTCCCCGCTTCCGACACCTGGGTTAAGTGGGGTATTGTGCTTGAGCTTTCCCTTATACCCAACGGGGAAAATCTCCGCGCCAGCGCTGGGAACGAACCCGCGACTTCCAGCATACAAGTCCGATCCCTTAACCGCTGTGCCACGGAGAGCACTAATATGGACAGTGAAAAGCTCGTCTTGTTAATTACCCCTATTTTCCACATAGATTCACCACAGAACATTATACATTATATTATACAGAACCACATTATATATTGATAAGTTGAGGATCTTCTAGTATATGATCTGTGGATTCACTTATACTGTGAATTGAATGATGTTCCTAGAAATACACAGGAGCACAATTAACACCGATCACGTCTTGAGCAGAACTAAGTAACGGTCACGGAAGACGGAGCACGGAAGTTTGAATAGGAGGCGCCACAACGTCTGAGAGGAGGGGTAGTTGCCAGATGCACATTCTTTCGAAATCGAAACGTCAAAACTTATCCAAATAGTTTTATGTGTGTATATCAATTTATTCATTGGTGGGTTCTGTCTTTCAGTATTATTTTACGAAAGCTTTTGAAATCGCACCAGACGCATTTATAGAATTTAGTGATTCCAATTTTTGGTTCAAAGAGATTATCAGTATATATTTCATAGGCAATGATTACTTTTTTAGTTATTAAAAATGTTTAAAATGAGCATTAAAACTGAATGAGACACAACTAAGTCTTAAAAAGGCAAATGTTAGATTTTTTAGCACAAGGAGTTTCTTCTACCTCAGCTTGAACCTGAATACTACAAATAATAACGTATATATTTTTGACCATCAAGCAAATAATAGTTAAATTTGGGACTAATCTGATGTGTAAACGGGTAATTGGTTATAAATGCAGAATTTAATATGTGCTCTGAAAGGAATCTTTGACATTTTATCAAAAACATACAACAAAAATCTTAATACCTATATATATATACACAATATTTTCTTAAAAGCCGTTCATAAGCAATTACGTTGCATATACACGTGCCTCCCATGTGGAAAAATTTATTTGAAGACAATGTGGTAGCTAATAGGAAATCACACGTGGATCCCACGTATCAAATCCAGCATGCAACGTACTAAAATGGCTATGATGAGTATATCCAGTGGTAAATCCATTGTGCCAACTAAAATCCACGTAACCAGCACCTAACCACGTGGTACGAAAAACTGCGAACAATTGGGGGAATATAAAATCGAGCGGCCGAGAGCATTTAATATTAATTAGGTAACAGCACTACACTTCTTTCGACAGAAATGAGATTAGGTGCTGCTGTTGGTAAAAATGCTCCAGGCGGCCACGAATCGCGGAGAAGACCAAAGCGGCGCAGTCTTCTCCGCCCAACTGCCGTTTAACGTCACCTGGCGAAGTGAAAAATATGTTAGCTTTAGTATATTGATAGGTACGAAACCTGGTCATAGGGCGAAAGCCCGAAAGGTAATAATAGGGCGAAAGCCCGAAAGGTAATAATAGGGCGAAAGCCCGAAAGGTAATAATAGGGCGAAAGCCCGAAAGGTAATAATAGGGCGAAAGCCCGAAAGGTAATAATAGGGCGAAAGCCCGAAAGGTAATAATAGGGCGAAAGCCCGAAAGGTGATAATAGGGCGAAAGCCCGAAAGGTAATAATAGGGCGAAAGCCCGAAAGGTAATAATAGGGCGAAAGCCCGAAAGGTAATAATAGGGCGAAAGCCCGAAAGGTAATAATAGGGCGAAAGCCCGAAAGGTAATAATAGGGCGAAAGCCCAAAAGGTAATAATAGGGCGAAAGCCCAAAAGTTAATAATAGGGCGAAAGCCCGAAATGTAATAATAGGGCGAAAGCCCGAAATGTAATAATAGGGCGAAAGCCCGAAATGTGATAATAGGGCGAAAGCCCGAAAGGTGATAATAGGGCGAAAGCCCGAACTGTAGTAATAGGGCGAAAGCCCGAACTGTAATAATAGGGCGAAAGCCCGAACTGTAATAATAGGGCGAAAGCCCGAACTGTAATAATAGGGCGAAAGCCCGAACTGTAATAATAGGGCGAAAGCCCGAACTGTAATAATAAGTAAGTTAATAGAAATTTAGTCTATTCGCCAGGAAAAAGTAGGGGTCGACTGGTCTAAAGGCTCCATGGATATCAACTCACTAGCAGACATGCGCCCAGCCTAAGAGTGACGAACCTCGAATGTCCATGGAGTTGGGAGCTCCTCCGACGACAGATGGTTAGGGCGAGCTTGCAGGAGTCGTGCTGGTGTACGGCTCACAGCTTCGGCATCGCACCATCCTGACGTCCGTCGATGCATGAGATTCCCAGCTCCAGCCCAAGACAACCAGAAGAGCGAAGGCGGAGCGAAGAAGCAGCGCGGTAACGGTGAACTTAGCCACTCATCCTCCCGTCGCCTGTCCGCCTTAACACGTTAGCTGCGATGGGTTAAACTGAAGTTCAATATTCAACTTAAATTTAAAATCAAAAGTGATAAAAAAAATTGTAAATATCAAACATTAACTGGGCCTGTTAATTACCATTAATTTAGAAAGGTTGTTAGAATTTTTCAAAACGACCCATCGATGGGTCGTTTCGCAGCAGGAAAAACCTAACTACGACCCACCGGTGGGTCGTACCGCAATGAATGTGTTAAAATGTTGCAGGGAAGACGCATCCAAACCCAAACCTTAGGTTCGGAGCAAATTAGTCCAACGGCGGAACCACGTAAAACCTGCGGCGACAGGGAAGCGCTACACACAGAGTCAGTAGCCGGTAGTTATGATCTGCTGATAATTGGGTCAGATGACCGGAGCAGAGCTTATTCTGCAGCGTCTATGGGAGCTACAGTAAACTGGATACTGTATACTGTATTTGGCCAAACTTAAACTAGGAGCCGTCTACCAGCGAGCCAGGACCACTCTAAAACCAGTCGACCAAATTTAGATCAATATTTTATATACTCCCGGCGCGAGAATTGGTTTTCCTAAACTGAAAACCAAGAGAACTTAAATCTAGATTTGAGAATGATGTCTAAATTTAAGTTAACTACCAATAATTCAACGTCAAACGAACCGCCTAACCCGAGAGAATTGCTTTTCCTAAACTGAAAAGCACGAACTTAAATCTAGATGAGAGATTAAAGTCTAAATTTAAGTTTACTCACAAATAACTCAGTCGACAAACGAAACGCTTAACCTAAGCCTTAACCTAAATTTGGCCGTCTGCAATCAGACTTTGCCAACGTTCCGTGCAGCGAAGGCTAGCAGCTCTTGGGACACGGCCAGTAAACGAAGAGGAGTTCGAATCTACAACTACATCGTCCTCAACCTGACCGGAAACAGGAACTTGGCTCCGCACATCGTCCTCCGGTAATTTTGTACCTCGAGACGAAGGAATCAACGGGATAATAGAGGAGACGTGCCTGTACACCACCTCGCGAGTTCCGCCTTTGAAAACTCTCGCAGCCGTCACCTCACCCATCGAGTTCTGCTGCACCGACCGGACTATTCCTAGAGGATAAGAAGTTTGCTTTAAGTGCGGTTCTTTCAACAGAACTACGTCGCCGACCTGCAAAGGATGATGCAAGACATTTTGGTATCTACCAGGTCGATCAGTTGCCTGCTTTATTAATGTAACAAAAAACTCATCGTGGTACCATTCCGTCAATCTCCCCAGAACTCCCCTCAGCTTCGAGTAAACACTCCTCACGAACACCGGAGCGCCAAAGTCCGGATCGTCATCAGCTTCCCCGATCTGAAAGAAAGGGCAAATTGTGAGAGATGCTAATTCTCTTCCTCTGATAAGCATCTCCGGAGTAATTGCAGATGGGGCGTCCGGAGAAGAATCGCGCAAGGTCTCCGAGAAGGCCACGGGACGCCTGTTAATGAGGTGAGTCGTTTTTGCTATAACGAACTGAAATTCAAAAAAGTCCAGTACAGAATGTCTTAAGCTATGGTATATCATTTTCTTAGCTTGTTTTACCAGAGTTTCAACTAACGAGCCAAGAGCACTGTTACCTTTAGGGTAAGTCTGGAAATCCAACGATTGTATATTGTAGGTCTTTAGAAATCTTTTGGTTTCAAAATCATCCAAGAATGTTTTTACAATGTTAGTACCGGCCACGATCTGACTACCCAAATCGGAAAAACAACGTTTGAACATACCATGCTCGTATATATGGAGCTGTAGTGCTCGCAAGAATTCTGGTACATCGGCTTTCATACAAATTTTTAGATTTACCGCTCGACTCCAGAGGCAGGTGATTATCAGCACCCAAACTTTTTGAGTTTGGTTACCTAACTTAATAGTCCAAGGTCCCATGTGGTCAAGGAAAATTGAAGAAAACACCGACTTCGGCGGATCAACTCTGAAATCTCTATAACTGTTTTGATTGAGCTTTATAGTTCTGTTATTTACTTTTTTGCAGGCAAAGCAAGTTTTTAAGACGCTTCGAACGGTTGAAAACGCGCAAGGGATCCAATATTTTCGTCGAAGTTCTTTTATCACGGAATAAATTCCTGTGTGAGACAGCTGGGCGTGAACATCCATAATGATCAATTTCGTCAAATCACTCTCTTTAGGCAAGAGGATAGGAAACTCGTAATTATCGTTTAACTTACTTTTAACACCCAACAATCCCGAAGTATTTTTTACGAGATTCAGCTTCGTCAACAGAGCGGGAGGATTCACCGAAACCTTCCGCTCCAGGAAGGAGAATACTTCAGGGAAATATTTTCTTTGTTCAGTGAGGATTATATTTTTAATTGCATCCTGATAAAAATCTAACACGGTTAAAGAGATTTCTTTCGTACTCTTCAACTGTTTGCTCAGGGAACATTTCAACAGAGATACAAAGAAGAGAACATAAGCTACAACCATTGTTAGCTTTCGGAAAGAAGAAAATTTTTTGACTGGTAAAAGGGGTTCAGGATTAGGTTCGTCACAGCGAACAGTCTCGCAACCAGCAGTACAGGTAGAAGTGCCGCTGGGTACCTCGTCTACGTTTTTAGACGAAGGATTAGGAATGGTAACCACGAGCTCATCAGGTGACTCGGTTAGCTTGCCAGTACCAGTGTGAAAATTACTCTCTTTCAGTTGTCTATAGCTAACTTTCCTAGTTACATAGTCAGCAGGGTTTTTATTTCCTTCAGTATGCCTGAAATTGACCGGAAATTTCCTGCAACGCTCGTCCACAGCTCTAAGCCTGTTTTGAATGAAGACAGATTTCTTCTCAATTTTATCGTACTTTGAGGCAAAGGAACTGAGCCACTGTAAACAAACCAAGCTATCGGTGAAAAGTAGCAGCTTCGTTATTTTTATTGGCTCCATCATTGAGACTCCAGTGAGTTCGAGTACCAGGTCAATCAAAGTGTCGACACCCATGCAAATGGCTTGCATTTCCAACATGGGAATGGTCTTTGAAGCCAAACTTTTACCTACTACTCTATTTTTAGCTAGTAGGAAGTTTTCGGACGCAGTAGTTAAATTGTGGATGTACACTACTGTGCCATACACAGACTTCGAGGCGTCCGTAAATGCTACGAGAGCATACTCGTCCTTTCTCTTTCCTACACATCTTGGTAATTTTACAGTTTCATGACTGTTGAACTGCTTGCATATATTGACCCATTCTCTTTGCAGATTTGACGGGACAGGATCATCCCAGTCGAGAGACGTTTGGGTCTGCAGCATTTGGACGAAGAGTTTGGCTCTGTTTAACAGAGGTAAGTACACTCCAAAGATATCGTATATGGAATTTAAGGACGAGAGGATAGAGCGTTTGGTATTTGAAGCAGAATTTAAGCTTACTGAACTAGGAGAGATTGAATCTTCCTTTCTACTCCATACCATGCCCAGCAACTTTACTTCATCGGCTGTTTTTGTAGCAGCTTCTGAGTCAGCGTAACTTTGGAACTCTGCGGAATTTGAGCAGAGCTGTTGCAATCGGAACCCATAGTTCCTGAAAATTTCTTTCAACTTTCTATAAGCTTCAACAAGAAAGCTATCGTCATTACATGAATAGGCCCCATTGTCCATGTACATTAAATTATACACTGAACGTTTAAATTCTGAAAACTCAGGGTCACCTTCTTCACGAACCAAGATCAGATACAAGGCCATCATCAAGATAAAGGGACTACATCGGAGGCCAAACGATAGCCTCTTGTTTCGATATGCACGAATAGAAAAGTCTCCCTTACTGACGTTATTGAACCATAAGCACATCAACCTATTCTGATCAACCTCCGTTAGAGCCATGTTTAAGAATGCCTTCTCTAGGTCAAAGGTAAGAAGATATTGATCGAATCGCAGCAAAATTATGGCTACAGACAGCTTAGGGTTCAGAGTCGGGCCTGGTAACATGGCTTGGTTATGGCTAACCGTAGCCTCGTCACCAGCCTCCTTTAGGTTGGAAAGATAGACTACTCGGCATTTAGTAGTTTCACGGCTCATCTTAAACACCCCCATATGCGCCAAAAAACTGCACTCGGGATGCTCTTCCAGAAAGGAATTTAGATTATCAATTTTCTCGGTTATCCCTGCCCGTTCTTGTTCCTTGAAAACATCGTCGTACAATTTAAGTTTAGTTGGGCATTTTTGTAGCTTTTTAAGATTTGAATTCAAAATCATTTTAGACAGGTTAAAGTTTTGTGATAAATTGTGAGAATTTTTATTATTCCAAGTAAGGGGCATTATTAGCCTGCCTTCGTCATCTCTAGACGAGTTCTCAATCACGTAATCTATCAGTTTCAAATTGGTCTCACTTTCGCGCTCTTCCATTTCAGAATCATGCAGATCAAGAGCCCGAGAGTACACCCTTTCCAAAACTTCTTCTGATGCCCTTTCAAGAGCGGACTCCAGCAGATCACCCCTCTCATCCTGAACAACAACTGAATGGTTATGACGACCAAAGGCTGAGGTATCAGCATCCCCATCACCATCTGCCGCATCCCAGGTATGAAGAGGAGACTCTACTTCTGAACTTACTTCAGAGGTATGGGAGTGAAGGGACGTAGTCACGTTGGAAGAGTTTTCGGCGACTGGTTCTGAAGCGGCGGCATGTTCCCCAATGCTCGTCGACGACTCTGCACCCCGAGTTGCATGCTGAATGGTACTCTGGGCAAAAGGCAAGTGTCTGGCATTCAAGAGCATTCGATTTACATCCCCGGACAACATTACACCCATGGACGTATCAATGTAAGTTGAAAACTCATTCTGTCCAAATTTATGGTAGGCTATATCCAAATAAGGATCAACATCAGCCCCAAGAACCAAGTCCAACTCAGTTATAGACTTCGTTGAGTCTATCAGGCGCTCATCGGCAAGATGATAGCCCTTTTCGACGAAAGTCTGCGCAATTTTATGCAAGTTTTGTACATTTAGTTTTATGTTTATTTCTGGAACACAGATGGCTTTTAATTTTACGATTTTATTGTTGATAGACAACGGTACCTCCGCAATTGAAGTTTTTAACTCTCTACTTGCGTTGAAGCCGTGGATAATCAGAGGCACATCCTCCTGTAAGATAGTTAGTTTATGATTTTTTACAAATTTACTGGAAATAAAGTTTCTCTGGCACCCACCGTCTTTCAAACCTCTGATCTTTAAGTTACCGGTTGAGTAAAGAGGACATGTGAACGTAGGCAAAACTATCGTTTCATCCACCGTGTTGGTGAAAACGGTCTGCACTAAAGAAGCACTGGTATTTGTTAATAAAGTTTGGTTATCGGATTTGTTTGCAATTTTACCTGTAGATTGAAGGCACAAATAAGTTAAATGGGCACCATTACAATGACGGCACTTCGAAGAAAAATTAAACCTACATTTTGCAGATTTATGATTTCGGAAAGAACACTTTGTGCAAGCATTGAGGCTTTTAATTTTATCAAATTTTTTCTTTGGAGAGTCAAAGACAGGACAGGTTCTTAAATTGTGATTGGCGTCCCTCTTTTCGCTTTCGCAAAGAAAGCACGGTGGCAAAGGTTTAGTTTGCACTTTAACCGCTAAGCCAGCGGTGCCAAGCGTTTGATTCCCGTATGAGGGACCATACTCTTTTTCCTTGGAAATGAATTTTTCTTTGGAAAATGTCTTTGGTTTAACAGCCGGCAACCTATTAACCGCGTCAAAGATATTCTTAGTGATTTCACCAAGAGCTGGTAAATTTTGATTAGTAATTTGGATCAGTTGAGTTTGAAGTTGTGCATTCATGGCATTCTATATGAAAAACTGGAGCACATCTTCGGAATTTATTTTTAAGTTATCAAATGACGCCAAAATAGATCTCATTTCACCAACAAAGGGGTACGGATCGGCGCCTGCTGGTAAATCAAGCCCAGCTAGTCTTTTTAACACATCGTGTTTCTGAACTTCTACAGAAGCAAACGCTTGCTGTAGTAAGGACTTGGCCGTCTCGTAAGACTGATCTTTGACGTCCAGAGAATCAATGAGCAATTTGGGAGAACCCCGAAGCTGTCGACCCAAGTATATGAACTTTTCGTAACTAGATAACGAATGTTTATCTAGTATAGATTCAAAGTTATAAAAGAACTTTTCGAGATCATCTTTTTTAGAGTCAGAATACACTGGTAACGGTACCTCGGGCAGCTTAAGCTTTGGGAGTGTCGCTGCTGAAGAATTGGGTAGCTGAGCTCCGCCCGTTCCAGATGTCGGCCCCGTGTGACTCGCGACCGGCTCCAAGCTGTTTTGAAGCCTCAAAATGTCCCCGACCAGCAATTCCTCGTACTGCTCTTCCTCTTCCAAATTTTTGTTTACTTCCTCTTCGGATGAATTATTCTGGATAAGAAGAGACATTACATTTTGATCTAGGGACCTTAGTTCAAGCTGGAGAGCTTTTGACCTCTCCAGAAGAACCCTTCTCTGCTCTAGGCTCAGAGAATCAATCTCTGAGGAAACTCTAGAAGAAATTTTGGACACTTTTTGTCGAACATAGCCTCGATTCTTCAGGGTCCTCGAAAGTTCTGCAGTCATTTTGGAATAGAAAGTTATAAGTTTATTTTATTTATTTATTTTTTTTTTTGAGAACACAACACCGGCAACTGCATCGCCCCGCCAACTCTCAAACGAGAGGTCCTGAAAGCTGAAAAATAATTAGAGTGTAGCCGCTCCCCATACTGGCCACCATACGAAAAACTGCGAACAATTGGGGGAATATAAAATCGAGCGGCCGAGAGCATTTAATATTAATTAGGTAACAGCACTACACTTCTTTCGACAGAAATGAGATTAGGTGCTGCTGTTGGTAAAAATGCTCCAGGCGGCCACGAATCGCGGAGAAGACCAAAGCGGCGCAGTCTTCTCCGCCCAACTGCCGTTTAACGTCACCTGGCGAAGTGAAAAATATGTTAGCTTTAGTATATTGATAGGTACGAAACCTGGTCATAGGGCGAAAGCCCGAAAGGTAATAATAGGGCGAAAGCCCGAAAGGTAATAATAGGGCGAAAGCCCGAAAGGTAATAATAGGGCGAAAGCCCGAAAGGTAATAATAGGGCGAAAGCCCGAAAGGTAATAATAGGGCGAAAGCCCGAAAGGTAATAATAGGGCGAAAGCCCGAAAGGTAATAATAGGGCGAAAGCCCGAAAGGTAATAATAGGGCGAAAGCCCGAAAGGTAATAATAGGGCGAAAGCCCAAAAGGTAATAATAGGGCGAAAGCCCAAAAGTTAATAATAGGGCGAAAGCCCGAAATGTAATAATAGGGCGAAAGCCCGAAATGTAATAATAGGGCGAAAGCCCGAAATGTGATAATAGGGCGAAAGCCCGAAAGGTGATAATAGGGCGAAAGCCCGAACTGTAGTAATAGGGCGAAAGCCCGAACTGTAATAATAGGGCGAAAGCCCGAACTGTAATAATAGGGCGAAAGCCCGAACTGTAATAATAGGGCGAAAGCCCGAACTGTAATAATAGGGCGAAAGCCCGAACTGTAATAATAGGGCGAAAGCCCGAACTGTAATAATAAGTAAGTTAATAGAAATTTAGTCTATTCGCAAGGAAAAAGTAGGGGTCGACTGGTCTAAAGGCTCCATGGATATCAACTCACTAGCAGACATGCGCCCAGCCTAAGAGTGACGAACCTCGAATGTCCATGGAGTTGGGAGCTCCTCCGACGACAGATGGTTAGGGCGAGCTTGCAGGAGTCGTGCTGGTGTACGGCTCACAGCTTCGGCATCGCACCATCCTGACGTCCGTCGATGCATGAGATTCCCAGCTCCAGCCCAAGACAACCAGAAGAGCGAAGGCGGAGCGAAGAAGCAGCGCGGTAACGGTGAACTTAGCCACTCATCCTCCCGTCGCCTGTCCGCCTTAAAATGTTGCAGGGAAGACGCATCCAAACCCAAACCTTAGGTTCGGAGCAAATTAGTCCAACGGCGGAACCACGTAAAACCTGCGGCGACAGGGAAGCGCTACACACAGAGTCAGTAGCCGGTAGTTATGATCTGCTGATAATTGGGTCAGATGACCGGAGCAGAGCTTATTCTGCAGCGTCTATGGGAGCTACAGTAAACTGGATACTGTATACTGTATTTGGCCAAACTTAAACTAGGAGCCGTCTACCAGCGAGCCAGGACCACTCTAAAACCAGTCGACCAAATTTAGATCAATATTTTATATACGTGGCTTCCATGTGACATTGTATGTAGGGTTTTCTTGAAGCGTTCAACATTCTCTTCTGTTTCAAACATTGTGTCCTCAATACATCAACTTTCTTTTTCATTATATCAACTGTCTAGAGTTGATATAATGCGTCTATATCAACTCTAGAGAGTTGATATAATGCGTTTATAATTATTTTCAGCATCTAGAGATGTTCATATAGGCTTGTAAGCTAATTTATTTTAATTCCTGTCTTATTGCGCAGAATTTCTGACTCTCCATTGGTATTCATTTGCTTTACATTGGTCATTGAAGCACTAGCTTGTGTTGCCAATCACTCATTGTAGAAAACGCAAGAAATAAATACATGTGCACTAGAACACAAGAAAGAACGCAAGAACGCCCCACGATGAAATGAAGCTGCAAACTAGGACAGCTATCGGGCGATGACCTTGAAATTATTCTAGGTTCCTCGTAACTACGAGCTACAGATGCTTGGTTCAAAAGAAGCCACGTTAAAAACCGCACGCACTGGACGTTCATGCAGCATTCGTGCAACCGACATGCATGCTTCAAATTTGGGCGAGTTGCGCGTGAGTTGCACGAAGAAATGCATAGTGTAGCCACGCATTGACGTACTGTTTACGAAATGCACTCTGGGTTAAAAACATTTGTGTACGGTAAACTAAGGTAACCATAGAGTGCCCTGGAAATATATAAACTTATTCGTGTCCATATTTCAATAGTTTTGAGTTACCATTAAATTAATGTATTCCTTGGGAAAATAAATGGTACAAAATTTTTAATGGACTAAATCTAAATTTACATGCATTAAAGCTCCTTAATCATGCTACAACATTGTTTTAAAATGTTTTTGCTGTAATTTTTTATAAACTATTTGAAAAAAAATGCGACTGATGAATAAAGAATATTAACACCTTAACTATATTTAAAGTACAGTTGCCCTTATAGGGGCAGCACAAAAGTTGCCTGACGCATAACTTCGTCCGAGTACGGATTCCTTGACCGAAAATTTTCGTAGCATACACCGTGACCATCCGCACTGTTTGTTTATGTTGTTCATATCGGCAGTTCTTATCTCTCTTCATCTAAACTGTTGGATGTTTTGAAAATTGCATAAATTATCGTTTATTTTAATTAATGGATCTATTGTAAATTTTAATAATTCAAAATGAATAGTACAGAAAATAATGATGCTTCTGATTCTAGCAGGTAGGACAATCCAATTTGTGCTTGTGCGTTATATGTAGCAGTGCATTGATTATTGGTATAACTTAGCTTATCAATTTATATTGGTGTTATCTAATTGTTTTAAAATTACCCTTCAATGTTTATCAAGTTGTCATAGTTAGTATAAAGCTTTCATTGACTAAGTAGGTATGATATTAAAAATTTTTCTTGTTCATTAATAAATAAATGTTGAATAAATGTTTATCATGTTGAAATGCATCAATTTTTCTTTCTAATTGATATTTTACTGTCCAAAGTTTTTGAGTGATGCTTTTAGGCATTTTAGTTGTGAATAATTAGTCACAAGGATTGGTTGGAAACTATATAAGTTAGGCAGACACTGAAGTAGTTTCACTTCCTTTGAATGTTATTTACATGGATGTTAACTAACAGTAATGTCAGAGTTAGTACATTAAAGTGCAAAAAATGATTCACCATCGTAGTTAATTGTTGAAATTTTCTGGGTAAATGTGTAGCGTTGGTCAGTAATCAATTTTCCACTTTTCGGTGCCTGGAAATAGGTAATTAGATTTAAATAAGTAATTTTTCTTCAATGCACTTTCCGTTGTAAATGAGTATTTAACAAGGATCAAATTTTACTTTAATGTTGTCAACAATTATCATAATTTCGTTGCTATAGATAGGTAATATAGTCAATTTTGAGACATTTTACATGAATGACAATGTGCTCGCAAATGCATAACTTAGTTTTTGAGTTATTTAAGTTTGAAGTTATACAAACGGCGCTTCTGAATGGCCTTTTTTGCACAAAATCAGTCATTGTTTTTGCAATAGAAATGGAAGCTAACCCTATATTACAAACGTAAAGAGGTTGGGTCGTGAGGGGTAGCCACAGTTCTTCTAGTTTGTGAAAATTATAAATAAAGGTTTCTAGTGATATCCGTTTACATCGACTCTTAGATGGCTGCCGCCATCTTAATTTGATGGCTGCCGCTATCTTGGGTACCAAGTAGCATCATGGCGGCAGCCACCTTGGAGTTGATGTAAACGGCCGTCACTAGAAACCTTTATTTAAAATTTCCACTAGAAGAACTGGGGCTACCTCTCAGAACCTAACCTCTTTACATTTTTAATAGGGGGTTAGCTTCTGTTATTAATTGAATTACGCTAGGCACGCATGCTTCCCTGGCGCGCACAAGCCAACTTCAAAGTTGAATAATTGAAAAATAATGCGTCAGCAAGCAGAATGTCATTAATGTAAAACATTCTTAAATGTGTTCCTTTATTGATTCTTCGCAACAAAATTATGAAAATCGTTGACAACATTAAACTAAAATTTGACCTTAATGAGCTATGGCGCTAGGTTTAGTTTTGTCTTTAATGATAAATGCGTTCGAATAAACAGCTACTCATCAATTTTGAAATTTTTGTTGCTTGAATCATGGCAAAAACATCGAAATAAACAACTTTCCATCTATACACTTTTTTCGGAAAATGAGTATTTAACGAGGTATAGCGGTAGGTTTGGTTTTGTCTTTGATGTCAATCGCGCTGGAAGCAAGACGTCATTGCAGTGATGCCCTACCACGGAATCGATGAATTTCTTTCCGCTTTAATCACTGGAGTTGCGGTAACATATTTACCGGCCATAACTCGTAAAGTATTCATTTCTGACGGAAAGTGCATAGACAAAAACTTGTTTGTTTTGATCTAATTAACTACGATTAGACACTGAAAACTGGAAAATTGAAAACTGACCAACGCTACACATTTACCATTTTCTGAATTTATAATTTTATCCAGACAAAATTCATGGTGTAACATAAGACTCATCTATGTAGTTCAAATTAAACAGCTTATAATCTTTGATCTATGATAATTTATTTGACTGTTAATGTTCAAATATAATTCTTTCTTTGGTATAATTTTTATACGTGTGAAGCTTTTTCCACGTAATGTATTGATCAGCTTTGGTAGGTTAATGTTAAAAGTTAGTGTAAATCTACCTAGGGTAAAGTTCGAAAGTTCGTCCGATTTAAACGGTTCAAACTTCAAACCCTCTCAAACGGTTCTCAAGATCGCTATTGCTGCAGCAAATATCGTCAAAAAAGCGCAAATGCATTGGGTTCATCGTGCTTTGCTCTAAAAAGGATCTTTCAAATCTTGATGTGAAAAAACAACTTGCTTTGTGAACACTTTCTAAAACTGAAATTTTCGAAAGTTCGTACCAAATTCGAAATTAATTCAAAATTTCGATCACGTTTCGAATCTCATTACAAAAGTTCGTACATCCTCTAAAATGAAATTTATATTTTTGTTTAGCGCTAAAGTTACCTGTGAGCGTTCGAATTTTATGTAATATAATAGCGTGTTCATTTTTAATGGATTTGATACGTACGTTTTGATACCGGCAGGCCGCAGCCGAGACGGTTCAAGAAACGGTTTGTGAAAAGTACAGAAATTTCTTGAGTCCTACTTTAAACTTTAACTAGTCCACCACTCGTAACTTTTTTTAAAAATGCACCTATTGACTTCAAATTACTCTCAAACAAAAGAACAAAACATTTTCTACAAAGGTGTTATAAACACGTTCAAAAAATTTTCCTGAAAAGTACAGAAATTCTTCGATAAAAATGTTTGATTCGCCTGCCATCGCGAGCGCGAAAGAGTCAACTAAATTCTTTCGACGGCACGTGAGTCGTACAGATTCATTGAGAAATTTCTGTACTTTTCAGAAAACTTTCTTGGATGTGTTTATAACACCTTTGTAGAAAATGTTTTGCTCTTTCGTTTGAGAGTAATTTAAAGTTGATATGTGCATTCTTTCAAAAGTTGCGAATGGTGGACTTAGGTCTTTCGACGGCGCGTGAGTCGTACAGGTTCATCAAAGAATTTCTGTACTTTTCAGAAACAATTTTGAATGTGTTTATAACACCTTTGCAGACAATGTTTTGTTCTTTCGTTTGAAAGTAATTTGAAGTCGATAGGTGCATTTTTTCAAAAGTTACGAGTGGTGGACTGAAGTTTAAAGTAGGACTGTCATAGTTCTACTATGGAAGATTCTCGTCGTGTTCAAATAACGTTAAGAAAGGGTTGTTTTGGCCAAGCAACCATCTTCTAAAAGACCCGACGTTGGATAATATGTTCTCAAAAATAAGCACAGCATTTCTGAACTCTACAAACTACGCTTCGAGACGAGCTTTACCAACCGCCAAGCATCATTCGAATCAACCAGCGAACCTCGCACCCCTCCCCTCTACGAGCATCCACCATTGGACTTTGTACTCTTTGCTCCGCGACCGACGCTTGTACCGAGGATCATTTCCAAACGCTTCCATTCTACTCGTATATTTCAACTCCTTCCTTGTTGACTTAAGATCTTGTTCATTCTACATATATTACTTGTTTATTAATTGTAAAGCTTAATCCACTTTAATTATCTCGCAACACTTGCTATTTCCAATGATATTTTAACGTAAAGCTTCGTTACAAATGAACGTGTTCGTCCTCACTCGAGACGGCGTCGCACAGCCTCCCTCTGAGCAGTGTGCGCGAGCGGCATTAGAGCCTGCGCCATTAAGAGAGTAAGACGTGTGATTCTCTCGCCTGTCCTCGCGGACAGGTGGGAGTGGGCTCTTTGCCCAAGAGTTCCAATGGCTGTTAAAGTCGTGCATAGACTAACTGGGCGTTTCTCAAGACCGAGCTAAGTATACCCCTCAATGTGTCTATCCATACTCTCACTCATGTCTTAGTAGCTTCATGTCTAGGCGTAGGATAGCATCGTTGGAAGTGTTTGACGACCTTTGCTTTTCAACTGAATAACCTAGCGTCGAGGCTCCACCCCTTATACAATGTTCTTGTCAGACTTCTCAATATATTAATGATATATGTTGCGTCTGTTAGTCCCGTTAAAGGCTTCACCTGCTTATTTGATGTAATAATGCGAATTCCAATAATTGTGTCACTTGATAGATCAGAACTAACGTAATCACCGAGATCTGATAATGTTATTGTCATTTAATTAACGGTAAATTCTTTAATACGCTGTATAGATTTAGAATACGATGTATGTATGTTGTGTGTTATTCAACTTCCGAATGTGTCATCCATTTGCTAATTGAAAGACGTCATCATCATAACATTAAATTACGTTGCAACCATCTCGTCATTCACCTAATAAGGCCCTATTTGATTGACAACAAAACTACCATTAATAGTAAAAGACATTGAAAAGTCTCAGTATATTTGATCTTTATTGATGACAAAATAAAATAATGATGACCTTCTGTCTCAACCTTAAAAAAATGAAAGCAAAGAGAAAATGCCGAAAAATAATGCAAAGAGAAAAGAATTGCCTCCTGAAAATTGGCCAACGAACAATGCGGCATCGATGAGAGGAAATAGGAATATAACAGGACTCAAGAAATTTCTGCACTTTTCACAAACCGTTTCTTGAACCGTCTGGGCTGCGGCCTGCCAGTGCCTTGCACACGCTCTTGAAGCGTTGTTTTTGGAACACCATATTTGTCACTTGCGTTGCATATACTCAAACTTCCATTTTTTATCTCTGCTAATGCGTGAACGAGATCATCATTGCAGTAGTGGTGTTTTTTACGAGGAGCCATAATTTAAGTTCAACATTCGTCCCAATTCATAAACTATTAAATCAATACCTGAAAAGATATTAAGTATCATAAGCAATGAGGAGAAACTTGAAGAAAAAACGTTGTACGAACAAACAATTTCATAAAAATGATTTTTTCAAAACTCCGTACATGTGGACGAAGTAATAACACAAGCCGTTAAAAGATTCGAAATTTAGTACACCTCAGAAACAAACAAAGGGAGAAAAAAAAACTCGGTAAAATGACAGCATTACATCTTTCAACACTCACACAGGTACGACATCGCCTAACGCAACAACTTCGTCAACGGAAAAAATTTTAGTCGGCGATGCAAAATGGTAGTCAGTTAAGGTGTGACGACTTCATAAACAACTGAAACGCAGGTCATTCACTTGGGCTGCCATTTTTGTTCAAACAGTGATATTTATTTGCGGTGTGTGGCAATTATACAATATTATAAACCAGCAGTTACCACGTGAACCACTTTTCAATGAACTTCAACTCCATATTAGCTTGTTAAAGTAAAATATACCTGGTGTGTACGGAATTTCGAAGTGGACGAATTTTCGGAACTTACCCTACTAAGTGATTTTTACTAGGCCTTAGTATTAGTATATTTACTGTATTGTGTTTTATAGGTTATTAAAATTTCATCTGGGCTATATCATTTTATTTTTTGAAACTGTTGCCACAGCATCAGGATTTTCTCATATGTTCATCATACCAATTGGTTAAATGTTATGCAATTGTTATTGGTTGTCCAGTTGTCAAATGTGAATTTTGGTATGAATCATGTATGATAAAATAAAATAAATGTAGCTTATATACAGAGGCATTATTGGGTCAATGCTCGTGACCCAAAATTATCAGCATATATCAAAGTTAATGGTATGTTGATATAGTGCATTTGGTCAATATGTATTTTAGGTGATCCACAGAAACTAAAAATTCCGTGACTAAGAATCACTAAAGGAGCCCATTTAAAAACATTTTACAAGAATGACATTCTGCTTGCTGATGCATTATTTTCAAGTTATTCAATTTTGAAGTTATAGGAGTGTGTTAATGGAATGGCTTTCACGCTCAAAGAAGAGGGCGTTCCAACAATGCGGTAGCGAGAGAAAAGTTATTGTTTTTGCAATATATGGCGTAATTTATTATTTGCCAATCCCGCAGAGCCTGCGGAGCCTGAGCCCACTTCTAGAATGTTTTAGTTAGAAACACAATAAAGGTTATAACCAAAAAATATTAGCAAGACTGGATCACTGAAGACTTTGGTTACATCATTTCCAAAAATGGCGGCCACCCGGTACGGTTGCCGCCATTTTGGATGTTGAATGCTTATCAATGTAAGTCTTCACTATTTCAGTTGCGGTAATGTTATTGGGTGATAACCTTTATTGTGTTAATAACTAAAACACCCTAGAAGTGGGTTCAGGCTCTGCGGGGTTGGCAAATAATTCATTACAAAGAACGCAAGCATACTCCTAATGGCTCAAGCGTGCAACGCAACTGCTATGGAAGACAAAAATTTCAAAGTTTGATAACTTCAAAATAATGCACCAGCAAGCAGAATGTCATTCATGTAAAACATTTTCAAATGTGTTGTTTTAGTGATCCTTTATAACGGAAATTTTAATTTCCCTGGATCACCTAAAATATATATTGACCGTGCATTTTATGCTTTTGCTGGCTGACAATCGTTTCTGCTAAGTTTTGGCTTTTGGCTATGTTTAAAACTTCAATTATTTTACTGAGGACCTGATAGTGTTGCCAATGTGTGCAAGTGTAGCAAACGGGTTCTCTTATTGAGCGTGTTTTTTATATGTAGTCTGTAATTTATCAACTATAAAACTTAGTGAATACATAGATGTTATAGAAATGCAGTTAGGTGGTAAATATGAGCAAAATTAGACTTTCCTTCTTTTCATTCTAGGTTTTGTTGCATTTTCAGTATTAATTCAACCTTTTAACTATGGATGTATTCTGTTCAACTTTTTAATATTTGAAAGATTCAGATCTCACTAGGGATAATTTTCAACTGTAACAGTTAACCTTCTCTGATGGCTGGGAAATGAATTTCCATATGTTGTGCTTAACTGGTATATTAGTCGTAAATAATTTCGGCTAATTTTTGATTGCATTTGTTTGTATGTTCAACTATGTAAAGGAGTGATGATCATGTTTTTTATTCTTTGGCCCTTGAGAAATTTATATTGCTCTGGAACCATGAAAAGTTGCTGCTGCCAGTCATTTGTATATATTCCAAAGTTATTTCTTGTTGCAATACCTGTAATGAAGCTTGCAGTTTACTTCACAGATATGCAAAGTAAGGCATATTGTCAGTTGAATATGAAAATGATATAGTAAAAATGATAGTTATACTTATTTTTAATAATGCTCTATTGTATTGCTATTAAAAATATATATACTTTAATATTATATAAGTTGAGCTCAAAAATGTTGCAATAATATAATCTGCAGTCAGAATATGCTAATACTTTTACAAAAAATGTAAGCATTTATTAGAGTTTTAGATTAAGATTAATTCTATTGCCTCTCAGGAATTCCAATCATATTACCTCAGGAAGAGCAAAAAATTGAGTATATCATGCTAGGTGATGAGCTTGTTGTGGAAATACACTAATTGAAAAAATTCTATGAAATATAAAGAACAATGTTTCTATGATTTGTTATTTACTCTTCCAATGGAGCTTACAATGTTCTTGAAGTATAATGCAAGGCGTTATTGGTGTTAAGAGAGGTAGGAAATGGAAAGTGCAATGGCTAAGCTGTTCAATATTCAAGGAGCAATCTAGAAATGAATTTGAGCAGTTACCTGCTCTGGAATATGTTTAAGTTGATAAAACTACTTGTTTTAGAAAGGATCATTACTAATGCTAATGGCACACATTGTCTCCTTTGTGAATTAGTTCACAAAGATGAGTAACCAAATGAGATTTGAGAGCCCTGTGATGCCTCCTGTTGGGTACAGGGATATGCCTGATCTTTTTGATGGCCATGAAATTAAACTAAAGGTCATTAAACATCTTACATGTGCTAATTGCCATCTGAATAGTTTTCCAAGTCAGTGATTGCAGTATTTGGTTGTGTTAGCCTTTTGTCCCTTGTCTAGTTACTTCATGAATGTTCCACATACCTACAATACCCATTTTAATTGTAAGTATTGACTTGTGAGAAGAAATTTAAACAATGTAGTGCTGTTCATGCTCTTATTTCTCAGTTGCTCATAGAATTGAGGCTTAAAATAACATTTTCTCACATGCGTATCTGTAGTTGAAGTTTGGTTGCAGGCTTAGACATTTGACTGCATTACTTGTGTGCATTGTGTTGTATTGTACCTATTTTACTTGATGAATCTGTTGTTTCATTGTGTATTGTATCTTTTATAATTATCATTAATTATGGTTTGTACTTTGTGCTTTTGTGTATATCTTTGAAGCCTTCCTTTCACAGTAACTATTTTAGTTGTTTAATTATGCTCTTGTTGTAAAGTCATCATGCATAGTGTAAGGCTGGCAGTGTTGTCGGGCCTGTCAGGTAATTATGGTGATCGCAGATGAAGCAATAGCTGTGAGAACGGCCCTGACTGAGCAGTACTTGCTTTACTCAGACATCTTGTTGGCATAATTATGGGCTGTCCTTTGTCTGGTATTTACTTTTACTGAAACTTGACTTCAGTTCTCACTGCTTGTTTGTACCTACTTGCTCAGCCTTTTTAAAAATGGCAATTGATGTAGTCTTTAATGTGGCTGATAGAACAGAGGGAAGGCAAAATATCATGCAGCTAAACCACAACCTTCAACACTTGAAATGGAAGCAATTATTTTTTGAGGATTATGCAGGCAAACATTGATGGCACTTGTTTCTTGAAACCATAACATTAATATTTAGAAATGCAAAAACCTTTTGTGCTATTGACTAATGTTCTTCATTTTTGTGCAGTGAGCTCATCAAACACAGTGAGGAGCAGAATGAGAATGGGTTAGTATTTCATTGTCTTAAAATGTTTGTTAATTCATAAGTATTTGTGTGTGATCTTATTCATTCAACTTCTGATTTGATTTTTGTGCCAAAATTAATGCATTAGCTGGATAAATTTGGCAATAGACTGTAATCAGAGTTCAAATTTGGTGTTGTAATTGACATAATGTTCAGGCAAAATTTTTGACTCCTACATGTAGTTCAGAAATTTTTTTCTGACACATCGAAGCAGGCTCTTATTCTTCCTTATTGATCTTTTCTGTAGCTGAATTTTTCATCTCTAGAATACAAACCTAAGTCCCATTCATCATTACATACACAGCATTAGGTTTAAATTAGGACAAGTATTCCAGTGCTTGTGTTGTATGGTTAAGGACAAATAATTTAAAAATTTTACTCTCTTATAAGAAGAGACTTGTGACATTGTAAAATAATTAGTTCTTGAATGCATATTTTAGTTTTTGTGACTCATTTTGAAAAGAACAAAAATAGCTCCAAAAGACTTTGCTGTAGTTGAAATTTGCTGAATCGTTTCACAGCAGTAATTAGTGTGGTTATTAGGTTCAATGTTCTCATTAGGTAAACATGTAAGAACTGCATCTACATTTTTCAACTGCTGGCAAAGTAAGTTTTGCATCAACATTGGATTCTGTACTGCCTAATGCTGTGCACATTGTTTGTCCATGTATGTTAATGAGGTATCAAAGCCAATAAACATTAGTGAGTACTAAAAAAGATCTTGGTTATGCACTAGCAATGTTCATGTGACCTTGACTGGTTAATACTTATTGCTCCTGGACTGATTTCTGGTCTTTCAATTGTAACAGATATTGGATTGCCGAGAGATATTAGATTCCTAGCTAAAAAAACTCTCAATGCATATTCCACCTTTATGAAATAATGAAACAATTGGTTTCCAGTTCCAGTTCACATTTGTTTTCTGTTTCTGTTTAAGAGATAAGAACTATAAACAGATGTCTCTCAGCAGTTATTTTTCCATCTTCTGTTTGTAATGTAAAGAAACGACAGTTCAACTTACGATGAAATGCTTGGTACGTATTGGTTAGTGACCAGTCAGCAATTTGTTATTTTATTTCTAAAGTGTTACGTGTTAGTAATTCTTCGTATAGGTTTCATGGTTAAGTAAGATGAATGAGTTACTTTGTGTTTATTTAGACTGTCAAATGCTTGTGAAAACTTGGAAAATTAAATTTGAAATGTTGACTGACCACCAAGAAACCACCATTCTTCAGAGAAGATAGTGTTTAGTTTGGCTTCTTTCTTTAAAAATTAGTTTGGCTTCTTTAGTTCTTTAATTTGGCTTCTTGCTTTAAAAGTTAGTTTGGCTTCTTTAATTCTTTAATTTGACTTCTTTCTTTGAAAATTAGTTTGGCTTCTTTAATTTGGCTTCTTTCTTTAAGTGATGACATTATAATGCACTACCATGTTATATTTATTATAAGATAGCACTTTTTTGCATTGCTCTCTTTCTGAACTATATAGTTTGCTCAGGAATGTATTGTATAGTTTATTTTAATTAGAACATTTTTAAAAATTTACATTTTACCTTACAATAATAAACATTGTATGGTTTATTGCAATCAAATTTTTTTTTTAGAAAATTTTGCAAAAATTGCCTCAATTAGTCATAGTTTTTTGATTTTATTGACATCTGTTTTTGTAAGTTCTGTTCATCGTTTTCCATTACATACTCTGTTCTAAAGGCTATTACTTATAAATCTGTATTGGTTCCATTTAAATGCATGTAATTAATTTAAAATATTCATCTTTTCTCCTGCTTTTGTCTTATGTCTCTTTATAACTGTCTCTTGCTCACAAGAAAATGCAGGCTTCGTATCCTTCTCTTGATCTCTTCTGCTTTTGTCTTATGTCACTTATAACCTTCTTTTGCTCGTAATTAAATGCTGGCTGAATATTAATCTCTGAATTATTTTGTGTTGCTTTTTGTGCCCATGTTCTGCTTAGAAAGGAATGTATGTGAATTATCCATCTCTTCTACTGCCTTCTTCTTGTATCTCTTTGTGACCATCTTTTGCTTGCAAGGAAGTGCATGGTAAATATCCATCTCTTCTAAGCTCCCTCTGTCCGATATCTTAAGGTCACCATTTATAACTCAATAGGGAGTGCACTCACTCATTGAAATTGATATAACTCTTCCCTGGTTTGTGCAGAGAGCTCGTCAAGCTCAGCGAGGAGTCGCTCATGCGACAGCCGGAGGAGGTCTTCGACATCTTGTGTAAATTGGGAGAGGGGTGAGTAGATGCTGTTGTTGCAATTTTTGTTGATTACTAAACTGGTAGAGTCTAATTTGGGTTCATGATGCCAAGATGAACTGAATGGATTTTGTTGTAAAAACAATTGTGAGAATATCTTTACTTTGATCATTTTCAAGTACTGTATCATTGGGCTTTTGCATTGCTGCATCAGTGATTTTCAAGTTACTCTGATGGCCATGTCATTTTTTTGTAAGTGATGTTTAGAATGTTTTGTGGTTTTCTTCAAATTGCATGATTATTTACTACTGAAATATTGGTTTTCGTGAAGCATCTTTCATTTTGATGAACTAGCAAAGAAATGTTGATGAAAGATTAGTATAATGATGTTATTTCGTTTGCTAAATTTATGGTGCAGTGATTAAGCTTAAAGTATAACTATCACACTGTCAATACCTGTAGTAAAATAATTTATTATAAGGAAAATGTCACGACTCATGAGTACACGATTTAAGCTTATAGAACAGTCACCATCATGAAGTGTCAGTCAGATCTGGTTTCCTGTTAAAAATGAAGTTCTTGCTTGGTGTTTAAAGTTTCCATTCTCTGCTTGAAGAAATTTTCTTGTACCTGATGACCTGAAAATCTCCTTATAAGTGTATGCTTTTTCCTCTCATAATTAAACATTAATATTATTGATGTTTTTCTGATGTAATGTTCATTGTTTGTTCCGAATGTACAATAAAACAATTTTGGATGTGTCGTTATCATGATGATTGCCTATAATATCTATTAGAAAGAATTAAGAAATTAAACCATTTTATTGTATATTTTGCAGGTCATATGGGTCAGTTTTCAAGGCACTACACAAAGAGAGCGGCCAGGTCTTAGCAATAAAGCAGGTGCCCATAGACACAGACCTGCAGGAGATCATAAAAGAGATCTCCATTATGCAGCAATGTGATTCTCCGTATGTCGTCAAGTATTATGGCTCTTACTTCAAGGACTCGGATTTATGGGTGAGCATTTCTTAATGTTTGACCCTTTTACTGTTGCTATGGGTGAGTATTTCTTGTTGTTTAACTGTGTAGCTTCAGTTACAGGTGATTATTTATTGTTCAGCCCATTTGCTGAAGTTACAGGTGAGTATTTTTTATTGCTTACACTCTTTGCTGCAGTTGGCACAAATATAGTCTTTCACAAGCAAGCCTATCAATTAAGCTCTTTCAGTGAAGGAGCATAAGTTTGACAGATCATATTTGAAAGACTGATTTGTTGGTAAATATTTTTTCTTCTGATGAGAGTATTGCACATTGTGTTTCAAGACTATCACTTGTAAATGTCCATTTTTAATTATATTCAAAGTTTACCAAGTCATTCTAATATCATAGGCTCAGATTGCACTGTCTAAATTTTTGCTGGTCGAATTGAGAACACCAATCAGTGATTAACTCTCCAATGCTTTCAAAAGTAAGGCTGGTTATGTTCTGAAGTTCTGGATTAATGAATGATATATCTCTTAATTACTTTGAAATACATTCATTTTAATTCCATGAATTGCTACCAAGAAGGTGTACTGCAAGAACTTTTGATTCAGTGTCTTGTGCGATAGTTTTCCTTCACTGATAGTTTCAGGAGATAACTGGCAATGTAGTATCTTACAAAGACTTGCCCTCAAGGGTGTGAAGTTAGTGTTAGCTGACATTGCTTGGGGCTGCTATTTTCTTTAGCGATACTCTGAGCTTTTTCTAACTCTGCTCACTTGGCTCATTCCTGCTATATTATTTTGTATTTTAGTTTCTAATTTAGTTAGCGATTGTTTGTGTGAACACGTTCTGACATTAATTTTGCTGTCAGGTTTTCCTTTACTATTTTTGTGGGGCGCCCTGCTTGTTGTGTGGGGAAACTCTTGGTTGAGCTACTTCTGCTCCTAGCTGTTGAAGTCCCAATTTAAAAGTAGTAAAACCTAACTTAAATTAACCTAGCTCATCTCATCTAAGCTTACCTGAACCCTTCATCTGTGTTATAACGTGGAACAAATAACAGAAGTTACAGATTTTGCAGTGTGGAGTGCGTGTGAATAACCTCTGTGATTAAGTTTTGGCATTGAATTTATGGTAGCCCAGTCCCTGGTGGCAAAGTAGGCGGATGGTGGTCCTTACATGGGAACTTTTGGCTCAGCCAATAGTTGAAATAGCAGATTGAAAGCTTGGTATTTTCAGTGGGGGTCCAGAAATATGTAATAAAAAATTGCGTTAAATTTTGAGTAATTTCAATTTTATTGCTGCTGGTGAATTTTAAGAAATAGTCACTAGTAAAAATATTGTATTTCAACTATAGAAATGGAAATGTTTTTGTTTTTTTGGTCTCATATCTCAAAGAATGAAAATTTTCTGTAGTTATTACAGAAATAACTTAATTTCTTGTTGTAGACTTGTAGCAAAATGCTTTCTCCAGCTACTGTCTCTGAATCATTTTCTTTTATGCAGAAATCTGTTCATCAATCAGCCATCATGACTGAAATAATTCACATCCATTACAGGTGCATTGATTAAACTTGCCACATTTCAGATCGTGATGGAGTACTGCGGCGCAGGCTCAGTGTCCGACATCATGAAGCTGCGCAAGAAGACATTGTCTGAAACAGAGATAGGGGCCGTGGTTCTGGCCACACTGCACGGGCTCGAGTACCTGCACATCCGGCGGAAAATTCACAGAGACATCAAGGCTGGCAACATTCTGCTCAACTCACACGGACATGCCAAGCTGGCAGACTTCGGTGTTGCTGGCCAGCTCTCTGTGAGTGCCTACACTGGCTCGTTACATCATGGACTTATAGGCTTTTTCCCTTGCTTGGTTCTCGCTCGAGCAGGGCTGATCATTGTGTCGATTGCTTGATTTGCTTTGATGTTTAACTGTTTTATGTTGCATATAATGCTGTTTGATGATATTCACATTCAGGGTGAATGTAAGGATATTCAAAAAATTCAAAAAATAAACCCACTCTTTGACTGTTCAGTATACAAGACCTGTAACGTTTATCAAAGATAAAACATTAAATTTAAGAAAATTGAACGTCATAAATAGAAATTCAGTTGTACCTGAAAAAAAAAAATCCACGAGTAATCGTCACTCAAAGATTGAGTACATTTTTTTGGGACACTTTATAAATGCGCGAAATTTATACTTGTAACTTTAGTTAAATATGTTTTGGGTACTTGTATTTTGAATGGTTAGTTGTAATAACAAATGAATTACTGTGCTTGTGTAACAGTGGAGTACTGCAATGTTGTGCACGTGCATTCAGTGAGGTTTCACCTCTTCCTCCAGGACACGATGGCTAAGCGCAACACGGTCATCGGGACGCCGTTCTGGATGGCGCCAGAAGTCATCCAGGAGATCGGCTACGACTGTGTCGCTGACATCTGGAGTTTAGGTGATGCTTTCTCAACTCTTCTTAAGGTTCTGTTTCAAATGTTTTCGCGAGAGATCCTTTCAGCATTTAGCCGTGTTCGACTTGCAGCTGTTTAAGGTTTTTTTGTTGAAATTTTACGTCAGGTTTGGTTGAAGGTTGAAGCTTCATTTCGGTCATTATCATTGAGCGAACCTTTCATTGAGAGAACCTTTCATTGAGAGAACCTTTCATTGAGCGAACCTTTCATTGAGAGAATTTTTCATTGAGAGAATTTTTCATTGAGAGAATTTTTCATTGAGCGAATTTTTCATTGAGAGAATTTTTCATTGAGCGAACCTTTCATTGAGCGAACCTTTCATTGAGAGAATTTTTCATTGAGAGAATTTTTCATTGAGCGAACCTTTCATTGAGAGAACCTTTCATTGAGAGAATTTTTCATTGAGCGAACCTTTCATCGAGAGAATTTTTCATTGAGCGAACCTTTCATTGAGAGAATTATTCATTGAGAGATTTTTGTCACGCACAATATTTATGTATTATTTTGTATTCAGATACGTCAATAGGAAACTTCCTGGTCTGCAGTGGAAAGGAGAGGAGAACTAGGTAGATCGTAAACCCCTTAGGAGGTAAAAGATAAGTAATAGGTGTAGGTTTGTTTATACTTTTTTGTGGGGACTGGCGTTGCTATGGGGATCCTGTTAGGTAACTTCTATGTTGCGGGCATACTTCGGTTCTGTCGGTTTTTATGCTTTCTCCCCTCAGGGGGATACATCTAATGTATCTATGAAAATTAGTGCTCCCAGGGGAAATATGAGAGGTCCAGAGCTGAGAGCTAGGTAGGCTTTTTTGTTGCTGAAATAGAATGTTTATTTTTTTAGAAACCGTCTTTTTTAAGACCAGTGCTGTCCTGTTTTTTAGTTCCTTCTATTTTCTTCTTCAAATTTTATCTTTTTCATGAATTTCTTTCTCAACTTGCTGTTTCTGTGCACTTAGGGCATGGATTCTGCTTTCTCTCGAAATGGTGCCTTCTTCTTTCCTCTCACTGGGACGGCTTTTTTATGTTAAGGGAAGCTTAAACTAACATCTAATCTAATATATCCAGCGTACAAAAGGAATAGAGACTGACCCACCAACGAAAGCTGACAAGTGACAATCTGTGTTAGTAAAACGGATCTACTGATCTCATGCATCTGCATATATAGTTTTTTATCCTGTTTCTTAAGCAACATTTTCCAGGAATAAAAATTAAAAAGGTATTTTGGAACTGAAATGGTATGGTATCACAGTTGTGTCGTACTATTAATCAATCAATGCTATTTAATAAAACGCTAGTGTCTCCATAAATTTATAAGTGAATTTATATAATTTTGTACGTAATTTCTCCTGTGTTATTACAAGGGAATCTCATTGTAATTAAATTGGTTGATCCGTCTCGATTGGTTGTCCGTCTCTCCGCTCTGAAAGGATGCTTGTTGTTCGTATCTGTGATACAAGTTTCACCAGTGCTCAAGAACAAGGATATTTTAATCAAGAGAGTACTATTAGGATGGATATATTTGTTTTTCATCAACACCTGGAAGATTTTTCTAAAGAAAATATTGAATCTAGCATTGTTTACGTGTCATTTACAATAGTACTAAATATCAAGGAATACTTTTTCCATGTAGAGAGCTAGACTTACATTAGCATTGTAAATTCTAACCTACTGAATGGGTTTGCATGAGCAGGCATCACAGCGCTGGAGATGGCGGAAGGGAAGCCCCCGTACGGCGACATCCATCCCATGCGCGCCATCTTCATGATCCCCACAAAGCCTCCACCGTCCTTCAGGGAGCCGGACAAGTGGCAGCCTGACTTTATTGACTTTGTGTCTAGGTACTGTGTGCTCTTGTGGCAGTTTGTCCTGTGCTTCTGGTAAAACTTGTGTTGTGCGCACTGCCATTCCATATTTCCTCCATTGACTGCTGTTCCGGGTTTCCTCCATTGACTTTCATTGTTTCCTTTGTTTAAATTTTGTTTTCATTATATGTATATTTGCTTTAGTTGTTGGTGTTGTGTACACCTTTGAGGTATGAAGTTAACTGTATTGTGTACCTACTATAAGATGTCCGAAATGACTGTCTAAACCAAAGCTTTTATTCATTCCTGAAAGTTATTTGTATGTGCATGTGTGGCAAGTCTCTCAACTTTTTAAATTTTAAACTAAAGCTGTAATTCATTCCTCAGAACTTTTCACATATGTATGTTTGGCAAGCCTTTTCAGTAATTAAGACTGACGAAAACTCTGTAGTTGTTCTGTGGCTAGTTGAATTAGAATAGAAACGGATGGGAGTGAATTTACTGTTATAGTTTTTAATGTCTGTTTCATTTATTAGGTTGATAAGTTTAGGGCTGAGTTTTGAAGTTCGTGTAGGTTCTAAGAACCGCCCATCGATTTTTTATATCTTTCAAATGCAATTATACTTTAGTGGGCAATAGATCCATTCTAAACTGCTATGTTTTTGACGTTGTGTGATAGACACTGTACGCAACAGATGAAAGACTATAAAATATAAATCGGAGTGTAGCAGACTTAGTAGTAGCCTGTGGGAAATGTTGATACATTTAGATAGTGCTCATGGCAAACCTGTGTTTGCCTTTCCTTCTATCCCAAAGGCAAATGGAGAAACTTACAATTATTGCAATTTTAATAGCACTGGTAGTCTTGACTGGTTTAATTTTTTGTCAAGTGAAGCTAATGGTCGCTGTGTTGCGCAGATGTTTAGTGAAGAACCCCGAAGAGAGAGCTACAGCCACAATGCTGCTGAAACACCCATTTATTTTGGCCGCAAAGCCGCCGACGGTGCTACGGCCCATCATAGAGGAGGCCAGGATGCTCAGGGAGAGACAGCTCGCTAACAAGCAGATGAATGCCTTCAGACAGGTGGGTGCGCCTGGTCGCAGATCGCCTCATTGCGTTCAGGAGCATGTGACGGAATCAGAGACGTCCTATTTCATGCATGTGAAGGGATCGTACCCCTAGTGCTCACTGACCACGTGGAATCTGTTCAGGATTTACGAGATTTTACACTATTAATCAGCGAAAAAAATTTCTTCTGTGATTGATGAGGAAATTTCATGTTGTGAAATTTCAATGGACCACTATGCCTCATAGTGTATTGCTCTGTGTTGACAAGATTCAGTGTTTCTTGCTGTGAAATGGATAACGTTTTAGACATGAAAGCTGCAAGGCGTTTTTCTCGTAAGTTTTTTAGACAGGTAGGGTTTGATGTGTTCTTGTACCCAGTCTCTACTCACAGGACGATGTATGCCAGTTAAGTAAAAAATGTCTACTTTTCTTCTTAATGATTGTGCAGTGATGAACATCTAGTTCATATGTTATTACTAGTGCAGTGATGTAAATGCTAGTGCAGTTTGTTAATCTTAGTCGTATTGGGTGAGAGACAAATGACTGTCCTGTCAGCATAGCAGAAGTCGACAGTTTGATGTAGTCTCAGAGTCTGAGGTAACTGTGACGTTCCACTTGGCATTTCTTCATACCTGGCTCCTGTTACATTTATTGTGACCAACTTCATTTTCATTATAAAGGACATTGTTGGACGTTTCATCTCTTCTCTCGATGGTTTTCCCCCCTCAGGGCGATACAACTATCGTATCTATCGGAATTAGCCCGACCTCAGGGGGACCATGTGAGGGCCCGAGCTAAAGGTTAGGTAGGCTTCTTTTTTGTTGAAATAGAATAGCGTTTCATTGTCATAGTGTCTGATTCAGTTTTCATTGATACCTGATTAATTTCTTGAGAGATAACTTGTACCTATCAAAGGGCGGACTTTGGAAGAATGTTTCATTCCTCTCAAGTTTGATACATATCATTAGTATAAGTTTCCCAAACTGCAGAATGCAATGATGGTTACGCCTGGTCGAGCCGTGCTCATTTTCATCACTTGGGTTGAGTTGTTATGGTGAGGCTCTCTTTTTTTCCAAATGGGTATAAATTCTGGGATAGCAAAGCTATTGGAATCGAACCGGCGACCTTTCTCGTGAAAGGTAGTGTTATGGTAAACCTGGTGTATGATACAAGAAGTTTATTTCCAAACATAGAATGGCGCCAATGAAGGAAAGCTATGGAGCAATAGAATAAATTTATCGTTTAAAATTTTTTGGAGTTGATAATCTATATCCATGAAGGGGAATATTGTTAGATTACCTCAGCTATTGATTAGCCTTGAGGACTTCTATCTTCACTACCCACTTTGCTCCTTTCAATTTATATGCCTTTATTGTTATTTTATTCCATTTCATCCTCTTTCTGAATTACTGTTTCTTTGCACAAGGTGCTTTGTGTGGGAACACACCTTGTGCTCAGACACTGTTTTCTACAGTCCGTGCTAAATGTTCCAATCTCTTTGCTTTGTTAAGATCGTCTTTCGTATGTCGAGAGAGTATTACACTACTTATGATATGCTGTAAATATGGCATGTAAAGATTAGGCAGGAGACCAGTATGTGAATCACTTCCTTTATGTGGTTTATAAAAACATGCGCCGCAATCCAAATCAGGGCAATAGTCTCAGCATACGAAATACATCGTTTCTATTTCCTCCGAGCAGTCTGTACAGGGCTAGTGTGGTTAGTGAACGAGTATGCCAAACATTGTGCAATGCCTGTTGAGCAAGTGTGCATGTTTGTGGTGCAGGGGGGCAAGAGCTCAGGGCCTGTGAACCTGGCGCTCAGCAGCGGCAGCGGCAACAGCAGCAGCAACAAGGAGAACAGGAACAACTACCACAACCACGTGCACCACACGCCGCTGCAGATGCCCGTGAGTTGTCCTCCTCCTCCTCCTCCTTCTTTAAATTCTTCTTCCTTTTTTCCTTTTAACTTCTTTTCCTTCTACTTTTTCTTCTTTTCCTTCTACTTTTTCTTCTTTTCCTTCTACTTTTTCTTCTTTTCCTTCTACTTTTTCTTCTTTTCCTTCTACTTTTTCTTCTTTTCCTTCTACTTTTTATTCTTTTCCTTCTACTTTTTATTCTTTTTCTTCAACTTTCTTTTTTCCTTATTCTTCTTTTCTACCTATTTTTCTTCTTTTTTGCTTTCTTCTCAAGTCTATTTTACTCCTTAGAGAAATATTGCTTTGACGCACTCGCGGGGTTGTTTGTTCTGTCTTCGAAGGCTTTTCGATGGTTCGTGCGGAGCAAATGTTGAGGTTTGTGTTCAAAAGAAGAGCTAGGTAGTATAAAATCGTTTCATGTGATGGTTTAGTTTTTTATGTGAATTTTTGGGAAAGTGAGAACTTGTGTTGAATGGAAAAAGTATAAAGAGTGCTTCATTAACTAATTTTTTTATTTCTAATTTCCCGTTAGATCTGGAATAAATGTTGAAATTCGTGCTCTCTCAAATGGCTGGTGCAATTTTAAATGGTCAATTCAGTGAGGGGATGGAAAATGAAAAATTGAAGGGATAGTTATAAATATGAGGAGCTTGTTATAACTAAAAGAACCTGAGTGCTGGTAGGTTCTGTGTCTGAGGGGAGCTTCATTTCACATGCTCATTGGTTTTTGTTAAAATTTAGATGCCTTGTGAGATTTTGTGTGGAAGCTCGGGACCAGTAAGTCTCACTTACCCCACAGGAGCACTCGACTATTGTAGCTTCGGGAATTGGCCACCTCAGGAGGAAAATGGGAGATTTCATGCTGGATGTTGAATAGGACTCTTTTTTTTTAAATCAAAAAAATTTTTGTTTTGACCATCTTTTTTTTGGTTCACTGTTGTCCAGTTTTTCAGCACATTCTATTTTCTTCTTAAACTATAAGCATGTTTCGTAAACTTTCTTCTCAACTAGCTGTTTGTACTGTACGTGCTAGGGGTCTTGTGTGGAAACACACATTAAGTACGGATTTTGTGCTTTCTAAAGTCCAGACTAAATGGTGCCTTCCTTCTTCCTTGCTTTGGAATGCCTTTGTTATGGTTAGATAGGGAATTAACTAACTCATCTAATGTCTCGCATAATCATATACTCATTTCGAGTACCTATTGATGTAACGGAAGCATTAATGTGGGTATCACTTCTGTTTTTTCCTATCTTCAGTAATTATTTTCTCAATTGCTCACGCACATCTAAGTATCATTAGTGCCTCTCTTCGCGGTTTTGCCTTTAAATTAATGTGCCTTGTGTTAACACTCGTTCTCAGTGCGCTGATGAAGACAACGTAGACTGCAACACGATGGTGCGTTACAGCAGCATTGAAGCGACACTCAAGCCGCAAGACGGAACGCTGGTTCCATCGAGAGGAGCGGCCGCGTCCTACCCCCAGGACGACAGAGGAGGCACTGGCGATGCGGGTACCCTCAAGCACGGCAAAGCTGAAGACGGAGGCTCCACCCTCATCCCCGACCTGGGCACAATGGTCATCAATTCCGATGGTGAAGGCGAAGATGCCGAGGAAGACGATTCTACAATGAAGAGTGGGTGTATTTTGAGCTATTGTGTGTTGAATGATTTGAAGTGTTAGGATAATGGAACATGATGAAAAATTTGACGCTATTTAGATCTTTACATTAAAGTATGATTATTTTAAAGACATTTCAGACAGCTTCTATGTAGTTCTACTAACTTTACAAAAATAATGGGATAAAATGTCAGCCTTACCTGTAGAGTTAATCCAATTTAAACACCTCCCACGACAATTCTGACTTGGAGACCTCAAAACGTAAAATGACCTCAGCATCTGGCTAGCATGTGGAGTTAGAATCTTAATGTTATATAATTTGAGGAGCAACAAAGGGTCAGTTAGTGGTAGCTAATGACGTGTGTTGTGGCAGGACACGACACAGCGCCAGGGGAGAGCCGCAAGTACAGGCCGCTCTTCCTCGACCACTTCGACAAGAAGGAGCAGCAGAAAAAGGTACTTATATTGTTTTCTATATCCTACATGTGCTTATCTTCTTCTTAGTATCTTGTGTAGGTGCATCACTGCCTGTGCATTTGTTCTGTATGGTATCCTGCGCAGGTTGGTGCCCGTGCATTCTCGTGTTTTGAATTTGCAAATTCCCCTTTGCCTTCGACTAAGCCAGTGTAATAAGATTTGCATTTATGTAATAAGATTTGTAATTTTTTAGTGTAATAAGATTTGCATCCTGTTAAGAACTTCTCACTTCTACAGTTGGTTGAATAATAAGAATGCCAACAAAGTTGCCTTAATTTCAGCAGTGCCGCTTTACATTTTTATGCACGCACAGATTTTGTTTGGTTCACCTATAAAGATCGAAAAAATGACGTTCAAAGCAAAACGTGAACAAATCGTTGCCTTGAAAACCAATAAAATAATCAGCTACGTAACATAAAAGTTGAATTTTGATCGTGAAGCTGTGTGCAATTTATGGAAACGAGATAGAGAGACTGGCAGAAAGTTCATCAAGCCAGTTTATTCCTGGACCAAAACGTGTTAGTATTGAAGGGATTGTGACAACGATCAAGAAGCAAAATCCTTGAATGTTCTCGTAAGAGCGTGTGAAAAACGGCTTTGAGACCCTACATTTTGAACTCAAGTGAGCATAGCGCCTTCAAACATAACTGATCATTAAGTGAGTTCAAAAAGCAATGCTTGCAATAGAGTAGAGGTTTCAGTAGTAGAGGTTGTCAACTTCTAGTAAACATAGTGGTAAATTTTATGTGTCTGATGCAGGGGAGTTGCCCTAAGGTGGTTGTGCCCATTTTTGCCGCACCAAACCAGGAGGGATTGTGTGGGTTGCACTTGCCAAGTTTCTTTGTCTTCATCCTGAAGGCCTTGAAAGTATATACTCAATTTTACGTTGCAATATCGGCAGAAAATTTGTTGCCGTGGATTTTTGAAAGCTTAGGAAGCAGTTGACTTTCACTCAAGGTGGAGCTCCACCACACAGATCAAATATGACCCAGCAATAACACAAGAGGCCTTTCAGCGAATTTTTGGTCTAGAAAATGGGGCCTCCATCCAATCCAGGTTTCAATTCATTCAATCTCTGTTATTTGGTCCATCTTACAAAATGATCCCCTTGCTGATTTCTACTGAAGTGCCGCTGCTCTGAAAGACGCATCTCAGGCTTTGTGGTCAGCTTTTGATGGGGAAGTATTATGAAATTCATGCCACTCAGTTACGTGTGATCAATGCGGAAGTAATTTTGAAATTAGACGTGTAATACACCAGCAAATGCGTTCGAACCTGAGTGACTGATTTTATTATTGCATATTTGTGTACACCGCCCGTCAAAAATTATGGGATTCGATGTTTTGCTCGAATAGATCTTCCAGATGTGGATGAAAAATAAATATATCTATCCTAATAGTTCTCCCGATCAAAATATTCTTGTACTTGTGCACTGGTGAAACTCGTATCGCAGATGCAGTCATTAAGCATCCTTAAGAGCATGACAAAGAGACGTTCCAACCAATCAAGCAGGTAAAAACTGCATGTAATTATTTATTATTAGCCAATTCATTATTTATTACAAAGAATTTGCTAAATCTTTTTTGAAAATGTTTGCAGGTTTTATAGTAAGAATAACAAAAGCCTGCTTTAGTGGGGTCGAACTATCAAGACTAGCGCTAACATTGGCGCTTACATGGTGTAAATTGTAAAGTTTCTTTAAGTCCTCATAACTCAAAAACTAAGTATTTTAGGCATTTTATCATTCGTGAGAATCGATCTATTTTGAGTTTTCTCACTGATGGTTGAAATTTGTCCGCACAAAAAACACCCTTTATATTCTATAATAGAAATCAGCTACCCCACCCGGAAGATTTAAGGTCACGAGCGGAAGCTTATGTGGGTCTTCCTTGCATTGAAAAAAAATTTTCGTTAGTTTGATGGAATTGAACTTTTTTGGATGACTATTGTTTTTTCCAGTACATATTATTTTCTTCTCTAACTTTTATTGTTTCACACGTTTCTTTCAATCTTAGTGTTTTGTTACGCCTTAGTGTTTTGTAGGGCATAGGAACACGCCTTGTCCATAGATTCAACGTTCCTTTAATGCTGTACAAAATGATGCTTACTTTATATATCTCTTGGGAGCAACTTAGTTGCGGTTGGAGAGACTCGACTGAACTAACAGTCTAATTCAATCTTACCTTAGATTGCTCTAGGTATATGTGCTGCACAAGCTCATAGTAGGATGTAACAGTAACATAGTATATTGTAGGATGTAAAAGGATGTAATATAGGATGTAAAAGTTATATAGTACATAGCAGGATGTACAGAGCACATAACACAGCAGGATATACAATGTAGGATGCACCTGACTGTGTCACTGTGTTGTTTGTCTCAGGCTCGGAGCGAGGCGAGCAAAGGAGGACAGTCAGGAGGTGCGTCCCCCAGCAGCCCGCTGCCGCCGCCCCTCTCCCCCCACACCGACACCGCCCGGCCTGTCCTCCTGTCGCAGGTCCTGTGCCTTGTGCTGGTGTTGCAGTCCCCTCACTAGTCTGGTAATCAGACAAAAAAGCGCCGACTCTCTAAATTTCAAGATTTTTTTTTTTACAGATTTGAGTTTTTCTTAGGTGCAAGATACCCTCTGAACTTTCAGTTCCTGTTCTGTTGTGGTGGTAGGAGGTGCTATTCTCGTAATAAAAACCACATATAAAACTCCATAAATAGAGCTCTCCTGAAAAATCTTATACAAAGTGTTGCGATACGAGAAGAGGGTGGATTTAAGACCCCCTTCCCAGACGCTGAGGGACTCTCAACCCCCGCAAATTTTAAAGTATCGTCCTTCATGCTTGCGTACACCTGCATACCAGACATGGAGAATAAAAGAATTTGAAGATTTACATGAATTTATTTTAGGTAACACGTGGATAAAGTACACAAGGCATTGGAACGAAATGATTTGAAAGGGCACAATTGCGTTAAAGAAAGGCACACACATATCTACCGTCATAAGACTTTAAACACGACATGATATAAATGTGATGCTTACCGAGAATTCAAGTTACCAATACTCCATCTCTGACAACAATTTACGCATCCACAAAATTGCAGGTTCCACAAGCAACACAAAGCACAATATTTGCGAGAATAATATATCACGATTAACCTGGACTTGTGACAAGGGGTAGAATTATATGAAGCACCGCACCATTCACAACGTGAATTCGATCCTCGACCGAATAAACACAGGTAACCGATTTCCTATAATTTAGATGATTTGCGCGATACTTTGACAAGCACTTTTCTGGGTGCTGTTCTACATTTGAAATTGAACTTCTATCACCACCATAAAGAGCTCTCACAACCATAAAACACTCGCCCTTTTAATAATAAGTGATTCACTGATAGATATTCACTGCCGATGTGCTATCGTTCACTGCTGCTCTCCTTCGTCGTTGCTTATAATTGCTGCTGTCCTGGGCTGATGTCTCGCCGACGCGCTGCAGCGGTACCTGCTGCCACTCCTTCTCCGTGCTGCCGGCATTAAACTCGTATTTGCCGCTGCCCTGTTGCCGGGAATTTCTTAAGAGTTTCGTTGGTGCGCGAATTCACTGTAGTTTTGTGCGCTGATCTTTGCATTGTTGGTGAACGAACTTAACTGTAGATATTCGCAATGTTAGCAATTGCGTGGCTCCAAATCTTGACGCTGAAGTTGCCTGTGAGTTCGACCCCGATGCAAAGATATTTGAATGCTCTCGGTTGAATACCCGACGCGTTTACACATGACGACCACCGATGCGAGGCTGGTTTGCTTCGATTAGGCTTCTTCTGTAAGACGGTGCTTCAACGGTTGCCGACGTTCAACGTTGTTTCTTGTACTCCGAATTGTTAATTTTACTCCAACATTCCGATTGCAGTTTGGTAGGAGGCAAGCCGGCGATGCCGACCTGCTGTGTAGTGCACCCTCAGACCTCGTGCGCAGTGCTCTCTCGTGTGTTCAAAAATCCCCCTCTAGGCTTCATCTACCCTCCTTATAAGCGTTTCGCTTCCTTGCTTCGAGATTGATCCAGATCATTCCATTGTACAGAGGCAGCATCTGCATCCTGATTGGCGGAATCCTTGTTTGTTCTGACGTCTGGGACTCTCATTGGTGTGTGCTCAGACACACCTTCTCGCGTCATCCCTTTGGCGAGCGGTGATTCGCTCAGGTCGTGTGGGCCTCTGTTCCTGCGTCACGTCCGCCTCTTGCCCTCCGAAGTCTCGGCTTGTGCCTTGTGTGCGCTTGTGTTGTGCGTGTGTTTGTGTGTGCGTCGATGTGTGTTGTGTGTTTTTGTGCTTTTATTGTGTGTGTGAGTCATTCACGATGCCTGCGCTCGCAGTCTGGTGAAGTGCTGGCCTCTTGAGGCCGTGAAATATGACACACCTCTACCCCAGCTCAGCTTTTCTCATGTCGAGCCAGCCTCTGCGATATCGCTCAAACAATCGCTGCTTGTTTTTCGACAGAACATGAAGAATTGACCTTATACACACGGGTAAACTTTGGTCCACATTCTCACGCTCAAGAATACCAGTGATAACGGTTTTTTGACATTTCCTAAAGTGAAGTATTTTTCCAAAAACATTTTACGAGCATTTTTTCCAAAAAATATTTTATGAGAGTAGTATTTCCGGACAAAAGGACTTGGCACTTTTTTGTCCGATCAACAGGATTAGTGTCTGGTTCACCCTGCTTCACTATTGGTTTTTGTCCGCCTGCTTTACTATATAGCCTACTCAGGCCCCTGCCGTGAGACGAGATGTCGACGAATTATTCAGCGTTAAGTTCGAATAGGATTTTGTAACCTCAGCCACGAGCTACGTCTCCAGCTGACGTTTTCTTTAAACATTGAGAGGTCACTCTGTGCTCATTTATTCATATATAAATGGTTTTAATACTTTCTCTACGATATGTTAAGATGAAGTTTAACATTCAATCCAAATTTATGGTCAATTGTAGTAAATAATATTGAAAATAGCAGACATTAGCTGGATTGTTATTTCATTTTGCTTTCATTGAGTAATTATAAATATTGAGTTAGTAACTGCGAGTCAGTCAACAGCAATATGAAAATCCCCTCAGTGACCACTGGTAGGTCTCTTGGCAAGAAACGTGTTCATATTGTTCCTACATAGGGCGTTTAGACGCTGGAGACCATGTCCAAACCAGATATAACGGCCAAAAATTAGGTTGACAAAATTTCAAGACAACTTAAACTCTTCCCTGATTTTCATTTTTTGGCAAATTGCCAAAATCTGGAACCACTTCTGAGAGAATATTGTCATTGCTAGCATGGTGACTCCGTTCAAAATAGTCTTTGACCATTACTGGGTGAGCAATCCCCCAGTATTTTGTAGCATGCGTGTTAACCCCAATTTTAGGTTGACATGAACAGAGAATGACTGCATGCGTAATTCAGTGGGCATTATGAAAAATATCTTCCACAAACATCTTAGCTGCAGTTCTAATAAATTCTCTTGATTGTTGTTAGCGTTAATGGTTTGCCCATAAATGGTTCATTGCGTCACCACTTGTACTGCTGAGACCAGGCCTGACGGAAGCTGCTGTGAGCAGGTGACGGACGCGAGAGCGACGGCCGCCCTGCAGGACGGTCTTGCGCTGGACACGCCCTCCACCCCACAGCAGTCCGCGCCACTGTACGGCACCACCGTCTACACCAGCCCCAACTGCGTGCCCCACGCCGGCCTCGACACCCAGCCCAAAGTCCTCTCGCCTCACGAGCAGAAGCTCTTCGAGGTCAGTGACGGCCATGTTTTGTGAACACACTGTAGCATGAATACCGCAGTCAAGTGTAAACTACAGAGCTGGCAAAAAAATCCGATCACCATGGCAATTTTATTTACTTTTTACAAAATTAATGTATAAACATCATCTATTTACATCAATACCATATACTACAGCTTTTTAACTTTAATTTAAAAAAGCTCAAATTCAATTTAAAAAAGCTCAAGTTTAATTTAAAAAAGCTCAAGTTCAATTTAAAAAAGCTCAAGTTTAATTTAAAAAAGGTCAAGTTCAATTTAAAAAAGCTCAAGTTTAATTTAAAAAAGATCAAGTTTAATTTAAAAAAGATCAAGTTTAATTTAAAAAAACTCAAGTTTAATTTAAAAAAGGTCAAGTTTAATTTAAAAAGATCAAGTTTAATTGAAAAAGTCTCAAGCAGACTATATTTAAAAAAGGGTCAAATTCAATTTTGAAAAGCTTATGTTTCTAAAATTGCATACTTATGTGATAATGATAGTATAATTAAAGTTTATTCATGAGAATGCATATTCATTTAAAAGTACTGGCACTGAAAATAGAGTAAATCGAATATCAGACAAACCAAGCTGCTGTAATTTTGTACTCAGTTGAACATTCTTCAAGTTTTACCTATGAATCATTCGCTAAACAGGTCATCGGTACTTTTAACTATTGACAAAAATGGTTCAAATAAATTTCATGTAATAAGTAACTGTAGGACAATTAGCAAACTGCACTGACTGAAAAATTGAACAATACTGAGCTTCAACTTTTCAGTCAGTGCATATTGCTAATTGTCCCACACTTACTTATTGCATAATGCTTATTTGCATCATTTTTGTCAATAGATATAAGTACCGATGATCTGTTAGCAAATGATTCATAGGTAAAACTTGAAGAATACCAAATTAAGTCCATCACAGCAGCTTGCCTTGTCTGATATTCGATTTACTCTATTTTCAGGGCCAATACTTTTAAATAAATATGCCTTCTGACGAATAAACTTTACTTATATTATTATTACATAAGTATGAAATTTTAGAAACATAAGCTTTTCAAAATTGAAGTTCATCTTTTTTAAATACAGCCTGCTTGAGACTTTTTAAATTAAAAAGCAAGGCGAAAATCGCTACACGTAAAGTCATTTTTATTAAAAATGATCAAATTTTTCGAACTAACGTTTCGAACTAACTGTCCGTCTTCAGCAAGAAAATTTCTGTAAAGCGAAACCAAATAAGAGAAATTAAAGCACTAAAGTAGGATATACACAAAGTCTAAACTTTGAAAAAAACACAAACAACGGTAAAAAAATATGTAAAAGATGAAGGAAAAACTAAATTACGTGTTGGCAACATGAGGCGGGAAAGCACTTTGGGTGTCATTGAGAGCAGGTTTCATTCTGTAAATATACAAAGATTCGAGAAGGTGCAGATCTGTTCTGTAGGAGGTACTGATCTGTAAGAGGTGTTCTGTAAGAAGTGTTCTGTAAGAAGTTTTCTGTAAGAAGTTTCATTCTCAAGCTGAGAAGCATCAATGATGGACTTCTTAAATTAAACTTTATCTTTTTTAAATTAAACTTGAGCTTTTTTAAATTAAACTTGAGCTTTTTTACATTGACCTTGAACTTTTTTAAATTAAACTTGAGCTTTTTTAAATTAAACTTGAGCTTTTTCAAGTTGAACTTGACCTTTTTTAAATTAAACTTGAGCTTTTTTAAATTGAACTTGACCTTTTTTAAATTAAACTTGAGCTTTTTTAAATTAAAGTTAAAAAGCTGTAGTATTGTCATTTGCCCTTTGTTCTCGATGACTTTTTTGAGACGTTCTGACATGGATTTGATCAAATTTTGGCCTATTTCTTATGATATTTCAGTGCATCAAACTTTTTTGATGGCTTCTGTGAGCTTGGGAAGCGAACCAGTGTCATGACATTCGACTTTATTTTTTATAATGAGCCACAGATTTTCTATAGGATTGAGATCTGGACTATTACCAGGCCAATCTAGAACACGAATGTTATTATCATTGAGCCATTTAGTAAAGATTTTCCCCTTGTGGTAAGGAGCCCCATCGTGCATAAAAGTTGTCTCATGTAAAGGCATTGTCAGTGGAATTTTTTCCTTTAGCATGGCTAAATATCGTCGACCATTCATGGTTGTGTTCTTAGGAAGAAAATATAAACTCCCCCTACCAAAATTGCTGAAACACCCCCAAACCATGACACTAGGAGGGTGTTTCATTGTCTTAATAGTGAATTTAGGATCCATCCTATCTGAGCCGAGCGGGCGGCGCACCATTCTTGGACAGCTTCTAAGTGTTAAAAAAGAGGACTCATCACTAAAGAGAACTGTTTTTCAATCATCAACAGTCCAATTCATTTGCTCTTTACAAAAATCAACTCTTTTCTTGCGCATTTTGGCATTCAGGAAAGGTTTCTTGGCAGCATGGCGCGATGGCATCCCTAGCTCTTTTTGCAGCCGATGTCGTATTGTGTGCTCAGACACATCATTAAACAAATTATAATGCTCAGGCCTAATTTCTTTTGCTGTTAATTGTGATTTTATGAACACAGTACGTTTTATTATTTTATCAGTACGTAAATTAGTCTTTCTAGGTCTCCCGTTACCTATTTTTCGGACTGGCATACAAGGATCATCACTGCTGTTATGGCGCGAAATTCATAAATTCACGGTACTTTGAGATATTTCTAACTGTTTTGCAATTTGTCTTTGTGATTTTCCAACCTTATGTAATGCAATAATAGCACCTATTTCGTCACTTCCAAGTTGTTTCCTCGCAGCTATTATAGGATTTCTTAAAATACAACACCTTCAGTAAAAATAGTCAGATTTGTGAAAACACAGTGTACGGCAGAAAACGACGACACAACCTCACTCAACCAGAGCTTGTAGTCAACTGGCGCAGCACTGCCTGAGCAAGCTACGTGACTCCTCTGCCCAAAACAATTTATTGCAAGTCTCTATCTATATTAGAACATATCTTACAGCTTCCTAAAGTCTATAAATAATACAGGTTTTATGGAGAGTGATCGGATGCTTTTTGCCAGCACTGTAGTGTCCGTAGTGAAGCGTTAACCACGGTAGAGGAAACAAGGTAGGGTCATTTCTATGGGAGAAAATACACCTCCTCTTGTTTGGCTAGCCAATAAAAAAACTATTTCAAAATTTGAGGTCGTCAAAACGCCATGTGGTAAGGCCAATAGTGGAGCCAGATTTAGGGGTAGCAGTGCTACCAGATGCAATATGAGCGCTGCTATATGCGATATGTTTAATCAGCAATAATGTTTAAGCGATATGTTTAAGTACTCCAGTACAGGTATATTTCATTACATGCACCCTTCCAAACCTGTACGCATCCAACAGAGCCAGCTAGCGCGGCAACTGGACCAGCTGCAGCCGTTAGTTGGCGTAGAGGGGGGCCCTTCCTCTCCCCCCGCGCCCCCCGCTCGCCACGCCCCCCTGCCCCACGACAAGCAGCAGGCTAAGTTCCAGCGCTCCTTCGTCGAGGGAGACTTCGATTTTGTGAGTTGTGAACAGCGCTGCCTTTTGTGGGGAGTCTCGAGAGGTGCGAAACCCCGAGTGAGGACCTGGTGTTCCTTCATTTGGGGGAAGGAAGAAAATTAGTCGCTGTTAGCCTTCCTTATCCGGGTGGTTGAAATACTCGGATGTCCCTCATATGTATGTTTAGAAAGTGCTGTTTCTTTGCTTAGGGAGAACGAAGAAAGTTAGCTCCTTTCCTTTTCCTCATCATGGTGCTTGAAATGGGTACAGGCTCGACTAGGGATACTGTCAGTGCGTCCTGGCTTTAGTTATTAGGTATTTGAATAATCGATGTGCCTGCAAGAGAATTGGTGTCACCCGATGAAATCAGTGTTCTTCCAGCGTAATGCCTCGACTTGGTGATGTAGCAGTGCTACCTCTAAATTTCACTCGGTGAGAATATTTCATCTAAAGTATATGGGAGGTCTAACAGCAGCGATCATTGTGAAGAGCTTCGGTCACTTGAGAATATTACTCTTTTTCAATTAAAGCTTTTTCAATTAAAGCTTCAAATTGAATCATTCTAGTGGAGTTGACGATTTTCTACTTCTGTTAGTCGATTTGGGAATTCTATTGCTGAATTCATAGTAACAAATTCTCAATGGAAAAAGAATTTTTTTCATGCTGCACGCAGTCACAAAAATTTTTTTGATGGAAAGACGTTTAAAAAATGAAACTAATATAGCTAAAATATCTCTTTGTTTCACAATGGAAAAAACAGATGAGAGATACCTAGATCATAAGAACTAGATGCGAAATATTCTCGTTAATTTTATGTTTAGAAGTGAGTAATTAAAGGAAATGTTGTTGCAGTTGCGAGGGCTTAGCCGTGCGGACCTGGAGGTGCGCATGGCGAGCCTCGACCAGGAGATGGAGCAGGAGATCGACGAGCTGCGCCAGCGCTACCAGGCCAAGCGGCAGCCCATCCTCGATGCCATGGACCACAAGCGCAAGCGCCAGCACAACTTCTGATCGGGCCTCGTTCCTTCTTGCTGCTGATGCTCTCGCCTCCTGGCTACTCACGCTGGAAGTTTCGTTCTGGTGGTGCTGGCATCTTCGCTCTTGTGATGCTGGCACGTTCAAGAGGTACTGGCACCTTCAATTGGGTTTTGCTGAAAACTTGATTATCTCAAAGGCGCTGTTGAAATCCAGACACGCTTTTCCAGTACTGAAATTGGGATTCTATTTCGCACTGCTGAAAATAGGAAACACTTTTCTTCTGCTGAAATCTGTTTCCTTACACTGAAATAATAACTTTTGCTCTCCCTTCACAGTGAAACGTTGGCGCTGTGGTGGTCGGTGTGCATTGTAATGGAGTGAATCATTACCCTCGTCTTTAATATTTGTACCTTCATCTATGAATGATGCCATTCGTTTAGCATTGTCTGATGTAGGTTCGCAAGTGCTGGAACTAATTGTGATGTGAATTAGGGCTTACTTCAACTACAGACTTCTGGTGCACACAGAAGATTTTCAGTTGTATCAGAGTAAAGGCCTTCTTTCTTGAATGTTAGTAACACTTCCTGTAGGGAGCTTATTACTGCGTTTCCATGATTTTATCAAACAGGCTAAAATTATCATTTCTCTCCGGAGAATGACGTATGTTCCAGGTTTCTCTTCCTTTTTTTAGTTATGGAGTTGCTGCTAAGGTCAACTGTGCTTGTGTATTTTACTGTAACACATCTCCCACTGAGCAGCCTATAGTGTTGTGTGTCCTTGTCTGCAGCGTTTTCTGTGAGGCCTGTATTGCTCCTGCTGAATTTTTGCCACATTTTAGTAAATTAATCTCACACTCTTACTACCTGTTTTGAGATAGTGTATTTCACATTAGACTAGCTACCTCAAAGATCCAAGACGTGTCACCGCGGTCAGCAACAGCTACCTCATGTCTGTCTGTGGGTACCAAGCTCGCCGAAGCGCCTCCATAGTTGCTTTTCGCTACCCGAGTTGGTCTTGTTTGCTTCTTGGCTCGTAGGGGTTACTGGACGCTGCTTAGGTAGTGTAGTCAGTACAAATACGTGGCTTAGCACTGTGTGTCCCCTGCCCTTTCACGATGACGTTCTTCCAACTTATCCCCAAGGAGTTGGTGAGTTTAGCACGACAGTAAGCCCTGGTCGGGGCCCTCGCCTTGCCACTAATGTTGGGCACCGTTAGCACCTGCTTCCAGGAGGTGGTAATGTAATGAATAGAAAGCTTGAGTAGACATGTCTCACTCATAGGAGCCTTATCTCACGTTAGGAATTTGTAGCGGTGGTTTCTATATACTCTTGCGGTTACGCTAGTGAGCAGTTATGGGTTTCCACTTTCAGTAGGAGTCTGTAACTGTAGTTTCAAGTTGCATCTTGGGTTTAGTTTGTGAACGCTAGCTTTTGACTTCACAGTGCGAGGAATTGAAGTTGAAGTTCTGTGAGTTCTCGGAAAAAGTTTTCCTAGTCATAACAAACAAGAGTGTTCTTAATGTCGTAAGGAATTGAAGTTTCATATTTTTGGTGTCTGTGGAAAGAATATAGTTTCCAATTTAAGTTCTTTCTTGCTTCATGTAATTTGATAGCAAGTTGTGCTTGTTTTTTGAAAATTTTCCGCTTGGTGTGTTCTGATCCTCATTTTGAATTCTGCAATATCATCGAAATCATTCTCTGTCGTATTTCTTTGGACTCACAAAGATGAGTTGCCATTGTGCAGTGTTCGCACAATATCTTCTTCAATTTGCACATAGCTTAAGTGCTCTGTGCTCATTTATTTGTACACTTGAGGTGCAGTTGATGAAGTGTTTGACAAGTTTTAATTTTTTCGCCGACAAGTATGCAAAAGATCGAAGAACTTAAGTTTAATGAGTCATGGCATTTCTCTCTTATCATCCCCTGAGCGTCAGTGAAAATTATATTTCAGATGGAACTTTTTAATTTTACTCGACGTCTTTTGTGTAAGAGGATTACAATCCTCCAAATATTTTTAGTGAGCAGGGAAGTGAAGAATGGAATCTCTGTCGCGAGCAACTTTCCTTCCTTGCAAGAGGTTTATACTCTCTCATAGCGCAGCGATGTTGGTCCGTGCTTTTGAAATTTTTTCGATACCCTGGTCCCTATTTATTACAGCTGTTCAGGTTTTCTTTTGTGCGTGAATTTTATTGGTTTACTCTAAAATTTTGAGCATGTACATTGGCTCAACTAATGCATCGTCCATTTGTGTTCATTTATACAGTTGTATGTCCTCGTTTCTTTGGTAATTGGCGGCAGACGCGCGAAATGGATACCTACTTAACGTGTTGGTGGTGGTGCTGTTGCGGGGCGAGATCGAGATCGTGTCGGTCCTCTTCCTAGTTGAGCAGATGTGTGAAATTATTGGCACGGCTTTGCTTCAATCTATTCAGAATATTATAGTTGTGTTCTGAGATTCCCAACTTACTAACGTGATATGAAAGGAAAAAACATTTCTGAGTGGGAAATCGACACAACAGTTTTTATACGAGAATCCTTTGTCTTATGGAAGAGTTTGTGGTTCTTAGTAGATATTTTTAAAAGTACGCTACAACAGTAGCAACATTGGCCATGGAGAAACATTTTTTATTTTGTCATGCGCCTGTATTCGGTGCACCATCGATCGCATATGCGTTTATCTTTTTTTTCGGATTCGCTGAAGCGAAAATTCTTTTTTAGGTTTTCCTTCAAACAGGAAAAAACGCTGGGCTCCAGTTAAATAAGCTCAATTACTCTACTTAACTTCTTTACTTAATTTTGTGTAGAATTTAAGAGGTAGAGGGAGAATTATTGCTAGTTTTTATCTTCTTGATATCGAGCTAATATATTCCTGCATTATTGAACAATGGTTTGGTAGGGATTTGATATTCTCTTAATTCCTCCCAAATGATTGGAAAAAAGACATTTTATTCGCTGGAGGTAGGCGTAACAGCCTCGTACGTTTTAAGGTATAAGTGTTTCAAGTTTCGTTTCTCTGAACACGTCTCGTTTCTACGGTAATTATGTAGGTGATGAACTTGCGGTCAAAGCTCTGTTTTCCATTCTAGTTCTGCTTCGGAACAATATTAAGTCTGAAATACGTGGCTCGGTGTCAAGAATGTGGTTATTAGGAATGGGAATAATCTAGATAAGCACAATGGTTTCCTGCCTTTGTAAGCGCCTGGTTCTGGAAACGCGTTCTGTTTCGGAAAAATGTAGTCTGAAATTGAGAGATTTTGTGTCGAGAACAAGTCATTATGAATGAGAATAATGTCGAAATTGCATTTGTATTTTTTGTAAGTAAAGACTTCAAATGAAATCGTTTTGTTCAAAAATTATACATGAGAAAAACTATGGCAATTCCGTATGTTTCTCTTACAAATACCGGGCTGATTGTATAGTTTTGAGTGTCTAGTAAGAAGTGTTTGTTACTTGGAGACGATATATATTTATGTTTTTACCCCAAAATAGTTATAGTCAACTATTAGGTGTCTATTTTATAGTTCGGTATTACCGTCTTCTAAAATTGAAGAATCAACTAATTGCAGTATCATAATTTTTTGGCTTTTGTAGCTCTTTTTTAAGTGATATTAAGCGATTGTCAGTTTAAAAAAGAACATTTGGTCTTTTCTTAGGATTTTCAAAATAAGTCTTAACACGTTCACTGCTTTTCCTCGGTTGTTAACGGTTGGTTTGGTTAGGTCGTAACTAGTACAATTGGGAAATTGACTTCAATGCTCGAATACAATTCCATCCTTCCTCCAAGAAATATTAAAATACAATTGCATGATAACATTTCCCAATGTATAACAGTTATATTTTAAAAAGTTCGCGAAACTGATGAGATGTCGTTTAGTTGCACCGGTACTTGAATGAGCAATTTGCTGAATGGTACACATGTGGCGCGATACGCAGTGAACGTGTTAACTGGAAATTACGATCTGTAAATTACATTACTGATTTAAGATTCTTTTCTCCTTAACATAGACCGCCAACGCTGTTCTTGACAAATTTCTTTCTGAACTGTATGCGGAAAACTACTCTTTTTCAAGTGTTTCAATGTCAGGGCCCGAGCTGAGAATTAGGTGAGTCTTCTTTTTTGTTGAAATAAAATGTTTTTGTTATGTTAAGGACCACCTTTTTTCGGTTCACTTCTGTCCTGTTCTTCAGCACCTACTACTTTCCTCTTCAACTTCTGTCTTGTTTCATGATCTTCTTTCATGACTTACTGTTTCTATGCCTTTCTGCGTAGATTCCGCGTTTCCTTAACTCCATATTAAATGGTGCCTTCTTCCTTCCTCTCTTTGGATCGCATTTGTTGCTGGGTAGGGAGGCTAAAACTAACGACTAATCTAATCTTTTCAAGTGTTAATTTTCTTTCTCAATTTACATTGCTTTCTTGGTTTATTTTTTATATATTCTAGCTCTCCCACTCCTATTGTATTCTTTTTATATTCTAGCTCTCCCACTTCTATTGTATTCTTTTTATATTCTAGCTCTCCCACTCCTATTGTATTCTTTTTATATTCTAGCTCTCCCACTTCTATTGTATTCTTTTTATATTCTAGCTCTCCCATTTCTATTGTATTCTTTTTATATTCTAGCTCTCCCACTTCTATTGTATTCTTTTTATATTCTAGCTCTCCCATTTCTATTGTATTCTTTTTATATTCTAGCTCTCCCACTTCTATTGTATTCTTTTTATATTCTAGCTCTCCCACTTCTATTGTATTCTTTTTATATTCTAGCTCTCCCACTTCTATTGTATTTTTTTTACGAGTTCGGTTTCCTTCCATTTTACTCTTCGTTACTTGCGGCTTATCTTTTGTTTCCTTATGTCGGATTATTTCATGTTGCCTCTCGTTTTTACTAACATATTCCTGCGTTAAAATAATGACATCTACCTTAGATATGACCTGTCAAAACCGACACCATAACTTGAACCTTTTAAGGTCACTAATATCAACGCCAAACTCATACCAAAGTGAAAATTGCTACCGACGCTGCGTCAAATGGGTCATTTGCAACCAAAATTTAATTAAATATACGATTGAATGAAGTACTAGAGATGTCTTTTAGTCTTAGTGCATTTTTTCAGAGCTTTTTTTTTTGTTGGGATGAAAATGGGCGATATTGTAGGGAAAGAAATGCGTTTGTGATATTCTGTAAACTAGGAACTTCAATAGTTTTTCACCATGATTTACTAGCTCTTATCGATGGTGTGGGCACAATAATGCCTAGAATTTTAATCGCCTTCAAATATCTTAAGCCTCTGGTGTATTACTTATGCATGTCAGACCTGCAGTTTTTTCAGTTTTGCACGCCTCGCTGCGAATTCCGTCATGTCTTTTGACTGGAGCTTTATCCGATAAGAACGTTCTTCAATGTACAGAAAAAAGTTGCGTCTGCAACTATTTGGGTTAAATAATGTGATTTTTACGTACTGGTGCTCACTACAGTATCGTCGCTTTTACGCATGTCCAAGTTTTCATCGGGGTGGCCAAATTAGCATTTTTTAAAATAATGGTGCAATAAACTTTTTCAAATTCAATCAAGCATATAAATTACTCAATACTTAACAATCCTGCAAAGAGAAAAGAAATGCGGGATCCAAACAGTTTATAAACTGACTTTTTATCTTGGATGAGTGGAACCCAAAAAGGGGTTTTAAATTCGACCGTGTTTCAAACAAAATTTCTCAACTATTAAATGTTAGCCTAAAATGAGCCAGTATGGCAAACCTGTTATCCATTTCCCCTGTTCACTTGTGTGCTTTGTGCTTGTCTTACTGGGAAACACTGCTCACCTGCTGTGTGCGGGTCGCTAATGTCCGTCTTATGTTGCGTTGTTTTCAAATTTTCACGTTGACATTTTAGAAATTATTGATTGTATGTCGAGGATTAACTCGTTAAATTTTCCAGTATTCCCGCTTTAAAATTTACATTTATTTTAGTTTTTGTCCATTTCAGTTGTTGGTTCTGTTGCATTTACCGTTCCCGTTTTGATGCAACAGCATTTATTTTAGTCTTGAATTATGGTCAAGATTAGAAAAGGTAAAAGGTGTGAGAAAATATTTTAGAATACGACGTAAACTTGGCGGTAAGTAGAAAATTGAAAAAATACTTACGAGGAAAAATTGCTTAAGCTTTCGTCAGGTTTTGATATTTTTGGCTATTGTATTCTTGTGTCAATCTCAGTGTCATTTCTTGCTTGGTGCTTGTATTTCTTTCTGATTTCGGTTTCCTGACTTATGCCGATCTGTGTCCGTAATGCTAGTCCAACTGCTGCGCCTGAAGTACAGACGAAACTGATAGTGTACCGGTACTCCTAATTTGGAAAAAGATCGTGCGGTTCAGAGAACTTAAGCTTAAAGAGTAGCTGCATGTAGTAGTTCTAGGACTTTTGATTTTGAACTTCGCTGATCGCACAATTTTCCCTGGCACCTGCCCTAAAGTAAAAGCTTTGTTCCCACCTGGATCCTCGTCTCCTGCCTGCTGTTCTCTGTCTGTGTCAATGTGTTTCGTGTTGGTCTTTTTCTTGCGGTGAAGTTCCGCTCGAGCTGCCGTTTTTTTCTCTCGCTCGTTATTGGTGAAACATCCGGCTCATGAGATGGTTGGAGTCTGAAGAATTGATAAACCCTGTTCAGTTTGGTTTTCGACCGCACCGAGGGACAACAGACGCTCTGGTTCGTCTCCAGAACTACCTGGTGGCCAATCTCGCCGAGCGCCGCCAGACTCTGTGTGTCTTCTTTGATCTGCACAAGGCCTATGACACTGCGTGGAGATACGGAATTCTAAGAACTTTGCACGGATTCGGACTCCGCGGTAATTTGGCAATGTATGTGCAGGAATTTCTAAGAGAAAGAACTTTTCGCGTCAGAGTTGGCACAACGTTGTCTTCGCTGCAAGTGCAACACGAGGGCCTACCACAGGGCAGTGTAATGAGCTGCACACTCTTCAGCGTGGGCCTTAACGAGATTACATCTGTATTGCCTCCCGACGTGTCGGCGTCTCTATATGTGGATGATTTCATGCTTTACTCTTCATCTGCACACCTGCCAGCCTTGAGCCGCAGGATGCAAATGACTATCAGCCGTGTAAACAACTGGGCTACAGAACATGGTTTTGTTTTTTCCCCGGATAAGACTGTTGGCCTGCACTTCCAGGGGCGTAAGCGCTGCAACCCTCCGCGGCTGGTACTACAAGGAAGGATAGTAAGCTTTGTTCATAGTGCCAAATTCTTGGGAATGATTGTGGACGATAAGCTGTCATGGAAACCTCACTTGAACTCTCTCAAGCTTGAGTGCACCCGGCGAATGAATATACTGAAATGTCTATCTGGTTTGTCATGGGGGGCAGACAGGGCTACGCTGCTCAGGCTATACAGGACGCTCATTAGAAGTAAGATGGATTATGGATGTGTTGTGTACCAAAATGCCAGGGAAACTAACCTGGCAAAACTAGATCCTCTGCATCATACCGCCCTCCGACTGTGCACTGGCGCTTTTCGCACTTCACCGGTGGCTAGTTTGTGTGTGGAGAGTGGCGAGCCCCCTCTCTGGGCACGGCGGCTTACTTTGAGCCTGCAGTACCTGGCCAGACTGGAGCAGCTCCCTCTATCCCCAACTTGGATGAGCGTACACGCACCTTTGGGACGATATCTGCGCTTTCCATACTTCCTTCCTTCATCCATGAGCTATCATGTGCTGGTTCAGACCATGCAGCTGGATGGTATGCGAGTGTGCCCCTGTATTCCTGATAGCACCCCAACCTGGCGACTGCCAATAGAGACTTTCTGCACTGGGTGTCGGCTGCCCAAGAAGCTTTCATTGCCGGCTAACGCCATTAGAGGCCTGTTTCTTGAACATGTTGTTGACCAGCACGCTGCGTCAGTGAAGATCTACACCGATGGCTCAAAGTCTGGCAACGCTGTAGGGTGCTCCGCTGTCTCGGGTGAGGTGGTAAGAGCTGGAAGACTTCTCCCGGAGACCTCTGTGTTCACTGCTGAACTGTATGGTGTCGTGCAGGCTCTGCAACTCATAGAGGAACATCCAAATTACCACTTCACTATTTTCACGGACTCAAAGAGCATCATAGATGCTATTCAAAGCTATGCAAGCAGCCACCCCGTTATTGGTGAGATTTACGACGTGTTGATGCGACTTGTACGCGTCTCAAAACAGGTCAGGTTTTGTTGGGTGCCTGGGCACGTGGGTGTCTCGGGAAATGAGAGAGCGGACACTGAAGCAAAATTAGCGGCCGCCGCTGAGGGAGACACTTTGAATGCATCTGTGCCCTGCCGTGACTACTACCCAATAATTAAGGCAGCAGTAAGAGGATTATGGCAACAGCGGTGGGCTGCCGAGAATAACAATAAGCTCTGGAAGATTAAAAACACTGTGCGTGAATGGACCTCGTCCAGCTGCCGTAGCCGCCGGATGGAGGTGGCTTTGTGCCGTCTGCGGATTGGTCATACGAGACTTACGCACATCTACCTCATGGAGCGGCTCCCCCAACCGCTCTGTGAGCGATGCAGGGTTCCTTTGACCGTTGAACACTTCCTTGTCGTGTGCCCGTTGCATGCAGGTGTCCGGCGCGCGTGCTTTCCACGTCTGCGCGGTAATGATCCGGATACAATGATGCGCAGCATTCTGGCGGAACCTGAGCGTGCCCCTTTCCATACTGATGCACTGAGAGCGTTTATTGAATCGTGCAATATACTTTCAAAAATTTAATTTTGTGATGAAAAATAAATTTCAAGCCTTGCTATCTTAATGATAAACTGTAATACGGCCGAGCGCTCCCACGTGATGCCCAACGGGGGTTTCAGCGTGGGTACGGCGCTCGGCCGTAAAATGGGTGGGCAGCTGAAACCCCCTGGGGCTCGGCTGCCCAATGAATGCATATGTAACCTGATTTTCTGTTTTTTTCGGAATAATTCCGGGGACTTAATACTTTGATTTAATTACTGAATTGGTGGAGCGGTTGTGTTTGTAGCAACTGAATTTAATTTGAGCTTATCATGACTGACTTTTTGTTGTGTTTGTGGCTGCAACGTCTAACCTGTTTGCGTATTCTTAAATATGTTACATGGAGCTCCGTGATGGCGATTAATGGTTATTTTTGTACCACAACGGTGATGTGACCGATAGGTCGATAATTGTGACGCGAGACCTTCGGCGCGATATAGTAGGACCTACTGAAGCGCTAGCAAATTCATGGTACTACTACTACTACTACTTATTGGTGAAATTATTATTTTTGCGTGCCGTGATCGTCTAACTTGGAGCATTTAGTTAGCCGCGTTTATTGAAAGCTAAACCTCCTTCGGTTATGGCGTAGATGACCGCGATACCGAGATTTGTGCGAGTAATTTTCTGAAATAATTTTCTGTTTGTGTCTAAGATAGTTGGGACTCAAACAGTTTCGCCTTTCTTCCAGATGTTAACGGTTCTGATGCAATGCATTTCCCAGACAACTCTAGCATAATCGTAAATATGATTTTAATGTCGTTTGGATGAAATGCGGGTTGGTGCTTATCGTTACCACCCTTGGACTTTTCTTCAGTAAGAAATTATGAATTGTATTGGGAATTAATACCTTGGTCGGTATTCGTTTTTTATGCGAGTAATGACTCTCCAGCTTAGTCGGTTTTTAAATGTTACAACTTTTACCAAGGTTAGTTCTAGTTTATGAAAGCTGGCGAGAATATTTTCAGCCGATAAAATCTGTTATTGGTTTCAAATTTGTTGTAAGCATTGACGTTTAGCGGCCAGTGATGCTGACTTTATTTAACACATTCATAGCGGTATGACCCACCGGTGGGTCGTAGTTAGGTTTTTCCTGCTGCAAAACGACCCATCCATGGGTCGTTTTGAAAAATTCTAACAACCTTTCTAAATTAATGGTACTTAACAGGCCCAGTTAATGTTTGATATTTACAAATTTGATTATCACTTTTGACTTTAAATTCAAGTTGAATATTGAACTTCAGTTTAACCCATCGCAACTAACGTGTTAAGTGAGAACATTAGAGAGCTCATGCCACGTCTTCGCGGTTATGGAGCAAGGCGGGGTGGAATAAATTTAAGCTTTACATCAGAGAATATGTGCTAACAGTTGTGAACTAAGATGAGTGAATGATAAAAAGACCCTGACTTCAAGTTTGAAGTCATTCGGGAGACTGAGACATTTCTTCATTATCAAAGAGTGAATGATATGTCGAGCGTCTTCGGCATTGAAAGAATTAATAAATAACTCATTAAATATTTAAACTCTAATTTAACATTTGATTTTTTCTTTCTATTTCCCCATTTGGAGAAAACTTCTTAAACTTCTCCTTAGATCAGGCTGGATCAGTGTTATTACATGCGTCGCAGAGTATGCGTCAAGTGTAGTCAAATTCGAGGGTTAATTATCAAAATATTTTGGTACCTTTAAGATGTCTTGCTCAAAACATTACAGATTTATTGATATTTTTGTCCCATTGTTTTTATTTGATCAGCATTTCTTTGTGTATTGCGGTACACCGTGAAGTACTTCAAGCGGTTTTTGTGTGGTGTGTTCTCCGGGCATATTTTGTGGACTAGCATATTTTGTTCTCTCTCAAACGATATGTGTACGAGATGATCACGAATTTTTACCTTGGTTTTATTCCCGATTTCCGTTTATTTCCTGTTTGTTATTGTCATTATTTAGAGTACGGTACCTATGCCTTGTACGTATAGGGATATCTTTGAATAAGAATAAACTGGTGATCTTTGAATGAGAATTAACTGGTGATCTTCGAAGCAATAATACGAGCTAAATCCTTCCTCTATCCCCATGTATGTTATTAAGAGCAGCCGCATTGCGTACGCCCTTAAATAGCATTTGTGCTGGTGTGGATAAGGCAGATTCTTTTCACTATCGTTAGGGGAGTAGGAGAAGTAATTTCAACACAGTGATTTTGACTTGAATTGGGGAATTCCACAAATTTTGTCATGTAACCGCCAATACATTTAATGAAATAGGCAATTTTTGCCATCATTTTTGTGTTTGAATATGTGCTGAATGGTGAGGAACACTCGGCTGCACAGCAGGTACCATGATTCCAACGTGAGCCACACCGTGTCTGGTAATTCAGGAGTTCTCTTATTGTGAATCTTGCGAATTCAGCGTTCTGTAAAGGCCGGCGTACCGTACAACCAAACTCCCGCACAATTTTTTTGTTTCGCATTCGTTTCCATTTGCATTCTTTATCTCATGGAGATATTTAAGCCTTCTTATGCCAGCGTAGTTGGCTGTACTAAGCTGAACTCCAACTTGGTGCACTACTGAGGGCATTTGAACTATAATTTCGCAGAGTATTTATGTGGTAATCGTTTAACGGCGCAGAAACAAAAGCTTGAATAAGACTATGAAAAATAGCGTTCCTTAAAGGCTGATCGGATTTCCCTTCTTCTTCTGGGGTGGGAGGAGGGTTTGCTCTCGGTGTGTCTGTCCAGGCCTCTTCGCGTGAGGTCTACCATTTATCTCGAAGGTAATTCTAATGAGCACTGTTGAACATCTCGTGTATCAATTGACTCTCATTTAGCGACCATTTCTGAGGTCATAAAGCATTACTTCGCGCAGTATTCATTTAGTCAAGGAAGTTTGAAACTATAAGTAAATTATTAGTGTAGGACGTTTTTTGGCTCAGGTGCGGATCAGTTCGTTTTAATTTTTTGTTGCGGTTAACTAGAGCTTCATGCTCTGTTGTTAGATATTTAACTTACATGTCTCGGGAGTCGTAGCCCCTCCTCCTTGAAAGTTTTCTCAAAGCTTAGTTTGACCTCTTTATTTGATCTTACTAATCTTCAATCAATGCGCACATGCAAATATTTGATAGGCATTCATCAGTTCGGATGACTATACTGCAAAACTAAGACAAAACTAATTAGCGGTAAGATTGCGTGATAAACTCTTAATGTACTGATGAAACGCAGGTGCTGCGTCTTCAGTGGTAAATCATGTCTGTTATGGAAGTAATTCTTTTTTCATTCTGCTTTTCGCGAGGCGGAAGTGCCGTTCTGTTAACGCGACTAACTTCGCTCGAATTTCTGGGCATCTCGTTCCCAAATTTTTGTCACTTTGAGGTTGTCATCGCTGTTGTTGTAAACTTTCAGTGAGCGGTTTCGGCAGCAAGAGGTATTTCTAATGCGTTTTTTTTTTGCTGCTTCGCAAGCAAGACTATGTTTAATTTGAAGTCACTCATGAGGAAAGCGTCGGATTGATTCTTGGCTGCAGCAGCGAAGTTTAGTCTGCTTTTTCTGGCTGGTACGCGAGCTTCAGGATTAGTTTTTCTATGCTATTTCCCAGGCTCAAATCTCTCCTAACCTTCTCGTCTTCTACCCACAACACTGTCATTGCTTGAAACTATGCAGTAATTATTATCGCGAAATAAATGAAATTGTGCTTCACTTCTTTGGTATTTTGTGTAGTTCAAATGATGGGAACATGCTCGTTTTAGCGGCTGTAGGATTTCTTCCATTTCACTCACGATTCTCAGGACAAAGTCGTTGGATAGTGAATTGTGCACGTGTGTCCTTTAATAATATTATAATTCAGCAATTATATAATAGAGTAATGAGCGTCTGTTTCTTAAATTTATGAAAACACCTACGAACTCTGGGACTTTAGGACAATCAAATTTTATACACGAGCGGTCGATGGTCGTTCGATGTTTTTCCTATTGACGGCCGCCGCTCATCTCAAATTTCTGGACGTGTCACATTTCTTCATAGCTTCGCGCCTACTTATGCATCAAAAACTTCCATTTATTCGTAATTGGGGGCTCTTTAGTGAAGATAAGTGAATGCAGCCATTCTATGTATGCCTACTTGCTGGTGCAATCTGAGCTTGAGCTCTTCGCGATGCTAGCAGCGCCTGCACACTTGGAGTTCATTAATAATGTTGATGGTGGGGCATCGTCAAGAGGGATAGTCGAGAACTATATAAAATATATTCTGTGGTTAGCTTGTAAAATGTGGCCCATGTGTCATCTCCGAATGTTCGTCGTAGTACTCTTGTTATGAAACCTTTACCATGTTGATGAAGTCAGATAGCTCTATTTTGACCAGGACTTTTTCTAGATAACCTCTCCTCGCTTCACCACCTATGTATAATTTTCTCTCATAAGCATTAGTGTAAATAGAGCTCTTGCTCCTATTACCTTCTCTAGAAGTAATTGCTTGTTGATCATAACTAATTGTAAGTCTTGTTTTCTAGCTCACCTTTATATACATGCATAGATGGTGTATTGCATAAGATTTAGACACTTAGGATCCCAGGGGAAAAATGTGAGGGCCCGAGCTGAGAGTTAGGTAGGCCTTCTTTTTGTTGAAATAAAATGTTTTTTGTTATGTTAAGGACCACCTTTTTTCGGTTCACTACTGTCCTGTTTTTCAGCACCTCTGACTTTCTTCTTCAACTTTTATCTTATTTCATGAACTTCTTTCCCATCTTACTGTTTCTATGCCCTTTCTGCATAGATTCCTCATTTTCTTATCTCCATACTAAATGGTGCCTTCCTCCTTCCTCTCTTCGATACGCTCTATTTTTGCAGCGGTTAGGGAGGCTTAAACTAACTTATAATCTTATAATCTCATCTTAGACACTTAGGAAACTCCATCGAGCGGGCGTTAGTCATAGCTTGTTCTGGTGAATTCGTTTGAAGAAATTTGCTGTTTGAAAAATCAGATTTATGAGTCTCTTTTAGTCGAGGCGTTTCTGCAAATTTTCTCCGACTTAATAACTATTATTTTGTAAGTGCAGGCACGAAAAGCGAGTCGTCTGAAACACTCCATTGCTCTGATCAACCTCTGAAGTGAACGCGTTGGTCAGCTTGTTACTGTATTCTGTACCTCCATTTTCATCATGTTGGTAGCCTATGAGCTTTGAATTTCTCATATTGGCCCTGTTGAGAATTTTACCCTGCTTTCTGACAGCTGTTCCTTAGGAAGTCTCGTCTGTTTAGTCATCATTTTCCCCATCTTTTCTGTTGTCAGACACTTGGCTGTGGGGTTCGTATGCAATTGTATCTTACAATCTCCCGTATGTTGTGCAGCGTCCTCTTTCTTCATCCCGAACCCACTATCTTTTCGTTGGAGAAATAAATTCATGAAATACGTCGTAAATACCCTTGTAGAGATCTAGGATCATCATCTTAGGAGTATTAAAGTCGTCATACACACAGCAAGAGCGAGGTTGTTGTGATCCCCTTGATGCATTACACGTGCGTTCCAGTGCTTTCAAATGCCAATCTTTCTGATGTGAAATATTTGTTTTGTGACATGTTCAGCAGAGGTACTCGGAAATATAATGATGTACCTGTCTGTGGCTTATTTACCATAACATTACTTGGGAGTTTTCGTTACGTTTAATAGGTTGGTTTTCTCGCGTTATAGACGTTTCTTAGGTTTTGCTGGATGACTGCATTTCTTACATTATTCATACCATTTAGCATACCTTTAATCGTTTCTTCTAAGACAAGCGATTCTGAGATTTTTCCACTGATGAAATTGAGATGTGCCTGTGATTGTATTTCATTTGAACTCTCAGTTGCCTATGTTTACGTTCCAAATTGACTCCGTCTAATCAGACCAAGATGTTTTTAGTTTGATTTTCATTTTAGATTCCCTAGTCGTTGTATGTTTTGCTTTTTTAGTTTTAATTTTGCTGTAATTAATATTTCTTGGTTGTAAGAACGTCTCTTATTGAGAGAAGTCTGTTTGGATGTGCGTTCATCTGAGGGTTTCTCCTTATGAAGGACTTATAACTATTCACCTCATTGTAATTTAGTCGCTGCTTATTTTACGTGAAATTATTTATCCCGTCGTGAATACTTAGGGTTTGAACTTTTAAAATTAAAATTCGGATGGCGTGCTTTCCCGCCGACGTACGAAGTCAGAAGTGCAATTTCGTGATTTTTTAGGATCGCGCCTTCAGTTCAGAATTGTTCTTGAGTTTTATTGTGTCCTTTCGTTTTTGCGAAGAAGACTGCCGTTCTACGTATTTTGTGGACTAGGCGTTTTTTTAAGTGTCCGTGGCGGCGCTGATTTGTGATTTTCTCAGCTTCTCACTGCGCCTAAAATGCTTTTAACCAAAGTGCACTACGCACTTGCTTTGTTCTTCTGTCTTCTTTTGTCAGTGTCTTCAGATGTGTTCCTTTCTTACTTAAAGCTAACAACCCTCTTAGATATTGCAACTTTTTTTTCTGTATAGGAGGTTGCTGGTCGAGAGGCTGAAACTTCCTACCGTTTTTTGCTACTTATACCAAATAATTACCGAATTCCGGTGTTGCAACTTCCATATTCAAGAGATACGATTGTTCTATACCATGAGTGTAATATTAGTTGAGTGATTTGGCTTTAACATAGAGAAATACAATAATGGCTCTAGGTAAATCTATACGGTTGGCATTTTTAAACGATAATACTTGAATTGAGTCCATCCCGCCCTTTGTTATCATAAACCCATACCACCACACCATGTGGGTGCTTCATTGATTTTGACTGTATACTGCGGGTCTTATCTGGACACATCACCTGTGCGACGAACGATCTAGGACTCGTGTGACCATGATTTCAGTGTTGAGGAGAGCAGGACGTTCTCCCGTTAGGGTTTGCGCTATTGAATCTATGTGAATTAGCACTCCCAATGGAAAAATATGAGGTTCCGAGCTGAAACTCAGGTAGATCTTCTTTTTGTTTAAATAAAATTTTTATTTTTATTTTGTAAAAGACCATCTTTTTTTCGATTCACCGCTATTTTGTTTTTCAGCTCATCTGACTTTCTTCTTCAACTTTGATCTTGTTTCTTAGCCTTCCGTCTCAACTTACTGCTTCTATGCTCAGGGGATCCTGTTCGGAACGCATCCTTGTGCATAGATTCCGCGTCCCGTGAACTGCATATTAAATGGCACCTTCATCCTTACCCTCATTGAACATCTTCGTTTTGGTAAGGAAAACTGAGAATAGCTTGTAACTAAAAATAACTATAAATAAATCAAGCAGAATGCTTTTTTTAGGCCTAGGATCCTTTTTAGGGGATCCTAGGTAGGATCTGACATCACTTTTTCTTTTAGAAACTTTCAATTCGACGTGAAGCTTGGAGGTCCCAAATCCCGGATTTTTTGGTGATGCGATACGGGAGGTGCGCGGCGGTTGTTTTTTTCAGGAAGCAACTGCCATTCTATTCGCCGGGGCTGGCGATCGCACGCGTCTGTGACGTTCCCTGCTACAGTGTGCTGTAGAACGGAACTGTGGGGCGAGACACTACACAGCCTCTAGTTCATAACTTCTTTACCAACCCAAATTTCAATTTTTCTATGGTGAGAACTTTAGAACAATGCTTATGAAAAGTACATGTCTATCTTTTTAGGCGTTTGAAATGTATAGATATTTTTTCGGCACGTTTTGCAGAAAAAATTTCCTGAACTCGTCATCTGCGAGTGTGCTTTTAACATGCATGCTGCAGTTTCTCGTCTCTTCTTGAGGCTTGCACTTGCTTTGCAGAAGTCTAGATTTCCTTCAACTGAATATCCCTACCAGCAAAACATCTTTTCTGTAGATCTTGTCTTCACATTTAGTTTGAATTTCTCTACGCTTCTAAGAAGTAAAATATTTTCTTGTATTTGTTTCGTGTGATATTCTTATCTTGGTCGTAGAACGGCTATCTTTCGCTACGGTAGGAGATGCTTGGGTTCATTGTTAACCGTCAGTTGAAGTTCTTTGAGTATTTGTTCGACTGGAACGTTGCATCGCTGTATCCTGATTTTCAGGAGTTTGCTTTGCCATAGCATTTCTGTGGCAGTGATTGTTCATTAGCGCTTCAGTATGATTTATGATCTGAGAATATTTTAGTGTATTCTGCGTGGACACCTGAAATAGGTTTAAGATGATTTTAGTCTACAGTGTGTGAAGCCATAGTTAATGTCTTTCCTAGGCATTTAATTTCATTTGTAAGGTATTAACATTTATTCCTATACTTTTGTGTTATGTTACAATTTCCTTTTAGTTGATTATGTCTGTGTTCGAGGCGAAAATTCTAATGATTTCTTACTATGTTTACACCAAATTTTTACACCTTTTTAAGGGAGTTTTTGTTAGTAATTTTGAGGTTCGAGTGCCAATTATTGATTAGACGCCTCAATTCCAATAACCTGAGCTGAATATTGTCGTCATATGCCTTAGGAAACTTCTCCTGTAACATAGAATGTGAATTTGATGTACATAATTTTTTATCCCAAAATAGATGACAGAAAGCCCGTTGTTGACGAGTTTCATTTCCTTCTCTTGTTTGTAACTTCGTGCTTTCACAGCAAATGTTGTGTTCGTTAGTTTTGCCGCTTCTTTAGATGCGTGCAGCTCGGTGCTGGTACAACCCACTACCGCTGAGGTGAGCTGCGTTTCAGTCCTACGCTAGGGTTTGTTCTGAAGGTGGTGGTGAGGGCAGTTAGCGCTTCGAGTGCGACGTGAGCCGCTGGTGTACACGGAGGCAAATTTCATAATGCTGCTGACCGACCAGTAGTCACTCAATTTTCATTAATACTTAATTAAAACTAAATGAAGGCATAATCCTGTTAATGTTTACTATTTTCAACACCGCTTACTACAAACGTCTTGAAGTTTGAGTTGAATATTGAACTTCACCTTTACCTGCCGCAGTTATAGTGTTAAGGCGTCTGATGAAGCTGGTGATAGTTGAATTTCAGTGCTACAGGAGCCCTCAATGAAGAGAATGTCCTCACGCCTCTCACAAAACCTTGGGGTAGCTAATTCCCGTTATTTAAATCAAGAGCGACCATGCAATTGAAGTATGCGTGATATTTAAAATGGTCTACAAAATATTAATAGCAGGTGTAGGTAGCGTGTACGAAGAAATGCTGCCGCTGTCTTGAAGTAATTTGAGACAGAGTAAAAAAATGTCATGAACACTCTAGTGTGTGACTATGGTCGGCATTTTCAGTGTCTCGGTATATTGAAGTTCAGTTACCGTTTGTTACAAGTTTCGAGATTTATTTGATTTAGCAATTGACTCTACAATGTTTGTTAGCAATTAAAGCACAACCTTTTAGAGATGCGTCGTATAAAATGCATTTTTAATTCAAAATTCCATGTGTATCAGTTGTGCAGTATTTCACGTTAGGTAGTTCTATGCATAAGAAACGGGACACTCGTGCGTTTCTGCTTACGATTCGTGAAACGCAGTGTCACAGACGAAAATTTTAGGAACGTAAAGAACTATTCATACTCGGAACAGGTATATTTTACTCCTAGAAGTCGAGTACATCTGAGCAAGAAGAACCGAAAGAATACAGTAATAGAAAAGATCGGTATGGCTTCTCCTCCCTGTCTGGCAGGGGCACGTGATCGAGAGGTCGAGAGGCAAGTTAACTTACTTGGGATTCTCGCATGTAATGAACGTCCTGTAGCACGTGTGTGGGTGCCCACTTGGTGGAGCTTAGTGTGCGCATTGCGGAGCTGTGTTCTATGTAGTCTAATGTGCCGGGCGTATCAAACGATCGTAAGCCGCCTGCTCACTGAAGAAGACTCATCAGCAGCTCAGAACGCAGTTACGAGGTTTTCATCGAAAAATCAGTCTGGTAACAGCTACCATTTATTTCTAATTTTGAACACTGGAACAAGATATTGGAATACGCCGTAGGTGTCTGGCTGGAAGATTTTTATGTAATATTGAAATAAATAATGGTCGTTCGATGCCTGGTACGAAAGTAGAACTCCTACGCTATTCTATACTCTTCAAGAACACTGCCGCTGGTTGTGCTGTGTTGGCTGCTGTGACCTTAGTCGCCATGCTCGAGAGGAATTCAAATTGAAGAATATTTGCCGGCATCGTGAAAACTTTTTCACTCTATTTCGCTCATGAATTCTGAGGCTGTATTGTGATGGTAATTCTAGGCCGTTGTAGCTTGTGCTTGTGCTCGTCGTAGCCGTGCGGCTATCGAACCCGCCTCCGTGCAGGCAAACCCAGGTTCGAGTCCCGGCGCTGGGGGCGATTTTCTCTGTTGGGTATAGGGGAAAAATTTCAAGCACAAAACCCCACTCTACCCAGGTGTCTATATATAAGATGGGTACCGGTCTTGACCGGGGGAAAGCGTTATGGCGTCCTGGCGTTAGTTATAAGGCATTTGAAAATCCAATGTACAAATTGATATGTATCAGGCTTGAAATTGGAAATATAGCATCCGTAGATGCCTCCATTATTGTGAATCGAAATTTTGCCGGTTTCGTTAAATGTAGTTTCATATTTCACTATACAAGTGGTGAACTTCCTTCAGCATTTTCTCGTTCGCGTTAAATTGAAGATAGCATAGGTGCATGACCTGAAAACCCTTGATTTGGTGTTTTAAATAGCTCGCTTCTCATTCTCAAAACGATATTACGAATATTCCTCAAACCATTTTTATTAAATTAACTTAGACTGGTATTTACAAAATAAATGAATAATTACAGGCAGAAATATTACATCAAGTCTCAAAACTTTGATGAATCAAAAACTCAGAAGATGTATGTGTGTAATTTTACTCTCTATGTATCTAAACTCAAAATTTAATATCACTTTACTTCTCTCCGATTGATGTTCTGATTACACACTTATTTTGATCGTCTGTTTTACTGTAAGATTTTGGAAGTTTTGTGAGAGTTAAAATGATTACATCAGGTACTCAAAAGCTGCGTGAGGGTCGACATGAGAGCACAAGGTACTCAAAAGCTGTGTGAGGGTCGACATGAGAGCACAAGGTACTCAAAAGCTGTGTGAGGGTCGACATGAGAGCACAAGGTACTCAAAAGCTGTGTGAGGGTCGACATGAGAGCACAAGGTACTCAAAAGCTGCGTGAGGGTCGACATGAGAGCACAAGGTACTCAAAGGCTGTGTGAGGGTTGACATGAGAGCACAAGTTGCTTAGAAGCGATGTGAGGGTTGATTTGACAGGCTCAAGATAACAAACAGTACATATTAAAATGAGAAAGTCAGGACTCAAAAACATAAGAGTATCACAATACCTAGAAACATGAGTTAAAATACAAATTTTCAGAGGAAGCGGCCCGAGGGAAAGCAGTGCAGAGCACATGACTCACATCCTGCCGACCCGCACGCGTAGTTTGTGCAGCTGTTCATACGATGCTTCTCTTTTGCGCGGACAAATAAGCCAAAGGCCGAACAGCGCGGCAGCATTGCGGCTCTCAATCGGATATTAATGACGCCGGTATTGGTGGAGTGCTTATTAATGATATCTCATAAACAGTACTTCCGTTGTACTCTTAGTGTTGACTTTTTAGTTTTGTTGCCCCTTAAAAAGAGTAAGAGCTGTGATTTGCCCCTTAGGAGTAAGAGTGAGAACTTTGATTTTCCCTTTGGGAAGAAGAGTGAGAGTTGTGAGTTGCTACTTAGGAAGAAGAGTGAGAGCTGTGATTTTCTCTTCAGTGATGGTTGGGTGAAGGTGTGTGCTGGCAGTATCGAGCGAAATTAAAGAACGAAAAATATGTTTCGTCTATGGTGTACTGTTGCCAAACAAATTGGTGGCGTAAAAAATTGTCGCTAGTCAAAAAACGAGTATTTCTACCGTTGAAAAAAGGGAAGAGGACTAGTTACTGTGGTATAGGACTTAAAATCTTATAGGGAAACCGCTGCCGAATTATTTTTTCCGACCAAGGTATTACAGTTTATAAATAAATTTCGAGTATTGTGAGTATTACTTGCAGTATCTGGGTGAAATACAGCATTCAAAATTCTCACTGATTTTAATTATCTATTTAATTATTATCTATTTATTTTATTAGAAACCATAGCCAAGCAGCAACACAAAAGCCTTGAGTCGCACTTTCCAATTAGCTAATGTATAAAAACCTTTAACCTGGCACTTGGTGAATATATATTACTTCTACTTCTCCGATACGACCCTGGTTAACAATATGTGATGTTTCTTATACGATGTCATATACACAGCATAGAAAATTGAGTTCAGTTCTTTTTTGTGGGCGTTTTTTACTCAGATTCTCTTTAAAATTAGTTAAAATAAAAATTTTTTGACATTGATGAGTGTACAGCACAGGTAATTACATCGAAGGTGAGTACGGAATGTTATCGCTAAAATTGTTGTCATTTCGGCGGTAAGGAGACAACATTTCTTTCAGTGCTGCACACAGTCCCCACAGCTCAGAGAGCTCCAAGCGATCGTTCACGCCCCTACTTCAATATGTGTCATATTGCATTTTCACTAGCAATAGGTGTGCTCAATATATAGCAGTAAAAAGATTGCTTCATTAAAGTTTGATACACGATGCAAATCGACTGCTTTTCTCTAGCAATGGGCGTGCTCAACAGCAGTAACAAAGATGAATTCAACAAAACTTGGTACACGATCTAAATCAACTTGTCAGCGAATGAAGTTGCTTTGATACATATAAGGTCTTTTTATATCTTAAATGGTAGTGCAAAAATGCATTTCGCAACATCTATAACATCAGTTGAACAACTGAGGAAAATACAGTTGATATGAACCTGCTTAGCTAATTTGAACTGAGGTTGAAGAAAATATTCACCACGGTGAAGACGAGCAAATAAAAACGTTGTGATATTAAACAGGAGCTCATACATATATAGAACGCTATAGCCTTCACTATCATTGATGTTTGAGCTTCCACTTTGCACTAGCTATTTAAAAACGATGTTACAAATGTGTGTACATATGAATATGAGGGAAGAAAGTAGGTCACTCACGCATAAAATTATAGCCTCGCAGGTGTTCGGTGATCTTGAAAAAATTGTGCAAAATTTGACTGGCAAAAGCAGGGTGAGAGAGAATATTTAAACGGCTGCCATAATGTTTTTACTAATGTCATATACATTATTTTTTCTTCTGCTTACAGCATTATTTACTGCAACTATTACTCATCATATTATTTTCATGCATTTTCCTAAGTCATTTTTCATTGGTTATTCTTCTCACGGCGTATACACGAACAGGACTGAGTACAGAGTCTTGAAGGAATTTCGAATTTATACTCACGCTAAGGTGGCTGTACGTACGCGGCAGAGTGCTACATTTTCTGTTCTTCCGGATGTTGTTCGACCAATGATATGGCTATTGTGCTTACTATTATATTTGTGCTATTTATCGACAATGCATTCTAAAATTTAAAAAAATCAGAAACTGTTTCTTAATAAGTACCGTTTTCTGTCAGTTTAATTCATCGAACTTTGACGCGAAGTCACTCATTACGCTCGTGCTCGATAACATGGCTGTCAAGCGCGTCGTAACCTTGCGCGTAAATCTGTGGTAACGCCAACGAATATCATATAAAATACATGTATCTTTGCATCAAAAATTGTCAATAAATAAAAGAAGCCTGTCCATTTCATCTATTTTCAAAACGTGCCATGCATGGAAACATCTTTCAATGCACTTTGAATGGAATTTTAATTATTGGACCTGGAATTAATAAATTTTTCTCCACCAGATTCGTTTAGTGGCTTGATTTAATCCGCAAATTCCTAATTTTTTCACAGCATAAATTTTTCTGCATCAAAATGCAAAACCTAATGCATGTTTCTGCATGCAAATGAGAAAGGTTCTATCTAAATTCAATCTAGGAACCGGCGCTTGTCCGGGATGTTGAACGAGTTCTCTTATGTTAGGCTCGTTAACAACAAAAGGTTGAAGTGTAGTACGGTCATGTGAAGTTTAGCATTACCCCCCCCCCCCCCCCCTCCCTCCCTAACCTGATGCATGTTACGTTTTGAAATGTACTCGAGAAACTTAACCTGTGTTTTTTCTAGACAAAAAAATAACTTTGTACGTTTCTACCTTGCATTACTCATCAAAAGTAGAATACAATGTTCTGAAAAGTTACTCGAGAAATCAATCTGCGGTTTCTTAGATACTCAGGTAATCTCACAGAGAAGCTCTCCTTAATCTGATAAGGGGCTGCACACGCGTGACAAACTGCAGGTGATAGTGACGTAGGTGAGCCAGATCTCGTTCTCTGATCATATGGTTTCTGTGCAGATAAGAGACGCGTAAAGTGGAGTTTATGAATTTATATGCGTCATGCCTTGGGCCCTTACGAAACAAGCGATCTATTCAACTGGGCTCGTACGAAACAAGCGATTCGTTCATTGGTTCATTCAACTACTCAACTTATTTCAAGTAGAATTCAAACACAAAGAAATACACCGGGCACTGTGAATAGTATTGGAAATGAATTTAGTACTAAGAAACCAAATTCGTACATCGGGATGTGTCCAACATGGTATTGTCTCCAGCTCTTGCTAGTAAATTCATGAGAGCGTAAATAAAAAATATGATGAGAGCATTTTCAATTTTGCAGCAGTGCTCCACACAGTTGTGAAGTTTAAGAGGGTGTCATCTTATTAAAAGAACTTAAGGTGCTCTAAACTCTCTTAATGAGAAAGGTAGAAGGAACCGTTCCCTTCAGTGTACGAAAAATGTGTCTGAATGCTGTAACTAGTGGACCAGATGAATTAACACGTGACTACGTATTGGTACATGTGTGTACCACTATGTAAATTGTTCGTTTACGTGCCGCTGTAAACGGACAGCATTTCAATTGCTTCACAACCTTCATTTAAAATACATAATAGCGTACATGGTAGAACAATATAGTGCAACTATGTTTATCACGCTTTTTAGAAAGGATAAAAAAGTAATCGAACAATAAAGACCGTTTTTCAATTTTACCACTTCCAACCTAACCGAATAAACCGTAGCAATCGTTCAAACGTAGCCAACGTGTTAAACGTGAATTATTGCATATGTTTGAACGTAAAAGGGCATTTTATTTTCATAAAATATTGCCGTAACGCTCTTCGTGAACTGTCATATTGCAGCAAATGAGAAGATCAAATTAACAAGAAAATGTGGCATAGCACAACTCAGGTGCCGAAGTACTTTTTTGCCCCGTGACTTTACAGCATTCTTTGTCAGTTTATCATTGCGGTCCGCTGTTTCATTAGATAACATGAGCGAGAATTCAATTTAGATATAAGGCTGTGATTTTTCTCGTTGCGCCGCCAACAAGACAACGGAGGGAGGCGTTGTGAGGGGAGATTCAGGTGAGCGGAAGCAGGTGAGATGAGGGGGGAGGGAGGCACCCAGGTGACGTCACGGTACCTGGGAACTTCAATGATCACAGGTGATCAGTGTGTCTGTAGCAGTGGTAAGGTGAGGTGTGTCAGTGCGTGCGGCTCTCGCATTCCAGGGTCTTTAGAAGTGGGCGCCCACAGTGTCAGAGAATCTATTCCTCCGTGACTCAGTACTTGGAATATCAACGTTGTCGTATTATAAGACAGTGCTCCCGGTGCAGCTCATCTCATGGCAAAAATCCAAATTTTGAGTTACGCTGTGGGTGTTAACTTAGGTACTTGAGACTGGTTGGAGTGCTTTCAATGTCTTATAGCCTGTGTAGTCTGCAGTAGCGATCGTTCGTGGATGTATCGGAATTTCCCGCAGGAACTTCAACGCTACACACGCACTCAAATTTGCTTTAGTCAAACTAAAGCGTAGACCTAGTAGATTTGAGTTTGAACCTTCGAGCTTGGTGTTTTCAGTGAGCTTTACTGTAACTTCGTTCTTCTTAGGGGAATTATACTTTCTTATCAACGCTAGAAAAAAAATCCAAGCTGAGAGTTACAAATTTCTTTCGAGTTCCAATTCGTTCAGTTTGCTTCTTTTGTAATTTTCTTGAACGTTATCAGAATGAGCTGTCTGTGGGCATCTACTGCTGACTAGAATGGCTTTAGCTGAATTCAATATGTAAATGCTAGTTCAGGAATTATTTGTAACTCAATCCTATGCTAGGGTAATTCATCAAATATCGAACAGAAATCACGTGTGTCTAGAAACAACCTTCATAAATCGGTAACTTTTGCTCTGAATAACTCTTGCGGGCCTCAAGGTTATTCTTGAACAGTTGCTTTCTTGTTCTGTGATGTCGCTTGAAAGACAACGTAGATTATTGAAATGTATTTATTGTTCTAAAAATCGAATTCTTTAGTAACATAATTTCATCAATATCGAACAGGAATCGAACAAGAATTTTGATTCGAACAGGATGGTTTGTCAATTAGTTCTCTTCGTATGGAACTTTTGTTAGACTATTAGCACGCCACGTATGGTTTGTCTATTAGTACGCCTCGTATATTTTGTCCATTAATATGCCTCGTATGGTCTATCTATTTGTACACCTCATGTGGCCACTTGGAAAATAAACGTTTTTCTTTCATTCTTTTTTTCTTTGGTGCACTGGATTTTGTTGGAAGTGCTCGCGGTGGCACATCGGTTAAGGGATCGGACTTGTATGTTGGAGTCGCGGGTTCGTATCCCGGCGCTGGCGCTACGATTTTCCCCGTTGGGTATAAGGGAAAGCTCAAGCACAATACCCCACTCGACCCAGGTGTCGGAAATGGGTACCGGCTTTACGGGGGAACCGTCATGGTGTCCTATATATAGTGTTAGTTATAAGACATTTGAAAAACCAATGCTTAAGATCATTTGTATCAGGCTTGATTGGAAATAAAGCATCCCAAAGATGCCAATGTTTGTTTTGTTTGTTTGTTTGAAATAACTGTCTCATTACTTATTTTCAAGATGCATTTGAATGGAGAGTTATCAAAATTTGAATATGATGTCGATGTTTCATTTGCAGTGTTTGTTGAATCATCATTGTGATCATCAACCTGTGTGACCTTTTTTGGAGTAGAGTGTAAAGCACTCGTCAATGAATTATTATTGATGCTTGCATCAATTTTCTTGGCAAGGGATTGATCATCAGTAAATGTAGCCAGACGAATCATTGATGATCTTGAGGGCTTTGGAACACCAGCAGATGATTGATAGCCCCTCACCAGAATTCCCATCTTCAACTATTCAATGTTATTATCAAGCGTTAATACAATATTTTAATGAAATAAAACAGGCGTTCAATAGATCGATTCAGTTAATTAAAAGAATTAAGAATCGAAAAGCTTTGTTCGAGGCATAAATTCATGATTTTTAAGGAATTTTGATTCGAACACCTTTGTTCAGTATTTAATACTGAAATGAAAAAGGAACTGAATGTCGAACATGGAATAATTATCAAGTTTTTGGCGGAAAAGAAAAAAATACAGTAACAGAACATCATATGACAACACTACTCTCTAGTTATGACGGGAGGTTGACGGTGACCCAACAACAATTAAACCGTCGCAATTTTCCCGAGGTGCGTAAGATTTTTCGAGTGAAAAAATTCGACCAATTTGTAAGGGTCGTACAGAAAATGCGTTCGCAACAGCTGGTAGCAGTTTGCAGCTCACAGAAATGAGTTTTTATCACTAAAATAGGAGTTTTAGATGTAAGATCACTGGCACTGAGCAAGTTTGGATGCTTACCAAATTTATTACGCGCATATTTCCAAAGTTGTTCGATAATCAGTTCAGTTCGATATTTGATGAATTACCCTACCTCTCTTGAGAAGTTATGCCGTAAATAGTAACCTGTCAATGATCACTAGGTATTTACTGGGTGTACTTTAGGTTATCTGTTGAAAACCAAAGTATAATCAATGGAATTTATGTCGTAAATTTACCGGTTCTGCTAGTTTGTTTGCCCTGAATCTAAGATTATTATCAACAGGTAATTGTGTCCGGTGCACCCGCGGTGGTAAACGAGTGTCTTATTCATATTTAAAATAAGTGATAACTAGGCAGTAAAGGCTGATAATTAAAAGTTTCTAATAAAGGTTATTCCAGTGAATTGAATATAGTGTTTGAATTTGGTAGTTGAAGCTTAAGGATAAGTAATCAATCAACAGATCAAGAAGTGAAGGAATCGATGCTCCTGAACTATATCGTCATCACTGGAAAGTCGGCATTTTCAACAGAATAAATCTACATTGTTTAAAACTCGTCTTCATCAAAAGTTCCTGAAGTTTTCAATCATTCGTCCCAAGGAGAGCAACTCCTTCTCAAATCCTCCAGAAGTTGGAGGTTTGTTGGATAAATGGAGTGATGCTGGACGGGACCGCTCTGGAGACCGGTCCAACAACAGCCGATCAAAGATGCCCACTGGAATCGACGACACCCCTTACGAACTCGAGGACTACATCTACCAAATGCAGTGTCAGGCCGATAGGTCGGCCAGCGAGCCGCCAGCTGATCCCGATGACGTGTACTCATGTTTAGCTGAGAAGGAGAGCACTTTGGTGCTCGCAGCGGAACTGGGCAAGGCTTTGCTCAGCAGAAATGAAGTTCTCGTGCAAGAAAATGAGAAACTCGCAGAAGAGTTCAGTCGTAAACTTGAGGTGAGTACTCTGTTTCCCGTCTTTTTGGTTTGAATTTTTTTGCTGAAGAGTTATTTGTTTTTGCTCGCTATATAAGGCGCAACTTTCGGATCATTTGCCATCCTTCTATTTCATTGCTTTCATTTTCAATGAAAGAAAATTAGTCTTTAGGAAAACGAAACATGTTTTGCGTGAGTGAAGACAAAATGCATGCGTTCGTTTGCATCGAAAAATGGTATCGCAATCTTTACGTTTTGAGTATTCTTTGCCTCGTTGAGGTCAAAATTTATTGTCTAACATTCTTCATGAATGTGATTTCTTGGTTTCTTGCTTCAACACCGATTCAATGCTCGTAGGATAATTGAAGCAGGACGGATGGGTAAATCTGAAGGATATGTCAGTTGTCGATTTTCAACTTTTTGAGGCCTGAACCTAATTGATTGAATCAAAATAAACAAGTTTTCTTCCATGCACTTTCCGTCTCAAATAAGTATTTTACGATTTATAGCGGTAAGTTTAGTTTCGTCTTTGATGACGAATGCGCTCGAATAAACAGCTACTCATCGATTTTCGAATTTTTGTTGCTTGAATCATGGTAATAACATCGAAATAAACAACTTTTCTTCAATACACTTTTTTCGTCAAATGAGTATTTAACGAGGTATAGCGGTAGGTTTGGTTTCGTCTTTGATGACGATCGCGCAGGAAGCGAGTGCGCATTGCAGTGTTGCTGTCCGACGTGCTCCTTGAATTACTTGCCGCTTCAAACACTGGAGTTGCGGTAAGTCATTTACCGCTATAACTAATAAAATACTCATTTGAGACGGAAAGTGCATAGATAAAAACTTGTTTATTTCGATCTTATTAACTATGCTAAGGCATCAAAATTTACAAAATCGATAACTGACATATCCTTCAGATTTACCGACGGATGTAAGCAGACATCGCACTTCAGGAAAGTTTCATGCAGTTCTCATAACAGTTGTTCAATAATTCAAGAAAATGTAATAGTGACCACCTGGTATTTCTTAGCCTACATGCATATGCCCTGTTTCATTTATCTTCTGAGCATTGAATCTGTCCTGAAGCAGGAAGTCGGTCAGAGTAATGAAGTCTAATAATTACTAAAAAAGTCAATGTACTGCTTCAGTTGCTGAGGAACATCTACCACTGAACTGTCAGTGCTCAACACGCAAATCCTACCATCCAATCATGTTTCAGAACGAAGGCCTCATTTTCTTTGTTACGCGTTGCTTATATACATCTGTAACGCTATACACGTGGCGAGACAAGCATTGTTAATTCGTGTCTGAACTTGATATTGTTGCCGAGAACCGGTCTCAAATGCTATCGCAGTCCGTCCCGAGAGGTGTCCATCGTTGTTATAACTTGCGTGCGTGACATCGGGTGTCGTAAAACGGCCGAGATGAAGCATCTTATGACGATTCCACGACTCCAGGAATGTGCTGAAATCTTCTCGGGGATGCTTCATCCCAGGAGTGGTTAATATGAAACATGTATTTGTTCATTTGTTACTTGCCTTAAACCATTAACTAATTAATTAAAATTGATGTTAAACCGTTATCGATGAAGAAGTCTCTCGAGTACGTCTTCTTTCCAGTATAAATGGAGTTTTTTTCGAATAGAAACCTTTAAAATTAAGAAATTCATTTTAGTTAATTAAAATTAAAAGATTACGGGATAATCACGAACGAAAATTGATTGTCGAATTTGAAATTAAATGAGTGCCTGAACGTCGGTGACACCTGAAACAAATTTTTGTAAATCTTATTTAATATCGCGGCAGCTTTTGAGATTTTCAACGTCACGCGCAATTGTAGTCATTTCTACACCTGCCTGAATTTATAATTGCGTCTTCTGAGAATTCCATCGCGCTGAATCTCATTGCTAGCTCCATGAGCATCTTTCATTCATTAGCGAATGCAGGTTCATGTTCTATGAATAAAGTTCGCTTTTAATTATTATCCTCTCCATTTTTTTTAACTTCGTTAGGCATTCGAATTCATTTCATGAGTCATCATTCCGTTATCTTGAATAAAAACTGAAGTCTATGCGAACGAAATATCTTTCGACGTCTCTTTCCAGTAATGTCTTTAGTGTACACTCTCCCTAATGGTTATAAACAGCCTACTGTCAATTAAAGTAATAGTCCTTCCAACCCAAAGTCCACCAGCTCCTATGTTTGGCGCAACGTTTTTTCTTTTATCTAGTATTTTCGATCCATGTAGTATTTATGAAATAGCTTGCTCTGATAAGGCGTCACTAAAGCAGCGCTGATAGCAGCAGGCAGATGAAGCATTTAAGAGAAGATGTATCGTTTTGAATGCGCTACGCTACAACCATAATCATATTTCCTGAAGGAGGCGATAATATTTAATGACTTCTCCAAATCAGAGTCTCAAACTCCAATGAAGCGACTGGAAATGCCGAGGTCCGAGAGCTGTAACCATGTTAGTCGTTGACGATGAGAAGACTATTTAGGTTGTGTATTACTGAAGCAAATTAGGTTGTTATGTATTGCTGAATCAAAATAGTTTGTATTGTGTACGTGACTAAAATTGGGTTGCAATGAAATTCGTATTTTGTGTGTTTTACATGGTCTTCAGCTGCGTAACCAAATAGCATGTACACTAAGCTTAAATTCAGTTGAGTGTTTCGGAGTGCGCAGCACGAAGAAAACTTTGAAAATGATCATCCAATCGAAAGACTGGTGGACTGACACGTCTCCAAGCGCCTGTCTTGCCCGAAAGCACTCTCTGTTCCTAATTTTGTTCACCGTAGAAAACGAGCCAAATTTTTGAACTCGTCTTTTAGATCTAAAGCGCTGAAAAATTGGTGTGTATGTGACGGTTCAGGAATACGGTCACATCGTAATACGCAGGCCCATTGACAGAAGGTTAGAAGAAAATAATACCATGGTTTCCCGGAGAATATGGATAAAAAACTCTCACTGCCAGACTCCAAAGCTTGCTAGTGTAATATTTCCGTCCCGCGAGTAAAATTAGCCATTACCGCTTCGTTGCGTGAACAGTTTGTGTTGAGCAATCACAAATATTAAAAGTATGAGTTTTTGACCTTGTCAGTGTGACGAAAGTCTGGCAGATAAAATATGCATCTATGAATAAATTACGAGAGCCGCTTGTCTACGCACATCTTTGTGGAGAAGGCGGAGGAGGGAGGGGGTGTCTGCCTGACTTCTTTGTACAGTACATCTGGCTCTCATCACAGACGTGTTCTATGCAGCGTATTGTGTTTTCAACACGTTGACTACGTATTGGGATTAATTTGTAGCGCTAGGTAAATTATTCATTTATGCAACAATGTAAATGAACAACATTTCAACAATTTCAAGACCTCTTTGTGAAGGAATTTTCTCGTACAGGGTAAATATTATTTTGCATTTACATTTTGTATATTTCTTATGAGGAAGGAAACTTACTCGAGCAGTAAAATCGATTTTTATATTTTATTTTCTACAACCTAACCAAATCAACCTTTCGATCTGCGCAATCGTAGTAAACGTGTTAAAAAACTTGCGTTATTGTAACGGAACTCCCACCAACGTAAGTTTATCTATATATAACTGACTGCGTTGAGATTGATAGCATATATAGCGCAGCCAAGTCTACTTAGAAGAACTGAAGTAGGCAGTTATGCCGCTACGACACCCCAACATGAATTGAAAGTCCGGCCTTTGGTCACAAACCACATTCATACGCTCCCAGTGCGGCCGAAATTTTCAATATACCTCTGTTCACTATTTCTCACAGCGCTTTTATGTGCTAGTGTCTTTTTTTCTCAATAGTTTCACCTGAGCATGTTATTAAGGGTCAAAAGAGAGGAATCGTACAAAATCTCTTTGCTCAAGTGTTAACATATTACCCCATTATTGGCTTCACATGTAAGTAATCAAATAGCGCCTGTCTTTGGAGTTTGAATCTGATTTCAGTACCATTATGATACTTGTATTAGCTAAGCCTCATATGGTGTTGGGTGCAGTCTGGTGGCAGTAGCCTACCGTTTTTCCATGTGGTACCGGAGATACGATAAAACATATCTAATTTATTTATTGAAAATTTTCAATTTATTTTCTACCTCTTCAATCGGAATTATTCCCATGCTTAAAATACCGATTTTCCGTGTGCTTTAGCTTTAGTATGAAATTTTTACTGAAGCAAATCTAAGACTCGTAAAACAGGGTATTTTTGCTATCAAGGAAAATTTACTTGAAGTGCATTTGAAAGCTAAGTTACGCCAAATGGTACCCATTTTTTCTAATTCTTAACAGTGCACGTATTTCAAAACACTCTTCAGCTAAATAAAAATTTCTTGCCACGACTTGTAACATTTAGATTCTGTCAGTTGCCCGATGCACACACGTGTTATAAAGCTCAGTTCTCAGAGACTGGACGCTTCCATGAACAGTTCTGGAACTCTGGACGATGTTAACGATCGACTGCGTGACCTTGCATCGTTGCCGAGGTGTTTCGTGCAACACTGCTCACGGTGCTGATGTTTCTTTAGTTTCTGGGAACTATGGATCAATGTTTTACGTAGGTGCTTGTCGAATTCAACCGGGGCAGCCAGCAAGCAAATTAAGGTGTAATCCACTTTGCGCCTTTGTTCCAGTCTGGCTTACACGAGGGTTTTCTCGGACCTTCTAGAAGCAAACTTATTCCTTGCTTCGCATTTAGTTCTAAGGAACCATAAGCTTTTAGTGAGAGAATTTTTGTTTATGATGGGCTTATTTCCGCGTGAGCGGTTCCATAAGTCTGGCGACTCAAAATACTTTGAATTTTTAAATTCATAGTAGTTGCTTTTCACAGCTAAAGCATCTCAATCATACCTACTGGAACTGCAACTAGTCAAGCAAAATAGATGTAGCGAGTTCATAAATTTGCAGTAGAATGATATCAATGGAGGCATGTGAAGTTTAGAAAATATTCACTTCATAATCTGAACACTGAGCTCTCATTTCGCCGTTACCCCCCTTCGAGAAATTTGTGCATATCTTGTAACCGAACCACTATTTGAGGGTAGATTGTTGAGCTAATGAGCTTTGGTTCATTCTTCTTGTTTCTCAAAACATTTTATACAGTGAACCTTTAATTTCTGAGCTCGTAACAAGAAAAACACTCCTAATGTTGAAATGAATAGATTTCAGATTATACTTACCGATTCATGAACTACTCCTGGGATTATCCATCAAAAGCTTCTATCATAGATGAACCCTGAATTTCTTTTCAAATTCCCTATCAAGTATTTCTATTATAGATCCCCTAAATGAACCGTGAATTCCGCATAACTGATCGCTGCACCAAGCAATCCCATCTTTAGATTGATAGCAGTATTTCAAACACTAGATGAATTATTAACAAAGTCTTTGAACGCCATTGTTAGGGATTTACAGCAGCAGCTTTGTTTCTTCTTGAAGGTCGACATCGATCGTGGGATCTTCGGAGAATTTAATGTTTGGTCTTATTACCTGGAGGTGTTGAAGTCTTCCCATGCCCCATTAATAGAACTCTGTGTCAAAAAAGTAGCTACAGCTTGACGCAGTTTCTGTGCATGAGCCCGAGTTTGGGCCTATTTCTATCATTTCTCTCTTGGGACTACCGAGAATATTCGTTCGTCACAGAACACAATAACAGTTTATTCAAACCGAGGTCTATGATTCTGACGGATGGCCTGCTGTCTTTTGATGTAACACACCCATAGATTTTCCTGTTTTATAGTTATATTAACATTCTTTTGAAATTTTTTTCTTGGTTCAATGAATAGAGATGATTTTTTGTTAATTTAAGGCTTTCTTTTAGCATTTTGACTGCGACGTGACCCACCGGTGGTCACTGAGGGGATTTTCATATTACTACACTACTGATCGACCAGTTGTCACATACTCCATTTTCACATAAATATATTTTTAATGAAAACGAAATGAAGACACGATATATTTAATGTTCGTTATTTTCAAAATTGATATTTAAAATCAACTATAATTTGAGTAGAATATTGAACTTCAGTTTAATCCGCCGCAGTTAACGTTGAACCAGATGGATGTCTCTAATCCAGTGTAGACCAGTCGTTCATTTAATCGATGTATGACGTAGTAATCTAGCTGTGTCGTTTCCTTAGAAGGCTTTCATTGTCGTCTTCCACGAAAACGAACATTTTATGAGATTACTTTTCATGCATGATTTTTACCGGCACGTAGTTTTAGCAATCGACGAATGCGCCGGGAAAGTGTTAGCATTGAATCAACAGAAACACTAAGGGTACGTTAAACAGATTGATGATCATCAATAACTCTGTCCCGAAGGTAGACAAGTTACTGTACTGCCAGAATGTCAACCAAAAAGGTGAAGTTTATTCTATGAGTCAGACGTACGCGATTTATTTTAAAATTTTTTGCTCATTAAGATCTACATCGATCTTTTCCTGCTTGAACTTACTTTCATGTCTGAAATATCTCGCTTTCTCCCCATACTTACCGCAGCTTTACGAGGGTGGAATGATACGTCAGATCTGACGAGAAAGGAAAGGCTCCCATCATTGAATGAATTTAAATCGTCAGTGTTCGTTAATTACTCAGAGTAAGTGGACCCAGTTCTTAAATATGTACAACATGCTAGCATATGCTCCTCTATGATTCATCAGAAGGAGTTCGAGTTCTTAGTACAATTATGTATGCACTTTTTGGGTGTTAATAGAAATAGAAAAGAGAAATATTTCTTTCCGATAAAGTTTATACAAAAATTATCAACATTGAATCTCAGAATATTTTAACATAAAGATCCTTACTTGGTAAACACACATGGGTGTCAGTAGCCATGTCAATAGTTGAGCAAAAGATTGAAAGAAAAATATGATTATGCATTCCCTTCGCTAAGTTATTCTGAATAATTAGGTTTGATAATGCTCGTAAATGGAACATAAAACTTTGACTGCGGCAACTAAATATTAAGTTCCACACCAAACTCAAATTTAAAGTCAATTGTAGTAAACTATATAGAAAATACCAAACATGAACTGGATCGTGCCTTCATTTAGCTTTGATTAAGTATTTATGAAAGTTGATTTTGCCACTACTGGTCGGTCAGCAGCATTATGAAATGACCTCCGTGTACGCAAGAAAGGCTCCCATGATTTCAGGAGTCTAGGACTCCTGAAAAAGACGTGTATCTATGAAAGCATGCAAATGATCAGGGTCATCTCCTCGAGATTTGTCGCAATGAGTTACGCCGCAGTCAAAGTGTTAAAAAAAAAACGGAATAATAACGAAAAAGTCTTTCGGCACTTATACGACGGGAACGGGGATTTTTGCAAACACAAGGTCAGGGATCGCGATGGCGTGGCTCAGGAGTTGAGCGATCAATGCCTAAATACCGTCTGTGAGGTCTGCAAGTCCACCGAACTTAGAGAAGCCTTGAACTTCAAAATGACGAGGCATTGCGCATGGTACGTACGGAGTCTCGCACTTGCTGAATTATGAAATGTGTTCTATAAGTAAATCATAAAGAATTAAGTGGGCTGTAAACAAGAAACTCCTTGTCATTTTGAGTGACATGAAAAGTTTAGTTTCAGTGTTTTTTTAAGCCTCGTAAACAGTGCGCTATCGTTGAAGTATTTGTTTAATTTGCTATTTATATTGATACTACGATATTAAGTTTTGCTAATTAGGAAAGTATTGATAATTAGTTTGGCATCAGGAAAACACAGTGAACTATGGCTCATCTAGTCAACGAATTCTATTGCCTGGAGTCAGGGCATCTCCAGTACAAAATTTTTTCCGATTTTATTCTATTAATATAAAATACTTCGTTAATGTTGAACAACGGGAAAGCATAAGTCACAGCACATTCAACTCCTTGCATCTGAATGCAGGCGCTTCGCTAATGAACATAATGCGGGCAATTTGATGCCGCAAGTTTCTTGCGTGTCTTCACTAATTTGACTTGACAGCAGCAGGCGGAGCGACGAGAGGAAGCATCTGAATAGAACCTTCCGTCTTTTCCTCCAAGGCTGAGATGCATACAGAGCCGCTCTGAAGATTCTGCCGTGATTGTGCTAGTGTTTCTGTTGAATGTCGCTGACGGCGTAGGACTGCATTAATTTTTCTTCCGTGACAACTTATCACTTGGCTGTGTCTAGTCCGGGATTCCAATAAAATGTTTACGAAACAAGCCTCAAACGCCGAATCTCAATAATGTAGTTCTATGTGCACTGTAAGTCAGTAGACGAGGTGTGGCTGATTCAAAATGTTCTTCTTCAGTTTCCTAATTTCCACATGTTGTTGTTTGAATGAGCAGCTGTTGCTTTTTATGACTCGTTCAGGTGTAACGTAGATGGCATCATTGAGTTCTTCAGGTTTTTCGAGTCTTCCAACTCCTGAAATTTCTTTGGTTTCTTCTCCTGAGGATTTTTTTTTTTGAAAATTGGAGTCACGCGATTGGTCTTGCTTGATTTTGTGTTGATGCCGCGGTAACGAAGTTTGGCAATGTTTGTCAAGTCTTCGTCCTGTTTATCCACACAAATTCAGACTGCCTGCAGCTGGGCTTTGCATAAACGAAAGCTTGCATTTCGTAGCAATTCTTAAGATCACCGACACTAGGCCGGTGACCCAAGATTGAAACCTCAGTTAATTAGTTCAAAATTGCCCGACTGCTCGCATTTGCCGACGTGATCTACGCTCTTTTAATGAAGAAACTGTCGTTAAAATTCTGATGAATTTTATTTTGTGTCACTTGTATAAAAGAAATCGACTCTCTTCACTACACCCGCTGTGGATTCTGAAAGCCGCTAGCTGTTTGAGCTTTGACCACCTCAATTGTAATATCATTCCTTTGAACCAAAACATATTCATGGCTTAGGTACCATACACACCATATCGTCATTTCTCTTCGCATGTCATCGTCGTAGAATTAACCTTGTCGCACCTTCTTGAGAACTAACCATCAAAACATCCAAGTACTCTAACGTCCATAGTACAGTAGTGATGCTTCTGTATAAATGCGTTGATATTATACACGTCCTCTTTATTAGAGGTATGATATGTAATATTTTGTTGGTAATATGTCTTGCAGGCAGTTACTGAACCAGAATGTTAGCTTCAGAAATAATCATGGGTTTCAGGTTAATTTCTTCAGATGTCAACCTCTCAGGAGGATAAAATTCTGGTATCTATGGGGTTAAACGCTTACAGGAGGACGGTATGACGTCCCCAGCTGTAGTTTAAGTGGCCCGTCTCATTTTTGAAAGTCGTTAGTTTTGCCACGGACTTTTTTTTTCTCGGTTTACTGCTGCTCTTTTTTCAACCCCTATTACTTTTTTAACTCGTACCACATTACATGAACTTCTTTCAATTTTGCTGCTACTACGCGAAGGGTGTGGGGACCTAACTTGGGTATAGATTCCCCGCTCCCTAATTCCATACAAAACTGTGCCTTCCTCCCTCCTCCATTGGGAACACTTTTTCTGTAGTTAAGGGTGCTTAAAATAACATATTGCCTATTCTTAATTAGCCTTTCATTAAATTTATGTCCACCTTTCTTCTGTTCTCATTCTTTGCTTGTGGAGTCCCGCATTCCTCTGTACTCCCTCTCGTCTTCCCTTCCCCCTACTCCGGGCCCCCTTCACCCCTAACACCCCCCACCCATACACACCCACACCCACACCCACCCCCCTTCACAACCGTGAACAGTCACGCACGCAGATCCGCAACTTCTCGTGACAACGGTTGCTGCTGGTGCAGCCGCGGCTGCGTTGCCATGACAACCTAATCAACAAATACCTGAGCTGGTCGTGCATCATCTTTTATTCTTCACCTCCGATGCTGCCCCGACTATCGACGAAATTTCTTCGACAGATGTAGCCGAGTTGAAGAGCCAGCAAATGAAAGATGTTTCACAAGCCATGAAAATAGGAGGAGCGATATCTGACGACAGGAACGGTATTTTTTATGAGTCTTCAATTAAAAATTTAATTTATTCGCTTTCATATTTCCTAAATTAATTGTTGAGTTTATTGCTTCTCAGGGGGATACAATTATTGTATCTATGGGAACTAACGCTCCCAGGGGGACAATGTCAGGGCCCGAGCTGAGAGTTAGGTAGGCCTTCTTTTTGTTCAAATAAAACGTGTTTGTTATGTTAAGGACCACCTTTTTTCGGTTCACTGCTGTCCTGATCTTCTCTTCAACACCTACTACTTTCCTCTTCAACTTAGGTCTTGTTTCATGATCTTCTTTCACAACTTACTGTTTCTATGCCTTTCTGCGTAGATTCTTCGTTTCCTTAACTCCATACTAAATGGTGCCTTCTTCCTCCCTCTCTTTGGATAGCCTTTGTTGCGGATAGGGAGGCTTAAACTAACTAATAATCTAATATTTTGAGTTTATTGTATTTGGAATACGTTCTTCCTGAGGACATTAGTGTTTCTAATTTAATCTGTACGAGTCAGTAAGTCATTGAAAAGGATCGATATATTTACTTATCGTCCTTTTGTAACGGTAACTTGGAATTGAACCCTTCTCATAATATCATTGTCTCAAAAATTGCGTACTATATAAACAGATTTCTCCCATAGAAAAATGGCAGTAAATATTTACCGACTACATAGTGTGCTCTGCGTGAAAACGTTTCCAGTTCTAAAAAATGTTTATGTCTGGGTTTGAGCTTACCTTTTCTATGTTCACGAGTACCAGCTGTTGTTTATTTGAATGATTCGTCTTTGAGAGCTTAGGACGGATTTTAGCAGAATAGGATTTTTACCTTCTGTTTATGAACAGAAGACACATGACTAGGAATGCGAAAGCAATACGAGTATTTCGCTTCGTTGCTCTTCATCCTTGAGGAGTTAACTTTCGTTACTGCCAAGTTTATATAACAGAGAAATTTATCTTGCATCCAAGTTATGAAGATCACGTCTGCGCAGATCATTCAACAGAGTCATTTATCTGCCTACAAATTTTCAGAACCTTCATCAAATTCGGTGCTCTTGATGTTGAACATACGCAAAACCTGTGAAAGCGTACAAATTATCGGGGCCATCTCTGCAAAATTTGTCGGTGCACTGGCTATTAAAAAGACGTGCATCTATGAAAGTATGTAAACGATCAGGGTCATCTCCTCGAGATTTGTCGCAATGAGAGCTCCAAAACGATCGCTCGATTGAGCACTCACCAGCGAACCCTTCTCTCTACGTCGCCCTTGTGGAACGTGAATTGCCCAACGCGCGTTGAGCAAGCTCGGCTCCAGTTAAATCAGCTCGCATGTCTTCATTCATGAGACTTACCCATCAGACTTATCTGGGAACGATTAAACGACCGTGAAAATGGGTTGGTAATGAATTCTTTGCCAATCGCTGATGACGCCACTACACTACGCTGATGATAGTTTGCATTAATGGCTATCAATAAGTGAACATTTGTTCGAACAGTGAATTCTATTCGATCCACCATGCATGGTCATATTTTAGCAGTATATGGGTCCGTTTGATCCATTGGTAGATAGTTTTTGTTATCATTTTATCGTGATCAATGGTTGCGAAGATTGTGATTTATGATTGGGCTTTAAATTGCTATTTCTGTCTTTAATGCGTAAGCCATTTTATAGCGGCGATCTAATGATGATAATTAATCAGACATGATACCACATTTTTGGTTCGTATTTTATGGCGGGAATTAATGTATGATCCCCTCAGGAGACACAACTATTTTATCTCTGGGAATTAACACTCCTAGAGCTGAAGGTTTGGTAGGCCTTCCTTTTGTTGAAATAGAATAGGTCCTTTGTTTTACGCATGACCATCTTTTTTCGATTCCATTGCTGCTACTCTGTTTTCAGCACCTACATTTTTCTTCTTCAACTTTTATCTTGTCTTATGAACTTTTCTTTCAACTTTTTGTTTTTACGCACACGGAGTCTTGTGTGGAAACACACCTTGTGCATAGATTTCCGTTCCTCAAGTTTCATGTCAAATGGTGTCTTCCTCCTTCTTCTCGAATCACCTTTGCCATGGTCTGGGATGCTTAAATTAACTCCTCTAAGTTGTTGACTTTGAGAACGCACAATGTTTCGATTTGTGTGAAATGTGCAATCCAAGATACGAGGGCTAGTCAAAAAGTTCTCAGACAAATGTCATAATTTTGAACTGAACTGAGATTTACAAGTTTTTACAAGTTGAAACCTGTCTTTAGAGCTTCCTTGATAACTGGATCTGTCTCATCAGACTATGTCAGGTCAGCATCGCGAGGTTGCATCTCAAAATAGTAATTTTCAACCCTTCAAATTGCAAATTTTGAGATCAGAGCTATTATCAAATTTTTAACTAAACTAAATTGGAAACCTGTCAAGATCATCGAAGCTTTACAGCAGGTTTAAGGAGACTCTGCATCATATAGAGCAGTCGTTTATGATTGGATTAAACGCTTTAAAGAGGGAAGAGTCCAACTTGATGACGACCCACGAGGAGGAAGACCCACCACAGCAACAAATGAAGAAAACAACTCTCTTGTACAGAACATGTTGGAATAAGCCCCCCAATTCTATCAGGAAGGCATTTATAGGTGGAAACATAGATTACAAAAGTTTATAGACAACAATGGAGCTTATGTAGAAAAATAAAAGTAATGAGTTGCTAAATAAAGAAATTATGGCATTTGTCTGAGAACTTTTTGACTACCACTCGTATAAGTGAAATAGTGTCGTGCGTAATTTTATATGGTGCACATTTAACTGGGTATATGTGTTGCTAAGTTATTAATGTCACAAAGTTTGTTTTTAAAATTCCCTTGTACTATAATCGTTTAATTATTTTGTACAGTGATAAGGCATAACCAGCAATGATTAGCCCGTAAAAAGAAACATTTCCTTTTTAGTTCTTAATTCATCTTAGCGAATGAATTCACTCAAAAGGTGAATTTCTTATCGTTCACTGCAATTTCTGAGACCTTAGCCTTGGTCGCACCGGCTTTCCCAGGAAAATCAATATTTTTATAGCCATACACTGGGGAGCAACGGACTGTATCCGTCCAATTGCACGGTCACCGTCGTTAAAAATATCCCCATTTTTAATCAACGACTCTTTTAGAATCCCAAGACAGGATTGAAACAAACAACTAATCTCATATTTAAAAATCCTTCCCCTGATATGCCATTATACTCTAACTGAGATAACCAAAAAGTAGCTCTCACAGATCATAGGATGTGTGTCTGCGAACAACATAGCCCCAGCAGAAGGTCCCTGTAAAGACATGATACCTCACACTTGACACTGCGATGTTCGGTAGCCGCCTCGGCCTTAAAGCAAGACATGATCAGGACTCGTTGACGGTGCGGTACTGCTGCCTCGCTCTGCATGTCACCGTCTGGTCATGGAGAGAAGAAGAGAAATCGTCTGTAATGGTGCGTATTGAGGTGCGTGGTGGTGATGGGTGGTGATGGTGGTGATGCGAGGTGGTGATGGTGGTGATACGAGGTGGTGATGTGCAGTGCGGTGGTGAGGAGAACTGCAGTGCTGGTTCAGTTGAGGTGCGCGGTATGTAAAACTGCACGATGGGTGTGCCGCACCCGCGTTGTGCACGCACGGCAATGGAGAGGTGCACTTGCGGCAACGGTGCAATGCTCGTGCGTCAGCTGCGCGGTGCGCGAATGTCAACTCGGGGCGCGTTAGGTAACTGTGTCATGTATGTATGGCAACTGCAGGCACGTAAGGCGATAGCACGGTGCTTGCATGGCAACTGCAGCAGGCACATGCAACTACGCGGTACACGTACGGCAACAACGCGCTAGCCTTAAAAAGACAGTCCTTGTTTATAATTTCCCTGGTCCGAGGAAAAAAGCAAAAACGGCTGCAATTTTTGGCATCTTCTGGCGTTATCGAGAAGAAAATGACCCATTTCCTTGTTATTGTTGGTAAACTGTGGTGTAATTCACGGACAGAATAGTTGCACAGTCTCAAGTACACATTTTATTGAAGTGACTAAAGTGTCCCAAAAGTATTTGTTGTGTGATCTATTGTAGCATGGTTACGTCGTATTCTTGCCCTGCTCTCCCCTTAGGGAAAACGTTTTTAATATCTAATCGAGTTAGCGCTACCACGGGTAAATATGTGGCCACGAGCTGCAGGCAGTGGGTAGGTCTTCTTTTTTTTTGAAATAGAACCGTTTATTCCTGCTTTTGTAGCGAACTATCTTTTTTGGGTCACAGCTGTCCTTTTTACAGCACTTATTCATTTCTTCAACTTTTATTTGGCTACATAAATTTCTAACTATCTTGCTGTTTCCATGTGCAAGGTGCAGGGACGCCTCTTGTATATTTGTTCTCCGCCTTTAATTTAATTTTCCTCTCGATGGGGCCTTCCTCCTTTCTTTCTTGGGAACGTCTTTGTTGTGCTTAATGCCTCTTGAACTAATTTATTATAAAATTTAGTCTCACTTTGATATCTCAAAAATTTAGTTTTTTTTCAACGGCATCGGTGATAAATGGTCAAATATTTTTGCAATTCAAGTCTTTTCTTTTATGTTGAATAATATTGTACGAATGTTTCGCATGCCACCGATAGGTGTATTCATAATTTCTTACAATTTTCAACGGGTGCAAAATTGTTCAGAAAAATTCATGCAATAGAAAAGAATAAATCTAAACACCTCCCGTATTTCAATAGTGAAAATGTTTGGTCCATAGGACTGCTCAGAAGTTGTTTTTTGCAATTCCCTTTGCTTTAAAAATAACATTGTTTCTGTAACTCAAAATAAAGAAATTCGCTGCACTTCACAGTTACAAAACAGCTTGGCTGCAAAAAGTGTTCATTATAACGCAACGAAGTTTCAGAGCGCATAGCGCAGGCATGTTCATGAAGCAGGGCTGTAAAGCATTTAACCGTACGACTTGAAGAAACATGACACTCGGCACGGTTTTGAAGCTCAGCAAATAACCGCTTTTGAAACTCAGTCCGTGGTTACACGCATGTCTCGTTCGAAGGCCGTGACTCGACGGTTTGGTTCGCTGGATGCGCTCAGCAGAGCAAGATCATGCAACTCCAGTTGTGAAGGCTTCCATGGCCGCCCTGCATCGAAACTCATTCTCAGAGTTTTGGAAAAGCTCACTCTCTGGACTGGCTACCGAGGGAATTTTGAAACTGAAAGTGATTTGAATGATTGGTCGCCGTATCTGCTATTCGAAGCTCTACAAATGAGGCTTGCAAGGCTGTGTGAACCTCTGAAAGTGAGAGTGTATACGAGATTTTCTGTGCGTACTCGAAGTTCAAAAGAGTGACTTTCTCGACCGTGAGAGAGTTTGAAGCTATTAGTTAAACGAAGATTTTGTCTCCGTTCTCCTTTAACGCAGTCGTTGAAAGTGCCACTTTTCTTGCTAAGGGCTTTTGAAGTCGGTGAAGTCGACAGTGGGCCGAAATATTTGAACCGAGCACCTTTAAATATCATTAATTCTATGGAGTAGTAATTAATTAATTAGGAGCAATTTAGAACTTATATCGCGAAATCTTACTGTCAAGTACGATTATGAAACGTCTCCTCGGTCCACAATATGATAAATTGGAAAGATCCATAAAAATTTTGCCTACGAAGGCAAAACGCACCAAAAAATGCGAAGCCCAAAGCCTAAACCACTGAACCGTATTTCATTTATTGTTGCAAAGATTCAAGCCTTGCAGGCTGTTGCAGCTATAGGGCATCGTTGGAAGTGTACGTCCTTTATGGTGTCTTAGAACCCCTTCAGGGCTGCTCGGGGCACAAGTACGACATAATTATTGACTCTAATTAGGAGGGGGCAGGGTATGCAGTTCGTTTTTATCCCCTTCATTGTATGATCATTTTGAGACTCGACAGCAACCCTAACTACACTCTGACTCATACAGAATTGGAAGGTCGTCGTTATGACTTGCCGACATGAAGAACTTTCATTTATTTTCGTTTTTGTTTAACTCACAGACGGAATAGACTGGTATATGGACTGTACTACAAATCCCTCCACATATGTGTCTTCGATGCTATCGTGGGTGTATTTACTTCAACATGTAATGTTCACTTCTTGCTTAGGCGCGATTTTGCTTGCTCTCTCTCTCTTCAGAAACTTCGGAAGTTCTGGAGGAAGTTGTGAATTTAGGCGACCGAAATGGGTTTCTCATTCTTTTGTGACCAAACTAGAATCGGAGTCAAAAATACCTGAAGCTCGACGTCTAGATGAAAGTCAGGGAGGAATCACCATTGACAAGAAACTCCGATAAGATTGCATTAGACACCGCATGCTAAGAATGGAGCAGGAGTCATTATTTACTCGTTTAAGCCGTGAGCATGCGCGGGGTTTCTCTGACGTGCTCATGATGGAACTGCGCTCACTTCTTGAGCTCATCATGTACATAGTATGCAGCTTACCCCTTAGTGGAATACAACCATTGTATCAAAGGGAATTAGTGCTCCCAGGAGGTAAGTGTGGGGTCCCGAACAGAAGGTTAGGTGTGCTTTTTTTTTGTTGAAGTAGGATACATGTTCTGTCTTGTTACGGACCAATTCTTTTCGGTTCACTGCTGCCCTTTTCGTTTATCATCGATTAGTTCATTTTCAACTTTCATTTTGCTCCATAAACTTTTACAATTTTGTTACTTCTACTCACAGGATGAGGAGATACACCTTGCGTATTGATTCCCATTACCTTAATTCCGTATTAATTGGTGCTTTTCTCCTACCTCTTACTTTTGGAAATAGCTTTGTTAGGAGTCGAGAGGCTAAACCAATTCAAAATCTAACTTAGAACGCACCATAAGCGCGCGCACACTCTCTAGAAGGAGACTGCATTACCAGTAACGGTAACATTTTATATCACGGAAACGAACTCAGTGAGACGACACTTTACCTATCTGTCATTTCGAGAGGCTATAATTCATCGAGGCTATTTTTCAACGCACAGCTGCATTTCAAAGAACTAAGATTTCATCTCTAGAACATATAAAACCACGAGATTAAAACCGGATTTTTACTGAAACTAATTTTTACTCTGTTAATCATGTCAGTAACGAATAATTGCATTGAAAAAAAACAGATTTAACGCTAAATTAATACTATACTAGTGTATTATTCTGTTGTGTTTAAAGTATTTCATGTAGGTCCAAGGCGATGATCTTTTATTTCCTCATTGTTCAATAACTGTCATTTCGTTCATGTATGCTATTACACTAATTACTGATGCTGCTTGTAACAGAATTCCTTGTACGTACATGGTTTTTGGTGGAATTTTGTCTTTCCTCAAGAGAAATGTTAAATTTTCTCACGCTTATTGTATGCCGAACGAAAGAACCGACAATAAACATAAAATTAAAATGAACATGCAATGTTCTAGGTATGCACGCCATTTTTCATTTTGCCATTATGTATATGGGCATGGGAACCCGTTTCTTACCCGGGATTTTGTTTTTGTGAGAAAGAGATCGAACAAAGACTCCGCTTTTATGTGCCATTACCTCACAAAGCAGAGTTGTCGCTCGTAACTGCAACTACTTACTCAATAGTCCGTTTTTCAACTGACCAGCGTTAGTGTGCTCTTGTAACTGAGCAGCATACTTAGCAGTATTTTTTAGACGGGCTTTTAAACACTTTTTCAAGGTTCCTATCATATCTCATGCGATATGTTGAAGTTCCTTCACATTTCATTTTCGGGGGAAGTGTCGCTAGAAGTTTCTCACTCCTCATTTAGGTGCAGGCTAGTCTTTGAAATCACATTGAAGAAATTGAAGTAGTCTTAAAAAGAGGTCGAGTTTTTTACTAAATATGCATCGGCATGAAGCATTTGCAAAGCAATGGAAAAACTGCGAATACAGAATTAAAATTTATTAAATTCAGGGTCCGTGATCCGAAGGGGCGCGCGCAAATGGAATTTGGGGTCGGCACCTCCCGAGCAGACCTGAGGGCATTGCGCAATGTGTCGCTCTGCGGGCCCGGGCCTCTGCAGCGCATGCAGCCACGCTCCGTCAACGCGTATTTTTTTGCCATAAAGTTTCACTTTCTGCTGGAGCCTCATCGCTGCAGCTCGGCCTATGTGCCTTGAGTGGTGTGGTGCCCGAATAACAGCTTGGTATAATGCCTGCCTCGAGTGTTTACTTCTTTTTTGTGAAAAGTTTTTCTTGTGAAAGCAAGTTCTGCGTGTTTGTGTCTCTGAGCTGTTCATTTTGGATTGTGAATTGAGTTAACAAATTCGATGAACATGCACTCATTCATAACTCTTTGCGTGCGCTTAAAATTTTCCTCCCTTAGGTTTTCGAGGCAACGTTGTACATCTATATCTCATTGTATGCGTTCAAGAGTAAAAACATTATCTACTGTTTTCCACATAAATCATTAAATAATTTTAGCGTATCTCCTATTCATCACTGCGTCCGCTGTAATATAAAAGAATTTTTGTGGATGCACACACGAGAAGGTGAGCACACCAACATCTGCTGCCCATATTTATTTCGAATTTTGTAACATAAGTTTCTTTACGAAGATGAATACGTCTTCAGCTAGGTATTAGAATTGACACCGCAAAAAAAAAAAAATTCTGGAAATAAATATTTAATTGTGAATGAAATGGAATTTAATGATGCGAAAAAACGAAGCATGAGAAATGTGCAAGGAATTATGCTGTTACTCGTCGGTCGTGTAAGAAAAAGCACACAATCAAAAGCGAAACCTCGTATAGGAAGAAACAATTGATTATTAATAACCAGCGCGTGCCTAATTTGTTTATTGCTTCTCGGACCACTAGGCTAAAATGTAATGGTAATAAACAACAACGACAAGAACAGATAATCATTTTGAGGTGTGCTAGACGAGCTGGCGCGCGCGTCTGCAGCGCCCCCTGGTGTGGTGGTTGCGGGTCAAGGTGAAACTTCACACACACACACACCACCTGCGCGTCTGCTTGCTTTGTTGTTAGGTGATCCGTTTCGTGAACAATGCTTCGGAAAAATTCGTTACTGCGGTCTTTCCTAGAGAGAAACTCGTGAAAATTTATTGACAGTAACGTTCAGACTTCAATGACGGTGGCTTTTTTGGAAACGAAGGGTTTTGCGGTCTAACCATACGCTGTAGATGTCTGTGGGGGTGCAGCTTGGTGAGATCGTCTTGATAAAAGTTTTGAGATATTTTAAATGAGATGATTTCTTTTAGAGGGAAGTCACTGCTATGATGTCCGGGAAATATCTTGCCGTCTGCAGCGATGACTACTGAAAAATTTATTCAAGGTTCTCGCACGAATTTCAAAAGTTCCAATGCGTGCACTGTTATAGCAATCGAGCAATGGTGACCATGAAAAGTAGATACCTAGAATGTAGATCAGCTCACCGTAGAAAAAATGAACTCTAAAACCTATCACTCACGAATTAGCATCTTATTAAATCTCCTGATATGTATTGCGATATCTGTACTGATTTTAAAGACTCCAAGATTAATAAAAATTATGAGTTACCTGCTATTTTTCGGTCACGACACCTGCTGTTAAAATGGTGTTTAAAAACAGTTGTGGATTGTTGCGTGATAGAAACAAGACTCTATCAACTTATCGGCGTCGGAAGATTAAGCACAGACAAAGATGTTTCTAAGCATGTCTTTTAGATTTCTATTGGATTTACAAGCTGATCATTATTAAAACAGGTTTTATTTCTTTAAAAGTAAGAGACTGTACCTTTCTTATTCCATTTGCATGGAAAGATTTTCTCGCTAATGCTGAAATTTCCAAAAGCTGAAACTCTGTGATGATTACTTTTCTGTCGTTCTGTATCGGTGAAATTTGTTTGTTACTCAATCAATTTATTCAAGTTACTCAGTTCAAATGAATGTACGGTACATACGGTGATCCATTTGGTTAAGCTTGTTTTTGTAAACATTTATTTGTTTACTAAGCTCGTAAGATGAAGCTTGAAATCACGCCTATTTAGACAATTTCTACCTGGCATTAAAAAGTAGAAGTAAACGGAGAGAATATGTTTTCTCTCTCAGCTTTCCAGTTCACGTTAGATTTGTAGTAGCCGCTATGCAGTAAAACAAATTATGAAAACCATAGGAAAATTCGAACAAGTGAAATATAGGCGGAAATTTCTCCTGTCGGGGGTTGATAATTAATGTTCTGTAACTGCGCGTAGAAAAGCGCTTAACTCGGATTCGGATGAGGTCATTCAGCGCGAGTGCGTCGGCAAGTACTGGAAAATTAACTTCTCAAGTACCTTCATGCAATCTATCACATGTTTAACGATGTTCCACTACGTCTCATGCCGAGTGCTCGGTCAGGTTGCGTAGCTCCACGAAAGCAGCGAAAAAGTGTAAGGTCTCAGCGCTGCAGAAGTTACTTACATTACTGAAGTATCTCTGTTGCCTTTGGAGGAGACACATGTAGTGCTGGAGTAATTATCCAGATTTTAGTACACCATTTTCACTTCCGCTGTTACTGTTGGTTACATGTCAATACCATCGTTCTCACTGTGTTTTGACTTCATAATTGGCAGCATGTTATTACACGTATTTGCAAAACCTTTTGCATCAACGTTGAGCTTACTTCCAATTATTTCATTTCGTTACGATTCAAAACTTGAAGATAAATAAACTCAAATGTTTCTCACGAAAATGATCGAAGTGCAAGACTGTGAAGTTTTTATGTTTGCTCCAAAGTGTCCAAATAAACTATTTAAAACGAAGAAGTATGAAATTGTGTGAGGTTTTTCATATAGTCTCGTCCGTTAGCAATCTATATACAACATTGCAGCTCCCCGCTGTATCGTATTTAGTTGGCCGAGCTTGTAATTTCTACTAGTAGTTAACGAAGATTCTAGGAACATTTCAAGTAATGCACAGTTTATTGATAGGGTTCTATTACCTAATATAATAAATTATGAATTCCCCTCCAGAAAGTCATTATTTCGGACATGAAACTTATTATTTTGAGCTGAGAATTTATGCATAGTAAGTTAATTCACAAGGGAGTGCACAGGTAAAGATATGCCTTTTACAATAGCGTTGCTAGCCTCCAGGAACGAGTTACGCTTGTCGAATTGAAAGTAAAATAAATATGTCGCTGCAAGAGTGAAGTATACGTTATCAATTTACCGTTTATATGGCTTTTTTTTAAATTGAATCGCATTTTAATGATTTTAATGAACACAATGGCCTCATACTCTCTTAATAGGCTTCTACTCGCTGTTATTGTCGTGCCAGGGAGGTTCTTCAACCAGTCATACCGCAGCTCATGCCCTATAATATGTTGAAAGAAACCGTTATTATTTTTCTAAAAGAATTACAGTTGCTCTGAGTGTAGATAATACGGAACAAACAACACTGGTGGATTCACAAAGAGGAAGGAGTAAAGATTCCATCGCATTTTCAGTAATGATGCCAGAACACAAATGTAATTACCATTGGACGAGATTAGAGAAAGCGGAGCTCGGAGTGTGTTCAGTGTGTTTGGTCGTGTTTGTATAACTTTTCCTTTCCAAGAAAGGGTTAATTGTTGTTGTAGTATTGTTTTAGTAGTTTTTACATTTAATTACTGCATTAACGGATGTGGGAGAGAATTATAAACTCATCAAAGAAAGCGACAGTCTTTCTTGACCACATTGCCTGATGCGTAAGGAAACTTTCTTCCAATGCATCACAACAGAGGCGCTTTACGACCTACATTATAAGCGGTGGAGAGGAGCTTCATTGTTGTTGGAGCTTCAAATCATGAAGTATAGTTGTCTCGTCGCAGCTGCCGTCGGATGCTCTGTACTATGCTGCACCCATTGCGCTACTGTCGTTATTTATTCGTTTTCTTCGTATTCTTTTTCACAAAACGCATATAAAATAAAAGAACAAAATTGGTTTTAAGCTCAATGCTTAGAATTATATACTGTATTTCATGATATTGGATGCACACAAGATGTTTTACTATTGAAGTTAATGATCCAGCCCACATACTATCACAAAATTTGATCACATTTCTAAAGAGCAAAGCTTTTATCTTAAAGCTTCGCATGAATGAGTTACGTCAGTCGTCTGCACGAGTGCCCAAACTTGATTTTAAGGAGTCCTTGTACCTCGCACTACTTCCGTAGCTATGCTAGTACTTGCAGAAGCACTCGTAAGCTCTCTCATCTTTCACCTTTCAAGCTTCGCTAATCACAAAGGACTTTTATTCCTCAGATGTTACGTGAAGGATTTTTAGCACCTGGTTATACTTGAAACTGTATGGATTCCTAAGAGTTTCAATGATTTTCTATTTTCTAAATCCTTCAATTTTTTTGCTCGTGACCTTGTTCTTTTTCCCATTGAGTTAATATAGAGGAATTCACTACGGCCAGTCTTTGAAATCCTATTCAATTAATAAAAATAGCTTTAAAAGTTATCTAATTTTTTACTAAAGATGCATGGGCATGATAAATTTGAAAAAAGTAATGGAAAAACAGCGAATACACCCTTGAAACAGTCTTATATCTCCTTCCTGCGGTTCAGGTCGTTCACCGTAACTGTTTATTTCGATCCGGCAAACATTCTTCTTTCCAATCTCAATGTGTGCAAAGTTAACAGACCGTGGGATCGATTCACTTTCTGCCCGTCAGTCAAGTCCTGACCAAGAAATCTTTGTTTGATATCCGTTCACTGAATTATTGACTGAAGTTCTCTTTGTTGACTTCCTTGCTCCTTGTCTGGATTGACTTGGCTAAATACTTTGACCTGAAGAGAGCAAACCTGTAGCGTCATGATTAATGTTACATATGATCATTAGGTCTACTCAAAGGAGCCGTAAAATTTAGAATAAATGGAATAAAACTTCCCGGTCATGTTCTTGATTACAGCATGTTGGAAATAGTTATTTACCAACCCATTTCTCACTGTTACGTTTTTTCTTGCATATGATCCCTGACATTTAGTGAAACATTAGAGTTTAGTTCAATCTTGAGGGTCTCGAAAAACAATTTCAAATTTCAATTTTATCATTTTGAAACGTTTATGATGTTGAAGTTTCTACTTACATATCTCGTTTCTAACTCTAAAAAAATTCTTTAAATGGATTTTGATTTTCACAAAGTATTTTCTGAGGCATCACTGGACATCGAGGTAAATTTTTACTTAGAGTCGGCAACATATATGTTAATTGTTCCGATTGGTTGCGAAAATACAAAATGAATTTAATTGAATCACAAGTTATCCCACCGTCGTAAGTAACGCGCTACACATGGCGTTCAGTTTCTAAACTAACCTTCTGCTTTCACTCAAAATGAAAAGTCCAAATACTGAGAACAAAAGATATAATTTTGTCTTTCAAATAAAAGATTTGAGTATTCTACGTATTGCATGTAACCGTTAGGTATTGTGTCCTATTGCACCAGTATCACGAAGGAATATTTCGAAAACTTAAATCAAGTCAAACTCATGTTGGCGTTTCTCAAATCAATTTCAAAGTCATGCGGTCGCATGATGTCTGAAATCGAAAAGGAAATACAAGTTTTAGCACATAATTAAGGAGCAGAGTATCTTAACCTCTCTTCGAAATAATTTTTCGAAATATAGGTTGGTCCTGTTTTTACTATGACTATCGTTTTTCATTATTATTGTTAAAATTAAATTTCCAATTCTAATTACTAGTACCTAAATCTAATCAAGATGGAACAAATTAAACTAGAAACCAGTCTAGATCGTGAGAAATCTTGTGGCAAGGCAGAAACTTTCAGTAAACATATTACTAGATACCTCAGGTTGGTTCGTTAAAGGGCTTAGAAATGTAGAAATGACGTTCATTTTCCCGAGCTAATTCCGTCACGCGGTTTGTCGCAATCTGATACCTCAGTAGCCAAGAAAATAGGTTAACCCTTTAACGTCCGAATTTTTGTACTCATATTACCGTTAACACAACCACCGTCACTAAACTGGCGCTGGCATCAGGCAGTCACTAATATCAGGATGAGATAGGAACTGCCACCCGGCAGAGAACTTCAAAGAACACATTAGGGAACTAATTGAACAAGAAATACAATATATTGAGGGTATTTTTGAAAGAGGACACTGGTGTCCTCTGGGGCGTTAAAGGGTTAAGTTTGAGAGAATGTCCTCGGGATTCGCATTATCATAGGACGCAATCACCGCGAAATTGACGGGATGCGCGGCACTTGGAAGTGTGAGTGTCACGGTAGAGGCGCCGGCCCGTGGAGGGTGGCCTCTATTGCTGCACTTGTGGCTGTGTTGTGCTGGCGTGTGTGTTGTGCTGGCGTGTGTGTTGTGCTGGTGTGTGTGTTGTGCTGGCGTGTGTGTTGTGCTGGCGTGTGTGTTGTGCTGGCGTGTGTGTTGTGCTGGTGTGTGTGTTGTGCTGGCGTGTGTGTTGTGCTGGTGTGAGTGTTGTTGCTGGCGTGTGTGTTGTGATGGTGTGTGTGTTGTGTTGTGCTGGTGTGTGTGTTGTGCTGGTGTGTGGTGTGCTGGTGTGTGTGTGTGTGTTGTGCTGGTGTGTGTGTGTTGTGCTGGTGTGTGTGTTGTGCTGGTGTGTGTGTTGTGCTGGCGTGTGTGTTGTGCTGGTGAGTGTGTTGTGCTGGCGTGTGTGTGTTGTGCTGGCGTGTGTGTTGTGCTGGCGTGTGTGTTGTGCTGGCGTGTGTGTTGTGTTGGTGTGTGTGTTGTGCTGGTGTGTGTGTTGTGATGGTGTGTGTGTTGAGCTGGTGTGTGTTGTGTTGGTGTGTGTTTTGTGTTGGTGTGTGTTTTGTGCTGGTGTGTGTGTTGTGCTGGTGTGTGTGTGTTGTGCTGGTGTGTGTGTGTTGTGCTGGTGTGTGTGTGTTGTGCTGGTGTGTGTGTTGTGCTGGTGTGTGTGTTTTGCTGGTGTGTGTGTTGTGCTGGTGTGTGTGTTGTGCTGGTGTGTGTGTTGTGCTGGTGTGTGTGTTGTGCTGGTGTGTGTGTTGTGCTGGTGTGTGTGTTGTGCTGGTTTGTGTGTTGTGCTGGTGTGTGTGTGTGTTGTGCTGGTGTGTGTGTTGTGCTGGTGTGTGTGTTGTGCTGGTGTGTGTGTTGTGCTGGTGTGTGTGTTGTGCTGGTGCGTGTGTTGTGCTGGTGCGTGTGTTGTGCTGGTGCGTGTGTTGTGCTGGTGTGTTGTGCTGGTGTGTGTGTTGTGCTGGTGTGTGTATTGTTCTGGGGTGTGTGTTGTGCTGGTGTGTGTGTTGTGCTGGTGTGTGTGTGTGTTGTGCTGGTGTGTGTGTGTTGTGCTGGTGTGTGTGTGTTGTGCTGGTGCGTGTGTGTGTTGTGCTGGTGTGTGTGTTATGCTGGTGTGTGTGTTGTGCTGGTGTGTGTGTTGTGCTGGTGTGTGTGTTGTGCTGGTGTGTGTGTTGTGCTGGTGTGTGTGTTGTGCTGGTGTGTGTGTGTGTTGTGCTGGTGTGTGTGTTTTGCTGGTGTGTGTGTTGTGCTGGTGTGTGTGTGTTGTGCTGGTGTGTGTGTGTTGTGCTGGTGCGTGTGTTGTGCTGGTGCGTGTGTTGTGCTGGTGCGTGTGTTGTGCTGGTGCGTGTGTTGTGCTGGTGCGTGTGTTGTGCTGGTGTGTGTGTTGTGCTGGTGTGTGTGTGTTGTGCTGGTGTGTGTGTTGTGCTGGTGTGTGTGTTGTGCTGGTGTGTGTGTTGTGCTGGTGTGTGTGTTGTGCTGGTGTGTGTGTTGTGCTGGTGTGTGTGTTGTGCTGGTGTGTGTGTTGTGCTGGTGTGTGTTGTGCTGGTGTGTGTGTTGTGCTGGTGTGTGTGTGTGTGTGTTGTGTTGGTATGTGTGTGTGTGTTGTGTTGGTGTGTGTTGTGCTGGTGTGTCTGTTCTGGTGGTGTGAAGTGTGTTCTGGTGGTGTGAAGTGAGTTCTGGTGGTGTGAAGTGTGTTCTGGTGGTGTGAAGTGTGTTCTGGTGGTGTGAAGTGTGTTCTGGTGGTGTGGAGGTGTTCTGGTGGTGTGGAGGTGTTCTGGTGGTGTGCAGTGTGTTCTGGTGGTGTGAAGTGTGTTCTGGTGGTGTGAAGTGTGTTCTGGTGGTGTGAAGTGTGTTCTGGTGGTGTGAAGTGTGTTCTGGTGGTGTGAAGTGTGTTCTGGTGGTGTGAAGTGTGTTCTGGTGGTGTGAAGTGTGTTCTGGTGGTGTGAAGTGTGTTCTGGTGGTGTGAAGTGTGTTCTGGTGGTGTGAAGTGTGTTCTGGTGGTGTGGAGTGTGTTCTGGTGGTGTGGAGTGTGTTCTGGTGGTGTGGAGTGTGTTCTGGTGGTGTGGAGTGTGTTCTGGTGGTGTGGAGTGTGTTCTGGTAGTGTGGAGTGTGTTCTGGTAGTGTGGAGTGTGTTCTGGTAGTGTGGAGTGTGTTCTGGTAGTGTGGAGTGTGTTCTGGTGGTGTGAAGTGTGTTCTGGTGGTGTGAAGTGTGTTCTGGTGGTGTGAAGTGTGTTCTGGTGGTGTGGAGTGTGTTCTGGTGGTGTGGAGTGTGTTCTGGTGGTGTGGAGTGTGTTCTGGTGGTGTGGAGTGTGTTCTGGTAGTGTGGAGTGTGTTCTAGTAGTGTGGAGTGTGTTCTGGTGGTGTGAAGTGTGTTCTGGTGGTGTGAAGTGTGTTCTGGTGGTGTGAAGTGTGTTCTGGTGGTGTGAAGTGTGTTCTGGTGGTGTGAAGTGTGTTCTGGTGGTGTGAAGTGTGTTCTGGTGGTGTGGAGTGTGTTCTGGTGGTGTGGAGTGTGTTCTGGTGGTGTGGAGTGTGTTCTGGTGGTGTGGAGTGTGTTCTGGTAGTGTGGAGTGTGTTCTGGTGGTTTGGAGTGTGTTCTGGTGGTGTGGAGTGTGTTCTGGGGGTGTGGAGTGTGTTCTGGGGGTGTGGAGTGTGTTCTGGGGGTGTGAAGTGTGTTTTGGTGATGTGAAGTGTGTTTTGGTGTTGTGAAGTGTGTTTTGGTGATGTGAAGTGTGTTTTGGTGGTGTGAAGTGTGTTTTGTTGGTGTGGAGTGATTTTTGGTGGCGTGGAGTGTGTTTTGGTGGTGTGAAGTGTGTTCTGGTGGTGTGGAGTGTGTTCTGGTGGTGTGGAGTGTGTTCTGGTGGTGTGGAGTGTGTTTTGGTGGTGTGGAGTGTGGTCTGGGGGGTGTGAAGTGTGTTCTGGGGGTGTGAAGTGTGTTCTGGTGGTGTGAAGTGTGTTCTGGTGGTGTGAAGTGTGTTCTGTTGGTGTGAAGTGTGTTTTGGTGCTGTGTAGTGTGTTCTTGTGGTGTGAAGTGTGTTCTAGTGGTGTGAAGTGTGTTCTAGTGGTGTGAAGTGTGGTCTGGGGGGTGTGAAGTGTGTTCTGGGGGTGTGAAGTGTGTTCTGGTGGTGTGAAGTGTGTTCTGGTGGTGTGAAGTATGTTTTGGTGCTGTGAAGTGTGTTTTGGTGCTGTGAAGTGTGTTTTGGTGCTGTGTAGTGTGTTCTTGTGGTGTGAAGTGTGTTTTGGTGCTGTGTAGTGTGTTCTGGTGGTGTGAAGTATGTTTTGGTGCTGTGAAGTGTGTTTTGGTGCTGTGAAGTGTGTTCTGGTGGTGTGAAGTGTGTTTTGGTGCTGTGTAGTGTGTTCTTGTGGTGTGAAGTGTGTTTTGGTGGTGTGTAGCGTGTTCTTGTGGTGTGAAGTGTGTTCTGGTGGTGTGTAGTGTGTTCTGGTGGTGTGTAGTGTGTTTTGGTGATGTGAAGTGTGTTTTGGTGCTGTGTAGTGTGTTCTGGTGGTGTGAAGTGTGTTCTGGTGGTGTGTAGTGTGTTTTGGTGCTGTGTAGTGTGTTCTGGTGGTGTGAAGTGTGTTCTGGTGGTGTGTAGTGTGTTTTGGTGCTGTGTAGTGTGTTCTGGTGGTGTGAAGTGTGTTCTGGTGGTGTGAAGTGTGTTCTGGTGGTGTGAAGTGTGTTCTGGTGGTGTGAAGTGTGTTTTGGTGCTGTGTAGTGTGTTCTGGTGGTGTGAAGTGTGTTCTGGTGGTGTGTAGTGTGTTTTGGTGCTGTGTAGTGTGTTCTGGTGGTGTGAAGTGTGTTCTGGTGGTGTGAAGTGTGTTCTGGTGGTGTGAAGTGTGTTTTGGTGCTGTGTAGTGTGTTCTGGTGGTGTGAAGTGTGTTTTGGTGCTGTGTAGTGTGTTCTGGTGGTGTGAAGTGTGTTTTGGTGCTGTGTAGTGTGTTCTGGTGGTGTGAAGTGTGTTTTGGTGCTGTGTAGTGTGTTCTTGTGGTGTGAAGTGTGTTCTGGTGGTGTGTAGTGTGTTTTGGTGATGTGAAGTATGTTTTGGTGCTGTTTAGTGTGTTCTGGTGGTGTGAAGTGTGTTTTGGTGCTGTGTAGTGTGTTCTGGTGGTGTGAAGTGTGTTTTGGTGCTGTGTAGTGTGTTCTGGTGGTGTGAAGTGTGTTTTGGTGCTGTGTAGTGTGTTCTGGTGGTGTGAAGTGTGTTCTGGTGGTGTGTAGTGTGTTTTGGTGGTGTGAAGTGTGTTTTGGTGCTGTGTAGTGTGTTTTGGTGCTGTGTAGTGTGTTCTGGTGGTGTGTAGTGTGTTTTGGTGCTGTGTAGTGTGTTCTTCTGGTGTGCTGTGGAATGAAGTGTGTTCTTCGCAGTTTGAAGTGTGATGGTTTGCTAATGATATCAGTGTCGGTGTGAGTTGTGAGAAGCATAGAGCTTGATGAGCGTGGTATTTAGTGTAGGTTGTGGTGTAGTCAGTGCTAAAGGTGATAAGTTTGATGGTCATGATTTTAGTAGAAGCTGGTTGTTGAGCAAAGTACGATGCTTGTGAGATTACGCGACATTTATTGTGCAATGGCTGTGTGAAGAAGAATTTGGAAGTATATTGGTGGTTGTGAGGATATCAAAGAAAAGGCCGTGATTGAAAGAAGTGTTCGAGCGAACCTGATGCAGTCTTAAAAAGAAATTATTCTAAGAGCAATACATAGCTCTGCAAAAGTGAGGTAGCTCTACGGAAGAGTGAATCAAAATATCTTATGAGAACTCGAGGAGAAAACTTCTGAGAACCGAGTCATTCAAGTATGAGGTATGACTCTGGCGACGCTAATTAGAAGCCTCGTAAAAAGTAAAAGTTTACATCGAAGGAGTAAAATTCGTTATCGACGAAGGCCTATAGTTCCCAAGGCGAAAATATGAGCTCTTGAGCTGAGAGTTAGGTAGGCTTTCTTTTTGTTGAAATTATTTTTTTTGCTTTGTGAAGGACCATCTTTTTCGGTTCACTGATGTCCTGTCTTCCAGAATCTCCGACTTTCATCTTCAACTTTTATCTGGTTTCATAACCTTCTTATCTTATTTTTTCTAGGCGCACAGGATCCTTCGCGGGAAAACCCTTTGTGCGTAGATTCCACGTTCCCTTAACTCAATATTAAATGGTGTCTTCATCCGTCCTCTTTTTGAACATTTTGGTTGTAGTAAAGGGAGGCTAAAAATTATTTATAATCAATCAATCGAAGGCCTATTGTTGGGTTAATATGTAAATGGGTCAGAAAAATTTCAGGAAAATTTGGAATGATGAATTAAAGAATTTTCTTCAATCATTTATTCACCCCAGTATTAGTAATTATGACAGTCACCACTTACTACAATTTTATTTCTGTTCTACCAAACGCGTCTGTTCGTCAGACGTCGCCATGCTGGTGAAACTTTGAGTTGCTGTTGCTGACAAGTTGAAACGGCAGTAAATAGCCTTTACAGTTGAACACGCGTAATGTAAAATAATATTTTCTCGCGTTTGGAAATATATACGGTGCGAGATTTGAATTCTGTTTGATCATATGCATTTATTCCCAATGATGATGTTGATTGAAAATAAAAATTCTGAGAGATTAATAATTAAAGATGAAGCTTTGAATGTTTTTTTTTTAAAGACTTAAATTCCCATGTTTTCTTTCGCATCTTTGGATATCCGTTAAAGCCAATTCTTTGGTTAAAGTTACGCGCGCCTCGTGTTCAAGTGCACCTGGCAACAGACGACCTAAAATGTATGCCACAATGACCACAATTATTACCTAAAAAATCAACATACTTGATGTTTACAGATACATAAAACTGAGCTTACGCGTCAAACATTCGAAGGTAAATTTATTAACTTTTTCAAATGAATTGATCTCACTCACTTTCTCTCCCTGATAGAATTTTCTAGAGCAAGTGAGTCAAAGTAAAATTGGTTCATTATTTGCCACGAATTCTGCAACAAATAGCAGCTCTGTGCTATTCTTTCCCCACACTCGTTGTTCGACTATGGCGCTCCTGGCCAGTCAGGAAAAGTAAAAAATAAAAACAAATAATAAAATCAAGATTCAATGTTGAAATATTAATAGGACCGTGCTTCCACTTCAAATATTCTAAAGCGAGTTTATAAACATTCTGAAGGGATTCATCTCACTCTTTCTCTCCCTCCCCGAGTAATATTGACGTATTCATTACGTATACGCCAGAGAGACGAGCTTTCCTCAACGTTATCTGTTGAACTGATCTGCTACATCTACTCCAGCTTTCCCTCGGTCGCCACATCCAGCCCGGGCCGGGATGGCACTCAACTGATCATGTAACGCAGTCAACATTACTGGGGCTCACTACCTCGCTTTCTCATCGTACGCTGTCACGTGATCTCGTTCACGCTACTGGATACGTCACTGGTAGCTCACTCACCTATCATGCTGCGGCCATAACTCACATGCTCACCTATCATGCTGCGGCCGTGACTCATATGCTCACCTATCATGCTGCGGCCGTGACTCACATGCTCACCTATCATGCTGCGGCCGTGACTCACACACTCACCTATCATGCTGCAGCCGTGACTCACACACTCACCTATCATGCTGCGGCCGTGACTCACACACTCACCTATCATGCTGCAGCCGTGACTCACACACTCACCTATCATGCTGCAGCCGTGACTCACACACTCACCTATCATGCTGCAGCCGTGACTCACACACTCACCTATCATGCTGCTTCTGTGACTCACACACTCGCCTATCATGCTGCAGCCGTGACTCACACACTCACCTATCATGCTGCGGCCGTGACTCACACACTCACCTATCATGCTGCAGCCGTGACTCACACACTCACCTATTATGCTGCAGCCGTGACTCACACACTCACCTATCATGCTGCAGCCGTGACTCACACACTCACCTATCATGCTGCAGCCGTGACTCACACACTCACCTATCATGCTGCTTCTGTGACTCACACACTCGCCTATCATGCTGCAGCCGTGACTCACACACTCACCTATCATGCTGCGGCCGTGACTCACACACTCACCTATCATGCTGCAGCCGTGACTCACACACTCACCTATCATGCTGCTTCTGTGACTCACACACTCGCCTATCATGCTGCAGCCGTGACTCACACACTCACCTATCATGCTGCAGCCGTGACTCACACACTCACCTATCATGCTGCGGCCGTGACTCACACACTCATCTGTCATGCTGCGGCCGTGACTCACACACTCACCTGTCATGCTGCGGCAGTGACTCACACACTCACCTGTCATGCTGCGGCAGTGACTCACACACTCCCCTATCATGCTGCGGACGAAACTCAACATGTGTACTAGTTTCCTTATTTTACAGATTCCCAGAGTGATTTCCTCCAGTTATAAGAAGTGAAGCAGCATATGGGTTCACGATAGACTCGGTTACCACGACAGCAATTTTATGCGCAATTTTGAAGGAGATATTCATCAATAGGCTATGAACCTTTATTTCTTAACATTCTTCTGAATTGGAACACCGAAAAAATAATACAGCGATATTTTTCTTAGAGGCTCATAAAAGTAAATACTTAATTCTTAATTTACATCGCACTTAAGTCCAGTGTAATTTTCAATTTGTTTAAAGGAATATTCTGGTTCACTTTATACCTTAGCATGATCAAGTGAAGAATGCGATGAGAATCCTTTGCGACGATCGCGCTGCGTTTCTCAGTCTTAAGATCTTCGCGTTAATCAGTTGTTAATCGTCAAGCAATCCCATTCTCGTGTTATCATCGTCGCACGTAACTTCCCAGCGTTCTTTATCTTGATAGTACCATGTAAATTAGCTATAATAATTTATCCGCCACTGGGATGAAAGTCGTAGAGCTGAGTGATGGCGAAGGGGTTCACTAAGAGCTGCCTGATAAGCTTACTTTACGTGAACATGTACTTTCGAACAGAAGCATGAAAGTAGTCGTTGGTGACTAACATCTCGGAAAGAAACCCGAATAGTTACTGCAGATTCTTACAAATTCTGCTACCAAAATCACAACAGCATTCTTAGTTGATTTGGTGGGCTCGGCTCGCACGGTTTTTTTCTCAGTTCTGTAAATTACAAACTCAGTTATTTTTCATAACCACGGGAGTTTTGCCTCAAGCTTGGAATTGCAAGACGCATCCTATTCCACCTCGCGAACATTCGTGGTTCACCTTCAAACACCAAGCTTCCTTTCCCCATTGCATGAGAAGGTAAAGTCAAACCGTACTTCATCATGTGATCATGACGATAAGATTTCACAAACAGAACCAAATGGGTGCTCGTCATTCCGGGCCACATATATCTACACCGGCTTGTCGATATCATCCCATGGAGCAGAGCGCAGTGGTGCGTGTCTCTGCAACGGTCCATCCAACATTTCATCGCCAACGCCCTTGCCTGAGCCGACCGTATTGGGTGAATGGAAACTTTGCGCACTGCTTAGCCTGTCAGGTTTACCTGAATAAGAGTGACACTCAGATCTAACAGACAAGTCTGACAGGTCTGTCATACCTGATGCCTCGAGGTCTTCCTGGGCTTGGTTGCTCATGACCTCAAGTTATCCACGCAAAATGTGGGCCACAAAAATTAGACTTTATATCCCCAATGCGACCGCCATTTGTAGTTTAACATAGAATTTTGGTTTCCCATCTAATGCTCCTGGTTTTAGTTTTCCTCTCTGACCAGCCGCTTAACAGTCGTAAAGGAGTGTGGTCAACATGTAATAAATATAGGCTTTTTTTGCCTAGAAGTAGTGCTGAATAATGCGGCAATTTTGCTTTAATTCTTTCACTCAATAAAGTTTTTAGCACTTGTGTAGTCATGACATGTCAAATTGTACCAAATAACTGTTCAAAATGGTTTTCTTATTTTCTCATTGTTTAGTCATTTACTTTCAATAGTATCGTTATGATTGTTGAACATCAAAATTGCTAATAAATTTCTACGGTAATATATTTGTAAACATAAAATATCGTTTTAAATTATGAAGCAGTGATAAGAGAGCAATCAAAATCACTTCAGTATTGAAGCTAAGTTCAACCAACCCACGCAACAGCAATCAATTTCCCGTCCGCCCACGCAAGCGCATTCGCTACACTTGCATCGACCTTCATTTCATATCAGTCGAACACAACTGTGAACTTACTTACACATTCATGACTCCTCCTCGTGTTATTTTTTTTTTCTAGCAGCAGGCACATGTACAGTATATGGCTTGGCACCTCCACCCACACTCGCACACACGTGTTTTGTTGTCATCAGCTGTAAACCCATTGCTCCTAAGTTTCCTCTTCTAATTCCAAAATTTCAGATGTCGTTGACCATCACTACTTAGCTCTTCTCGGAATTTCGGCTCAATTCGATGGTCTCATGAAAGATATTCTGTTTAGTTAAACGTCAACGGAAGGGCTCCCTATGGCAGATACAACTATTGTGTCTATGGAAATTAACACTCCCAGGGGGAAAGTGCGAGGGCCCGAGGTGAGAGTTAGGTAGGTAGGCATTCTTTTTGTTGAAATAAATTTTTTTGTTATGTAAAGGACCATTTTTTTTTTTGGTTCACAGTTGTCCTGTTTTTTAGTCCTTACTACTTTCTTCTTCGATTTTGATCTTGTTTCATAATCTTCTTTCTCAACTAACTGTTTCTATGCTCGTTCTGCATAGATTCTACTTTTTCTTAACTCCATACTAAATGGTGCCGTCCTCCTTCCACTCTTTGGATCGCCTTCGGGGAGGATAGAGAGGCCTAAACTAACTAATAATAATCAACGGAAGAACTGCCCTTCCCTAGCTCTCATCATTTGGTGCTGTTCACGGTAGCCTCTCCTGAGCTGCCCCTGTGTGTGTGGGGCTCCATTGCTTGCTTCAAATTTTCCTCCCTAGGTGACGTCATAAAATGTGGCTCGAATGAATAATGGAAAGTTTATAAATTTTCGTGGTGCATTAAATGAAACGGCACTGATTCAAATAGTTTGATGTTTTTGAGAGTTTCTATGCGCGACGGTGGGGATCAAAGGCGAAGAGTTTAAATCCATCTTTTGAATGGGAATTGATTTTTAAGTTTATTTTAATTTCACTGTCAAATTCTTTAACGTAAGTTTAAAATTTTCATCTTTCATCGAAGTTCACATGAACTAATAGCAAAGAATTCATGTTTAGATGAAGAAATAATGGTTATTATCATTATGAGTTGAACGTGGAATTGTAGCTACGTTGTCTGAATATGTCGGTCAATTTGGAAAAGCGGCCACATGCTAACCTTTATAAATGGGGTAAATTTATCGAATAAATGCAGGATGGAATAAAAATGTTATTTATTTATTTATTATGCTTCAACGTCCAGGGTTATTTTTAAAAATGCTCTATATTTAAATTGTTACGTTTGCAACTATCTCGCAATACAATAATACGCTGTATGTTAGCTAGTTGGTTCCTTAGCGGAATCAGAACGCAAAAAATTAGCGGCACGAATAAAACATGAATAAAAAGTATCAGCCTAATGAAGAATATTTGAATTTCTTCAATGACGTCATACACTGTATCGTGGATCCTCAATTTTTATCTTGAGCATAATTTTCATTTTGAACTCACTTTTTATTATGACCTATATTTTTCATTTATGAATTCACTTGCATTCAGGGTTGAATATTTGTTGGTGTCCGCGTCTAAAAAGATAAAAAAAAATGAAAATTGAAGAAGTAAAGAAGCCTACGTCTGATATGCGCATCGTACAAAATATTTTTAGTTCGAACTCAACATTTATTTTGAACTCACTTTTTACTATGACCTGAATTTTTCATTAATGAATTCACTTGCATTCAGGTAATGTTCAAGTAATGTATTAGTTGTTTATTTTATTTTCTTTATCTCAACTTATTGAACTGATAAACGTCATGGACTATTACACGATTCTTGTTGGAGGTAATTTTGACCAACATTTTGACGGCGAGTTCGCGCAAATGATAGAAAGAATCTCACTTGTAGCATCGGACGTGATACTGCGTACCCCGATGTTGTGTAGCTCTCCTCACGTGCATTTAAGTCATCAACCATACAGGTAAATTAATAGTCTTTCTTAGCCAAAAATATCCCAACTCAGACAAGGCTCATATGACCGGGTCGATTGTTCAGTTGCCTCTGGCTGTTCGTCTCAATTTCAAGAGTGCGCCCGTCCTTGCTTTCATTTCCTACCTCCCGAGCCTCTGTCATTTTGCCTCTGCTAGTGTAATTAAAACCACTGTTAACGGCGGGCTTTAGCTGGTTATTTATGAGCAGTAATTTTGCAGGAGGTGTAATTGCCGAGAAAATGCCCCAGTGTGCTGCAAGAAATGCGACCTGCAACAACGAGCACACCGAGGGTCCATTGAAATAATGACGCTTCTGCTGACAGCGGCACTGTTTCTCAGGCAGCCAAACCGTTTGCGAGTTTCATTTTCGTTTGAACGGAAATTTTGGTGCCGGGAAAGTGAATGTTGGAAGCCATTTTCTATTTCTTTACAGTTTGGCCCCTGCCTCGTCCATGTTCAACTGATTGTTTTGGAAAATAAATAAATCGTTAGTAAAGTTAAACAGTTCATGCGTTCGAGTACGATAATTCATACATGGCAGCTAAAAATCCCTGAATTCATATCAGATTCGTGGACAACTGAATATGGTTCAAAAATTGCAGTATATTTCACTTTGGCGCTTGAAAACTTAGGTTTTATATTTTTCATTTGTGCTTTACTAGAACCACACCAATTCCCTTAGATGTTTGCCAGCGAGAGCTCACGAACAGAATGGGATTTTCCTTACGGCGTCGTCACCCTTCATGGTCTCGCCGTGAATTTTCCACAGGACTTCCCTTTGTAATGCTCGTAACCCTGACCCCTACGTCTGGCTTTGATGGTCTCAATCCGACAAGGAACGCAGTGTTTCTTGAATCGGAAGCACATTCAGGCTCTCATTCAGAAGCACATTCAGGCTCCCATTCCGAAGCACATTCAGACTCACCTTTAGGATCTCATTCGGTAGCACATTCAGGCTCCCATTCCGAAGCACATTCAGGCTCACCTTCAGACTCTCATTCAGAAGCACATTCAGGCTCCCATTCCGAAGCACATTCAGGCTCAATTTTTGGCTGAATTTCAGAAGCACATTTAGGCTTACATTCAGAAGCACATTTAGGCTAACATTCAAAAGCACATTTAGGCTTACATTCAGAAGTACATTTAGGTTTACATTCAGAAGCACATTTAGGCTCACATTCAGAAGTACATTTAGGCTTACATTCAGAAGTACATTTAGGCTTACATTCAGAACCACATTTAGGCTTACATTCAGAAGCACATTAAGGCTAACATTCAGAAGCACATTTAGGCTTACATTCAGAAGTACATTTAGGCTTACATTCAGAAGCACATTTAGGCTTACATTCAGAAGCACATTTAGGCTAACATTCAGAAGCACATTTAGGCTAACATTCAGAAGCACATTTAGGCCTACATTCAGAAGCACATTTAGCCTTACATTCACAAGCACATTCGAGCTCACATTCAGAGGATCTAAGAAGATGTCATCGATAAAATGATCTAAAATACAAATTTGCACCTGCGTAATGCAACTAATAATTTGAATTGATAATTGAAACATGTAATTTAAGCACGTCAAACTGCGTCTAACTGCCGTGGAACCTATAATTGTAATGGAATTTAAATCGGAGATCAGTTCAGACATTACTGTATTCATGTTCTGTAATAGCACGGGGCAAAATTCAAAGCCTTGCTGTTAGTAATAATATAGCGTAAGATTCCCACACGCTGTATATTGAATACGATCTCTTGCAAGTGTTCATTTAACGGACAATATTTGCTTATCATTAGTTACTCAACTAACCTTACCCAACGAGTCCCTGTTGGTCTAGTATTTACTGAAATTATTGGTTTAAGCTCATGGTTAGACAAGATTACAATTTTTGCCTCATCGTAAGTTGTATCAGTTATGTTGCAGGGTTTAATATATTTTGTGCACTATTTTCCTTGTAAAACATCCAGTGTAAATAAGATTCAAAACTTCTGCTAATGATTGACACTTTGTTTCCGATTAACTTGGTCTTCGGAAGAGCCTTTGGAGGGGCCAATCATTTCCATATTTAGCAAGGCTCAAATTTTTCAAAATACAACTCAAGTTTTCCAAGCTTCTTGGTGCAACAATAGCGCTAATTTCTTTGCTGGAGGCACCATCAGGATGCGTTAAATTTGTTTCCATTGATGAAGTTCTGCCTGCTAGCCTTGAATATACACATACACATCAGCATTACATTGGACGATGAATTTTGTTTCCTTGTAGTTCATCGCGCCATTGAGTTTGGGCTGCAGCTCTAGATTGGTATGACGACATTGCTTATTCTCGTTTGAATTTATTTAGAGTCGTCAGTGCGTGGCATGCTTTCTTACGCTTCACTGACTTGGCCAAGTTGGCATTTGACTTGCCGCCATCTCCGTGCCTTCTTGCCATGAGGAAACTGACCACGCTGCGCGATGGCGATCCTTAGATTCATTGCTGCTCATTGTATTCATTTTCACTTGCCCCCTCATGGGGACACAACTGTTGTATCTATAGGAATTAGCACTCCCAGGGAGAAAACGTGTGAGGGCCCGAGCTGAGAGATAAGTAGGCTTCTTTTTTTGAAATAAAATGTATTTTGTTATTAAGGACCACCTTTTTTCGGTTCACTGCTGTCCTGTTTTTTAAGCACCAACTACATTCTTCATCAACTTTTATGTTGTTCCATGAACTTCTTTCTCAACTTAGTGTTTCTATGCCCCTTCTGTATAGATTCCCCATTCGCTTATCCTCATACTAAATGGTTCCTTCCTCTTTCCTCTCTTCGATATACTCCTTTTTTGTAGTGGTTAGGGAGGCTTAAACTAACTTATAATCTAATCTAATCCTTTTCATTTGGCTAAGAATGTGAACGTTTTTAATAGTATTCTTTCGCTGGAACTTATTTTCTCGCAGAGTAACTCGTTCGCATGACTGTAATGGACTGAGATTCATTTATGATTTCAACTACTTGAATTGATTTGCAATGTTTGATTCAAATGTATTCATTTCTAAGTTTTTGATTTGCCCTAGATCAGCGTAACTGAACAGTCACTCTATTTCGATTCCGCACCAAATACCGCTGTATACATGAATGTACAGTATACCGCCTAAGATGTTTATTTCACTTCTGTATAAATATATTTGGCGAAATCATATTTTTCAATCTGAAAAAATAACGAACAAGATGTATGGGATGCGGTAACGAAAAATCTTTATTATAACATCAAATATCACTACTTCAGTAATTCGTAAATCTATTGAAAATCATATTGAAAAGTTCAATCGCATTGAAAATTTTAATCAGATCGAAAGTTTTAATAGAATTCAAATTGAAATTAGCGCTCCCAGGAAGAAAATGTGTGGTCCTGAGCTGAAAGTTAGGTAGTTTCTTTTGGTTGAAATAAAAGGTTTTTTATTTTGTGAAGAATCATTTTTCGGTTTACTGCTTTTCTGTTTTTCTGTACCTTTGACTTTCTTCTTCAACTATTATCTTGTTTCATAACCTTCCTTCTTAACTGCTTCCCTGTGCGGCAACACCCTCTGTGCATAGAATCTTTCCTTAACTACAAACTAAATGGTACTTTCATCCTTACTTTCTTCAAACATTTTTTTTGTGATATGGGAGACTAAAACTAACTTATACTCAATCAATCATAGTATTTAAAATACGTATTATAGTCATAACGAAAATTAAAAAACGCAGTAGTTTACTTCATTCGTTACTTTTTTTTTATAATACTAATTAGCCTGCGAATAGTCCTCTTGGTACGGCTGATAATTCGAAGATAATGCAGAGTACGTTATACCTAGTGTATGATATGTTTTATTATATGGGCAATTACTGGCAAATTATCCGCGGGCTTGCGTTTGCAGTGCTTACAATCTCCGCTAGGAGATCACGCGACCACCGACTACCTTGAAACGTTGCAGCTGCTGGTCAAACATCGCCTGCTTACTTCCTACTCAGGCCCTCCCTCTTCCCTGACCCTCCTCGTGATAATTATTGCAGTTTCACACTCATTTGTGTCATTCTTTCTTACTTTTTCCTGCCCTCTCACTCCATTACCCTTCACTTTTCCTTCCCTGCCACTCCCTCACTTTTCACTGTAATCCCCATCCTTCACTTGGTTCGTCTCAGCTACTCCATCGCCCTTCATTCCTTCGATCCTTACCATTTCCTCATTCTTCACTGCTTTTCTTGATATTTTTTCTCCTTTCACTACCCTATGCTAGGCTGCAGTTCCTTCATCCTTCACTTGGTCCTTCCATGCCCCTCCCTCGCCCTTCACTGCCCCTCCCTCGCCCTTCACTGCCCCTCCCTCGCCCTTCACTGCCCCTCCCTCGCCCTTCACTGCCCCTCCCTCGCCCTTCACTGCCCCTCCCTCGCCCTTCACTGCCCTTCCCTCGCCCTTCACTGCCCCACGCGAGGCTGCAGTTCCCTCACACCAGCTGAGGGAGAAAGTCCCTCACGCTGCAGGGCAGCTATGCACCTGCAGAACGCTCGCAGGAACGCGTTTTTTATCATCGAACTCAACATGCTATTTTGTGCTGGCGTTGTTGATATGATCCGCTCAGAAATTTACTCGAATTTAAATCGTTTATTTTAGTTCCATTTAAATGCCATGAGTGTTTTTAAAGGGTATTGCGTGCTCAAGAAACCAGTTTTCTAATAGCATTTGATGCTGCAAATCGTATAAAATGTTGATAAGTAATAGGCTTACTTTAGTTGGGCTTATTTATTATAAGGAATTAGGAGACCCGGGATCGATTCTCGGCGCTGGCGGTGGCGATTTCTCTGTTGGGTATAGGAGAAAAATTCCAAGCACAATACCCCACTCTACCCAGGTGTCTGAAATGGGTACCGGTCTTGACCGGGGGAAAGCGTCATGGCGTCCTTGCGTTAGTTATAAGGCATTTGAAAATCCAATGTACAAGGTGATATGTATCAGGCTTGATTGGAAATAAAGCATCCGTAGATGCCTTCATTATTATCATTATTATTCATTATTATATGCAATGGAATTAGGGCTCCCATGTGAGGGCCCGAGCCAAAGGTTAGGTAGGCTTCCTTTTTGTTGTAATAAAATAGATTTTTGTTTTGTTACGGACCATCTTTCTTCGGTTCACTGCTGTCCTGTTTTTCAGCACCTACTACTTTCTTCTTTAACTTTTTTCTTGTTTAGAACTTCTTTCCTAGCTTACTGTTACTGTGCACCTTGTGTATAGATTCCGCTTTATCTTAACTCCATACTAAATGGTGCCTTCCTCTTTCATCTCTTTGAACATCTTTGTCGTGGTTAAGGGAGGCTAAAACTTCCTTATATAATAGATTAAATTATAGATTATAAGTTAGTTTAAGCCCCCTCAGGGGGATACAACTATTGTATTTATGGGAATTAGCGCTCCCAGGGGACTATGTGAGGGCCCGAGCTAAAGGTTAGGTAGGCTTCCTTTTTGTTGAAATAGAATAGGTTTTTGTTTTGTTACGGACCGTCTTTTTTCGGTTCACTGCTGTCCTGTTTTTCAGCACCTACTACTTTCTTCTTCAACTTTTTTCTTGTTTCATGAACTTCTTTCCTAGCTTACTTTTTCTGTGCGCCTTGTGCATAGATTCCGCGTTCCCTCAACTCCATACTAAATGGTGCCTTCCTTTTTCCTCTCTTGGAACATCTTTGTCGTGGTTAAGGGAGGCTAAAATTTTCTTATATAATAATAATAAAAAGTTAGTTTAAGCCTCCCTAACCGCTGCAAAAATAGAGCGTATCGAAAAGAGGAAGGAGGAAGGCACCATTTAGTATGGAGATAAGAAAATGAGGAATCTATGCAGAAAGGGCATAGAAACAGTAAGATGGGAAAGAAGTTCATGAAATAAGATACAAGTTGAAGAAGAAAGTCAGAGGTACTGGAAAACAGGACAGTAGTGAACCGAAAAAAGGTGGTCCTTAACATAACAAAAAAAAATTTAATTTCAACAAAAAGAAGGCCTACCTAACTCTCAGCTCGGGCCCTCACATTTTTCCCCTGGGAGCGCTAATTCCCATAGATACCATAGTTGTATCCCCCTGAGGTGTCTAATATAATAATAATAATAATAATAATAATAATAATAATAATAATAATGATAATATTATATGCAATGTGAACTGGCTCCCCGAGTGGAAATAATGTTCGGTCACATCAACTATACGTAAGCCTTTGGGACTTCTATCTTTCGGAGCCACTTTGCTTCTTCAGTGTTCTTGCTTGCGCCGCTACTTCGTTGTTTTTTTTCTTCTACATTCCTCACTTGTTGTTTCAATGCTCAGGTCATCCTGTGTGGGAATGTGCCTTGTGCATAGATTCCCTGTTTTCAAGAATCTATACTAAATAGTCTATCCGCTCTTATGAGATTGAATTCTTCGGGGCTAAAGAGTTTCCAACAAACTAGTAACAATGACGGAAGTATAGGCGTTTGTAAACTCGCATTTTGGTGAATACATATTACTCAAAAGCTAAAAATTAGAATGAGATATTACTGCATGTAATATCGTTCGCTACCGTGACCGTCACGGTAGCGAGAAAAGCGATCAGTGAGCGATGTGAAAAATTTTCTGCGGAGGACGATCATTGGTAACGCAAAATGAAAGGAAAACATTCAGCGCAGGAAAAACAGTGACGACGCAAAATGAAAGGGAAGTATGCAGCGAAGAAAAAAAATTTATTACAAAAAAATGAATAAGAATGTTCACGCATTTACCACAGTCGGGCAAGCCCCATTGGGGAAACTCTGATGCCTGTTTATTTTATCTTCTGATCATGTACTCTAGAGTTAGTCTCGTGAACTTGAAAATGAAAGTGTTTAAAAATAGCACCATAAATGTTCGTTCACTTCTTGGGTGCGAAACCTTTCTCTTTGCATCACAAAAGGTCACATACTAACCATAGCGCGCTAATCGAGTATTTCGCGCATTCCAGTTTTTCCCGCAAATGGTATTCCGTGCAGCCAGAATTATTGTTGCCTTGAGGGCATTAAAGGGTACTGAAGCCTAGCGTAGAACTTGGAGCTAAATGTTGGAGAAAATGCGTCTGAGTAAATATTTGCACATTCTGATACTTTGAAGTGCTAAAATATATCAACAAACACATACGAGGTAGTCTTCTTTAGTAGTTTTCGTAGAAAAATACTTCGGCTTCAAGCGTCTTGATGCTGTTTTTTCAGCCGCCGCTCCTCCCTTCCATGCGAGCCGTGCAGATAAGGCTATCTGCCCCAGGTGTCAATTAGGCGGTAATGCCTGAGAAGGTGCGCGCGCGGTTCACTCGACTGCCTTGAATATTGCATTAGACTACTGCGGTAATCTGAGGTCAGCATTTAAATTATTTCAGGGTTATCTCGCGTGGAAGGGCGCAGAGGACATTCAGTACGGACAGGAAGCAGGGAGGGGAGCTTTCACTGAGAAGATCGACGTAGGAAACAGTATATTACTTGCTTCCTCTGTTTCGAATTGGAGTGCTGAACATTATATTTAACACGTTAGTTGCGATGGATTAAACTGAAGTTCAATATTCAACATAAATTTAAAGTCAGAAGTGACAAGCCAATTTGTAAATATCAAACATTAGCTGGGCTTGTTAAACACCATTAATTCAGAAAGGTTGTTAGAGTTTTTCAAAACGACTCATCGATGGGTCATTTCGCAGCAGGAAAAACCTAACTACGACCCACCGGTGGGTCATACCGCAATGAATGTGTTAAGATTGTTTAATGCCTTAATCGTATAAATTCATCTTTAATGAGCAGTAATATTGAATATCAATTTTGCTGTTTCTCTTGGAGGATGTTCCCTCGTTATCACCGCTGAAACAACAAAGCACAGTTGACGCGGTTCACTAGTTTCTTTGGTCATCAGTGTAAGTTTTTTGTTTTCCTAGCTGGCATGAAGTTCCTTAATGATTGATTATTATCCTCTAATTAGTTATTTTTTCATATTAACTAACGCATGAAACATAAAAAAAACAAAATAACAAAATTGAAGGAATCTACCTAATCTCACCTCGAATTTACCAGGTTCTTTCTTGGGTCACGTTTCGTACTACCATTTTAAATTGAATTCCTAGGTTTTATTATAAGCTTTATGTAACTTTGAACTTTTAATAACATGGCTTAAAAGAGGAATCGAAATAAATTCCATTACTAGCAACCAATTCGCACCTAATTTATTTAAAAACTTGAGTTAACTTTCTGACATTCTTCCTGTGTACTCAATGAGCAATGTGCTACCGAAGATCGAACTGTATTTTCACACTGCCTAGCTTGCCCACGTACTGCAAACTAAACTTGTTATGCGTTGTGAAGTCAGAAGTTAACCACCATTTGACCTTTTCCTACACCTAGTAACCTGGACCATGTGCTTCTGAAGAACGAAGTTAACCTTCATCCAGTCTTCCTCTATTTGCCGCAAACTGGACCACTTGCTTTTTCAAGCAATCAAGTTAACCTACAGGCCGCACTTCCCACACTTTGTAAACTGGACTGACCAAAGGGTCATCCTTGTCGTCAGTGCCACAGGCTTTTGAGGTCAACGGCCGGACCACAAAACGCAAGGTCGAGCAACGCGCTGACCCTGAGACCGAGCGTCGCCCTGTACTGAAGGCGTTCCATGCTCGGACTGATCTAGCACACCTACCATGGAAACTGTGGTCATGATGCGGAAATCGTTATGATAAGCCAAGGATACGAAAGAATACGTTTACTTTTTCTGCTCCGTCAAGTTCCTGAGAGGCAGATAAGGTTACTCAGTGATGAACCGGGCTTCAAGATTAAGGTAAATGAAAGCGCCAGTAATGAATATTGAGAGAGCAGTCGTAGTCTGAAATTATTTGGGGGAAAACGTAATCCAATCCGAGTAATTTTTTTATAATAATTTTGGTGTTTAACATGCTCGTTGACCGAAGGTGAATTATGTAAGTTTTAGCGCCATCATTTTGTGAAGTGCGTTTGGCAGCAAACTGGAATCAAGATCAGTAAATGTAGGACGCAGAATCGTGCTTTGAACAATAGCACCATAGGAAAAACGACAAAAAGTATCGTCATTCAGGAAGTTATGGTCCAAATGTGAGCACACCGTTCACGCTTGCATTAACAGTGTACTTTCAGCACCGTTATCTCCACGTAACACCTACCTGAAGTATCTAACCGATATGCATTATTTATTTACGGACAAAATAAAACAATAAAACAGTGTTTGAATTACTGAAAACAGTTACATTTCAACGTCACCAGGATGTTTTATATCATCCTTGTCTTGCTCATTTGCTAGACCTTAGTACTTCTTGTGTAGAATGTGTTTTTTGTTTGTGAATGTTCCCGGGTGTAATATATGAGGTACCGAGTTAAAGGTAAGGTAGACTTTCCTTTCGTTGAAACAAAACAATTTTTTTTGTAAATGACTTTTTTTTTTATTTTGCTTTTCTGTTTTTCAGCACTTACGGTTTTTTTCAACTCTCATCTTGTTTCATAAACTCTTTTCCCAACTTTTTATTTCTATACACCTTCTGCATAGATTCCGCGTATCCTCAAGTCCGTACTATGTGGTGCTGTCCTCCTTCCTCTGTTTGAAATGCCTTTGTTGCAGTTGGGGAGGCATAAGCTAGCATCCAATTTAATCTTTTGTTTGTGAATCTTGTCTTAGAATTTACAGAAATACTTCATCTAAATTTATTGTTTCTATTGAATCAGAGCTTAGGTAAGGACATGGTGCTAGGAGTACTCGAATTTTTCAGTTCAAAAGACGGCTGTCTAAAGGCGCCTCGATATATTTCTTCATAAATACATCATCTCGGGAGATGCAACAAAAGAAAATGTGGAATCCCGCGAGCTGAAGGTTAGATAGGCTTATTGTCGATTGGCTTGACTATTGTTAAAATAAAACGGGTGTTTCGTTTTGGACGATTCTATTTTTTGGTTTATAGCTGTCCTTTCCTCAGTCCCTTTTCTTCAACTTTCATATATCATAAGCTTCTCTCAATTTTATTGCTTCTGTACTGGTGTGAGTACAACTTATACATAGATTCCTCGTTCCTTGACTCCACACGCCTTTTCAGGAACACCTTGGTTGTGTTTAGGGATACCTAACTAATGTATAATTTTGCCTAATGCTACATTCCGCTGTTTAGATTTAACTCATACACTGAACTGTAAATACTAATCGTGAAGTGGTCTTGAGCCTCTCACGCAATTGCAATGCCGAGTCTTAATGCAATTAAGCAGTATAGAACGCCAACAATAGGGTTGATTCCTTCAGCATACAAGCTCGCTTTGTTACAAAGTCACATGGCAACAAAAATAATTTTAATAAAGGTCAGAATAGAATTGTCGCGAATCATCCATTAAGTTTCTTTTAAAGCTAATCGGCTTTTCTTCGTATCATTCTGCTAGTAAGTGAAGTTCATACCTCGCTACTGGACTACGTGACGACACTGATAACGGCACAGAGGTGTTTTAATAACCAACTCGTGTCTCTGTCTCCGTTTCTGCATGAGTCATCGGCTGACGTGCCGGTCTGACACAAGAAATTGTACGTCTTTCTTGGGGCATTCATATCCGGGAGCCATGAGGTGTGAAAGACACTCCATTGTAGAACTGCTCGTAAAGGACCTACGTTATATAGATGCGATAGTAAAATTCCATTGAGTACGTATAATCAAATTGAATAAAAGGTTGAATTGAATGAAAACCAAGGTTAGCTTTCTTCTGCGATCAACCACGACGAAAACCTATGCCTTGAACACTGCCCCTGAATATGACCCTTGAATATATTAATAAATGAATTAGAACCTTCGAAACACGTAGAATATTTCTCCTTTCTAACTATGCAGAAATTTGTGATTTAAAAGTTAAGTAGCTAAAATAAGGTTGTACTTTGGAATTCAGATTATTTTAGAACGCTATTTAATGAAGATTTTGCTCTATGGTAGATATGTGAGATCGATCATTAGCAAGAAAACTAGGATAAAAAATAGGATACACAGAATCACAAAAATGTGAACTAGGCCTATCAAATACTCAACAGAGAGGTAGCAGTTTTGAGTCCAGTTCGAACAGACAGAAAATGGGTTATCCTTCATCAAGATTAAGTGCGTTCACTTGCTTCAGACGTTAACTAATACCAGATTGAAACTTTTAGCTGACAAATTTTCCCTTCTAACCTGATGTTATTTGATCTGGTCTCACTACGTGCAATTTTCAGTTTTCCGTATTTGAGACAGTTGTCTCAAGGAAACTACCCTACGTTCTATTGACAATGGGAAAATACATTGAAAATAAATGAAACAAAAACAATTGAATCCACTTGGAAGGGCATGAGGAAGCTGGTAGATGAATAAGTAGATAGCTGTTGACGGTAATGTTTTGTCGAAGGCTAAAACTTAACATGTTAGTAACTGTAAAATTACATAGGAAACACGAGTGCAGCTTTCGTTTCACTCTGATAATTATGAAATGAGAATTAATGCACAACGGACAGATAGCGACTAGAGACGCGGATGCTTCCGTTTAGTTTGCGTAGGGTTCAAGAGATTCTTTATTTTTTCTAAAGAAAATTCAAATTAAATTTGAATAGAGCTTTCATACTTCAAAAACATCATCAATGAGAGCTACGTTCGAGTTCAAATAATTTATGTCGTGGCGAGCGTAGCGTAAGTTCTAAGTTACGAAACGTGCTTACCCATAATAATTTCTGACATGACAGTATCTTACCCACCTTATGACCAGTCGCTCAGTTACTTTTATGAATAAACACATGGTGCGTGTAGCCAAGTTCATTAAGAAGAACTTACGTTTTCAACTGTACCGCTACGACGTTGCAGATTGATCGAAAACATTACTATTCGTAAAATTTTCCCAAGATCTTCCAAGGTTAACATATCTCACTCGTGGTGCGAAGCACTCCAAATAGAGTGCTTCCGTTTACTGGCATTTCCTCTGATTGTAAAGAGCAGCAGGGAAGTGAATTCATTCTTGAAGTAGTGATTTTTTGTATCAATGTTGAACTGTTGACCCTCAGGATTTCACTTCTGCTGCTGTGCATCAAATTTTATCTAGCAAATATTACAGATCTCGATATCAGGTTAGTGCATTGGTTCGATGCTCGATGTATTTTACATAATTACGTATAGTATGTTGCGCCAATGAACCTAGTCGTGCAAGCTATGTTGTAGCCTCTTGAATCTTACGTGAAATGTTATCGGAACACGTACGTTCATATTGAACTGTCTATGTTAAAGGGCTTACTTTGCCGTAAACCATCTTAAGGTTTACTCAAAATAATTTGACTAAAATCAAAACATTCCAACCACTGACGAGTACTCACGCTACGTCTAGCATGTAATTCGTTCCCATTTTGATCGACTGAGAAAACTGTTTAGAATCTTCCAGCTTGAGACAAAAGATCTTGCCTCAGACACCACATCCTTGTTGAGGCACCTGAGGCAGCCGGAGAGGCCAGTTCTCTCACTCGGCCACCGCCATATTGCCTTCCCACGCACCGCTGGCTGCTACAGTGACGTCGCCTATCTAAAGCCCAGGGCTCGAAAATTTAGCTTGCAAGACACAGGTTTATTGTTTAGATGATGCCATTTCATCGGTTCCGTAATTGTAACAGAAAATAATTGACTTATATGGATTTTAAGTTCTGGATCGAAAATAAGATTTAATTTTTTTAGTATGACTGACTTGCTATTTTGGAGCCTGATCTTTTAGAAGCCGTCGCAGAGTAGGTCCTCTCCAGCCAGTGTGGGTGCGGCAGCGCAAGGTGCATGACTCACTACCCTAGGTTTATTTAGACACTTATTAGGATAGCAGGACTTTTATCGGGGGATAGAGAGGGACGAATTATCCCCTGAAACATCGTTGACTGAAACACTGATTTCATGATAGGGAAAAAGCACGCATAGTTTATGGTTGAGCCTTATCTAAAGCCTTAGGGTCTGTGTGTTGAATTTAATTCCTTTTTTCCGAGAAGCTTGCTTATGCATGGTCTCTTATCAATAATGATTCAATTAATTAATTTTATCTATTTCTTAGAAACTTTTGTAATATCATTCATGGATGAATAAGTATTTCAAGACTCACTTATTTCCATTTAAAATTTTAATTTTCTGGTAGAATGAAAGTAAGTAAAGAACAATAATTCCTCATGTATGTAGTAAATACTAAATGCTGATACATTTGAGAACTTAATTGCTCCCATCTTCTTTCGTTGCGTCAGTACTATTGCGAATTCAATACGCCAAGCTATATTTATTATTTTTAAAGTATTTAATACTTTGTATTTATTTTAGATCGCAACAAAAACGTGCTACTCTTATATTAACTGGCCGTTAACATAGAAGAAGCATGTTATGGTTGAAAAAATTGCCGTGACCCTGAGACTATATTCAATGTACAATTAACACTGCATTGTTCATTTTACCGGCCACAAATTCAATTGTGTTCGCTGGCCTCAGAGCTGGAGCCATAATTATAATGTAACTCCTGACACTCCTTAAAATTACTGCATTATTCTCTAAATTCATCCGCGAGAATGCCTCGGCTTTGATTTTGTATTATTTTTATTGGTTCCCTTGTATCCATTATACTTCTATCGCGTACTTGTTATTCTGCAGCGCGCTCTGACGCCTGAATCTCCAGAAAACCAGGGGTGAGCGGCGGAAGTCCTGGAAACGGTACAAAGCTCTGTCTTATTATTTGCTGTCTTCTGGCCTTGAGGAAGTGTAGGCAGCATGTGTTGGTCATCTCTCCTTTCTGATTACGAACTGATTGGAGCAATGTCCCGGATCAAAATCGCAGGTCACGAAACCTTGATGGTGAACCAAGTTCACGACCTATGACACGAAGATGATCACTGTATTTACATTCACTCTTAAATGAAGTAATTTTACATGTTTTAAATTCATCGATTGAAACGTTTGGTGTCGGTTAGCAATAGTTTATAGTTTTTTCAAATTATCGTCTCGTGGTTGAAACAAGCAGAGGCTAGGCGTTTACAAAGTTGCTTGAAAAATTGTATTGCATGACTATCTTTAGGCTTATAATGAATGACGGATTAAACTTCGCTAAAGTAATTCTAGCCTTAGAGTTCAGATGCAGATTTCGTTTTCCATATCATTCGATAGTGAACTGACTTCACTCGTATAAAAAGCCTGGCCACAATACAACGTAAGATTTTCAATGAGCGTTATTGAGTTCACACCTCGACAACTTACCGTAAGAGCAATAAGTATGTTCTCTATATCACTGCACTTTTTTATCTCTGCGTAGATATGCGTGGTACGCTGTATTTTGCAGCGGATTATCCCCACCTTCATGTTGCGTGAACAGTCTGTACAGTGCATGCACAATGTTATCTTTTCAATGGGATTTTTGAGTTATTCACGCTATCAAACTTTGCAGCAGTGTGCCTGCGTCACTTCTCATCTGACATCTGGTGCGATTTTCATCATTTCACTGCGATTTCCATCATTTCCTTGCGATTTCCATCATTTCCCTGCGATTTCCATCATTCCCTGCGATTTCCATCATTCCCTGTGATTTTTATCATTTCCCTGCGATTTCCATCATTTCCCTGTGATTTCTATCATTCCCCTGCGATTTCCATCATTCCCTGTGATTTCTATCATTTCCCTGCGATTTCCGTCATTTCCCTGCGATTAACGCTGGTTTAACTAAACTTAGGTCACAGTAGCTCAAAACTATAACATTCAACTAAGAATCTTTTCTCCTGTCACCTATAGCACTAAATTTTTGTTATTAGATGCTGCTTGTATACTCGAACCTTAAACAATAAACCTAATGTGTAATGCCAAATTTTTCTTTCAGTGCTAGCTAGTGACTTGAACCTGTTCTTGCAACTGTAAGTTGCCACTCTTGAGTTCTTATTTTAGCTGCAAATTATAACCCTGAGCCTTCTCTGTCAACTGGTACTAGTAATTGTAAATTTTCCCCTGTAACCGCAAGGTAAATTTTTTCCTGTCACTGCAACATGATCGTCTGATTTGTTTCTTGAACTACAGCCTTGAATCTGTTCTTTGAACTGGCCCCAGCAAACCTGAAGATGGTGGTGGCCTTCATGTCAACAACTGCAAACCTTGGGCGGTGTTGAAGCAGGTGCTGGGTCTTCACAGCTGCCAAAGCTGCACCCTGCCTTCCTTATACTTGATCTTTCTCACCGACTAATTCTTTCTCGCCCTCACAATAAATTACATTTCATGATATCAGCTGTCTAGTTACATTTATCTTGAATATTCAATAAATGAATGAGAACCTTCGAAACACTCATGACGAAAAATATTATACCTAAATTCTTTCCTGTCCACCAACTGAAAATTTTACCTATATGCTAAATTGCACTGTACGAAATCAGGTAGCTGGTTAAACGTAACAAGAATTTGTTAATAGATGCGAACAGGACTCTTGAAGCCCTCATAAAGTAAGATATTATACACAAAAATCTGCCCTGGCCTTCACCAAATTGAAGCTGAACAATCCTGAAACACGCGGTTGTACTTTGACATAGCCGTGGTGCAGAAACATTGATCTGTAGAGCATGCCGTGCTCAGGTCTCAGGCTGCGCGGCGTGGCTGATGGGGTGGTCAATACAGGCGGCATGCACGGCGGCCTGCGGCGAACATGACATGAAAAATGAACTCGTGCATGGACGTTCTTTGTGAACTGTACTCCTTTGCGTGCTATGGTGCAAGCGAACATGGTAGCTACTGGCTACATTTCATGGTTTGATGTATCTGACGACTTGCCCCGTGGTTGGTTCTTTCACGTTTTTGCGAATATTTGATGTTTGTGATTTAGTACATGAGCCTAGTATATGAATAAAGCTCATAGCGAAGACCAAGCAGGTGAAGGCAATTTTACAAGCTAAAAAACCTATGCAAGCAGCCATTGAGAAACGGAATGGGTGTTAGCTATGTTTCGGTCACTAAACTGCAATGAATTACAGCGCATTAAGGAAGAAGAAACGCAATTGCTTTGTTTTTATTCAGTGATTATTCGTCAGCATAGCCTTGAGACCATAGCTTGCCGCGCAGCCAGACTGCCTCAGTTCTGGAGGCCAAGGAGCACTGGAAGAAAAATTTTGGACTTCATTTAATTTTTAGGTCCATTTAGGGATACGGGATGGTGCAATCTAATTAAAATAATATCCTGCGTCAGACAGCAAAACACAATATCTTTATACTTAGTACTAAAGATTGGTTGTTGGGGATAGGCTGTGTGCTTATATACATATAACTGCATATGCGCACAACTGCAGATAGTTCTATAATTCAAAGAAATTTTTTGCGTAGTTTTGGGCAAGAATATTTGGTTTAATAGTACAGAAGACGATGCACTGTAGCACTCCTGATACCAATTTTGTTAATATGATAAAGAAAACTAACATTTTTAAATTTTTCCTCTCTGTACAAGGCCATTTATCTCGGAGAGGAAACGCCGAAGTCGTGCTGTGCGGATAAAATAATATTTTCATTAACCGTATTAGTAATCCGATACATATATTAGAATGGAGAAATTCGTTATAAAATTGCATGGTTAATTTAAAAGAATTTCGAATTAGTCGAGTTCAACAATCGAATTAAGATGAGTATCGAGTAAATGTGAAGTATATCAATGCCTGACCTTGAGTCATAAGCTCGGTATTTCCCAGAGATGAATTTGAATGTGCATGCATGGAGAAAAGCATACAAATTTCTCTTCAAATCTTTATTTTACGCCTCAGATGTTATTGGTAGATTTGCGCTTCAAAAATTTTTATGAATGTTTACGTCCGTTGTCTGGTCATTTTATTAAAGCGCGTTGGTTTCATCAAGGATCATCGGGTTTTGTTCTCATAGCCAAGCGCATCTTAGCATTTGAAGAGGAATTTCTCGAAAATTTCTCATTTTCTATCACTATTCTCTAACAATATTCTCAGCGCAATTCTAAATCTAACGCTAGAATTCACATATGTTTAGTTCCACCTGTTTGTATCCAACAAAGGCATGTATCCCTTCATGTCACATGAGCATTTCCGGCACATCCTACGCCTGTGATATTTGCGTCATTAGTGGTGCTCAGGTTTGCTTTATTGACTAAAGATCTTAACAAGCGATTCGTGTATTTTTTGCATCATGTTAAACGTTCGTTCGCTCGCGTTAAGGTTCACGTTGAGGTTCTCCCTCGGTTCGTCACGAGAACAAGCGATGCGTCTTAAGCTTCACGGATCTAAAAGCCAAAAGGTCACTGAAACGTCCAAGGTTGAACATCAAGGTTGAGCGATGAGTAAACTATAACCTCCTTACCGTGCTCTTTCTGTGGCTGCTGGAGCATTTAAAATAGAAAGCTACTGCAGGTGTATGTGCGCAAAAGAGTTCATGGCTTCCAAATCGATAAACTTTGTTAGATTGCTAACAAGTCTTACAGTAAATTATTCAAGGCGTGGTGGCAGGCAAAACCAATTGTACGCTTCATGGAAAAGAAGTTGCTTGGCTTTATTTTGAGGGTTTCTTTATGTGTTAATGACTGAAGTATTCTATGAGTCCAAAGCATTTGTCAAATAATGAATCGCTTCCCAAAAATCCAGCTCAATAAGTGTGAAAGTCAAGCAGAAACGAATTTGAGCACGATTTCAGCTTCAAAACCAACTCCTAGATGAGGTAAAAAAGATGTTCACTATCTCAGACGAACACTGCGGCAATTATCGCTCTTCTTACTGTAAGAAGGCCAACCTTGATTGAAAACCGGATTTGGATTTTTAAAGTATTCATATTTATGCTTTTAATTCAAAATTCCTTTTCAGAAAACGGATCTACGCGAGATGTAGGTAGAAAGGCTCCTTTCACATGTGGTTCTGTGTAGCATTTTTGAAGAGTATTTCACTATGAAATCCTAGTTTAAAGAATCAGATGTGCAATTAATGGGAAAGATGCAGCGACTGCATTCCAAAATTCTACCTTAGATGCACTGACTTGAGATTTGGTTTCTGATGATGAGCAAAATAAATCGACTGTCGAGCGCTATTTAGAACAGTAACCAAATGAGTATTTTTATCATTCTTCAAAACAGTTATCTTCTATTAACACAAGTCCATGAAAATATCTCGGCTAAAAGTTTGTAGCAACACAAGGTCGGAATCTTCAAATTTCAAAAATTATCTTCCTTATTCATGGAGTAGGAACTGAACTTTTGTGCATGTCCTCATTTACTTTTTGTGCAATCTACATTACTCAAAAATTATTGAAATTATTTAGACCCTTTATTTTCACATGCGATGCAACAAAGATTATTGCTCTCCTCAGTGGGCATGTGATAGGGAATAGGCTTGCTGTAGGTTAGCCAGGTTTGTATGTTTAACGCCGTGGACAGGTGCCACGATCGAGGAGGAGTACTGTCAGGTTTCCTTTGGACCGTCTAACTTTCGTTCCCTCTATGTTTCATTCAATTTTCATGCTTTCTCTGCTGTTTCTTCTGTGTCTACTCTTCACCTTCCTACCTAACCTGGTTTTTCAATGAAGAGTATATCCTCTGTGGGGATACGCATAGTGCATAAACTTTCAATATAAGTTCCTTTTTCCTTTCTCTTGAAATTGTCACTGATGTGAGAGAAAAGTTTCAAACCTGTTTTAAGAAGAATAATATTGTAATATAGCTAATGGTGGGCCCATTCAAGTCCAGTGACCTACAGGGTGTTAATCGCAATGCTGTTTTAAAGCAGTGCTTCCCAAAGTGGGCGCTACCACCCCTTGATGGGCGTTGAAGCGCTCAAGGGGGACGGTGGTTGAGCCCATATTGGAAAAATTTTTATGTATAGCAAATTCCTCTTTTCGATAATTTGTATAAAATTTTAATACAATTAACCAATAGGGGGCGGCAAGATCTCAAGGATGGCGGTATAGATAGAAAATTCCTGAGTAGGGGCAGTAAATAAAACAGTTTGGGAACCATTGTTCTAAAGGATGTTATTGTGTTCAATTAACTAAACTTATCGTACTCTCAAATGATAAAGCGATTTAGGCTTAAAGTAAAAATTAATGTTTAAATTAACAATATTATGGCGTGTGAGTCAAGGGTCAAAAAATATTTTGGAACTGGCTTCGGATCGGTTTTATTTCGTGGGTAATTGTCCTATAAATTCAAATCATTTAGTGAAAAAGATTTCATATAAATAGTGTTATCCGTACCCAGGTGAATGCAAGGCCCGAAAAGGGAATGCCTCGATCATAGGATTTTTTCTACGGGTTCTAGTAAGGATCAAGTTCCACGTTCTAGTCCAAATAAAATGAAAACTAAATCGAGATTTTTGTGCGGGAATAATAAGGAAACCTGAATCACTTTTATCAAATTGATTGATCAGCCATTTGGCTTCTTCTCGGTCATTCATTTAAAAAAAAGACGCCACTGATCATAGAAATAAATTCGGTTCTGCAAGAAGAAAAGTATTATCACACTTTACTGCCAGATGCAGCTGGAATTTTTCTTTATACAAAGTCAGAGCAGAGGAATTTTTTGGCCTTTTTTAGCCATGTTTTTACGCACGTCCTGAATAGGTTCCGCAACCTTTAAATGCTAAAAGGCTATTAATTCAGGAATTCAACCATAATTTTTTGATCATAAAACAAATGTCCCGCACATGTGAAAATCAAAGCCCTGTGTTCAATTGATCGGTACTTTTAAGATTTTCAGAAACCTTGTGCTAATGAATTTAATTACAAGACCTATGCTTCCTGCACTTATGAAAATAAAGCTTTATGTTTCTTTGTACAGCTATGATAAACAATGCGCTTTCTTTTGGTACACTGGGGGTGTGATAGGGAAGAGGGAGAGCGGACACGTGCTCAGTTTCCGTGTTTCGGCGCGTGTGCGACCATCTGCCCGGAAGCGGACGGGCCGATGAAATGTGCTGGAATATATATCACAACCAATGTTGTTCTCGCCGTTGCGTACTGGCGCCGCTTACTGGGTGCTTGAAGTGAAATTGGATTGCTTATAAAGTATGACATGAGGGTATTGAGTAGTCAATGCAGCTCATGCTGAGAATTGTGGCGAGTTTGATGTACCGGTCGATCTTGTTAGAAAGGGGAGATGTTTATACGCTCGTATTCATTTTGTCCACGCAAAGGTGAGCGATATCAATCGAAGAACTTCTGTCGACGAATAGTGTTTTTAACACACACTTTCGGACAGAAAATTGTACAGAGCGAAAAAAATATCGCTTAGCACGCTCAACGTTGTAGACATGGCGTGAAGTGGTTGGATTTACGACACATCTGAAATCGATTATTAACAATAATATCGTGAGCCAACACAATTTTCGAAAGTCTTAAATGAAATGATCGGAGTAAATCTGATAGCACAGACTTGGAACTGTGAAGAAAATGTGTCGATTTATCGCTCAAATTGATGTTCAGTAGAAAGCATTTTTTTTCGAAACAAACATGTTCTGCTCTCGAGGCAGACTATGAAAAAATTTTTATATTCGGAAGGGTTCATTAGTCGGAGAAAATATTATGCAGAGGACTGCATGGTCCCAGAGAAGCCATACGGAAGGGGTTCCGTTTCCGCATTTTGATGACGGAATGCACCATCTGCCGGACGCGCGCTGTGTCTGTGGCTCACAGCCACAGCCCCGACTTATAACGGTCGCACACTCCGTCTCCAGCTGGCCAGGTCTATTAGATTTAGGCTACTTACAATTCAGGTCATTGCCTGATCCTAAACATTCCGAATGACCAGAATGCAGATCTGGAATTACGTTTAGTAGTCCATGAAATGGTTTTACGCTTCTGATTCATCACTTGGAATTTTGGATATCGGCCAATATTTTTGAAATAAGCATGAAGGTTGCAACAAACGAGTTCATTCAGTCGACCTCTTTTCATAAATTCCTGAGCCATATTAAACAAATGCATTAGTATAAGAAAAGGATATTCTGTTCAAGAATTATTTTCGTTAACTTCTATCTTCTTAGCTTGCAGACCCAGAATATATAGTATAGTTGTGCACACCCTTTACTGTTCCAAGGTGGAATTAGAACGCATGGATCCTGATCTAAAAATGCGATCAGTTATAATAATACTTACTCACGAGGTGCTCAATATTTCAAGGAAATATTTTGGTCAGGTGTCAGTATAAGAGCTGAAACTGTTACGTATTTTTATTTTCATGGTGATTTATCGTGGTTACATGTATACTAATTTTAGTTCACGTGTATGTAACGCATATTAGATTCACATGACGTTTACTCCCCTCAGGGGGATACAACTATTGTATCTATGGGAATTGGCGCTCCCAGGGGGACTATGTGAGGGCCTGAGCTAAAGGTTAGGTAGGCTTCCTTTTTGTTGTAATAAAATAGGTTTTTGTTTCGTTACGGACCATCTTTTTTCGGTTCACTGCTGTCCTGTTTTTCAGCACCTACTACTTTCTTCTTCAACTTTTTTCTTGTTTCATGAACTTCTTTCCTAGCTGACTGTTTCAGTGCACCTCGTGCATAGATTCCGCGTTCCCTCAACTCCCTACTAAATGGTGCCTTCCTCTTTCCTCTCTTGGAACATCTTTGTCGTGGTTAAGGGAGGCTAAAACTTTCTTATATAATAATATGACGTTTACTGCGTTTATAACCGTGTATTTCCAGGTTTATGTACCGGCAGCCAAGTCATCCAATTGACTAATTAGCGCATGAATATCCAAATGCGATTCAGTACTGGACGAATAGACCACATTCATTGGCATTCCTTGCCTACGGAGTATACTTTCAGTTCTTCTCACCTACAAAATATAAATAAAGGCTAACAATAAATAAAATAGCAAGGATAGTCGCTTTTAAAAGATCCATTATCAGTTAGTTGTTTAATAAATAGAAGGACCTAAAATGATATATAAAATTGAACGTTTCGACTACAGGAGTCATCTTCAGCATTAACAAGATCTATGGAAGACAAAAAATACATTTTATTGAAAATAAGTGCAACAGTAAAAACAAATAAAAATAAGTGGACGAAAAAGGATGGAGAACAATACTAACATGCTATTAACAGAGGGAATGACGATTCAGTTTCATTTAAAATAGGTTTGTCTTTCATGATAAAAAGAGATTCTAAAATACGAAGGTCTGATTGACTAGATGTGGTTCTTATTATCTGGAAGTTGCCAAGCGGACTAGCAGGTCGCACTTCTCGGCATGAGTGCGTACCGAAGAGTGAGGGGAGAGGCAGGTTTCATAACAGATTGCCTATAACAACTGTGGGAAAGAAGGATTTTTACTTCTGCTTGCCCTATTTTGGATACCAATCCGAGAAACTCAAGAAAGAGATACTTTCATTGTTAGCTAATCATTTTACGCATATCAATTTTCGAATTATATTGTTGAACAGATATAAAATAAATTCTTTTTTTCACTACAAAGATAAGCTCCCTAAAGCATTGCTTTCGCACGTCGTTTACAAATACTGTTGCGCACTGTGTGCGTCGGAATATGTTGGGTCCACAAGAAGGGCCCTCCATATTCGTGTGGCGGAGCATGCTGGAAGGAGCTTCCGAACCAATAATCCCCTTGCCTCTCCCCCTCACTCTTCGGTACGCACTCATGCCGAGAAGTGCGACCTGCTAGTCCGCTTGGACAACTTCCAGATAATAGGAACCACATCTAGTCAATCAGACCTTCGTATTTTAGAATCTCTTTTTATCATGAAAGACAAACCTATTTTAAACGAAACTGAATCGTCATTCCCTCTGTTAATAGCATGTTAGTATTGTTCTCCATCCTTTTTCGTCCACTTATTTTTATTTGTTTTTACTGTTGCACTTATTTTCAATAAAATGTATTTTTTGTCTTCCATAGATCTTGTTAATGCTGAAGATGACTCCTGTAGTCGAAACGTTCAATTTTATATATCATTTTAGGTCCTTCTATTTATTAAACAACTAACTGATAATGGATCTTTTAAAAGCGACTATCCTTGCTATTTTATTTATTGTTAGACTTTGCAAAAAGCAAAACTTAGATGTGTATAAATAAAGGCTAGATGTCTATAATTTCAAAGCGTGCATTTGTACATATGTGAATTTTTGCTGAAAAAAAATACTTAAGACCATGCCCAGCAAAAGTTGCCCTCTGTCAAGAAAAGTATAATTGTGCTCAAACATATAGCTTCACTAACATATGTTTCTTGTGGAGCTATATTAGATATTTTATGTTCTAGTGACCACATTGAACAATGAAAAATTTATCCCTTGTGGAAAAATTTAACGTTCAACGAAGAAACTTCTGGAACATGCCAGCAATCTCGAGTTCTTCTCCCTATTAAGACCTATGCTGTGGGTTCAGTTCTGTTTGTGCTTTGGAATGCTACGATAAACGTTTCACTACGGATAAAGAACCCATTTAAAATTTGATATCTGATATGCATCACGGTGTGCATAGAGTTTTGGTCTACAGATCTACAGACTGGTACGCGTAAGTGTTCGTATTTCAGGTCGCCAACCGGGTACGCATCAAGGGCTTTTATTTGATCCCAATCATTGGAATCGAGAAAATATAGCATTTCAACTCTGCAGTCCCCTAAAAATCCCACGCAAAGCTACCACACATTTGTTAGTGTGGCAATAAAACGTGCTGATGACGTGCCTTTGTGTTGACCAGGCTGTCACTATGACAGCTGTGACGTCAATACCGTGATCGAACCGCACGAATTGACCACATGGTGCAACTTGTGCAGGCAACATCAGGTGTTGGAGTGACGTCGAGCCATGTTTACCAAAGGTCTTCGGTCAGCTTGAACTTCAAACAAAAATCACCGCTGAACAAGTGTTGGTACTGGGCGTCTGTTGAAGCGTTTCATGTTTTCCTTTAGCTCGAAATTTGTTTGAAGTGCGGTCGGAAAACTAACTTTCGTCATCTGTCGCGGAAACTAACCTCCGCTGTGTTCTTTGCGTTCGAGATTTGCTGTAAAAATTTTACAGTACACTCTTAATCTACTTTTCTCTGTTGATAATTCAGAAAAACTGAAAACATTCTTTTAACTAGATTGAGCAAAGGAAATGGAGTTATTTTTGGACTTTGTATAACTTATGCTTCCACGAAAATTTTGTTTCGACGAATTATCCTCTCAGACCTGAACATTTCCTGAACCTGATCATTTATAAATCTAACATGAAATTAGTTAATACCGGCTACTATTATAGTTCGGGTAGTCTATTATTAGTACCATGTGCTTTCAATTAAAAGTAGCCCAGTACTTGAAATTGTCGGAATTCTTAAAACGCTCCGTCAATTTGAACACATTTGAGTACGTGAAATTCGTCTTTCAGTTGTCTTAAATTATGAAGTTTTAAGTGTTTGTATGAACCGGATATTTTTTTGGGTGGATGAAGAAAATGAAATCGTTCGTATCACTTTGTTTTAAACTGGATGTTTATTCACACAATTTACACTGGACTCCATTTAAATTCATTCCATTTAAGAAAAAAAATTTTTGTACGCTTTCTTGTATAGAAATTTGAGTTCAGCTTAAGAAATGCAAAGCTATGGGATCAGTGCTTATTAGTGCATATCAGTATGTAATGTTTATCAACGATAAAATTTATCTTTTTAGACGTTTGGATGAAATAGGATAACCATGGTTTTTAATTGTTACCAGAAGCTCCAGGTTTGCTATCACTAGAATTTATTTCTCGAGTATTATGCACATTTATCTCTTGTTTCACATTTCTACGCTTCTGCCCTGTTCATCACATGTTAAAAGACGAAGGAAATTGCTAATCATATTTACTATTCCCCGTCAATCCATAAATTCTATTTCACCGTCTGCAAGTTAAAAGCAACATTTCCTCAATTTTATGACGCAAATTTGATAAGCTCCCACTTTATTTCTAACATTTTGCTAGAGGGAAATTCTGACCAGGGACGCCACACCATCATTATTTTCTGCCCCTCAACTCACTTGACTGGACATCCCGACTGCCCCCTCGACACCTGCACGGTGTTGAGTGGCGACGCTCACCGACACAAACTCGACGACACACAGCGCTCGCGAGACCTTCTTGACGGGCGCCTCGCCGTTTTACCTTACCCCCATACTTTCTGGCGCTGATACATGCGTTGCTGCGAATTTAGCTTTCACTCCCCATAAGGATCATTTGGTTCTTTTTTAAAAATAAGCCTAGTGTGTAGTTTTATATGTCAAATTTGAATGTTAGTACATATCGTACTTTGGAATTTACTGTCGAGTGACAGTTCCTTCTCCATTCTGACGTCACGGAAAACCTGTCGTTAGTGCAAGTCAATTAAACGATGGTGATTGTTATAGGGCGAGTGAAGGAATTCACAGCTTAAAGGTTTGGAATGAGAAGAGTTAACATCGGATTAGCTATGGCGCAGATAATGGAGCTATCAACGCTGTGCTGCAGCTTGATTTAAAAAAAGATTGGTTTTGTATCAATATATTCGGTAGTTGCTTTACGAATTATTAATTCATTTTTAAATTCAAATTTGAGCCACGACCCAGATTATGTATACAACTCAGTTGAACCGCGCTTGCATCGTTCATCATTAATTCTATGCCAATATTGTAATAACATTCCCTATCGCTCACAAAGAGTAATATTAAATATTTTTTATTTTTTTTCAGGTATGTAACATGCCAGTCCATCTTTTCTCGTGGTTGACACAATGTGAGTATTTTACTTTAACTAAAGTACGTATAATTATTTTCACACGAGAACTGTTAAGTTTTTGCGCAGCATATTAGTCGTTATAAAATATTTAATTACGTTTCTTACGTCTCTTTGCTGTTAGTGAACACCGCAAAGGAAATGGATTGGCTGAAATTAAACGGAAATATTTTGTTTCTGAGTCTGCGTGGAAGCGGAGCTTGGTTATTTTTCTACATCAGCAAAAAAGAAATTGATGTCCTTGGCTTACGTGTTCGGTTTTGGAGTGAAATTGGTTGCCGATGAGCCTAAGGTAAAGATTTTGTGAAAGTTGTTTTAAAAAAATATAAAATTAGATTCATACAACCTAGAAGATACGTACCCTTGTAGGGTTTTGTCGTGTGTATCATTCACTTATTAATTCCAGTGTTTATAGTAGTGATCGATAATAAGTTTTTCATGGAGTTCTGAATTCGTTCCGGATACTGAATTCAGAGAAAATATTTTGCCTATCAGCTGATAAGATTGCAAAAAATTGTTTCCAACAAATCGTTTTAGTAATATTGGATATTATCGAACTTCAGATTTGTTTAACTGATTTCGTTCTTTTATTTTATATTAGAAAATATTTTAAATGTTTCTGTACACCTGCACCGGTTTGGGCACGGTGGAAAGAGACGCGTTCGATTCTATATCCCAATGACTGACTGAACTATCATTTGATGTTGAAGCAATCATCATCAACAACTGAGAAGCAAAAATTTTTTTCGAACATACAGGTAATTTCTCGACTGCCTTGCAAGTTCATCTCTTATGTGGGTGCTTCCGCCGAGAAGCGAATGGTAAAAATGTTTTTGTACATTTTGGTAACTCGGTTCGATTTTTTGAGTTGATTTTCGTTGAATAGGAAAGCGTTGTGGCGCGCGAATAGCTGGGTGTTGCGAAGTCGAACACTGTTTTTTGTTCAACGATTTTCTGCCTTTTAAAGGCGAACGTTCTTTGGTGAAGGAACAGGTAACTGTAGGACAAAGAATATTCAAACTGCACGCATGCGTAGCTGCGCTTGCCAATAGTTAAAACTTCACGAATGATGGTGGAAATTATGAAAGGCTCCTCGGGCTAACCGTAACTCATTGTGATATGGAAAATTACTTGTCATCGGTGTTAGATTAATGAATATTTTCACTGGCTTTCACAAGAAAATTTCAATGGATTGATTTATGCAACTAAATTTCTTCATCAGCCGGATTGCATTAACTTGGAATTTCAGTTCTTGCATTTTTAGTAAATAAATTCGTTTTATTCATTATAATTTTGTACGATAGTCATTCATCATCCTTGAATCGTGTTGACAAATGTAGATCACAATAAAATATAGACTTTCAAGTTGGTGAAAAGTAGCACAAAGGAATGCATTTATATCTCATACTTCCATGCGTGTTATTAAAATAAACTATTTATATCCTGTACCAGCCTCTAGGATAATGGGCTGCTGCCTGAAGCCAAAACGCTCAGTCACTTACGTTTGCAAAAGGGGGTAATTATAGCACTTTTACTTCCGTGCCGTTCGTTTCGCACAACTACCTCCAAGTGAGCTGATTTTCTCACGAAGGTCCGAGAGCATCCTTCCTTATGTCTCCGACACGGACTCTAAACTTACCTTCACCACCAGCACGGCTTGAGGTCTTATCTCTCGGCTATCAAGTTCCATGGTTGAGTCTCACGCTTGATCTCCTAACGACCATTCTCTGATTATTAACAGGCATCATTATCTCCAGTGTTGGGATGTGCGCAAACGTGAACATGATGGAGGTGATAGACTTGCTTTGGATGCATGACCTCAGCACGGTCCTAAGCTGCGTCAGCGAATAGCGTTTGAACATAGAAGTAAAATTTGGTGCATCAGAGGTGCTGTGAAAAAACGTTCGCTACGTTGGAGCCGTTTTTGGCACTTTCCAGTGATAAATTTGAAAAGTAGTCTCTAATTAAAACTTAATGAAAAGATACAGAACTAATTCGAGCGCATATTCTACAGCTATCTAGAGTGAGGCGCCAATGAGCTACAGCGCAGCGAACCATTTCGAATGAAACATGATTTTCTGCAACCAACTCTATGCTTGGACCGGATGTGCGTTCCAATGCTATAATATCCGTCTGCACCCGCGTCTTATAGGTGGGAAGACCACGCAGGAACACAACGATTTCCCTCTCCTTACTCATCAGAGTTGGCGAAAATTAGACCTTCCTTCCGCAGGATACAACTAAAATTTCCGCGCCAATATAACTGCAGTTGTCACACATTGCTAAGCCAGTGCTTTGTTGCGTCAGGATTCTTTTTGACTAAACACACATGAACAGTTGAATTGTTTAATTTCATTGTTTTTATTCGCTCGTTATTGTGTCTCTTTGAATGTGAGAAATTCATTCACTTAAAGAGGTAAACTGGCGTTTTGGCTTTGAAAAAAATGGGTATGGCCTCTGGCTTGGGTTATCCCCTTTTCTTGTGCATCCGTATGCAGTTTTTCAATGGTTTATCTCTTAGATTTTTCATCGGACATTTATACAAACGAATAATGCTTTCCTCGTCAAGAAAGAATAATTTTCTAGGGGAACATCTAAGAGTCCGTTTTGTCATTGTCCCAACTGAATTTTTGTGTACGGTAGGAACGACGACTGTGAACACACAGTTTAAAGTTTCCAGTTCGGTGCATTTCTTCAGTCTCCTTTAACCTTAGTGTATTTTATTTTTTTGTTCATCACTACATCATGAGGTTATATTCTGCAATACGCCGTTCTCCCAAATATTGGAAGAAGTTGGAAAGTGACGTACATGGCATGCCCTCGATTCATTTCCCGGGGAACACAAGAGCTTGGAGCCACTTTTGTAGCTGAATTACTTCTACTCCTCCAGCGGCGTTCCGGTCGCCGTTTATAATAATCTTTTTGATTTATGAACATTTGCGATCCCTACTCACACGACTTGAGACTCATGACCGCTGGTGCCCTGAGTGTAAGGATCATGTTAACAAGCAAGGTTGTATTTCTCGAAGAATTTAATACAGCCTCCAGCAGTTCTGTACGTTGCTTCGATCAAAGGTTACGCGCGATCGCATAGAGAACTTGTGAGTTGCTTAGCCCACTTTTCTTTGTGTGGTTTCATGTCACCGCAGCGGAAGCGAAAGCAAAGGGCTGATCAGGGGTACACATGCTTGCCTGCTGTGCTTTTTAGAGGACGGTACAGAAGGCTTGTAGCTGTGGTGGAGCCTAACTTGGAAAGTTGGGTGACTATAGCTTCTAGGTTAATCTAGGACGCTGGAAAGTGCTTCACGATCGGGTTTGGATGAGTTGTTCATCTTTTTCTCGCGTTTGAAAGTTCTGAAAAGAATTTTATTTTATTCCGTCGAAATTTGAATCGCTTTGCAACTCATCGCTGTCGAAGTAGTAAAATGAGCCAATTCGATGGTTCACCGATGGCATTGAAGAAATCCATTAAACGTTATATTTTAGTCTTACAAATTCTTGTTATTTTTGAATGGTTTGATTATTGCGAAACTTCCCTAATCTGCCTAATACTAACACTGTATTTCACAATGCTGCTAAAGTCACGGAGCTTTCTGGAAAAACAAAAATTTGGAAGATGCCTTAAAGATCAGATGACCGTGGCGGAAGAAAGGCAAATGCAGATGTGATTGAAACCTAAAGTTTTACAAAAACAGCGTTTAACACGTTTGTCAATTAATATAGAGCGTCAATTTATGAAGTTCCACTCCTTCCCATGGAAAACTGTAGACTTTTGAAACGCTTTAAAATTTTTATTAGTCTGACCCCAAGAGAGGAAGGCCGTTCACACATGCGTTCTATAGACCTACATGCTGCGAGACCAACGTGAGTTCCTGAGGAGTAAAGCTCTCAGTGCACTCGTCCGAAATTGGACATATAATTTAAAAGACATGACGCTGGTTTGGTGTATTGGACGACAATACTCAACGATGAATATATAACGCATTTTGTTGAATTTCTGAGGGCATATATAATTTTATTGGGTCAAATATAATTTTGACAATTCAATTAAATTTTTGACAGTCTCTGAATTGTTTTCTCTTGATTTCATTTTTTGAAGACGTCAAGTAAGTGAGTTTAGAAATGATAACAGTGGCAAAGTCATCGGGGTCAAATAATGAGGCCTACTTCTTTAAAACACCTGAGTTAAGTGTGAGTTAAAATTCCTGAATAGAATTGAAATGAGAAGCGAAAATCCACAGGTTATTTTGCTGTCGATCTTGTGCATTTTATTGTCTTCCATAACAAGGCTTAATGTCTCATGTGAGTGAAGGATGCTTGAAGAATTTGAGAAGCGTTCATTGGACTGCTGAAGAACGGAATTTCAATGCCGCATTTCGATACAACAAACAATTGTACAAGTAAAACCATCGTTCCTTTGAGTACTTGGTCATGCTTTTTATAATCTGGAATAATTCCTTGATGAAACATTTTGCGCCATGTGACCTTCAAGTGTCTTTCTCCATTTTTAGAAACAATCAAAAATGTTCCGCTTCATTATATCGGAAATTTATAAGAGAGGGAGCGGTATTGCATGTGGTTAATTATATCTTTGATTGGCCTGAACGATTGGCCTTTCCACTGTTTCTAATTAATCTTTTAGGCCAAGTGTAGAGTTAAAATTCTATTCCTGCTATATTTTCGACTTACGGTAGAGCGTAAAAGTTTTTCTTGCTGGTGAATTACAATCACGGTAAACACTTTTTATTTTTTCTTACACTGTTTAAAGTTTTTAAGATCTTGCTCCTTCATTTACACAAAGACACGGAATCGAGTCAAAAAATACGTCAGATATACTTTGCTGGTGTTTCAAAAGATAATTGTCGCTTCATTTGCTGGTTCATTGAGCTGAAATTTCTTTACTTCTGTCTACGGTGGGGGCAATGTCGTACTAGTAATTCCAGCCTGACGGATTGGAAAAGTATAGTCTTTCCAAAGTAAAGTATTTTTTCCTAACGTCATGCCCAAAACCGATTCAAAACGCCATTGTTCAGTAATTTTAATCATTGAAAATGATTTTATTGAATTATTCAATTACATTAAATGTTCATGCGTGGTTCTAAACAACCTATCGCCAGTAGTGACTGTCAACTACAGAGAGCATCGAGTACTGACAATAAATCTTGGTCTTGGGGGCCGTCACAGAAATCGGCCAGTTTTCTGTTTGGGGTGAGGAGTCATTGTTTCTACACCGAGATCGCAACTGGCTTGGAGCGATCTCTTCACCTTGTTTTTCCTTTGGTTAGTCTCGAGTACAATCCAACAAACTAAACAGAGATCGTGTTGAAATGACCGCTGCAACCATGACTCACCCTCACGACCAGAAGAACTTTTGTTGCGCTGGCGCCGCCAAGCCCTTGCATGGTTTCATGATTCTGGGTCAAGGTCATGTTTTATTTGAGAAATGAACGGATGAAATTTAGAATCAAGAAAGAAACAATAGTGTGAACTATTACTTTGATGCTGAAGTTCGCCGTCGGATTCTCTCTCATGATTTGTGTCTGAGCTTTGAAACCTTGATTCTTTTTCTCGGTTATATGCTAATTTTCAGAGTAAGCAAAACATTTGCAATGCGTGGTATATCATTAAACATTTCTTCAAATTATTCCTTTCTTTAATTTAGGTAAATAAATATATTTCGATGTATCAAATTACTCTGCATTGAATCGTAATGCACATCAACTCGTGGTTTCAGAGACTTCTTTCCGGAGCGAATTGAGCTTTCCCATGCATGATATAAGTTCATTATAGTTCTTTCCATTTATATTATCTTAAAAATCGGGAAAAATACCCTTATTTAATAGCGTAGAGCGAAATCTAAAATCGTGTTCTAGTGTATAGCGTTCTACCGGTCACTAGGCGCTTTGAATTATGTGGTCATTAAAATTAAGCAACTGTGAAAACGAAATGTTTTCATATCTTATTATACACGTGGAAAGTTATCACACTTTTTCTCTGAATGCCATTGGAATTTATAGCTGTATTAGGCCGGGTCTTCAGGGTAATTTGTGGGTGTGAGGAACTACAGCGTCGGAGGGCGGTGCCCTGCTACCCCAGATATGCCACCTCGGGGTCGCCTCGCTGCAGGGGCTCTTACGAATTATTTCATTCATATTTTAGTTGCTCGCAGCAGTTCAACTAAAAGTGATAAGCTCGTCAAAAACTTTATGTGAAGCCACTTGTAATTCCTAGGCTGTTAGAAGTTAACGTAAAACTTTCAAACGTGCTCACGATTCGTCTATAAATAACCACCGCTGTTTAAGAGCTTCCGTTCGTATATTTCTATACTAGGACGTGCAGAAAAGCCTCGAACACCGCACATTCTGCGGCATTTGGCACGCTTGAGCGAGAAATGAGTGAAGTTGGCGACGTGCAATGAGTGAAATTTTTGCCACTTGCGTGTGGCAGTTTAGGTCGGTATGGATTTATTATTGTAGAAATCTGACTTTACTTTCATCAGTGATTTCATCATCAGGCAATAAAGTTGTGTAAATGTGCAATATTACCAGATTCCTCGTCGCTGATTACATAGTTCCCTTATGAGCAGCTTATTAAGTTTTTCTTCTTAAACATGCGTCTATAACACGTCTTTGATGGTTGTCGGAAGTAATCAATCGTCCATCGAATTTATTTCGAGTTAATCAATTGGGATCCGATTGTATCACCTGCCGATAAAGATCACAAATCACAAGCAACGAGAAAGGATAGCAATTGTAAAGATCTCTGAATAATACGAGCGCTTTATTCCTGAGCCTCGGGTGTACCATAATGTTATGTTTCGCCTGCCTCGACCTCGCCAACCTCGCGTGATCCTTCGGCATAAAGAGCAAAAATCCACGGAGCAGAACCGCCTCGTTGCAATTGTGTAGGTTTATAGCCCCTGCTTGCTGTCCTGCTCTCACAGTTGACCGCGATCATTGAAGAGCCAAAATTCTACTTGCTGCTCCAGTCGGCGCAGGAATTTAGGCCGAGTCGGCGTCTGACGTCACGAGTTATTTGCTGGAAAATTGTCCCTAGTGCTTGTGGTTATATAAATTTAGACCCACATGTCTTGAGCGAAGTATTTTTATAAGAGTACTCAAGTATGCTATTGATTTTCCGAAAGATGTAGGGCATTTTTTCAACGTCCGATTGGAAAATCATGATGAAAATTCATAGTATTGAATATGTGTTCATGTAGGACTTTCATCAAAAAAACTATGACTTTGGACCAATAAATTCTTAATAATAATTTTTTAAAATAAAATAATTATCTCATTGAGAGGATATTCGCTTGGCTGCTCCTAGGTTCTTTGTTCTAGTTGCTGCAGCGTGAGTTTTCTATAAACTTAGCAAACTCTTATAAGTTTTCACACTTTATAATTTTTAAATGGTTCCGCTTTCGTCTGGAACCTTTTCCGCGATCAAAACATAAATAATAAGCTCACATGGAGTTAGAACCGAGTAAATTACGTGTAAACACACGCGCCATTAGGTTTCAAAGTCTAACTGAAAACTTGAGCGCATTCATTAATGATTTCCTCAATACTTTCTCGTAAATCTGTATCACTAAACGATTCGGGATTTAAATGCAAATGTTTGTTCATATTTAGAATTTCTATTCATATTGCGTTTATAAAATCGTCTGCTAAAGCAAAAACGATTATAAAAATTATCTTAGGTTGCTTAGATTATGCGGATAAATTTACAGTAGTGTAGTGGTATATAATAATGTAAAATATTTTTTGAAGTTACCGCTTTCAGTTCAGTTTCGAGCCCATTTTATCAGTGCACATATTCATTTCTCAGTGGCCCTATATTTTTCTAATGTTATTTCTTGCCGATGTTATAAGTTGTTCATCTTTCTATTCAGTTTCAACTGTGTGACTATGTCAATTGTAGGACAATGAGTTGAAACTATAATTCCTTATCGGAAAACTCTAATATTTCAATCCAAAGGCGCTGAAAATTTTTTTAAAAGGCGTACTATTCTGTCGCGTAGATGATTCCAATAAAAGTTAATTAGGTTCAATCGGATTGTGAAATATATGTATGCAAACTTTGGATAACTGATTCAAGTGTGTATTGATTTAAGGTCACATGAGTATCTGATCTTTACGTGTCAGTAACCCAAGCCTCGCTTGTAATAGGAGACTGTAAAGATCTCGCATTAAGAGATACATATTACTGGGGAATAGACTTGGGGATCGGTAAAGCTGCCCACACAAGACCATTGCTATAATAATCTCTGCGTACAATAAGCAATATATGTACTCTTAGTACTGTAGTGAGTTACTGGAAGAAAACGCTTAAGTATCGTCCGTGATTATCGTTGAATTCATGCTGGTCAAGCAAGAAAGCGGTCACTCACTAACGTCGTGCTTCGATATAAGTTTTATCGGTCTTCTTACCCTTCAGCAAAATTATACCTTACCTTGAAAACGAGCTACATGCGTCGCGCTGTTCCAGAGTCGTTTACTTCAGGGTATGAGATCGTCAGACAGAGGAGACAAAAGGTTGTGAGAGAGGTCAAGTCTTTGAGTGCTCTACGCGCTCCCATACCTTGCAAGCTTCCCCTTTGGTCAATATTTTCGTTATGGCGGGTTTCCTGTTACGCTTTCAAGAAGAAATGGGTGATAGGGATTTTTTGCGCATTAAAGCTGGGCGATGCAGCATGTTCATAGGAAATTTGCTGTAATTGTTTCACAATTCAGTAATTAAACAGAGATTTTGTGTAGGACTCGGGTTATGGTTACAAATGAGTACATTTTACTTCTACAATAATGCACTCACCGGATTATCCCGGGCTATCTATGTGCAATCGTCAGGCTGGATCAATTATAGATCAATGTTCCCACACCAATTATATTTCATCATGATGAGGCCAACCATACTAATTTACTCAGCTACTCGCATGCGGAATTCTTCTGGCCAAAATGATTTTCAGACACTTTTCTGGCTCTCCTTTCTAGCGTAAGGAGAGCAAGGTGTCGTTCAGCAGATTTAAACCCTCGACAGGAAAATCGAAAGAAATTGAGAAATTAGAAAGGTAAGATACGCAGAATTAGAGAAGTAAGAGGCAGAGAGAACTTCTTACCCTGAATTTGCTATTTCAACATAGGGATAGTGACAGATAGAAAAATTCAATTCTTTTTATAAATCAACACGCAAGAGAGTAAGGGCATTGTTCTGAATTAGCGCTTAACATAATATTACTAAATAATCAATATGAGGTCCCAGAAACGATTCGTCAACACAAATATGTGCACAGCATAATAAGGAAATTGAAAATATAATACTAGCTCACCACATGCCTATGCTTACCACATTAAGAGGGCTCACCACATTATCTTTAAAACACTTGGCACACTCTATGAGGAAAGAGCAGCCCTCCGCCAAAAATATACTGAATTCCGAGCTCGATCTCCACACATAATAATTGAGCACTTTTTCCATGTGCGATCTCGTAAATAACACTTTCTATCTTGGTGACTTGGTATTTTTACGCTTGAAATATTACTGTGAACTCAAGTAAAACAATGCCATTAATTTCACACTGTCTCCACTTTCGAAAAATTTTATGGTTTTCGATTAGCTCGCCCTGCTGTTGTCTCGGTCCCCTTTTCGGTCAAGGTTCTAAATTACGCATTTCAAACTGAGCATAATTTTTCCTAATCTTTACCTTCATTAATGCAGGAAAGGCGATGATTACTATTTTTAATGATTTCACTGGGTATTTTTGAGCTAAATATCACCTTTGAATTTTTACCGAATAATTTATCTTCTAGTTCGTGCGCTGGAGGCTTCTTGCACCGTCTTCTTGCCCACCAACCTCTCGTCTGGCCAAGTTTTGTTTTTATACATGGCGTTGATTAGCGTGACAAAGTGGTGCCCGACACTTTCCAGCTTCACTAAACAAAATACTCCCTCTGTTGTTAAGCCCCACCTTGTATACCAAAGCAGCCCCAAGTTCTAGACCCTTCTCGGAAGACCGACGTGTATTCCCGCTCTTTGACTAACCCTCGAGAAGCTCTTAACATAACTTTGCGTGAACATGTAGATTTTGTGAGCATATCTATTACCCTTATCTCCTAGTGTCGTATGCCTCTTAATTTAGAAATGAATTTAGATCACTCATGTTTCAATATCCAATTAGGCCCACAAAGTCTGTTGCATCCCCACACTTCCCCTTCAGCTCCCCCAACACACGCCTCCCTACGACATGAGGGAACTCTCATTTCTGCTCCCCTCGCGCAGCGTAGTGTTACGCCGTACTTCCCGAGCTTTATGCAATGATTTCGCTACATACGCTAAAGATTGTGTTTTCATTTAAAATTATTTCAAAGTTTGTTGTTACTGCTAATGCATCATCGTCTATTAACTAATTCTTCTTGTGGAAGTACTCGTTCATTGCGTATTTTTTTTCGAGGGAGTCAGAAACCGCGAAAACAATGCTGCACTCGTTCCTATGACTGGTTGAGCACAGAGGTGCTTCAGCCAATGGTGACGACACAGTTTTTTCCCACTATCATCGTTATGCTCCAACGATTAAAAAACCTACGATTCTTCAAGTTGCAAAAGCGTGTTTTTAGTTACATACTTTTTACTGTTTCATCTATTATAATATTAGTAATATTATCATAAGAATTATAACAGTGGAATAAAGCTATTGTATCTGCGTGAGGTCCTCCGCATTTCTCGGCGGTTTTGCTATAGCTACCCACCGCAAAATCAGCACCACTTTTTTTAGGAGTCCGTTGTGGATTTAGGCTGGCTAAGTTAGGAAGGCCTTACCTTTCATTCTTGCCTTCTCGTTTTCTTACGTATGAGACGGCGTCGTTTTGTGCGGACGAACCTCTTGTCCGACTATTTTCGTCTTTTTTATTTTAATCACATTTCACATTTTCGCTTTTTAAGTTGAATGCACTTTTTTGGCAGAGAGTGGCGAGCCAAGGCAACCAAGTCAATAAAATATCGCGCCTTCTTGAAGCCACTTGAACTCAAATTTTCATCTGTTGCCAGTGACAGTCAATTTACTCGGTAGAAACGGAAGTAAAACCTTGAATCTATAAATAAATTAACAAGGCAATGACGACTCTCGGGGAGAAAAGGCACATGCAGTCCCATACCTAAGAATGAGGGCGATTTAATAATCAAATATATGCAAAGATGCAAGTATCAGTACTTCCTCCCTTGGAATGGTAATTTACTATTACCTGACACAAGGACATTGGATATTTATCTAACATAAAAATTACAATATTAAAAAAGACTAGTAATATCCAGAATAAACGTTTGGAATTTATACTACCCTATAAGATTACGTTATTTCTTAATCTTTAGTTCAAAGCGACAGTCTCCGCATAATAGGATTGATATCGGTCGATTTCTTAAAATCAGAGCTCCAAGAAATTCAGTCGAATAACAGATTTTTCTTGACGGTAGTTGCTGCTTCGCTATATTGCATTATGTTTTGTGAAATCCGCATCTTTAAAGAACGAGGACAAACTTTTAACAATTTGTCTCCATTTTTGCTAGTCTGTAAAATAGCTTACAAAGATTTTCAAGAATTAATTAAGACGCAGAAGTTCTAGAATTCACAAATTGTTCAGAATTTCCCTACACGGACGGGATGAAAATTTTACCGCTTGTCAGTGGCTGCGCTTCTATCGCCTTAAAAAGACAAACAGTAAATTTTGTTCTTGAAACGCTGAATATTTTGGTAGTTGAGTAGAGAAAATTGATCATAAAATGTGATTGGAATAATTTTTATTTTTTCATTCTCTCTATTGATAAGCTATATTTCATACTTAAAATTTATAAATTTCACTTTGAGGTTTCAATATTCAAGTATTCCAACCAACATTAAATACTAAATTCACTGAATGACACAACTGTAGCATAAAGACTTTGCTCTCATTTGTAAACTCAAATTCCAAGTTCCTTTTATTCTTGTTGCATTAACCGGGCCAACCTCCTTTAATTTGCAGTTTAGTGACACGTTAGGGATTTCTTCCATCATTAGCAAAACGCAGGGTTTGCTTCATCGGAGCATCACCCTCGCAGAAATCCGGTTGGTGCTCATTATAGCTGTTGTCGAAGCTTTATTTTCAGCGTAGGGTGCTAACCCGAATTGCAGCTTTTCCTCAAAGCGAATATTCTCAAATTTGGCGTTTCAAAAGAAATTTAACAATGGAAATCATTAAGTATTTCGCAACCCTACTAGCTCAATATATTCTACGGTTAGGGGATACAAACTCAATTTTACGGGATTGCGAGAGGCAATACAATGGTTATGACATTTACCAATTCTATTTAAAGAAAGGCAGATTTAAAAGTTTTCGCCAGAAAAATTCTGTTCCCGCATTCTTGATAAACCTTTACTTTGAAGCTCTACTGCAACCGATCTGATGTTTTGCTTCAAAGTAACGGCTCCTGCGACGTGAGAAGGATTTTGAACATGTGAAAACTTTCCTGGCATCTTTACTGGCATCGTTCGTAACAAACTGTACATGTTTTTCAATCCGTTAGCGCAGCGTTGTCTATCTATATACTCTATAGGAATTAGATCTCCCCGGGGAAGATATGAGGTTCCAACCGAAAGTTTAGGTATGCCTTCCTTCTGATGAAATAAAATAGGTTTCTATTACTTTCTTCTTCAACTTTTACCATGTTTCATACACTTCTTTCTTGACTTGCTGTTGCCATGCACAGGGTGCGGGGACACACCTTGTGCAGGTATAGATACTTCGTTCTTAATTCCATACTTAATGGCCCCTCTTTTTCATTCTCTTCAGATCGTTTTTTTTTGTGGCTTCTGAATCTTGAACTTACTAGTGTATAAATAATAATCCAGTAACTGACATTGATATTGGCGATGTTACTCTTGATGGTGATGCTGTAGTTGCCCTGCTGCTGTTGCAGCTGCTGCTGCAGTTGCCCTGTTGCTGCTGCTGCTGCTGCTGTAGTTGCGCTGTTGCTGTTGCTGCTGCTGCTGCTGCTGTAGTTGCCCTGTTGCTGCTGTTGTAGTTGCGCTGTTACTGTTGCTGCTGCCGCTGCTGCTGCTGCTGCTGCCGCAGCTGCTGCTGCTGCTGCTGCACCTGCCTCCAACCTTGACTGCAGCTCCTCAGAGCGCGCGCTGAATCCCCGCACGTTGAGTCACTTCTGAAGCTTCAGCGCCTCGACCCTCTCGCCTTCAGCACATTTTGGATCCTGTAGTTTGACTCAATAAAAAATAAGACTGGTTTTCACATTTGAAATATCTTTATTTCTTCATTTGAGTTTTATTCTTCGTTAGCTTGTCATCAGATAAATAAGTGTAGAATTCTTCAATCGAACCAGGTCGCTTTGTTTTAGTATATCGTTTAAAAATAATTTAGGACAGTTTTGGGTTTTTACTGTCTTCTAAACTTGCTATTTACAGACTTTGGGTTGACGTTTCCATTGTGTTAATTTTTTTCGGTTCAAAGCAAAATAATGAAGTGATGACAAGCGCTCTTTTGTGTTCATTAGAGGTGCAAAACTATTGGGTCTATATTCGTCACACACAGAAAGTTTCGAAAACAGAATCTCAATTAGAATATTTACTCGCACCATTTGAGTGTCAACATAAATACATGAACGAGAACGAGTGCGAAAACGCTGCTGATATATCCATGTATCATTCTATTCCATGATCAAACATGAGAAATAAAATTCAAGAGTAGGACGCATGCAAGGGAGTTCAAAATTCTACCAACATGCCCAAAATGCATGCTACTGCGATCATGGAAAGTCAGAAATAATTCAGCAAACTCTGCATGTAGACATGAGCACTTGTGGCCAAAGTTGCAAATAATACAGCCTGCTATTCCGGAGGCGAAAAACAATTATTCAGTATTCAACCGTTGTCCATTCCGCACCTAGAAAATTGAATGACTTCAAGCATTGTTTAGGAGCCGATCAGCCGCTCAGTGTCCTCTCCCAGTGCTCGCGTCTAGCGTAACCCGGAAGAGCGTCGATGTCGCAACCGCGGACGTACACGGATCTGTGTGACCTGAACTGTGTTCCTCCGACGCTGCCTCAACGCAACTACACCGGCAATTGTTTCCTAGCAATTCTTAGCCTCAAGCTTCCTTAAGCTGCGGTTGTTTACTGGTCATGGTTCTGCGGTTCTCAAGCGTACGTCCTCTGAAATCTGGCTTCAAATTATTCAGCACCAGCGACTGGAATTGCATATTTTATTAAAGCTGTGATGGAGTTCAAGTTTTACTTCTGCCTCAGTGGATACCACGAATATTCTCAGTTCTGCTCCGTTTTGTCGTTTTTTGATGTTGTGATTATACGACGTGTTTCCTAAAATTCAACTTGTACAAGACTAGACGAAAGGTAGATAGACGCTTCCCGAAGACGAACTTTACAAGAAACCTATCTTTAATGATATCGAACTGAGTGTAAAATCAGCATTCTCACTCGCTCCGGATGCAGTTCACCGACGCAACGTTTGTGCTGAAAAAGCTCGTTACGGATCTCTGCATGTTTTCAGAGGCACTCCAGAAATTTGAACTTTGAGAGGCAACAATGGGCAAGCCATTGTATTATACACATACTTTTGGTTTAACCTATGTACAAAAATCTAACAAATAAGGTGAAAGGGACGGAATAAACTCAAATAAAAGTCATAACCATTTAGTTTACACGAGAAAACAAGGACGAGCGATTAATTAGAGACCTGTAATCCAATCTAAGTTGTACGCTGGATTCGCTCGTGTTCCCCACATTAAGATTATCTCCTGTTGGTTCGGCCAGCGGGTCACCAATATGCAAATGCACCAATGATTGAAGAGGCCTATTGTAGCTTAGCATTTCGTGGCTCAAATGGAACCAACATGGTTATAAACTGAAAGTAGAAGCTCGGAAATAAAATATTGAATTCATTCGTAGAAAACGAAGCATTAAACCTAGTTACTCATACAATTCGGTTCTTTCAATTTCCTAACATGAAATTTGTAGGAGACATGAGGTTGTTATTAATCTGCTAGGACAAAGAAAAAATGGTCGAAATTACGAGCACATAAATGGGCTTGATGATGTATGGAAAACTTGTAAATTCCGTATTAGTTAATCGAATTTGCTTTGATGAGAACAAGTGCAATAATTATGGTGTGATGAGGTTAATGAATTTAAGGTAATAATTCAAGTGTAAGCGAAGTTACATGTGAGTAGTGCTTGCTGTGTTTGTGCAAAAGTTGAAGGGCTTAAGAACGAGGCTTTTATGAGACACGGTATGACAAAATTGCGAAACAAAACCCACCAGTAAAGAGAATTTATGAATAAATAAAGATAGCATGAGTACTGAAGACAATATAAGTGAAGTAAGTCAGTTTGAGAATGGTAAGTAAGAGCAACTACGGTAAGGATGACTGCAAGTGAGGCAAGTACGAGTAGAAGGGTAAAAACGGATTCAAGTAAGTTGAGTACGAGTAAGATAACGATGAGGTAATCGCAGGTAACAGCTAAGGTAGCCTTGCAGCGCACGTAGCACCTCGAAGGTCAAGTTGGCGATTTGGACTCGTGAATGCGGCGGACGCTGGCGATAGAAGTAAATTATGACGTCAATTTGTTCACTGGCGTTACTGTGCTCGTTTTCACCCCATGAGTGTGGTCGCTGGTGTGATTTGTCAACTTATTCGTTGTCATTGAATGGAATTTCAATTGGCTGGCAGTTTCTAGATTGGAGAGCATTTTATAAATGTTCACCTCCCATAGCAGGATACTTAAATAGCATTATAATGGTCACTGATCACTGATTTTCATTTCTCAGTTAACTTCCTTGAGAAGGAAATGTCAAAGTCACGCAGACCTTCTTCTCGAGGACGCGGCCATTCAACCTGATGACTTGTAGAGCTTGGAGAAGAGTACGCTTATATTCATTTCATAAGTATCTGATGACTTGTATGGCTTGGAGAAGAGTACGCTTATATTCATTTCATAAGTTTCTGATGACTTGGATAGCTTGGAGAAGAGTACGCTTATATTCATTTCATAAGTTGTTGACTGTTTGCTTCTCTCGTATTACATAGCGTTTGTTTTCGTTCGTACCTATTTAGGAAGTGTTATTTTGCGGAAGCATTCTTGTTTAACTGTTGAGACGTTCATTAATTTATATAAGGCAATATGTGTTCGAATGATTTTTATTCTTCGTGATTCTCGTTTTCATACTCCGTTGAGTTTTTAAGTTTTAGTTTTTCGTCAAAATTCATTCAAGCCATGTTTAGACAAGAAAAGTGCTTCTCTTGTGAAGGCTATGGTGCTATTTTCTATCAATATGTAGCTAACCGCTGAGTTTTGATGTTCACGTTAATAGGAGTAGATGTTGAAATGGCGCGCTTGTGGTCCCCTACGGGGAGGCAACTTCTGTGTCTATGGGAATTTGTGCTGCTGAAAATGTGAAGTCCAGTGCAAATGGTTATGTAGGCGTTCCATTTGTTGGAATGTAATAGTTTTTTTTTGTTACGGACCACCTTTTTCGGTTCGTTGCTGTTGTGGGTTTCAGCACCTTCTATGTTATTCTTCAACTTTTATCTTGTTTCAAAAATTTGTTTTTCACCTTTATGTTTCTATGCCCTTTGGGCATAGATTCTACATTCCTTCAACCAATACTAAATGGTGCCTTAATCCTTCCTCTCTTTGGATCGCCTCTGTTCCCGTAAGGGAGGTTTAAACTCGTAACTGAAATCTGACCTCAGCAATCAGCATGCTTGTGGTACCAGACATTTTATCAATCACCAACATTGGAAACAATACTCCAGTGTAAATTTATTATAAATTTTGAACGAAAACAAAATTTGATCATATTGAATTGCACACATACGTGAGTTGCTCGTACAGCAACGTGTCGTAAGAGCTTTATATTATGAGTATCGCGTGTCTGACCTAAGTCTTTGAAATAAATGTTTTCAGTATTATCAATATGCCTCCTTATCGTCTGATATGTCAAATTAGTAATCTTCGAGTTCATTCCTTTCGATAGCGTAGAAGCTACTGCGACTGGCGGCAGACACTCGAGGTTCTCGTTTCTTTTGCAGTGCGTCTACATGACCTCTGATTGACTTCTGAACTAGACCATGACCTTTATGGATGTACCTGCATAGGTGCTCGTACGTCCTAAAATCATTTCGTGAGTGAATGTTCCTAAGAAATGACACAAGTATACGACAACAAATGTTATAGAGTCGCTTTTGTTTCGCACATGATATTGTCGATATCAAGATGGTATCGTAAAGCAGCCTAGTGTAGTTAACATAATTATATTTGTAAGAAATTAATTCGGTATACCTTTCATTCGTGCTTGGTGTATTGGGTATTATACTTGTAAATGTGAAGTACCTGGTATCATTAGGTTTGAGACAAATGACATCTTTTTCGATTCAGTTTAATTTTCCTATATTTCAGAAGTGTTTAAAACTTTCCAAGTGTTACACCAAGCTCGATTTTCAGTTCTTTAAAGCAGTTCTCACGATACTGAAAACTTGCTATTAGTCAGTCAGTTCTGTCAAATAGTATATCCACTAAGAGGTTTGATAGGTGTTTTTATCTCCATTTTTTATTCATACGAGAACTCTATTAGCAGCTTGTTGGCTTTATAAACTATTATTTGGTTGTGGAATTATTTTTCATGAGTTTTCACTAATCCATTCACAGCAGATGCAGGATAAAAGTGTTTGTTAAGACAGGTAAATACAGACGATGAAAATATAAGATTAATTGAAAAGTTTTCAACTATTATTCCGATGTCTTATGCCCACTATTACAAAACTTGTAGTGAAAGTCTTTGTGCTCGGTAATTCGAAAGCTTTGTAAGAAATGATTAATTTTGTTCAATGCGCTCTGAAACGGAAGTGAACTCAAAGAAAAGCGTCACTTAATTTTTCTGTTCATTCAATTTTAGGGAAAACTTTTCTGCTTAGGAAATGAGGGAATTGAACAACTCAAAAATTTCCAAATGCTATTTTCGAATTTGTCGCATGCAGTGCCACTTCCAATGTGGGCATTGAGTTTTTTGCATAGAATGAACGCATTGATCAAATTAAACCAAAAATGTAGTTGGTCGCTGAATCGATTGAAATTATAAAATTCTTGAACATTTTTTTATCAGAACGCCTTTCTATTTTCTAGGGCTGCGGTAGAGAACAGAAAGAAATTGCATAATAATTGAAAAATATTCAAAATATTGCTGATAGCTAAATCACTAAAATTCATAACAATTTGCACTTAATTTTCATCAGAACTTCTCTTCATTTTTTGGTACTGCATTAGGGGTTTGAACAGTGATTATTTAGGTAATAAAATAGCTTTTTTGTCGTTTCTGAGTGGCATGCATCCGGCCTGGCTGCCAATTTGTTCCTCGTACTGATAAAAGTGTAAATTCAGCAGTGTACAGGTGTGCCATTGAAATGCTCCGCGGCGTATCATTCGCTTCTGTAACTTGGCTGCAGTTCTCATTTTTTTTTAAGTGGAGGTAGCAACACATTATTTCTGCGACTGAGCTCGTGAGGAGCGAATTCTGAGAACATGCTGGCGTATTTCACGTTGTGTAGTTCACGTTCATGCTGGCGTTTCCCATATGCATAACCTAATATTTAAATACGGCGCTAAATTACTCACGGTTCCTCCCTAAGGGATACCTCTAGGTTACCTCAACTATGAATACGCCTTCGGAGCTTCAGTCTTTCGTGCTTACTTAGCTTTATACAGTTTTGAATCTTTCTTCAGTATCTTTTCCTTGTCTTTTCATACTTTTTCTTCTGAACTCACGGTTTCTACGCTCCAGGGTTCCCGAGTGGGAACACACCTAGTGCACAGATTCCCTTATTTCTACAGTCCATATTGAATGATCCCCTCTCTTCGCTCTTTATAGATTGCCTTTGTAGTAGGTTGGGAGTCTCAAAGTATTTGATACAAAAATAATTATTTCCAGTATACTATAAACTGAGAGAGCTGAGAGCCTCAGTGATGCCGAGTTCTACTGAACTTCACCAGGTTCACCGCTCGAAAAGTGCGTAATTCCGAACTTGAGCTGTCACAATCGTTCGAGACAAGTGTGATAAACAACGAAGAGTGCAGCATTTTACATGTTTGGAAGCTTAAAGGCGGTTGAGGGTGGAGCCCAAGTGCTGCGCAGCTGGTATACAGCTGCAGCAGTGAGAACAGCTGCACCTGTGCTCACAGCTGCGCACGCAAGGTGGGGGTGGGGACCGTGCGTCACAGCCGCCTGGCGGATTATCCTGTCCCTGCAACGCAGACCCGCGCGGCACGTGTTTTGGTCCGTGTTTTGCTGGTTGTGGCTAGTCGTTAACACGTGGACCGCCGTGGGTTAAAGTTAAACTAAAGCTCAATATTCAACTCAAATTTAGTCAATTGTGGTAATCGATTTTGAAAATAGCAAACATTGACTGAATTTTATCTTTATTTACCTATGATTAAGCATTTATGAAAATTGAGTTTGTGACTATTGGTCGGTCAGCAGCATTTTTAAAATTCCCTCGGTATACAGCGCCGGCTCACGTGCGGTCAGTGTGGTAAATATTTTTCTGCGTTGCTTTTTAATCTAAATTACTACCAGTTTTTGTTCCTGTTACCCAGAAAGTCGAGCACGTATAGACCGCACTTTAATTACTAACAAGCAACATCTAACTTGAAGGGTGTTCGGTTCTGCTTGGTAGAGATGAAGCCTTTGAGCTAATGCTAAGGCTGCAAGTCTTATGCTCTTCTTTTGACCCGAGCACAGCCTGAGTAACGCCTAACGAGGGCGTTACACAGCCTCGAATAAGACAGCTAACGCAGCTAAATATAACGGGTACCCTCCTGACGCAACCGGAAAATGTTCGAATGTAATCTATTAACTAAATAGAATTATTTGCAGTACGATGGAACGAGATAATGTAGCTTCATAATGATGCATCAGCGCTAGATGAGTAAAACGGCAACATCCGTTAGACTAAATCTTGTTAATTTATCTTGTCTGATGCATTCAGGAGTGTTCGAACCGGTGGGTCATTGAATGCTTGACTTCTTCCATCTAGAAAAGTTGACCTTTTTTCAGAAAATTATGGAAAGTTTTCTTAAAGTATTTTTAGCCTTTAGCTCTGAATTATGAGCTGGTCGTATGAGTGTAATTGCCTCTACAAGATATGTCAATGGTGTTTAGTGCTTAAATAAAAGTTCAGATAAAATTCTTCCATGAGCGACACATCGCATTCGGTGCGCAAGTCAATTACGACGATGAGCAATCATAGGAAACCTATATTTAAAAACAGGCAGTTCGGCTTAATTGTATGTCTTAAGGATGAGAAGCGTACCGTGAGTATAGTGATCGTTACTGCTAAGTGGCTCTGAGCAAGTCCATCATGGTGACACGATCAATAGTCCAGTGTATCGTCACGGATGATTAACGGCGTCAATGAACGTGCAGACTTAAGGAATGCACTCTTGAATTTTACTCGAATTTAGACAACAGAGTTCCGCACATAAGTTTGGGATGCACGTACTTAATAATTATTTATTCTTGTTACGTGTTTCGCAGTTGTCCGAAAAATTAATTGCAGTTCACTGATGCCGTGCTTTCTTTGGTCTTATTTTTGCGGAAAGTGTACATGCTTAAACTTATTTGAAAACATTTTTTTCAGCTTTTGACCTAGGGTTACGAGATTTTTTTAAAGAGATTTTAAATTGTTTTTATCCAATATTGCCCTCACAAAATTAAAAGGTGAAACTTCTTATTAAAATTATATGAATTCCTACACATTTCAGCGCAAATTTATTCCCGCGGGAGTGGTTTTCATGCACAGCATGCCGGGGGAAATTTTCGGAAGCATTTGTTTTGGTTTCAGACTCTGGCATCTTACAAAATACCGGCTGAAATCCTGCCTTGGTGCGTTTGTGTTATGCAGCTCTAGACCGAATGAGGAGAACCTTGACCTCTTTGAGGTAGCGTTTAATTTACTCTTCCCTGGGAAGTTGAAAATCAGACACCGCTAGTTAAAAGAACGTGACCTGAAAAATTCTATTATTTTTCTAATTTTGGGATACTAACAAATCGAAAAATTTTCTCATTCAACAAACAAGCCCTTGCAGCATGCTAAAGTTCAGCTTCCTGTTCCTTCCTGTTAACTACTGGCTAATTCATAGCAGTTTTATGACTTTCAATTACCAATTTTAGCCAACAAGTCTGCTAAATCAATGCGCTATAAGGCTTTCGTCGTGTGAAGTGTTCTGGTGTATTGTTCCATTTTCTCCTCATATTGAAAACTCGAGTTCATCTCTACTCAGGTAGAGTTGTGAATAGGTTGAGAATATGGGGGTTTGCTAAAATAATAAAGAGTGAATAATTTTTCATGGTAACCCACTCATTTTTCAATGTTGATATGGCCGGCTGCGAACATAATCGTTTGGAACTTTGTCTGTCGAAATATTGTTCTGCTCGTAAAAGTGTGCAGAAACATTGAAATGTTCTGCAATTCGTTAAAGTAATGTATGATTTTAGTCTTTACTCCTGATTTAACTTTTATCCCAGATTCTTGTTTCCTAACCTTGCAATTTTTTTTTCTCGTGACCTTAACGATAATTTTTTGTGAAAACAATTTACTTCTATTATATGGCTACGCTATTAGAAACATTATCAAGCGCATGATTTTTTAAGCCCCGTACATGAAAAATCCTTCAATAAATATTTTAAAACCACGATAAATTAATGCGCCCATGAACCGCAGTTGCGTTGTAGGGAAAATTCCCATTCTGCTGCGCTTATTTGTATACGGCCGCCGTCCACCACAGTTTACTAATTACTGCAGACGTGTTCGTTTGTTTGCTGACGATATCCACTTCTACGCTATAAATTCTTTGTGTTGAGCTAGAATAATTTATGGATGATAATGAACTTTCACTGAAACAACTATATTTTACCCTTCATAGCAATACCAGTACAGTATTTCTCAGGAAAATATCCTTCTTCACAGAAAAAAACATCAATTCTCTTACCAACTGTGTAAATTTGTTAAAAATGATGTTGTGATAGGCAGTACCATCACTGGATACTGAGCGCAATGTTTCATGTCAAATCTTCGACCACTAACACATCATCGCAAGATCGTTGGGAAGATCGTGTACAACTGTGAGAAATCAGGATCATAAATTCATAAATATTGATGGCTTCCACAGACGAGGAAGAAAATGTCGAATATTGTACTTCCTTACCGAATGTGAAGTACAGGATAAAATCTATCATCTCGACAACTGCCGTAAGAATGTGTGAGTCATATTTTTCAAGTGCAATACCATGCAAGGCCAAGCTTGAAAAGAACTTTTTAAAAGTGAGCTCGATTTCGAGCACAATCTGTGGAATGTTGACTATCGTGTTCTGGTAATCAGGTTAGACTTTGTGCAGCATCTGACGTTTCTAGTCGTGCTGAATGACGAATATTATTATAACAAGAACTTCTAATCAGGAGTAAAAAAGTAGTAATTTTTTAAACGTTTCGCGGACTCTATATAACGCATCTGTATATGCTCGTACTTCCTTCCTAAAATGCATGATGGAAGACTAAAAAATTGCATTTATCAATCCTATTTTATTTAGTTTTGCTGATGGCTTCGTAAGTTGACTTCCGTATGGTGTATAGATATAACGGATGAAGATACCGAAAGGGCTTACGAAGTATAAGCCGCACCAAGGTTTTCTGTTAAAGCGCTTCCTGGTTTTGGTGACTTTCCTCGTATTTGTTAATATGATGCGGGCTGTGAGATAACCATCCAGTTTTGAGGACGCTACGCCACCTGATACTCGCAAGCGCAGCTAGAAATATACAAGTGCATCCACTTAGGGACGATAGATGCACTTGCTAATTAATATGAGTCAGCTTACGAGGTCAAATGTGATCCATGACCTGCTTTCTATCACACATGCGTTGGCCTCGAACGCTAACTCCTTTATTTCTAGCGTTGCTCCATGCAACTCCAGAAATATTATTTTTTGCCGATGCTAGTGAAATATCCTAAGCACGACTCAAATTGAGCAACTCCTGTAACTGCAAAAAGTAATTTTGTCTCGAAATTCACATAGTGTAACTTTAATGATTTCGAAACAAGTTCTGTAATAATTCACCTTGTCTAACCTCGATTATTCTGTAATGTTTTTGCACAAAATTCGCGTTGTATAGTTTCATTCATTGCACAACTGATTTCGTCACGAAATTCATGTTGTTTAATTATAATAGATTATAACAAATTTTGTAACGAAATATCGCTATGTAGAAGATGGCTGTACCTGCGTGTTGGATGTGTCAGATGACTGGAGCAGCGACGCACCCTGCAGGATCGGCCGACTGGTGCGGCGCACCTTCACTGCGCCTCACATCCTCCCCCAGAGGATGTAGACGATTTTCGGTGCAAGGGAGCGTGAAAAATTGTCGTGAGTGCGTCGCCGGTGTGCGGGCTGAGCTACTGACTTGCTCATTCCTATTTTCCTTTTAGTTCTGGAATAATTTGCACATAATAATTAGGTTATGGAGAATAATCCTAGATTTGGAGATTAGCTCATAATTTTAGTAGAGGAAGATTTTTGTTTGTTGTAGCGTAATATAAGAAAATTTACCAATTTTACGTCACATTCGTAAATCCACTTGTTGTTTTCTGCTTCTTAAAAATGAAATTATTGGAAATAGTTTTAATGAGAAATAGTCGCTTACTCAATAAGAGATGTGCGTTAACATGAATGAAATACTGCACATTTTGATTGTCTTCTTAGCTTTAGATAACGATGACAGGATTTAAAGGAGATAGTAAACTTTGATTGCAAGTGTGATAGGAGCCGTAACTAGTTCTAGAAACTTCACGTCTCAAATGAAGTGCTTGTTTTTCTAAAATCGGTGTTTTTAATGTTTTATCAGTATTATGTAACCACAACGACTGGTACAGACAGTCGCTCAAAAAAATCTGTACGTTATGGATTTCTGTAAAGTGAAACTCTGTTTCAATATTCCCCTCCATTTTCACTTTCATCCTCCATTGGGAGAAATAAAATTCACCCTCGCCCTTGCTACTACAAAGAGTACCCCACACCATCACACTCTCTGGTTGCTTCGTAGTGCCAACCGTCAATCCCGAGCCAGATCTGGACCCATGAGGTGAACGATCTTGGAGCTACTCGTGGACTATCTGATCGAGCACGAGGAATGCACGAAGTGAGGTTACACCTAATGATAGAATCAAAGTGAAACTTCGCAACGGAGAATAACTGATTTCTTCTTCACATTCCCAACAGTCCTACTTAGAAACATTACTGATGAACTCAATTGTTTACTTTACCTCAAAAATAATTTGTGTCAAGCTATTTCCCTCACAAATTAAATAATTTACGCTAGGTGACTCTAATCTAACTTAGAGTTCTTTCCAACACGTCGAAACGCTATTTTACCGCATGTTTGTCTACGTAATCGTCAACTATTATAGGTGCGGAAAAAATCAACTTACTCGGTGTTAGGTGAACACACAGATCACGGTGCTCTAGATCGCCAGCGACAAAAAATGGTAATTATCTAACCGATGTCGCTTTTATGCTCCCCTCGTGTGTCTCCCCTCCGATGCCTCCTCATTGCCCTCTTTGCTCGCCGCTGCCACACCCTCGCATTACCTGATTAATGGCCACCTGAGCCTCGCCCGCCTACCGCAACCGCTGATCCCACGCGTGTGTCCACAAGTGTGTCCTCGCGTATGTTCGAGTATGTCCACGCGAATTTTCACCTGTACGCCCATAAATGTTCATGCTTATACGTCCACGCCAAAGCTTATGCCAATGAACATGCTTGTAACCACTCGTGCGTCCATGATGGTCCATGCTTAAATATCTACGCAAATGTCCAAGCAAATGTCCGCTCATACTGTCCGCATCCAAGCTTTTATATCCTCACGAATGCCTACCCAAATTTCCACGAGAATGTCCATGAGAATACCCAAGCAAATATCCATGCTTGTATGTCCACGCGTGTGTATCCACGCGAACGTTTCGTATGCCAGTCTCCCTTGGGTCGGTCAAGCGCACGTCCCGATTGAAAATTATCGCCCTTTTCAGGTAGTAAATTAGTCGTAAAAGGTCAAAAACGGCACAAAACTGCAAAAAATCACGACTTCAAACCGACTCCTACCTATACTTGGCCTATTAGGGCTTGAAAAGGGCCCTTGATTCAAATGGCCTTTTATAGGTCAAGTCAATGGCTGTTTTCGGGCTCATTCGGGACGTTTAAAGTCGTTTTCAAGCCTTTTTCGACAACCTCTAGCCTCGTTCAAGTAGTAGAGAAGCCCAAAATGGTCGTTGCCTTAGCCGTTTCGATGCCCAGAAATAGCCGTTTAACAGGGCTTAAAATAAGTGACATTTGCACTGAAAAGGGCTAATTTGCTGCTTGAAAACGACTATCTCTTGGCTTATAACTGTCTGAAAACGCTCTGTAAAAGGCTCAGAATTTCAGTAGGGACGTGTGTCGTGCTTCCGTTTCGTCTGCCGCTCTCACACTCCAGTACGCGTCTGTCTAATGCTCAGTTCCTGTTGTTTTGCTCTATTTCATATCGTGATCTTGTCATGCGCTGCTCCACTCACCAGTGTATCACACACACACTCACACTACGTACCTGCTGTACGCAGGTACGCAGGAGTTACTTCCGTACACGTTCTTGCTGCGTTGGCTCATAATATTTCTTGCAGCAAGGGTGACAGTGAACTTTATTTCCTCCAATGGTCGAGAAAAATTCATAGGAAAAGGAAATTTCTAATTTGAGAGTAATTATTCAAAATCTGTAGAGATTTTCAACAGCCACACTGCTATCAGTCCCAGTGTGAATTTGAAAGATCAGGATACCTACTACGCACTCTGGCACCATGAGTCAGTAGGCGAGCGACACGTGCAAATAAGACAGCGGAATCTAGATGTTAACTGTGTGTCCTACATTATCATCCTAAATCCGTCTTCTGTATTTTTATCCTCATATACCTGCATGTATTTTCTATCAGACCTCCACGTATGTTGTATATTTCATTTCTTTACGACGATCTTACACTGATCTCACACCTACGTCATGTTTTACAGTTCCCATTTAATTTTTATATTATATACGTGCAGTACTGCGTCTGTCATACAAGTCGTTAGTACACTCCAGTCCAACAGAGCACTACGTGTGACTGACCTGTTCCCTAGCTGCACACTTTTGTACAAGATCGACCACTATCGTGCTAAATGTTGTCAACTTTTCTGAACATAAAATCTTTTACAAGGTGTAATTCATCACTATTGACCAATAAACGATATTTCTCGTATAATCTTAGGTGATCCGACTGTTTCATTCCTTATATTTGTAAAAAACTCAAGAAGAAATTGTACATGTAAAGCTTAAGGCATTTCACTTAGAGACAAACTGGGAAGGTAACTCAGCTCTGAACTCGTATCATTTCGCGTACGACAAAGCGAGTGTCCTTCTTCCTCAAGTCTGTTTTCTTTGTCCTAGAGGGGCTGCGATCAACGCCTACCATTTGTCTATTTCGGGGCCGGATTTTCCAATGAATTTATGACGTCTTTGCGGAACAGCTGATAGCGGAAGTTGGTTTTTAAGGGGATTTAATTTTGCTACATGTTGGGGATTTGTTTTTTTGCCTAATCGATTTAAAAGACATCGAGACGCGAGCTGTATCGCTGTGATGACTCAAATTGGTCAGAAATCTATGTAAACCTTCTCATAAGCTGGTATTTTTGTTTTGTGCCTGTTTACTTTATGCTACATGTTTGTGTATCGTCTTCATACCTTTCCCGACTTAATGGCGATCGACGGAGTATTGTGCGTCAAACTTTGCATCCTATTAGAATTACTTCTTTAACTACATCTTTTCGTAGGTGAAATTCAAACCGAAATACTATGATACTCTCTTACATTTGTCCAGTTAATAAACAAGATTGTTTTTTCGGAACGAACACTTTGAAGGAAATACTTCGAGGGAAATCCGTGAAACCCCAACTTCGCAAGCCTGATTTCTATTCCGTAAATTAACATTTTCGAAACCTATCAGAAAATTCAATTAGACAATATTCATATGAAAGTATGAACAAACGGTGCTTCAAAATCCTTTTCATTTTCACGACCTCGAAAATGCGCGCACGAAGCAATTTTGCGGTACACTTTCTTCCGTTCGTGACTATAGGCACATCCTGTGCACACCGGGGGATTTGCGTTCGTTCACTAATGGGAGCAGGTATGCGTGCGCACCTCCTTTCATATCTATCGTTTCAGCACGACGCGCTGCCGCGAACGAGGCTAAGCGCGCTTTCTACCACGTACGTCACCGCTGCATGCAGCTGCTGCTTCTTTGTAATTGTCCTCGATAAGCGCAGTTCCTTCGCTGGCTGTGGAAGACATGCCATGGAAACCCGTTGTTTTGCGTGCAAGGAATATGACACCGGAAAAGTTCGGCGTTTCCACATCGTGACCGATCTTCAGAAGACTCGTTCCATTTTTATGCTTTTGGGTAAGGTTGATGCACGTTACGGACTGCTTAACTGACGATGAGAGCGAGTTCTTTTTCCTTCTATTGTCCTTTAGAAAGCAAACTTTCGCAAAGAAAATATGCTGTTACGCTTTTTAAGAGCTTAATCAGTTTACACGAATATCTTCCATTTTTAAAGAACTCAACATGAAGACTGATTTCTTTCCAGTGTAACTTTTTTACCGAACATGTATCATTTTATACGCCCTGAATAAAGGCTATATTTGGGCGGCTAAAATCGCAGATGCCCCAATGAAAAAGCTAGTCTGGGTTTCGATGGTGATTCGTGTTTTCTAAAACAGATGCACATTGAGGAGTGTTCCATTGGCTTACCTTTTGTCCCTCATCAGGTGAATTACCTGTCTCCTACGGTAATATTATTCGTCGGTGAACTGTTTGATTACTAGCTAAGCAGAAGTACTCCCCATAGAAACTAGCATCCTAGAAGGAAACGGGAGAGAAAATTTTTATTAATTTATTTTCTAATTTTTTTATTTAAACGAAAGATTTCACTCTTCTGGTACTACAGTAAATGCATATTTATTTGGGACTGGTTAGGTTAGGGGTTGTAAAATGATCTTGTGATATTGGACTGATTCTGCCTGTAGCTGGAATGCATCAGGCAAAAGAAGAAGTGAGAATCAAATTTGATCAGTTTTGTTAAAACGCTAAACGAAATGTTACTATTCAAGAAAAACTGGATAAAAATGGTCCTCTATCTTGGGCTATGACTGGTTTATTGCCCTTATAAGATGGCCGGGTTTTCATACAAGTTGATTGCACTTGTACCAGTATCGTGGGAAGTTTCATGGAACGGAAGTTTCCAATACAATAAATGTGTAACACACTAGTGCGATCTTATGTTTCCTGTTAAATTTTTCTATCATTGATTTTCTGTTCGGCACGTCGCTCTTTAATGTGAAGAGTGGAACATTCAATTGAACATTGAATGCGTGTCAAACCGCGCCAAGTTGATAGAAATAACAAATCTCTTTCGCGATGTCTAAGCCCTTCGTTAAGATATACTACGGATATCTATCAACCAGCTAGAACAGTTCTTCCGCCACTGGTTTTTAATATCTCAGATCACGTTTGGCAGAAAATAACGGCTCACAAAAGTTCATCAGTGCGCGGCGTCCTGAGGAATGGCACATGCTAGCGTGCATAGCATCAGAGGGAAGCCATAGAAAAGCGTGGTTTTGTTTCCTTTCTGCTCAACGAAGGTAACAGGAACTCGTGGAGTATTTCACAGAAGTAACTTTAAGGATTGAATGACCATGTTTTTTTTCCTTCTAGCGTTGTTTTTTCTTGTTTTCAATACAATGCTGGTTGTTCAGCTTTTAAAACGTCATTCAAAGTTTCCTCCTAAGAACAAATAAACTAGCTGGTAAATGTTCAACTTTATAACTGCAGACCAGTATTCGTGACAAACTTGCGTAATTACGGATATTCGAGGAACGTTCGTGCACGATCCTCACAGCAAGGGAGGAGGCACGAATGGTGTCCTACATATTAAACTGTTAGAGAATCGCATTCCTCATTAGAGCGCTCGTTACGAGCCTCGTTATCCTGTCATAAAAGAGAGTGAAGACCTCACTGCATGAATCTAAGGTCCCGATGAACATTGCAGGAACTCGTACTTAATATTTTCACTTCCTGAGTGCTTCCTTCCGATTTCAGTACGTCATAGAAACCACAGAAACTTGAATTTAAAGGCGTATTTTTATGTTGTATTTTTTTGGCGGTAAATGAGCTCATTCAGCGTCGCCTGAGATGAAAGTTGAGTTCTGTTCTATTGAATGCGCACGCTGATTTTATTTCAGCTCCAAGGTTTCTTTTGTGTTTGCATGAAATACTTTATTTACAGCGTAGAATCAAGTTAAATTTCACGTTTGCACGGATGCAGCCTTAATGAACTGAGATGAAAATTGCGGCACAGGGATTTCATCTCGCCGAAAATAAAAACTGATGCAATAAATACGGGAATGCGATGGGAAAAATTTGAAAACAATGTTAATTTTTTGTTTGATATCACCCATATATATATTTTTAATATTAACAGTTCCTCTGACAACTGAAAGGTTCACCTTCGATTAACGCATAGCGAGGAGACTGGAGGATAAAACGGCAGAATATTTAGAGTGTCTGTAATGTAGTTCGGGAGCACCGGAAGACGAGTAGCTACACACTGTGGAAATGCTTTAATGTTTGAAGGAAAGTGTTACTTGAATTTGTATATTTTCAACTATTTTCAGTTAAAATTTCATACCTTTTTAGGCTCTCAGACAGGCATGTAATTGCGAATACCCATATGAAGAACACATGGGAGCGGTACTGATGGGAAATGTTCGCGAACAGAGCAGGCACGTAGCTTTCGTTTAATTTAATGCTCAACTCAACGCAGGAGATCATTCAGCTAATAATCTTAATGTTGAACACCTAAATTGAGTTTATAATTAAGGTAACATTAATTTTGTTCTTTGAAAAGATGACGCTGAAGGAGACCGTTGTTTGGTTCGAGAATTGTCTCAGCGTTCAAATTTTGTGTTTCTGAGAGGTGAGCACAGAATTCATGAGCTGTCCTTTGAAGATGAGGGGAAAAAGAAGGCAAGATTCATTTGACAACGTCTGTCTTCATCAGAATGTTAAATTTAGGAACCAGGTGTTCTTCCAAACAGGTAAACCAATTATAGGTTCTGAATTAAATAATGCAGGCTGGAGTGAAAATATTTAACTCATAAGACACGAAATATTTTCTGCTTTTTTTTGTTGAACAACGTCAACTGCTCTACTCATGCAAGGTCCCTACTCTGCAAGATGGTGGAACAATTTGTATTTCAGTTTTAATATCATACATGATCAATTTCAATGTTTGAACACTAGATGAAAGGCCGCCGTTATAAATCAATGAGTTGTTTAACATTAGCAAGTATCTCGATGCATTTAAGTAGCATGTTGATTATGCCCGACTTACTTTACTTCACATAAGATCGGCCAAATTCAAATGTTTCGATCCAAATAAAATCAGACTGGAATATTTCTTTCCTTGACCGAGGTTTTTTTTTCACAGAGCTCGTATCCTGTTCCACAATTCTTCCTTGAAAAGTCATTCTAGTGCAGTGAATGCAAAATACGATGACAACATGAACAGACTCGTGCCATTTCCTGATACATGGCGACTTCTGTAGCGTATCGAAATGCTCCGGTGGAGGCAGTGACCGTGATGCTGAACAGCGCGAGGGCGGCCAGCTCTGAAGACCATTGCGCATGCGTTGTCTTCCTTGGCTTCGTCGCGAATTGTTTCGGTGAAGGCCGGACTGTGTTTTGGCAAACACTAATTATGAGGGATTAATTATTTCCACCTTAAGAAATGGATTTTTTGCCAGTCGCAGTCTGTTAATTTGATCTCAAGAATTAACAACGAACAATGACACGAAAAAAAAAATCAAAAATGATTAAAAAGACTATTTGAAAGACAACGTTTCGCTAACTTGAATACGATTAGAGTTGTATATAAATATTTTTTCTATCCACTGTCTGATGGCGAACAAATAATTATTTGTCCTATTTACTTTCTCGTATCGGTTTAGAGATAGAACCATGCAAAGGTATCAATAATTTCTTATCTTCCTCCGTGTGGTTTCAGCAACAACACAAATTTTCCAAAAGCCTTTGTAGTTCATGGAAAAATGAATTGAAGGTCACCAAGGCTTCTATTAAAAGTTGGTTGATTCATAAGAAATTTTATTCTTTTTGATGAGTTGCGACGTTGCTTAGTTTGCTGTATTTCATGAGGTGTCAGCACAGTTTATAATATAAGAATTTAAACCAACAGGCCTTTACACTTTCTTAAAACCTCAAATTCAACATCGGATAATTTAAGTAATTTCAAAAACCTTTCAGTACAATGAACTTCATATTTTTTTCTAATCTAAGTATCTGAGTACACTTGTCACAGCAACACTTTTTTCATTTTGCACTATCTTCAAAAAGCCAACTATGACCTAGAAATTCTGCTTGAAATTTCAAGCAGAAGGTAATATTATTGAAACGGTATAAGGAAGATCGAATCCTCTTAAGGGGATACAACTATTGTATGCATGGGAATTCCGCTTCCGGGGGAAAAACGTGAGGTCCCGAGCAAAGAGTTATGTAGTCCTTTCATTTGTTGAAATAGAATTGTTTTTTACGGACCATCTTTGTTTGGTTCATTGCTGCCCTGTTTTTCAACAACTACTTCCTTCTCCAAAATTTACTACTATATTTCATAAACTTACTTCCTAATTTACTGTTCCTATGTGCCGGAGATCTTGTGTACTAACACACCTTGTGCGTAGATTCCCTGTTCCCTGAATTCCGCACCATAAATTTTGCGTTCCTCCTTCTTCTCTTTGAAACACCTTTGTTGTGGGTCAGGGAGGCTTGAACTAACCTGTCTAATATTATCTAATCTTCAAATGAATTTGAGAACTCTTTGTGTGGGAAATTCACCCAATCAAAAAAAAATCAAATACATCGTTGATTAATAACTGACAAACGAATAAAACAAAACTATAACTCAACACTTGTTGTACAGCATGCCGTCGAAACGAGATAGAATTAATTATTTTTCAGCCTCAATGGAGCGTAGGAAACACTAGCTAGGAGTACTATAATTACGATACACGCAGCACAATAATTAGAACACAATGAAGCATCATGGTGTGAGTGCACAACCAACACACGCTCACACAGAGTGACTCCATAGAGTGACGTTTCAGCCTCAGCTCTGGCAGCCTTCACGCTCTCTGCGGCCTCGCTCGCTGACGGTGATTCACTCACCTGTGTCGTGCTTGTGGCGGTGATCTAGCGTGTCACACTAGCACGGTTAACGAAATTTTACCTGCAGTGATATGCTGAATTATTCACACTGTATTCAACACCATGGTATCATTAATATCATTAGGCCAAGTTCACTTGAGTGAAAGTAATTATTTTTATTAGGGAAGCTTTATTATTGGTGTCTGCGGAGTTATTATCATCGCTGTTTTCGATTTATGTGTTATGTTTGTTTTCATTATTTTTTTCGGATTTTCATTGTTTTTACAATTTAGGGATTTGCGAATATTGTCTCAAAATTAGTGTTGTTTAAATAAAAAATTCTCTCAGGTTGAAAGTGTAGGTCTTCCTCTGCTCTTTCCTGCATTCAGGAACAATTTATTAGTTCAAAATAGGGTGACAGAGTGCATTAATCTTCATTGCATTATCGTTGGAGACTAAAAATTAACCAATTGTAAAATATCTGCGCCAGTGCACCTTACGTGCGGCAATTTTACAACTAAATGTACTCACCAATTTGCGGGCCTCGAGTCTGTTGAGCTGAAAACGGAAGTGTAGTTTTTTACGAATTTCGCATTTTCAACGGTAGGAAATTCTCATCGTTACAGAGCCAAATTAACGCAAGTACCCAGCCTGCCTCCTAAAGGTAGTCGAATGAGCTAATTCAGCGAAAATTGTCGGAAATACGCGTTAATTTACGGTAATCCGGCGCTGAAGTTCGGCAGCGGTTAAATAGATTGCGGAGACCTTGGATCAGATTGTGATCGTCTGTCAACGATCGTACTTTCATCATCGACACTCGACGTAATCTATTTACCTAATTTGTCTGCGGTAAGTTCTGAGCGGTGGTGCTCAATGCAATGAGCTCGTACATGATCTTCGTTCAGTTGCATCACCCGAAATATTTCATTTTCACGGCCTTTTTTACAGTAGTTAAAATTAATAGGTAGTGCTCCTGCTAAATGCTCAGTAGGCTTATTTTAAAGTTCTATGAATGAAACACAACTCTTAGGGTTTACACATGGAAATACAATTCTTTTAATTGTCATCTTATGAGGAAAATGAATTTGAGTTACTATAGAATCACGCACGGTACAAATATTCATCCTTCAACAGTTGCGTGTTATCAATTTATAGGATTAAGCGATTTCTACTTTAACGCATGAAAATTTGAATCATTTACTGCGGACATGACGCTCTCATGAAGGATATTCGTAATTATAAAATTGGCTACGAAAAGCAACCTCAACAGCTACGACATGGCTAAAGCTTCCATTTCATCCCCACTCATCTTTCTCTGCATACGTAACTGAAAGACACGATTCCTCAATTATGACAGGACCATCGGTTGAACAAAGCACACAAACACAGCGCGCGGGTCGGAATCCTTGCTGCATGGAGGCGGAAATCTCACCTGGTTTGTTATTATCTGGGTCTAAAAAGAGCTAGACCGTTACTCTGCACGCGTGCGTGCGCTGGCAGATAACTGCTAAAAACAGCCCCACGCGGACTACAATGAATGGAGGGAACGCATGAACGTGGAACGGTGTATAATCGCGATGAGCTCTGCTGCTGTATTGTTACGATCTTGCTTCAAGTGTGCTGCTCTTCAGTGTTACAGGGCCCGTGCGCTATGTTTATTCCTGAGTCCCATTTTAATCCGACCCTCGGTCTTTCGGCTTCACTGTTTCAGTATGATTTGGTCAGTGCGCGATTAAATGTTTTCGGGTAATTGTGCTTTACGAATATTAATTTTTTTTCGATTTATATTTTAATCCGGTCAATATTGTTTGAGATATTGAAATGTTTTTGGTTAAGCTGGTCGTGCCTGCTGGCTGGCTCAATCAACAGTGCTAGTAGTTCCGCTATTAATGCACAGGCTTGACATGAAATTCAACTCTAATGATTGAAAGTAGAACCAACACTTATTTTACGTCAAAAATATGACCCAGCATTTATTATCAGTCGAAGTAAAAACAACGTATTCTAAAAATGAGAATTTTAAGAAATCATCTCATTCTTTCTACTATCCTGAAGGTCAACCCTATTAATGCGGCTGCCGTAACCTTGGTGTAACAACTCTGTATATAGTAGCAGTTTCTAGTTCCTTGCTGACGTTTCTAGTCATTAAGAACGTGATAATGCATGTAAATATCCTGAAAAATTTATTGCAGTTACATTTCTTCTTAATCTTTTTATATTAATTTCTTGTTTTAAGGGGATTTATGACATATTTTTTAGATGTGATAGAATAACAATGGGAAAAGTCTACACATTTTCCACTGCTGGTCACGTTTTAGGATCCAACATGGGTCGTTTCCCTCGAGTTTGAAAGGGTTTATAAATATTGATTAAACCTTACAGTATTATTCTATCATTCTATCAATAGCCAGCTGCCAGTTTTATTGGTATGTTTTTTATACTGTTTGGGATGATGGTACATATTTTATTGACCATTCATTTGTCATTTCATCTGTGATATAGATGACCAATTTGTCTGATCAACATATTTTATTTTTTTTTTATTCGTAAAGATAGCGATCTCTTACTGCCGTGCTATGTCTAAGAGTCTTTGGAAAGTTGCATTCTGCGCGACCAATTAATATGGGAATACTTTTCGAGCATTTTAGTAACCACTGATGAGCAATTTTTCAGGTTCATCTCGGTTGTCTTTCCGCATCTTGGTTAATTCTGAAAAGCATCTGAAATCTTTCAAATTTTATTTCAAGTGATGTGGAGCGTCGATGATGCGAAATTTTATTCATTTTATGAGCAATAAAAAAATAGCATTGAAAAAATTCTTATCCGTAGTTCTTTCTCTCTCTCTATCTCTCTCTCATGAAATAACTTTTTAAACAAAACAACCAGGACTTGTCTTTTGTACATTTATGAGCTTCAAGCGTTCTCTACTAGAATTGCATTTTATAAATTCAATGATAATGCGATGACTTCAGTAATTGAAGGAACGTGATAGCGAGCGTTGATAAAACCCTATTTTTAACTTTTATCATATTTCTTTCTAGTTCTCGACCGTATCGGCGTAGTTCTGTGTTCATGTAGAACTAAAAACGGTAATAGTAGTAGTGCAATCAGCTTGCGATTGGAAGCAGAGCTCCTCCTACAATTTTTTAGAACCTACACGGAAACGTGAGGCAATGATTTAGAACGCGTACTAGGCCGTGAGTTATAACGGACACTTTGGGACTCCCAGAGCTATATGTGTTCACGAGTTACTTCTTTTTGTATGTATCCGCGTGGTCTCTTTGATCAGTGTAATGATTTGTTAGAGTCGGTCTTTGTTATAAGGCATCTAATGCCGTCATTCATCGACCCATTCTCTGAGTTAGCTCTTTGTTCTTCGGTTGCAATTAAGGTTTGCCTGTCAAGTAATCAGTCTATCGGTGAAAGCTTCGCAGTGACATTATTGAAGCTGACGAACAATGGAGTAATGATTTTCATCTTCTTTTTAATGAAGAAGCTCTCTGTAGGGATCACTCTCACTCGAAGTATTCAAACCTCAGTGGACCACTGCGAAGGCTTTATGTATTTTCACGACGATTTATGAGAATCACCCTAGCGTTTTAGACTTTTTTGGAGAACTAGCCCATTTTTCAGATCAAAATTACTTTCCTCGTTGAAGTTATAGCAAAAATAACTCAATTTTAGAAACTTATGAGTAATTATCTAAACTCGTGAAATGATCCTCGGAGCATTCAGAGATGCATTCAAAAACTGTTCATTTTGGCTCGTCTCAATGATTTATTTTCAGCTTTGCAAAGCACTCATGACACGTTTTGAAAATGCATAAACCGAGCTGTAAAGTGTTAATTTTGTTTCTGCTGTTAATTTGCATCTGCTTCTCCTCTTCCCTTCCCAAATAGAAGCTCAGGAGTATTATACTTCGAAGTAACTACTAATTTTTCAACTGCTTTAAAGCATGGTGATATTATTGCTCATACTGTTCTTAATATTGTTCATAAATTTGTTTGGCTTATAAGATTATTGAAAAGTTTTAGATTCTCTCCTAAACTTTTTAGAATTAAAGACCGGAATCGTGATCATTAAAAGTTTATCTAGATAATCTTTATTTTCTTTCCGCAACAAGCATTACATGTTGGAAGTTTATATACATCCCCAATACTAATATATCATTAGAGAGTTTTCACGGAACATAACAAGGCCAGCATAGCAGGTCGATACAGAGCCGAAACTGTGTCGCACCTCACAATGTCAACGCAGTCGCACCCGCTGTGGTTGAAACGCCGCATGCGGCGGCCTTGGTGTGGGCTGCAAGCCTTTATGCGGGTTGTGCTGGAACAGCCTTGAATTGAGCCACCCAGCGTCGGTAGCTGATTCTGTATAGGTGCTAAAATGGTATTGAATAAAGCAATGCGTGTGCACCAACGCTATTCGCGTTTGGCTTAGGTTGCGTGCTTTCGCGGTGCTTATTTTCGTTGCAGAGTTTTTTTCAGAGTGTTCTCACAGTTTAACTTTTCTAAAGCGGTTTCTATTACTTTAGCCTCGCAAATATAACCTCAGCACTGGACGGCTAAAATTATAGTTATTCCTTCGAAAACGTTAGACTGGGCAGTTCATTACATCCACCGCAAACACTTTCTATTTCTGGAGTAATTTTATAGTTATTCTGTTAAAAGTCTGGATTTTTTCCTAGAATTTTGCTACAGAGTGATAACGTGATGGTTGCTGCTTGTGAAATAGTTGGACCCTCAGGGGGATACAACTATTGTATCTATGGGAATTAACGCTCCCAGGGGGACTATGTGAGGGCCTGAGCTAAAGGTTAGGTAGGCTTCCTTTTGTTGTAATAAAATAGGTTTTTGTTTTGTTACTGACCATCTTTTTTCGGTTCACTGCTGTCCTGTTTTTCAGCACCTACTACTTTCTTCTTCAACTTTTTTCTTGTTTCATGAACTTCTTTCCTAACTTCCTGTTTCTGTGCACCTCGTGCATAGATTCCGCGTTCCCTCAACTCCATACTACATGGTGTCTTCCTCCTTCCTCTCTTGGAACATCTTTGTCGTGGTTAAGGGAGGCTAAAACTTTCTTATATAATAATCATAATAATAAGAATGTGAAATAGTGGGCGTATAGAAGAAAAACTTGAGGGATAAAGTAGCTTGTTTCACTCCCTGTGATATTTTTGCATCAAAAGTATAAAAAAATTAATTTTATTTACTCAGAATTTGCTAGCGAACAAAAATGTAGTCCGCTTCATTTTGTCTTCCGCAATCTTCCTTTAGATGTTCGTTTGTGTTTCAACAAATTCGTATTTTGTACTACCAGAACCAATAATATTAACTACTGTCAATTCCTCTTAAGATGCATATTGCTTAAAAACAGTCTCTAACAGAAATAAAAAGAATCTATCTTTGATGAGGCGTTTCGATTTCTTCACTGTAGCATAGCTTGTAAAATGACCGCTTTCGTGGGCACCATTTTGAATTATTTTGACCAGAGAATGACATTAGAACGCTCAATGTGTATTTGGAGTGCATTATTTCCCCCACATCCACTCAACTTCAGGAGCTGAGCTGGTGAGCTAAGTAGCTTCTCAATGAATCATACAAAATATGTGCGCGTTTTAACTTGTGTTCACTACTATGAGCATTATTTCGTATTTAATCGTATTATCTTTGGCTCAAAAAATGCTTCACGTTCAAGGGAGCTCTATTTTTGGTAAAAATGTTGTACGCCATTTTCCCTAGGTTTGTTAGTGATTCAACATTTTAACATTTATATCATTTCTTTTATTTTCATTGGTATTGAATAAAATTTTGTCATGCTTGCTCTTTTTTTTACAAATAAGCTGATACTACATTAGTTTATCAGAACGCTTCAGTTCAATTTTATCGTGCCTCGTCAACTTCGAAAATCTCTCAAAACAACGGCGATGTTTTGTCTTCTGTATAAAGTTTTGTGAACTTAGATGGGCCCAACTCGATAATTCAATGTGCAGTTATTTTGGGCAAAATGTTTCACGTTTTTAGATGCACATTCTGCGTTATGAAATAAATTTTGCAGCAGATTCACTTCGTACATTTCAGAACTTTTTGCTACAGGCTTATCACGTTAATCAAGTTTCATTATTAATTTTGCGCAATGCATGACTGACTCTTTATCACAAACTTATTTCCTATGTTGCACGCCACTCCCGGCGCCCGACAACGCTCCACGATGATACGAGGCCAATTTAACCAAGCAGCTACGCAATGAGGTGTGGGAGATCGAGAGCAAATCGAACCACAACACCCTTGCGAAAAGCGCTGTTCAGACCGATGCGTCGCATTTGTGCCCTCGGGGGCCGTTGCGGTTCTTTGTTCTGTGTTGATGTCCGCAGTGCTATCTGTCTTGGTCTGCACATCCGAAGTGAAAGGTGAAAATCGAAGCGTCAATGTGTTTTGGAGTAAGCTGGTAAACGCGTTGAAGTGATAGTTTGTTTTGTATATCATGGTCTTCGAAATTGACTGTTAGTGATGTAAAGTTTGGTAACGCTATTTAGAGCCGTAAAGACAAAGCTGCCGAGTTTGTTTCAGTAAATTATCATCTGAAAACATTGCTATAAGTTCCGATCTACATATACTCATCTGAAGTCAAAATGTTTTGTAGATGTTGCTACAACACTCTCCTACCCTTTATTTTTCTCAAGCTGAAAAAATTATTAATGGAGTACAAAACTGTTACACTAAAGCTCTTTAGCTTTGATTCAAAAAGCTCATTTGCATCTTCGAAGGCTTACGTTACATGCACTCGAGTAAAAAACTTGTCGTGTCAAGCTTCCGTCGATACTTTGACGTCGGTCGATGTAAGAATATGAAGCTTTGTGTGCGAGTAATTCAGTGAAAACGCGCCAAATTTCTTGTACTTGGGGTGTACGCATCAAGAAAGAACTGAATCGAACTGCGTCATGGATGTTCGCGACAGTGAAGGGCTGGTGCCACTCATAAGATATTCTTCGATAAAAGTTCGAACTGAATATTTAGTTTAACCAACACTTCTGAAGCGCAGTTGCGTGGTGAGGATTATAATGGAATGCTCAAAACTTGAATTTGAACTATTTCCTGCTTGAAGGCATCGCACGAGAAATATTTTGACAAACGTTTTGTCAGCAAGAAATGAGCTCGTTCTAGATTATCGGCTGTAGAGCGAGATAATTTCGGTGTGCTGTACACAGTGCAGTTGTAAAATTGCATTAGAGCGTAGATTCAGAGCTAAACCTTCGGTGTTCTGGTTTTCCGAGTATGATTTCAACATTCAGCAGCTCTCAGCTCATTATTATTTCTTGCTACATTCTAGTACGACCCGATTTAAATTCGTTTCTTCATCACAGAAGAGTACGACACTAGAATCTAGAAAATATTTCGTGCTTACCAGCGATCGACTCAAAAAGCATTGAAGGTTTATGTTTAAATTCTTTATTTCTTGGAAATACTTCCGATGCAGACGATGCAGGTATGCGTGTGTAGCTGAGCGTGGTACATTGAATTTTATTGCGTGATGGTTCTGTAGGCGAGTGACCTATCGGGTTACGCGCCGAATGCATTTCTAATGCACGTACTCTAAAAAATCATTGAAAAATTGACGCGTTCGCAATACCGAATATCGAATTCCAATGCAAAAAATTACAGCGCTACGAAGAATAGTCTTTTGAAGTTTCCATATTATTACATGTTGAGCAGTCAACCGAACCCACGGCCGTGTGAGTCTCTCAATTGTGAAAGATTTGATTGTGGTATAGCTTCTTAGTGTGCCTGATCACGACACGGTTTCAATCCTGAGCTTTGCCAATTATGTCTTGTGCAACAGCTCAAGTTAGAATCACCCGTTGAGCATCATTACTGATGTACCCTAATAAAATTACTCACTAAAAATAAGTATGATCAAATCCAAAATTCATTGTACAAATTGAATCGGCAGTGTTGCTGCCACACAGCGGTTTCGTTCAATATATAGTCAAAAGAAGCAAGCGTTGTTCTGTCTGAGAAAAATTGTACCCTTAAATCACGCAATCTATCCAATACCTCATGCTAGCATGCGCCATGATTGCATGGAAGTTCGTTTACGTAATTTAACTCTGCGAATTTTAGAGCATTTTTTAACATGGGTAATTCAAGCTTCTATGCTATTTCCTTTATTATCTAATTTCCCGTTGGAATTACACTCTTTTTCCCCATCCAACGGGGGTTATCAAGTCATTAAAAACTTCCCATCTGCAGTCACGGATACGATACCGTTATCTGCCCCCGCTCATCTTTGCCACCATCTTTTTTCTGACTTATATTTTCACAACGTCTCCCTGCCCACCTCTTCTTTGCTTCGTCATCTGCCTCAGAGAGGCACGGTGAGTTCAGCATCAAAGAAGGAAAACTTCTCTCAGTGAACGTATTTCTCAGGGATCATGGTAAATATAGTTTGGCGCATTTTTTAGGATGAGAATTAAAACGGTTCTCTAGGGGGATGCGTTTTTTTTGGAATCGTGATGAGTAAAGTGTTTTAGGTGTATGATATACTCTAAACTAAGAAATGGTGAAGTTCTTCTAAAGGGGACACCTCTCCATAATCAGGGTTTAAATAGGCCTCTAAATGGATGTTGTATGTTATAGTGACAAATTCATTACAGAACGAAGGACTCAGAATAAACAATGTGAATATTAAAGAATAAAACCAAAGAACGCATGCAAGATATTAAAAATTGCGAAGTGATATGTACTGTATAGTTAAACCTGAATTAATTTTTATCACTGGAAGAAATTCAACGTGAAAATAATTTTTCAAAACCATTGTTGAATCTTGGTCAATGATAAATCCAGTGTCAGGCCGAACCATTAGAATATGGGGATGCTCAAATAATGTGCCTCAACAAAAGAATTAAGTCGAATTTGATGACGAATGACTCAAAATCGAACCATCTACTTGTGTACAGTAGGCGTTTAACTCACCGAAACACATATTGATTGGTATTACAGGGCATCAGGAGCCCACACTTGAGTTTACATATAATGACAAAATTTTACATAAATTGTTTCTTTCTTTTTGAAAAATATAATATTTTCTCAGAAGAATTTTGAATGTTTTCATTACCTGGTGAATAATTGTGTCCGTGGCTGCAATCCCGTTGTAACACCAGTGACAAGATCATATATTAGAGCATTGGGTGCGTAGTTATTATTTATAGCCTGTTAATATAAGAATTTGCATCAAAGTCCTCTGCAGTGATTACTTATGTTAATTACCATAACTCATAAAAAATGCGTACGGGCCCAAAAGATGCGACACCGATACATAACGAAACAAATCCTTGATTGCGTATCATTTTACTGAAATATTAGCTCGCTTTGATGTTCTGGGACGATCGACTTCCAATCGTAAAATTCAAGAGTCACACGCTAATAAGAGTTGTTATAGTGTTATTCTACCAGCCGGTACTGAATTTCTTAGCATGCAACTAACTACCCAAGGATTTGACTCGTCTATCGTTTAATATCGTTGAAGGCCATACCTGTTCATTTCGTGTTGCCATATCATTACCAAATATGTCCACAGTTCTGCTTGTTTTGAAATAACCGACGTATCCTATTTCGTATATCAACGTGACTCGAAACACAACGAAGTAAATATGGTGTTTATTGATAATTGTGGACTTCACCTCTTGAACTGCCAAACATATTATTTTGGACGTCAAAGTTCTGGTTAAAAAATGTTATATCTGACATTTTTCTGGGAATCACACCGAGTGGATCAGTGCTGTAACATTTAATGGAAGGTTGGTTCGTGAACTTTTATGGTAGCCGTCTGACGCCGCAAATTATTCTGAAATTCTTGATGTATTGGCTATTAATATCATCTATTCTAGGGCTAAGATTAGTACTGAGTAAGGTTATCGTGAATTTACGAGAGCGAAGGATTCTTTGCATGTCTACGAACTTTGAAAGATTTCTGATGTATGGAATTTTACCATCAACGAAAATATTGCATCTCATCTCGCATTGGAAGCAGCTAGCTCAATTATTGTGGCAAAAACAGGCAAATTTCAAAAATAGCACTCGCAAACAGGTGTCAACATTCCAATCAAGTGGCACAAATTGTACTTTCCTACCAGTCAAAACGTACACGAATTTATTTCGTAACCTGATTTGGATACAGTTTACATTCATCGCACGCCTCATAACAACCAAATGTTTCAAAAATCATTCTCACCGTAAGGAAAGGCGACCGAAAACTTTCTTTATGAGTAGTGTGAACATAACTTAAATACGTCAACATGGGAGAAAAAAAGTAAGCGAAGATCGGGAATTTCAACGAGTTGTAAAAACCTTCGTCATCGTGAGGGAATCTTCCAAAAACTTGAGCAACTCAGTAAATAGAAGTCAATTCGAGGATGTTGCGGTTCAGAATCCGCAAACTGAACCTCCTTCGTTTCCTTAAAACGGGAGGCAACGGCTTCAGACGAGGCACGTGATGGGCTAATTTGGCTAGAAACACAGTGATAACGCGAGCATGAGAGCAATCGCAGCGAGCACGATAGGAAGCGCTTACGGTTACTTGTGAGGCGGAGGTCACGCGGACGGCGGATGTGCGACTCTTTAATCGTCCATCTGCTCGCGGTGAATTTGAGTAACAGAGGTCATGAGTACTACAATATGGGGATGCTTCATGATCGTGTTGATAATAGGCTACAAAAGTTAACGGTTTTCCATACCAAACAAACGTCGTGAGGCTTGAAACTCGTCTACTGCGAGAGAAAATATTTGAAATCCAGTAATCAATCGTGTATGAAAACCTGACATAAAAAGCCTAATTTATTAGCGGATTCGATCATTATTTAGGATGTTCTCAACTAAGAGATAGCGTGACTTGCGTCGCACTGCATCGAACTATTAAGTTCATTTGAGTCGTGTCGACAGGAAGCGAAGACGATCTTTATAAAGGCGCCATCTTACGGCATTTCGCTGCCTGCTCATGAGTCGGAGTTCTCGGTTTACAAGCCGCAAATTAACGAGATCGGAAACAGCGAAGTCACGGCGTTTCAGTGAGGAGAATTGGCTTCATTGAAAGGCGGATTGCATCTCTTTTGAAAATCTCACTCAGAATTGCAAAACGAAAAAGCACAGAAACGTTTTAGGGACGAAGGGGATTTGCGATTGGAAGTTGATCGCTTTCGCAAGATCAAGAGGAGGTTCTCAGCTATCAGGGCAAGCAGGTGGTTACCACACCTACTGTAATTAAAGCCAGGTTTTTATTCCAAGACCTTAATTTAAAATTTGTCTTTGAAAGATTACAGCTCTTTGAAGTGTCACAGTGTAGCACCAGTGAACACATGTTGTCTCGGAGTTTAAACTCCGGTGAACTGAAAATTGATCTGTTATGAGCGTACATCTTCTATAACCCCAGAATGTAGTGTTCACATTTAAATATTATATTATGTGAATACCGTACAATTCTACGTGATGCGATTTTAGAGAGAAAACGTGCAAGAAATTTTCCTTCTAAAAGATAATTTTGCAGTATTTTACTACACTCTACAAAGACCAAACACTCAAAATGTTAACTTAATTTCGACTTATATGGAAACCCGCACTCAGCGAAACGACCACATCCAATTCAGTACGTAGGGAGGAGGAATGGTCGTATATAGTGTACAGTACGTACACATGCACGAATATTCCGTATCGCTTTACTTATGCTGCCAAGCACTGTAGCCATAGACTCAAACTTTGTGGGGGAGCTTTAGGCTATGGTTACAATGGATCCGAATTCGGACGAAAAATTGTTCGTCCGAATTCGTTCGAAATTTTCGTCCGAACTGTGTGGTTTCAGTGCCTCCGTCCATTCGGACGAATCTCGTCAGTTGGTGAGAAGTCAAGTGAGTGATAGGATGGATGATCTGTACCTCTTGGAAAGTCCTCTGTTAAAAATCTTACTGTTTGGAAGAACTGAAAATGTGAATCCATTCTTCACTACAAGAAACACGGACGGCGAGCACCATAAACTTTTTCCAGAACTTTTAAGTAAACCGAATGAGTTTCATGAGTATCATAGAATTACACCACATATATTTTTTACATTCTTAATGCAGTCGCAGATAGCATAACAAAGGAATTCAATTTCCGTACCTGCATTTCTCCGTGTGAAGGACTTGCTCTAACGCTAAGGTAAGATTTTAAACTTAAATAACAGGAAAAATTAGCAAAGTGAACTGAAAATAAAAAAGAAATTCCATACTTAATGCTAATAACAAAAGTACTGCTTAAATTCCATATTCAATGAGAAAATCCTTTGTTAGTAGTCATAGCAGCATAAAACCAAATTAAAGGAATAATAAAAGAAAAGACAAATATTTCAGCAAATATGACTCGGAGGAAAGGCAACCAATCATTATTAATAAAAGTGTAACGAATATGTATAGCACACATTGCTATGCGTCACTGGAGAAGTTAGGGGATGAAGGGTAGTTCGTGACTGTTCGGACGAAAAAACAAAATTTTTTGAAACGCTAAATTGTTCGTCCGAATTCGTCCGAATTCGTCCGAACTCGTCCGAAAAGTTGCTGCCAGTGTAACCACTTCCTATGTATTCCATTATTTTGATTGTTCGGACGAATTCGGACGAACAATTTTTCGTCCGAATTCGGATCCGCTGTAACCATAGCCTAAGATTATTGCTCATCTTCAGATACATGGCTCTGAATTTAAAGCCTAATGAGCGTCGAGTGTAATGTGGAAATAAATTGTCTTGAAATGAACTTCTTAGTGATGCCTCGAGAGACATTTTGCAAGAGGTACTCAAGAACACGGTCTGAAAAGAAATCGCAAACAATGCTGAAAAAGAAAAGTCTTAATAACTTGTAAACATTCGACAAAGACATCATTTCGCTTGACGGCAATCTTATTTCTTGTGCGTTTCCTCCTGGTAACTTGAGCAACCATGTCAGTGCAAGTATAAAGGTAGGAAAAGTAGAATCTAAAGCTATTCAAATACAGGGGTTCTGAACGAGACCTGGGTGTAGAGGGGATTGGGGCATGACAATGCAAACATCGCCGCAATTATTCCTGCAGTGTGTGTGTGCAGCAATCACCGCATAGCAAGGAGCGCAATGCACCGGAAGGGCGGATGCGGATCTGCGCCTGAACTTTTGGAAACTGTTAGGAGTGTCCGCTAATCAACAGCGAGCGCCGCACCTCCATCTTAGTTGAAAGTGACGGGAGGTTCCGACTGTCTAACTTATTTACTATGCAGGCAACGAAGCTAGGAGTGGTTTAGTGTGTACACTATGCGACTTTTTAATTATTATTGCTCATCTGCTCACAGTAAATTTGGCTTACATAATTTACTTTACATTCACATTTGATTAGTACTGCTATGTGGGGAAAAACAAATTAATGTTGATGGTAGTTTGTGAATGCCAAAGGATGTTTCAAATCTACCAAGTTTCGAGGGGACCTGTCAATGCGAGAGTTGACAATTTTAAAGCGAACACAAATGGAGAATTTGATATTTTTTTAGTATATCGCATAGTGAAATTGTTGTGATATTTCTACAATGGTTGTGTACATTCGAGCGTCATGGGTCCCAGAGGGAAGAGGTCCCGAGCTGAAGATTAAGTTGGCAGGTCTTCTTTTTGTTGAAATAGAAAAGGAGTTTTGTTTGTTATGGGCCATCTTTTTTTTTGATCAGTGCTGTCTTTTTACAGCTCCTATCACTTCCTTCGTCAATGTTCATCTAGTTTCATGTTCTTCTTCCACTCTTGTTGTTTCAGTGAGCAGATTCGGGGACACACCTTGTGCACAGATCTCTTATTTCCATACTAGGGATAAATGACGCCTTCTTCTTTTGGAACACTTATTTTTTTTGTGGTTAGGGAGGCTTAAACCAACATATAATTTGATCTGAAAGGCTTAGATTTGCGCGATATTTACGTGATGATCATAGACCCTTGATACTCTTCGACAAATGTACGAATGATTGTATGACTTCTTTTGAAGTTTATAAGTTTCCCTCAGTTGTTAATCATCTCATGTTTGTTTATTTGAACTTGTTTATGTTGCCTTGTTCAAAGTAAGGAATCTTACTTCCAATGTGGGTCAAAAGTGATGAGTTCATTCAATTGTTTTGTGCTCCGGAGAACTAGTGCATCAAAATAATCATTTCTCTCTCTCTTGCAGGAATTGGAGCAGGACAAGCATTTACTAAGGAGGAAGCTTCACAACACCGAAGGAGAGTATGAAGTCAAAATACACGAGCTCACCACAGACCTCCAACTAGTCAAGTGAGTTTTGTAACGATCTTAATTTCAGACTCGTCGCATTCGACTCTTTACTTTGTGAAGTAAGCCTATTCGGAGGCACAGGTATCGATTTAAATATTTTTCAGAGAAATCTGAAATTTTGCGAGTCCAATCGCTGGGGGTTATGATCTCGCCCTCGTAAGTTGAGTTTCTCTTCGAGAATAGGCCAATTGACTTGTTGAAATATACCTGACTTCTGTGGTGAAGAGGGAACCGCACACTGGCCTAACCAATCAACCTTCAAACCAAAAGAAATCCCAGGGTTAAAAGCAAGAAAGGATTGACGAATCTATTTTCCTTTGGCTATTAACTAGAGCGCTGGATGCATCGGTTAGTTCGAGTCCTAATAGCGCATTATTGTGCTGCACTGCGCGTAATTCAGAGACTGGCTGGAGCGGTCACTCATGAAGAGGAAGGTCACCGAGGTATGAGGGAGAGCAGCATTCACTGTGCAGGTGTGGCGGTGACTCACACGGCTTCTTGAACGAGGCCAGGCATGCAGAGGTGCAGTCACTTTGCAGCCGCCATGTAGTCCAAAAGAAGAAAGGTGTTTCGATGAAACACATTCATGTTACACAATTTTATTTTGTAATCAGCGATTTATAATTTCAAAGTGTTACAAATCCTTCCGCGTCATTGAGGTGAAAGTGATGTTCCAACATGAGTTGGTAACTTCTTTCTAACTGTTCAAGTGCTGCTGCCATGCATGAACTAAACATTTTCGTGCTTGTTCTCTGGCTTGTTTATGCGGTTTCCCGAGCCTTGTTATGCCAGCGACGAATGTTTCTGGAATTATTGATAGTCATACCAAGTCACAAATGCAGCTTTGCTATCAAAGCTGTATTTATGCGTCGGTGAGGCGGGACGGGATGTGTGTGTGGACAAGTAATAATTACTAACAACCTTCCACTTTACGTGCTTCTGGTTCCTCTGACAGGTGAAGTTATGCCTGTGAGTGGACTTTACTGCCATAAATAATAGTGATTTCTGTTGGAAACGGTTGATTTTGTTCTATGCAAAGCGTTAGAGTTGATATGCACTTCTATGATTTACTTGTTCCTAAAGTACGGTTGTCTAGACAACTACTGGGAAAGGTTCACAGTATTCCTAGAAGCTAGAACTAGGCTATAATTTCGTGCTAGCTTCCGCCCCTCACTTAAACCAACAAATTACTTGATGCTTGATCCCATTAGATTTATTTCTCAATTGCTCTGTATTCTGTGGCTACTTAAGTGACAATATATTCGTAAAAGAAGAATGAGTTACTTCTATCTACAAAATTTTGGGATATCCAAAGAAGATGCACGTTTTTGAAAAGGAACCTCGGCTGCATCAATAGCTTTTGTGGTGTATACCTCATTCCGAAAGTGAATGTTCATTTTCTGGCAGAAGCAGTAAATACGATTCAGCAGAATATAAAACAAAACAGTTCGTTGACAATCTCTTTGAGTTAAACGAAAAATTCAAATGCATAAATTATGCAAGTATGATAATTTTGAAATTCGTGATTGCTGTTATAGGATACAGCCTTATAAAGAATTGAGTTAATAAATTAAGCCATGAATATGTTAGAGATATTTCAACTCATGCATAATTACTCTAATTCGCATGCGCTTACAGCACGTGGGCTGCATAAGCGATAGCATTTGCGGAGATCATGCCGTAAAATTTCAACAGATAGGTATTGGAGCTTTTTTTATTATGAAGTTAATATACATGTTCAAGTCACGAAAATAAAACGCTCTTAACATTAATGGAATCCGGGATGGCGACACTCTATGAGTGTGACACGTTTATGTTACTGAACAAGCGTGGGATTACAATCATACATACAGGTTTTAGTAGCTAAACTCGAAACTTCATGCACTTTTTGGTTTAAACTGAGATGGGTACGTGTCTTGGAAATCTAAGTTTCATCAGGAATAAAACCACAAACAGCGGAATAAAATTCATTTTTTCTAAAAAGGGGCATTCAGACTAGCGCTAGTTTCGAATATTCATTATCAATGAATGCTCTGAAAATAAGATCAAATATATAGACAAATTGATATTTCAATAATTGCTAAGTATATATACAACCTATATAATATACAATTGGCTTTATATGCTTTATATGTATCGCCAATATATATAGCCATATAAGCGATATATCGCCAATGCTTTATATGTATCGCTTCCGTACATTGGACCAACTTCTGATGAGCTAAAACAATGTTTAACTAGGAATTTGAGAAAATTTTACCCCCAAATCGATTTCAAGTTTGTTTTTCGCAACAGTTTCCAAATAAAATCATTTTTCCAGTATAAAGACAGACTGCCGAACGAGTTGCTCTCTAGTATTGTTTATAAATATCAGTGTGGAACCTGCCAGAGTTCCTACATAGGGAGCACTCTGAAACAGTCAAAGATTAGATTTTACCAACATCTAGGCAAATCGTTTAGAACTAATAGGCCGCTAGCAACTCCATCTCAGTCTTCGCCTAGACTTCACTGTGAAAGCAGCAACCATATTTTCTCCGTAAATGATTTTTCAATTTTAGATTCTACGTGTAATAGCGATCTCCGGATTTTAGAATCAATGTACATTTTTAAGCAGAAACCCGTCCTTAACTGTGATCAAAGTGCCTGCCAATTGTATATTATATAGGTTGTATGTATACTTAGCAATTATTGAAATATCAATTTGTCTATATATTTGATCTTATTTTCAGAGCATTCATTGATAATGAATATTCGAAACTAGCGCTAGTCTGAATGCCCCTTTTTAGAAAAAATGAATTTTATTCCGCTGTTTGTGGTTTTATTCCTTTTGGTTTAAAGTATTAGTTATGGTGTTTTACTTCGTTGAGAGATATTTAATCGCATTGAATTAAGTTATTGATCTAACGAACAAAGTTGTTCTCATTTTTATTACCTTTTTATATGTTGCTTTCTTTATGGAGGGTCACGTTTACAAGGTCTTCTTTGGAATAAAATTTCAAATGTGAAACAATCAAGTTTTTTCGCTCACACTTAAAGGTAAAGCCGCAACCAACTCTTTTTTAGATAGAAACTCAAAAACTTCAGGAGTTAACCAAGCATAGAACCAGAGTTGGAGAATAATTCACAAGAACAAGCAGGTTACAGCACCATTGGCAACTCCTGTTCAAGTGATGCAGCTAGGCGAGGATGGGTCCGACTGTCCATGCGCCTTTCGCTCAGGTGTTTCGCACAGGCTTCACAGCTGCCACAAGTAATGAGTGCTATTGAAGGCTCTCAGCTTTGGGGAGGTTTCAGCTGACTACGTTTTTAACCTTGTTCAATAGTGGGTCAATGTTAAAGAATTGTTTTTGTTCTAATGAAAAGCTGCGTATTTTGGGCTTGAAAAGAATTCTGAATACGACAGTAACTTTTTATCTAGTTATCGCAGCATATTTATTTTTTTTAGCTAAAATCTCATGTATTGAGGACCAGTTATTGAAAAAGGAATAAGGGCGGGTCAAGGGCCTTGAAAACTTTCGCTGAACGTCCAATTTAATAATATTTTTACTGAGGAGGCTCTGTATGCGTTCATGCTACACGTTTTTACCATTGTTTTGTTGTTGGTAAACTTCTACTATCTGTTGGAAAGCATTGCAGCTCAAAGGAGCAAAATCGATACGGTCGGTTACTGGGAAAACTTGCTAGTGTAATTTAATTTTGGTCATTTTAGAATTTTGATACCACAAAAACTCAATTGTTTTAACGGTAAATGATTTCTTACCTTACATTATTATAAATATTTCTTAACTTGAGCACAGATTATGTGTTCTATAATAATTTTATTGTGGATTTATTCACATTATTTTGCTTTAATATTTTATCTGTTTATATTTAGCGTCGATCAGAAGGCGTACATGGCTTCTAAATATTTAAATATAATTTCATCGATAAGCCATTCAGTATTGGTTTCTCTCGCATGCCAATCGTAGAGCCCAATGATGCGCACAACATGTTCCAAAAGCCCAAAAAATAAGCAGCACGTCTTTTCATGCAGCAATCTCCTCTGAATTTCTCACCAGCACTCTCTCGTCGACTCATCTTGTCACCGCAATTCGGTCTTTGGTCAGGCTGTGTCAGGTGGTCAGCAAGCGTTCGCGTGTGCGGTCCTCTATGTGACCAAAAGAAGTCGCTCCGACAAATGAGTTTCTCGGTCCCAAATGTTGGCTGAAATTGCTGAGAACGTTTTCAGGAAACGCAGCTCGTTTACAGCGAGAGCAAATGCGCTGGAGCCAGCGCACGCGATAACGCTTGGGCTGATGGTCTTCACGATGAATTTTCCCTCAGTCTAGCTACAAATAAAAGGAAGTAAGATAGGGGGAAATAAGCGGTAATGCATGAGTTAATATTTAATTATGGGCTGGTTAAAAAACATCAGCTTATGATTTTTGATGAAACTGAAATACGACAGTTTGTTTAGGAACTCTGTGCTGTTTGATTTTGTTTCTTTCCAGATGGTTGTTCTTTCGTTTCCCGCAAACTTCAACACTTGTGAAGTGCAAATCTACTTTTTAATTTTGTTGGTGCAAGTATTCCAATTAACGAGGACGATACTGCAAGGTTGTTCTGTCAGACTTAGTCGCTCGTAACATTTTCAAAATAAATAAAATGTAGTCATCAACTCAAGTATAACACGACTTGGTTCGCAAACTTATGTCCCAAGAAAATGCGTTTTTTAAAGAAGGCGAGTGATCACATCATCTGTTGGAAACTTGGTCATTTAAGAAATAACTTATCATTTGAACGACAATCGATAACTTTACCTCTACAGTTGTTGATACCCAAAAGATTGATTTGGGGCTTTCGAACTCCAAATTTACTTTGAAAGTTAAACGTTATTAAATAATGTTAGCGGATAATCAAAAAATTTCTTATCGCATAAATACTAATGTTATTGGTAATTAGGTGTGTGTATCGTTGATATATGTCCGTTCTGTAAATTTCATGAAATTCATAGGTAAATTTTAACTTGATGATGTTGTTCTTGAATAGGTAACGTTCATTCGAAAGATTTTGAAGAATAAATTTTGCATGACGAACTTCATGGCAATGCAGATGATAATAAGAGCATGGAATGGGAGAATACCAGGTTGCATCTCGAACCTCTCGAGTTTAAATTATACATAGTAGCCCTATAAAAACTTACGGAGATAGGTTCCTGCGTATAGATGCGTATTTTCTGAGCTCATTTAGTTGCCCTCGCTAATTCATTTGCCTGCGTTTGCATGGTGTGTACCTCCTGACCTCATTTATTTGCACTCCGGTCGTGAGAATATCATTTCTTTTGGGCTTATCGCCTTTGATTTTTCTCTTCCTACTCGGTTGCGAAAGACAATGGAATTGCACCCGTATCTCTGCTATCGAGAAAGTGACTTCTCATTTTGTTTCGGCCATCGGGGACGGAAGTGCATGTTTTCAAACGGAGCCTTCTTCACATCAATTAATGCGCATACATTATTCACACAATTTAGTATCCAAAGCGATACCGAGAAACAATGGAGAAGTTTTCATCTAGAAAAAATACGGGAGAAACTTTACTGCTATTTTGTAGATGAGGTATCTGAAAGTGTGTTTGTAGAATTTTTATTAGTTCCAATGCGGGCGAATTTCTCTTATTCATATTTTTCTGTTATTATTAACATCGGAGGTATTTCCTATTACAATGATTTATTGATGAACGAAAGTTTATTTTGTATATAATTAAAAGAAATTAGTACAGACGCTGACTCGGATTTTATTTTATAATCTAAGTGTTACCTCACACAAAACCGCCTACACGCGTGGTTAAGCTATCAAACATTTTCGGTAAGTGAATACCAAGGCATGAAATTGAAATAAATGACGTTTCTTTTAAATCGATCAATTGTCACAAAACTCATCCTTTGATAACATATGTTTATATTTTTGAGGATATTTTGGTAATATTGAGCATGCTCAATATTATTGCTCATTCATTCCGCAGCGAAACATTGTATACCAATAGTCCAACTTACAATAAGGTGAAACAGGCATTCGGACTGTTGAAACGTCAAAAGTCATCATTTGTGGAAAACTTTATCCCTGAAACTTTTCACAATAAGCAAAAATATATTCTTGCACTCGTCACCTACCATCAAGAATATGCTATTCTTTTATGGGTAATTATAAAATAATGCTGGAAAAAGATTTTTGACAATCTACATTTGTTATAAAAGGTAATTTTAGCGTGTTTCGACAGATAAATGCAATAGAAATTTAGGACATAGCCTTAACGATTAGACTGCGACGTCAGCCACCGGTGGTACACGGAGGGGATTTTCATAATGCTGCTGACCAACCAGTAGTCACAAAATCAATTTTCATGAAGACTTGATCAAAACTAAATATAGGTACGATCCAGCTGGTTATTTTTATCATTGTACACTACAATTGACTTTCAAGTTGAGCTCAAAATTAAACTTCAGTTTTACCAGCTGCAGCCACAGTGTTAATGACACTTGAGTGTGATTTATGATGAGATTTCACGGTTAGTTTTTCTCTATAAGCTTGTTTAAAAGCAATTTAGAAGACAGAATCACGAAGAGTTATCACAGTATACGAAAAATTGAATAACTTGAGCGCATACCTAAACAATTGAGCTATCGCCGCATTACTAGGAGACTCTGTCCTTTTCATAACTGAAGTTTACAACATGAAAAATTAGACCTCTCAAAGAGATAGAACTGTTGTAACTGTGTGAATTAGGTCTCCCATTAGGAATATGTGAGGTCCCGAGCTGAGTGTTAGGTTGGCCTTCTTTTTGATGAAATAACGTGTTTTTTGTTTTGTGAAAGACCATCTTTGTTTTGTTCACTATTTTTCTGTTTTTCATCGCCACTGACTTTTTTCTCTGACTTTTATCTTATTTCTTAACCTTCATTCTAACTTAGTGTTTTTATGCGCACGGGATCCTTTGCGGGAACACACCTTGTGCATAGATTTCGCGTTCTCTTAACGTCATACTTGATGGTACCTTCATCATTCCTGTCTTCGAACGTCTATGCTGAGGTAAGGGAGGTTTAAATTAATTTACCGTCAATCAATCATAAAGACATAGAAGATGACTGAGACCACGGATTAATTTCATATAAATAACGTATCCCGAAAGATTTCAAAAAGAAGCTGAACTAACATGTTACGTAAGGGCAAAAAATCCTTTGTTGAGAAGAAATTAACTTCAAAATAATTCTAGTGCTGCTAGAACATATTTCCGTTAGAGGACAATTAGTAATGAACTTTAGCAGCGGAAATTCGAATCAAAACCTTGTCGAATCATAACCTCTTTAGAAACGTCTCCAAATACCAAGATAGCAGTTCACAGAGGTAAATTAGAGGCACGACGAAGATTTTTTAAACTAATTTTGTTGCTCATAAAATAAAGTTTGAACTTTATGGCCATAATGAAGTCATTCATGGTTGAAGAGAAGATAGAGCAACCTATAACCAAAAAAAAAAAAACGTCATCTCTGCTGTGAAATATGGTGGCGGATGCATAATGGTGTATGGTGGGCTTGCATTTAATGGCACCAGGAACAATTGACGAAATTACAGGATATAGCTGAATATCGTATGATTTTACGAGATAATTTGCAAACATCTACTGAGAAACTGATTTTGCTTCCGAACGCTTGTTTCAGGAGGATAATGATGTCAAATACACCGCTAAGAAGATTCGTGAATGGTTCTAAAACAATAATCTCATGGTAATGCCGTGGCCTAGTGAATTACCGGATTTAAATTTGTTTGTAAACGAAACGCAACAGTCAGAGACCGACCATCCTCATCGAATCGAAGGTTTGTCAAAAAATGCGCTAAGATTCTACTCGAATCTTGCCAGGATTTAGTGAAAATTTACGCAAGCTGTCTGATAGCTCTAATTGTGGAGGAGCTGCCGATAAATATTATATAGATTCCTTTTGAGTTTTCCAGTAATTTCATCACCATATAGTTTGTTGAATTGAAGTAAATTCTATATCTTCGACAAATATTCCATTTTGATCTTTAATCATATTTGTTGCTATCAATCGTATCCTTTGTGCACCGTCCAAAATTGGGTACCTTCAATAAATCTTTGAGTTTGTATTCCGCCCACATACTAGTTTCACCTAACTGTGTGACAGTTTTAAGAAAGACTGCTCAACCGACGATAAGAGCCATTCGTTCGAAAAAGGATGGCAGATCATAAGTAATCTCATTAGCTCACATCACCGTGAAACCGACAATGACATTTTGATTAGTTTGGGGAAGAGAATCCAGCACACCTTGTGACCTATGGCCTGAGCGCGCTCCAATTCTTTTATCGGATTTCCCACCTATTATTTACGTCATTGTTTCGGTGCAGCAGGTAGCGTGAGTTCTTCAAAGTCAACTACATTATGCTATGTGTAAGCTGGCTTGCATACAAATGAAATTTAAGTACATGCGAAGATTACCCAGCACTTTATTTGAAAAGAATACGTTACAAGTAGTGCAGTCACGTCGACTGAATGCAGCATACCCTGCCAGGCTATGCCGCCAAGACTGTGTGAGTTTTTGAAAAAGTTGGCCTGATTTGTGTTTTTAAGCAAGGTTACAGGTTTATTTTATTCCTACACTTCTAAACTTTCAAAGACAGATGACCAAACTCGTCTGGCCTGTTCATCTACAAGTCCACTTGCATCCTCCATTTTGATCTGTGTCGCAAGTGATTACATTCTTCATTTTCTCCTCAACTCATCTATTTATACACCCTTCCATCAGCTGGGCTGTTCTTAAATTTTTGTAGTTTCATTGTATTTTAGGGCTTGGTAATCTTACTTTGCATCTGCTTTCCCGCCAGGGGGATACAACTATTGTACTTATAGGAATTAGCACTCCCGGGGAAATTTCTCTATGTTAAGGATATCTGTTCATCACAGCGGTGCGACCTTTTAGCGTAAATTGGTAATTCTCTTCGAACGGTTTGAAAATTCCTACAGTTGCATTTGGTTTTGCGTACCCTACAGTAAGTGGTCATTTGCCAGCATTTGCGAATAATTATCAGGATTCATTTTGTGAACCTTTTAAAATTTTGCCATCTGAGGTTGTATAAACTTTGTAACGGGTAAATTTTCATAAAGTTCTGTCAATTTTTTTCTTATTTTCTTCAGGTTGGGTAATTAGGTTTGGCCTGCCTAGTGCTACACTGTTTTCTTCGTTTTAGCAAAGAATTAAAAGCAAACTATTAAATCTCAGTAATATTCTCTTTGCCCTGTTGCTTCTACTTTTTAAGTTTCCTCATTGCCTCCGATTAGCTAATATTTATTTATTTATTGTTTAGTTGAGAGCTATTTGTTCTTTTCGCTTAATAATTATATTGTCGACGTTTTTGTTTCTTTTATCGTGATCCTCCAATACATAAAGAATCTGGTATCCTGACAGGTAGTATTTGTGAGGTCTCGAGCTAAAGGTTAGGCAGGCCTTCCTTGTGTTGAAATAGAATAGGTGTTTTGTTTTTACGGGCCATCTTTTTTCAGTTCACTGCTGTCCTGTTTTTCAGCACCTACTACTTACTACTTCTTTTTTTTCTCATTTCGTAACTACTTTCTCAACTTACTATTTTTATGTACCTTGAACATAGATTCCGCGTTCCCTTAAGTCCATGCTAAATGGTGCGTTTCTCCATCCTCTCTTTGGGACGTATTTCAATGTAAACGTTTTCCTTTAAGTATCCCCAGAGAAAGAAATCAGGAGCAGTTAGATTTGAAGATCGAGGCGGCCACGGTGTTTTTGCTCGTTATTCCACTCCGTAGCGATTCATTTTGAGGGATGAATTTTCTGAATATTTTGGGCTATATGTTGTGAATGTCGGTAGACTTGACACGCTGGTAGAAAACTTTGAAATCTCCTCTTTCAGTCTGAATTAACCAAATCCCTTTATCATTTGTAGTTTTAAAGCTATGATAGTTCCTACCTCAATTATCATAGGTTTCATTTGCAGATGTCATTTTTTTCTTATATGTTATAATTGACCGTTAGAGTTACATCTTCAGAAAAAAATAATTTGTTCACAATAATAGCATCACTCCGACTAGCTTCATACTCAGCAAAAACTTTATCTGTTTAGTTAAATCTCACAGAAGTATCCCGATTTATCATCGAGTCGAACTAAACTCCCGTTAAAACGGACTTCCATTCAAGGCCGTATCTACGTGATGAAATGTTCTCTTACCCGGCGAAAGAATCTTAAGGTTTGTCGCAATCTTCACACGTTTGAGCTCCAAGAACACCGATACAAGTGATAGCAGGTTCGTTGAGGCGAGCAAATGCGCAGGAACCGCCATGGGATCGAGCTTGTCGGAGTCGGAATGCGCTCAATGCGAGCAAAAAGATCCCATCTATAAGGTCAAACTCGCTTTTGCGAACAAAGAGAAGCGATCGAGAACAAGCGTTACGAGGTTCAAGTGCTAGAGCGACCAGTTTGTGCCAAGCGTGAGGTGGCATGCGCTCTCCTATTTACTTTTACTTTTGCGCTCTAGCCGCGGCGTTATCAAGTTAAGTAACTGAGCACTTTGTTTGACTTATTTTCGTAGCCAGATTGATCATTCTTTGGGAGCATCTAGTACCATCAGTCGCGCTTTCAGAACTATGGTAAGATGTATGCTCACGCGAGGGCTTTTCTAAGGCTTAGGTACCTCTTAACATCAGGCTGAGGGCGAGAAGACATGGTGGAGAGGAACTATCTCACTATCCCGTATTTGTTGTGTTACGTTCTCTGCCAATCACGGGTCAGGAAAACTTTGCACTGGCAGGCAGCAGTAAATAGTTGTGGTGAACGTAATCTCTATTCTCGCTCTTTCAGCTCTATTGATTGGAAAAGTAAACAATATCATCGATGTATATTTGAATAGCAGGTGAAACGCTAAAAGGGAATATTCAACTGCTTGTTCAAATATAATAGCCTGTTTTGGATGAATCAGATGAATCATGTAATAATGTAAATTTAGTTTTGCTTTAATTAGATAAAAGCCATTTTATTTACTGAATAAGTGTTCTTAGTTAATTGAATGAATAGTGTTTTTCTAATTAATTAATTTTAATAATTTTAATTTTCGACTGAATACATTTTACTATATTTTTACAGTAATAGTATTTGCATTAATGATGTTTATACAATATTTTTTTATTTCACTGATGAAATAATTTCGAGTAAATTCAACAGCGAAATAAATAAAAATCGCAAACTAACTCAAACAGTAGAAGTTACATTTTCAACAGATACATATGTATCTTAGCTCAATATGTAAAGTATTTTATAAAGTAATTCATAAATACTGTGTTGAATTGAAATTCGTACGAAATCAGCACTTTCCTCTGATGACCTAGTAATGTTTTCAGATTTAAAGTATAGAGCAGCTGCGAGTCCATTGTTTTGGCTTCCATTTACCTCTCACATCACCTGACGGTTGAGCTGCCATATAGCTGCAGGTTTGACACCTCTGCTGCAGTGTCATGATGGCTTACAGCACCGTAAAAAGCGCAATTATTTCGCTAAAAAGCGTCTTTGTTTTGCATCTCTCCGTAATTTGGTTACTGAGTTGTGTGTTGGCGATAAGATCACAACGACGCTTGTCTCACGGCTTTAATGACTTTCACTTGCTCATATGAAGTCCTTTGAGATTCGAGACGACGTTTCAATTTAATTCTAATTTGTATTCATGCATCAAATGAAAGCGCTAACTTTCCTTCCTCGTCGATACTTTCAGTGGTTTCACAAAGAACTTGAGAAGCTAGCATTTGACTGTATTAAATGAACACGCACAGATACGTGACTAAATGAGACTGATGAAAAGGAATTTAAAATAATGTAAATATTCTGGTATTGCTTCCTATTAAAAAAGAGGTTTGCTGATTCTAAAGCCGAATATGAGTGGTTGAAATACCAAAGTTAGACGCATTTCAATTGCCTCGCTTATACTCTCATTACGTTGGGGCTTGAAATTCATACAGTTTCAACTTGATTTATTTTATTTTTGGAAATATGTTTATTCCAAGTCCACACATAGTTTTCTAGATCTCAAATCATTCTATTTTTGAAACAGATGTCGTTCAGCCGGCTCGAGGAATTGAACCGTGCACGACTTGAGTAGGTCACTCTGTCGTCACGCTGAGCCTGCGCGCGGTAGATCGCGAAACTGTGAAGGGTCACAGAACTTGAAGATGATCACCATCATTTACGGCGGGCTCAGTACTTCCACTTTATAATCATGTGCGAAGAAGTCACAAGTTGGCAATTTACGCTTTTTGGTGTTGTTAGTTGGCGCTTTTTACGGTGTTGTAAACCACGTGAGAACACGCGGCGTCCTATTCGAGCATGAATAATTGACAAATATACAGTAGTGTTGGAGATATTTTCGTAATTTGGTAAAATCTTCAGTAAAAGTGCCAGAAAATTAGTGCTGGAAGCTTGTTGTCAACTAAAATACAGAGGGTTATTAAAATGTTTGACTACAGCTGAAAGACCACAAGAGCAGCAGTGGGGTAAGACGAGTTCAGACAGTGGAAAAGATATTTTCAAACAAAGTTTTTGCCTTTGAAACGTGAAAAAGTTTTTTCATCGAGTTTCCTCACATCAGCATGACAACTAGATACAAATCACTACAGGCTCTGATAATAATTACATACTTTCGTACGAAAAATAATACTGAAATGTCTGAAATATGTTCAATTTGATCGAGCATTAACTATGCATTTTGGTTGCAGGAAAGAATTGGAGGAGTACAAAGAGAACAGCAAGGTGACGGAGCGGGAGCGGTCGCAGCTCATCGAGCAGCTCACAGAGCAGAACCAGCGCCTCACTACAGACCTCAAGGAAGTGAGTTGCAGCGTTCTTCTCAGTTGATGCTCCAAAAATGGGACTAGGTCAAAATTTGCCTTAGATTCAACGGCGATGATGAGTCTTCAATATGCGAACAGAGTTTACAGCAAACGTCGCGCTGGTTATATCAGCTCATTTTCAGTTGGAAAGAATAGGATAGCAGGTGTGATGAAAATGTAAAATGAAACGCATTTTCACAAATGAGTGGAGCAAAATTTGTAAAAAAAATAGTTTGAAAAAAACTAATTTTATATTATGAGGAATAAGGTCTGTATAGTGATTCTGAGGGCAGAATGGTAAGTACATGATGAGGCCGAGTGTACATATGTATAACCATCACGCTAAGCGTAGTTTGAAATAGAATAGTTTAGCGAGAAGCATCTTTCTGATGAGTGGAAAATAGTGTAACTGCATTAAATATATAAGAAAAATGAGGTTAATTTTGAATATCATGTAAAAATGGACAACAATGTCAAAATAATCTTAGCTCTTTAGCTGTACACCTCGTTGCAACGACTGTATAACGGGCATCAATGTCCGCTGCAAAAAACAACTATACCCACCGAGTCGAAACTGCAAGCCAAAATATAAAAACAGTTCCTTCCGTACTTGTTAAGGCTCTAAAGTTGTAGATATGGGGGGTGGTGTTGTGTTTTAGTTTATATAGTAGTGCTTAAATACGATCATTAAAAACAAAGGTCCAGTTATTCTTAAACTGATTTTGACAACGGACATCCTTCGATGTTCCAGACATTGATGTCAGAATGTTTGTCAAGAAGCATATCGTTTTAGTTTTACTCAAGTATTCGGCCAACGCCGACAGCAAAGTGATCCCTCATAGAATCAGCAAAAATTACCTACGTAACTTAAGGAAATGATATCCTTTAGGCTCTGTCTACCAATGGAAATGGCCAATGGAAAATGATTCAATCGAATATTACAGCGAAATTTTACTCCTGTATTGAAATCAAACCTTAGACATAAAATAAAATGAAATGGAAGAAACCAGCTGAATAATTAGGTAGCTAGCTCCCTTTTTATATTCAATAGTAGTAAAAATATTTACGTACTGTATTTACTCTAACTTTAAACTAAATCGAAGAAAGAATTTTACCTGTTACAGAACGTCACCTGTCCCGTTCGAATTTTCAATAGTTAACTGCTACATTTTAACGACGATTTTCAGTTTTACAATGGGAGACAAGAATGGTACCAGTTTATGAAATTATTGTTTCTTACATTACTAATTATCTAATGAAGGGTGAATCATATTTTCATTATACAATTGAGATTGTTGAATAAGCAACTCCTTTCGATTTAAGTCTCATATAAACACTAGAGGGCTTTCCGGTCCGTATAGTGTAGCATTCGGGGCCGATTTCAAAACAAGGGGTTATTTTTTAGGCCTCATTTACTTCGAGTGTCTTATGTACAAAAGGGTTCAGGTCGATTCGCCTCAATATTCTCTTGGATAACTCAAAAATAATTTCAGTACTCTATTTAAATTTTGGAGTAAAACTTCGGAAGAGAACTAGAAACGAGCAACTGACAAGACTTGGTGTATAAAACAACCAGCTGGCGTCACGATGACGTCACATAGACGTCACCTTGTCAAAAAAACGCCATGAAATATTGTAAAGAATCAATTTAGATTTAGTCAGTGTAGGTTAGATTGATTCAGGTTAGATTTTTTACCTCATGTCGAGCCAGCAGAAAAAATAACTCGGAATTTAACTTTAGGCCTCCAATGTCTAAAGTAAGTCCTCTAAGTGTGCCATTTCTAAAAAAATGTTTAGAAATACATGTATTCATACGCACAAGAACGAATGCGTTTGAATTCTAGATTATTATACAGCTGCTTTTGAGATCACAGTATTTTTTGGGAATCTCCTGAAATACCTGCGCGAAGTAAAAAATGACAGATGTGGACATCATTGTGAAATTGACAGCACGAAAGCATGTGAACACGTTTATACAAGTCGTGCATTTGTGCAATAAGTCATGTTGCACGTACCGATGAAATAACATTTGTCAGAACTTGAAATTCGTCTCGAGATTCTAAGATTTCAATTGTCCAGCCCTCAGCATGCAAAAAGCGCCTCCGTTTCAACATCACGCAGCGCTTTTGCGCTAGTTGCTCTGTCTTTTAGCCACGAACAATTGGTGTTGTTAGAGGGTAGCTTGATTGATCAATTGTTTTTCATTCAGGATTCTTTAAACTTGTTCGTTACACAAATGATGAGAGTGAAAGTGATTCTAAACTTCCTCTTTAACTGTTCTAAGTTTTTCTCAGGTGGTTTTTGCGGCGTTCCTCACGACCACAAACATGACTCGACATTTTGTTTGATCTTTGTTGGACTCCAGTGAACGCTGAAAAACTCGAGCAAATTCAAACTTGCTTTTTGTTTAGTTTGTCTGTGAGTGATCATGGTTCATTTTTCAAAATTGCTGGAATTATTTTTCAATACTCCCGTCAGGGAATTAACTGAAGCTTTCAAGAAACACAGCCGAGCCAATTCACACAAGTAGATTTAGCAGGAATTGAATTGCAGCCTGAATTGTTGCCTGCTGTCATTGCCTTAGTACATCAAGCAAATTTTCTATACATCGTTGACTAATTTATCAGTGAAAACATGGTATTTCAAGATTATTTAACGAGCTTACACTAGATGACGGCTCCAAATTGAAATTTACAAAATTTTGACTAAATATATCACAATTTCTGTAATATTTTCCTCACGGTATTTGCCTTGAGAAAGTTCAGAAGACATCGAATGAATTTGTGTTCGGTTCTTTCGATGGTTGCAATTTTATGGAGTATTATATTTCAATTTTAAAGTGGCATTAAACGCCCGATGGCGAGAAAATGTAATAAGAGAGTGAATTTCTTTCTCGCTTATCTCATGAATTTCTTTCTCGCTTATCTCAAACACTCGCTTATCTCATGAACCATTCGTCTTTAGATGTTATCATTCTTGAAATGACTAGTGGGGCATTTGAGGTAAATGCTGACACCCAGGTCTATCCAGTCGGAGTTGTAGAATCGGAGTTGGAACGAGCTTGACTTTAATATCCGTGAAAAAAAGTTATTAGCTATAAATTCAAACCAATATAGAGCTGGATAATCATGTTCTTCGGTTATGAAACAGAAGTCGATTCAATACAAAGTTAGGCTTGAATCACGAAAGCTTGATTCACTGCAGCTCATTTGGGTAACGGAAGAGAAGACTTGTTGACAGGACCCCTCAGGGACACAGGTTAGGCAATAGGTTTAGCCGAGATTGATTCGTTTATCGTATGCTATAGGGACTGGCACCCAGAGGAGGATCCTGTTTGGTTATCTTAGCTAAAGATTCGTGTTTAGTACTTCTTTCGTGCCCACTTTGATTGATGAGTTTTCATGTCTTCAGCGCTGTAATCATTTTCATTCCTAAATTACTGTTTTGCTGTCCAATGCTCAAGGTATCCTGGGTCGGAACCCACCTTGTGCATAAATTCCCCGTTTTTTCAATTCCATGCTAAATTGTACCTTCTACCTTTTTTCCGAATCACATTTTACTGGGTTCGGGAGGAGCAAACTAACTTATAATCTGTAATCCAGTCTTTGTGGACAGAACACTCTCCAATCCATCCAACACCGAGAAATTTCAATCCTACAAAGAAAGTGATCCCTTCCGAGTATACGCACTCTACACTGCAATTCAAGGCCTAGCACCCGTAGTCTTAGAACAAAATTTATTTTTGATCAACGAGCGTCGGACGTAAAACTGTCTAGATTTATGGGACAAGCTGTTTTCGTGTTTCACTTAATTATTGTTTACACATTTACTTTACCCGATAGGCGTTGGTGCCCTTAATATAGAAGGCGCCAATACTTTTGGTGATGCGTCGAGTTACGACAGAACACTCGAGCTCAATTGACAGTTCAACGTTTCGTTCAGAAGCGTTGTGCTGGATGAGCGTAATCGCGTAATGTGGCATAGTGGCAATATTGAAATATCTTCGATATGAAGAATCAACATAACACTTTTCTGCTCACGTATATCAAGTGAAAGGCTTCTGAGTTACTTCTTGATGCTTTAAAGTTTTCATTTATTCAAGTGAAAAGTCATCATGTGGGAAAACAGTCGAATTGCTGTACAAATATAGCATTTTCTTTTTTATCATACAACTTACATCGTACATATAACAATGAAGGTTTTTTTAATTTGTTTCTTTTTAGAATTCAAGCTTTGTTAGGTATAGACAGCTAAGTAAAAATAACTAATAATTCAAGGTATGTTTATTCTATGCACAGTGGTTTATAATATAGATACCTGGACGCAGACATATAAACGGTACGTCGAGAAATTGAGATAACATCGTTTATAACTGTTTCGTAACCCATAGTTTTGTGAACAGTACTGGTAAGAAATCTACAGAAAGGAAAAATAAAGTACAGCATTTTTTTCTGTACAAATATGATAGCTCACACTTCGAAGATTTCTTCGTCAATTCGGAGGGAATCTCACTTATGAAGACTTAGCGTCAAATATGCCGAACATTCTCATGAATACTTTCATGTCCGATTCATTCTTATGCTTGGTAATCTTCACGATCACTTTTGTCCACAGTCATGTCGGCAAGAAAAGCAGCTGACGGCGCAGCTGCAGCAGCTCAAAGACAAGATGAGCTTGCGGCAGACGAGCGTCACGGACCACATGAGCACCTTGGAGAGCCTGCGCAGCGAGGTGGGCATTTGCGACGGCGGAGCTGGCTTGCGCATGCGTGCAGGACGTTGCATATCCATGGCTTGTTGCTGGCGTGTCCATGGCTTGTTTCTGGCGTGTCCATGGTTTGTTTCTGGTGTGTTCATGACTTGTTTCTGGCGTGTCCATGACTTGTTTCTGGCGTGTCCATGACTTGTTTCTGGCGTGCACATGACTTGTTTCTGGCGTGTCCATGACTCGTTTCTGGCGTGTCCATGACTCGCTTCTGACGTGTCCATGACTCGCTTCTGACGTGTCCATGACTCGTTTCTGGCGTGTCCATGACTCGTTTCTGGCGTGTCCATGACTTGTTTCTGGCGTGCACATGACTTGTTTCTGGCAAGCCGATGATTTATGGGGTGATTTACGATTCAGTCCAGTTAAATTGAAGTTGTAATGCGTATGTTCTTCTATGTATGCATGCTCGTTGGCTCATAATTTCTGGTAATCTTTCTTTTTCTGGCAGTGCTTGTGTCTTGACTGTACGAAAGCATGTGGATACATTTATACAAGTCGTGCATTTGTGCAATTAGTCGTGTTGCACGTACCGCTGAAATAACATTTGTCAAAACTTGAAATTCGTCTCGGGATCGTCTGATTTCAATTGTCCAGCCCGCAGCATGCAAAAAGCATCACTAATGTATATCCAAGAGGGTTTTGTAAAATCTATAGTTAATTAAACCTCAATATATGTGCGTAAGATTTTTTACCCTTTTTCGGTATTTTACACTTAATGGTTCTCTAGATAGTTAGGGTAAGTGCTGATTGTGATGAATAAGATGAGAACCGAAACGTTCATTGCTTCTTTTGAGAATTTTTTTCTTATTAAGAGAGGCATTCTATGTTCGAAAATAAGAAACTGTTAACCTACCATTTATATAGTGACTGCATTCCTCTTACGCACATTCACAAGTGTTGCTGTGTTTCAATCTGTGAGTGGTGAGTGGTAAGGATAATTTGAACGGATAACTTGTCAAAAAAGTTCTTAGGAAATGGCTTCAAAAATAGCTTACAGTTGTGATGAAGCTAAGAACGGTAGTAAGAACTAGGTGTGAATTTCACGATGCATTGATCTGTTTGTTCAGTATTGAAGTTCAGGCTAATGGAAATGGTATTGCAGTACCATTTTTGGCTCGATTTTTGATGTTCCTGTTCATCAGGAATTTTTTTATAAATCGTCATCAGAGTGAATGCCAGGTCTGATCTAAGAGTAATCTTTTAACATACGTGAGGTAATTGATGTTGGCTACTATCATATAAGGGAAATCATTTTCATGTGGTTGGCATGAACAAAATGATTGTTAGTATACTTTTAGATCAACAGTGAAGTGCCCAATATACTTGACTGTACTCAATATCAAAGGGAATTTTAAATTAGATATTATACCTTTCGCGGTGGTAGAATTGTTTTTTAGTGTGTCTGAAAGATTGAATTCCTACTTTTCTTGTGATGCTTGAAAAATAAAGCTTAAATCTTTACAAGCGTATTCGAGCTGTCAAAATTGATGGCATCAAAACCCACATCCAAAAAAGAAGAAAATAATCCATTGGAAATGTGTAAGATGAGTATCTGTGATACTGACTTTACTGCTTGTCGAATTCTGTTCATAATAAGCCTTCATAACAGGGCACAAAATAAATATACTACTCGTAGAACTTTTAAATCACGGGTACCTGAATCCACTTTCACACGTAGTTATTGTCTGATGTCAGTTTAGCTTAAATCTTATGCAGGTTTTATGATTTAAAATACCTGTATATGCAATGCATATAAAGTTTTTTTCATTCCACAGCTCGGTGGAGCAATGAGACAATACACTGAGGATGATTATTGACTTGCTTTATTGGCTCTAAGTCTTGTTGAATGATCAATTATGATCAGAGAAAGTCATGGGTCAAATGTGGCTGAGACAGCGACAACGAGCAACGCTTGTTGCCAGGAATTTAAATGTATTTAATTGTGCTCAGTATCTTTATACTTCTTTTTTCTTATACTTTTCTTTTAGATGTTTTGTGTCTGAGCTTGACGATCTGAACAAACAATTCTTATACCAGAATCTTCTGCATTTTATTTTGTACTCGCACTTGCGTTTCTAATTTATAGTTTTATTGAAATGTCCTTCGACACTGTCCCAGCGGACTCCGAAAAATTACCAAATAGTATAACTGTTCACAAAAGTGAAAATAACACATAACTTATCACCGAATCAACCTTTTCTTCCTTAACAGATTTTTTGTCGTTCTAACAGATTTTCATGCTGACGGACAAAAAGTTGGAGCTGGAGAAGCGGCTGACGAGCCTGGCAGAGGAGCGGGAGGGCCTGAGCATGACGCTCGACGAGTCGTCCGACCGCATCATGCTGCTCGAGCGCCAGAAGGAGGAAAAAGAAGTCGAGGTGACTTGGCTGCTCAATGTAACGAACTTTAGGATTTACTTGTCGGTTTGACGCGATCAGAGTCTAATTTGACAGTAATTAAATTATTAAGTTTGTCTCAAATTGCATCTGATTTAACACAAAGCAAGTATGATTTGTGGCAAACGATATCTGTTTCGTCAAAGGCGAAATATGATTCGGCACTAACTATATCTAAGTTAATTAACATTTGAAATCAGCAATCTCCTTTGCCCAATTCCTTTTTTCCTCAATAAATTGTTGAGTATCAGTGATACTTTATAATTGATGAAATTAGTTTAAGTTTAATTTCCATTCATGGATCTCATCAGCAACTCAGGTCGTTGCAGTTTGGTGAGGGTTTTTCAATGGTAGGACAAAATTTGCTTAAACTTTTTTGGTGTTGTGTGGCAGTGGGAGGATGCACTGCAGCCCAAATTCGTCACCTGTCAGGAGAAATATATATTGTGTCCTACGTTTGATTTTGCGAGTTAAAAGTCATCGATCTTCACCAAGCTAGATATAAAAAGTTTGTTATCCACGAAAAATTTGATCCTGCGATGAATACTGATAACGATAAAAATTTTATGTACGTATGTCAATAATTATTTCTGTTTGCAATATTATCAGTGCCATAGTTACTTCAGTTGCTTTTTGATTAGACAGTATTAAAATGATCATTCGAAAAAAACCGCGAATGTGTTTCCTAGTGGTTTTATTGTACAGTGCCCTCTTCTTATATTTATCCAACATTTGCTTTGCTTTCAGCACAAAACTTCAATTATTATTATCACCAAAATTTCAATGAACGTTTCATTGATGCTAACAAAGTTTCAGTTATTATAATCAATATTCCAATGAACGTTTCATTGACGACAAAAAAGTTTTAATTATTATAATCAATATTTCAATGAACATATCATTGATGCTGCGGTGCAGCTGCTCCACATATGCTTCCATAACAATTTTTCAATTATCATTGCCAACACTTCAATGAAAATTCCCTTGATGCTGCGGTACAGTTGCGAGTGAAGCAGCGCGACCTGGAGGAGCTGCGGCACACCAACCTGAACCTGTCGGACCGCCTTGAGGCCGTCAGCAGGGCGTCGTCGTCGCCCTCCATGGGCCACACGTCACTCATGAACGAGATGGAGCTCTCCGAAAATGAAAGTGAGGAAACACCTCACTCAGGGGCAATTTCAAGCCATATTTCAAACCACTGATTAATTTCTTTCTCAAGGTAACGGTCTTTTTTGAACACCTTACAACAGTACTCACGTGTGTTTTTGAACGATATTTCGGTCTAATAATTATTATTATTTTTAAAGTAAACTTTTTCTTCGAGTCGTAAAGCCCTGTATAGCGAGAATCAGCTATGGTATTTCGTTTCAGCTATGGTATTTCGTTTCAGCTATGGTATTTCGTTTCAGCTATGGTATTTCGTTTCAGCTATGGTATTTCGTTTCAGCTATGGTATTCCGTTTGGAAGAAAGATTTTTACGATTAGTAAGCATTGTCTATGCAGTAGGTAAAACCTATTTTGAAGAACGAAAATACCTACATTCAGAAATTTCTCAAGAATTTTGAAAGTTATTCAGCAACTTTGCTCATGTAACATTTTTCAGTAAATTTTCCCTTCCTTCCAGCAAATATCATGGTACTTTCTCAGGGAGAAGTAAATAAAAAGTATTTTATTTCTTCGTTATTTGTTTAGCATTTAACTATTTACAGCCTTCAGAAAATGCGTGAATAAACTAAGTTAAGTCCATTTTGTTCTTGAAATGAGTTCCATGCTTGGCCTATGTGACAACACTAGGAAAAGTTTGACTACAGTTCACATGAAATGCAGAGGAAGTTGTATCAGTTAATTCCCATGCTCTACCAAACGCCTACCTTGATATTTCGCCTCGTCGTAAGATTGTTCAAATTATGAATTGTTTATTTCCAGCTTCTCGGCCGCAATCGCACCAGGACCTGCTCGAGATGGAAGAGGATGTTGAGTGCGACGACCCGGTGCTCATGCCCATGTCTGATGCCGAGACCCTCAAGCTGGTCAGTACTTAGTAGTCGAGTTTTTTTTATTTAAGCGGTCAATTTGATTAATTTTGTAGTCCATAGCAGTCGCATGGCATGTCTTTCGGGACGATGTTTGAATGGTCTTGCGAAATTTCTCCTACTAAATTGTGGCATGCGAGACGCTGCTTATCAAATTTATTACATAACAACAGAGAGATGTTAGGTACTCGAGTAAAAATATATAACTATAGCTACTATCACTTAATTGATGTAATGTTATCTAATTTGTATTAGCTTTCTGATATTCGTTCGATGATTGGATAAAATTGTTAGTTTAGAAATGAAAATTTTGTTCCTAATCCAGAAAATTTTCATTATTAGGCCTACTCGAGAGTTGGAAGTGTTTTGGTTAAGTACAAATAAAGAAAGGCTATGGTGTACCTGACTAAATTTTAAAACGATACCTCACAAAAAACGACACTCTCGTGTTGCGCAGTCATTCAAATTGTATCCAATAATTTGTGTGTTAAAGTTGCAGGGTCAGGCTAATAACTTTTATTATTATTATTACTACTATTATTGCGTTAGGTGTAGATCAATTTCATAATCACTCACTTAGAATATTAGGTGCATGCCGCAAATGATATTTAAAGGAGAAGTTGATGAGTGAGGATAATGCATGTATCTCTGCCTGAAAGATTAAACCAAATTTTTGAGATGGTTACTCATTAACGGAACTTTTTAAAGACACAGAATGTTATTTAAGGTAGTTTTAATAAATTAAAAGGGAGAATAAAATACGTTCTACTGCTGGCCTACTTCTATCAGATTTATTACAACCTAAACCGATATTTCAGATAAAAATGTGCACAACTCTCGGTTTCATGAATTTCTTGCATAATTTCAGTTGAAGAGCGAAATGGGTGATGCATATAGTCAACTACGAGTCCTGGCAGATCAGCTCCGCCACCGCCGCAACTCCCTCACGTCGCTCTCCACCAACTCCTCGGACGACTTCACTGCGGCCAATATCAAGGTGAGGATTATAGCCGGTTGGGCATCTATTGTCAAGCGATTCCGCGAAATTTTCTGCTCCGGAAGCTTATGAAGGGCTTATCACCTGGCCAAAATGTATACGTTCTTGTGCATCTGTGCAAAATTTTAACATGCACAGGTTACGAAAAATCATCTTGAATTTTTCACGTTGATTATTTTAGGTAAATAATTTTGAGTTCCGCGGTAATACCGGTTTTAAAGGTGATGACGTGAGTCTTGTCACATATCGCTGACGAAACAGGAGCAAAAGAACACGCTAATGATACCGGAACTATTTAAGATATCGGTCTTAGAATCCTGCTAAAAAAAATAATACCCAGATTTCACCCACTTTGATGAAAATACACTAATTTCAACGATAAACAGCCTTTCACTGTTTGGTCTAGAATTATTCCTCTCTATCTGGCTATTATTTCATCTTTTCTATGAAATTAGGTGGTACTGAAACTGGCAATCCTCAACATTTTCACCTAGCATCTTTAGTCTTTCTTCCATTTTTTAACTAAGACTTTATCTATTTGATTTGTTGAATACTTTTCTGGCGCTCAACTAAGACGTGAAACATTATCTTCGTGAATGCTTATTTGCATTAAATGTGAGACGAAGGTTAATTAACGAAATTGCTGCTAGACGACGAGGTTTCTGTTCGTAAAAACTAAATGATTAGTTCTTGTAGCCAGAGCAGCACGGTGAAGAGTTGACTTAATAAATATCGCCAGTTTCAGCCTTTTAAAAGTGGCGAAAGTGTTTTGAAAAAAATGTGGGGATTTTTTCTAGGGTTATTTAGAGAAGACAGCGTACTGTAATTATGTTCAATTTTATCCCAATTCTTGCTAGATTGGTGCGCTTAAGATGCCTAAAAAGTTCGCAGTTTCTCCCAAAAATCACATTCGAGTCGTAGGATCCTTTTGACTCCGTAAAAGTGAGAATAAATGTCATAATTTTTCTTTTTCTTTCGCATTCTTCCTTTTAGTTTTTACAAATTTGAACAGCTGATCGTGCTGTGACTCACTTCGGAATGTCGTCGTTTTTGCTTTTCTTTGACTGGACAATGTGACGTCGATCTATCAGCGAAGAAAAAATTAAAGCAAACCAATGACTGACCGGTCAAATGTCATTCCTTGCTATCGTTACAAGTTCAGCGTGTTCCAAGAGCTGGATGAAGCTGTGTCAATTCAAAATCTCATTTTTTGTTCAATTTGAGATGAAAACCATAAATATTTAATCCCTTTTTAGGTAGGAGTGAACAACACCTAGAGTCGACCTCAATGAATTTCCAAAGCTGGAAAGAGTAGAATAAATTGAAAACCCAACGTTGCATTCGGTTTTAGATGATAACTGTCAAATTCCAGTAAAGATTAACGAAGTATTTCTTCTCAGCCCGGTCTGCTGGCTGGCATGGTGAAGGAGCTGAAGGGGCTCATCAGGGTGCGCCTCTTGCGTGAGGCGCAGGGACAGTGCGGGGCCTGCGGAGGCCAGACCGGCGAGGACGATCCAAAGGCCATCCTCGAGAAGGAGTGTCACAAGGCCCTCGAGGCCGTCGACAAACTCAACCAAGAACTACATGACACCAAAGATAAACTCAAGGCGAAGGTTGGTACAAGGCTCTAGATGGATGTCTTATTCTAATCAAGTTGATACATGCCATTTCACTCTAAGGGTTTTCAGTTTTTTGTTATCCATTCCTCGATTTTAATCAAGTTTTCTTATTCTGATCAAATTGATACATGCCATTTCACTCTGCGGCTTTCCGGTACTTTGTTTTCAATGACACGATTCAATGATGATTACCCTTGGTCTAACTGTTACCCAATTCACACACGTATGTTGAATGGGGATATGTTCGTATGCTTTCTTTTCACAACGGGAAGGAATATCGGACTTACAACGCAGGGTTTTGAATCCTCGACTATTTCACAAGAAATTTGAGCCATCAGAACCATAAGACCAAGAAGACCATAATGATTGGTACTGTGGGGTGGGCACACGTTCCTGGTAGTTTCAAATGAGTCAATCGTTATATTTTTTTCACTACATAACACTTTTGGACAAGACAAATCGTTGTTAAGTTTAAGTGAATGATTAGTAGCAAATTAATAACATTTGTTTTGATAAAAACGTAATAATGAATGACGGCTAGATTGTGTAAATATAAACCATTTAATCTAAAAATCGTAGCATTAGGTCGAAAAATGTATCGAACTTATAAATGTTTACCAAGCCGTATTTCACAAGTCCTGGATTCATTTTCAATTGAAAATAATCGCACCAATGAGTGTCTGTCTCTAAGTTATTTTGTGATGAATCTTTGTTAATCAATATTAATCAAACCTTTAACGTCACAAAAGACTTTGCTATCCTTTTCGAAAATAGTTATAATATATTGTATTTTTTGTTGAATTCGTTCCTGTGTGTGTTCTTTGATGCTCACTGCCAAGTGGCAGTTCCTTTCATATTCTAACGTCAGGGAAAACATGATGCCATTGCCAGTTTATGACAGTGGTTGTGTTGACGTTAATGCTTGTTAAATTGCTGACGTTATAGGGTCAAAAACATCATATTTTGATTTCCAACACTACCAGAATTTACTTACGCAACTAATGCTGAAAACTTCACTTACAACGACGGAGCTATGCTTTCAATGAACAACATTACCTGAATTACGATGCGCACACTCTCATTGCAGACGAACGAAGTGGAGCAGCTGAGCGGCGAAGCAACCATTCACGCGGCGGAGCAGGCAGCGGTGGCTGAGGAGCGAGACAACCTCAGGCGCGATCTGGAGAACACGCACCTCGCTAAGGACGAAATTGTGAAGAAGGTGAGGCTGGTGTGCTGAGCTCGTGCATACTCGCTACTGGTAGGAATATGCAGTATGAGTGAGGGTGCTCACTATGCTGGAATACTCACTACGTGTAGGAATGCATATTGAGAGCAATCCTATACTTATGCTCAGTAAGAATATTTACTATGAGTAGGTTTGTTTACTGCAAGTTAGAGAACCCTCTACCAGTCTGGAATGCTCACTATCAGTAAATGTATTCGCTATGAGTGGTAGTTGGAGTATTTCGGTGGAGTTGTAACACTTTGCAAAGAGAAATAAGAATACCTTTCCGTAAAAAGACTCTTAGCTTGCAAGAATGATTTTTGAAAAAAAGGACTGCTTTTTGATAGTAGGAACCTTTTTGCTAGTTCAGGAATGCTTTTTGCTAGTAACGGAATGATTTTTGCTAGCATAGGAATGCTTTTTGCTAGTACAGGAATATTTTTTGCAAGTAAAACTGCTTTTTGTTAATAGGAATGCCCTGTGCAGGTAGGATTAGATTAAATTAGATGTTAGTTTAAGCCTCCTTAAAACAGGAACGAGGAAGGTACCATTTAGTTTGGAGACAAGGGAACGTGCAATCCATACAGACGGGGCCTAGAAATAGTAAGTTTAGGAAGAAGTTTATGAAACAAGATGAAAGTTGAAGAAGTAAGCAATAGTAAGTGCTGAAAATAATGAGCCGAAAATGGTGGTGCTTAACATAACAAAAAGCATTTTATTTCAACAAAAAGAACGCCTATCTAACTCTCAGTTAGGGTCCTCACACATTTTTCCCCTGGGAGTGCTAATTCCCATACATACAAAAGTTGTATTTCCCTGAGGGGATGTGCGAGGAGTAATGCTTTTTGCTAGCAGTTGCTCTTTGCTAGCAGTAATACTCTTCGCTAGTTAAAAAGTTCTTTACGAGAAGGAATACCGTCTTCTAGCAGGGATAAGTTGCCGAACAAAATAAAAGGTGTTGGTAGGAATTTTTTCATGTTACAACTCCTGTTATAAAAAAATGTTCTCTTTGATAAAGAACAACCCCTTAACATAGGAGTGGGATGTGAATCATGAAAGGTAGGCCACACTCATTTCAAATACGAGCTTGTGCAGAAAATGCCCATTCTAACTTAAGCTGAACTTGTTATGGGGCTTTTTAGTGTCACTCTGAGTAACGAAGTATTTGTCCTGAGTTTAAAATTCAGAGCGAAATGGTAGTCGCACTATGGCATTGCCTTCACAAATGCTCCGTAGAACTCACTGAGTGCGACTATTTTCTTAGTGTCTGCGGAACTGTAATCACATTTGTATTTCATGCGTTTTCACCATTGGTAAGTAATTTTGCTGCACGTTTAAGATAAGGGAATTTAAGTTAACGTACAAGTTATAAAATAAGTATCATTAATGACCTGAAATGATACATTAGCTTTTGATGAGAACTTAGAGAATTTTCTTTCAGTGCAAGTACCAGTTATTTAAATTTCGTTACGAGCCTTTTCTTGTCATTGTCTATATAAGATTAGATATTGGTTATTAAATAGATATTGTTAGATTAGATATTGTTTATTAATTACAGTTTATAAGATAATTTTTTATAAAATTTTTATGAACAACATAAGTTAGAAATTTGACCCTTTGCACTTGATCGGTATCCATAGATTACAAAAATCTTATACTTTGCAAGCGTATTTATAAAATGCGCATAATTTATTGCGTTAGATTTTCGAATAAAGAATTTAACATAGTGAAAATTGCCCATTCGTCTAAATGTAGGAAGTTGCGGTTGAAAATTCTCACACATTTTAGCATTCATTTATGTCAGAAAAACACAGATTTAAATTGCGACCCAACGAATTCTTATGCCAAGAATACCCAGCAAAAAGTAAGCAGTTTCAATAAACATTATTGATTCGGCAGGTCTTAAAAATCCTACCGTTGTACTTTCATAATTTGTAATCAACTATGATAGCATTTCTTTACATTCATTAACTTTTGGCAGGCTTGGGACAGTCGGGACCAAGCTGTCGCGCGTAAGAACAAGTGCGAGATCGAGCTCGCCAAGACCCGCATTGATCTTATGTCCGTCAACTCCCAACTGCTCGAGGCCATCACACAGAAAGTCGAGCTGTCACAGCAGCTAGACCAGTGGCAGGTAAGCCGTTGCACAGAAAGGGGAGGTGTCACAGCAGCTAGACCAGTGGCAGGTAAGCCATCACACAGAAAGGGGAGCTGTCACAGCAGCTAGACCAGTGGCAGGTAAGCCATCACACAGAAAGGGGAGCTGTCATAGTGGCAGGACCAGTGGCAGGTAAGCCATCACACAGAAAGGGGAGCTGTCACAGCAGCTAGACCAGTGGCAGGTAAGCCATCACACAGAAAGGGGAGCTGTCACAGCAGCTAGACCAGTGGCACTTAAGCCATCACACAGAAAGGAGAGCTGTCACAGTGGCAGGACCAGTGGCAGGTAAGCCATCACACAGAAAGGGGAGCTGTCACAGCAGCTAGACCAGTGGCAGGAAAGCCATCACACAGAAAGGGGAGCTGTCACAGCAGCTAGACCAGTGGCACTTAAGCCATCACACAGAAAGGGGAGCTGTCACAGCAGCTAGACCAGTGGCAGGAAAGCCATCACACAGAAAGGGGAGCTGTCACAGCAGCTAGACCAGTGGCAGGTAAGCCATCACACAGAAAGGGGAGCTGTCATAGTGGCAGGACCAGTGGCACTTAAGCCATCACACAGAAAGGGGAGCTGTCACAGCAGCTAGACCAGTGGCACTTAAGCCATCACACAGAAAGGAGAGCTGTCACAGCAGCTAGACCAGTGGCAGGAAAGCCATCACACAGAAAGGGGAGCTGTCACAGCAGCCAGACTAGTGGCAGGTAAGATTAACAGAACGTCAAGCTAGAGATAAGAACTAACGAAGCAGATTTCTCCTGCTTGCCTGTTCAAGGGTTTTAGTTCAAACCATTGCTACTAATTTTCTCTTGTAGAGAATGTGTGAAGGTCAGTGGCGGTCTGTCTCTTACATGCTAAGATCTCAGTTCTGTGAAAAACAAGGTTTGACGGAAATGTTGTCGAGTCATTTCCTCACAGTGGGTCACTTACAACTAGGATACGCTATCCCATATCATTTGGTCTGTTGCAAAAACGTATTTCTGAGCTGCGTATTGGGTTAGCTACACTCGAACACAGTTGTATTTTTTCCTCTCACCATTTTTGAGATATTTTCACAATGTTTTAGATTAGCCAAGTTAATTCTAGTAAATGATTAACTTGTCCTCATCCGTCATGTAAAGAAAACGATTGATTGTGAATAAAAGGGGAATTGATTTTACCAGCTAAACAATTAAGTATAATGTTAAATTGGATGTAACCTAGACTGTTAACTAGCAAGGATTTTCCCGGAATTTAAAGAGCTAGTTGGGGTTAATTATTTTGTTACTGTCTAGCTTTCAGTTGACTCTCTTCAACTTTTTAAACATCGTCTAAGCATATATAATGATTATCAAAATTCCTCACTTTTGGAATAAGTAGAAGCTTAAAAATGTTGTACAGCATTTGGTTGTGATCAGAATATGTCATTCCCAGTGAGCAATCATTGTTGTTTTCTGCGTCAATTTTTCCCTTAGCCATAACTTGTTAGGTCTCACTTTCATGGAGAGTTTCGGGTTACAATTAATTGAGAAGACAGCCAACTACAGACGCACTTAATAGTAAGACCTGCATCCGCTGTTGAATACCCTGTTATGCCAACTTAATGAAGTTTATTGATCGCACATTCCACATGTCTTTCACTCACAGCGAGATGACCAATCGATTAAGGATCGTATTTTCGCTACAGCAAGACCTGTATCAGCTTTTGAATGCCCTGTTAGACCAACTAAAGGGAGTTTATTCGATACTCGGCTTATTCGTCCCATCATAATAAATCAGAAATTCCCCATGTCTTCAGCCCACAGCGAGATGACCAATCGATTAACGATCGTATTCACGTTACAGCAAGACATGCAGCAGCTGCTGGACGACCAGATGCGCACGAAGCTCTCCAGGCACGAGCTGCTCCACGGTGACGGCAGTCAAGCCACCGACTCCGATTCCTCCTCCAGCGAGAAGAACACACCCAGAAAATCCACCAAAAGGTTCTTCAATCTACTCGCGGCTTTAAGAAAATAAACAGAATCTCATTGTTATCGTACTAACTAATATTATTATTATTATGACCATTCATTGCCATGAAGCTCACTAAATAATCATATCCCACGAAGGCACAGAGGCGGGAGAAAATAGTGAACATGCAACGATTGTGGGCAGGATGGTTTAGTGTCGTCCCAGTAGCAATGCTGAAGTGACTGTGCATAGTTTCCCGTAATATTGAGATCTTTATACATGTATAATCTTCAACAAAACAATAATTTCAAGAAGTGAACGTATCTCATTCCAATGGTGCTCGTTTCTTTAAAATTTCTCGAAATATTTTGTTGACTTGAACTTCTTGCTGAATCACAATCTTACGGGGTTAACTTTGCTGCAACATCAAATTCAGTCACCCAGCACTCCCTTTGCATAACTTTGAGTTCCATTTATGTGGAATTACTTCTTTTTCATTCTTTTGCCTCGGATAAAGCTGTTAACAGTAAAACATCTTCAAAGTATGGAAATAGAAGTCCGAGGAAAGGAGTCGTTAGAACTTCTTTGTCTGCAGTTCGCCAGGCACTGCAGCTAAACTCATGCCTATAAAGTACTTCATGCCATCGGTGTTCATTATGGAGATAATTATTCATTTAAAATCTCTAATTTAGTTCGCAAAAATTTGCAACTGTGGCTTTGTTCATTAAACAAAATCCAATTTGAATTTTCAGAATATTTAAAATTATTTACGTCGTAAATAATGTGGTTTTTGATCACAGAATCTACGGCCGTGTTGAGAAATGTTCAGTTCTCATGGCGAGTCCATTGTAATTTAATGTTTCTGTGGAGATAAAATTTCAGAGCTATTATTTATAACCAATTGGTGTATGCTGAATTATCGATCCTTCAACTTTTTCAACACGATAATCGATTCAGTTTTGGGTTACTTAGGAAATGGTTCCAAGAGACCGTACCTGACAATAGCTAGAAAATTCTCTCAAATGTACTTAGAGTTCGATTTCATTCTTTGCTTATTTGTGCCGTTTATTCATCGAACATGCACTATTTGTGGTCACGTTGAATAAATTTGAAACTCTGACTCATCATAGTTGAAGCTTCTCTTAGATCTCCAGAACGGTCAAGCATCTCAAACACAAACCTGAAGTGCCTCCTCATTGGTAAGACTTTCAAGTAGCGTTTCACCTAATATATTTCTTCAGTAATATTTCTTCGCATCAATGCATTCCTGTTATGAAAATAATTTTGTAATTTTAAGGAAGCGTTATTGATGTGTTTAAATATAGCTCATTCATAAACTTAGAGTGTAAACGGCTCTTCTGCGCCTCGCCACAGTACTTGCGAATGAACTCTCCCGGTCTTAAAATAATTTCTAGACTTAAATAAATCAATATCAAAAGTTAACTGTTGAATCATCCGAATGTAAACAAATATTTCGCTTCGTACTTTTATGTTTCGTAGATGAATACGAAAGTTCGTTGAGATCTCATTGATTTTCAGATGATGTACATTGTAGACCTTTTAGTTCTTTTTTCATAATGACGAGAATCGATATTCTGAATGAGAATGAGAACTTAATTTCCTAAAATATAGGGCTGAACAAAAAGGGACTTAACTGAACATTTTTCACCACGCTTGTTTCATTCACATTAATTTGAATCTGTCAAAAGTAAGGGACTGATTCAAGTTTCTGCTGGGCGATAAATTTCCGCTCGTCAAACTCTTTTCACCTATTATCTTTGTTGTAATATTGAAATAATATCCTACACTGTACAGAATGCAAATAAGTATGTAGTGAGAGAACTAGAGCTGTGATAGGCAACTAACTGTTCTATATACTATATATTTAACCATTAAGAATAGTAGTACGTAAGATGCCTTCTATATGAAACTCATTCCTATGTAAACCGTCCTTCTTGCCTATAGCTCACTCAATCGTAAATATCACTATCTATTGTCTGTATTCGTTCTCACTTAGATTTACTGCATAACTTATTTCATCGGGTTCGTAGGTACGCAAATTAACTAGCCATTTTGAAGACCCTATCGAGGCAGTCCTTCCCAAATTGTACATTAAATCTCATAGTGAACGACACTGACGCTGTCAAATTGCATTTCTCAACAGTTTATTTTTCTTACATTGTTTATAAAATTTTCTTTATCAAAAACATATATTATGAAACGCTCATTTTGAAATTTTTGAACTTGCTAACGGTTTTATATTTTGGAATGCGAAGTTCAAATCAATTCCTGCAATGAATACATAAGGTCGAGGCAGCAAATAAGTGCAATAAAAGTTTAAATCTATGCGTTCAACATGATTCTTGAATTTGGGATTTGGAATTGTGCGAGGATAGAATATTACATTTGGCCTATAAGTATATGTATTCGAATTGAAAGAACAGAATTTATCTTGCGTACATACGATACGCTTTTTTCTATGCTGGAAACTGGTTTTCTTTCAGGGTGCAACGAGCTAACTCGCAAACACAGTATTTTTGTGTGTGGGGATGAAAGAAAAAGCTGGCAGGAGGAGATTTGATCATGCCATCAGAGAGTGCATAGCACGACTTCAAGCGATTGTTCGATGAATATTCCTATGCATGGTTGTGATAGATCGAATATAGTATGTGCAGTTGTATTGATGTCCCTTTACTATGAAAGAATTTATACCACGTATTGTGAACTTCTCTTTGATGTCGGCCATATTTGTACGTAATGGTCATTTTTCAAGTCAGAAATACAGAAGTGCATTTTGACGTTGCTTTTAAGGTGCAGAACTTCACGTTCTGCACTTCATTTTACGATAAAAAGCGGTAAATAACGAGTAGAACTCGAAGTAGAAATTTGTTATGAATGCCAGTAAGATTTTTCTTAAGCCATCACTTCAGATCCAATATCCGCATTTAGAAAATACTTTGATGGTGTTTTCGCATACGTATCGATGTTTATGCACGTTACTCCGTTTCTAATAACGTTGATAAAAAAGGGTGAACATATTTCTCGTACAGGCATAATCTGAAAGATAGCTTTACGCATGTACATTTTAAGTTCCTCTCCCAAAGATTAGAAATTATTGATTTGAATTAAGGAGATATTTACGGCTTTAGCGCAGCTAAATCCTGTTGTCCTCGTTAGTTAACGCATGTTCCAATCGTAGAGATACTCTACTCCTGAATTGGAAAGCGAATACATGCAAATCGTGAAGCTGCGCTCAACTGTCAGTTCTCATGTAGATTTTTTTGGTTCTTCTCCGTTTCTGTTAAATTTTAATTATTTTTTAAAGTCTCTCAAGGCGACATTTTGATGGGAATCTGACATTAGATCATTTGTTGCATTTCATCTTAGAATCCCAACAAAATGTAAATCCTCCAGGCCGTGACATTTGTGGAGCTGGATCCCAGATTTAACTCTGAACGGTTCCACAGCAGGTGATGGTTGAATCACAAGTCATTATAGCATCAGAATTTACAATTTAAAGTGTACTTAACTTTGTAAGCAAAAATTACGGCATTATCAAAATCACTACATTCCGACCCCTAGCTGTTTGTGAACTGCTTGACTGCTGCTAACTTTTCATCAATAGATTACTGATCACAGCATCTTATGTAAATAATTTTTTGTCTGATACACCAATCGTCAAAATCTTGTTTTCCAGTGTTTGACTAAAAAAGAAGGTTATTTATAATGAAAGCGTAGTACCTCAATAAAATACCGTCACTGTAAACCTTAGGATGGGCGCTAGTTTGACTACAGAGATGACAAAGCCGAGTTCAAAGAGTTCTTGAAAAAGTCACGTCATGATCATTAACTCACGAGTGTCATATTCTGCAGCTTACGAGAACTGTTTTATCAAACAATAGTTTAAGTGCTCACATACGCTGTGCATAAAAGGCGGTCTTTCATGTTGATGTATACAGTGCATAAAAGGCTGTCTTTCTCCATGGGGTGAAAGTGACATGTTTATTTCTGAGCTTTGGACTTGGTTCTCGCACCAGTCAAACACCGGAAAGCAAGCATTCATTGATTGAAGGTTCACTCTCGCTAAGGGCTAAAATAAATCGAAATTTCCGTTCACTTCCGTTATGGACTACTTCTACCTGTGTTCCTCATTGAATTATGAGCATCATAATGTCAGCTCGTGGTGTTACCTCAAGATCATACTTGTATGTGCTATGTATATACACGAAAACCAAAAGTTTTGTATTTTTATCCTATTTTTATCCTAATACTTTCTTGATGGGAAAATAATATAAAATTCCGATTTCTTTCCAAGTGCTCTTATCAGAACAGAAATCAGCACTACGATAAGGTGCAAGAATATTGGTTGTAACGAAAAGATGCGAAGGGAAAAAATGTGGAACCTGTACCCTCATAAACTATGTATGTCGTTTTAAATGCGGTTTGGGAAAATGAATATACGAGTATTTCGAAAAATTACTATTAGATACGACCAAAATTGGAAAATTTATTGCAAAAATTGATAAAAGAATAAATTCTATAAACATACATCTTCGTCCATTGTATTTACATAATGAAGACTGATTCAATTCCATAGGATTTTTCAGATAAATCCGTTCAAATTTAAAAATGTTGGCGACTCTGATCACTCCACCAAAAAAATGAAATTTGCCAATTTAACTATCTAGCATGCTTCGAAAGAAGCACCATGGCCTAACTAACCGTGTTATGATCTGCAAGGCTGAAAAGAGGCTCATTAGAGCGATCAAAGACTTCGGCCTAGCCGAAGGTGGGAATAACTATTCCTTAAAAGGAATAACCTACAAGGTGGGAGTAACTTTTTAATTAATAAGATGAAAAAAGTTTGTTTAGAGAGGTGCGAGAAATCTTGACGATTGAAGACCAACTGATGAACCATCAGGTTCTTTTCTGATGACCTACAGTTTAGATGGCTTGTAACACGTTAGTGACCTCTTCGGGCACTCACGTTCGACCCACGAAGTCATGAAGAAAGTAGTTAGTGTCCTAATGGTTTCGTGTGAGGGGAAAGTATTTATCACTTCTTATCAGACAAAGAAAAAATTAATGCCAAATTTTACTGCAACGTCTTGCTAACAGGAATCATGCTAAAACTTCAAATCAAGCTAATTAAAGGTTTTAAGTAAGAAGTTCATGTTCTAACAGAACTAGACTCCCACCCACACACAAAGAAAACCGTTGACTTGCTCAGAAGGTTCGTTGTGCGAAACTGGAAAGTAGACCTAAGCCTGTTGGATTAAAATTTTTGAACGTAAATTGAGGCCGAAGCTGATGCAAAACCCCACAGCAGCGTCACAGCCCTTCACAAGGACATCAAAAAGACGGATTCATTGAAAACGACTAAAATTATCTGCGCTGTGTCTAGCTTTCGAAAGATGCATTAGCGTCATCATGACTGAGGACGTTCAAATGGTATGAAACTTTTGTTCTTTCTGTCTGCAAAATGATCAGTGTAAATTTGACAGTATGGATGTTACTTTTTCTTCAAGTCATTAGGATTTAGGCATAGAAAAAAATCTGAAAGACCTTCCATTTGTCTGAAATTTGAAATTTGTCTGAAAGACCTTCCATGTACAGGAATTGAATGAAATGGAAATAATGTAACATGGGAAAACTACGATGTATAAAAAATACGAATATAATATCGAATACACATTAAAGCGTGGAGCAGATATGTGGAATAAAAATAACGAGTAGTGGAATGTAATAGAAACACAGAAAACAGAGATGGAACATACATGGAAATACGAGATAGAATTCAGTAAGTTTACAGAACTGCATGTGAAATAAAAACAAGTGGTAGATGCATGACATATGAACAAAGAAGTATATACTTGGACTAAACAGAAGATTGGAATAGCTTGGAAAACAAATAAAAATGGAAAAATTATTGTTTAAGAGAATGCCAAATGGAAACGAAAACGATCAAAAAATGTGAAATGCCGGAAATTATTTTTTTAAATATCGTTTTAAGCACAAATAATTAGAATTTGTCAGAGAAACATGAATAAATAAGATTTTTCATCTCTTTTCATTTATGTCATCAATTTTTGAAGTAAAATTGAATCAAACTTTGGCAGTACAATTGTGTTTTTTATATACTATGAAAGAGGAGTTCTGCATTTCGAAAGAAGAATTCTGCAATCCTTTTAGATAAAAATCATGAACACATTTTCTTCCACGTTACCAATATTTTAACGAAGTTAGCGTGTGATGTTTAAAGCAACCCAAAATTAAATTACGATACCCTCCCTGGTCGGGGGGGTTTTCATTTGAAGAAGTTTACACCATAAAAACCAGGAAGACAACACGTATATCCAACAGAAATTTGTTGACAATTCTTACAGAAACTGACTTTTAGATTTGAAATTTTCGGAAGAATTTCAACATGTTTGCCGGTGCTTTTTGTGTTCGTCAGAGCAGTGGCACATCAGGAGTTATGGAAGTCTGTGTGACAACCCTGTAGGAGTTTTAGAATTTTGTACAACAATAGAGTAGGAGTCATAAAATTTGCATGACAGATTAAATCTGATTAAATGGGTTAGTTTGAGCTTCCCCAACCACAACAAAGGTATTCATAAGGGAGGAGGGTTGAAGGCGCCATTTAGAATGGAGGGAGGGATCGAGGAATCTTAGGGCAAGGTGTGTTCCCGCACTTCTTCTGCACGTATAGAAACAGTAAGTTAGGAAGTAAGGCTATGAAACATGGATAAAATTAAGGAAAAAAATTAGATGAAGCTGAACAACATGGCAGCAGTGAACGGGGAAACGGTCAAAAACAAACCAAAAAACTATTCGTTTTCAAAGAACAAAATGCCTCCTTGACTTCAAAACCGGGATCTCACATTCCCCTCCTGGTAGAACTAATTCCCATAGATACAACACTTGTATCCTCCCGAGTGGAGTGTGTATGCCAACACTGCAGGAGTCATGTAGCCTGTATGCCAACACTGCAGGAGTCATGTGGCCTGTATGCCAACACTGCAGGAGTCATGTGGCCTGTATGCTAACACTGCAGGAGTCATGTAGCCTGTATACCAACACTGCAGGGGTCATGTAGCCTGTATGTCAACACTGCAGGGGTCATGTAGCCTGTATGCCAATACTGCAGGAGTCATGTAGCCTGTATGCCAATACTGCAGGAGTCATGTAGCCTCTATGTCAACACTGCAGGAGTCATGTGGCCTGTATGTCAACACCGCAGGAGTCATGTAGCCTGTATGCCAATACTGCAGGGGTCATGTACAGCCAGTGTGCCAACACTGCAGGAGTCATGTAGCCTGTATGTCAACACTGCAGGAGTCATGTAGCCTGTGTGCCAACACTGCAGGAGTCATGTACAGCCAGTGTGCCAACACTGCAGGAGTCATGTACAGCCAGTGTGCCAACACTGCAGGAGTCATGTACAGCCAGTGTGCCAACACTGCAGGAGTCATGTAGCCTGTATGTCAACACTGCAGGAGTCATGTAGCCTGTATGCCAACACTGCAGGAGTCATGTAGCCTGTATGTCAACACTGCAGGAGTCATGTTGCCTGTATGCCAACATTGCAGGAGTCATGTAGCCTGTATGTCAACATTGCAGGAGTCATGTAGCCTGTATGTCAACACTGCAGGAGTCATGTAGCCTGTATGTCAACACTGCAGGAGTCATGTAGCCTGTATGTCAACATCGCAGGAGTCATGTAGCCTGTATGTCAACACTGAAGGAGTCATGTAGCCTGTATGTCAACACTGCAGGAGTCATGTAGCCTGTATGTCAACATTGCAGGAGTCATGTAGCCTGTATGTCAACACTGCAGGAGTCATGTAGCCTGTATGTCAACACTGCAGGAGTCATGTAGCCTGTATGTCAACACTGCAGGAGTCATGTAGCCTGTATGTCAATACTGCAGGAGTCATGTAGCCTGTATGTCAACACTGCAGGAGTCATGTAGCCTGTATGTCAACACTGCAGGAGTCATGTAGCCTGTATGTCAACACTGCAGGAGTCATGTAGCCTGTATGTCAACACTGCAGGAGTCATGTAGCCTGTATGTCAACACTGCAGGAGTCATGTAGCCTGTATGTCAACACTGCAGGAGTCATGTAGCCTGTATGTCAACATTGCAGGAGTCATGTAGCCTGTATGTCAACACTGCAGGAGTCATGTAGCCTGTATGTCAACACTGCAGGAGTCATGTAGCCTGTATGTCAACACTGCAGGAGTCATGTAGCCTGTATGTCAACACTGCAGGAGTCATGTAGCCTGTATGTCAACATTGCAGGAGTCATGTAGCCTGTATGTCAACACTGCAGGAGTCAGGTAGCCTGTATGTCAACACTGCAGGAGTCATGTAGCCTGTATGTCAACACTGCAGGAGTCATGTAGCCTGTATGTCAACATTGCAGGAGTCATGTAGCCTGTATGTCAACATTGCAGGAGTCATGTAGCCTGTATGTCAACACTGCAGGAGTCATGTAGCCTGTATGTCAACACTGCAGGAGTCATGTAGCCTGTATGTCAACACTGCAGGAGTCATGTAGCCTGTATGTCAACATTGCAGGAGTCATGTAGCCTGTATGTCAACACTGAAGGAGTCATGTAGCCTGTATGTCAACACTGCAGGAGTCATGTAGCCTGTATGTCAACACTGCAGGAGTCATGTAGCCTGTATGTCAACACTGCAGGAGTCATGTAGCCTGTATGCCAACACTGCAGGAGTCATGTAGCCTGTATGTCAACACTGCAGGAGTCATGTAGCCTGTATGTCAACACTGCAGGAGTCATGTAGCCTGTATGCCAACACTGCAGGAGTCATGTAGCCTGTATGCCAACACTGCAGGAGTCATGTAGCCTGTATGTCAACATTGCAGGAGTCATGTAGCCTGTATGTCAACATTGCAGGAGTCATGTAGCCTGTATGTCAACACTGCAGGAGTCATGTAGCCTGTATGTCAACACTGCAGGAGTCATGTAGCCTGTATGTCAACACTGCAGGAGTCATGTAGCCTGTATGTCAACACTGCAGGAGTCATGTAGCCTGTATGTCAACACTGCAGGAGTCATGTAGCCTGTATGTCAACACTGCAGGAGTCATGTAGCCTGTATGTCAACATTGCAGGAGTCATGTAGCCTGTATGTCAACACTGCAGGAGTCATGTAGCCTGTATGTCAACACTGCAGGAGTCATGTAGCCTGTATGCCAACACTGCAGGAGTCATGTAGCCTGTATGTCAACACTGCAGGAGTCATGTTGCCTGTATGCCAACATTGCAGGAGTCATGTAGCCTGTATGTCAACATTGCAGGAGTCATGTAGCCTGTATGTCAACATTGCAGGAGTCATGTAGCCTGTACGTCAACACTGCAGGAGTCATGTAGCCTGTATGTCAACATTGCAGGAGTCATGTAGCCTGTATGTCAACACTGCAGGAGTCATGTAGCCTGTATGTCAACATTGCAGGAGTCATGTAGCCTGTATGTCAATATTGCAGGAGTCATGTAGCCTGTATGTCAATATTGCAGGAGTCATGTAGCCTGTATGCCAACATTGCAGGAGTCATGTAGCCTGTATGTCAACATTGCAGGAGTCATGTAGCCTGTATGTCAACACTGCAGGAGTCATGTAGCCTGTATGTCAACATTGCAGGAGTCATGTAGCCTGTATGTCAACACTGCAGGAGTCATGTAGCCTGTATGTCAACACTGCAGGAGTCATGTAGCCTGTATGTCAACATTGCAGGAGTCATGTAGCCTGTATGTCAACACTGCAGGAGTCATGTTGCCTGTATGCCAACATTGCAGGAGTCATGTAGCCTGTATGTCAACATTGCAGGAGTCATGTAGCCTGTATGTCAACACTGCAGGAGTCATGTAGCCTGTATGTCAACATTGCAGGAGTCATGTAGCCTGTATGTCAACACTGCAGGAGTCATGTAGCCTGTATGTCAACATTGCAGGAGTCATGTAGCCTGTATGTCAACACTGCAGGAGTCATGTAGCCTTTATGTCAACACTGCAGGAGTCATGTAGCCTGTATGTCAACATTGCAGGAGTCATGTAGCCTGTATGTCAACACTGCAGGAGTCATGTAGCCTGTATGTCAACACTGCAGGAGTCATGTAGCCTGTATGTCAACATTGCAGGAGTCATGTAGCCTGTATGTCAACATTGCAGGAGTCATGTAGCCTGTATGTCAACACTGCAGGAGTCATGTAGCCTGTATGTCAACACTGCAGGAGTCATGTAGCCTGTATGTCAACACTGCAGGAGTCATGTAGCCTGTATGTCAACATTGCAGGAGTCATGTAGCCTGTATGTCAACACTGAAGGAGTCATGTAGCCTGTATGTCAACACTGCAGGAGTCATGTAGCCTGTATGTCAACACTGCAGGAGTCATGTAGCCTGTATGTCAACACTGCAGGAGTCATGTAGCCTGTATGCCAACACTGCAGGAGTCATGTAGCCTGTATGTCAACACTGCAGGAGTCATGTAGCCTGTATGTCAACATTGCAGGAGTCATGTAGCCTGTATGTCAACACAGTAGCAGCAGTCATGACGTTTGCATGAGAGTACTCTAGAAATTACATGTCTGCATGACAGTACCCTCAATTGGCGCTTTTTTCAATAGATTGTTATGGTGGGAAAAATTAAACAATAGAGTAACAATCCGCGACAATATGCAAGCATTTTTGACAATCCCCTTATGGTTTTCAGTTAATTGACCGCGATGAAAAATCAACTCAAATTTTTAAAAACAAATTTTTCCTGTCATGTAGATAATGATTTTTAATTGAATATCGACTGCTAAACTGTGAAGTAGAAACTTGTGGATGAACACTTCAGACTTCATACAAGCTTCGTTCAGCGTATACAAATGTCCGGCGTTGAAAACTCATTTTCTCTTGAAATTTTCTGAGCCCTCTGGGACAGACTAACTTGAAGGCCAACAAATAGCACGTGCTACCATACCGCATCGTTCAAAACGACGGGTTTTGCTGTGTTTTCTCGGATATCCTTATATAGTTCGAAAGGTAAATAATTTTCATCAGTTAATGAATCCATAGAAGCATAAATGACTCTTCGTTCACATAAGTACGATGAACGTATCAACAATGCAGGCTGCCCTGTTTCGCGTTTTCTCCTTATATTAACTTTTTAGATGCGGACATGCGAGCAATTCATCGGTTCAAATGATTCAGATTTCAAACGTAGAAGCTTACAGTCATCATTTAGCGAGTCCATCTTACAGCGCGTAACATCAAAACGGTCTATGTACGCTCGATATATTTTCATGACTTGTTATATGGGCCCTTGTTAACAGCTCTCTTCTCTGGCAAAAGAGACGAAGACCAAAAAAGAAAAAAACATTTATTTCCAAAAAACTAACACATGAGATGTATCACACATTGGATTTTAAAATTTTCTTAATATAAAGGTCCATAATTGATAGACTTACTAGGCGTACTACAGCCGTATCGGGGCTAATTATGTACATGCGAGTAACAGTCTAAATATCTCTTGGATATTTTATATACAAAGAGATGGGTGACAACTCATAAATAACGTAAATACTACTAGAGAATTATTTGGAATTCCTTAATCATTAACTGAAACGAAATAAAAAGTCAAAAAACGCTTTACCGAAGCAGGCTGAAACACTGCGTACATGATTATAGAGCAATGAGAAAAAGTTAGTTAAAAAGTAATTTATGTTGACACATCGAGCAAAACATATATCTAGAAATACGTAAACAGTTTTAAATCTGATTAATCGCATAATATCGAGTATAATATAATATTCCGATAGATCACTCAAAATCAAGTCGCAATTCTGATAAGCGACATAGAAACGAGTGGTAATTCTAATATAATTGATGACATAGTTACGAGTTGGAATTTTGATAGATGCAAGAGAGAAACATAGAAAGAAAGAAAAAAATGCTTATTTCCAAAAAAAAGATGTTACATGAGATGCATTACAACATATTGGGTTTTAAAAGTTTTTTAATATAAATTTAAATATAAAAAATTGAATTTTAAAAATTTCTTAATATCCATATCATTATTAAACGTCCTTAATTGATAGACAGACCATACGAGGCGTGCTAATTTTTAATACACAAACCATACGAGTGCTTATAGACAAACCATACGAGGCGTGTTAATCGACACACCATGCGAGACGTACTAATAGACAAACCATACGAGGCGTGCTAATAGACAAACCATACGAGGCGTGCTAATAGACAAACCATACGAGGAGTGCTAATAGACAAACCATACGAGGCGCGCTAATAGACAAACCATACGAGGAGTGCTAATAGACAAACCATACGAGGCGTGCTAATAGACAGACCATACGAGGCGTGCTAATAGACAAACCATACGAGGAGTGCTAATAGACAAACCATACGAGGCGTGCTAATAGACAAACCATACGAGGCGTGCTAATAGACAAACCATACGAGGCGTGCTAATAGACAAACCATACGAGGCGTGTTAATCGACACACCATGCGAGACGTACTAATAGACAAACCATACGAAGAGTGCTAATAGACAAACCATACGAGGAGTGCTAATAGACAAACCATACGAGGCGTGTTAATCGACACACCATGCGAGACGTACTAATAGACAAACCATACGAGGAGTGCTAATAGACAAACCATACGAGGCGTGCTAATAGACAAACCATACGAGGCGTGCTAATAGACAAACCATACGAGGATTGCTAATAGACAAACCATACGAGGCGTGCTAATAGACAAACCATACGAGGCGTGCTAATAGACAAACCATACGAGGAGTGCTAATAGACAAACCATACGAGGCGTGCTAATAGACAAACCATACGAGGCGTGCTAATAGACAAACCATACGAGTGCTAATAGACAAACCATACGAGGCGTGCTAATCGACACACCATGCGAGACGTATTAATAGACAAACCATACGAGGCGTGCTAATAGACAAACCATACGAGGAGTGCTAATAGACAAACCATACGAGGAGTGCTAATAGACAAACCATACGAGGAGTGCTAATAGACAAACCATACGAGGCGTGCTAATAGACAAACCATACGAGTGCTAATAGACAACCATACGAGGCGTGCTAATAGACAAACGATACGAGGCGTGCTAATAGACACACCATGCGAGGCGTGTTAATAGACACACCATATACGAGGCGTGCTAATAGACAAACCATACGAGGCGTGCTAATAGACAAACCATACGAGGCGTGCTAATAGACAAACCATACGAGGCGTGCTAATAGACAAACCATACGAGGCGTGCTAATAGACAAACCATACGAGGCGTGCTAATAGACAAACCATACGAGGCGTGCTAATAGACAAACCATACGAGGCGTGCTAATAGACAAACCATACGAGGAGTGCTAATAGACAAACCATACGAGGCGTGCTAATAGACAAACCATACGAGGCGTGCTAATAGACAAACCATACGAGGCGTGCTAATAGACAAACCATACGAGGCGTGCTAATAGACAAACCATACGAGGCGTGCTAATAGACAAACCATACGAGGTGTGCTAATAGACAAACCATACGAGGAGTGCTAATAGACAAACCATACGAGGCGTGCTAATAGACAAACCATACGAGGCGTGCTAATAGACAAACCATACGAGGCGTGCTAATAGACAAACCATACGAGGCGTGCTAATAGACAAACCATACGAGGCGTGCTAATAGACAAACCATACGAGGAGTGCTAATAGACAAACCATACGAGGAGTGCTAATAGACAAACCATACGAGGAGTGCTAATAGACAAACCATACGAGGCGTGCTAATAGACAAACCATACGAGGAGTGCTAATAGACAAACCATACGAGGCGTGCTAATAGACAAACCATACGAGGCGTGCTAATAGACAAACCATACGAGGCGTGCTAATAGACAAACCATACGAGGCGTGCTAATAGACAAACCATACGAGGCGTGCTAATAGACAAACCATACGAGGAGTGCTAATAGACAAACCATACGAGGAGTGCTAATAGACAAACCATACGAGGCGTGCTAATAGACAAACCATACGAGGCGTGCTAATAGACAAACCATACGAGGAGTGCTAATAGACAAACCATACGAGGCGTGCTAATAGACAAACCATACGAGGCGTGCTAATAGACAAACCATACGAGGAGTGCTAATAGACAAACCATACGAGGCGTGCTAATAGACAAACCATACGAGGCGTGCTAATAGACAAACCATACGAGGCGTGCTAATAGACAAACCATACGAGGAGTGCTAATAGACAAACCATACGAGGCGTGCTAATAGACAAACCATACGAGGCGTGCTAATAGACAAACCATACGAGGCGTGCTAATAGACAAACCATACGAGGAGTGCTAATAGACAAACCATACGAGGCGTGCTAATAGACAAACCATACGAGGCGTGCTAATAGACAAACCATACGAGGCGTGCTAATAGACACACCATACGAGGCGTGCTAATAGACACACCATACGAGGCGTGCTAATAGACACACCATGCGAGGCGTGCTAATAGACACACCATGCGAGGCGTGCTAATAGACACACCATACGAGGCGTGCTAATAGACACACCATGCGAGGCGTGCTAATAGACACACCATGCGAGGCGTGCTAATAGACACACCATGCGAGGCGTGCTAATAGACACACCATGCGAGGCGTGCTAATAGACAAACCATACGAGGAGTGTTAATAGACACACCATATACGAGGCGTGCTAATAGACAAACCATACGAGGAGTGTTAATAGACACACCATGCGAGGCGTTTTAATAGGCAAACCATGTCATTGGCGAATTGGCCTGTCCGAGGTTAATTATGTTTCTGACAAAAATAATCAAAATATCATCTCTTGTATGTTTTATAAGCCAAGAGATGACTAAATTATTAGTAATTTAAATACTACTAGAGAATTCTTCTGAATTCCTTTATTTGAAACGAAAAAAGAAAAGACAAAGAACGTTTTACCGAAGCAGACTGAAACACCGTCGTAAATGATTATCAAGTAGTGAGAAAATATTAGGTAAAAAGTAATTCTTAAAAAAAATATATCGCAAAACAGGACGCAGATCTAGAATCACGTAAACGAACATACACGCAAAATGAAATTCATAGCTTGTTGAACCTACGGACAGAAACGTTAATTTTTTCACGAGTCTTATACCCAAATTGCGCTTTATTTCATTTTTTTATGTTTTTTATTTTTTCTATTCACAGAAACGCCCTCTGGAGTGGAGATTGCTCGTTTTTCAATCATTTTGCAAGGGCAATAAATTAATTTACTGGACTGTCGAGTTATTTCTGAAAAATGGTTCAGTGTCAATTAGTCATAGACCATTAAATGAAATGTAATGGACCTTGAAGATTTGTTTTTAGGAAAATAATAAAAATAGAAACAAGTATTTGTATGTAGATATACTTATACACAGATATACCCACGTAGGTACGTGTATACATATATATGCACACACATGCATATATACGGGTGTATATATATATATATATATATATATATATATATATATATATAAACATTGAAAATAAATATATGAAAAGTAATAATAATAAACATAAAAACAAGCTTCCTCCAACTACATCGAAAATGACAGTCGAGCTCAGTGAAATCGTAAGAAATTATTTGGAAAAATATGAAAAGAAAAAAACTTTGAAAAACGTCAAAATTAACTAGTGTCTAATTTTTTGACAGAATTTTTGGGAGAAATCAAGTTCCAGTAGAAGTAACGACAAAAAAATCTTGAGTTTCACATCCTATCGTTATTCTATTCAACATTGTAAGGACATGGATACATGAAATAAAATGGGTTACTATGATAACCGGATAGCACTTATGAGTAGCAAATATTCACAAAATTTAGTACGTAGACGTAGGTTAAACACTGGGCCAGTGCAATAATTTCATAAAGGCCATACTTCCCCCCCCCCTCCCCATACTAAGAGTACAGGTGTACAAACCAAATGAGGGTCACAATGGCCTTGTCTTGGGTTAGTTATGCCGATGCGAGAAAACAAAATACATTCTCTGGGATATGTAACGCATTGTAAGGTGATTGAGAACTTATTAATACAACGAAAAAATACCTTGGAAGTCCTTCACTATAAGCAGTTTATTAAGGTTTGATGCTAGTTGATGGGGGTCAATCCTGCGATTTTTAAGTTTCGATCCGATTGATGTTAAATTTGGCCAGTATATGTAATTTCTGGAAAGAAACATTTTATTCAAGGTAATTTTTCCGATTTTGACCTTAGTTTTGTGAGAAAATTTGAAATGTTAGTTTTCGGTGTTATTTTATTGGATATTTTAAAGGAAGAGAAGTCAATGAGTTTCATGCTAGAACTAATTTGAAGATCCTTGAAACATTTCAAAGAAACCAATGATGCCAGATTTTCCATTTTCCTGTTTTTTTTTATATGGGTGTCAAAATTCATGATTTTGGCCCCATCTTTCCCCTTTAGATTTCTCTTGTCTTGTATGGGTTCTGGCACACGTAGCCCCATAAAATTTTAAGACACAACAGCCCACTAACTAAGGACCCTTTTAAAGCAAAGAATAAAAAATTAATAATTATAGCCAAAATCACTAGGTTTACCCCCTTAAGCCTCCCTAACAACAAACAGAGGCGTTCCAAAGAGAATAAGAAGGAAGGCGTAAGGAGTTAAGGAGCTTAGTAAGGAGTTTAAGGGAACTCAAAATCTATGCTCAAGAGGCTTAGAAACAGTAAGTGGAAAAAAGTTCACGAAACTAGATATGAGCTGAAGAAGATTGTGGTAGGTGCTGAAAACAGGACGGCTGTGAAGCGGAAGAAATATGTCCATAAGAAAAATCAAATAAAATTGTTTTATTTGAAAACAAGGGAACTCGTTCCATTTCAACAGAATTTCAGCTCGGGACCTAACATTTTCTCCCTGGGAGTGCTAACTCCCATAAATATAATAGCTGATTGGAAGTCCCTCAGGGGTTTAAAACAAAGAAATCGTGTCTCTAGACACTTCGTTTAAATTTACTCATTAGCGATATTGTTTACTGCTTAAAACTGTTTTCATATCAGCATGTGAAAATTCACGTACCAAGAACTAACGACACAAGGTTAAGAATTTTTCGAAAAAATACAGAATTTAAAAATTATGAATTTTCTGTAAGGTTTACTTTTATCCTTTAATGAATACTTCAATGAATCAATCTCGAATCTTTAATTTTTCAATAATTTAATGAATCAATCTCGTATTGCTTTATTTTTCATCCTCATGGCACAAGTTGATTCATTTTTTGCGCATATCTCAAATTAACTTGCTCTCATTTGTAGCTATCTCGTGCCAGCTTGCTCTCATTTCTAGCTCATGCATAGCTCATGCCAACTGGCTCTTATTGGTAGCTCATATCTCATGCAAATTTGCTCGCATTTGTAGCTCATATCTCATGCAAATTTGCTCTCATTTGTAGCTCATATCTCATGCAAATTTGCTCTCATTTGTAGCTCATATCTCATGCAAATTTGCTCTCATTTGTAGCTCATATCTCATGCAAATTTGCTCTCATTGGTAGCTCATATCTCATGCAAATTTGCTCTCATTTGTAGCTCATATCTCATGCAAATTTGCTCTCATTTGTAGCTCATATCTCATGCAAATTTGCTCTCATTTGTAGCTCATATCTCATGCAAATTTGCTCGCATTTGTAGCTCATATCTCATGCAAATTTGCTCTCATTTGTAGCTCATATCTCATGCAAATTTGCTCTCATTTGTAGCTCATATCTCATGCAAATTTGCTCTCATTTGTAGCTCATATCTCATGCAAATTTGCTCTCATTTGTAGCTCATATCTCATGCAAATTTGCTCTCATTGGTAGCTCATATCTCATGCAAATTTGCTCGCATTTGTAGCTCATATCTCATGCAAATTTGCTCTCATTTGTAGCTCATATCTCATGCAAATTTGCTCGCATTTGTAGCTCATATCTCATGCAAATTCGCTCTCATTTGTAGCTCATATCTCATGCAAATTTGCTCTCATTTGTAGCTCATATCTCATGCAAATTTGCTCGCATTTGTAGCTCATATCTCATGCAAATTTGCTCTCATTTGTAGCTCATATCTCATGCAAATTTGCTCTCATTTGTAGCTCATATCTCATGCAAATTTGCTCTCATTTGTAGCTCATATCTCATGCAAATTTGCTCTCATTTGTAGCTCATATCTCATGCAAATTTGCTCTCATTTGTAGCTCATATCTCATGCAAATTTGCTCGCATTTCTGGCTCATATCTCATGCTAATTTGCTCTCATTTGTAGATCATATCTCATGCAAATTTGCTCTCATTTGTAGCTCATATCTCATGCAAATTTGTTCTCATTTGTAGCTCATATCTCATGCAAATTTGCTCTCATTTGTAGCTCATATTTCATGCAAATTTGCTCTCATTTGTAGCTCATATCTCATGCAAATTTGCTCTCATTTATAGCTCATATCTCTTGCAAATTTGCTCTCATTTGTAGCTCATATCTCATGCAAATTTGCTCGCATTTGTAGCTCATATCTCATGCAAATTTGCTCTCATTTGTAGCTCATTTCTCATGCAAATTTGCTCGCATTTGTAGCTCATATTTCATGCAAATTTGCTCGCATTTGTAGCTCATATCTCATGCAAATTTGCTCTCATTTGTAGCTCATATTTCATGCAAATTTGCTCGCATTTGTAGCTCATATCTCATGCAAATTTGCTCTCATTTGTAGCTCATATCTCATGCAAATTTGCTCGCATTTGTAGCTCATATTTCATGCAAATTTGCTCGCATTTGTAGCTCATATCTCATGCAAATTTGCTCTCATTTGTAGCTCATATCTCATACAAATTTGCTCTCATTTGTAGCTCATATCTCATGCAAATTTGCTCTCATTTGTAGCTCATATTTCATGCAAATTTGCTCTCATTTGTAGCTCATATCTCATGCAAATTTGCTCTCATTTGTAGCTCATATCTCTTGCAAATTTGCTCTCATTTGTAGCTCATATCTCATGCAAATTTGCTCGCATTTGTAGCTCATATCTCATGCAAATTTGCTCTCATTTGTAGCTCATATCTCATGCAAATTTGCTCGCATTTGTAGCTCATATCTCATGCAAATTTGCTCTCATTTGTAGCTCATATCTCATGCAAATTTGCTCGCATTTGCTCATTGCTCATGCCAACTGGCTCTCATTTGTAGTTTATATCTCATGCCAACTTGCTCTCATTTGTAGCTCATATCTCGCACCAATTTTCTCTCATTTTGCTCATATCTCATATCAACTTGACTCTCACATGCTACTCATATCTCATTTTAATTTCACGCTCTAATTTGAAGCTCGAGTCTTGCGTCAGTCCTGCCCAAACTGGACACCACGCATCGCCAGGTCCCCTGCGCCAAATGATGCGGCTGTGAGCTCATTTCTCAGAAAGAGACAAGTTATTTGTCTCCAAAATAACGAGTCTTGAGCGAGATCGAGGCAGAACGTTTTCAGCCGAGTTCTTTATAGAGACGCTCGTAGATCCTAACGTAGATTCGGCGGTAAGTTATAAAATAAAATTTGTTCAGACCTAATATTAATTAGGTTTTCACAGTTTATTTTCATTTATCCTTGCCATAAACACAGTGGAAACAACTATACCACACTTAGATAATATTTTATTAGGTGAGTAGTACCGATACGCGATTCAACTCCTTCGTATCCGATCATGGGTTCCATAGAATTCGTGAACCAAAGTTAGTTTCCTTTACTGAAAAACAGTAAGCAATTTACGTAATTTATCTATAAATCACCGTATCGAATACAACCAGTTTTAACAAGCCGCGTACACCACCTCGTACGTTTTTTTATCTCTTACAGTCGACTCACTTGATTAGATTCAGCCCGTTGGGCAGATACACAGTTACAGGAAGCAACTGTTTCGCTTCCCGCAAAAGAAAATGTAGCAAAAATCCCTTTATCTTAGGAACAATAGCTTCTTATTTCCTTTGCTTTGAAGGTTTCCTCACAAAGCATTTAAAATTGTCATTGAAGAAACACCTCCGTTGCACTGGTTGTCGTGTGTCTTAATTTTTTCATTAGATATAAAACAAACACTTCAACTTGCAAGTTAACGTTAATTGGTGTCTTAAAATAAGGGAGAGTTTATGGTTGAGTCAGGTTAAGTTAATTAAGTTATATTTAGTTTTATAGATTTGCTTAAAATATGATGGTATGGGATACGTTTAGATGAATTTGGTTGAGCTAAGTCAAGAACGTAAGGTAAGTTAAGCTAGGTTAGATAACAACAAAAGGATAATGAAAGTTATGGATGATTCCTTTAGGTTGATTAGATAAGTCATGTCAAGCTTCCCAAACCGAAACAAGGCGTTCTATTGAAAGGAAGGAGGAAACCACCATTTAGTACGGACTTGAGAGCGCGCATAATTTAAGCACTAGGT